>CM059602.1:166747642-167997642 GCA_030412105.1 Cyclura pinguis
GGGGGTTTTATAATTACCAGTCCAGAAGAGTATGAAGAAGTTGAAATGTGGCTTGGCTTAGGTAAGACCTAAGGACTGTTCTCATTCAGGAGCCAGACGGACAGAATGACAAGTAGACTTTCCAGAGACTGCACTGGGTATCCTAAAATCAGAGGTATTTGTACCCAAAAAATAACCTGTGGCAGTGGAAGGTATGTGCAGTTCCAGTTGTAGAAAGATGGGAGTTGCAGCACAGACAATGGACTATCAATCCACTACTGTTCACAGTGTTTGGATGACAAAGACATAATGTAATAGCTGTCTATTGTGGGTGCTATCAGGAAAGAGGAAGGAGTCCAGGTGCACAAGGGATGGGTATTTGTCAATCAGTGTCCTGGTGGGCTTCTCACAGTTGCCTTCCCTGGAAAATTCCAGCTTCTGCTTAAGCCTATTATCCATAGAAACAGCATCTATTTGCCTGACAAATGACTCAGTCTCACCTGGAGGGAGTTTTGGGCTGACCTGCCTTTCAAAGTTGGAATTTCCCCCCTGTCGGTTTGACCTCTTCATCACCTCTAAAGTTTGATTTTGATATCAGAGCCAATTAATACAATGGCCAATCCAATATGGTGCCAATTAGATATGATGCCCATCTAAACCAAATTGATATTGGGGACCCCCAAAGCGGGGCCTTATACCATCTTGTGCCATTGATCTAATGCTTTTGAAGCCGATTTTGTACCCAACCAGATTTTGGGACTATGAGAATGTTGAAGACCTTTTTTTGGCCTGGTTGCCACACCAAAGAGCTCACAGGCTGAGAATTCTAAATTCCCCTCCCTAAACTGCAAATCCCAGGATTGCATAGGATGTTGAAAGTGGAATAGTAGCACTAACAGTATAGTGTGGAAATGGCCTATATTACATCACATTAGTCCATCCAGGTAATATATCTCATGTTCTACCTTTGTGTATCTAGACGTTTTTTCCCCTTCTCCCTCTTTCTGTTTTTTCTTACTAGTTGCCTACAATGTTACAGACAGATCAGAATTCTTTTTAGTAAAACTTGTTCTGAATGGAAGACAACCTAAGTGGGGAGGAGTGAATTAACCAAATTTTGTTAAAAAAGAAGAAAGAATTAGTACATGGAATGCTTATATTTTAAACTGATTTCTTCAGATAGTACAGCATCCAGATCCTTTCATATCAGTGTAAAGATTAATAGGAAAACATTGATGAAAACAGATTTCATCATACTTAGAGTAGACACATTGAAATCAATCAGTCTTAAGCTAATCATGACTCAACTCATTTAAGTGTCATTAATTTCAACACATCTATTCTAACTTTGTATTAACCCATGGTTTTCTTCTTTAGAATGTAGTACCGTTTCTTCTCTCTCTCTCTCTTTCTCTCTTGTAACTTCAATACAGCACAAACACAGTCACATAATGATAGATGCTGTGCAGATATAGGCACAGTTGATAGCTGTTTCCTTAGAAGGGTTATTAAACCTCATCTAAGACACCTCCATGTTAGGCACTGATATAATTATCAGAGCTCTAATATAAGAATGATTATGTTTCAGGGAGTATTTATAAGCCTCTAAAGGAAATTTAGGGAAAACTGAATTGTGCATAACAGTTTTCTTGCCTATAGGTAAAGGGCACAACTTCAGTGGGTGGTGGGTGGAGAAGAGATCCAACCTAAAAATAGGAAGCCACAGAAACAATATTATAAAGTAAAGGAACTTTCTGTGATTAATTTTGAGCAAGCAGATGCTTCTGTATCAATATGCACAAAATAACAGGCAAGATTTTCTTAATTGGTTTCATGAGAAGGAATAGGAAATTATCTTTTAATGAACACGTGAACGAATGTTTTTCAGGGCATACACAATTATTTTAATGTGGATTTCAATTTTGGGCTATTGTAGCAAGCAAAATTCAGCCCTGTTGTTTAATTCAGCCCAAGGCAAAGCTAAATCAAACCCTTCCGTCCTCCGAAATCTTAATGAAGCCCACAACTATTAGTCTTGGGCTGTACTGGAAATAATAAATATATGATTGTTTGCATTTAAGAAAAAACAATTTAATGCTACTCAGTGGCTCTTTTTTTTTTTTATGCCTTCCTGAATATCTTGATCTTGGGTCATCTTCTTGTTTTCCTGAAGGATATGCTGAGAGTGATATGTGGCATGCTGGGTATCACAATAAAAAAAGGTCTAGCAAGCTCACAAATAACTTTTTCACTGTATAGAGCCTTTTCTTTGATTCTGATCATGCATTATATAATGCCAGATTTACCATTTAAGGTATCTCTGTGTCTGTCTCTTTCTTCCTCTCTCATCAATCAGATATAGCATGCCACAAGCAATCCTTACCAGTGAGATCACATGGTCTTGCATAACAATTCTGAAGTGTAACCCATCATCAGGATTCATTTTCAGTTAACTGATCATCGTTTGGCCTCCTCTGCCAAGAATCCCCAGTCAACATTTCATTCATTCATGTTGATACCACACCCTACATCCTTGAGTATAACCACACCACTGCCACTGCCCCAGTTTCTGGATATATTTTTATACAATAAATAAATAATAAAAAGTGAGATGAAACCTTTTGATATTCTGCAATCCAGATGCCACAGGACTAAACAGACATTTATGAAAGCTAATTTTAGGTAAGTAGAAGTTTTTTTTTTGTTTTTTTGTTAATATAATGCCATCTACAAATCTCATCTAGGGACAGTGATGTAGACTGGAGGCAATTGACTTAGCCTCAAGTCATTTCAATGACTTGACTTGTACTTGACTTGGCCATAAGTGACACACTGACTTAACTCAGCTCATGACTTTTATATTTTTAGTGACTGAGTTGCTGCCTTTGGTTCAGTAACATAACACATTCATCCTGAAACCTTATAACTATGTGAAACACTTCCATCTATTTTTGCCTACTGGTCATGTGATGATCAAATCCAAAGCTTGGACCATTTGTCAATGAATGTGGAAATCATACATCCACATATCTGGGAGTAAGTCTTACTGGACTCATAGAGTCGTCTAAGTAAACATGGGGGGAGGGCAAGGCACATCATTTTCTTGCTAGTAATAGCTTTTTGTTCCAGAACCATTTACTGGTTCCAACTAACCCTCTCAAAAATGTCTGGCCCACTTTGGGTGTGGGAAAAAAGTGTGAAGGGGGAGTGCAGAGAAAAAGACCAAAAAGGAGAAGCCAAAACAGAAGGGAATGGTGAAAGGGGGTGGTTTGAGAAATTTTTTTCCCATAATTATCCAAGTGCCAAGCACTATATGACCAAAAGTGCACCAAAGGAGTACAAAAGGATTAATTCAGCTCATGCCAAATAATATATATAATGTAGCACAAGAAAATGATGACATATAAAACTAGGTTTTAGTCTGATTTTGAAAGGAACTATACAAGGAGCTGAGCCTTATCCTCAAAATAGGTTTATCACTTTGAATAGTTCTTTTAGAATTTGGACTAACTCACAGGCCCTTTTCACATGTTGGGGGGGAAATGGGCGAAAACGCCCAAAAACGAAGCTTACCTCCAGCCGGGTAAATCTGTCGCCATGTGGAGCAGCGCGAGCTCGCTGCTCCACACTCCTCTGGCATCGCAGATGGCAGCTTCCAGTTGGTGGAGGCTCTCCACCAACCGGAGAAGCTCACCAGCCAGAAGCCCGCCCCCGGCAGATCTGCAGGCACGCACTTGCGCATGCCTGCAGATCCACTTTAGAACCAGGCGGCGGAGCAGCACGGGGCTGCGCGCTCCGTGATTTTTAAAAACCTCTAAAAAGAGGTTCTTAAAAAACACACAGCCCGGCTAGTTCCGGCTGCTCCTGAGTGGATTCTGGTGTGAAACTATGAAAAGTAGTCCACACCAGTCCACTCTACGGTGTAGACGACCTCCATGAGAGGTCGCTCTACACCGTTTCCCCCCCCCACATGTGAAAAGGGCCACAGATTAACAGTCCCACTGACATAGAAGCAACTAGCCATTGCTGTTCACAGCTCCCCTCACCACACCAAATGTCTACAACAACATCCATACAGGGCAACTGTAGGGAGGAACACCAATGTTTAACTTTAAAGGGCCTCACATCCTGAAAGGGTCATGGCTTTCTGAGGGCCACCTGAAAAGGAAACAAACTTCTCTCCCACACCCATTCAATGAGGGAGATAACAATTTCTCATCCTTCCATTTTCTTGCTTCTAAAATCCAGGGGACAGCAGGCAAATTAGAACAAACCAGTCAGCAGTGAATTATGTGATGCATTACTACCAGCTCTGATCTGAGTTCTCCAGAGTCTACTTTGTCTTAGTGTATCTGGCAGGGGGAGAGAGAGATCCACAAAATAAGTTCTAATGACTTAATTGCCAAATTTGTTTAATAACTGCACCAGGCAGACTACACATTTTGGCCAAGTTTGGAAGATAACTAATCAATTTAATAAAATTTCCCTCACGCTCTGAGACAGACTAAAAAAATCTAGATAATCTACTTCATCTATGAATAACTTATCCAACAGCATCCTCTCATTCTTCTTACCCAGGAATTGAATATTGCAAGTGGGTAGATACGATCTCAAGCCTCTGCGTTCAGAGACCAGGGACCACACATTTCTTCAATAGATGTAAGGTCCCATTTCTCTTATGAGGCATTTACTATTCCTTAGACTCATTCAGTTAATACGTTCTCTACTATATTTCACAAGGGAATAAAGGAAGGCACATTTTTAGCCTAAATTAATAATTATTTTATCTGCTTCTTCAGTTTTCAACAATTAAAATTGATCCCATAACCCATGACCAAAAATAAAATAAAATAAAATAAAAAATTCTAGCTATTTATGCAAAATGTACAGTTCTGAATATAGTGCAGTACAGATCTAAGTGATTTTGCCCTTCAAATGTTCACAAGATGAACTGATCCCAGAGGTGTGGACATCAAATCATATTATCATGATAGAAACCCAGCTTCTTTGCTTTAACCATAAGAATTTTTGAAGAAACAACAGCAGCAGAAAATGTGATTGGGATAGTTCTTTAAAAATAAGAAATCTTTCCCCCATTCTTTTATTTTGCATATACACATCTTTCAGAAGGTTGATTTGTGGCAGTTTTCCAAGCAAATTATAGAACCATGTCTCTTCTAGGCTAAACTAGCATGAGATGATGGCTCAGCTGTAATTCATTGCTTGTCACCTATCACAGAAGTGTTGAATATTTCAGGCCTTCAGGGGAACTTTTGTATTATACTTGGCAAATTGAAAAGTGTCATCGAAGATAGTATATAACAGAATAGATTACCACTTGGACAAAGTCAAGAGACAAAAGATCTTGGAGACTTATCTTGACATAGTTAAACCCAATTACATTTCCTTAAAAGAAAAAAATAGAAAAGAACCAGGCATGGATATCTTCCTGAACAATCCTTGTTTCAGTTAATTCCTCATAAATCCCATTGAAACCAAAGTGACTCAGTCTTTTATATTAAGAGGTGTACCAATGGAGGATAGAACCAGAGGAACAAATACCAGAAAGTAGAAGAAGAATCTCAAAGGAGCAGTGGACTGTTTATTGAACACACACACACACACACACACATTTTAAGCAAATGCTTATTTTCAGGGACCTAACAGTCCAAAGAGCAATTATTTTTATTTGAACTAGGGATGTAAAAACATTTTAGAGTTTTCTCATAATTGATGAAAAAGGGTGTTAAGGCTCAAGACACCAAGATGTTCATCTTCTGTTTGTGTCTGCCTTCAGATGGCCTATTGACATGGCAACCCCATGAATTTCATAAAGGGTTTTCTTAGGAAATGAATACTCAGAGATCCTTCCTCTGAAATACAGCCTACAGCACCTGGTATTCATTGATGGTCTCCCATCCAAGTATATTTTGAAAGGAAATACATCCAACAATGGACACTTAAATAGATATTTAAATGCAAATATTCATGCAGATTAGAAAGCAACATTGTAAATTGGCGTGGAAAAGGACAAAACACAAGTAAATAAGTAAATGCATGTGAAAGTTACACAGACTATAAATAGTCTGATTTCTTCAACACTGAAACAACTTTAACAAAAAAAAACCCGTTTGTGTGCTTTCAAAAGTTGTGTGCTTTCAAAAGTAAGAGAAAGATAGCACAAGTAGGCGTAAGTGCATGCTTAATTTGTTGATGTGGTGGTGGTGTGCCTTCAAGTCATTTCTGACTTTCAGCGACCCTAAGGCAAAGCTGTCATGGGGTCTTCCATTTTCTGTGAAAGTATGTAATATGCCCAAGGTTGTCGAGTGGGTTTCCATAGCTGAGCGAGGAATTGAACCCTGGTCTCCAGGGTTCAGTACTCAAACCACTACATCATTCTGGCTTATATTATTAATCGAAACCACATATTTACAAAATGAAAGTTGTCCTGTAAACAATTGCTGAATTTGGTGGTATATAAGACTCACTTTTTTCCTGAAAAATACTGTTTGAAATTGGGATGCATCTTATATGTTGTTGTGTCTTATACACTGGCAAATAGTATTTGCTAGTGTATAAATAGGGTATGTCTTATACACCGGTGCATCTTATATGCCAGTAGATATGGTATTCTTCTGCAGAAACCCATTGACTCAAAGCACATGCAGATTTCCACCCAATAAACATACTACTGCAGTCCAATATTCAAACTACTTCACCATACTGGAACTTGTGGCTTTCTCTGGTCACTGTTAAATGCAAAGGTGTTTTAGCCCATGTTCACACATCCAATGTTGCAAGTGACCTTCTCCAGTTGATATGAATCACATGGATCATCGGAAAATTGACCCGTCTAACTCAGTATTGTTTACATTGTTGGATAACTCCACTACATGGCCCAATCTTTTCCAGTAAAACCTGTGGAACCTAGAACCTCCAGCATGTAACCTATATGCTCCATCACTGAGCCAAGGTCCTGCCGCAGTGGAATTAACCCTACCCATATCTGTATAGTTTTTTTGCTACACAAGGCATTGCTATGTAGCATATCATCAGAGAAATGATATTCTATAAAGCTCAGCAGGTCTGTGGAGCTATGTATAACACATAGTTGTGTTTAGGGACTCACAGTTTTTCCCCCAATTCAGATAAACTGGATGGTCTCAAATACAGTTCTTTCACTTCTGAAAATGTCACTACACAAACCTCCATGTGGCAAAGATTGTTGTCAAGATATCCCCCCCGCTTGGGTATAGTCAAGTTCATCCTAATTACGGACTTCGCAGTTCCTTGTCAGGCTGAATCCATTTCTTTTTACTGTATTGCTTGAGCAAATGGCTCAGTTTTGTTCTCTTCTTGACGGAGAAATATGAGCTTATTCCACTTCATGGGATTTTTCTCTTTTCCATGCAACTAACAGTAATGTTTCATGACCTGTCTAAGCCCCAACGTATTCTTTTTTTTCTTTCCTTGTTAAAGTATCATACCCCTGGGTAGCCACAAACCCAAATTCCCTCTAGCTAAGCACAGTGGTCTAAAATAGAAAACAACAGGGAACTGTAAATATACATTCATGCTTCAAACGTGTCAGTATGAAATATCCCCTATGACCCAGATCTCAGCTTTATTTATTTATAAACCATTTCTTTTACATCTCCATCTGGTTTTCTCAGGAGGGCTCAGTGTGGAACCAAGAAATGCCTTCAGACACAGAAGTACAACAATGCCTATAGAACCTCCCTCCCATGAACTAGGGACTAAACAGTTGAACTAATTTGAAATGGATTTCAAAATTTGTAGTATGCTATTACTTTCTTTCTCTGTAGACAGAAAGATATGAAAATGCTAAGCATTTAACCATTATTTTTTAAAAAATTATGCCTTTCTCCCAAATCAACCCATATTTACGCTGTACTGATAACAACATAAACAAATAAAATGTTAAAACACAATTAAATAAACTGTTAAAAACCCTCTACCCTGTATTGAAGAGAGTTGTACTAGAACTCCTGGAGTTCCCTTCCAACTCACTAGTTCTGCAATGCTGTGAATAAAAAGTGGTTTCGAAATACACTGGTTAAAAAATAAACTTTTAAAATTTTGTATTTGGTCGGTGGTGAATAAAACAGTCTTTTCCTAGTTAAATCTCCAGTTCTGAAGCTTATAAAGTCTGCCAGCCATTGTCTCTAAGCACAGCCTCAGAAGGCTACTGTGGTGATTTTTTTTTTCTTTTAAAGGTGAAGAGTTGCATACATGCAATAATTAAGGGCTGGAATTCACTATTACAATAACAGATCCATAGCACAGACTTACTTGCAGCTCCTATACATCGTCACAATTGTGGCACAATTGTAAAATCCCCCTAATTATCCTTTATTGGGCAGCAGGCACAGTGAGCTATGAACGTTTGCTCTCCTATTGGCTGAGGTGGAGTGTACTGATCCCTCCTGCTGCCAGCAATCTCTAAGGCGAGGAGGAATTGTGACAGAGATTCTGCTACTAATTGTTGCACAGGACATCGCAGGAGGGAGGGGATAGAAGTGTCAGTATGCTCTTTCCCAACTGACAGCATAACAGACCCTCATTGCTCACAGTGGCTGCTCCTCAGCAAAACAGGATTGTGGTGGGGGGGGGGTCTGGCCAGGAGATGCTACTTAATTAATTATACTTAATTACATAGTTGGTTTAGGGTTTAGGCTTGTGTTTCTATGACATAATATGACAAACATAACAATTGAATCCTTCTCCTCCATTTCTATCCTGTTGTTTTCTCCCAGTCCAGGACTGAAGGGAGTTTCTCAAAGTCAAATTAGGTATAGCTAAAACAAAAACAACACATCATACAAAAGTTAAACAAAAATATATTATTAATAGAGATAAAAACAGTAAAAATCATGATCATTAAAAGAAAAAAAAACTATAAGCATACAGCATGTTATGAGAAGCTCTTTCCCCTGTGCAATCATGCCTTGAAGACCAGCTGAAGCAGAAATGTCTGCAACTGCCTACCAAAAGACAGCAGAGAAAGTACGTAGGAAGAGAGTTCCAGAGCTTGGGAGTAACCACCAAGAAGAAACTTCTCTATGTCTGTGAAGGTCATAGGACAGAAAGAAGTCTTTCCCTAAAAGATCTCAACACATGGTCAAGCCTATATGGGGAAAAACAGTCCATCCAGCAACCTGAACCTGAGTCATATAGGGCTTTAAAGATCATCACCAACACTTTGAATTGTTTTTGGAAACTGACTGACAACCAGTGGAGCTGTTGCAACAAGGTGGTTGTGTACTGTAATTTTGTATGGCAAGTATGGTAAAGGGCAGGTAGAGAGACTGAGTGGCAGGCATAGAATTATTTACATATGTGTGGTGATGGATGAGAAGAGAGTGAGAGTGGAAGGTGCTAGTGGAATGATGTGGTGAGCATGAAGCAGAAAGGGTCAAATAGGATTAGAATTTGGATGAAAATAGAGAGTGGGAGGGTCTAAATTCTGGAAGGGGAAAGGAGAGAGAGAGGGGTAAAACTGTGTCATCTGTGAGGAACAGTTTGCCAGTAGGTTAGGAAAACAACATAAAAGAAAATAAAGTATGCCCCTTCAAGAGATATTGCTCTGCCAAATATTGGCAAACCACGGAATTTGTCCTTGTCTTTTTCAAACTAATACAGTTTTCAACACTATACTACTTGTCCTTTCAGTGACTTCTGTCAGTGAAGATAACATAGATGAGACATATGTTACATACATTTGTAATTATCATTGACAACCAGTACAGTCATGATTAAGTTCTCTTATGAAGTGATGACCAGATTTGCTGTTGGATCCCTGTGGGAGCCCTAGTGCCAGAAGAGGTTATCCACTGACAGAAATGATAAGGGGAGCTATATGGAAACTAGGCCCCTCAACAGGTCTGAAAAACTGTTGGTAATTATGATATTTGGATTCAGCCCAGAACATGTAATAATATTTGGATTCAACCCAGTACATGTAATAATCTCAGAGATGGCTGGTGGTTCTGCTACTTCAGGTCAATGAATTCATTCTGTGTTTTACAGAAGCTAATCCTAGTTTTAATGCAGCTATCCAAGGAGATGAAAAGATATGATTTTAGAAATTTAGACAATTCCCATAAAATTTAAAAGAGCTCCTGTTAGGAATTAGGAAATTAGGAAGCCATCTGCTACCTCTGAATAATATGTTGATTTATCAAAGGAACAGATTTGCTCAAGCATTATTAGCTGGAGAAACAAACACAAACATGCCAGGGAGTGGCAACCTTTAAAAGCACAGCATTTCAAATATCCTTAACAAGCTTCCAAGCCAACTCTGAAAGCTAATACATATATCTGTTTGGTTTATACTTTGCCTTAGTGCACCTGTTTTGGACTGCTAGATATAGGTGATCATTCCAGGCTTGTGGACCAGCCAAATTCCATTTGTGCCCATTATTTCCTACCAATCACATAGCTGTACCAAAACTGGACTTCACACTAGTATCCCTCACTTTTCAAAATAGAACAGTGTGACTCAGGACAGCAGTTGCTTATCACATGGGAGTATTGTGACACAAGACTGTAAAGCACTTGACACATTTTGAAAAGCCCCCTGCAAATAAGAAAAGGAAGAACCAGAAGAAGTCAAACATTCTCTTTCTATGTGATCAATGAAGCAAATATACAAGAGAGGAAAAGTGAACTTCACACCTCTACCCTGTCTCATCATACACCTTCCGAATATGTAACTCAGAAAGAAAGGCATCAGCCTTTGCTCTTAGCAGCTCTATATATTTATCCAGAATTACTTGGAACCTTCAAAAATCCCTGGAGAGGTTTTTTCCCCCCCTCCCTTCCTATTATTTTTTTCCCCTGCTAAAACATTTTTTTTTAAAAATTCCATTCAAGTTCTTCCTAAGAAAGATTAAGACTTTCTTCTATTCTACTTTATGTGAAATATATAAGCCATTGCTAATGAAGAAAATAAAAAAAAGGACCAATGGAAATCTCATCACCATTAATGCAGGCCAGTAATCCTTCCAGAGAAGAAGAAAATTCTAAGGAAGAAATTGTGTTTTTGATGGAACACAGCTTCTGTTGCATTCCTCCTCAGCACACCATCTCGCTGTTGTGATCTCTCTCACATAAATACTGGGCCATTCCAAACTGACTGTGCTACCCCAAAATGTGGATGACTCAGTGGCCCAGTCACAGTGCGAGTACCTCTGAAAAAGGTGGGGAATATTAGCTCAAAGAGGAGGCCTGTGAGAAGGAGGTAACCATACAAGATCTTTTACACAAATGTACTAGTACTAGTACAGGAAGAACCAGCCAGAGATCCAAAAGTAAGCTTAATTGTTTTATTGAGGGAATTGCAATAACACACACAAGATCCAAGCAGTAACGGAATCACACAAGGCTAACCGAAGGAAAAAGAAGGAAAAGTTTTGGATAGCAACATTATCAGGGCAAAGTGGGTGATATTTACCAATTCAGAAGAGCAGCAAAGAAGCAATGTGGCTTAGCTGCAAGTCTAAGGACAGTACACAAATGGGAATCAGAGCGACAGAATGGAAACCAGCAACTGACATACTGCAAGTTGACTGGCCAAAAACCGTGATTTAGATACCCTTTTTATGCCTGGAGGGCTAAGATGGTAATGACACTCTGGTGGAATGACAATAAGCTAATGGCCTTAGTGTTAGGTGACAAAGGGCTAATGCTAGCTTTGATAGTTCTTTAATTGTTGGATAAGTGTGGGGAGAAAAGGGAAGCTTGTTTGGTCAGATGGAGAGGAGTTAAGACAATCAGCCATCCTGTGGTAATATCTTGGATGCTATTGTCTCTTAAATGTTGAGTCGTCAAGGCTTATAGTTGTAAGTCCATTATCACTGGAGTTTCCTGGTGATTTCCTGACTATGATCTGGCTAAGCCTTCAGGCATCTTTTGTCCTTATTTTGGAATGCATGTGCTCAGCCAGCTTTTCCTCTTAGCCAAGTCACTCCATTACCAACAGCCCTGCTTAAGTCTTGCATATGGAGGGGTGTGTCTTCCTTGAGTCTACCCATCCATGTCGTTTTCCTCTTTCCCTACCACCTTCTACCTTACCAAGCATTATTCTCTTTTCTAGTGAGTCCTATCTTCTCGTGGTATGGCCAAAGTACAATAGACTCAGTTTGATCATGCTATGGCTCCCCATGCAGCCATAGCAGGTATAATTTATATTAATACACATTAATATTTGTCAATTAAATATATATTTTGCCAAAGCATGGGATTGTATGGCCTACTAACAACTGAGGATGGTCAACTTATGCTATCTTCTCCATTCTCCCATTCCAAGGTGCACCAAAAGCCTGCAGAGTTATTGTCACATGAAGCAGGAGATCCCATAAGCATGCCCCCCCCATTGCTGGCTACTGAGACACAACAGTACTATGTCAAATAACCAACAGTCTGCTGATCTTTCTGAAACACATACACACAAAAACAAATAACATGTCTGTATGAATTGACCCCTTCATATAGCCTACTGATGGGGCCAGACATCAGATCAGATCCCCTTCTCTATAAAAAAGAACCTTTCCTAGGTAATGGGTGGGTAGGATAAGCCTATAGGCGTCAAGCCCAGCAGACTGTTCCATTCCCTAAGGACCAAGTCAACTATGTAATTTTTTCTACATAGCTACCACAGTTTCATCACCATTTGGAGTGAGAAGGACTCATGCCTGAACACCATCATGAATATTTCACAGGAGCATGAGGAAGCTGGACATACACAGCCAGCAAATAAGGGTGGGTTAATGAGATGTTGGGGGTCACTTTGATCCCTGCACTATTTATTCTATGAGTTTAAAGGACTCTCCACTGCTCTACTTAGACCCTTGGGATGTCCATATAAATATATCACATGAATATAAAGTGATGTTAAAATCTTGGATGGGACAATGACTAACATTAATCTTACTTTATACATCTGTTGTTTAAGTTGACTTTGACTTATGGTGAGCCTATGAATGTGACCTCCAAGTCACTCCATTACCAACAGCCCTGCTTAAGTCTTGCATATGGAGGGGTGTGTCTTCCTTGAATCTACCCATCCATGTGGTTTTCCTCTTTCCCTACCACCTTCTACCTTACCAAGCATTATTCTCTTTTCTAGTGAGTCCTATCTTCTCGTGGTATGGCCAAAGTACAATAGACTCAGTTTGATCATCTTGGATTCTAGGGACAGGTTTGGCTTGATTTGCTCTAGGACCCATACATTTGTCATATTACCAGTCCATGGTATCTGTGGAACTCTTCTTCAGCATCACCTTTCAAATGAATTGATTTTCTTTCTAGCAGCTTTCTTCAGTGTCCACCTTTCACAACTGTACATAGAAATACAGTGGTATGTATATCCTAACTTTAGTATTCAATGATATATCTTCACTCTTCAGGATCCTTTATTGTTCTTTCATAGCTTCCAAGTCCTTGTCTTCTGATTTCTTGATTTCAGTCTGATTAATGACTGAGCCAACGTATGGAAAATCTTGAACAAATTAAATGTCCTTACTGTCTATACTAAGGTTATGTAAATCATCTGTGGCCATCATTTTTGCTTCCTTAATGATCAACTGTAAACCTGCCTTTGCACTTTCTGCCTTAATTTTCTTCAGTAATTGTTCCAAGTCTTTGCTATTTTCTATTAGTGTATGGTGTTATCTGCATATCTTAAAACTGTTGATGTTCTTTCCTCTAATTTTCGCATCTCCTTCCTCCAAGTTTTATCCTGCTTTAAGGATGATGTACAGTGGACAAGTTAAACAGATGGGGCAATAAAATGCAGCCTTGCTTGATCCCCTTGCCAATTTGAAACCATTCCTTTCTCCATATTCTGTCCTGATAGTATCCTTTTGTCCTGGATGCAAATTATGCATAAGGACAATCAAATGTTGTGCCACACCCAATTTGTTTAGAGCAGTCCACCACAGTTTTTCATAATCTACACAATCAAATACATTGCTATAATCTATAAAGCACAGACTGATTTCCTTCTGGCATTATTTGGTGTGCTTCGTTATCTAACATATGTTTGAAATATGATCCTTAGTACCTCTTACTTTCTTGAATTCAGCTTGGACAACTGACATTTCTTATTCTATATATGGTAAAATTCTTTGTAGTAAAATTTTAAGCATCATTTTTCTTTCTTTTTCATTAATCTGCGATGATCATGTGTTAACTGCAATGCCCAGTATTCTCTTTCTTGGAAACTAAAGTGTATATTGAGCACTTCTAATCTGTCAACCATTCATTTGTTTTCCATATTTTTTAACAAATTTTAGTTAGAATTTGAGTGGATTTTGACTCTGTTGCTTAAACTGCTCTATTGTTGTACATCTGCTCCTGGTGATTTATTTCTCCCGTGTACTCTGAGTACAGCTTCCACTTCAGTTTCTAAAATAGCAGGGTCATCTTCAAGTGGTTCTTTCTTGAATGGATGTGTCATCTAGTCATCTTTTTAAATAGTTTTTCAGTGTATTGATTCCATCACCTTTTTCTTCCTACTTGGTCCTGTACTGTGCTTCCCTGCTAGTCATAGAGCATCCCCACTATTGGTTTAAGTTTCCCCTTTGATTTCTGAGATCTTGTGGAAGAGCTCTCTTGTTCTTCCTTTCCTGCCATCTTCTATTTATCTTTGTTGACTCTTACAACAGTTTTCCTTGACCCTTCACACAAGTTGTTTCATTTAGGGTTCTTTATCTATCTCCATTATCTTTCATTTTTTATTGTCAACTGTCCTTATGAGGTAGCAGATGGTATCTTTTTGCACTCCTCTCAGACAATGTCCCTGGTTTAAGCCCAGAGTTCTTCTGGGCCCTTGTCAGTTAGACTTAATAGAGCAAATCTAGTTTTTACATTGTATTTAAATTCTATAAGGATGTTCTTCAGTCACCTCCTCCCCCACCACCACGAGGCTTGATTTAGTATGCTTCTTTAGACTCACTCTGATTTTTTGATATTAGCAGTTCATGGTCTGTGCCATAATCTGTCCCTGGTCCTATTTTTTTGGATAGAATGGTGCTGCTCTATCTTCTGCTTCTAATTATGTAGTCTATTTGATTTCTGCACTGACAACCAAGTGGTGTCCATGTATACAGTCACCTCTTGTGTTGCTTGAAGAATGTATTTGTGACGAACAAATTTTGTCTCTGCAAAATTCATTTCTTGAACCTAGGCCAAATTTTCTCATTACCATTGATGCATCTCTCTTTCTCGGTTTTACATTCAAATCACCTATGGTTAAAAAGAAGCCCTATTTGTTCTCTGATCAATTTTCTGTCCTCACTATTAATGCCACCTCATTTCTTTTTAGATTTTTATTTCTTGAGTAAAATACTGTATAACTACCTGACTCAGAATGTCCCATTCTTGTCTATTTTGGCTCATTTACCCCATCTATTTCAATGTTCATACATTCCTTTTCTTGGTTTACCATGCTTAGCTTCCCTTGATTCATACTTCTCATATTCCATATTCCTATAATATGTGTTGTACAGCTTTGGACTTTCCTTTCAGTTCTGAACACATCAATAGTTGAATATTCTTTTGGCTTGGGTCCAATTGCATCATTAACCATACTTCTTATACAAGTGACCCTAGTAGCTTGTTGAGTGCCTTCCGACCTGGGAGTGTCATCTTCTGGCATTGTGTCTTGCTTTATTCTGGACTGTCCAATCACAGAATTTTTATATTAAGACACATTCAAAAGGGGGTTACCATGCTTCCTTCTATACAGTACTAACAATTGTTCGCTATGGTGAGGCCGCTGTTGTCTCTGAGAATCATCCACCAATATTAGAGCCCCCCCATTCCTCACTACTGCTGCTGCCCCATAGCTGTTTGACACATTTAATCTGGCTCCTCAGCAAAAACCTATCTGACATGGGAGACCCTACTAGCAGCACTGTTAGCATCAGCATTGTTTCTTCCCTCACAGGAGCACACAGTCTCACCACCGTGGAAAGATAATGCAATAGTGAGGTTGATAAAAGAAGAGAAGTAGAGGTTAACAGGCAAGAGGAGCATTCAGCAGCATTAGGAAAACATGGCAAGGTGTGTGTAACCTCATTTAGATGTCTACCTATGTGCAAGCACACTCTAGAATTTGAGTACTATGCTGGTAACTTTACCTCACAGAGCAATATTTTTAGCTCCAATGTTTCTTCCCCATGCTTCAAAAGACAAGGTCAATTGTATGATTTCCCCTCATCTAGCTATTAAATTGGGTTACAAGCTGTGACGTTCACAGCTGCTTTCATCCAAGATTGTGCACCCAACGAGTTTCCTGCTGTCTCGAGCTAGCAGACCATAGCTTTTTAACTTCACATTGTGGTTGTTCTTTTTGCGGCTGCTGATCTTTGCTTCTGACCCTGCTAGTTTCTTTTCATTACCTCCTTGCCCACAGTTTCCAAATAAGAGGTAGTCTGATAAACTTGAAAGGTGAGGCAATGTAGGTTTCCTAAGAGGGCAGAATCTGGTTCATTTGCACTGTGATTTTTCTGTTCCTCCTTCTCCATGGACCAGTTATTTTCAATTCTACTTAAACTCTGATGTCAGGCTGATTCTATCTCCCCTGCCACCTGCTTTATCTAACACCACAGTTTCTGTAAGTATTTTATCAAGTGTAAAAGTTTGTGTTGACTGATTAGAACTGCTTTATGTTTTACATTAGGGAGAGGCGAGAATTCTGCTTGCTTTATTTTTTTATAAGACCTATCCAAAATTTTCAAATGTCTTCATCAATTTGACAGAAGGAAGTTGAAATTTAAAAGAAAAACAAATGACAGATGTATCTGCCCAGCCAGAAAGCATTGCATACTTAGTTCTTCAACATTTTACTTTGAATTCATCTGTATTTACTTTTGCTTGGGATCATGTTTAGATTGCCAACATTTTTTTTTTACCTGAGAACCTGCCAATTGCTCTCGGTGAACCCAGCTGAGTAACGAAATTATGATGGTATATGTGTTTCCTATACTACAGTGGTAAGCAACCAATCAGCTGCACAATACTTATTAATATGCAATGGTCAAAATGTTGTGTAGAAGTGACCAGAGCATAATACTCTGCAGTTCCATAGCTCCCTTTCTCCCCTGCAATCAGCTGTCAAACCCTGAAACACTATCAAATTCATTTGCTATTGGTGAAGGGAAATATAAAATATTCAAATTTTACACACAGAATAATTTCTGAACTGCAGACTTTCTCTATAAATTTCATGACTTTCACACAGTGGGAAGAAAATTGTTAAAATCTCTTGTTGCTTACTTCTAGAACAAAACTTACACTAAATCCCTAATCTCCAATGACTGGTCTGGGAGAGTGACCTTGTCTCCTGGTGGCAGCTGGCTGTTATCTCATCTCTTCCTCCTCTGCTCTTCCCCTAGCTATTAAACAACCATGGCAGGACCTTGAGAAAGATTTTTGGATTTATACAAGAAGATAGAGAATAGATCCTTCCTCAACATCCCTCCTCTCCAAAAAAGACATACATGCATGTAACTTGATATTACCTGTTCACATGTCACCAGAAAGATTCCAGTCATGCAACTCAGAGTCTCATCTCTTTTCTTTTGTATTGTTTTTAAAAAAGATAGCCATCACAAATATTAAAGCCATATTTTTCCATCTTATGGAAATAGGTGCCCAACAGGAACATATGTAAAAATGCTGACCCAACAGACATTGAGATAATGGACTATTTCATTCATGTGACTCTTCATTCGGTCATCACAACTGTCAGGCACACATGATGCTCTTCAAGTACAGAGTTTCATCACTTGAATGGAACTCTTTGTCACTAACTTTGAGACTGAATATGTTTTTCATATAATGCTCCTTGATTATACTGTTCTGCTTTGGAAAAAGATCTGATAGAAAAGCATTCAAATATGACAACATGGATGGACAGCAAATATCAAAAGCTTGAGTTGCTCTCATGAAATTTTCATTATGTTATGATCTTAAGGAGACTTTTTTACAGTGTGATGTATCATTGGTATTTGACACCAGAACAATTGGTCAAAATGCATAAAGATGATTCTAGTGTATGTTGGAAATGTGAGCAACAGGTGGGATCTTTTTACCATATGCAGTGGGCTTGCAGAACAGTCAAAAAATTCTGGAATCAAATACATTGCATAATGCTAAAAAAAAAAAAAAGTTAATGTTCAATTGAAACCTGAACTGCAGCAGCTGGGATTGGTGAATGATAGCTGGAGAGGAAGTATGGAAATTTTTTCACCACTGCAACAAGATCATTTGATGTGCAGAAGTGTAAAAATATAGCAATACCAACAAGTGATGACTGCCTGTTGAAATTATCAGATTTAGCTGAAATAAACAAATTAACAACATTGATCAGAGAAAAATCACCAGTGGCATTTTTTGAAAGATTGGGAACGTTTAATTGGCTTTTTGCAAGAAAAATAGAATAACATGTTAACTGCAGGTATAAATAATTTCTAGATCTGGTAAAGAAGTAGAAGTATATGAATGGTAATTAAAATCAAAGAAGTTATTTTGTATAGTTATGTATAATGATTGTTAGGAAAGTTGGAAGTCAAATGTAAATTGCATTTTCACTATTCTTTAATATGCTTGGTTTTCTTTCTTTACTATGTGTCTTTTTTTCCCTTTGTTTTCATATATTTTGAGTTTTTATGGTATTGGAAAAAATGTTTAAAAATGTGATTGCTCTCAAGAGGAATATTATTATCCATAAAGGCTTTTGAAATCTGCCTTACAAAGAGTTAATTATGAACTAGGTCCCTGGTATTTAAATGTACTAGCAACTGATTGGTTGGTGCTTTAGTTAGCCCTAAACTCTGTTATCCAACTTTTCCTTAACCTACTTTTTATCTGAATAATAATTATATCCAAAAATAATTCTGAAATGATTCATTAGGTTCCTGCTAGAGATGACTGCTGGTTGGAATGGCATGGCTTAAGGGACCCCAAATGCTCCTTAATGCAGTTTGTCTCCTAAGAGAAGCATAGCTTCTACATTTATATAGCACCTTCTATCCCCGAGAAACCTAAAGCACTCTGCAGACATCAATAAATTATACATTCACAGGAATTACTTTGACCACTTGTGAAAAGTGGGACTAAAGCTTCTTAATATCAAAAGAGTATGACATGTTTCATTTTCTTGTTGCATTCTTTCTGAAAGAGGGGAGGTGGGGTGAAGAGGGAAATGGAAGACTCTTACCTCTCTTTTTTTTAACACTCAAAATGGATTGTTTGTTCTAGAGGCACTCACTACCAGATTATTGTTTATATGTGCAGAGAATGTGAAAAGTGCTGTATAAGGGCGGAACGATGTGCCAGGCAAATAACAGGTTGCTAACACCAGAGAAAGGATTGAATAGTTAACTGTATGGTGCTAAACCAAAGGATTAAAAAAGAAATGATCATCATAGCAGCTGAAGTGCATCAGCTCTGAAAAACTGACAGGTCTTGTCAGCTGATGGCTGAATTAATGGATGAGCCAAACAAAATGTTGTGGTCTTATAGGTGTCAGGGCAAAACAGATTTTTTTTAAAACTGTTATAAGGAACCCAAGGTTGTGGCTGACATAAGAGCTTTGCAGGTCAGGTGTCCTATTTATCTCTCCTTTCCAACCAATTCCAAAGAAGCTGTCTCTGCGCTAAACCAGGGTTTGCTGTAAGTAATGAACAGGCTAAGGGTGAACAAATTGAAACTTAATCCACATAAAATAGAGGTGCTCCTGGTCAGTGGAAAGGCAGATCAGGGAACAAGGATTTGGCCTCTGTTGGATGGGGTTACACTCCCTCTGAAATCTCAGGTTCCCAGCTTGTGTGTGCTCCTAGACTCAGAGCTGAGCTTGGATGCCCAGATTTCAGCAGTGGCCAGGAGTACATTTGCACAGCTATAACTGGTGCACCAGCTGTGTCCATTCCTTGAGATATCAGATCTGGCTATGGTGACAGATGTCTTGATTACATCCCATTTGGCTTCCTGTAATGCAGTCTAACATGAGGCTGCCTTTGGAAAGTATTTGGAGACTTCAGCGTGTCCAAGATGCTAAAGCCAGGCTGTTGACTGGGGCAGGTTATAGAGATCATATGGCCCCCATGTTGAAACAGCTTCACTGACTGACAAGCCATTTCTAGGCAGAATTCAAAATGTTGGTGCTGACTTTTCAATCAGTACATAGCCTTGATCCAGACTATTTGTGTGTGGGGGGGGGAGTATATCCTTATGTGAGCCTATCCAAGCTCTAAGATCTTCAGGGAAAGGCTTTCTCTTAATCCCACCTCCGTCACAGGCATGCCTAGTGAAGATATGGGAGAAAGACTTCTCCATGGCTGCTCTCAGACTGTGGAACTTCCTTCCATTGGAGGTCCAGCTGGGCCCTTTCTTACTGTCTTTCAATTGGCAGGTAAATTTTTTTATTATTATTCAAGGAAGATTTGGGGTTTTAATATGATGTAGCAGACTGAGCTTTTAATGGGGGGCATTGTTCCTGTTTTATGACATTTTATATGTGTTTTTAAAAACTGTTTTGAACCTGAATTTTCAATTAGTTTTCTTTTTAGTGGAAATTTGATTTAATTGTGTTTTAACTTTTGTTCTTAAAGTTTTTAAATGTTTACATTGTGTTTGCAAAATATTGTGCCTTGGATCCCTTGTTTGAGAAAAGGTGGTGTGACAAATTCCCTTCTCAGACTGACCTTGCAGTTCCTTACCTGATTAAACTGTCACTATCACCTTGCCCTCTGGTCCCCCTTTAAAATCCCTCTTTGGATCTGGAGTCCCAGGGATTCAGGTGACCACGCTGTGGACTATTGTGTGTGTTAGCTTTGTCTACTTTTTGGTGACTGTGACCCACCCTTATTGCAGAGTTAATAAAGCTGTCCAGAGTCAGTTGTCCAAAATTACACACTTTTTAAAAAATGATATCTGTGTTTGAAGGAAAATTTTCTATCCAAAAATGATATTAAAAGATGAAACATGGCAGTTACTCTTTTCCCTACCCAAGAACCCTTATTTTATCCATACTTTTTTCATCCAGAGGCAAACATGGTGACCAGAAGTGACATGATGTTACTTTTAGGAGCTTGGCTGTGAAGTATGGCCTGTAGGGGAAAGATCACTGGGGCAAGAACATCTGTTTTAGACATGTGTCCCCCTCCCCATGTCACTAGTCAACATTCTGCTATCTCCAGTGTGTGCCCTTCTTAACTTGTGATGCTTCCATTCTTTTCTTCTGGAGACATGGCATATTTATGTCTTTGGTAGTGTTTAGTTTATTTTTGAAGCCACTCACATGATAAATATAATGACTAGCAAAGGAAAACCCATGCACAATATTATTCAGCAAAACTTTATTTGTGCTTTCCTGCTTCCCTCCCCACTTCTTTTGCAGGTCATCATCAAATGGAATCTGCTAGATCTAAGGTAAAGTAAATCTTCACTTGATTCATTTTTTTTCACAATGGAATGAAAATTTTCAAATCTTTCTCCAAGCTTTTTCCTCCACATTACTCAATGGATTTTGAATGTTAGGACTTCTTTGTCTTCCTCACAGTCATTTTCCACTAACATGGAATATCTCAGTAAGTCCAGGCAGCACTTCTCATTTAGGATGAAATAAATTCTCAATATGTTTAACGTCTCTTGCTGGATCTTTGGTGCTGTTTCCCTAGTAAGCTTTCTGATTGTAATCTTTAACAGGGAAGGCCGGTTGGAAAGAGGGAGATATTCTGATTTCTTTAAAGACTGAAATGCCCTTCACATTTCTAACTTGAACCAGAGTGATTAGCAGTCTTTCAGTAATAGAAAGCATGTTAAGGGCTTAACCATGCCTAATTTTAAAGGCACGCTTGATTCTTTCAGTGCTAAGCCAAAATATTTTCAAATGCCATTTTTTCCTAAGATAATTCCTGAAGTTTTTTTACCCTTCTAGAAAAAGAAAAAAATAAACTCTTTATGTGTGAATATGTATGTGTATATATATATATATTCATATTCATATTCTTTGCTGGTGCAATTTTTATCATTTTTCTCCCATGGTGACCCAGAAGGATGCTGGATCTAGAACACTGTAGAGGGACAAAACAAAACAAAACAGGATGCCAGCACTTTTGACAACGAAACAAAACAGCCTAACAGTAAAGAAAATAAAATAAGCTACTATCATAGCCAATGGTGAACCCACCCCTGAAAAACTGTATGAGAATGTGTTAATCCAGATGAAATACAGTGCAATAGTCCTATTCCCAGTTCCCTCCAGCAAAAGTATGAAGAATTTTGAGAGGCTGCTTAATAATAGCTCTAGCATATTCTCTTGTGTCATATGCAATGTTTCCTTTTCTCCTAGTTTAATCATTCCTAGAAAACCATACCTACAATCCTGTTGGTATCTTAAATGTCCATAAGTGGTGCGTGTGTGTGTATCTGTGTGATGAGGAACCGCTGCATTCAGTTCAAGGTTGTAGAACTGGAGTTGTACATGCAATGCCATTGAATATGCAAATACGCATGTGCATTTGACCGTGCCTTAAGTTGCACAACTTTGCCATTCAACACAAGGGTTGAGTAGCATGATCAGTGCATAACTCCATGTGTAGAGATTTATCCTACAGAGTTCCTCCGTGTGATCTTGACCCAAGTCTTCTGCATGTTAATCAGTGCAGTTCATTACTGAAGAATTTTCATATATAATGCAATAAGTAACCATGAGTTCTGGCTTTTGTCCAGCTTAACATCTGTCTGAAATGTAGACCCATACAATTTAGCTGGAATGGATTCTCACTTGAGTGTTGAGTCAGCTGAACTATGATGATGATGATGGATTTGTTCTCAGATAAATGATCACAAAATAGGTGTCTTTTTCAACCCTTGTCATGACACACTTTGGGAAAGTTGCTAAGTAACCCTTACCAAATGCAAAATTACAAATGAATTGGGGCTCTACATGTCTCCTCAGGTGGTTCATCTGAAACAAAAAATCAGAGAACCTTTTAAAAAATGGCCATTTCTTTTTCATGACGGTCTTTGGCATTCTTTTTTTGTATGTGTGTTTGAATTATATTGTATTTACTTTAATTAGAAAGGTTCTTGAGGTCCTTGTTTTGTGGGGAAAGGCAGGAAACTACAAAAGCATCCATGATGTGATAACTGAAGCTCCTGTCAGAGCTGCTGATGACGAGCAGCAGCTGTTGGTCCCTGTGGCTCTGGCTGGAGATGAGTCCTGCAGCTCAAGAGCTCCCCCTGCTGCCATGGACCAAGCAGGCTAGGACGTTCCTCTGCCTGCTCCTTTAGGGCAACAGGGATCCAGTTCTGAAGATGCTTTGGAGCC
Source organism: Cyclura pinguis (assembly GCA_030412105.1). Taxonomy (NCBI): domain Eukaryota; kingdom Metazoa; phylum Chordata; class Lepidosauria; order Squamata; family Iguanidae; genus Cyclura; species Cyclura pinguis. The sequence continues at coordinate 166,770,987 of CM059602.1, forward strand.
TGTGTCAATCAGCCCACAAACAAGGCGGAGACTCAAGAGAGCTAAGCAAAGGGAGGTTTCCTTGATTATGTTCAAGAAGCAGTGACTAGCCACACCTGTGTCTTGGGCTATATAACTGCCTGCCTGGAAGCTTTCCTTTGCTTGTGGTAAACTTTCTACAAGCCCTCTCTTTGCCTGTTCCTTGCTTCCAGAACCCAGCTCCTGATATCTTGGATTGATCTCTTGGCTCCAGACCCCTGGCTTTTGGAACTCTGACTATGGCTTTTGCTTGTCGCTCTGGCTTAAGTAAATGGACTTCCCTTGAGTAAGTGCTTCCTTGACTCCTCCTGGAAGGACTCTGCTAGCTCTCCCACTCCCTTCTCTGGGCTGTCCTGCCGCCTGGGTCTCTGACCCTGACACATAACAGCAAAAATTCTCAAAATTTAGAGAGGGATAGCAGTGTATGTCTCTTGGAGAAAGCAGCAACAGCACCTTAAAGTAAAAGTGGGACATTCTTGAATGCTAGGGAGCTGTGCAGACCTCCAGGACCCCTTTTAGGGCTTCATGTCCTCCTACTACCACACTTTTAAAATTATTGAAACAATTTTTACCAGAATGTCTCAGTCCCCTGGGGGGTCCTGAGTCATTTTATGCCCAAGAGAGCCCACCTCCTTTTTTGAAAAAAACAGAAAATGTCTAGAAGATTAATTTCTAGGTCACTTCCTGCTAAAAAGGCTTTTCCTTGGCTCAAAATGGCCTAAATAGCCCAAAACATGGGGAAATTGCCAGCAAGCCTCCTAGGTGTTGGCAAATTTTATTGAAACAACATTCTATTTCTTTCTTTTTCAAAAAAAAAATAGTGATTTTTTGGGTCCCTGGAAAACACAAAAATGTCTTTTGGGGTTCTATGTGGTATGTGGGAAGCATCTGCCTATCTCTGCCTTGAAGGCTAACACATTGTATGTGGTACAAGACAAAAGAAAGACATAAAACAAAAGCCTAGCAAACCCTATTTGCCATAGACTTCTGTGTACTCCAGCACATGTCGTTAGATGCATATTGTGTTACCTTAGTTGGTTAATCCAAGTTCTGATGTTCCAGTTTAATTCAACAGCTGAGAATTCCAATCTTTGTCTTTGGAAAAGAAGGCAAAGAATTTTGGAGACACCCTGATTTCAAACTGTTAAAAATGAATTTGAGTTTGCATTCACGAAAGAATCAGGCTCAAGTATTACTTATATCTATCAATAACTGGAAGCCCAAGAAGCCAAACAGCAGCAAAGATGGAGTTTATGCTGTACTTGTGAATTAGTTTCTCTTTATGCCTTCATGCTTCTGTTAACATAGAGCAAGGACTGTGCTGCAATAAATGATCCTTCATAAATTTTGAGGCTGGCTCTTTTTAAAATCTCCATTACACAGATCCTACTAATGATATGAAAACCTGGCTGATATTGCAAAATGACAGTGTCTCTAAGACAGATGAAGTCATTTGGTTTTAGCCATCGCCTATATGATTTTTTTCCCCCCTGAAATATGGCTCTTTGAAATTACAGATGTTAAAGAAGCAAACAGAACAGAACAAAGAATATGAGCAATTACGAGAAGTTGAAATGTTTAACTTCGTCTTGTCTGCTTCATGATTAGATTTAATTTTACATGCAGATTTAATCTGTTCATATATTTCCTTTATGAACAGAGCAGCAGTATATTTATTTTACAATTTTTTTTTCCTGTAAAGACAGAATTTTCTTGTAACCACAAGTGATTAAAAGTAACCTTTACAACAGACTTGAAAATAAATGTTAGGATGCTTTTACGATGCAAATTGATAAGGAGATCTAGTTACGTTAGGTAAAATTAGGTTGTATTTGTCCAAAATATTATATATATATTTTTATCTGTATTTTATTTTAGATTTTGCTTTTCAGACTGGGGTTTAACTGAGTTCTTATGCTGAGCAAAGAAACCCATTAAAAAACACTAGGAGCTGGTGCTAAGACAAAACTATTACAGGGTTTTCTTGGCAACATTTGTTCAGAAGGGAGTTGACTTTGCTTTCCTCTGAGGCTGCAAGAGTGTGACTTTCCCAAGGTCATCCAGTGGGTTTCCTTGGCTAAGTGAGGACTTGAACCATGTTCTCCAGAGTCATTGTCCAAGTGATCCATCATCCCATAATAATTTTGAGTCCATTCTAGCTGCTTAATTGTACCAGGTAAAAGACAAGGAACAGTGTACTAGGTACCTTACAGTAATTTCATGAAGAATAGGGTAAACCTTCCAAGCACCTTGTTAAGGCAGTCTACTTGAAGAGCTATTATGGGGCAGAGGGTGGATACACTGATGTCTGGTTAGTAGCACACAGGATTGGTCCAACACATTTTGTCACATGAGGTGAAACATCAATGGTACCTCCCCAACCATCCAGTTATACTACTTACTATCTAAAACCAACCAAGTTGTTTTGGCACATGAGGCAGAAAATCACCCCAAGTATGTATCTTCTCATTCCTAGTAATAAAAGAACAATAATTCATAAACACCTGAAAAAAACAACAACGTTGCAGCCTTTTCAAGATGGCTAAAGTCTTCTTCCTGAGGTGGTTGATTCATTCAGCTAAGTGATGCAAGATTTTTTAAAGTGTTGGCCATAAAGGAGAAACATTTGGATTTCACTTGAGAAAGGAAAATGTCTTGTCTGAACTGAACACTGAACAGAGGGCAGAATCAATGTTCCTCAGCAAACAAATACATTTTCTTTAAAGAAACCTATAACCCAAAGTGACCATTGGACAGGCAGTTAAATTAAGGACATGCACCTGAGAGGACAATACCATCAAATAAACCTTGTCCTGATTTGCTTTCTGCACAGATAATTGCCTGTCTGTAGAAATGACAAGGATAAATGACATTGGTTCCATGATCTCAAGTATGTCAAACTGAAAGATAATTTTAGCCCATCTTGAAGAAAAGGTTACAAAGTCCAAGCTAATTTTTTTAGGGAGGGGGTAACACGGGGGCATGACAGAGGTTTAGAAAATCATGCTTGTTCTACAGATAGTGAATGGAGCATACCATTTTCACTCATTTAATTGCGTTTGAAATGTGTTTTGTGATGTTGATCTTGGGTCTTAGCATTGGGATAGTGATGGGCTATAAATAAATAAAATACATATATACTGTGAAATATACTCCATTATACCTGCCATTGTGAACCTGATTACTTATACCTTGTTACTTCGAGGTCTAGTAAGTGTCAAAGCAAACTAGTTTCATGAGAAATACCCCTCGGATTCAACCTGTGATAGACTGGGAAAGATCCCTGATTGAAACCTTGGCAAGCTACTTCCAGTCAGTGTGCTGAATATGATGAAGTAAAAGTCTGTCAGGATAAACCAACTTCCTTTGTCCCTGGGAGAGATGGATGAAGCCTAGATACTGACTTAACTTTTCTATGTACCCTTTACTCTCTACCATCCCTTGGACTATCTAAAGTATATCGGTCAGTGTTGAAATAAACATACTCATTGTGATAGTCCCCACATCTCAAGGGAGTGAGCAACTGTGAGGAGTGGCAGAGATCAACTTTTACTCCCACAGCATCATCACATCGGGGCACACTGGACATTTCATTACTTTTGGGTGCTATTTGCGTTAATTTTTGGCTGGGAAAGGATCAGGTTGAAAAGGTTCTGGGGGAGAAGGTGAAATGAACTATTCCATTTAAAGATTGCTTTGTGTCATTATGGCCACTTTGAGGGTGGGAAAAGCTTCTGAAAAAGGAAATATCAATATTTACCTTTGGAGGGTTTGGTTAAGTTTTTGGGGAAACACCAGTGGGGCTTTAGGTGGTTTAGGGCTATATGTGGCCCATAGGCTGCAATTTCCCCACTGGTATAGCCAGATCCTCAAAGAAGGTCTAAAAATGCAAGCCTCTCTGCCTCTCTCTCCATTTACATATATGTACATGTTACATACATGTATATATTATAGACACAAAGTTGACATTACAGTATGAATAGCTTACAGTGTTATGTTGCTTCTGGTAAAATCTATCACTCCCTGTTCCCAGTGACTCTGAAGGTCACATCTTAAACTACAAGGAAAGTGGGGCAGAGGGAATGATAACCATGTCCCTGCTATATTTTTTTTTGAGCTTTGACACTGAGGCCATTTCTGCACTATACTGTTATAGTGCTATTATTCCACTTTCAACATTTTATGGAATCCTGGGATTTGCAGTTTAGAGAGGGGTGTTTAGAGTTCTCAGCCAGTTCTCAACTCTTTGGCCTCAGTAAACTACAAACCTCAGAATTCCACAAGATGTTGAAAGTGGAATAATTGCACTATAACAGTGTAGGGCAGAAATGGCCTGAGAATCCTGGCTCCACACCACAGCACTGTCCCTGACATTTTAATAAAGGGAAAATGACTGAAAGGTGAACTTATATTTGATCTTCTGACAACTGCAAATTAACAGTCTTAATTTACCTAAAAAGTGCACACTCATAGCCACGTGCTTTGTCATACTGCTTTCCAACAATAACTGGTTCTGGCTGGCTAATCTCTAAGGCCCACAGTCCTTGCCTCTTGTTCATCCTATGCAGTATTAAAGCTACAATTCAGATTGAAACTGCTACATGAAATGTCTGTGATTGCAATCTGCACTCATGCTGGTTTGCCACCTGCCAGCCAATCTAACCATTTAATGTATGTTTGCTCCAACACACATTTCAAAAAAGTGTTTTTGTAAAAGTGTGAAGCTTATTTATAACTGTTTGGATACCACTTCCCTGTGCATTTCTTCTGTAGAAAAAAAAACCATGAAGTTGTCTATGAGCAGTGTTTTTTGTCCTCAAAATCATGAGAAGGAAAAGTGAACCCAGGGAGTATAATGACTGCACAATATCTCATTTCTATTAGAGTACTGCTCTCTGCTTGATTTTGTCTTTTCTATATGATCATTTCAAATGCAGAATATGTAAGAATTTGCCTCCCTCCCTGACATTATTTTGAAGTGCAGATACTCAATGACAGTCTCTATAGCCCAAGGCCAAGCAACTGTAACCCAATTTTCACCTTCACAAGCACCCCACAGACAAATAATGATATTGACAAATAAGGATATTGGCCGAAATCAACTTGCGTATCCCAAAAAGAGTAGGCTTATTTTACCAATAGTAACTTAGCAAGTCAACCCTTACATAAGGTTCATTGATTCAATAGGTCCACACCAGTTGGTTCGGGAGAGTGTGAGGTAGAGTAGCCCAAGGTACGTTAATACCTGAAGACACATAAGGTCAACAAAGTTATTTTTGGACATGAAACAACAAGCCCAAATGCATTTCATCCTGTCCTGTCAGGAAAATAAATAAATAAACAAGCAAACAAACAGCTAGCTGCTTTTTCACAACACTCAAAGTCTGCTGCCTATTAGTGGAATCAGACTGCAGTGAGCTAACCGATTTTCTCGGGATGTTTTCTAGTCTACTTTAAGTTTGTTTCTTTTTTTTTTCCTTTGGATATTCTGCACATATTTTATAGATATTTGACACCCTTGTTGCCACTTAGCAATAAATCAGAATGACAATTTCACCACAAATGTCAGATTCTAGGCTTGAATCCTATTGTAATTCTCTACCAAGTAGATCCATCAAACCAAGGGGTTTAACCCTCCCTACTAATAACCAGTATAAAAGGTTGCAGTTTCATATCAAATTTGTCTGCTTCTGAAACACATGTCTTGTGTGTTTGCTAGTTCTCAATTAAATACTTTGTTCAACTTTTAACTGGAGTTCTGTCTTCAGTGTATACTGGTATACACAGGTGAAAAGATCCCGCTGTTACTCTCCTCTCACAGGCCTCCTTTGAGCTATAATTCCCCAAATTCCAAGGAGATGCTGGCAATGCAGGTAGACCTAAAAGTCTCCCACTTTTTGAAGTAACAGGACCAGCAGAAAAAAAGGAGACAAGGCTCCACGTGCTTATAGATGGACCAAATTTTATTCTTTTGAAAAAGCCCAACATGTTTCAGCCTATTTATAAATTGCTTGGCATTCTTCAGGGGCTGTATTAAAAACAAATGCAATATTATCAATCTACCATATAAAAGTCAAAGTTTGTGAGTGATCTTGTCTGTTTGTCCATGTCAGGAAGGCGCAGACCTCATATGATTGGCTGAGTGAGGTGAGAAGACCTCGTATGATTGGCTGAGTGAGGCGAGAAGACCTCCTATGATTGCCTGACTGGGAAGATTCTTTCGAATCCTGGGGTTGGCAGTTTGGGGAGGAGCCTTTAGAATTCTCAGCCAGAGAGCTCTGAATAGGCTGGTTGCTATGGAGACGAGGCCTACCACCAAGAAAGAAGGAAGTGTATTTTCTCAGGAAACCAACCTCTGTATGTTAATAACTCTGAATACACATTGCATGGGAGAATATGGAGAAAAGTTATAGGTACTGGACAAGGCAGTTTAGGGAATTAGAGGCACAGGATCTCAAATCTATGTATTTCAACCACATCTAACTCCCAAGGTAAGGTAATTCCTACGAAATTTCTAACAAGTATTACCTATGAGAAAATAAAATTCTGGGCAACACCGGGTAAATATGCTAGTGTTATATAAAAGGAGAATACATATATATAAAATCCATCAAGTTCATGTAACAGAACATTATACATATAACAAATCTTATACATACTATAAATCCAACAGAAATTTCTGGAGTTGCTGCTGCAGTCTCCTTAAGAACCAGACTGATACGAAACAAAATGACAAAAAACACAAACACATGGAGCCTAGTCTCCTTTTTTTCCTTCTGATTCATTATACATGCTTTCCAGTATTTGTTCCTGCTCCAGGGTAAGGTGACACCATCTCTCCAGTCCAGAAGGACTCATTGTATGGGGGCATCAGGTACACAAACATAGCTTTTAAGAGAATTCTGGTAAGTTTCAACACATTTTCGAATGTATAAGCCTTTTACTCTTACAACTAGATGAAGGGGGGAATGCATGAGGACATGTATATGTTATCTGGCCATGTGACATTATGTTTGACTGTTGCATCTTCCTCAAGAGTTTGGGCTTTTCACAATAGGTTCACTTTTTAGCCATCCATGAATCTGTTTTCTACTTTGAATATATTATTTTCCCCTGCCTGAACATTTACTAGAGTGGCACATAAAGTGTCTTAGATAAAGGGAGAATAAAACCCTAACAGTTGCAGAAAGCAGGATGAAACCGAACTTTTTTTCCTTCTTTTTTCTGTGCAAAGCATTATAGTTCATATAAAAAATAATGCTTTCAGAAGTCTTGAGATTTGGGAGACAATTAGAGTATAAATGAAGTGATTGCTAATCGTGTATTAACATGTGCCATTCAATCAAATTTGGATTTATATTTGCAAATGTATCATCAGCAAAAATAGATGAAAGTGAAGTTTGATGCTCTCATTGTCTCAGTTAATGATGTGAGAAGAAAACACAGTGCAAACAACTGTGCATCATTTGAAAATACACATTATTACCTTAGTTTCTATGAAAAAAACTATTGCACTGAATGAAACAGAGGAGGGCCATAGATGTGATCATCATTAGCTTGTTACTAGTATTAGAGTTTTGATCCTGCATGAGGTTAATAAAGATCAGGAATGACATCAGGCTGCAATCCAGTGTATATTTAGGTTGCTATGGCTCGTTGGCTTAATTGAGATTTAAGCATCCTAAGGGTGGGATTGCAGCCAGAGACATTTTTCACTTCCTGACTTTGCTGCAGTAACTTGGTTGCAGGTGGTAAGCTCAACAGAACTACTGGTTGGATCTTGATTTGTGAGTGGTATGAATTTAATATCACTAGAACTTAGCTCACAGAAAGTAGGAAATCTATATCTGCTATCATCCCTGAACATAGCACTGATGGAAGCTGCAGTATACCTCACAGTGGAAGAACACAAGTTCCCCACTGTGGATTGTCAATAGCAAATCCCTTATTTAGCATAGACACTAGCCAAGCTTTGCTTGTTACTATGTGATATCAATTATTGCTGCCAACAAATTGTTGAGAAATGTGAGAGCTACCAGTGGAGAAAGAGGATGTGGGGAAAAAAGCTAACTAACAGGATGTCCCTATCAATATACATTATATTTAAATTCCTACAGAGTAGCATACAGAAGAACAATTAGTGAGTACAGACATGGAAAGGTTGCTAACCTCCTTTCTCAACTGTGTATGCACAATTGATGTCTGGTTATCTTGATTTGTGAGGTTCTCCAAACAGACCCTTTGGCTTGACCTTTTTTTCTTTCATGAGGTAGATGATACAATACCTTGAAGAATCATCCATAGCATATCTGTTTATGTCAAATGAGAGTACAATAAATGGTCCATATAAGTGACTGTTTATGAGATCCTGGGTTTTTGTGGTTCTTTTATTCCTTTGGCTGAAATGAGGGCCTAACTGTTTTTTCTTCTACACAGTTTATACATCTGTTAGGATTATTATCTCTATGTTTTTCACTATTCTGTCAGGTAGTTTGAAGCTTAGAATATTATATCTAGACCCTAGACATTCCATAAAAAGACCATTAAAAACCTGAATTTGTCCATCCATTTCTGAATTTTTCTCCTGTCTGTTTTTAATTGCTTTTTAATTTGGAAATTCTGGAAACCCCTCCTATACATGCAGCTGGAGGAACTTTGAACCTGTTCCTGTTTAGAAATGTAGATATTCAGCTGGATGACTCTAGGAATGCAAGGATATCAGATTATCTCCTGGCACCCTGTAAATTTAGGATACCACCAACACTCCCATGCACCATGGGAGTCAGGAGTTATCTAGGATACCTCTGGATTCCTTATCTCAAGCCAGCAACATTTTAGGTTCAATGTTCGAGCAGTGGAGGAATGAATGGTGGAACAGGGTACCAGGGAGTGAGATAGAACTGGAAGGCACTCTAGTAGACCAGAGTTTGGCAGAAGATGCATTCAGTCCAGAAGTTCTGGCTAACTAATTTAATAGTGCAATAAAAACTGTGCTAGGGGTCATGGCACAATCAAGAACTTGCACAATCATACAGCACCAACCAAGACCTTGTCTGCATGCTGAGCTGTGTAGGGAACAAACTCTTATCCATCAGTTGGAAAGGCAGTGGAGACAATATCCATCAGGTGAATTGCATCAAAAGTGTGAGGTGTGCTTATGCAACTTATTCTCATGTTGATGAACCTTGATAATCTTATTTGCAGGAGAAGATTCAAGCTCAAGCCTGCATGCCTTGTCAGTTGTCTCCCACCTTTAACACCCTATTGTGTCCAGTGGTTGGTTGTGATGAGGATCCTTCATTTCAGAATCTCTTTGCAAATGACTTGGCATCTTTCTTTGATCAGAAGGTGACCTCAATTGCTAATTCATTTTTGCTGGATGAATCTCCACTTCCACTGCCATCAGTCAGTTTACCACAGCTTTTGGCCATGTCTTCACCAGCCTGAGCAGAGTTTCATTTTTTCCATTATAGAAGCAGTTATGAATCAGGTTGTGATATCTTTCTGCCCTGCCTCATGTCCTATTAATCCTATCCCTTCCTTCCTTCCTTCACCAATTTCTTCTGCTTCTGCTTCATCCTTATATAATCCAATTGGTGAACTGTTCCTTCTCAAGGTATATTTCCCTGGGGAAATAGAATGGATCTCTTTAAAAAGACTCAAGATTACTTCAGCTAGAAGGAGTGGATGGTATGGATGGATACCCTTTGGATGATATGCCTACCTTTTATATGAGAAAGATAAAATTACTAGAGTTGAACAATCATTTTATACGTAAATCACTCTTAAGGGTCTGGAATCAATGTAAACACAAACTTTACCCTAAAGTTCCCTTATGGACTTCACCTCACAAAGCCTTTTACAGAAGAGAGAAGCCCAAGTTAAATGAGTGGATAACTTATAAAGATTTATTGAACATAGAGGGTGAAGATACTCACTCAAAATCAAAATAAGAACTGGCATATCATGGAATAACTTCCCATTGGTTGCTCCATAGAGAAATATAAAATGGACAAGAAATTGAGAGGTATAGAAACAAAAGAGAATGATTTTGACAAAATTCTATATTCTAATACAGACCATCAATTGGGAAAGATACATAAACTTTTATTAAAATTAGATCTGGAATAAGATTTGACAAAAGAGAAAATGATCAGATGGGCTCAAAACATATAACAGACATACACCTTGAAACCTGGGAAAAATCGTGAAACAACATCTTGAAATATGTGAAACCAATATCTTGGAGAGAGAATTATTACAAAATGCTCGACAGGTGGTATCTCTCACCCATCCAAATTGATACTGACAAAAAAGAACCAGCCCAAATGTTGGTGATGTGACAAAAAAGGATCTTTTTTCCACGTGTGATAGAGTTGTAAACATATAAAGAAATTTTGGAATAACATCCACAATACAGTTACAATGGTATTACAAATCAAATACCCAATCCAGCCACAGCTTTATTTATTAAATATGATTGAAGATATTCCTCAAACTCAGAGATTAGAAAAACATGAGAAAAAAGTTTTATTGTATATAACAACAGCAACCCATTTAAAAATTGCCCAACATTGGAAATCTGTCAACACACTAAACATAGGGGATTGGTTGCTGAAATTATGCGATATAGCTGAATTAGATAAATTGACAATGATGATGTCAAACAAAAAAGATAAACAATTCTGTGATGTATGGAAGATAGCTGCCCCCTTCTGGGAGAAGCATAGGGGGGGGGGGACTTGCTACAGTGGGAGTGTTAAAAGCATAAGTATATTGTATATGACCAAATGTTTAGATTTTACTTCAGTCTTTATTGAAACATAGGCCCTTTCCGCACGAGGTGAGGGAATCACTCCGTGCCATTACTTATCGCTTCTTCTGGGGTCTGAAGCAACACGGACTGTCCCTGAAGCCCTTTTGCAGGGCTCCTCCTTGGTCCAGGGCGAATCAGAGCAGTGCGAGGTCTGTAGATCTGCACTGCTCCGGCTTCCAAAATTGCGGCTCCGGCTTCCAAAATGGCGGCTTCCAGCTTCCAAAATGGTGGCTTCCGGCTTACAAAATGGTGGCTTCCGGTTGGTCGTGGGTCCTGAACAACCGCTGAAGCTCACCACGCCTAAAGCCCGCCCTCCGCAGACAGCAGGCTCACGTTGGTGCGAGCCTGCAAATCTGCACAAGAGAGCAGGAACACAATAGCGCGTTCCAGGAAAATAAAAGACCTGTTTTTTCTAGTCTTTCAAAAACACGCTGGAAGACCACAGTCTGAGAGTGGTGTGTGGTTGCTAGACAGTGGTGCAACTCACCACATGGTGAACAATTTAAAGCTGTTGAATGATGTTACAAATGCAAATGTAACAGCAATTTCCCTTGCAGATGGGGCACCCAGCAAGGTGCAGAAGATGGGTACTGTGTATGTGCCATGTTTTGGGAAATTGTTCAATAATGTATTGTGCGTGACAAATTTGCAGAACTGTATTTTGAGTGTCTCCCAACTGGCCAGTGAGGGTTACAAAGTAGTGTTTGAAGGGGAGAAATGTATAATTACTGCAAATGGTGTTTTTTGTTCAAAAGGGGTGAAAAAGCAGGGGTTGTACCACATGTTGCCCAAAGGAAAAGTGGCAAACGTTAACCCTTTGTGTAACAAACCTCTACATGAAAAGTGTGTACATTACCTCCACAGAGTGATGGGTCATGTCAACTACAAAGGTTTGCAAGAGTTGGCAAAGGTATGCCCTGGGTTACAGGCCAGAAATTGCCCTAAGTTCCTAGAGTGCTCTGTGTGTAAAAAGGTTAAAGTAAAGGCTTACCCCATTGCCAAGAAAAGCAAGTGTGTCACCCAACGGCCTTTTGAGGTTGTACATGCAGATTTGGCTGGGCCATTCAAGCCAACTGAAGGGTAAAATAGGTATGTCCTGGTAATTGTAGACAGACACACCAGCTACTCCTATGTCTATCTGCTGAAAGAGAAAAATCAAGCAGTTGAAAAGTTCCAAGAGTGGGTGAATGCTGTTGAGAAGGAATTTCCTTATAAAGTGGCCAGTCTTGTGTCAGATCAAGGGGGAGAATTCCTGTCTAATAGCCTGCAAGCCTGGATGCGTAAGAAAGGCATAAGGCATAAAACCACCAACCCCGCATCTCCCGGGGAGGATGGTCTTGCAGAAAGAAGAATTGGGCTGTTAAAACAAATGAAGGACTCTATGATGGAGGATGCCCAAGCCCCAGCAGGACTTTGGGGAGAAGCAATAGTGACAGCAAACTACCATTTAAACAGGATGTGGTGTTCAAGTGTGAAGCAAACTCCATATTACCTATTGTATGGTAGAGCACCAAACCTGCAGCATCTACGTGTTTGGGGTCAGTTTGCTAGTGTGTATGTTCCCCCAAGTTTCAGAAAGTCTGGAGAGGAGAAATCTAGACAGTTGCGCTTTGTGGGATATGAAGGTAACAAATATAGATTTCTACACCATGCTGGCAAAATAGTGTATTCTAGGAGTGCAAACTTCGAAATCCATTCAGGATGGGATAGACTGCACTGTAACCAAGAGGTTTTGATTCCCCTGGGTAAAAGTGTGAAAAGTGTTCCCGAAATTCCTGAAAATGGAGGGGCAGTGATGTCTGATGAGGAAAAGGACAGTGTCCCAGATACACTTGAAAGCTCTGAAGATGGAGGGGCGGTGATGGCTGATGATGAAGAAGAAAGTACTGAGGAAAGTACTGAGGAGGAGAAGCCAAAAATCTCACTCAACATCATGCCAAAGAGTTCAACACTGCCACCTAGTGCTGAACCTGCATTTATGGTCAAGAGAGAGCCTCACACTGAGGTCAGCACTAGTTCTAGCAGTGGTTCCAGTGAAAGTGGGTCAGGAAGTACTCAACTTGCTGAGTCAGGAAGTAAAGTTATGCTTATCCCTAAAAGATCAGGAGGAGGGTATTTTGCTGTCCCGTGTGACTGAGGCAGAAATTTTGAGTGTAGGAATACATTGGGGTATGGTATCTGAAAAACAATATTTCGGATTTGCTCACAAAGGCCCTTCCAGTAGTAGGCCATGAGAACTTGGCAGGTAAACTGGGCCTTGCCACCAGGGTGTAAGGTGGAAGATGAATTGTACCCTTGAATGTACGTACTGTATGTATTATGTAACATGTATTGTATAACATGTATGTAGTGCAAAATGTCCTACACAGTGGCCTGACCATTTTGGAGGGGATTGTCAGGTATTCCAGGCAGGGAACCCTGGGAAAATGATCAGCCCACTGCAAAGATGTTGCATCATGCCCCAGCTGTGGGTAATTGCAAGGTTACATAAGAAACTGGGGTCATGTGCAGATGGTAGAGGGAGGTGTGCAAACATCTACCTGATTGGTTGTAGATATGTATATAACAAAGCAACGCCAGTATGTATTTGTCTGTTGACCAAACCTGGTGCCTGGCGCAAGCTTTTGTCTGTCTGTCCTATGTTTTGTATATAATGGAACTTTGCTGCAAGATAAAGTGCCTCCTGTTTTGGAAGAAACTCCTCTGTGTGTGAGTATCCTTACTGGGGAACAAGGCTGCTGCTGTTGGCTCGCTGAACTCTGGCTTTTCCGCTGCATTTCCATGGGGCTGAAACTCCTATCATCCCCAACACTCCTGTCTTTCATTGATTAGTTTGAGGATGGAGCTATCAGCCAATATCTCCATGTAACTGGTTTCCTTGTCCTTGAGGGTCAGTCCTTTAGAAGAGTGCTCGAGGTCACATGTACTTAGGAGGAAACCCTTGACTGTTGATTTTAAGTCCTTAAAGGCTTGTGTGAGTGTGTTTGTTTTGGGACATGTGGTTTCCCTGAGCACTTGGTCCAAGGGGGTGGGGCTTGTGCTCTCTCATTGATTTCCTTGGATGGGGAGTTAGCAGCCCCTAACTTTGTATAACAGCTGTCTGTCTTTCAGCACAGTACCTCAGAGGAGGGGAGAAGGTGAGTTGTGCTTGGGAGTACACACTTGACTGTTTGACTGTAAGTCTTTAAAGTTGGTTGGGAGTTATTTTTATTGGCCTTGTGCTCCTCCTGAGCACTTGATCTAATTGGGAGGGATATCAGTTCTGTTCCTGAATTGCTAGGGTGTGGAGAAGTCAAGAACAACCTGTGTGTTTTGGGACTTGTTGTCTGTCGTATTGGAGGTTCCCATTATCCAGGTAAGACTACTGAAGGAAGATAGCTGTCACTATGGGGCAGATAAATGTTAAGGGACTGCTAGACTTAGGTTACATTTTATTGGGGCTCAGCCTCATATGTAATGAGAGATTGTTGCCCAGTCAGGAGGAGAAAGGTGAGAATCTTCAAGATGCTTCATTGAAGAAGTTATTTAAACCCTTAAGAGACCACGAGGCAGAGACAGCAAAGAAGACCATTCAAGACACCAATGCCATTTACAGGTAGGGCTGAGCTAGGCCTTGCCTCCTGGCTCTGCCTTAGAGCACAATCTCAGAAACTGAACAACAATGTGAATAGCTTAAGATGTTTCATAGTTAGTCAGGTTAGGACTTCTGTTCTTTTGAAAGCTCTGGCTGAGATGATGTAATATCTGTACTTTTAACTTCTAAGGGTACCTAGGAGCATTGGAACCTCTCATGTATAATATCTCTATTTACATTGCCTATTCTTAGAATAAATGCTTTCTTTTTAAAGAACTCCTAGCGTCCTCTCCATTTCCCACATTCTTATCAACAACATGCATAGATAGTATTCCTCTCTCCCAGAGGGGGTAGGGGGTAAAAAGGAATATCAAAGCTTAGAGATTGTTGGCTCTCTTGCAGCAACCCACTGTGCTGTGAGATCGGGATTTAATTCAGTGGGTGGTGGCAGCATTTGTTTAATGGAATCTGGGAGTTTCTATCTCCTATTCAAGGGTAGAAATCAGCACTGAGTGGGAGAAGGAGCCCCAGTTCTATGACACTCCCTTGTCTGATATTTAACTTTAAGTATGACTCTAGAGGAAATCAAAGTGACAGAAGAAACAGAGAATCAATCACTCAATCAGAGAATTGGAAGAGACCACAGGGGCCATCAAGATCAACCCCCTGCCATGGAGGAACACCCATCAAAGCACTCTCAGCAGATGGTCATCCAGCCTCTGCTTAAAAACCTCCAGAGAAGGAGACTCCACCACACTTAATGCAGCATATTCCACTGCCAGGTAGCTCTGACAGTCAGGAAGTTCTTCCTGAATTTCAGGTGGAATCTCCTTTCCTGCAACTTGAATCCATTGCTCCTTGTCCTAATCTCTGGAGCAGCAGAAACAAGCCCACTTCTTCCTCAACATGACATCCCTTCAAATATTTAGACATGGCTATCATATCCCCTCTTAACCTTCTCTTCTGTAGACTAAACATCCCCAGCTCCCTAAACCGCTCCTCATAGGGCATGACTTCCAGACCCTTCATCATTTTGGTCGCCCTCCTCTGGACACACTCCAGCTTGTTGATATCCTCCTTGAATTGAGGTGCCCAGAACTGGACACAGTATTCAAGATGAGGTCTAACCAATGCAGAATAGAGTAGTACCATTAGCTCCCTCGATCTAGACATCATACTCCTATTGATGCAACCAAGAATTGCGTTGGCTTTCTTGGCTGCTGCATCACACTGCTGACTCATATTCAGCTTGTGATCTACCAAGAATCCTAGATCCCTTTCGCATGCACTGTTATCCAGCCATGTGTCCCTCATCCTATATTTGTGTATTCCATTTTTTCTGCCTAAGTACAGGACCTTACATTTCTCTCTTTTCAAATTCATTTTGTTAGCTTTGGTCCAGCTCTCCAATATGTCAAGGTCATTTTGAATTTTGATCCTGTCCTCTGGGGTATTAGGAACCCCACTCAATTTGGTGTCATCCGCAAATTTGATCAGCATGCCCTCCACTCCCTCATCCAAGTCATTGATGAAGATGTTGAATAGCACCGGGCCCAGGACAAAACCCTGTGGCACCCCACTAGTCACTTCTTTGCAGGATGAAAAGCAGCCACTGGTGAGCACCCTTTGGGTACTTTCAGTCAACCAATTACAAATCCATCTAACAATAGCCCTGTTAGGTAGTAGTGCAGTTTAGTTTCTCAGGAAAAGTGCGAAACTTGGAGGAGATACATAAGATTGCAAGAAAATCTGTCTGTTTTGGATTTATGCGACATTTGAAACATTTTTAAATCTCTAACTATTTCTGTTTAAGAAAAGTGTTATTTTTGCCAAGTTCTTCAAAAACAGAAATGAAATAAATATCTCTTTCACATTTACACTGGCCAAATTAAATAGATGGAATTAAACAATTAAAAGACCTTATCAGAAAAAGACTAGTGGAAATTCTAGTTCAGTCCTATTGTGGTTGGATACACAGATATTTGAACCCAGTCTTTAAATATATAAAGATTCAAAGCCTTTTGCCCATATGAGTGCATCTGCTAGTTTCACTTCATCTAACAGTCACAGTTTTAAAAATCACAAGCTTCTCTCCCACCTCCAAATATGAAGTCATTTGTGAATTTTGGCAATTTCTTTTCAAAAACAAACTGGAATGAAATTCTCACTTACCCTAATGCACAAATGCCCAAGTAAATCTATGCTTGCATAATAAGTATGAAGAATTTCTTATCAGTTCCCCCACCCATGGGGATTGTACATTACTGCCAACACTTGGAGAAAACAGGAATAGGATGACAGTTGCGGGTGGAAGGAGGAGAGAAACCATTGCTAGATGAGGTTAACAAAGAATAACAGGAATGTGTTAAATGTGTATGTCAAAAGATGTCTTTTCACAATACTGGATTTTTAAAAAAATTAATTGAGCTTATTTGATGCCTTTAGACTGTTAATAGAATGAAAGCCTGCCTAAAGAAAGAAAGAAAGAAAGACTGCTTTGATCTGTTATTTTGCCCAAGGAAATCACATCTCTTTAAAAAATTCATTCTGCCTCTCTATACTCCTTTTGAGGACGGTTACTCAAATCCCTGACAGCAGAGTACATTCAAGGTAAATTCACTTGGTATTCATCTCTCCTTGTTGTTTTCTGTTGGTATTCTAATGATTTATAATTAGAGGAGGCAGCAGAGCTCATCTTCAGGAGAAGAACAATGCCCAAGAAGGATGCATCTAAGACATCAGGGATCATCAGCCCATTTCACCCCACAGATGCCAGTTTCTTCTCCAGCTGTGTAAGATTGCAAAATTCTGTGTTGCTAGCTGGTGGAAGGAGTCCTGCTGTATATAACTTGAACAAGTAACCTGAAGTGGTATAACATCGGATTCGAGGCAGTCTCAGTCCTAGACCTAATGAAATAAATTTGACTTAAGGCAATCATGACTTAATGATTAAGTAAAATTAATTTTCAAGAGCATGTTCCAAGTCTGGCACTGACTCCCAAAACTTGAGTCTTCATTTAAGTTTCATTGACCTTTCTTGAATCTACCTCTTCCACCCCATGCATAAAAATGGAGACAATCTCTTTACCTATCCATATCATTTACTTTTAAAAGGTAATTAACTACATTATAGAACTAATGCCCCCAAAAGTAGCTACTTACCATTCTCATTACAAATTTGCAAAATTTCAGGACATCAAAAATAGCTGACCTTTTAGTTATTTTAAAAGAAAATCAGAATTCTACAAAATAAATTAAAGTGAGGAGACAAGTTATAATTACATCCCAGAGAGTGAAATTATCCCTAATTGTGCTGTAATTACAATGTAATTGTTATCTCTTAATTATTGTAAAAGTGAAATAATTACAAGTACCTAATTATTTGTAGTGGTTTACGTCCAAGTTCAGCCTAGCTTGTCTCTTCCAGCCATCACTATTTGTCTCTTATATACTTCTTCTTCCACTGGGTGCCTCACTTGTCTGTTTCACATGTCTTCTTCTTCTTCTTCTTCTTCTTCTTCTTCTTCTTCTTCTTCCTCTTCCTCTTCCTCTTCCACTTTTCTTTCCACAATTCATCCTCTAGTGTAGAAAAAAAGAACACACACACACACAGACACACACACATAAATCCCTGGTCAAGGGTGTTATGTTGTTTAAAGCTCTGGAGACACAGGCCTTGTCTACTAAGATAAGGATTTCTGAGGGACTCATTTCTGAAGAGTAATACATCCTCTCTGCCTCTCTCTCTTTCCCTTTCTTGTACTTTCTCTCTCTTTTATCATAATACTATGCATAATTGCTATCTTTTCCCATCATGGGAAACCTCATAGATGATCAGGGAAAATTGTTTTATATGCTGAGCAGGAAAAAAAAAAATCCTGAAATAATTGTCAAATACTCTACAGTGTGAATTTTCCCTCAATTTTTTTCCTAAAAAATTATATCTTGAGAAATTTTGTTTGGCTTAATATTGAATGAGGCAACAGGCAAAGAGAGGAGGATAGAATGGTGTGGGGGCCAAACCCAATGCATAGTGTAGTGGTATGAATTTTGGACTACAACCCTGAAGACTAGGGACCTTTCCACACCTTACTGTTTTCCATCATTGTCCCATTGCAGTCCTGGCAGTACCACTGCCAGGATGAGAATATGATATGAATTCTTCCTTCCTCACCTGGCCAGTTGCCTGCAGAGGGTAGTGTGAGGGATATGTTTCTTTATTTTGCAGTGTAGCTGGCCACTTCCTGTGCTGCACTGGGGAAGAAAGCACCTAGATTGCACTTCTACCCTTTCCACATGGCTGCCAGTGACAGGAATGTCACACAATCAGGGGCCTTTACCAGCTGGGGACACATGGACAGCAGAACCATGACGATGCTGTGCGAAAGCAGCATGATGGTGCTGACCGACAACAATGCACCCCTATCCTGGGGACAGCACTGTTATGGGGAAATGGCCTAGGATTTCCCACTTAGCTGTGGAAACCCACTGGATGACATTGGGTGCATAACATATTCTTGACCCCATAAAATTCCATGATAGGTTCGCCATAGAATCTCTGTATGTCAGAAATTACTTGAAGGCAAACAACAACAAAAAAGGAATTATCTCAGAAAACTCTCTTTTAACTGGTTTACATTTAGGGATGCTAAAGGTTTTTTTTTTTAAAGAGAGATTATCTTACACATGTATGTGATGTGTATAATTTCTAAGGAAATCCAGAGTAGGAACTAACTACTGGCTGGATAGCAGTACATGTGAAAGGGATCTAGGAGTCTTAATAGACCACAAGCTGAACATGAGTCAGCAGTGTGATGCGGCAGCCAAGAAAGCCAATGCGATTCTCGGCTGCATCAATAGGAGTATGGTGTCTAGATCGAGGGAGGTATTGGTACCACTCTACTCTGCTTTTGTTAGACCTCATCTTGAATACTGTGTCCAGTTCTGGGCACCCCAATTCAAGAAGGACAAGGTCAAGCTGGAGCAAGTCAAGAGAAGGGTGACCAAAATGGTGAGGGGCCTGGAAGTCATGCCCTATGAGGATAGACTTAGAGAGCTGGGTATGTTTACTCTGCAGAAGAGAAGTTTAAGAGGGGACATGATAGCCATGTTTAAATATATGAAGGGATGCCATGTAGAGGAAGGAGTGGGCTTGTTTTCTGCTGCTCCAGAGACCAGGACAAGGAGCAATGGATTCAAGCTGCAGGAAAGGAGATTCCACCTGAACGTCAGGAAGAACTTCCTGACAGTCAGGGCTGTCCGGCAGTGGAATATGCTGCCTCGGAGTGTAGTGGAGTCTCCTTCTTTGGAGGTTTTTAAGCAGAGGCTGGATGGCCATCTGTCGGGAGTGCTTTGAGGGTGTTCCTGCATGGTAGGGGGTTGGACTGGATGGCCCGTGTGGTCTCTTCCAACTCTACATTTCTATGATTTTATGATTCTATGATTCTATTCAAAAATATGTAGTTATTTAAAATTAATTTCCCCAATACTGAGTGCTACATCACAACCATAACTTAATAACTTAGCTCCTTTGGCAGTGTAAGTGAAACCTTTTAGTTTTAGTTTTATAGATATGTGGTTGGAGTAATAGAGGTAGAGGCAGTAGAGAAGTAATATGACAAGCCATGCTGATCCATGTTGTGTTGTGAATCTTGGGGCAGGAATAGGGTGGATAGAAGAGTGTGTTAACTACTACAGGTGACCATTCTGCAGCCTACAAAGGCCTTTTTTAAAGTAATCAGAAGAACATATTTTGATTTTTTCAGAGAAATGGGAAACTATAATGGCAACTAACTATATTTTAGGATCCTTGGAGTTCTGGTTTGTTTCTTTGTTTCAAAGTAACTTGTCAAACTCAAGGGAAATTGTCAGGAAGCCAGATAATACTTGGGGATTAATGAAAGGTAGATGTTTGGAGAAATGCTAGAATAGGAAGAGGCAACTTCCAATTGGAGACAGTAGATTAATACAGACTCAACTGAGTGAGCTTCATGCACCCTGGTGGATTACAAGCTATATGACCCTGCTGTTGACCTCATGATTTCCAAATGCTAGGCAACAGTGCTACTATTGTTAATGAACTAATGACATGAAGGCAATCAGGACAAAACTGTACCAACTTCATTTAGACTGACTTGGACCTGCCCAGCGTCAAAGAAAGATCATATGTCAATATCCTACTTTGGCTACTTAGTTGTGAATGTGTAACTAAGTAGTGTTTCCTGGCCTGACTCTCTGAGTCTACCTTAACAACCAGCAGCTGCATCGAGCAAAGGAGGTCTATTCAGCTATGGAGCAGAGTGCAAGGAGGATGGCATTTCAAGCCCCCATCCCTCTAATGGGCAAGGCTGCAGTGAGGAGTTGCAACAGGGGTCCTACTTATGATTTTCACAACCTTGTTTGCTGGTGGGAAGAAGATGGAAATGTCATATTCCTTGCAAGCTGGTCAGTCTCTAAACAGATCTCTCAGTTCAACTTCTGGCCATTAAAATGGGCTGGTTAGGCATTCATGACTGTGGCAATAGTGCACAGTTGTGACTAGGTAGTGTTACTGAATACAGATAGCTGAAGGTATATAACTCTAAGAATGCCACCCATACTTTTTGTTACATTTCACTGTTCAGCATTCTAAGTATTCCTCACACATCCAAACTGTTATGCATTGACAGAGGAGCTGTCTTCTAAAAAAAATCTAGTGAAACACATAAACATTCAGATCTTATAGCTTTTGAGTAAGTTCTACCTCTCTTGGAATGACTGACAAAACTGAAAGAGAAGGAAGCATGAAGAGAAGGTGTTGGGATGTATGTGACCCCAATGCTGTTCATTAGTCTTCAAATCTGTTAATGCTTAGACCAAAAGCTGTTCTTTCAATTTCTTATGAGAAAGGAGAACAGAGGGTAAAATACAGTATTTCATCTATTTGGGTATTAGGTCATGTTTGTAACTGGCCAGTCCAGTCCAGAGCAATACAAATATAGATAAATCACATTTTGTATTTTTATATTACAAGAGGCAATGTTCTTGACCTCCTTAAAAAATTATAAAGTCCAGAGAAATGTTGATTGTCTTAATCTTAATTTACTGCCAAGAGGGAGAGCCAGTGCGTTGTAGTGGTTTGAGCACTGGACTATGACTTTGGAGACCAGAGTTCAAATCTCTGCTCAACCATAGAAACCTGCTCGATGACCTTGGCCAAATGACATTCTCACAGCCTCAGAGGAGGGCAAAGGCAAAATGTGCTCTGAACAAATCTTGCCAAGAAAACCCTGTGATAGGTTTTCCTTAGGGTCACCATAAGTTGGAAATGACTTGAAAACACACAGCAACAACAAAACTGCTAAGAGAATCAAACCTGCTGCTATGTGTAGTGTATGTAATATGTTTACTGAGACCCATGTTACTTTGTGTGATATGAGAAAGTTACAACTGAGTGGCAATTAATTTCATTCAGAGCAAGATGCACATCAAAATCTGAATGTAAAGAATATTCAAAAATTGTCTTTTCCTTGAGGAGAAAGAGTTTTTTGGTTGTGTTGAGACCATATGGTCTTGCACTTCACAACTTTCTTTGGTGAATATATTTGTACACACACAAACAGGACAGAAAATTGTGATTGACTTTTACACAAACATTTTTCTTTTTACCAAAAAAAATCCCAAAATATGAAAACAAATCATTGACAAGATGTGGAAGAAACTCTTAGGCCATTTTTGCGGGATAGGGGAGGAGTGGTTCACTGTGAGTCAAGAGCAGTGTTTTTATACTCCAATTCAGAAACTGTGCTGTCTGCACACACACACACACACCATTTACATTGTACTACTGCAAAGAATAGCGGTTGCTGTATCTACAACAGCAAGTCCCTGGCCACTCCCATTCCCCTCTCTAACCTCACTCCACCATTGCTGATTGGTCTTTTTTTAAAAAAACACATACACATTTTTAACACATTCCTGTGTTGCTACATTTGTGCGTAGGAAAGTATATTTCTTGATATGTGGAAAAAAAAACACATTTTAACAGTCCATTACCAGATCTACTCTCTTCCCACTGTCCATTTAACACAGGAAGACAATAATGATGGCAGCCTGTCCTTTGATGGCCGGAGATAGATAGGGATGGAAATGATGGAAAGGACAGCCTGGGAACACCCATAGCTGGCCACTTCTGTGATGTGAATCTATGCTATGCTTCTGCATGTAGGCGAAAACCAAAGCAGAACCAGTTTGGGAGATTTACATCGGAGTTTTTCTGGTTTTCACATACAGTGTTTTTGCATCTCAGTAAACCGCAATGAAACGTTCTAGGAGCTGAAAACATGCAGAACCACAAGGAAAACTATGAAACTAAAATGATTCAACATGCAGTTGGGAGGGTAAGAATTCAACACTGCTACGGTGTATCAACTTCATGTGGAAATGGCCTTAATCTCATACATCAAGAGGAAAAAAATGAAATTATTCATAGAATGAAATAAGTACAATGTACCCCCCAGTCCGAAACCAAAAAGTATTATGTATATATACCTATGACATGATATGAATAAATTAAAAGAATAGATTTGGAATCTAGAAGCTTGAATTCTAGATTAGACATTGGCTGAGAAAATAAAAACACTTATCTGAACAACTGCAGCTTTTACACTAGTATAATACTAAGCAGGTGATTAGCAAAGAAATACTTTATGCTGGTTGGCACATTGAAAAGTAAACCAACCAGTAATTCCCCCTGAGTTTCTTACAGATGAACTGAGAGTGTCAACAGTAGCATCACTGGTTTTCAAGGCTATCTGGCACTGTAAGTACTAAAGGAAAGCACAGTGATTCTGTCTTCTTCCGTGCATAAACATGCAGTAAACTCAGACAAAAAAACAACAACTTCCAAAACCACAAAACAACCCAACTATATTGTTTTATTGAAGTTGGAACATTTCCAGTGAAAAGGTACATGCACACATAGACACACACATGTCTTTTGAATGTTGTTATTCTTATAAAAATATCCTGACATGTTTAATTTTTCTGGCTTTGTCTTCTTTTGGCCAAAAATATTGATTCAGGTTAAACTTTTCCTTTGATTCAAGCTTAATGTCATCTAAATGTGATGCAGATGAATATTTATAGAAACCTTCACTGTTTCTATTACTTTTAGTGCTGTCCTATGTTGGCTTTTATTCATCATTTATCATGCCTTTTGTTCTTTCTAATGCCATTTTCGCACTGGACTGTTATAGCACTATTATTCCACTTTCAACATCCTATGGAATCCTGGGGTTTGCAGTTTAGGGAGGGGCCAGCTGGCCCCTCCCTAAACTGCAATCTCCAAGATTCCATAGGATGTTGAAAGTGGAATAATAGTGCTTTTGTGTTTATATTTCACCTTGTCTCCGGTAAGCTCAAAATGGTGTACAAGGCTCTCCCTCTCTATACTTGATCCTTGTAACAATACTGTGAGTTGGGCTAAGCTGGGTATGATTGGCTCAAGGTCAGCCAGTGAGTGTAGTTTACTGGCTGAGTGGAGATTTCAACATGGATCCTCCAAGTCCCAATATGTATACCATTATACTATATTGCCTATTTCATACACACATATGATAGAAAAGTTCATGACAGGCATGCAGTACTTCCACAACCCCATGAGTATTCTCAAAATTAAGCAGCATTCATATACACACAGAGAGAAAGAGAGAGAAGGAGAGAGAGAACTGATCTCAAGTAGTAGTGACAGCTGCTGGTTTCATTTTATATAAGTCCTCAGTCATAGTCCTATTGACTGATAGGTTTTTAGATCTGCTTCACTTTCATGCCAGTGGCATTATGCACCCTGAATCCTCAGGAACAGACAGTGTTTAAATCTGAACAGCATTATGCTGGAAAACAAAATCTGCAGCTTCTCGGAGACACTGATTTCCTGTTTTAAATTCTTGTATTCTGTGGATTATGTCATAATAGTTTCATCTGGTTTTAGCCCAAGAGTTCTGGAGCTGTCATGTAGATTCATGTAAGCGGGACAGCTGATATAGTTTACCTTTATATGCAATGATAAGCAGAGATAGCCCAGAAATGCAGTTTTGGATATTGTCAGCACACCTGATAAACAAGTCGGACTTCTTTAAGTAAGTGTATTGCATTGGATCCGAGAGGTTGTGAGGCTTAGAGACAAACTGTTTCTCATCAATAAGTCTGCAATCCCTTGCTAAGAAGCTTTACTCTTGAAACCCTCTTGGGTTTTACTAAATGAATTTAAAGCAATACAGATACCTCCCAAATCCCACAACAGAATTCAAAAGTAAGTCAAATAAGCTGAAAGAAATAGTAACAGAAGGCAAAATTGAATTAATCAAGACTGAAAAAGGTATGTGAGCCTGTATCTGTATGTTCTGCAAGTGCGTTTAGCCAATCACTTGACAAATCCAGAAAGAAATAGGGAAGGTGAAAACTAAGAACCGTGGTAGTTCTGCTTGCAGTTCTTCATCCACTTATTCATGAGAGGTGTACAGTTGATCAGCTTCAATCACTAAATATCTCAGCCTTAGAAGACATTGCTGTAGTTTGGTATGTGTATGGATCTTGACCACCACCACCACTTTGGAGCTCCACTTTGTTTGAAACTAAAAATAGGGTGAGTTGGCACACTATAAGGTGAAGTAGTTGTCTTTAGGAAGGGACGAATTTAACAGTTTCAGTTTCTTACACACAAAAATGGTTTAAACCTCATTTTTCCCACCCTGAATATGAAGGAGTTTGCAAATTTTGATAAATTCTTCAAAAATCAAGCTGAAATGAAATTCTTCCCCATCTGTGCTGCCCAAATTCAATAGGAATAGTTAGCTAGCTCCAGGACAAAAGCCATATGGTTTCTGCATCTGTTCCCTTCCATCTCTGTCATACACATGCACACACACACACACACACACACACACACATTTCATAGAAATGCACATGTGTGTGCATGTGAGTGTATTTTATCTATCTCTCTATCTACCCACATACCTGTCAGGAAGAAAAAAAGGTGGCAGCCCCATTAAGCATTGGCATAGTTGAATAGAGAGGGATTAAAATTCAGACTATTAAACACTAAAAGCCTCAGACTTAGCTGGCTGAATGTTTCAATTTCTCCCACAGTCTTTACTGCTCCCCCCATCCCAGATATGAAGAAATTTGTGAATTTCCATACATTCTTACCAAATATGAGCTGAAGTAAAATAATCACATGCACACTGCCACCGTAGCTGGAGTGGCAATGAAGAATCTGCAATAGAAGTTTGGCTTGTGCTTTTGGTGGGGTTCCTTTTTGGTATCCTTTCCCTGTGCTTCAGATTATCCTGAGATTAATTGTGAAATTCAAGATCTTCAGAGTATTAACCAAGGAAAACATATGCTAAAGCTGAAATCATATACTATGGGGTCTTATTTGATGGTTGATACGGGAGTGGTAATTGTATTGAAATAGTCTCCCTCCCCTTTTGCATCTGTCAGTTAAGCCAGTTGGTAAAATGTCTGAAAGATTTGTGAAACTCTAGAATCGTAGTCTCTGATATTTTTGTTATATTGCTTGGGATATCTTGCAAGGTTTTGGAGAGAAGCTGTGCTGAATTTATTCTTGTATGTTGTGGGGCTCAGTCCTGAAAAGTTAAAGCATCTCTCTCTCTCTCTCTCTCTCTCTCTCTCTCTCTCTCCTTCTGTCTTTTTGTCTTTGGAATCTGTCACCAAGCAACCATTCTCACATGAACTTCAGTTCAACATGTACAATATATAGAAAAGCTTGACACATCACTTCCTGTAAGTGGATGAAAAATGACACATGTATTAAAAAATGGTCAGCTGTTGTTGTTGTTGTTGTTGTTTTTCTTCATGATGAAATCCTTTACACGGGGAAGCATT
Organism: Cyclura pinguis; assembly: GCA_030412105.1. Classification (NCBI taxonomy): domain Eukaryota; kingdom Metazoa; phylum Chordata; class Lepidosauria; order Squamata; family Iguanidae; genus Cyclura; species Cyclura pinguis. Next base: position 166,797,281 of record CM059602.1, read on the forward strand.
TTAAAAATGGGATTTTCAGAGTGGTGCACAATCTGAAGTGGTGCTGTCCAATTTATCTGAATAGCCTTCATACCACACTTGAAATGTGTTACATTATCAGTTAAGAAAGGTAAGACAGCCCTTTCCTTCAGACTTACAAGTTATAAAGTCACAACTCAGAAGAAAAGGGGAGAAGATGAGAAAGGAAAACAAGAAAATTCAGGTAAGGATTCTTAATGTTATGAGGTTCCTCAGATGGATAGAATGGTGGCTAGATGATACCTGAGGCAAAGTGAAATCCTAACTTCAGAAGAAGACGCTATTGTCCTATTTATATGTTTATGAAAATGTTAAAGTGAACAAGTGAGAAGGATGTCTGTACTAGCCCCACATTGTATCTACTCTTCCTGTCTGCAGACTGACAGTCTGAACCTTTTAGCTTTCATTAGATATGAAAGCTTTTCTCATGATTTAGACCCCAGATTTTTAAGATTTGTATGTAGGTTTGTATATGTAGATCTATCTATATCTATATATCAGTTACCAAAAGAAAAACAACCAGTAACATCTTAATAATGATAGCAGAAGGGAAAATATAAGACATGAACATTACTGCTGTCTATTGGTACAATGAGGTTGCTACTGTGAAGGATTTTTATGATAGTTACATGGTTATTAAGGGCAGCCTTCTACATGCATTTGGTCTCTGAACATGGCATGCTAACATAGCACAAAGAAGATGCGCATGAGGATGCAGGGGAACATACATCTTGCCAAAGCATTAACAAATCCTTAAACATATTACATCTCTGCCTGTCACATAGTTCACATATGCAGTTAGATTAGGGCTTTCTGCATGATGAACTGGCACTATCGCTCGATCACTTGTTTGTGTGAAGAAGCTATCACAAATTTGCCATCATAGATCATTCCCTATTGTCACATCAGCTTATCAGTTAATAAGGCAAGATTCTCTGGGATGTGATATGAACAATCTGTGACATGGAACCCTTGCTAATGTTACTACGCAAAGAAGGATGTTGTTGATGAATCAAATCTTGTCATCTGCATCAAGCGGCCTTATACTTTAGTGAACATCCTTTACACAGGAAAGGTAGAAGGCTAATGCAATATATTCTAGTTCTGACTTGCAAATTTCCAAAATTCCTATGTCCTGCTAATAGAAATACCTGCACTAAGCAGTACTAAGGAATGTAATGAGGGTTTTTATATAAAAAAGGGAGACAGTGAAAACAGAATGAAACCAGGAGATGACGCAAAATAATAATAAATCAAATTCTCATATCTGCTTTGTAATATTTATCTATGGAAATAGTAAAATAAACTGATTGTAGCCCAACATATATTGCAATCTGGCCAAGAACAAGTGCTCTGTACTGGAGGAAAAACATTTTGGAACTTTCCTTTCTCTAGTATACATATAATTATATAGCAAATTGCAGTTCGCACAGAGGAAGAATCCTTTGTCTGACAACTGTAAAGACTATCAGTGTGATCAGTAATGTCAGAGCTCAGACAGGGTGCTAAAGGCAATCCAGTAAGAGTACATGGAAGAAAATTGATTTGATGTTTTGAAATATTTGGCATTATTTACAATATTTGTCCATAATCAAATACATGGTCTAATGGAGAACAGAGAGGGAAAAATGGAAAAAAAATTGGCTTCAGGTTTGAAGATATACCAGAAGAAAATAGGTATGGAAGAGCACAGAAAGTAGAAGTCACTAATCATTCAAACAAGTAGTTGGTGGGTATAAGCATGCAAAGTTTGCAGATTACCACTTGAACCCATTGGTGGCTGGTGGCTTCCATGTCAATAACATGGTGAATCTTCTCTACACTGTAGTTTACATGTTACAGGAACTACCAGATTAGGACAGTATCTACAGCTATGACGGTGTGAGCAGTTTATTCAGAAATCGGGGTGTTGGAGGTCAGGTAATTGTAAACATTACATCTGATGCTTGGAACTTGATTGATTTGCTATTCTTTGTCACCACTGATTGCCTTACCTTTCTCACAGATGTTTGAACCACAGAGGAAATGTCATCTACCTATATGTGGACATAGCATAGCTTTTGTGTGTATGTTTTGCATGTTAAGTAAGCCACCGCTGATTCACAATTTGGCTTCAATGAATGGACAACATGGAATGGCAGGGTCTCATGGGAAAATGAAAGTTAATTCCTACCAGTTGAACTTCATGACAAGGCAGGATGGGATGAGAATCATGGTTCGTGGGCCATGTATGCCTTTGGCAATGTTTCATATGACCCTTGTATTGTTACCCCATGAACCAATTTTCTTTTTAAAAGTTTGGTCCAACAATCAGATATTTGAGGAAGGCTCTTTGCTCTAACAGGTACTACAGAAAGGAGGGGGGGGAAGCATGCAAATAGGATTGGTCAGCACTGGAAGAGCCTTCATGATAAAAAACAACAGGATTGCCTTTTGGGACCTGGGGCCCAGGGTGGAGAAGAAGATTGTTTTGTGTGTGTGTGTATGTGTGTATGTAATTGATTTCCATCCCTTTTGAGTCATAGACCTTGAAGACCTCTATAGAAGAAGGGAAAACTTCTCTTGACATGAGGACTGGTAGATGGCAAAGTATAAATATATGCCTTAGGACTAGAACTTGCCCATTTGAATTCTGTGGAAGTGGTCTGAATGTGGCAATTATCTTGGATAATCCTGCACTCCTGTTAAGCCCTGTGCCAGTTCCAGTTTCTATGTCATGCTTAAATAGTTGATAGAGATCTGCTCCCATTTCACTCTATCGCAAATGTCTTGACTGTTTGTTTTCTGATTGGTGGGCAAATCCCTCTCCCCATCCCTGAGAGCTGAAAAGTGCAATAATAACAAATGGACTAGTAACAATTTGTTTCCTTTTCATGATACACAAATCTCCTGTCTGAGACAGCTACCTCAAGAGTTAAGCTGGCCCTTGAAACAGGTATCACTTCATCCACTTGGTGGAACTGACTGTTGGAAGCCATATTGTTTAAATTTTAGGGGCCACAAGAGGGCAGCAAGTTAAACTGTGTCCAGAGAAGATAAAAAATAGCTTATTTTAAGGATCGCCTTCACCTCATCTTAACATGTGCTTTGATTATTCCTAGCTCTCGAGGTCAACTGGCAAATTAGAGTAATGTGTTCAGTAATGGGTGTTGATATATGAGTAGGAAGGTTAAGGTCTCTTGGCTAATATTCTTTACTGTCAGTCTAAGAGAGAAAAAACTTATGTTGCACGTCTTAACTGTCCTTGTAGATAGGTTATGTTTCAACCTACAGCAAACCAAAAAATATCCCAGAACTCACACATCTCATTTGGAAGTAGTTGTTACTGTGTGAGTGCTGTGTCAGGGTAGCATGTTTTATGGTTATTTCTAGTGTGAACTAGGCCTTGCAGTGTGATGTATGAATTGAATTGTTGATTATTTCTTCAGTCAAGACAATTTTGCAAGTGGGGAAGGGGAAGAAAAGAAAGACTCAGATTTTCATGTTACATTTTCATGTCAAAAGAAGTTCGACATAATCATTTTTGTCCTTATTTGTGAGCTCATGTAGCAGAGAAGATAAAAGAATCTATAAAAATGTGACATAGATTGGATCTGAATTCTAAGTTCTTATCCTAAACTGCCATTTCTGTTAGATACTTGCAAAAATTCAGGTAACACTGACATTAACGATAGAGAACAATTTGTGTGAAACCAAAGGTCCCTTCCAACTTTAATTAACTTCTGATAGGTTTTTAGCAGCTCTGAGTGTAAAGACATTATCATCATCATCATCATCATCATTATTATTATTATTACTGTTATTATTACCGTTATTTTTATTATTAGCCCCAGTACAAAAAGTGAAAACATATATAAGAATACAGTAAGATTGGCAATGAAATAAAAAATTCATTAATTAGAGTCCTTAGTGTATCATGCTTATGAGAAAAAAGTAAGGTAATTTAAAGATGACATGCAGTAAACACAGAAAGAGAAGGAAGGAAGGAAGGAAGGAAGGAAGGAAGGAAGGAAGGAAGGAAGGAAGGAAGGAAGGAAGGAAGGAAGGAAGGAAGGAAGGAAGATGGTGGGGGTAACTTGGCACATATTTGCTTAGCATCTGCACTTTTTTTTCCTTTAAGAATTGCTTGTTTTCTGAAAACTGAAAACATAGTGGCAATTTGGTATATGTATGGATCGTGATCACCAATGCTTAAAAATTATTATTTTTCCTTTTATCTCTGGAATCCTTATTTTCCTTCTGTATTCTACTTTTGTAAATTGCATGCCATAAAAGAAACAGTCCAAGACAGGAAGCCCTTGAGCCTCTATCATTTTACAGCAGACAGAAGGCTACGGTTGCAGTATAGTTTATTAAACTTTTTACCATTCACTATGACTTTCTTCAAGTTTTATAATTTGCCAAAAATGTACTACAGTATGTAGATAGTGAGCTCATATTCTTGGACAGTTTGTTTTACCTTTTGTCATATAAGTTAATGGAGTTGCAAGACAGAATATATAAACTTTATAGCATCTATAAATTAGGGGCTGCATGCCTACAGTAATCATGCTTAGAGTAGACCTATGACACTCAATGGGATAAGTTAGTGATGACTAGCTTAATTTCCATTGATACCAATGGCTTACTTCTAAACAGAGGCGAAGTTTGTAAGCAATCCTATGTATAAATACATCAGAAAGAAAAATATTTATCTAAACCTCATTTGAATTTGATCAGAAGTTTGACAGATCTCTGCACAGGAAACAAACTGAAACCATAGTGCAATAAAATCTTTTTAAAAAGATGTGCAGTTGGCTACACTTGCTGAAAATATTTGTATATAACCTTAAGCACTCAAGCAAAATTATATCAGTCCTTTAAGCTGTCTGGTTGGTTGCTTTTAAGGTTGTTCCAAAATTTGGCTTTACTTTTCATTTCCCCTGGAGAAAGCAGCCATCATCTTGTTCATTCCTTTGACATTCTTAAGCCAGAGCTCTGTTACATGCAAAAAGCACAGCCTAATTATTTAGTTCCTGGTATTATCTGGCCACTGACACTTTTTGGAATTTTCTAAGGGAAGCTCTGATAGAGGTAAACTAACTCTTCAACATCAGGGGTGGGTGCAATATAGCACTCCAGAGGTTGGACTGCAAATGTTAACTTTCTTCATCATTTCCTATGCTGGCTGTCTGCTGGGAATTTCAGCCCAACAAAATCTAGAAGGTTGCACTTTGCCTAGTTGTTTCTATGTGCCTTTAAGTTAATTCCCCCTTGTGACAACCTTATCATAGGGTTTTCTTGGCAAATTTTATTTAGAAGAGGCTTGGCATCCTTCTCTTCTAAGACTGGAAGAGTATGGCCATTTCTGCACAATGATGTTCTCCCGCGTTGTCCCATCACAATGCCGACAGCACCTCTGCCAGGATGGGAGCATGTTCCCAACACTCCCCTCTGCACCTGGCTGGCTGCCTGCAGAAGGGAGTGCATGGGAAACATTCCTTCCTTCTGCACTGCAGCCGGTCATCTTCTCATGCTGCATTGAGGAAGGAAATGCGTAATCACACTTCAACTCTTCTCCATGGCTGGTAGCTACAGAAGCCTTGCATGATCAGGGGAGTTCTTCCATCAATGATACACCCTGTGATCACACTGGCTGGGGATGTGAGAAGAGCAGGACCACAATGACACCATGCAAAAGCATAGTCACAGTCCTGCTCCTCTTGCATCCCCATGCCAAAAGGGTGCCATCCTGTTTAAATGGCCTATGACTTTTCCTAGGTCACTCTGTGGGTTTCCATGGCTGAACTAGAATTCACTCTATCCTCCTGGAGTTCTAGTCCAATACTTAAAGCACTTTGCCTACTCCTGCTCTCATAACTGGGAAACTGATCCAGTATAAGACAGTGCAGTGTACTCCCTGTAATCTTTTAGGGGACATAAGCTCCTGCCCAAACTGTTTCTTCCACGGCTGCAAAAAAAAAATCCAAGCAATTCTACTAGGAAATACGATTCAGGAAGAATACCATGTTTCCCATCAGAAGTATGCTATCAGTAATCTGAGAAGAGAACAAAATTATTGCTCTCTTCTGATTAAGAGCACACTTTTATGACTGTGTGTTTTCTGGAGACAAATGCCCAAGGTTGTATGATTTCATAAAATATAGTGGATGAGACCAGCATCTCCCTCCTCATTAAATCTCCCTTCACACTTCTGACCCACACAAATAAGGTTCTTGCCTTTTCCTCCCCATACCTTAAAAGAACTCTCTCACCAAAGAGAAATGCAAGAGAGCTTTCTCATTACTGCACCTTCACAATGAAATGTTGCACCTGTTGAACTTCTGCTGCAGCTGTTCAGGGAGACTGTTTACAAACATGAGAGATTTGTGGCTCAAACCTGTTTAGAACTCACTCATGAATGATTAATCCCATTTATCCAGAAGGGGATCTTAGGTGCACATATGGAGGGTTTGCATTTGTTTTAATGACTTTTTGGAACTGAAATGTGTAGTGGATCTGTAGTGATGGAACAGGGTATTTCTTCCAATTTAACAGTATGTTATTTCATATTACATTCCATAAAACCCAGCTTGGCTATAGGGAGTGTCATGGCATATTATGCAGTTTGGAGCCTTTCCTGGGAGTGGTTCTTCTCATCTATCACATGAAGAAAAGGTGTGCTCGCACCAGGTACTTTTTGTATGAGCAAATTGTACAGTATCTTGTTATCTTGACTGTTTAAGACCACAGTTTGTTCCCCCATGGCTAACTTCTGTGTATGAGGCTAGTGAAGGTAAGCACAGTGTCTACAGAGTTAAAACAGAGCAGTATTAATATTGTATGCCCCAGGGAACATGATTTTGGCTGGTTAGCAGGTCATTTTTTTCTTCTGGAAATAGAAGAACTGTGACATCAAGGAACGGTTTCCGGCTTCTTTCCACACCTTCACTTCATCCTTCTTCCTCTTGAAAACATCAGACTGGATCAAGAAGACTTGTCTTACAGCTCCACCTGCCTCAAGCTGTCAGTCACAACTGAAGTTTCACTTTGATCAGCACGGCTGTGAAGACCAGGCCAGTCTCAAGACTCATTTGTTGCTGTTTACTTTCAAGTCATTTCTGGCCATTTCTGCACTAGACTGTTAATAGCGCTATGATTCCACTTTCAACATCCTATGGAATCCTGGGGTTTGCAGTTTCGGGAGGGGCCAGCGGACCCCTCCCGAAACTGCAAACCCCAGGATTCTATAGGATGTTGGAAGTGGAATCATAGCGCTATTAACAGCCTAGTGCAGAAATGGCCTCTGTCTTACGACAACCCTAAGGTGAACCTATCTTTTTTTTTTTCTTAACAAGGTTTATTCAAAGGAGGATTTACTTTTGCCTTCCTCTGAGACAGAGAGTATGACTTGCCTAAAGTCTTCCAGTGGGTTTCCATGGCTGAACAGGGATCTGAAACCTAGTCTCCAGAGTCATAGTCCAGTGCTCAAACCACTATACCACTCTGGCTCCTGTGTGGGTACAAAGAGAAGCATGGTCCAGACAATCCAAAGTTCAAATGGAGAAAGCAGTCCTGAGCACAGTCCAAAGTTTGACAGGTGAGTTCCTGGAACTATGAGTCCAAAAGTAGTATTGAAAATCGTGAAGGTAGAAAGCCAGAGATGTCAGGAATTGCGCGGAAGTTTGAGAGCTGTGGTTATTAAGCATTAGGATGGCCTGAGCTAATTTATGGCCAGCTGTTGATCAGGTCAGCTGATATCATTAGTGTGGCACCCTATTTTTAAAGTAGAGTAGGATATTGCCTGAAGTTTTGCTGCTTGCCTCATAATTTACATTGCTTGAGATGGTCAAGTGCCTCTGCCTCCTCCTTTTCCTGATTTGGAGGTGCTGTCTGAGATGGACTCAGTACCATGTTTGCTAGTACCATAACAGGAATGCCAGTTTCCTCTTTCTCCAGCTGAGATGTGTCATCCTGTCTTTTGCCCTCCTTTGTCTGAGTATGCCTCCTCTATGTAGAACATGACACTTAGTGCCACTTTGGTAAAGGAAAAAGAGAGGTCTCCTGAATTATACCTTTACCCTATAGGCCTGTAGGGTGAGATAAGCTACTCTTAGACATATTCTTTGTTTAGATCACAGGAACTGGGGAAGGGGGTATCCCTGGGAAGGTCTTCCAGATAAGTGGATTGCCTGGCTAGCAACCTAATTAGTTGGGTTGCTTTTGGGGCTCCAGATGTTTTGTTCAGTGATGGTTGAGAAGGAGGTCTAAGCAAGCCCCTTGCCTCAGGCTGACCCATGCCAAGGCTTCATCTTTGCAGTTCAGAAACAGAAGAGTTAAATAGTTATAGTAAAGTGTCCCTGTTAAACCCAAATCTTGTGTTTAGCTTCATTATTGTGCCATGAGTCAGCAAATATGAACAACTATGCTTTGATCACTCTTTCTCTCATTCTTATTTTCTCTCTCCCTCCCTCCCTCCCTCTCTCTCTCTCCCTCCCTCCCTCCCTCCCTCCCTCTCTCTCTCTAACACACACACACACACACATACACACACAGCACTATCAATTCTTGTATGCTGTTACTGTTGTATCTGGGAGAATTTTGGGAGCTGTGGTCCTCCAAAAAATATAAGCTTTCCCAGATCTTGTCTTAATTCCATCTTTTCTCCAGTTTAGCCTCCTGAAAAACCTATGCTGATGAGCCTTCCTCTTTCATTTGGTATCCCAGAACTGAATCCAAAGAACCATGAACCTAACTTTGTGCTCTCAAGAAATCATTGGCCTCCCAGGACACATATATTTCTTTGGAAACAAAGGGTAGTGTCAAAAGCAGCCTGTGACATGGCAGAAAGATCTGTCACTCAAAAGGGAAAGGTAAGACAATCTTTTCGACATTCCCAGCTCTTTAGGGACACCTTTGAATCCTAGCCCCTGAATTCTTCCCACTGCTCCACCAAAATATTCCTTCCACCAAATTTTATACATCACAATTAATGGAACTTTAATCACTTCCACTAAACTTTAGAATCACAGAAAAAATATGAAGATCTTGTGAATGCCATTTTAAAATACCTTTTTGGAGAGTATACACAATATTAGCATTGCATGTTTATTGCACCATCTTGGGCATGCATTAAACTATGTGAAATATACCCTCATTTGCCTTTATGTATTTTATTTTCTCCTTGGGAAGCATATGTAAAGCAAAGCTGTCTATTAGTATTGCTACTTTGTAGCTACCTATTAGCATTACTACTTTCCAAGGGCAAGTGGACAGAGCAAGATTTATTTATTTATTTTCTATTCCGTTAAGAATGCTATTAGATTCCTTCATTTTAACAGGCAGGATAGGCTAGAATAAATGGATATGGTATTCATATTATTCACACCCTTCTCAGCTAAATCTGAAGTTCAAACAATTAATCTATGGAGTGGTAATGGAATTTTAGGTGTACGCTTGGCTGATATGGACTTTGCAGCATTAACGTCAATTATGTATAGCATAAAAATGCACCTTATCCTGTCTGTTAATGCATTTTTGTTAATATCCCAGTAACACTTGCTACTTACATGATCTTATCCACAGGCTGGCAAATGCTCCAAAGGAGGAGTGAATGATTGGAGAGACTTAGTTAAGCTCTACAGTGCATGATTTATAATCCTGTCTACAAGAGTCTGAAGATACACCATCCCCTACTCTCCACTATGGAAGGAATACAGCAATATTGGAACTTTCCTTTTTTTTTTTGCATGTCATAGACCAACACAGAGTATTCTTATCATTTCTCTATTTCTCTATTTTACATGCCCCAAAGCAGATGACAGTAAGATTGTACTATAATGAAATAGTTTCACCACAATATGTTGTATTCTAATGCAAGACTCTTGATAATAAATGCAAGATTATTTTAGCAATGTATTAAAAGCTTTATACGTGTTTCAACAGAGTCTTCATATATTTTGCAAATCTTACCTTATTTGAATTATTTTACTCAGTTTCTCTCATCCTAGTTCTCTGCCTGTGCTATACTGGCAGAGCTATTATTGCAGGAACATGGAACTTTAGAAAATTAATGATTTTGACCACATTTTAAAGTGTCAGCATACAGGTTCATCCTTCACGGTAAGAAAATTATGGTGATTCAAGTAGAGCATTTACTGGAGTTGTGAATAGAAAGTTGTTGCAACAGCTGATGGACAACCAAAATTTTATTAAGGCTTAAAATGACAACTGTGCCTGGTGTGAGCTTTCATTCTAGCTCCGGCTATCTAATGTTTATGACTGCCTTTCCACTGAAGTTGCACAGTAGGAGATGGATGATTTTGTGGCCCTCACCAGGATTCTCAGCATCTCTCACCATTGCTTATACTAGCTAGGGCTATAGGAATTGCAGTCCAATAATGCTGGAGGACAACATGTTGCCTGACATTGCAAGAGAGTGTCTCATAAGAAATGAAATTTCACCCAAATTACATGTAATAATACAAAACACTAATATAAAGGTTGTGTTATACTATTAGGCTGCTGCCTTCAGTAGACTTTAGGCTATCATCATAGAATGACTAATTCCAAATTACTTCGCTCTTTCTCTGTGTGTGTCACATACACACATATGCATACATATACAGGTATAATATGGAATACACCAGGGTGGGAATTGACCTCCAAATGTTGTTGAACTGGCATTCTTAAGAGCCAGCGTAATTAATGATGAAGAATGCTGGGTGTTGCAGTTCAATAACATCTTGAGAAACACATGGGTTGTGTTTTCTGCAGACTGGAAGAACTGAAGTTGTTCATCTTCTAATTTGTCCTTTACTGTTGTTATGATACACAGGTAGAGACAGTGTATTTACAGTCAGTATATGCATTTACAGTCAATATGAGGCGGTGCTAACATATTTACTGATAAGACCGTGCTTCCCCAAAATGGATTACACTATCTTCTTTTAGAACTGACAGCATGACCAGCTCTGAAGGCATTGTGGACTAAAAGCATGAATTAACAAACACCAAATCTATTGTGACCCTGACTTCTGGGGGTCCCGTGGGGGACACCTTGATTTGCTCCAAATTATAAAGGTTGGGGAAATTAGCGGAGCACTGGCAATAGCAAAACAAGGGAAAGGGTAACCCCGCAGGATCTTTTACCCAACTTTATGGGGTCAAGCCAGGCAAAAAGCCAGACAAATGTACCAATAATTGAATTTTATTAAACGAATACATTCTTATACACCAATGCACTCACTCACTCACTCATGCACACAAGGCCTATTGAGAAGGAAAAGAGGTGAAAATTGATAGGTGATATAGCAAAGGGAGTATAGAGGTGGTGATACTGCACCTATCCTGAAGTCTTCAGTCCAGGAAGCAGGGAGAAGAACAGAGCTCAGCGAAGAGATAGCTGAGGGGATCACTCAAATAACAGAGTGCCGGTCTGCTAGCGTGGTGGGGAATTCTCCGAAGAGACCCTCAAAAACCAAGACTACTCATAGGGTGAAATGTATCTCGAGGGCAGGCCCTCTCCCAGGAAGAACAATGGCCAAAAGAAAGAGATAAATGCTGCACAATGATAACTGGGCAGTTTGCATGATTGGTTTCTGCTATATCCCTTATCAATTTTCACATCTTTTCCTTCTCAATAAGCCTTGTGTGTTTGAGTGAGTGAGTGTGTTGGTGCGTGAGAATATATTCATTTAATAGCATTCATTTATTGGTACATTTGTCTGGCTTTTTGCCTGGCTTGACCCCGTAAAATTGGGTAAAAGATCCTGCTGGGTTACCCTGCCTCTTGTTTTGCTGTTACCAGTGCTACACTAATTTCCCCAGCCTTTATAACTTGGAGCAAATCAAGATGTCCTCCACAGGACCCCCAGAAGTTAAGGTAACATTGGGGTTTGCAGTTTGATATGCACCAGCACACTTTGGCAGAGAAGGCTGTGACACCTTATAAAACTTCAAACCCCAGAACTGTATATGAAACAGCTTTGCAAGGGAGTTATGCAAAGCAATCTTTCAGCTGTCCTTGAAATCTCAAGAAGACTGTACCTTCTGGCCAATCAGGCCTTTGGTGGGCCCCAGAGGTGCCAATTTTAAAAAACAATTTTTCCTTTCTGCTATATGTGGTTTGTCATGTGGCTTGTCATGTGACTCATGAGAAACCATGACAGATATTTCATTTCTCATCCTGTTCTAGCTACAGGTTTACAACCAGGCACTGGTCTTGTGAAAGGAGGTACACTGGCCTACATGTGGCAATCACTGGATGAGATTGTGTAACCTTGCCCTCCGCCCCACTACTTCTGATAGGAGTCAGGCCCGCTGACCCCAGCATTGATACGTGCCATTGATTTTCAGCACAGAAAATGGTACTGAACTTAAATACTAAATGCACAATTTAAGTATATTAGAATACAACCCCAGATGTAATTTCTGAAATTGTTAGCAAAGGTCATTTTTACTCCAAGGGAAAAATTCACCTACCTGCTATCTCCCCTTGCGTGTCCATTATCCCACATTTTCAGGCATCCTGGTCTCCCAGGTTTTCAGGCATCCCGGTCTCCAACAAACTATTTGATTGGTGGATTTGAAAGATTTGGTTTGCCTATTTTAGCACAGAGACTCAGATTCACAAATCTTGAATCCTTGTCAAGGATTTGGTTGGCCCATCCCTATTTAATACCTATATGAAATCACAAGTTCCATCTTTTGCGGTTTGGTGTCATCACTATTTTGACATTGCCCTGTGATAATGGGGATTCCCATTATCCAGCTAACATGGCTGAAAGGAGATAGTTCTCCCACCAGGCATAGAAAGGGTTAATGAATGCTCAGTTAGGTTACATTTTGTTAGGAGTCAGAATCACAAAACATCACGGGTCACTAGAGATAATTGCTGAATCAGGGGGAGAAAGGCAAGAACCTTCGAGATGTTTCAGTCCAGAAGTTTTAACAAACCCTCAGGAAACCATGAGAGAGAGAGAACAAAGAGGGAGTACAAAGACATCAACCAGAGGAGGCATATTGCTGGTTACAGCTAGGCCTGCTAGGCCTCACTTCCCCACTCTGCCTCTGCAAACCATCTTATCTGACCAATGATGTGAGTAGCTAGGATGTTTCTTAGATAGTTGTTTTAGGATTTCTGTTCTTTTGAAAGCTCTGGCTGACATGATGTAATGATCTGTAACTTTTAACTACTAAGTAAACATGGGGGGAAGATGCCTCCCACGTGGGGGGATGCTTGTCCTACATTTTCTGTTCTTAGAAAAAGTTCTTTCCTTTAAAGAACTCCCTGATCTCTCTATTTTCCACATGCTTGTTGGTGACACCTGTAGATAGGATTCCTCTCTCCCAGAGGGGGTGGGGGGAGGAAAAAGATCTCTAAGCTTAGGGATTGTTGGCTCCCTTTTAGCATCCCACTGTGCTACTAAGTGTAAGGGTTTAGGTCTGTGACTAAGTGCTTGCAGGATTCTGCCTGCAAGGATCCTGGCCTTGACACTGTTCTTTGCAGAATCCTGCACAGTACCTCAGACCTAGCTGGTTGCTCAGATGCAGAGCAGCTGGGACAGCCAGGAGCCAGCTATATCAGGGTTGGATTTACTCCGCAGACTTTGTCACAGCAACATGGTCTTCTGTGCTGCCTGTAGCCTCTCTGGACACTTGACCCTGCTAATTGCTGACTCCAGCTTCTGACCTCTGGCCTGTACCCTGTACCTGCCCCTTGCCCTTTTGGACTCTTCACACCAGTAGACCTCTGTTGCCTTGGAATGTTGTTAAGTTCTGACCCCTGGCCTCCTAACCTAGTGCCTGTTCCTTGTCCCAGCATCTAATATCCTTGCTGTCCACTCACTGGACATTAAGACTGGGATTTTAATTCAGTGTGTGATGGCAGTGTTTAATTAATGGAATGTTGGGAGTTTCAATCTTCTATTCAAGGGCAGAAGTCAGCATTGAGTGGGAGAAGGACTCTGAGTCCATGACATACTACTTTCCATCTAACTCCATGGAGGCTGTCTTGGTGCTAGAGCAGTGTCGCTTGTCAGTAATGAACTGGATGAGAGCAAACAAATTGACACTTAATCTAGACAAGACAGAGGTATTCCTGGTCAATCAGAAGGCAGATCAGGGGAAAAAAATCAACCTGCACCGGATGGGATTACATTCCCCCGGAAATTTCAGGTTCATAGCTTGAGCATACTCTGGACTCAGATTTGAACCTTGATGCCCAGATTTTGGCACCAGGCAGGACTGTGGAGTTAAAACTAGTTTTCCAGCTATACTAATTCCTTGAGATGTCAGACCTGGCCTTCATAAGACTTGCCTTGATTACATTTAGCTGGATTACTGTAACATATTCTCTGTGGATCTGTCATTAGAAATGGTTCAGAAACTGTAGCAGTTCTAGAATACTGTGGCGAGGCTGGTGACTGGGGCTGGTTACAGAGAATACCTAACTTCCTGGTTGAAAAAACTTCAATGACTATTGGTACATTTCCAAGTAGAATTCAGAGCACTGGTTATGACCTTTAAAGCTCTATACTGCTTTGAGTCCAGGCTATCTCAAAGACTTTTTATTCTAAATAAGTAACTATATAAATGTTTAAAGGCATCCTACATGGGAGGACAACTCCCTGTCACTGGGACATCATAATAAGTTACAGATTTATAGTATAAACCTAGGTCACTTTGAGTCATAATAACAAGAGGCATGAATCCCAACATTATTCTGTGTACATACTTTCTATACTACTCACATTGAAGTTCCTAATTTGATGGCTTGCATTTCTTATTCCACCATGGAGGAAGTTGGGCAGTCTGGACCATTTTGCCCAGCGTCGACTACACTTCCCCGGAATTCTTGGGCTCCATCAATTCTTCTGATGTCTCTCTTGTGAAAAGAGAGAGTGAGAGAGAAAGAGAGTGAGAAACTCAACAATAACAACTCCACCCTTAATGATCCAGAAATTTTCACAGGAAAGCCCATTAAGTAGATATTGCCTCTTTCAGTCCTCAGTATATCCCAAACCATGTTGTTCCCTCATTAACCCTTTGGCTACCTAGAAGCAATCTAACATCCATACACCTGTTTTTCCCCTAGAGATTGAGACAATGGTAAGATACCATTATGACAACATCACTGGAAAATAGTATCTAATTAAAAACAGACTTTTCTTTCTGTGCCTGCATTCCAGAGGCATATTGATCAATGTTCTGTTTTTCTGATGTGTGTGGTTTATCTATGAATATCAGAAAGCAAATAAAAATATTTAAATAATGATACCATACATTGTTTTCAGGAAGGAGATTTAAAAGTTTCTAAGCTTCCAATTTATCTTGCCCTATTACAGCCGCCTACATTGGTCATGGGCTCTGTTGTATTTGGATGCAAGGCTCCAACCCTGGAAAATATTAGTTATACACTACAGAATTTTACTTCCCACTGCTTAAATTCTGAAACTGAATGCATGTTTATCCCACTTTGGGTAATATTAGAAATAACATATTGTGCAATGCCCAGTATGAGATTATGCTGCTAGTAATTTACATCAGTGAAGGGGCTAATTGAACCCGTGGTTGAGTAGTCAAATTGGCTCCCACAGTCTAAAGCTTTCCCTTGTTGTGACAATTGTAATCAGAAGGTCTTAGAGGACCATCTTTAGTACTAGTTACTAATCACAGACCCATTCATTGCACTGCTTGCATACAGAGTTTGTCAGCAATTACATTTACTTTGAATAGCTAGGGTCCCTTGTAAAGATCATACACCAAAAGATCAAAAAAGTTTAGCCCAGCTGGACAAAGTGGCAGGCTAAAAAAAATAGCTTATACATTCAGTTGATCCCCACAGCTGGCTGAATGAATCAACACATCCTAACAAGGATGAAAGAAACTTAGTGAAATATTTTTATGGAACATATCTCAAATGGGGTGGGAACATAGTTGAGAATGAAAGTAATCACATATTCATCTAACTACTCCTATCAATCCTGTCTTGAGTTTTTATTCAATCACCACAGAAGTACTTGATGCCACTACTGCAGTTCACAGATATAACACAGTTGCTTGACATCACCATTTGGGTGAACTTAGTAGAGAAAATGAGGACTGCCTTGATGTGTGAACCAACCTTAAATGATGTGAAAGAATGCTTAGATCATGCAGCCTCATTGTGGAACAATTCTGCTCTTGGATTCAGCATGAAATTTGTGTTTACTGAATTATGTTTCTGAGGTAGGCCTGTGAAAACTTGTTCTTCACTGAAACTTGTTCCTCACAAGTGATAGACATTCTCTGTAACCTTACTAGGTGCTTAAAAATCCACACCCATTTTTCAGTGACTTAAATCCATCATTATACTGGCAGCCTTCTGCTAGTGCAACAGGATTTCTTTTGTCTCCATTCCTACATACTTCCAGACCATACAGAAACCTATTCTGGGGGCTTTCTTACTCTTCTAATGCAGACTTTGAGAGCACACAGGAAGGAGCAGGACAAATAATTACTACTTCCAATCCTGCTGTCAGAAGTAGTTCTATTAACAGAACAGCTGCATTGAATTGGCTAAGCAAGCCAACAGCATAACTTTTCATAACACTCTGAAAGGCTAGGTTCTTACCAGGAACTTGTCTTTGTGACTGAATATAGGAGGGAGTTTCTTCAGATCTGTTCAAGTGATAATTAGAGCTGTCGCTTGCTAACCTGAACATGTGAAACTGCCATCATCAGTTATCATGTGATCAATCATCATGGATCATTTGCTTCAGGCAATTATTTCAAGCTAGGAGGTGATAAATCTATCCTGGGTTAGCTATTACCCAAGGTGTATTAGCTATCATTCAACTGAATATGTCTACTTATCCCTTTTAATTGTGGCAATTACATTCATAGCCCCCACCCTCCAATCACTCACTCTTCCACAGAGTATGAAGCAGAATAACTGTACCTGAGTTTAGCCTAAATCGCATTACAGTGGCTTCAGGCTCATGGATGGGGACAAGAAATTAAAACTGTTCATAAATGCTAATTAGAAATTTTGGAGTAGAAGATCATAGAGAGCAGGTTCAATAATAGTGCCATCACAGAAAATAAAACTCAACTCCATGCCCAGTCTAACTTCATTTTGCAAGGGCCAACAGAGTACAATCAATTCATATATCTCAAAGGACAGGGATATATAACACATAGAAACTTTGGGTTATATCTCTTTATTGTTCTGTATTTGGTTGTTCTTTCTGCATAATCCCTGCAAATTGGCCAGTCTAACTGGAACTGATGGGAGTTTTAGTCCAACAGAATTTTGAAGGAACTAGTTACAAAAAGCTAGCAATTTGTAATTAATTTCCCTTTCCTTAGTGAAGTGATAACTATGATACTCTATGCTTGCAACTTAACAATGGACAATGCAACTCCTTTGACACTGTAACTCTAACTTTTAAGCCTTTTTTTCCCCAGAGCTGTGGTTCCACGAAATGCTAGAGGAGGAATATAACGTGGTTCAAGTGCTGGCTCATTATCTGCCTCATGCTGTATTTTGTGTTCTCTTGATGAGGTGTTGATGAAGTGGATGGGAGGTTTGTACAAGAACCCAAGTGGCTTTTAGCATTTCAGAACATCAGCAAAATTGTTCCAGTGAAAAGTTTGTACAATACTTGTGTGAAACAAATTGGAGTATATGGCAGAGACATATCACTAGTGTTTCTGCTTTTCATTCTGTGTGCACTTTCATTTTAATTTCAACAAATCAAACTGAAGGGGAAAATAAATTCAATCAAACCATTGAACAAGTACTTTAGAATGATTAAAAGCAAAAGAGTCTGATCATTGCATTTTAAAAAGGATTTTTGTCATAGACGTTGTGTTCAAAATGTTTGCAAACAATCCACTGGGATTGCTGAGTAATTTGTTTCTCTTAATTTGTAACCACAGAATGAGGACAAAGCTGAAATATTATCTTCTGATATAGGGTGGTGGGATTATAAAGCCATCTACTTTAAAACTATTGACCAGAAATACATAAGGGATGCATTAGGCAACATTCAGGGAGATTGTATGTAAAGTAATTGGACCAGACATTATGCATGCTTATTTATGAATTTTTAAGGGTAGCTTTTCATCAGAAAATCAAAGTGGCATTTAAAATAATTAATTATTCATATTGATGGAAATGGCAAAGTTGGCAAGGCGCTCCCTCATTCTTTAATTGAAGCTAAATAAATAAGCGGCTTAGCAGAAGCTTGAATTCTTTCCACTGTGACGACAAACTAGCTCTGAACATTGGGTCTTCCACTTTGCTGAAATGAACAAGGTCTATGCTACATTTAACAGTGAAATGGGAAAATGCAGCCAAGAGTCTACACATACCACAACCATAAGGAGGGCTATATTGTACAGGCTTCAAAATTCAACTTCCTGCAATACCTGCTTTTTTGTTCTTTTAAAAAATTTCTAGTTTACTTTAAAAAAAAGTTTCTAGTCCAAGCAAAATTTCAGCAGTTAGAAAATAGGCCAAGAAAACTTTCCAGCTACCAAAGGTTGGGAAGTTCTGCTAATTGTTGTGCAAAGAGGAGGAGGAAGAAGAGGAGGAACTATAATAATATCTGGGCACTGTACTTTACAGTCATTTCCTAGTGACATATTCAATACTCTATTGGATTCTTAGAAAGGAATGGAATTGACTCCCATTGTTTATTTTAAAAAGAATGATTTCTTGTTGCAAGCAAGACCTGGAAGAACTTATCCATCCCATGCAGGTGCATGTTCTAGAACAGGAAAGCTTTGAATCCTGTAACTCCAAATGCCCCTTGATCTGTCCATGGTATACCCCAATCCATTTATTTATTTATTTTACCTATTCTGATGTCAAAATTCTGACATCAAAGAGGTAAGAGCTGATGAATTTTCCAGAGAGTTGATGTGTGCGTGTGTGTGTGAGAGAGATCAGATCTCCTTCATTCATTCAGACAGTTTGTTGTACTTTAGCAACCAGCTATTATACAGGAGAAGTCAAATAAATCAATTTGCATGTAATAATCTGCAATAAATGAATCACTTTCCATTCCCCCCTTACACTTTGTAACATGTGGTTGTAAGGCCTTAACCAGAAATTTGGATGTTCTAAAGGATACATATTTCACAGTATCAGATAACAGAAAACAGACCTTCACAGAAGAAGTAGTTCCCTGAAGAGATTTCAGCAAAGGAAAAATATAATTATTCCTAAGATCATTGTAGGCAGGGCATTCTAGCACTACATGCATTAAAACGTCCTTCATAGGAACACTCTTATATCTGCCTTCAAGGTGAGGGAGGGCATCTTGCAGGCAGAGAGACCTAGAATGGGGACACTTATCAAAGGGACCATAGCCTTTGTTGCCTAAAACATACAATATAAGAGGAATCCTGTATGTTTACTGGTTTTGCTTAATTCATACAGTTTGCATAATCAAGCACTTCCGGTTTCAGAACATAGATAAAGGTCAGTTCTTTAAAATTTCCATGTTTCTTTTTTTCTTCATAGCCACAATGTGTTGTCCATTACATTACAGACTCCAAAAGAGATTATGAGTTTTGTGTGATCACTGGGGTGTCAGCAACCTTAACACTTCTTCATGGCCATCAGTAAATTCCTCCACTTCCTCATCCAGCAGGTCAGCAAACCCTTCTCCACCAAGTTACTGAATGAAGGATTCTCTTAACTTTTCCATCTGTTATCCTGATTTCTGGGGTCCCTTGGGAGTCACTTCAATGTGCTCCACGTGATAGGGAATGGAAACTAGCCAGAGCACAAGCAATAGCAATGCGAGAAGCAGGGTAACCTAGCGGGGTCTTTTTACCCAGTGTTTACGGGGTCAGGCCAAGCCAAAAACCACACCAAATTGCCAAATAATGGATTTTATTGAATGCAAGTCTCACGCACCAACACAATCACCCACACACTCACCCAAGAGCTATTAAGAAATAAAATAGAGGAAATTGGAGAGGGGAGTTTTGAGGGGGGTGTTGTTGGGGTAATATTGCACCTTGTCCTGAAGTCCTGGGTCCGAGAAGGCAGCAAAGAAGTGGGGCCCAGCACAGAGAGGGCTGAGGGGATCACTCAATGGATGGAGCAATGGTCTGCTGGGATGACTGGAAGTGATCCAAAGAAATGCTCAAAAACTGGGACTATTTGTAGGGGAAAGAGTACCTGGGGGACTAATCCTTTCCCGGGGAGAACAATGGGTGTTGGGGCAATAACAAAGCTCCACCATGGTAATTTCCTTTGCGTGATGAGATTGCAAGGTGTTGCCAAAGTCTCAGGATCTTCAGCTGTGTTTTGTGGTATGACTTCATGTAAATGGTCCTCGCCTGATGGAATATTTGCTCAACTTGGGCCAGGCATGCTAATCCCCTCAAGTTGGCTTCCTGGGGCTGTGGACTCTTTGTTTATTGTGGGTTTACACATCTTGAGGTCTCCTGGGGCCACGAGACTGGGGTTTTACTGGCCTGACCTCGCTGCCTACGTACCCATCCGGGGGACCTCTCAGGCACATTGAATCATATTTTAATATCAAAATTGTAGACCCCGGGATAGGGTTTCTCCATTGGAGTAATACATCAATTCCCAAGAGGGCATCAAAACCATCTACAATCTCCCTTAACATTTTTTTTTCCTGCAGACATTTACAGTTCCATGGTTTTAATTCATCTACTGCAACTTTGATGAAGGTTATTTCCTAAGCAATAGCAAAGGATTTCCAGCACTTTGTTATATCCACACTAGGGTATGTGTCACCTACTGAAAGAATGCAATGACATACCAGGCACATATATGTGGCATTGACAAAAGTTCTGGTTAAGAAGCTGAATCTATATTGGGAAGTAAGAAAACAACATTGACTTTTTCATTGTAAACAGGTTCAGGATGATCAGATACATTGTCTTCTTTAAATTCCAAACCTTTCTGCTGCATTTTTTTCCCATTCTGGGATGAAATATTGGTGAAACCATTCTATAAACAAGATGGTTCTCACCCACACTTTCTCATTGTGCTTCCAAAACATGGAGAGAAAAATTGTGTTGTCTGTTTGTTTTGTTTGTGTGTTTGAGAGTGGTTTCTTCAGCTGGTACATTATGCCTGTCTTTATCATATGCCCTGCAGAGTTGCCATATAGGACAAGAATTAATCTGCCCTTCCATGCTTTATGCCCTGGTGCCACCTTTGCAGTTTTATGAATGTAGGCTCTAGTGGGACTTTTTTTCCCCCAGAAGAGCCTGGTTTCATTACAGTTGAACGGCTACTTTGGATGACTAAGCAAGTTTTCTCCTCAAAAAACTTCTTAAACTGATCTGAAAATGAGGCAGCAGCTGCTTCACTGGCAGACACAGCCTCATTACTCAGTTGTACATTTTAAAGTCCAAACATGTTCTTAAATCTGTGCAACCACCTCCTACTTTCAGTAAAGGGCTTGATGGCACTTGTTTCAGGGGATGCCCTTCCTACAGCCTCAATCCTTTCTGGCCCAACACATTGATGTTAATGAGAATTCATTTTCTGTTTGTGTATTCCAACCACAAATGTAATGCCTGCTCCATTTTTATTAAGCGCTTATCACACACTGTGGAGGTGACTTTTGCAATTTGAGTTACACCAGCAAAACTAGCATGGCTTTCTTTTTCTTTCTTCAGAATTTCACAGATGGAAGATTAATTTGTACCATAGATCTTACCAGCCTCAGTGAACATTTTGTTTTCTTTCTTAAGTCAAGAACTTTCACCTTCTCACTTAAAGGAAGCACTTTACAGGTTCTACTCAGCTTATTAGGCTTGCCAGCGTAACTACTTTTGCACTTTGAGGCCACTGCAAACAACACAAGCATTTAAGCAGGAGGGCTTTAGTACAGCACTGTATAAGTGCAAGCACTTTATTGGCACAATTTTTTTTACAGAATAACACTGTACAGATCACAGAACTGAGAGACCTGATAAGGGATCAGATAACATTGTATCACATATATGCAGTGAGGAAATGCGAGAGAGCATGGACAAAGAGAGACATGAGAGACCAAGAGTGAACAGGCAACCATTTGCTGGAATTTTCCATTCCCATCCATTGTCCATGTCATGCTGTATGTGTTTCCCTTTATTGTATCAATTTCTATTTAATTCTATTAAATTCAAAGTACATATTTTTGGGCTGTGTCTCATTCTGGGTAAGTGAAATTGTGTATACTGGTCACACAATATATATGAGGGACCTACAGTATTTTAGTTTGATGGCTGGAGATAAGGAGTCCTAAGGAGGGCCTCTCAAGATTGATAATTCCTTAAACTAGGTGCTCCCACAGAGAAAACACTGCCATGTTCCAATTAGTCATGCTTTGGCCAGCAGTGGGATCAAAACATTCAGCTGGAAAATATGCTTAGTCAGAAAGATGATTACTGACAATATTCTAAGCAGTGTCAGTTCTGTGAATTGTAATAGGAATTTATGTTATCTTGCCTCAAATATATTGCTGAGGAAAGTCACAGTAACCCAGATGGAGGGCAGAGACATTACATCAAGGGTGGGTTGTTGTTGTGCTTGTGGTTGCAGTGTGCCTTCAAGTTGTTTCTAACTTATGCTGACCGTAAAGCAAACCTATCACAGGTTTTCTGGAGCTGAGTGTGTGTGATGTACCCATGGGCATCCAGTAGGCTTCCATGGCTGATCAGAGAATTAAACCATGGTCTCTAGGGTTGTAGTCCAATGCTCAAACCACTATACCATGTTGGCACTCACAAAAGTAACAGATCACCTAGCGCTTTTTGAGGGAGGGAGAGGAGAAAGACTGCTTTCACAAAATCATGGCCACTGAAACAACCAAACAATTCTTAAAGAACCATCTCTCTGGTGGTGCAGTGGTTAAATACCAGGACTGTGGCCACAAAGTTGTGAGTTTGATCCTACCAGGCTCCAGGTTGACTCAGCCTTTCATCCTTCCACAGGTCGGTAAAATGAGTACCCAGCTTGTTCGGGGCAATTAGCTAACACGTTGCAAACCGCTTAGAGAGCATTTAGCTCATAAACAGTATAGAAAAATGTATGCACGCATGCATGTTTTATCTTCTAGTGGAACTCTTTAAAATTCTCTCTTTCATGGTTGCACAAGGTATGGAATGATATTCTGGCACCATTCTGCACAGTACAGCTGTTGCAGGGTGTTGCCGACAGCAGCTAATGAAGTACAACATTACTGTTGCCCTGAATGGCCTCTCAACCCAGATAAATTGTTCACTGCTGTCTTAAGTGGTTCTTCTGTGATTGTTTACCTCTGTTTTGTCACGTAAAGGTTGGACCAAACCTGTAGAAAATACTTTGTCATGTGGGTCATTAAGTGCACCTGTGGAGAGCCATGTGACTTCAGCTGATGAGCAACCAGGGAAGAAGGTTGCATCAGGTGTGGGGAGAATGCAAAGGCTAGCAGGATTGCATCAGCTAGTGTGAGTATAAATGTAGCTGAGAGCTAGCCAGCAAATTGTACATGGTGCCTGATGTGTCTACTGGAGGCTCTGTCAGAAAGAGCAAGTAGAAGGATACTGGAATGCTTTCTAGAGATTCTTGTAAATATGTACACATTGTAACTCAAGAATAAATTGCCTCCTTGATGGAAGAAAACAATTGATGTGGGTGAGTTTTTCCTGGCTACAGTGCATTGCTGCTAAGGTATTCTCTGCTCCTGGGCACGCTTCCAAAGCTGTGGGAGCAATCTCTGCTATATTTTGGGCGTGACATGTTTTACATAGGCTTGTCCAAGCATCACCATATCTGATGTTCACCAGTGAAGACTGTGAACAAGATGTGAAGATCCAAAGGAGTAGCAGATGTTCTGTTTGGTCACCAAACTACACATTCTTCTGCTCACCTCATTCACCCATAGGATACCAACATAATGTATGCAGGCTAAAGCCACAGAAGCTGTTCTGAAGATGGTAGTTCTGCTTTCTTGCGTGTAGGTTATGACTGTGACTTATAGTGAATTGCTACAGGGTTCTGAACCATCTGATATACTTCCCTATTTAAATTCTGGGGGACCTTTTCTTTCTCCTCTTTCTAGCTAGGCTTGGTCTCTGTGGAGTTTCAATGCAGTTATAATTTGTTAGTGGATTTAATGTGGTGTTTGGTAGATGATGACACAAGGATAGAAGGAGAGTTAATCAGATTTTCCAGATTTATAAATTAGGGGGATAATGAACAGATAAATCAGTAATAAACCTATTCTATAGAGTAAGACATTTTTGGCTCTCTTCATTAAGATTTGTATCTCCTGGAGCAAAAGTGATTTTCTTAGAGCTAAGCCCTCTAGAAGTCACTGTGACCTAGTTTTGCGAACAAAATTTCAAAAGATAAAGTTTTTATTTGAAATTCATAGGTATTGAAGGGGGAACTAATATCACAGACAGAATTAAAATGTTTTTTTTTATGGTTAAAGCTATAGTGTATTAACCACTTGGGTTAGGAAATAAAAGAGAACCAGGAAACTATTGATCTTCATGTCACAGAGAGTCTCACAGTGAGGCTCTCCAATCTGACCCACTTTCCCATCAGCCTGACATTTGTTGCTATTCTGTATGTGGGTGTTCCCCCACTATTCTTTTTTTTTAGAAAAAAAATTAACATTGCCAGAATATGGTCTTTAAAGGTTATGATAACTGTGGGGAAGAGTTGGTCCCCCAGATATTTTGGATGGCAGCACTCATAATCACTTACCATTAACCATGTTGCCTATGTTTCTGAGTGCTGAAGGCTAAAACATCTAGAAATCCACATTCCCCACCTCTATTTACAAGATGTGCAAAAAAATGAAAGATATAATAATAGGAATAAGACCTACAGTGCCCATAGGGTTGGAAGGTATAACATTTTTTCGAACACAAACTATTCTTCTTCAACTACATCTCCTTAAATAGGCTTTTGTACAGTACAGGTCTGCAAGGGGTGACAAATACCAGAAACAAATCACCTTAGACAATTCATATGGCTTTGACAGAAGCATGGTTTGTAGATAGTTACTTTTTCATTTTTTCTACTCATCAAAGAGAAAAAACCATTATTGTATGTATAACAAACTGCTGTTGCTGTTTGTAAAGGAGAAAGAGCAGAGGCCAAGAACATAATTGGCACTACTAGTAAACACCTTGTGAACCACAACAGTAAATCCATAACATCAACATCATATAATGTCCTGGCCAAGGTTCAGTTTGGAAAAAAAAAACTTTGCTGTCTCTTTGTTCTGGGATATGAAAATGAGGGATCATTGAGCATCTGCCAGTATTCGTTAGTGAATCACAAAATGAATAGACCAGACCTAAGTCATTGTCTAGGAAGAGCCTCATGAATTTTAGATAAGACCCCTGGAAATCTTACAAGGATTGCTGGCTTCTCCAGGCCAGACTTAACCATACAACATTGTGTGTGGAGTATTAAACTGATGCTTATGGATGGTCATTTCTAGCTACAGTTTGATTATTGCCCATGGTGCTTTCACCTGATGAAACAGTTCAGAAACAATGTTCTGCAGGAATATTGTAAAATATATGTATATTTAAAACATAGGCTTGCAAGATCATAGGCCAGCCTTAGAATCTTATAACTTTTGAGATTCACATTTGCAGTCATTAATGACTGCACATGACCAAAACCCTATTTTCTAACATAGGTAACTGAATGGTTTCTGCTGCTGTGCAGATTGGGGTACTGGGAAATGATAACTACAACATTATTCCATCTGTGGGGATATTGAGATGGGCAGATGGTAAAACCCTTTGGAGTCATGCCATGACTGCTTGTCTCAGTTTGTCCCATAGCTTGAAGGGCACTGAAGTCATATTATACAGTCCTCCAATCTGTGGTATCTCAGAAACTCTTTAGCTGGGTTGCTGCCTAGCTTAAGAAGTAGGTTTTTGGGATCATATGCATTCATTAACAACTGCAAATGTGAATCCCAAAAGTTATGAGATTGGTATGAGGCCAGCAAATAGGTTGCTGGGAGATGGCACCAGGAATGGTACCTATGATGGTAGATGTCCATCGTTGTAACTACATCTGATGATGAGGATCTCAGCCATAATTGTTCAGTCACTGTCAGATAGATAGATAGATAGATAGATAGATAGATATCTTCAGCTCTGATCTTTTCATGTGATCATATTTAAAGATTATAATTCAAACAGAAGACTCAGCATTACAATCAAAATGCTTACTTGACCTTGGTCTAATCTGGTACCTGGCTGTCCACTCTATTGTTGCTGGCATACCCAAATGTGGAAATCCAAGGTGACACATGAAATTGGATAATTTTCTATTGGGAAATGTGAGAGAGAACAGTAGCTCTCTCAGGTGGAGTTACCAAACTGGAAAGGTAGACTAGAACAACAGCCATTTCCTCCCACCCCACAGGTCTAGCGGGGAAATAAATGGTCTTGTTCTTCTTTGTAAAATATATAAAATCAGCTTTATTTGCAATGTTTGTCTATAATGAGATAATGATTTAAAGTAGGAGAGAGAAGGAAAAGGAAAAAAATGGCTACAGGTTAGAGTGATGGAAGAAGAATATTAGTGTGGAAAACCAAACAGGCAAGTAGTGTACAAACATGAAAATTAGGAATTAGTGAATATAGGCATACAGGGTTTGCTAGTTCTAACCTTTTATTCCTTCTGTGTGGTGATAATAGCACTATCTCTGAGCACTGTATGACTGAGTCGTAGAGAGCAACACTAATCAGTATAGACAGTACAGAGCTAATTGAACCAAGGGGGAGATCCTTGTGTTTATTGTAGCCCCAGAATGTGGTTTCACTGGATAGACTAGTAAAATACTGGATACTTCCAACAGAATTTATCAACAAAGCTGAATATAAATATAATTTCTAGGGATGAGACGAATCCAGAATTTTCCGAATCTGAATCCGAATCCCTGGAAGGTTCTGGGAATCCATGAATCTCAAATCTTTTGAATCCTTTTTTTAAAAAGAGTTTAAAAAGCAAGAGAAAGAAGGATAATCTTGGGCAAAGCACACTCTCTCAGCCTTAGCAAAAGCCTAGGCAAAGGCAAACCTCTCTCTGAAGAAATCTGGCCAGGACAATTGTCATAGTTTTGCCTCAGGATCTCCCCAGATTGAAAGTGACATGAAGGCCCTTTCTACATAGGCAGGAAAATGTGGATTAATCCCGCATTTTCTTGCCTGTGTAAACAGAGCCACATACTACAGTACAGAGATAATCCAGGTCAAAACTGGATTTTCTTTGCACAGCTCCTTATGGCATCCTGGGATTTGCAGTTTGATGATACACCAGCCCACTTTGTCAGAGAAGACTGTGACACCTTGTAAAATTACAAATCCCAGAATTGTATATGAAGGAGCTTTGCAAGGGAGGTATGCAAAGGAATCTTTCAGCTGTCCTTGAAATCTCAAGAAGGCTGTACTTTCAGTCAAGTGCAGAACTGAAATATTAAATGTTCAATTTAAATATCTTAGAATACAACCCCAGATGTAATTTCTGAAATTGTTAGCAAAGGCCATTATTACTCCAAAGGAAAAACTCACCTACTTGCCATCTTCCCTTGTGTGTTTGGTCTCCAGATTTTCAGGTCTCCAACAAACTATTTCGTTGGTGGATTTGAATGATTTGGTTTGCCTATTTTGGCACAGGGATTTGGATTCATGAATCTCGAATCCTTGCCGAGGATTTGGTTGGACCATCCCTAATAATTTCAGTTACAGAAGAAGTGGCTGTGGATTCACTCTGTAGCCATATTTATCATTATGTATAAGTGCAACAAGTGCTTCTTTTCCCAAGTTGTTAAGTTCTAACATGGATATAATAGCTAGTGTGCCCTTGCTTCCCTTACTGCATAATTTTCCCTCCTTCATCTCCATTAATGGATGTGAAGGGGCATGTGAAAGTGCCCTTTAGGTTTTTCTGTCTCTCTGATAATAATGAATGAAAATGTGAAAGCCATAAGATTTAACATACTTCCACTTCCTTCCTTGAAAGGTACACATTTCCATCACTATTAGCATGACACCTATTAATTAGCTCATTAACTTGTCTGCCTTTACTTCTATCACAGTGGCTACAGTTAACAGGACTGTTATATTCAGCATTCTCTGTCCTACAACAGCCTGTTGCTCTTTATATATCTCATTTTTTATTCTCTCTTGCCTTTCCTTTGAACAAACTCAAGTAGTTCTTTCCCATACCAGATGCCTCTTGCACATATTGCCAAACCCCATGGCAACTTGTGGCTGCCATGCCAATGGGCCAGTGGATCTGCTTTTAGCTTTAGTACAAATTTCATAGGAGCTATGTAAAGTTTTGGATCTATTTTATGGACAGAATTTGGTGCCTCTCATGCCCTGCTTCCAGAACATGGACTCTGACTCAGAGACTGAAACAGGGGGCATGCCAGGACCTGCTGTACAGGAAGAGGTTACAGTGCCACAAAACAAACCAAGGGGTGGTGCCAGCTCCAGCAGAGAGTCCTGTCCCTTCAGACACACAAGGTAACTTATCAGTACCTACCTTTGCTAGCACAGACAGCAAAGAAAGAGCCTAAGCCAATCCCAGAGAATATACAAGTGGCAACAATTAATCAAGCAACAGTTGCACAAGGTGGCTGACCTGTAATAGCTGCCACTCTTCTCCTATCAAAGCTTATCTGACCTTCCACTCTGCAAGATATCTTGCTGACTCTGTGTCTGACTCTGGATTATCCTGACTGACTTTAGACTCACTTTGCCTTAGAATTCTTTTGGACCTTGTACTTACT
The DNA here is from genome assembly GCA_030412105.1 of Cyclura pinguis. Classification (NCBI taxonomy): domain Eukaryota; kingdom Metazoa; phylum Chordata; class Lepidosauria; order Squamata; family Iguanidae; genus Cyclura; species Cyclura pinguis. The sequence goes on from CM059602.1 coordinate 166,826,065, forward strand.
GCCTAAAAGTAAGTAACAAGCTATTCAGTTTGTTGTTGTTTGGGATATTAGCTGAGCCGCTCTGACTGAGATAGGACAGTGACTTGGATATGTGGTTTCCTTGGATAAATAAAGTTCAAAGTAAAACTTGAAGCAAAATCAGTCAATTACTTTTGGCAAATAAGACAGAAAATCCTGCAAGCAAATCTCCCCATATTTTGTAGTAAAAACAGATTTGCCAATTAAATAATTAGGTTTCCTCTGTACTTTCATGAGACCAAAAATATACAGCCTGAGCAATGCATCTCAGTCTGCCAAATGGTAAGGCCTATCATTGAATACTAAAGTCAGGATTATCCATACAATTTCTATGTATGATTGTGAAAGCTACATAATGAAGAAAGCTGGTAGAAAGAAAAAGCGGTGCTGGTGAACAGTCTTTTTTTTTTCTTCTTTCCCCCTTTTTTTCTTTTTTTCCTTTTTTTCTCAAGCTCTTTCATGTTCAAATTACAAACACTAACACAGAGAAAACAAGGAGAACACATTATAAAAAGAAAAGCCAATATAACCTAATACAATACCAGAAGTACAAGAATTACATACAATTGTCAATTTCTCATTAATGAATATCCCTGATACTGATATAAGGTGAGTGAACAGTCTTATGGATACCATGTCCTGCTAAAAAGATAAATGAATAGATCTCAGAGCAAATCAAGTCTGAATTCTTCCTAGAATCCAAAATGACTAAACTAAGGCTAATATCAAAAGAAGACTTGACTCACTAGAAAAGAAAATAATGTTTGGTAAGACAGAAGGTAGTAGGAAAAGAAGAAGACTGCATTACAAATGAATAGACTCTGTCAAGGAAGATATACCCCTGAATCTGCAAGATGCAAGCAGGGCGACTGAGGATAGAGTGGCTTGGAGATCTCTCATCCATTGGGTTGCCATAAATCAAAATGAACTTGACAGCAGTTAACAACACAAATGGTAGGCTGCATCTTCCCTTTGTGGACCCATTTAGAGTCTCCTTGTTGAATGTAAAATAGTCATATATTTACGAAACAAACTGAATCTTGAGCTTTCCTTCGTTTTGAAGTTTCACTAAGGAGAGAGATTCAAAAAAGGGAATTCAGAAGCTGTTATTAAAACAATTCCAACTCTGAAAAACCTACAGTTTATACATTGTGTGGTACTTGCAAATTATGCAAATTCCCCATACTACGTGTGACTTCAAACCCTAAGTCTATTTACACACCTAAATTTTCCATTCTCCACTTAAGCCTTCAGGGAATTATGAGTCACATTTGAAGCAGAAGGGAGCCAAGAAGAATTAAAGCAAGGGCTTTGAAAATGTAAACATCACAAGCATGGAAATTGTGTCACTTGAGGGTTTTCGTTATTGCTATAGCACTCTTTAGGAATTGGCAGCAGCTAACAACGCAAACCTTCCCCCGGCGCCATCCCCCCCATTTTAGTCAGTTATAACTGCAGTGTTGCTATGCTTGATGTTCTGCTCCTAAACAAAAGAAGTGGCATCTGTATGAATACGTAGGGGGGTGGATTAACAGTTATGATATTGATTAATAACTAATAACTTTATGAATCAGGTAATTATCCCTAGTCCAATTATTCCCAGCCTATGGAATAAAGCTTATTCATCCATGTGGGATGAATCCAGCAATGTTTGCCCTTAGAGGAACAGCCACCATGCAGAATTAATTTCCACCCAATTCTATTAACGTACAAACAGTGACAACATTTCAAAAAGAAGTAGCAATTAAATTTGCCAGATGTAGCACACATTATAGATAAATGGGTTCCTGACCTTTAGCCCTGTGATATATATGTGTGTGTGTGTACACGAATGACTACAAATTCATTGATTATACTGGCTGGGAATTTTGGAAGACGAAGTCCAACAATATATGGAGACAGATGACAAGCATAGAGGAATCACATTAATATCGGCTGTGTGCCTTCAAGGCATTTTCAATTTATGGTAACACTAAGGCTAACCTATCAAAGGGTGGGATGTCTGGAGTTGAGAGTGTGTGACATGCCTGAAGTCACCCAGTGAGTTTTCATGGCTGAACGGGGAATCGGATCCTGGACTCTAGGGTCTCCAGGGTCGTAATCCAATGCTCAGACTACAATACCAAGCTGGCTCTCAGAAGTATCACTACTACACAGGAAACAAGGTCCTATCCCCACGCCTTGGCTGAGTTAATAAAGGAGAAAGTAGTACTTCTCCTCCAAACTAATACAAAGTTGCATACTATAGTACTGCTAGGATGATGCCTTTCCGTTGGGCTAAGAACTGATTAAGAAATATTCTGTTTTTGATTGTAGGATATTCTAATGCTAGCACTCACACAAACACACAGAAACTAGTGTGTTAGGGAAACAATCAGAAGCTTTATATAAGAAATGTGTTGGCAGTTGCCTATCCTTCTGGCTACAGATTTCCAACATTTACAGAAAACCTCTAAATCAAGATTTACCAAATGAGTTAAAACTTTATGAGGAAAAAAACTTAGATGCCAGTTTAGTGGCAGCAAAATATTACGATGAAAATAATGACTACAATGTGCTTTCTTTGGAAGGAACATGACTTTTTGCCCCAAAACACAGCACAACTCCCTTTCTTTGTGGAAGTGCTCTTCTGGCTGCATACAAGCTTACTTTGCTCTGTTGCAATTGGCCATGGGTATAGCTATGGGGGCAGGTGGCAAAATGAGGGCATTGAGCCCCCCAAGTAACAATCCCTCCAGTTAAATTTCGCTCCAGTCCACAAATTTCTAGCACTGTAAAGTGAGACACTGAAAATCCTTCACACTTAGAACTCTTACATTTGCTGTCTTTGCATTCACTTGGTAATTTTGCCTGCCTCTTTTCTCTAGATGCCTAAAGAGTACTTTTAAAATGCTCAGATGAAGTTTTCAGTTACTGCAATGCTAGAAATATGGAGAGTGAAATAAAAATTCATTGGAAGAGTCAGAATTCTTATTTGGGGTTCAGTGTTCTCATTTCCACTCCTCCTCTGTAGGTACACACCTGGCCAATACATTGTCTTCTTCTGGAGAGATAATGTAGTATATTATTTGACAATATGAATGTCAGCAGGCAGCCCATGGTTAAAATGCACCTCAACTATGAAGGGAACATGTGTTGCATGCAGAAGATCTCAGGCCTGATCCCTGATATTTTGAGGTAGGACTAGGAAAGACCCATAAAACCAACACCAGTTAGTGGAGACAGTGAGTTAATTTGGCCAATGGGCTGACTTAGCATTGGGGGCAGGGTGCCTATTTTCTATGTTCTACAGTGGCTTTAGGGTGATTTTGTGCAAAACATCAATAAGTTCTCGGGCCAAGTCTGCCCTCTCAGTCCACAATATAGATACAAAGGAAATTGTATATTTTCTTTGTTAAAATCAAGGATGGTTGCTGTGAGTTTCAGTAAGTTTTATATATATAAAAAGAAGCCACTGCCCCCTTTTCTTCCTACTTCTCCTCTTCATTCACTGTGAGGTGGGCACAGAACTCCTCTTTGCTACTAAATCCTCTTTGGGAAGTAGAAGATAGATGCAGAGGGGGCAAAGGGACTGCTGTTGTGTCCTTTTCTTTTTCAGTTGGGCACGTGTGCTACTGTCTTGTCTTTCTCCTTCTCTATGGGGGAGGGCATCATCACACAGTGTGGCAGGAACATTTTGCTTCCCACCTCAGGTAACAGAAAAAATGATGCCATTCCTGTTCAACCTGAAAGTAGCCATAGCATCAAATAAAACTGCCATACTTTCCACCACTTGAAAGCTTCTGGAAGCATGGAAGCTTGGCATGAATTCTTGTGTGAGTGAGCTCATAGACAGATTCAGGAAACAAAACATGAGTGGTGATTATCTACGTTCACACAGGAAAAGATTTAACCTCTTTATGGTAGCTACAGGTAAGCAAGTCTACTCCACTCTGAAAGCTTTCCCAATATTTCATGCTTAACATGGAAGAACTACAGAACCAGATAAGTCCTTGAAGAGAAAGTTGCCAAGAACTAAGTTGCCCTGAACTTTCATTGTTAGCATTTATTCCTACCAGAGATTCAAAAAAGGAGATCAATTATTTATCTAAATTCACCCTCTCACATGTGTATTTATAATTAAGAAGCTGCTTACATACAGGAATAGACTGTGCTAGACAGCATGTAGAAATTGAGAGACCATGTTTCTCCTATAGCCTTCTTTCAACTAAGGAGAACAACACCAGGGTCATATGAAATAACAACAACAGACATGTCTAGTGATTGCAATATTCGTGTACTGGAAAGCAATAATATTTTCCCCTTGGAGTGTTACTATCCTGTGCTGGCAACTCTCTCTTTCTCTCTCATTAGCTCTATTAGATCATATCACATTTTTGTATCACATGCCTATATGGCTAGGCAAATGTACCATTTTTATGATGTGATCTCTCTCTCTCTCTCTCTCAATCTCTCTTTTCAATCTTTTCCATGCCAGCACTTTGTTAAAAAGTACAAATATTATAGTGACTTGATCTTTATGCTATAATACTGTGCATTTACTTGGGAATAAATCCTGTTGATCTCATGAGGATTAGGATGTTTGTTTATAGCCCAACACTAGGGGTGGTAAAAATTTTGCTTTTCTTCATGTTTTCATGTGAAAATCACACCTCCTAAAACTGGCAACAGGACGACACATATTACTAAGGCCTGTGACATGTTTTGGTGAAGAGGGGGAAAATTGTGCATACGCATCAAAAATATGCATGATAAAAATGTGTAAATCTGAGGAAAATGTGCTCATAAATGTTTTAGGCAATAGAATAAATTTATGAAAATGCATACTATTATAAAAATGTATACAATTTGAAAGAAAATGTGCACTGAATGATGCACAAAAGTCCTTGTGGAAGCAAAACAAAAAGGTTCATAGCAAGATATGGAACAGGGATGGAATCAGAATTGTGGTGGGAACTTAGAAACACAGTGCAAATGAGACTGGCACATTTTCATATCCCTAGCCACCTCAAGCTGGTTTTAATGAAACAGTTCCACCTATCTACAATTTGTAGATGAAATTAGTCTCATATACTTTCCAGTCCCCTCTTTGTGGCCATATGGGGGGGGGGGGTGAACCCAGTGTGTCTGCTCATTCACATAATGCTAAACCATGGTTTAGTGCTCCATTTAATAGGAGCCAACGTGTGGTTGCACTTGGCTTGAAATAAATAGGAAATTTCTGAACAAAGAGCACTGAGGCACTGAGCATTACAATTTTACATTGTAATCTTTCAGGAAAGCTTGCTTGTTTTGTACCTAAGTGGGTGAAAGCCAATTTCATTTGCAGAACATTTCCTAATTTAAATCTGTGCATATCTTCCTGAGCGAAATGATATCTTTCTATATTGCTCAAAGTTTCAGCACTGTTAGTAACAAAGACAAAATCAGACATAGTTTTAGCACAAGAGAACAAAATATGTGTCTTTCTGGTCTCTACCATTATTGCATTCATTGTCCACATCCATATATACTGAGATTTCTTTTAATTAAAACATTATTTTTATATTACAGCCTGTTCCATATTTCTTTCAAGATTTTATTTTCCCTTGTTAAGAAATCTCTTTATTTTATAGAAAGCCCCTGGAGAATGGGCAGTTTCCACTTCTTACCAGGTATTCATTTACAGGATACACTCACCTCTACTATTGTTAGGTTCAATGGAAGGTTAGCAAGGAAGGACTGGATATGATTTTATAATAAAATATCTAAAAGCGTTATGCCTAATCCTCTTTCACAAAAGTCTCCCTGTGTACAACTGGTCTAACAGCCAAGGAGTGGTATTTTTTTTTAAAAAAAAAAAAAAATACATGTGTTTATCATGGCAATCCCAATAGCACATCTATACAGAGAGTCCAAAGAGGCAGACAGTTGTGTTGAATCATATCAATAAGATTATTTGAAGAGTTTTCCTATCTGACATGATATGGTTTTTGTGAAAAATCAGTAGCTGTTACTAGGTCTTTGTTGACCATTCAGAACCAAGCTTTCTTTATGTACTTTGTATTATTGCAGGCATAGTACAAACAATATATTGCTTCAGGTGGGCTAGAGGATTTTAATTAAGGTGAATAAGGAGGGGAAAATAATGTCACTATCCCTAACAGTCAAAGGTCCCAGAGCTCCAAACTTGGAACTCTGGCTTTTCTATATCACTGCACCCAAATCATGAAGGACTGCAACCATTTAACTGTGAAGGAGATAGACAGAGGCTGGATTTAGTATCTCAGCTCATAGAAGATAGATGGGAAAAAGGATGATTTTCTTTAAAAAAGAAATAGTTTTTAAAAAAAGATTTTTTTTCTTTTTAAAATGTCTATTAGGTTGTTGTTGTTGCATGCCTTCAAGTCATTTCTCACTTATAGTGATCCTAAGATGAACCTATCACAGGGTTTTCTGGGGCTGAGAATGTGTGAGATGCCCAAGATCACCCAGTGGGTTTCCATGAACAAGAGGGGAATTGAAAACTGGATTCCAGGGTCATAGTCTGATGCTCAGACCACTACACCATGCTGATCTATTGGTAAGTCTGTTAGTAAGCATCCCAAAATAAGATTTGTAGATATTCTCTGTAAGGTCATTGTTTAACAGATGCATTAAACTATAGCAAGATAGGGTCTCTCAAATTTGTTTTCTTTCTATCTTTTCCCCCATTCAAATACTTTGAAATAGAAAATGTGTAAATTGTTTTTACTGTACACTGTTGCTTGGAGCTGCTGAAGTTAAATTGAACTTTGCATTGATTTGCTGGGGAAAATTAGCACATAAATTAGATCTCAATCAAGTAATTAATACAGTGGTACAGGCTTGTGTTCTTTGTGTGCCTAATGAGGATCTGCATACCATCACACCAAACAGAATTTTGGTAAAGGTACACATAAAGCCACTCTTATTAAGGTTGCCAACTTCTCAACTCATCTTTTACACAAGGTCTTGCATTACCAACTTGCTATTCATGAATTAGTGGGCAAAGCTCTACAAAGAAAAACTTGATTATCTTCTACATACAATTTCCTACATATCAAGCTGTTTGTAAAGCACAACAGCAGAGTCTGGATGAAAGCCTGTCAATATTTATTGCTATTATGGTTACTGTTGTAGTTATTGATGAATGTGGTGACTACATTTTCACCCCACCTTTTCACTACAAAATAGTGTGTGGCTAAATGAAAACTAACTGAACAACAAAATCATGAAATCACAATAATCAATAAAGTTCAGAATGGTTATAAAGGCCAGATTAAAGAGATTCATCTTCACAACCTTTCTAAAAGCAGCGAGAAAGCATTCATCACAATTCTGAAGGAAGAGTGTTCCACAATCCATGAGTAATACAAAGAAAATTCTTCACCTGCAAGTCCAAGACAGCATTCTCTAGAAGGCCTCTGTCTTGCTATTACTCCATCAACTAATGGTCATGTTTGTTCTACCTCCTTATTCTCATTTCCTGTTCCCAAGTGTCCTGATAGAGTCAGCAAGCTTCCACTTGTCTTGCCCTGAACCTCAAATATTGTAAAGGAAACTCCTGCTTATTTGACAGGTTAGAGATCAAGCCCTGTCAAAAAGCAGAAAACACAGAAATGAGGGAGCAAATTGAGTCAGTACCATCTTTTTGTTCAGTTCTCAGGGCTTCAATCTCTTCTCTTCAGACCAGGAGTTCCACTCACTGTCCTGCCATGACTCACCTCCAGCCAAGACAAACCCACACACTCCAAGCCAATGAGGGGGTTTCTAGGGAAAGGACACCACCTTTGCATCCTGAGTGGAACCTTTCTCTTTTAAATCCCACCTCCACAGCCTCCTCTTTTCCTATTTTACCTGTGCTGAATTATAGATATGTACAATTCTTTTGATGTGGGGCCTGCTCTTTCAATCCTTTTCAATTAGTATGTGTGCTCAAAAGAGTGGACCTCACATCAAAAGAATGGTGCTTATCTATAATTTAGCATGGTTGCAAGAGTGGGGCATCAGAAAATGAAATGTCAAAAATTAAGGATATCTGTAATGAATACAGTGTACAGCACTGGTTCTCAAACTGTGATCCTTCAGTTCCAAGAATCCATGGCCATTGAGCATGCTTGCTGGAGATTTGGAGATTTAAAATCCCAAACATCTTGAAGACCAACGTTTGAGAACTAGTAGACTAGAAGCCAGCAAATATATCAGCAGTAATAACAGTGATGAGACAGAGAGAAGGCTCATTGAAGATATCTTCACCCAAGGACATGTCAGGGGGGAAAAAAGGGAGCTAGGGTTGGATGTTGCTTCAGGGTAGAATTATTAGATATGGGAAGGAGGGTGGAATGTCATGAAGAAATTTCTTTTATGCTTCTATTCCTAGGGTATACACACATTTATGTGGCATTTACATAAAGATAGTGATATTTGATGTGGTTGTTATTTTATTTTAGGGATTTATATCAAGCCCTTAATAAGATTTCCAGGGTGGCAAGAGATTACATTAAAGGTGGGCTAGAGATCTCTGATAAAAGCATGCTTACCTTTAGTAAAGTATTTATAATCTCTTTTAGGAGGACTACCAACAGCTTTGAAAGTGCTGTAAAAACAGCAGTTATCTGTTTATATAGCAAGCAAGAGGTAAACTGTAAGAAGTCCTCTGTGTGAAAGGCAAGCTCTGGAGAAATACTGAGTTATTGTACTCTTTTACTGCTGGTCATGATACTGTTTGCATCTGAAAAACTAGAGCTTAGCTTTTGGGTTATGTGTGAGCTTTATTTTATCAAGGCCCTTACACTTCTGAACCCAAAAACCTCTTGCATGGGATTTAGGTTGAGTTAATCTGTTTGAAATCATCATGATAATCATCTTGATGCTCATCATCAAAGAGACAGACATTAACCTGTAGGTTACAGTAGGACTACCATCTTATTGATTTAATACAAAAGAGATGTGTAATGGTGAAAGTTGTGTGCTCCAGCTTAATCTTATTCATTAAGGATAGTATACGCTGAGAGTCAAATTAGACAACTTTCAATACTGAAGGGTACCTTCTTGAGTCATTCCTCTACACAGCCCAATGACATTTAGCTCATTTCAGGCATCCAATTTCATACAGCAAGTCTTGTGAATATCCATTTGCTTTAAAGGATCGTCCAGATTCTGATTAAAAACTCATCCTCTAAATACTGCCTGTCTAGCAAATCCCTACCCTGCCCAGTCCTCATGTAGCACATATAACTGAATCAGTTGTCTAAATGTCAATTGTCCACTGTTTTAGAATATGGAGTGGGTAAAAAGACCAAACTCAATATATCAACTGGGAGGAGATGATCATATTCAGCTTGCCTCTTAGAGGAAGAAGAGAACATTCTAATGAACTACCAGCAACTCTGTTCTGTACTGTTTACAATCCTTTCATTTCTGGGGCTCCTGCAATTAGTTTTTGCAAACAAATTTGTTATCAAAGAACCACAAAAATGAAAAGGTTAGAAATGTTCCAGCAAATACCTGCTAATTGTTCATCAAACTACCATTAGTAGTTTTAAAATAAAGCCTGTAGATGTTAAAAAAAAAAAGGGGGGGGGATATCCAATGGGCTCAAGTAAAAGTGCACATTCAGAGCAAGGATGTAAATTTTCATTTATATTATCCTTGCAGAAGAAAATAAAAACTTTCAAAAGCATTATCTTTGCTGAGAAAGGTTACCAAGTATGTGCCCGTTTTTGCTAACTTTCATGATTGAGGACTTTTTAATTTTAATTTTATATTTAATTTTATTTTTTTGGTGAAAACAGGGTGGAAATCATTAACCCCATCATCCTCATTTTATTTTCACAACAATCATCTTAGAACATGTATGCTAGGTGCTGATGATGCCCAAGGTCACTCAATGTAGTTCACAGGCCATTTCTTTATGCTGAGTCAGACAATTGGTCTACCTAACTCAACCTCATCTACGCTGACTGGCAGTAATGGTTCTCAAAGGCACTTTCCCATTTTGTACATGAAGATACCAAGTATTAACCTTGGACTTTCTGCAAGGACCTTCCCAATGAAAGTCCAACACTATCTATTATGCCAATTTTGAACTCAGTTTGTACTCTTTATCACATACATTTAAAACATAGCACTAAGGTTTATAGCTAAACTTTAAAAGATACTAGTTCATTCTTGTCCTAGGATATGGTGTTTTCTAGAGGCAATTTGAATTTTTTTTTTTCATGTTGAGGGGATGACTTGTTTCCCAGGATTCGAATTCTTATTTGGCAAATACCTCAGGGCTATGTTTCAGGAGTATGTGGAGCTAAAGTCAAAGGAAATTGGGCAGGCAAGATGCTATTCTTATCCATTTGGTTATGTCCCCACCATGCATGGAGAACTCACATGTGTGCATGTTTGGTCAGGAGTATACCTAAGTGGAACAGTGTTCACGCCTGAAAAGCACAGTTGAATTCATTATTCAGTTTTCCTGTCTGCAAAGCTCAGCTCACTAAGCTGGTTAACCTCCTGTAAAACTCAGTTCTGTTCTATGCAGAGCATATTCTTTTATCCCTGATCATGGATAATATTGGAAAAAGCTTGTAGCTGAATAGCAGCATTATCCCCAGGCTGCTATCCACGTATCAACTGATCAGTCAATTGTGTTGAATTCAGTGAATTCAGTACCGCTTACTCCTAGATACTTTGGTTTATGGTTGCAACCTAAAACCCATGGGAGTGGCAATATTCTCCATAGGAAGAGATGCATCTGAAACTTTTTTTCATTCCTGTTAGATGGGATGGGTCAACATATTGAAAGAAAGTCATCAGAGTGCTTTCTTAATTTCATTGGTCCCTCCATTGGCTTTTCTGCAGAACTGCTTCTTGCCCAGATTACAGGGCAACCAATATTTCAAGGAGATTTCTCCTTTAGTGCTCTGAAAAAGAAAAAAAAGTATCTGTGTTTTAACCTTCCTGTCAAACTTGGTTTAAAAAGAAGAAAAGGGCCTTCTGTAAAGATTTAATGCTTTTTCCCCTTAAGGAAAATATTAAGTGTCACAGCAAGTCTTTCCGAATGCAGAGTATGTAAGTGACAGTCGTGACAGTTTAGAGGATTTGTAGCTAGTTAATATAATCTTAGCTTTATAGCAATTCCCCGGATGTTAACCAGGACACATGAATAAATTTTCCATTTTAGCATCTAAGTAAAATCCTGTAAGGCTGATGATGGAGGTGGGAGGTGGAAGTGCTCTGACTGATTAATTATGCATGCAAAGTTAGCTCCAGCCAGAGTAACTTGTCAGACACAGCTAATGCAAGTGATGCTTGACCTAGAGATGTTCTAATGTCAATTTCTGAACAACTAATGTGTGTGTGTGTGTGTGTGTGTGTGTCTCCTTGGAGGTCTTTACAGTCTTTTTACCTATTGTCTAAATGGATGGAAGATAGCGGGAGGGAACAAGATGGTATGAAAGTGAAGGTCAGGTGGGACTGATATGCCTCCACCCCACAGAAGTTGTCTACCCATGTGCTAAATGATCATTCATATTCTTATCATACATCAAATAATGTAACAGTCTCAGGTGCACTTACTTGCAAATAAGTCCCATTGGATTCAGCAAGGATTATGTCTAAATAGAATCTGAAGCATTGTGGTATAAACCAAGAGCTCAAATTGGACAATGCAGGAGTGTTAATTCCTCCACCTCCACCCCCGTCATTATTCCAGCTTTGCCCAGGTGAATCATTTGGAGCCTTCATCCAAAAATGGGATCCTCCCCATAAGCCCTATCTACCAAGTTCATCTTCCCTGAGAAGCAGTCATAGTGGCTAAGACTGTTGAGAGTTGCATTCTAAAACAACCGGAGGGCACAATGTTGGGGAAGGATTCTTTGGTGCTTAACAAATCATTATACACTTTTGTTATTCAAAATGGTTACTCCCTTAAAAAAAAAAGTAAGCAACTATGACTACCTACTTTATCAAAGTTTTCAAATGTTCTGATACCAAGCATTTAATCACTTTCTTTCTCTGCTTAATCTATTTAATTTTCTGAATTGAGGAAACTGTGTTCCAAGATAAAATAATCTTGTACTGGTTTTCATGCAAGATTTCATTTGCTGGAGAGCTTTAATCAAATATTTGTGTAAATTAATTCATGGGAAAAGCTCATAATAAGGAACATGTATTCCTTGTAAACCTAAGGAGATGTGCTTTAGAGAGGTTTTTCTTAAATTGAATTAAAATTGCAGAAAGCATCCCCAATCTGCCTTCCCCAGCGTATTTTTTCTCCAGAGTCATCATAACATGGTACATCCTTTTCTGGGGTAGATGGACTCACACCATTAAGTTTGATTGGCACCCATTGCATCAGCATTGTCTGGGCAAGAGTGCAATATGAGATTTTGGATTTAATGTTCTAATGATGCACTGATCTAAACATCTCATCATAAGTTTTAGCATGGTTGTTTGGAAATAAAATGTGTTTTCTACTCTCTGCCCGATGATAAAGATCAGTAGGCCTCTGGGCAGCTAGGCTGTTACGTAAATATGGATGGAAATTTTGATTGTACAATTTCACATTTTCAGGCAGCCAAACTATGCAGTAGGAAATATGCATGGCATGCAGGTGCATTTTCCTGCTTTCTTATATTAATTGCTGTAGAAGTGGGAAAATGGACCTTGCAGATGTCTCAGACTAAGCTCCTACAGTGCCTTACAATTGACCATGCTGAATGGAGCTGATGGAATGTACAGGACAAAACTTTTGGAAGGCCTTGAATGCAAGCACAAACAAGAGTGGTTGCTATTTTGATCACAGCATGATGAGATTATTCTCCATGCCACAAAGATCCTTTGGAAAAAAAAAATAATGGGAAGGGGAGCTTTCTGATTCAAGTGTTTTTGTAAAGTATGTGGATACACCGCCTTTCCCTACATGGCATGTTCAATCAATTTAAGAAAATTCTAAGACTGCCACATTTTGTGGCAATGTGCACCTTGACCCTAATGTGTGATTGAAATAGCAGCAGTGGACAACGACAGAAAAGATCCTTTATAATAGGCCCATAAGACATTTGTGTACAATGCCTTTCTGGCGCAAAGATGCCTTGGCTAAATATGCCCTGGCCTATGTAGGGATGTACCAAGAAGCAAGAATCTGCAGTATGTGGGGGTGGGGGTGGATTGTTGAATTTAGTTTAGAGCTTGATTTGGTGATTTAGATTGGGCTCTGATTTGATCTGGGTCCCATCTGATCTGCTTTGGATCCCAGTTCAAAGGGAGATTCAAATATTTTGGGTATCAGTTGAGCTGAGCTGTGGTAAGAAAATGACTATAACTTTTGGGGCTTCTTTAAAAATGCACACACACAAGTGCATGGCTTTTGGAGCCCTTCAGAGCAAATCTTCCACGGTGAATAGCAGCGAGGTAAATCCAATGGCTTTTTGTTAGCAATATGATTATTATTAAAAAATGAAATACAATTTTAAAGCACACACAATCAGTTGGGTGTTCAACCTTGCCAGCTCAGGTTGCTTTCTGCACTTTAGAATTGACAAAGTATCTTGATTACTTGTGGAACAAGAGAGTATGTACTCTCTCACTCTCTTTCTTTCATAGGCTACAAACAGATACAAAGGGGAGGGAAGTAAAAAGAAAAGGTGAGACACACTTTCCAGGTGGTTGACTCTCTCTCTCCCCTGTATTGGAGGTATCATATTAAGTTCCCCTAAAATCCTCCACAGAATTCAGCATTCAAGTTCAGCTACACATTACACCTGGTCACAGTAAAAGACCAGGTGTAATGATCAGAAGTGAAATATTGCTCTCAGAGGAAGCATGGTAGGTACTGGATAGGTAGGTAGCTGGGCAGACAGAGTTTTGTAGCTACCAGCTGAATCTAGATGACAAGCATAAACTGATAGAACTGACACAGTCTTATATCTCCTAATATATTGTGGTTGGAGGGGTCTGGAATGATTCTTGCTTCAGAAGGGAAACTAGAGTGATTACTATACAGATCCCTGTTCCTTGTCTTTCTTACTTCATCACTCCACAGTTGCAATGACAGTTTTTGTATGGCATATTTGGAGACATATTGCCTGTCCCTTCACATTGGTTTGAATTGGTCTGAATCACTTTAAACAGGGATGTTTTGTTCCACTTTCCAATTGGGTTGATCTGATTCACCATGGCCTTATCTAGACCAGGGTGAATCAACTCAATTCACTTTAGACTACAGACTTTTACCAAAAATGGTTGCACAGCCCTGGAAGTAAGGTCGGCTTTTCCATTTTTTAAAAAAAATGTATCCAGCATTCTGAACACTGGTAAATTAAATGTTGTTCCTCCAAAATGTGTGGTCTGGATCTTTTGAGTCTTTGTTAAGCCTTCCAATCTTCTAGGTATTCAGTTTTTAACTAACTACCATACCAGAGTGACATGGAGATACTGTAGATACTTTAAGTCAAAAACTCATTATTCTACATAGAATAGAAAGATACAGTGATGTGATAGAACTTCTACTATAAAATCCTTTTTGCCTTTAATTTTCTTTGCTGCTGTTGTCACCATAATTTGGAAAATTAACTTACAAGGGCCAAAGCCTTTTCTTACCTACAGTTGCTATGCAGTATCCTCAGCCACACCAGCTTGAAGAATAACCACTGTGATGTGGGCCTAGTTCAAGTCCTTGATTTTTTTTTTTTTATATTTTTAATAACAGCCATTTGATATAGGTTATGATGAAAACATAAAACAAAATTAACAATGTCTCTCTCTATATGTCTCCTCAGAAGCAAGCTGCTTTGGACTACTGTGAGAACTTTGTAACAAAAAGAACATAATTATGGGTCAGACCACAGACCTTTTCATCATCCTCTTCCCACAGATAGTGGTCAGCGAGAAACTTATGGGAAAAAGTAGGACATGAGTGTAATAGCACTCTCTCACCTATATTCATCAGCAACTGACACTGAGAGATACACTATTCCTCACACTGAGGAGAAAACATATATATGATCTAAGGTTGCATAGGGTGTAGAGTTAAATGCAAGGTTAGTCACAACTAAGTTAACTTCCTTGTTGATTTAATAGATCCAATTTAAGAGGACTAACTTTAGAGTTAGTCCATAGGGGGTGTATAAGATTGTAGTCTAAATCTGGTACAACAGATGTGGTGGTGTTATCTGTGGTACACTTTTCTTTTGCATCACTATTTTTTTCTGATGAAACATGCCCCCCCCCCCAGGCAATACCAATTTACTGCAGAATCTAATGAGATGTGCGTGCACGTCATGGAATAAATGTGGAAGATTCAGCTGTATAGTTCTACGTAGAGAAGGATCTGAGTTCTTTCCCTTGTAAACTTTCCTATCTGAAACCCATGGGGGGAGCTGCTAGCAGTGTGGACCAGGAGTGGCAATCTGGGGCCATGCATATGTTGCTGGACTATAGCCTCCACCATCCTGTCTGGGGCTGACAAACTAGAATATTTGAAGAATCAGAGTTTTACCTTCCCTGTTGCAGACAGTATGGCACTAGGTGAACTAACAGTCTGACTTGGTATAAAAGAATGCTTGTAATATATCACGTCCAATGCCATCAGTCTTCCAGTCTTAGACTGAAACATAGAGACTTCCACAAGCCCATCCAATAAACTTTCATATCTCAGCAGAAAAGTGAACTTGACTTAGCCATCTATATCTGTCAGCTGAAGGGTGTTGATGCAAGGTAATTTAAGATGGCAAGTTTTCTGAGGGTTTAGTTTACTATTAATAACCTGGGATTCTTTCTAAATTCACAAGATACATCTCTCTTTAGGGACAGGTGAGGTGGTTGGTTTTTTTTTTTTTTCATTCTTTAATGAGAAGACTGCAAAAGTCATACATATCTTTTCATATTCAGTGGAGAGAACTTCAGTTTTGCTTTGTTTCTATGGTTTCTTAAAGTGTTGTTGTTGTTGTTGGTGGTGACCTTATTTTTCACTATTGGGAAAAAATGTAACCAACAGATTAGCCTATTCAGACAAAGATCTTTAAGTGATTAGCTCTCAAAAGCACAGTACTGAATCCCTGTATGTTCAAGCATACGCATTCTGGTGAACAGAGCTTAGAAAATTTACTTTTCTAAAAAAAATGACACATCATCCTAGAAAAACAACAAATAACTAGTAATGAGCAAAAACAAGCTAACATTAGCTTCACCAATTCAACATAAAGTAACATCACCACACTTCCTTGAAAAAGGAAGGCGTAATGAGTAACAATCTTAATGCCTGTTTGATGTATTGCTTCCTAGCTGAGTGGCTGCTAAGTTTCTTAATAATACAAAGAATTCAGGTAAGTGCAGTAGGAACTGGCCAAAGCAGGTGTGGGGGGGTCATTTTCTTTTGTTTTTCTTAAGACCTTTCTGAAATTTTCAAATTTCTTGATAAATTTGAAGAGAAGAATATGAGATCTGAAAAACCCAAATACAGGGAAAAAGCAAAACTGACAGATTTGTCCAGCCCCTGCTTATCATATATTAAACTTGCTTCAGGGGTAATTCCATTTTTCATTCTTCGTATATTATTAATTTATTACACACATGATCCATGCGTGTGCCAGAATCTCCATGACATAATAAAATCATCAGCTGTTTGGGCCTACTCTTACCCTCCCCATTTTTTCTTCTAGTCTATTAATTTAAACAACTCTGTCCCTTTAATTTCCTACTATTCCCATCTTCTACCATCACTATGAGATAAAATGCCAGAAAGAAAAATGCTGCCCAGCATGGCTGGAATCATGGCATTGAATCCTGTCTTGGCAGAAAACTGGAGCAGTCTGATAGACTGGCCAGGGCAGGAATGCCCTACTAGAAGATATATTCCAGGTAGGATTAAATGGAATAACAAATGTTCTCCTCACTAATGAGAGTGTTGTGACATGTCAACATACTATTGAAACACACACACACACACACACACACACACTGAGCAATAGTAATAATAAAAAGTTACTTTTGCACAAAAACATATTTCAAGCAAAAATATGCATTTTGTGGAAAATGTTTTCCATAGTGTTTTCATAAATGTTCCAACTGAAATCCCATCACTTGGTTCAGCTATGGCCATTTCCGCATGGGGCGAGGGAATCGCCCAGTGCCGCTACTTACCAGGTCTTATGGCTCCCTGGTCCGGTCCAGGCTGCTCCGGAGCAGTGCGTGCTCGCCGCTCCGCACTTCTCCGGCGTTGAAAATGGCAGCTTCCAGTTGACCGAGGGTCTTGACGAACCGCTGAAGCTTGCCAACCTAAAGCCCGACCCCGGCAGATCGCAGGCTCGCATTGGTGCAAGCCTGCCAATATGCACAAGGGAGCAGGCTCACACTGGTGCGCTCCGTGCTTTTGAAAGAGCAAAAGAAACAGGTTTTTCAAAAGCATGCTGGACGACCACTTGGGGTCGTTTCAGAGTGGGCTGGGGTGCGGATCTATGTTAAATAGTCCAGACCCAGTCTGCTTCCAGGTGCAGATGTCCTCCCTGGAGGATGAACTACACTGTTTCAAATACCCCATGCGGAAATGGCCTATGACTCCTTGATTAGTCTTATTTATCATTCAAGAAACTAGAAAGAGAACTTCAGCATTCATTCCCCAGCTAAACATGGCAAGACTTTTAATTTCCTTCTTTAAGAGGTGCTAGGCTATGACAATTTAAATTAGGTAATGTTTCACCCTAAGATGGAGTAAAGATTTTAACCACCTCAAATTCCTTGTCATTTGAATTAGGTACTTTAATAGGAGTCTCAGATTGGTCTCTCTGAAAATGAGAAATCATTGAAGAATGTATCCAGTGATTACTGTGTGAACAGGTAGTTATATGGAGAGGTGCCAAGGGAGAACAATTTGTTCCTTGTTTAAGAAGAAATGTGTTTAGGATTCTCATTATGCTTAGGCACATGTTCAGTAAAAGATCACAGCTCTTCTACTGCCTTATGCCAAAGTTTGCCAGTAAACATATGTAACCAAATCACACAATTATCTTTGGTGTCTCTGCCTACCTACCTAAAATGTTGGGAACTTTGAAGCAATGCCCAGATATTGTTATACTTTATTGTTACATTTTATTTAAAATATGTTCAGGCAAACTTTAGAGTACCCAAAACCTCTCTACATAGCTCATAAAATAAAATCAGTGCAGGAATAAACAAGCAAAAGTATAATTAATTAATTAATTAATTAATTCCTTTAATAGTATTTCCAGGTAAAACCATCCTTGTAAAATTCAGCGCCCTAGATCCATTTACTGGACCCAGCTAGAACAGCTCCATAGAATCAATTGCTAAATGACATCCACAAGTCCTATGCATTCAGTGGATTTACTCTAGTCAGAACTAGCAATTGGATTTTGACAATAACAAGTTAACAGTCATTAAACAATTAAACATTGACAAAATATTGACTATCTTACATCCCAAATAGGTGTACATAATTATACAACATAGTGTTTCTTCAGTCCATATTAATATGTTAACATGCTACAAATCCCAAGGTTTTGTAGGAGGGAGCCATTGCTGTTAAAGTTTTATCAAAGTGTTATAGTTGTGTAGTACGAAAGACATCTTAATCATGCTTAGAATCAACACTTTATAATGAAGTAAACCCAACGCTGGGTTGCCCAAGAACTGATTTTGGTTTCTCAGCCTAGTTGGTGTGGTTTGGTAGTGGACAGTGGGTTGCAGTGTGAGTGCATCTATTCAGTCCCACTTCCACCAGATTCCGCATATGGGATGCTGCCCGATGGAACAAATTAATCATGGTTTCCTAACATTCCATAAATATTAACAGCTCTAAATATTACTAAATATGAATCTAGTTTAATCTTTATGAGAAGGAGAGAGGATTTCTGGATATAACACACTGCTTTCAATTTAAAGAAGAGGCACTCTAGAAAGTTCCTGTTTTTCTTGTGGCTAGAATTATATGGCAGAAGCATGTTTCCTTCTGTTTTTGAACTGGGCTGCTTCAAAAATGCTTGAGAATCTGAAAGAAGCCTGGAACATAAAATTATTTGAACCTCTATTTTTCCTAGCCACTCCTCCTTTCCCAGAACACTTCCATCATCATCAGTGTGAAAAATCATCATGTTGGATTACATTCCCAAGAGCTTTCTGAAGTATTCATTTTTTTTCTAGTTCCCAGTGCATCAAGTACTATTGCATCAACTTCTTGACTAGTCCTGCACCAACGACTGCTTCCACATTTTTCACCTCTTCAATTCACCTTGAAAGAAAGCAAACTTTTTTTTTTTTTAAAAAAGGGGGGGGTTCCAAAGGAGAAAATTAAAGATGCAGTAACTTACATTTCCTTGTTCAGCTATATTACTGATTCTTTCCCATTTTTGTTGACAATAGATCATACAGGTCTGGGGTGGATTCCTTATAAATGATGTGAAATATAGTCAAGAGAGGACAGATTGACATGTTGAGGCAGACTGTTCTCCAAGCATAACAGGAGTCTCCTCTCCAAAACAAAAGTCAAGCCCCAAACACCCTTTCCTCAACTGCATTTTCCACAAACTGAGCTAATAGTATCCAAGCAGAACTAGCATCTTTTCCCTTTGTCTAGCTAAGCACACAAGAACAGAGCAAACAGAAATGGACAGATGGACCACCCCTCCAGCACTGCTACTTCTTCACAGTCCATGTAACAAGACAACATTTATCACAGTTTCAAATGTTGTGCAGGGAATTGCTATCTCAGAAAAAAAGATGTTTGCATTTTCTCATTGGATTCATGAGGATCGACAAAGTTACAATTTACATCCCTACATCTTACCTGGTCAATTACTAAATAGAAGACTATGTAGGACCATGTAGCTGGCAAGCACATTGAAAGTCATTCAGCTTTTATTGTTCTAGTCTGTCTGGCTTTGATTGCCAGTGTTTAGAACTTATGTGGAATGTTCCATTAATCCAGAGGATTGTTGGGGGATGATAGGAGTTTCAGCCCCACGGAAACGAAGCGGAAAAGCCAGAGTTCAGTGAGCCAACAGCAGCAGCCTTATTCCCCAGTAAGGATACTCACACACGGAGGAGTTTCTTCCAAACAGGAGGCACTTTATCTTGCAGCAAAGTTCCGTTATATACAAAACTAAGGGCAGACGGACAAAAGCTTGCTCCAGGCACCAGGTTTGGTCAACAGACAAATACATACTGGGGTTGCTTTGTTATATACATATCTACAACCAATCAGGTAGAGGTTTGCACACCTCCCTCTACCATCTGCACACGACCCTAGTTTCTTATGCAACCTTGCAATTACCCACAGCTGGGGCATGATGCAACATCTTTGCAGTGGGCTGATCATTTTCCCAGGGTTCCCTGCCTGGAATCCCTGACAAGGATGGATATAGTTGTTTTGATTTCCCCTGGATATGCTTTCACTCTTACTGGGATCAGGATAAGTGAGTGCTTCTCACAGAAAGACATGACTTTTAGGCATTCAAACACACACTGTTCATTTGAAAGTATCCTCATACGCCCGATTTTGCTTTTTGACTTCCTTTGTCAACTTTGACCTTTCTTCTCCCATGACATTTAGTACTGTTCATTTGCATTCTATTAAATTTACCTAGCATTATAACAAGGTGTACTAAATCACTCCTAGATCCCATATAGAGAGGTTCAAACAGCTGGCTGAAAAGGAAAATGACACTTCATTCTGAAATGTCATTGCCATTTTGTACTACCTTTTTAAGATGTAAGAATAAGTCCTATTTTATTGCGGGGGGAGGGATTAAATGATACATACAGTACAGTGTGACAAATCATTTCAAACCAAAATAATTCATTGGAGATCCTGAAGTGACAAATGGCAATGATGATTATTTCAAGGTATCTAAGAATTTAACATCTCTATAAAGGGATTTTCTGGTGAATGTGTACGACTGCAAAATGTTACACTGATATTTCCATTGTTACCACAAATGAAATTTATTGAAACATGACATCTGGTTTTCACCCTTGTCTCTCAATGCCATATTTGTGGAAACATCCCACTATCATCATCATCATCATGATCATCATCATGATCATCATCATGATCATCATCATCAATTTATATACCACCATTTATATACATGGTGCTTTACAAGTAAACCAGCCAAAAACAGGGTCCTGCCAAAAGGCGTACAATCTAAAATATATGTATATATACACACAAAGACAAATGGAAGGAAGGAATAATAAAACCATACCATGCAATTGTCAAACAAACAAATATATACATATATAGAGGGGGGGGGGGCATTAGCAAACTGACAGTACACGTACATGTGCAAGTACAACAATATTAAACTGAAGCTCCAAACACTTTTGAAAACAAAAAGGGTTTTAAAATTGATAATTACAAATGACAAGGGAAGTAGCAATCTGCAAATGATCAGGGAGGCTATTCCAAAAATATGGAGCGGCATGTTAGAAAGCACAAAGCTGAGCCAAGAAAGAGGAAACCTTTGTTTGAATGAGAAGCCCAGAGTTCCTAGAATGTGAATCTCAAACAGGCTTGTAAAAAGAAATGAGGGCTGTAGTTATGTTGTGTACGGCTTTGAACATTAAAACAAGAAGCTTATACTGAATCCAAAAAAGTATGGATAACCAGTGAAGAGATATCAAAAGTGGGATACAGCCCGATGGTCCAAAAAAGATAATCTTAGCATCAGAATGTTATATGGAAACCAGAGGACTAAGTAGAGATAATGGAAGCCCAGTTGAAAGAAGATTACAATAATCAAGGTGGGAAGTGACCAAGGCATGAACTAAGGTCCTGGAAGAGGAAGCAGAAAGAAAAGTTCTGATTTTGAAAATTCTATAAAGAAATAAATTGACATGACTTTATTACAGCTTCATTATGAGGAGAAAAAGACAAAGAAGAGTGAAAAATAAAGCCAAGATTCTGTGCTTCCCTCACAGGATAATTGGGAATGTTATTAACAATGGTGAAGAATGTAGAGAAGGTTTTGGAGGAAAAACAAGTATTTATCTCTTTGTCATGTTAAGTTTTAGGCAACAATAAAGCATCTAAGCTGAGATCACTGAAAGACATGCTGCAATATGTTTGATGTCAGAAGAGACTTTTGGAGTAAGGAAATGCAGCTGAGTATCATCAGCATAAAGATGATACTGAAAAACATATGAATTTATAAGATTAGCTAAAGAGAGTGTATAAAGAGAAAGTAACAAAGAACCCAGAACACAATCCTGTGGAACCCTAACCACAAGGGGAAAAGATGAAAATACACGACTCTTGGCTATGGCACTAGATGACTGACCTGAGAGATAAGATGTGAACCAGCTGAGGACTGAATTGATAAACTGTCAGTCATGAAGGGAATCCAACAAGAGATCATGATCAACTGTGTCAAGGGCTGCAAAGAGATCAAGAAGAATAAGGGCTGAATATAGGCCTTTTGACTTGACCTGAAGGAAATCTTTTGTTGTTTTCATAAGAGCTTCCACACTTCCCTTTATTATGCTATCCGCCCCCCAACTTTTCTCTTGTGCATGGATTTTGGTATGTATTTTTCCTTATTAAGAACTCTTGGTTGTTTATTTACTTGTTTAGAGTGGTGAACAAAAATTAGGAGAAGCATAGCCTTCTGTACAGAAGTCTGTCCTGGTTCGTATTTTGTTTTGTGGGGAGCAAATTTGGTAAAGTCAAAATGAATTTCTCTTAGATCCCTAATCTTTCTTATATGAGGCTGATATTGACCATTACTTATAGAGATACGCTTATTGATAATCTCAACTAGAGATTTGCCTAAGTATTGTCTTACCATTTTACAACTGATTCAAGAGATCTAACTCTAGTTAATGTACCAAAAGGCTTTAGGCCAAGGTGTGGACACAGTGAAGTCTGGGCAAGTCCTGAACTGGTTGTGAGAGCAGTACTATTGCCAAGATTTCAGCTACTTTGAATGTTTACCTTAGAGGTCTTTGTGCTCCTCTTGCCATAAACTGCTTCGCTTTCAAATCATAGAATCATAGAAATGTAGAGTTGGAAGAGACCACACGGGCCAGCCAGTCCAACCCCCTGCCATGCAGGAATACCCTCAAAGCACTCCCGACAGATGGCCATCCAGCCTCTGCTTAAAAACCTCCAAGGAAGGAGACTCCACTACACTACACTCTGAGGCAGCATATTCCACTGCCAGACAGCCCTGACTGTCAGGAAGTTCTTCCTGAGGTTCAGGTAGAATCTCCTTTCCTGCAGCTTGAATCCATTGCTCCTTGTCCTGGTCTCTGGAGCGGCAGAAAACAAGCCCACTCCCTCCTCTACATGGCATCCCTTCAAATATTTAAACATGGCTATCATGTCCCCTCTTAACCTTCTCTTTTGCAGACTAAACATACCCAGCTCTCTAAGTCTATCCTCATAGGGCATGGCTTCCAGGCCCGTCACCATTTTGGTCGCCCTCCTCTGGACCTGCTCCAGCTTGACCATGTCCTTCTTGAATTGGGGTGCCCAGAACTGGACACAGTATTCAAGATGAGGTCTAACCAAAGCAGAGTAGAGTGGTACCAATACCTCCCTCGATCTAGACACCATACTTCTATTGATGCAGCTGAGAATTGCATTGGCTTTCTTGGCTGCCGCATCACACTGCTGACTCACGTTCAGCTTGTGGTCTATTAAGACTCCTAGATCCCTTTCACACGTACTGCTATCCAGCCATGTGTCCCCCATCCTATATTTCTGTATTCCATTTTTTCTACCTAAGTGTAGGACCTTACACTTCCCTCTGTTGAATTTCATTTTGTCAGCCTTGGCCCAGCTCTCCAATCTGTCCAGGTCATTTTGAATTTTGATCCTGTCCTCTGGCGTATTAGCAACCCCTCCCAATTTGGTGTCATCTGCAAATTTGATGAGCATGCCCTCTATTCCTTCAATATCTATAAACTGTTTTCTTGCATCTAGTTATTGTAAGCCATGGCTGATAAATTTTTGTATAACCCTGGGGTCTGTGTGTCATTTCTCAAAATCAAAAGTACACCTTTCAAAACTAACAGTTACAATTATGTTGTAGTTCGCAGAGATAAAGTATCATCCTTGTTTTCCTCAGTCAAGGATCACCTTGTTCCATGCCTGATGCATTATTTTTTGAAATGCCAACTAATATGTTGTATGCCACCAATAACTTTGACACACAGAACCCATGAACTTGTGCCGTTATTTGGTACCAGAGCAAGTTGGCTGCCCAATTAGCAAAGTAAGTGTCAAGTCCCATTAACAGAATATTACCATCTCTGAATTTTGTTATAAAGTCACAGTGTGGGGGGACCAGATGGTGAGGGAAATGAAAATTCCCCTGGTACAAATACCATCTGACATGAAGAAATAAAGCCACCTGTTAGGGTGTGCAAAGCAATGTTAAATCATCTTAAGACAGATGAAGTTACACCTGTCTGTTGTTTTTAGGTCCATGTAGACTTGCAATTTCATCCTTGCATTTTATTAGGGTGATTAACTGGTATCCAAACTATACAATTTACCTAACATGGGATGTTTACCTTTTAGAGATTAATTAACATATCTGTTCCTCTGAAAGATCTCTTTTAGTTCACATATGTGTGTGTGTTTAGGGGGGATGTCAGATAGAAGTTTGGAAACTATTTCTTTTTAATAAACCACACAGAAGGAACCTCTTTAACATTAGCAATTGCTAAGAAGTTATTAATAGCTCTTCTGAGAGTACTTGTCTCATCCCATATCTCCCACCTTATCAAAAGGTCATGTTAATTAGAGGACCCTTGCTGGGAATGAATCAATGTGTCAATCACAAGGCCCCACAATGGTGCTTCAGTTGGGATCTGGAAACTATATATATACACACAGAAAAGAGTGTGTCTATTTGAAAGAAATTCTGAAAGAATGACAAAGTTTTAGTAAAGAACAGATGGGCATATTCAAAAGAGATCTTTAAACCGCTCCTAATGGTTTGTTCAGTCGAGAAGCTAATTGCACAGCTTTTGTTCCGCTTATGATGCACTGTCCTTTCTGATCCAATCTGTTGAAAGCAGAAGTTAAAGAGGTCTAACAACATATCTAAGTGATCTTCTTGACATGATACAGAACTCTTTCACTGTGACAAGGGTCCAGGGGACAGCAGGGATATTTGCATTACTACAATTTGTCTTAAAAAAAAAAAAATTGTTGCTCTTGGACAAATTTACAGAGAAAATTCTGTGATCACAGCTGCAGTTCCTCACAACTGCTGCAAATATATAGATGGCTGCTAACTCCCAGCACACATGGCCTAGTTTACACCAGCCATTTGTCATGCTTTTGTGAGACAGCCCTTGCTTTAAACAGATAATTATAGCAAGCTTCTCCAAAAGAGGAAGGAACAAGTAAAGTTGCACCAAATGTTTGCCAAGGTTGGCATGAGAGCAATCATGGTTTTTTGGAGGATGAGAGGTGATGGGGAGCAAACCAGTTCATGATAAAAATGTCTGCTGAGAATATTTGCCCTTTTATGTAGATCTCAACTTAGTCAATGCTTTGAGTAGGCCCACTGATGTCTATAGGACAAATTAATCATGACTAATTTAACTCCAAAAGATTTCTTTTTGTATCCTCTAAACACACCTAAGTTTGAATCTGGTCCATTCTTCTCCTCAAAAGTTATTCAGTGTCATCATCATCATCATCATCATCACCATCGCCACTTTCATCATCATCACCACCATCACCATTACCATAATCATGATTTTCTTGGTATTTTACCTTCACCATTTAATTCTAATAGGCCAACAACCACTGAAGTGAATTCACAGGACTACATAGTCAATGAAGCTACATCAGAGGGCAATGCTTCCTGGTGGCAGCACAAGCATTGCTCCCTGATCTAAATGGATGGTGGATGCCAACCAGTCAGAAAAGTGAAAGCAAATGAAATTAAGGCCAATACTTCCTCCATAATTAAGCCACAACACAAAAAGATCACCAAACGGGGAGTCTGGTTTGATACTTCTAAAATTGGCTGCCTTCACTTTCAGCTAAGCCCTAGATACAAACAAGCTACTAGTAGTATCAGGTTAGCAGCAACAGAATATTATACATCAGGCATATCTACTCAATTGCTATGAAATGTGTTCACACTGCATTCTTGCACGGTTACGATCCTGTGTCAAGCTTTCATTCCCTTCTGGGTTTTTTTTCCATTGATTAATTCCAATAATAAGTACTTGGTGATGAAACAAGTTAGTAAAACAATTTGGAATTGGCTGTCCTTGATATGTTTTGCCTTTCATTACACCTAGATTTGTTTCCAGAGGTGTCAATGCAGTGGTTTCTCAGGTGACTCACTGTATTCTACCTACAAAGGTGCTTTGAGCCTCACACAGGACAGAGACAGACTAGATCTTAAAGGAACTGTCTTTTTTTAAAACAACAACAAGAACAGAATATAAAATGTTTTGCTGCCAACAAGGGGTGTGGCCCTTATCTGCTTCCTTCCACTACCATCTTAAACTCAACTATAGCACCTCAAGCAAGATGCAGCTCTGTGACCTTTCATCGTCACATTTCCTCCCCTAAAGTGATTTTTTTTAAAACATTCATGCCTGATGAAGAAGCCTGAGGAGCTTTGATGTATTTTGCACCTTCTGGTTGGCCTAACAAAAGCATCACTGCGATGTGGTGGGTTTGTTTTTGTTCAATTTTTGGTGCAATTTGTTTCTATTTTGCTGCATGGCCAACACAGCTGGCCATGGTATATAGCTTGCTGGTAATTGCCATGAAAAAAAGGTGCTGAACTACAATATTAATAACTCTTTTGAAGTATGGACTCCATTACAGAGCAAATTCATCAACTCACTGACAGAGAAGCCACCCAAGGCCCCTGGTAAGTCCTCTGTAATACAACCATGGGGCTCTACAACCCGGAAGAGCATTAAGAGTCCATTCTTGCAAGTGGCTGGTATACCAGTTCAAGTACGCATACAGTACGTGGACTGTGGCAACATGCTGAAGGTTCACATTTCATGGGTGACAATATTCCATTAGAACTTTGTTGTAACAATGTAACCCCCCCCAACTCCATTTTAAGGAAAGAAATAATCCATTTTCAAGATTATTTTATATTCAGGGGTATTATGGTAATTCCAGCAATTCTGAGTCATGTAATATATAAACATTCTTACACAGAAGACCGTATTAATCACCCAGTCACAAGATGATCTGATTGAGGTCTAATTTATGTGCTAATTCTCCCAGTAAGTTAATGCAAAGTTCAATTTCTTCTCATCAGCACCAAGCAACAGTGTACTGTAAACATGATTTAGGCAGTTCTCTTTTTATGGTGTTTGCTTGCAATGGAAAGAAACAATTTAAAAGACTACGTCCTGCTACAAACAACTTAACACAGCCAATCTGGTTATCAGATACCGTTGCTCAAAGAAAAGAGGGTAGGTTTGACCTTGGCCTGCACCACTTGTGAATACAGCCCACTGATAAAGTGCTATTAAGGAATTGGTGAGTTCATGTTTGCATATCAGGTGTGCAGTGAAAATCTGGTGAGCTGTTGTACATGACTGATCAACAGGGCTTGCCTAAGACATTCCATTTCCCAAGGAAGAAAAACAAAATTCAAAATCAGATAAATGCAGGGGACGGGGGAGAATACAAGGCCGAGAATTCCAGAAACATCTCTCCACATCCCTTTCTATTTCTATGACCCCTGTAGAAGTGTACTCCCTCATTTTCCTTTTGAATGCAAGCATAGAAGCATGTGAAAATGGAATGCATTACATTAAAAATTAAATTTCTACTCCCATTAGATTTTTTTCCCTCCCTTCTTCTAGGATGTAATACTAGGCAGACACTGGATGGCCATCTGTATGTGATTAGGCATGCTGGTGAAATCCATCACAGAATCCACTAATACTGGATTTTTTCTGTTCCAAAGAGGTGGTAGATTTTTGATACCAAGCTGCTTTATCTTAGCAGAATCTGTGGCTGGGCAGCAAGGATTCCCTGCCTCTAAAATCCATAGAGTTATTTACATGTATACCTGTGAAAAATATTACTTTACTTTTGAATGTAATGGATGATAATGATGAAAGAGATGTAAATCAAAGAGAAGAAAGAAGTAATTTTGGCTTGATGTGTCCTATAGCAAAATGGGTATTATTTTCCCTAATGCCAGGTAGGAAGAATCAGGCAAGAGTGTTCTGTGGATGAAGGAGCAAACAAGGGTAGCTACTGAAATATATGAGGGCACATTATATTTGATTCTTCCATCACTCTTTGAGATACATGGCAGTGGATTTACTGCACCAGGAAAGGGGTGGGATTAAATTAGATTAGATTAGATTTGATGCCCCTTGCAACTTTCTAATTCTGTGGTTTGAAGGTATATAGTGATTTGAAGGTATACAGTGCAGCTACTTTGATGAAACTAAGGAGGGTAGAGTCTGTGCCAGTAGAAATCTATTGCAGTCTTTTTAGTCATCTGACTTACCTTAGATTTCCTGTGTGACTTCCTGGCTCTCAGGGACATGTTTCTTCATCCCTGGATGTTTCTGCGCTGGTTGCGTGCTGCTGCTTCATCCCTCAGCTTGACCCTCATCTAGTAAACAGGAACAATATATTTCTCAGCACCTTCCTTGGTTTACTTTTTGTTTATTAGTAAACACCCACTCTCACCAACACAATATTCCAGGGTGCTGCAGATATGGCAGAAATAACAAAGATGCAATAATACAGATCACAAAGAACACATGAATGGACTAAAATTGTGTTTAACCTATTACAAATTTTCTAGGAGTAAACTGGAGGAGGTGGGATGTGCAGAGATGTTTTGACTATATATCATGTTCAAAACACTGCAGGGTGGAGGATTCTAGTTTTTAAAAAATCACTGCTCTGCCATGAAATAGCAACCATTGATCTCAATGGGACTTAATTTTTGAATAGATGTGTATTGGATGGAACTATAAAAAACATGGAAGAACTGTAGAGGTCTGCCTGGAGCCAGAGGGAAGGAAAAGAGATCAGGTCAGAGTCAAACATCTCAGTTCTTCTGAAGACTAAAACCTGGAGCAGATCCACTAACATGGAATCCACCGGCCACCATTGAATCTGGAAGGCTGCTAACAAGAGCTCAAAGGCTCTTATTCTGAAGCTTCTTATAAGCTGATGTGTGCTTTTCCTTCAAGCTCTGTATTATAGAAATATGATGTGACCTCATTGTTAAGACACACCCTCTCGATGGGATTCTGCTTTTTCACATACTTGCTTTAAATGTCATGGCATATGGTAATGGGATAATTTCATTTGGCCAGGACCCATTTTCTAGGAGAATGTTGGCATGCATACAGGATATAGTTTAACATCGGAAATTGCATATCTTTTGAGATTTGCATTTGAAAGACCATGGCTAGTCAGAGGAGATAAGTGAAATTAATACACACTTTAAAGCATTATTTTTCTTATATTTTGGTTAATTTGTGATGAGCTACTGTCGAAAGAAATCAATCAGTGTGGCTAATGAGGTATTCTTTGTTAATGATTACAATTTCCTGAGGAAAGAAATGTACTGTTCATATGTAAATGAAGTCTCCTGTTAATGAATAAAGGCAGACTATCAATCTTGGCTGGAAAGAGGGGGAGTTGATACTGTTTCTTTCTTAACTGTTCTCTGTTTCCTAATTGGGGAAAGCAGGATATTCTGCCCTTACTACTATTTTAGTCAAATGAAATTAAAAATAAGCTTGAAGTTAAACACAAACCAAAGTATATTAAATTATTGAATGATTCAAGCATGATTATTCTGGTCCATGCTACTAACAAAGAAGGACTTACTATTCAGCATCTTAGGACTGAGAGTGTCCAAGAGGTTATGCCAAACCTCCACTTCCATGGCTAAAGGTAAAGGTCTATAGCTAGAGATGTTTGCTACAAAGGTTCTCCTTGACTAGTAGATAAAAGCTTCACCACTACAATTTTCCCACTGCAAGTTATCTAGCAGCTGAAAGAACAAAAGGATATGGGAGAAGCTTTGGATTTATGCTACTCAAAGTGTCCTTATTTTCTCTTCTCCCAACCAGAATAGAGGACTACACCAGCCTAGGAACTGTTAAAATTGTCCCCTTCCCCATATGAACCAGTTGTATGGTTCCTCCGGATCTTTGACAATTTTTCTCAGTCATATGTTCAACCCATTTTAAGCTATGAGTCCTTTTTTTAAACACTTTTGCATAGAAACATTTCTGTCTTTCTCTATTCATGTCTCCTATCTAACACATGCATTTTTCCTACCCAGTTTTGCAAAAATTTTCCTATTTTATCCAACCATTTTCATATTTTGAACATTATTTTCAGTAATATGCACAGGATTACAGTCACTTCTCTGTAGTATGCACATCATTGTGCATATTTGTTGATTAGAGAATCATATGGGTCCCATATGGGAGAAAAGCAGGATATAAATTAAATTAAATTAAATTTGTTAGAGAACTCCATTACAAAATTCAGTGAAGTGTAAAGTTCAGAAAATATCTATGTATCTTAACAACAAGGTCACAGCATATTTCCATGATACAGAGCCCAAAGAAAAGCACACATTGGTCTGGAAGTACAAAATTAAGTTCACATTAAACTAGAAGCTGCAGCAGCATCCTTTGATGAACTGCACGGCAGAAAGCGTGTGGGAGTGACTATGTTACCCCTTCCTTAAACTCATATTCAAACATATATTTGGTTTGCCATTCTTTCTACTCAGTTGTGGCTTCTATGTTAGAGAACAGTGAATCTGCTCTAGGTTTAATCCTGTACAGGAACTATCCAAGGTGCTGGACTTATTTTGGGCCAGGGTTCAACATCTTGGAGTACTCCTTTAAAGTTCAGAGTAAACCTCAGAGCAGATTCACAGAAGCCACTAGCCATGGCTGCAATAAGAGAAAGGGAAAAGAAGAGCACAGATATCTGAGAACTTTCAAACACAAGATATTCAGTGAACTTTCACATAGACTTTATTCATACATCATCTCAGTTCAATACACATTTCTGGAATAACAGGGGCTGTTCCAAAGATAAATCAAATGAAGCCCTCAGGCACTTTTGTGACTTTATTTCTAGCATTAGTTCAGAATGGATTTAGATTCCAGCAATTTCTTATCCTGCCCTCTTATACTGGTGGTTCCCCAAAGGATGCAATTAATCAGTGATGGCTTTGCTCAACCATATCTGAAGAAATGTCAACTGTAGTAAAAGAGTAATTTCTTTTCAACATAGTCCAGTAAATGAGAATTATGATACTGCTGACATAGCTGACTTGGGTTACATGCCTTTCATGGGGAAGGTCTCAGATTCATTCTCTGTAATCTCCAGAGACAGTGTGAGAAAGAGCCATACCTGGAACCTTGGTGAGCAGAGAAGAGGAACTTGTGGCTCGCAAGAAGGTGTTGGACTTCACACCCGTAACACTTGTGCTCAGTATCTAATCTTCAGCCTCACCAGTTTCCCTTGATGTGAAATGGTTCTTGCTGGGGTACAAAAGTGTAGTTCAAAGGAATGACTCTGTGTTTGGGGTATGGACTTGTCTGTATCCATTGGACTTTTATTGTCTTTTAATCTCACCAGTTAGCCTTTCTTTGAGATTAATATTTTCTAACTGATCCCACCAACAACGGCTGCCATTTGGTAACAACATCCTTGGCCATTTTTCAAAGTTCCAAGAAGGGCCAGAAGTCTCAGAAAAAAGAAGCCTCAATTGATTATTTATTTACAAGAAGAATTATAGCCCTACTTCCCCCCTAAAAAAAAAAAAAATCCACACATGTACTAATTCTTTATCTTCAGTGGAAAAAAGGGCTCAAGAATTAACTCAGTTCTCACATAAAAAGATGGGGTTTGAAAGAAAAGAAAGCTGCTTGACAAGAGTTCTAGAAATAAGGAACAACACTGAGTAGTGATGAGTATCTTAAGAAAACAGGAATCATTTAAATGTTGATAGTTTTCAACACAGGAGATTTTATGGTGTGTTCAATTTCAACATGATTATCTTCCTCCTTTCTTGCTGTATGTCCTTGAGAACGTTTAGTTACACAAGTGAAGTAGTCAAAGGGTTAAAAAAAGTTCCTAAATATATTCAAAAACAAATATATAATCCATTCTTCTTCCCTCTCTTAAAAGCAAGGTGCACTGGAAGTTAGTTTGCTTACACAAATCCATGACATTATTTACTGGAATGGAAATGTAAATATATTATTTGCTTTGAGAGATAGCTGTAGGAAAGCACTTGAGCAATTCAGTGTCTATACCCAAGAGAAGCTTATATAAGGCAAAGGAGAAGTGTTCCAATAATGTATCTGACAAAACTACTGAGGGAACATAAAGTATGCATTTCTTGAAGCCTGTAATTTACACAACTTCTAACAAATTACATAAGTACCTTAGATTAATCTACTGCTGTTTACAACTGAACGCTTTAAAAGGTATCCAAAATGCTTCACATTTCAAAACTGTTTAATGTCAAAACAGTGACAAATCTATGCAGATTTCCCCCATGGAATAACACAAGTATTTGTAAATGTTTTGCTTCTGAGTTACAACTCAGTGCAGCTTTGTGAATATTTAAGTCATATGCAGTTGGTTGCATGCTTCTAGAGAAAAATGTGTTCCTGTTGTACAGACAATGATGCCAAGGAGATGACAACTGAGCAGCATATTACATTTTTAAAAAAAGACAAAAAAACACAGAAACAAAACCTGACTGTATTTCATGAATTTCCCCAAACATTCTGTATTAAACAGAATTTTAAACAAATTTCAGGGCACGTCTTCAAGTAAAAACCTCTCAGACTTCAATGGAAGCAGAGAGAGTATCAGTAAGAATAGTGATAGATCTGTAGTCTAGAAGAAATCCACATCTTGCCAGTTTTCATTACAAGAAAGCAGCATGACTCTGTCAGAAGACAACAGCTTTTCCAAATGTTAAAACCATATTCCAGATAGTGATGCAAGTAAAAAAGAGATATAAGTTAATTCAAAGAAACATTCCTCTAGCTCTATAGTAAGACTCAAGTGCTTCACAGAGCAACAGTATACTAAACCAAGGTGGCATACTTTTGCTGATTCTGGACTTTCCACATTTTCCGTCTTCATGTCTGAAAAGGCAATGTATGGGTGCATAGAAGGGAAGGTGTAAGCAAGTAAACTGGTATGTGATGTGGCATAACTTCATTTTGAATCACATGTCTGTTAAAGCATTGACTTTAGCCTCAAGCTTCCTGGCTTAGTGAGCCAACATGAAGTATCCTTAACAGGATACTTTTTTTATCAGTGAATGTAGGAAGAATCTTGTTGGGTTAGACCAAAAGTCAATCTAATCTTGTACCATGTTCAGCCAGATGCAAAGCATGTGTGACTAATCTTTGCTAAAAAGAGAAGATGGTCTGTGGTCCAGGACCATAGAAGCCAAAACAATTGAGTTGCATGATAATTAGCAGTTGACCTTTGGGATCCACATCCAGTTATCAAACCCTATCCCCTTGGAGCCCACCCTTAAGGAACACTTCTTTCCTTCATCATCTTACATTAGTGGAATCAAATTCCACTATTACCATTCATTATTATTAAACAATAAAGCTGAGAAGCTAGAAAGCAGGATTGCTATGCACAAAGCTTAGTTCTGACAGGATATACAGGTTACAGAACTTCAATCCTGTATTAGAACATCTAAAAAGAGGTTTGGACCATAGTAAGACAAATATTGGGAGATCTGACTGTATATTTTTCCTGACTGCCTGGAACAATATAATCATATTCAGTCTTATTTCCAATTTGTCTTTCTCAGCACAGAGAGGTCAAGTGCAAGAATCCCTGTGCTGTGTCTAGTGTTAGAAATTCATAATGTTTGGACAAGACAATAATGTTTCCCTTTACTTAGCTAGAAATAGGATCAACTCACATGGTCACAAACCTGCCACTGAATATGTACAGTGAAAGTTTCCATCTTATCATCATGGTACAATTTTAAACCAAGGTGCTGTCCTGTTAGATCAGATGATATCGACCCCCAGCCAGTACTATATAGAAGCACCAAAATGGGGAAAGGTCAAAAAGGTATGAATACAGGAGTAGGATGAGATTAAGAAAAACATTTCATTACTATTGCACCATCTAGCTTTCCTTGTACCATGAAAAGAAAACAGATAAAGGTAGGAAAGTGACATGCTGTTTTGTCTCTTAGTTTAGGAAGAACAAATCGGATTGTTTCTCTTAAAAATGAAGACTGCAGCAAGGCTTTGGCCAGTATGGTCTGGAAGATATCTACAGAAAGGAGGTGAAGAGAAGTGGATAAGAGAGAAAGGAGAATGGGTGGAAATAAGGGGTAATATTTGCCATACCTTACCTAGGGAAGTACTCAGATGAGAAAAAGAATCATGAAGGCAGGCTTCAGCAGAAAGAATCAGAGGAGGAACTGAAGGGCCAGCCCTGCTTTGAAGCCCATAGCTGCTACGACTAAACCTGGACACTCCAAACAGTATTCATTCTCCCCTGCCCCTGAGCATGGAGATGACATGGACACTCAATCAGAGGTCCTCAAGTCTCTCAGGGAAATGATGGAGCGTGGAAAAAAGCAAGCTCCATCATGAGGAAAGCAAAAACAAAAACCTCAGCTGCATCGAAGTTCAAGAAAGCAACAGAGCCTGACTCCATAGAATCTGTCCTCATGAGCAACAGTTAACATCCACTGAACAGCTGTCTATAAACATACATTCCTGAAACGTGGAGTTGCTGAATTCAACATCTATGCTTGTCTACTAGGATCTCTTTCTGGCATTCCTGTATTGCATCAGGCACTCTTGACTTTGACCTTTAAATGATATCCAGACTTGTCTTAAACCAACTGTCTGCTTGTACTACTAACCAGCAGATGATTTCTCTGATATTTCATTTTAAGCTATCTACCGAAAACATCACCTCTGCCTACTCCTCAGATAAGAATCTCTGCCAACCAACCAAGAACTGCCTTCTCCTTGATAGTCATCTGCACCAGCTGAGTACTTAGTGAAGCTTCCTTTTCACTTGGGCACCTGTCAAAATAGAATAGGTCAATCTTTCCAAGAAGGCTGAAGATGAGTTAAGCCCCAGACTGCATGTTCTGATATTCATGCATTCTAAAAGAACATGTTTAATGTGGCCAGTTATATTTTGGAAAAAAGCAGCCGAGAACCCATTGTGATGTATTTTCAGGTCAAAGAATAAGCCCTTGTTTCCAGCAGGAAATCCCCACCCATCTAGTATAGACAGAACTTGGGGGAAAATACCTTTCAGACCACAGCTCCCTGAACCACGTTGTAGCATAGCTTCTAGCCATGCTGGCTGGGGATTGGGAGGAGTTCTAGCCCAGAAATAATTTTCTGAAGCTCTGAAGATAGATGACAATTTTATTTCCATTTTATAAGACTTTCCCAAAATTCAAATGTGAGAGAAAGAAAAACAGAGAGATTTGCATATCTTCAAAAGATGAGGGGAAAATGTGATTTCATTTCCTCATTCATTTCATGGTTTTGATCAGCATTTTCAAAATCCACAAATTCAAATGTCTTATAAGGTGAAACTAATAGCTTGTCCTATCTCTATCATGGATACTATTTGTTCCCTCTTTAGTTCAGTAAGCAAGATAACTTTTCAGCCCAACAGCCATCAGGATCTGGATGTTTTGTTTTGTTTTTCCATTGGAAATTTGAGCCACATCGTGATCTAGATGAGGAAAGATTTTAGATCAAGGCCCTATAGTTGTTTTACAATTTAAGCTAAATGAGACTTGAAACACAAAATCAGATCTTTAACTGCAAACCCAGGATCAATCAGTACACTCAGTCTGGTTGTTATTTATTCCTTCATTCATTAGCTGTCATTTGAGTTGTGTCTTCTGTTTCCTTTTCCTCTCAACTTACAGCATTTTTTGTAATGGAATTAACTTCTCTCTTTCATATATATATATATATATATATATATATATATAGCAACTTACCACTTAAACCACGTTCAAATTGCAGTGCTCTCTTTGAGAGCATGCAATTAAGTTAATTTGGTGTTGGGGGAAAAGTACACTATACTCTTGCAAAAAGGAAACACTCCATGACTTGGGGAACAGATCTTAATGTCAATGATCACTTTCCTTAAGTTTTTATTCTAATTACCAAACTAAAAATGCATCTCTTACACAATATCCATAGTATTTTACTTACAGTTCAAAATTCAGCCTTCCTCAATGATACTTGTATGATTGAATATAAGTTGTATTCAAGAATATATCTGGGTACATAAAAGTTTTACATTTAAAAGCTCCAGTCATTGAACTTTCCAGCAACTCTCAAAAAATGAAGACTCCTTTTGATAATATTAGAAGCAGTAGTATAGTTTAGACCTGTACTCAGAGCAAGTGATTTTTTGTTCCCTTGATTGTCAGGCAAAATACTATCATTTGAATTGTTTGCCACAAGCAGTTTTTTTGTTTTGCTGTATTCTAGCTAGTGGTGTTTATGTGAAATGTTGTTAATCACAACAAAACATTTGTAAGTGTGATGCTCTACTTCAGGAATGTTGTCAAATTTTGCTTTGGTAAAATACAGGGGGAAAAAAGTCTTTTAAGTTGTTTCTCACATCCTTTCTTGCTGTGGCAATATGATTGGCATGAGTTGCAGCTGAAAATGTACTTTCAGTGGAGTTATGAGGCTACCTTAGACAGAATCTGACCACTGTTTCATACAGCTATCTACACTGAGTGGCAGCAGATGCCTAAGGTATCATAAATGTTCTTATTCCAACCCTACCAGGATATTTTTTTAATTATTTTTTTATTCAGAAAAATTCATCAGTATTAAAAATAAAGTCAGCTAACTTATACATAATGACATCGGTTTATAATAAGATTCATAAGTGTCTTCTTGTATTATTTTTAACAACCTACTAGGATATTTCAAAGGCTGAATCTTTCTATCACTATGTTACCTCTCTGATTGTAAAACCACTAAGACATTATATTCATTCCATGCTTGTGCCTGCATCAAAGGAAACCAGAAATGTTGTGGTATGTAACACCAAAGGCAAAAATCATCACAATATAAACAGAAATCAACTTGCAGAACATGATATTTCCTCTTCACTACATATGAGTCCTCAAGCCTACTCTGGAGAGACCACCAATTTGTAGAGCACATATTTAAGGTACATGAGGCATTGCAAAGTCACTCTCTCCTTGTTCAGCTAATGGAATATTTTCTGTCAGACAAAAAAAGTACTTAATGGGGTTCCATGCATTCCTAAAAATGAGATCAACAGTCAAAAAATATGAGCAAAATAAAACGAATACAAACATTTTGCCAAACTGTTCCCTTCAAGAAATTAGTGGGAGGGTTGTCTTGCGGTGCAGGCCTATGCTTATTTATTCTTAAGTAAAAATTTCTATGTGAGAGAAATTGAAAC
Source organism: Cyclura pinguis (assembly GCA_030412105.1). Lineage (NCBI taxonomy): Eukaryota > Metazoa > Chordata > Lepidosauria > Squamata > Iguanidae > Cyclura > Cyclura pinguis. Next base: position 166,863,542 of record CM059602.1, read on the forward strand.
TGACAAATTCATCCATTGACACACTAAGTTTGAGTATTCAACCCTTAAATGTCTGACTTTGAATCTGTCTATATTCACATGTTAGAGCTGAATTAGGGTTGACACTCTTTTTTTCCAGAGAAACTTATAATTAAATACACGGTCTTCTCCATGTTGAAGATCAGTGCATCTATTGAACCTGGCTGGGGCAGAGAGATGGAAATAAATCTTTCAGTTCATTTCTGAAGAATTTACCAAAACTATCAAGTCTTTGAGAGCTAAAAAAATCAAATGCAGGAGAAAGCAAGTCTGAAAGATTTGTTCTGTACCAGTTCCAAGCAATCTCCTTTGTTGGGTGCATCCATCAGTTTCCCTCTCTTCTATTTTTTTTTTCCCTAACCTTAGTTTTTTACTTTCAGATTTATGAAGAAATCTGGATATTTTGAAATATTTCTGTCAAAGATCAACACAAGATAAATTCTCACACATTTCTTTGCATGTCAGCCTGTCAGGAATTTAAATTTATTCTGTCTTCCTTATTCTCTTTTCAAGGGTAAATTTACTCAGGTCTCTACTGTTTTTACAAACGAGGGCATTTCCTCACTATACTGTTATAGTATTGTTATTCCACTTTTAACATCCTATGGAATCCTCGGGTTTGCAGTTTAGGGAGAGGCATTTAGAATTCTCAGCCAGAGCGCTCTTTGGCCTCAGTAAACTACAAACTCCAGAATTCCACAGGATGTTGAAAGTGGAATAACAGCGCTATAACAATGTATTGTGGAAATGGCCTAGGTTTCCAAGCTTTTTGTCATTCTTCTCTTGATACGTTCCAGTTTGACCTTGTCCTTCTTACAATATAGACATTGATAATAAAGAACTAGAAGCTTCCTGACTACCTAACTTCTAGAGATTTGTTGTGGGACCCAATAACTGAAGGATGCCACGTTCACAACTCAGTGTTAAGAAAGCATTCCATCTAGATACACAATTCTTCACCTGTTTTATTGTTGCATGTGAAAATGAAACATTTCCTAAGTTTTCTCTCTGCTAGATGAAATTAGCTTTTCCCCCCACATTTTTGTTTTGCTTTTGAGATTTTTCTGTGAAAACATGTGCAAATAACATTGGGAAATTTGTCAAAGAAGAAGTGTGCATGTGTGTATGTGTGTGTGTGTGTGTACACAACACAATACCTTGGGGCAAAATGTATCTTTTCCATCCTACCAAGGGACAAAAGATCTCATCATAATTGACTATATGTTGATGAAGTCTCTCCACGTTTCAAGACATACCTTGTCACTGAAGATGGAAAAAAAATTACAAATAGACTTTAATCCTGATTCTCGATCAAGCCTCCTCTCTCCCTTGCCCAAAATAATCAGAGAGTTGTTTTCCAGAAACTGTGAACTATCTCTATTAAATAAGAAGCATCAGAAAATATGGTATAGGTGGGGTGGGGGAGAGGATAAATTCTGTGTTACATAGTTCCATTTCTGAATCTATGAGAGAGCAGTGCTAACCATCAGAAAGAGTCAAATGCCGTGTATCTTACTAAAAGGCAAAATTATTCCAATCTTCAAAGTTGCAAAGCTCATGGAGGCAAAAAAGAAAGCAATAAAGAAATCTCCCTGTAATCCACATTCCAGATTCTCTTTCCTGTAAAATGTAAATCCCTGTGGCAATGCATCAAACATGAATTAAATCCATCTAGCTCTAATGATAATTAATAATAAATTTTGGCCTGATGGAACAGTGTTCAACATAGCATCAAAAAGAGCTTAGCTAAAGCTAATGAATTAAGCCTTACCCATGGTGTTCCAATTCAACAGGGAAGTATATGTACAGAAGGGTCTTGCAGACAAAACATGAAGCTTGTTAACAGCAGGTTTTGACTGCTGGGAGTGAAACCTGATTTAACTGGCCCTCAGGAGCAATCAAGGCTGATACTTGATGGTTCTGCTGCTGTTCACAGGACAATAATTTTCTCCTGGCTCAGCCTCCTGTACTTCAATTTTCAAATGAATGTTCTTAATGTAAATATGGGAGATGAGATAATAACCTCAAATGACTCCACTTGGTTTGTACTGATTGAAAATATGACCAAGAGACTTTTAAAAGGCAAGTCATAATGGGGAAATGTATCCATTTGTAACAGTTTACACCTCCTGGATAGGTCTAAATGTCCTCATGCACTTCTTTCTGGGGGCTTTCTCCAAATGTTACCCATGTAGCAATAAGGCATATTTTGCAGTCTCCAGACTCCTGATCCCCCTGATGGCTTTTTTTTCTTTTTACCTCAGTGAAAATGGTGAAATATTATTCTTGGAAACCTACAAGATAATCAGCAATTATCACAGGACCACTTTGCATTGTCTGACATCTCCATAATACCAGTTTCTCAAAACCAGAGCCTCTTTCACACTACAGAGTTAACAGCATTTTGATACCACTTTGATTTCTGTTTCTCTGTCCTATGGAGTCCTGAGTTTTGGTGAAACACTAGAAGTTTCTGGAAATCTTCTGAATATCTCATTGAACTACAGATCCCAGGATTCCATATGATGCAATCATAACACTAAAGTAGTACCAAATTGCTATAATGATTTAGTGTGAAAGGGATGAAGAAGTAAATTCTTAAACACTGTTGCCTTCTTTGTAATTTTGAAGGAGTCTATGCTGATCCCAAAGGGTCTTGGTGCCAAAAAAACTGGCGTATTCCGTTTTTGTCCTCACACCTGTTCAACAAGTACTGAGCTATGAGGACAGCCATTAGTCCTTTGTCGCCTAATACTAAAACCATAAGCCCATTCTGGACCTCATTGTCCACTCTGCAAACTCCATTGTATACTCTGCTGAAGAGCCATTAACACCCTCACCCTCCAGGCAGAAACAGGATATTTAAACTCCAGATTTTGGCCAGTCAACTTATAGTACACTGATTGTTGGTTGCCACTCTGCCACTCCAGTTCTCATTTGTGTACTGTCCTTAAACTTGAGTCTAAGCTACATTGCTGCTTCTTTGCTGCTCTTCTAGATTGGTAAATATCATCCAATATGCCCTGAAACCTCACTATCCAAATTTTCCTCTCTTTTCCTTCAGTTAGCCTTATGTTACTGACTGCTTGGATCATGTGTGCATGATTGCAATTTACCCAATAAAAGACAATTAAGCTTAATTTTTGGATCTCCAGCTAGTTATTCCCTGAAGAAGTATTGGTAAGCATTGGTGTAAAAGATTTCATAAAGTTACTCTCCTCTCACAGGTCTCTGCTTTGAGCTAATAATTCCCCATCATTTCATGGAGCTACTGGCATTGTGAGTCACCTGTGATAACTTAAGCCCCTGTCAGAGCTGCTGATGATGAGCAGCAGCTATTGGTCCCTGTGGCTTTGGCTGGAGATGAGTCCTGCAGCTCAAGAGCTCCCCCTGCTGCCATGGACCAAGCAAGGTTGGACGTTCCTCTGCCCACTCCTTTAGGGCAACAGGGATCTGATTCTGAAGATGCTTTGGAGCCTGTGCCAATCAGCCCACAAACAAGGCGGAGACTCAAGAGAGCTGAACAAAGGGAGGCTTCCTTGATTAAGTTCAAGAAGCAGTGACTAGCCACACCTGTGTCTTGGGCTATATAACCGCCTGCCTGGAAGCTTTCCTTTGCTTGTGGTAAACTTCTTTCAAGCCCTCCTCTTGCCAGGTCCTTGCTTCCAGCTACTGGTTCCTGCTACCTTGAATTGATCTCTGGACTCTTGACCCTTGGCTTTTGGAACTCTGACTATGGCTTTTGCTTGATGCTCTGGTAAATGAACTCCCTTTTGTAAAGTGCTTGCTTGTCTCCTCCTGGCTGGACTTTGCTGGCTCTCACACTCCCTTCTCTGGGCCGGCTTGCTGCCCAAGTATCTGACCTTGACATCACCCCTGAGTCACCCATGTTTTAGGGTAACAGATACAGCTGAAACTGATAAATGTTTGGAAGGAGCATTCAGATTTAAGAGCTTAGCCAAGAACTGAGAGCTTAGCTAAGGAGTGGGGACGTTACAGCCCATGGCCACAGGCATCCCCAAGTCCCATATTTATACTCCCACAAGGCCCTGTGGAGTTCTCAATAGGTCTTGAATGACCCCTTTAAAAAAAAAACTTTTTAAAGTGAAAATATCCCAAAATGTGTCCAAGCCATTTGCAAATAGAGTGATTTAACTTGCCCTGGAAGACCTACTCTCCAAATTTTTGAAAAAGCTGAAGTCATCTGATAATGGTGGGTGGAAGTGATATTGAATAATGTTTGCTGCAGCCATGTGTATTATCTGTAGGGCACTATGAGGACAAAAAAAAATTTGGTATGCAACAGCACCACAATCATGAATACATAGCTGCTGAATATGTAGCATGCCTTAATATATAGCACAGGTGCATCCACAACTATAGGTTCCAAATCCGTAACTGCAATGTGAGATTCTAGCCTCTATTCACATGAGGTGGAATTTTTCATCTAAGTAGTTGTTTGCTCCCCACAAGTAACCCACGAAAATTCAATAGGCTGGTTGGGACAGATTTTGTCTGACCAATTTTCTGTCTGTTTTAAAATAATGTACTTAGCAGATAGCTGGAACTCAGCAGCATTGCTTATGGCTCTTCCTATGACAATATTGTATCTTGTAGGTCCAATTTGGCAACAAAATATTACTCTGGAGGATTAAAGGACCTCTTCTTCCTGGATGAGGATTTTGAGAAAATATGGTGTAGTGACGTTATTTTTAAGAGAAAGATGACCGTTATGAGAAACCTGTTACATTCCTCCTCATTTTCCCCAGACTGAAAAAAATCATCAGATTGCCCTCCATTTTCAGTGACGACAACAGAAAAAATGAGAAGGAGATGCAAGGACCCACACTTGTAACAATTCAGTCCAGTCTACTAAATCATTTTGTTTAGAAACGTTAAAAAAAATCCCAAAAGAAATTCAAAACGGAAGAAAAATAGTGCTGATAATAGGTAGTGGATCATTATTCTACAGAAATCGTATTAAATGTTTCTTGTTTTACATTTAGAATTGAAATAGATTAAGGTATTAGATTAAGGTAAAGCTTAAAGTATTCTGTCACCAACATCATTTCAAACTAGTGTGCAATCAAACTTGTTTAGAGTTGGGTTTACAACATGGGTAAGAATCGCAATGCCCTCCAATCTCAGCATTCCTCAACATTAGCTATGCTGACTAGGCCTGGTGGGATATGCAATCCAACAACATCCAGGACACTTTCAAACTACACACTTGTAGCCTTATGATTCCATTTTATTTGTTATGGCAACATCCTATGGGATTCTGGGATTTTCAGTTCATTAGGGTATTTAGAATTCACTTCCAGAGAGCCCTAAAAAGTATCCCAGGTTTCCATACATTGCAGCCATAGAAATTAAAATGGACTTAGTGCAATAATTGTTTGGTTTGAAAGGAACCCCTGCCCAATTTACTATAATAATGAAAGTAAATTATATTTTTCACGCAGACTATTATTTCCCCTTAACCTGATAATGCCCACTCAGAATAGTTCCTTTAATCTAGGAGACAGTAATTAGTTATCCCAAGGAACAATTTCATTTCTGCTTTATGCCAAGACAATTTCTTTCTTCTCTTTGCCTGAAACAGGTATTCCTAATACCAAGGAAGAAATGTAGAGTCAAAAATAAAATATACTAGAGACAGGTAGAGAAAAACTCCTCTTTTTCAGTTGTGAATGTTTCAGGGAAAATGAATGAAATGGCTAGTAATAATGGGGGAAGAGCAAAATGGTAGGCTATTTAAAATGTCCCCCCTTGGTCTGTTACTGACCCAGAGTGCAGGTCTCACTCCTTCTGTGCCTTCATATATTTTATTCATTGCAGCCTCACAGAAAGAATGTATTTTTTTTTCTTATTATTTCCTGTTTAGCCAGATACCACTAATGAGGTCATTGACTTTTTAGTCCTGTGGTTACCCAAAGGTTGTTCTGTATTGCAGCCAAGTAAATGATTACAGCTTTGTGCTTCAAGGTCTAAAGGTATCTGTACTGCCTAGTGTAGTTCAGTGTCCAAGGCCTCTAATTTTCTGGAACTTTAGGAAGGTCATTAGGCTAAGGTTTGAGGGGAAAAAAACCTGATTTTATGGCCTTTGAGAAAGTGTAAAATATTCAAGGAAGCAGAGAGCAGCTTATAGCTTGCCAGAAAAAGCAAGTGGTTGTGTCTTCCTTAAGCTTCTCTCTCTCTCCCCCTTTCTCTCCTTTGCTGTCTTTTTTTTTAATCTCTAGAAATACCCCACAGTGCTGAATATAGAATGATGTTTGTCATTATTTGTTATCAAGTTGGCTACAACTTATGGTGACCCTACGAATAAGAGACTTCCATGACACCCTACTCTTAACAGGCCAGTGCTGCATGCACCAATGGCCCTGGAAACAAAGCTAGATCCATCTAGCTGAAACCACAGGAGACCATGGCCAATTTCTTACTTAGCTGTTCTGCTATTCCAGGTAATTATGCAAGAAAAAGGTGCCAGGAGGTGTAGTCTTCTTATCCCCTACTGTGCTTTGCAATTGCCATAGTGATCCTGTCAAGGGCTCTTAGCCTTTCAAGTCAGTTGAAATGGAGGTGGGGGGTGGGAAGTTGTATTCCTGGTCTGTGTTGAGTTGCCACTCTATCACTCCTGCTTATTAGATTTTCCCCTAGGAGTCTTTGGAAGGACTGTTATCCAGTGAGCAAGCCCTTAAAACATCTGTTTTTCCCCCAGCACAGTGGCCCTTATAAGGGCTGTTTGCAATACAGGGAGGATGACAGGGCTTTAACCCCTTCACCAGAGCTGTGTCATGGCTCCCCAGACATCACTTCAGCCAGCCTTCTGATATGGTGCTTTTGCAGCTTCACTGCGACCTCTTCCCTTGCCTTGCTGCCTTCTATATTTCTGTCTTCTTCCTCTGCTGTCACTGCTATTCCACTGTAACTACTTCACTGTCAGTGTTCCTTCACGACTCCTTCTCCAGTCTTTGATGGTCTCTGGAGAAAGATCTATAGCTGAATGAGACTAGGGCAACTGGGAGCCTTAACCTCCTACCCAACTGGAGTTACCTCTTCAACCAAAGCTTCCTCAGCTCTACCTAGAAGTGAAGTATTCAAATCCTATTGGATAATGTTTCCTGCTTCTTCTGAACCTTGCCCAAGCAGTAAAAGCATCTGAGAAGGGGATGTCCAATTTATCATGCCAGACCATGGTGCTCCCATTAATCCTTCTGCCAGAACCACACAAAATTACTCCTCAGTAAGTTTGGAAGCACTATATCCCTATTTGAAGCTTCTAGTGAAAAACAAAACCCTCCTAGATTGTGTAAAGTCGTATCAGTGCACAGTCAAAACATCACATCCATATGCAAAGAACTGGCATGACTTTGCTGTAACTTTTATTTTTCTTTGCAAAATTTCACCCTGCAATTCTGGCAGTTTCATAGAAGGATTACTCTAGTAAGGAGGACAAGAAAAGTCTGTCCATGTGGCAACTCTTCTTTTTGATGAGGTAAATACTATATTCTCTGAGCTTTGTTAACTTGACTCCGAGAGCTGTTTTTTCCACCCACCATCACTTGTGCATCACTTCCAGTCTTTCTACTCATGTGTGAAGATTATACTACGACCATCATCATCTAATGAGTTGACTGTTTCTTTGCAGTGTCCTAGACAATGTCCTTTGCAACTAGGGCAATGCAAAGAATGTTTTTAAGTAATGCATTATAAGATCAAAACAGAGCTCCTTGAAATAGTTCAAATCCTCTGCTGTGTAATTATTATAAGACAGTTAATATAATCTTTCCTAAACCTGGTGAATCCTGGAAACAGAGCAATACAAAAAATTCAATTTCCTTTTATCCTAAAAGGATGGCAAAAATGTTCAAAAAAGCAATTGAAACTATGAATGTTTAGAATAAAATTTATTTGCAATTGTATACATTTCTACAAAACATCAGTGAGAAAATATGCTCACAAGTTTGTATTTAAAATCTTATTTATATAGGACATCTTACCATTTTTCCAATTTTACACATTAATTCAGAAATGAGATGAAACAAACTTATGAATGAGCACATTCAAAACTGACTGGTGCCAAGAATTTACACAGCAGCCCTCTGCTTAGTCAACAGGGTAGATACTACAGCACTTTGAAAAATCATCAAAAAGCAGAACTTGGAAATACCAGCTGAACAAAGGGAGGGGCAGTTAAATGGTGGCAGTTAAAGTGGACTTATAGCTGTATAACTGTAATGTGACAGGGCCTCAGGGTCTGGTTGCCAGCACAGGAACCAAAGTCAGCTCCCAAATTGCCTCTAGCTGTGGTTGGCATTACTTCAGCCTGGGCCAAAGTCACTTATTGGGCCAGAGTCACTCATTTATTGGAACAGTGTTGTTGATCCTAATAAAGATGCATGTTCCAGCAAAGGTATTAAGCAAGATCAAGGGAGACTACCGAGAATTTTTTTTAAATATACAGAATATTTGGATTAATAAATAGTTGGAGATATACAGTCAAACTCTAGAGACTATACCTTTGTCTTCCCAGAATGTCATGAATCCTCTTCTATAATAATAAGAATATACTAACTTTAGACCCTTTCTGCACCACGTGGCTGCCCCTCTGTGGTGACATGATCGCAGCACTCCACGGGTCATGCTTCCGCAAGACGTCATCCCAGTCCCAGCTGCGCTGCAGAAGGGAAGAGGTGGGGCCAGAGTGCTCCCAGGTGAGGTGTGGAGAGGAGCGTTCCTGGTGCACTTTCTTCCCTGCTGGGGCTGCAGTGAAAGGATGTCACTGAGCCCCATAGTGTGGAAAAGGCCTTAGTAAAGAGTATAGACATTTTAACAATTTTTTTTTCAGATCATAATCCTATCATAACACCCCCGAAAACAGAGCAAACACAGTTTAGATGGAGATTTAATGAATACTTATTCTGAAAATGAGATTATTATAACAATGTAAACAAGAATTGAGGAAACTTTTTGAGCTGAGCTTAAATAATGGTAAAGAGCCCACAATAATTTGCAATATAAGTAAAGCTTATATGAAGGGACAATTCATAACATCTGACTCCAGAATGAAAAAAAGGTGAAGCTAAAAAGATGAAGTTGATGAATAAAATGCAGAGTGTGGACAGAAAAAAAAGTAAGAAAAAATTGATAAAGAGATTCAACAAAAGGTTAAATTACTACAACAACAGTTCTCATTGTTTACAAACCCAAAAATGAATGCCAAACTCCTATACATTAAGTAAAGGAACTTTGAATTTGCAAATGAACCTGGGAAGTGGCTTTCCTATAAATTGAGACAGGAAAGGATTAAAAAAAAGTCACAACGATCAGGAAAGGGATCAATTTGTAATGGATAATTCAAAAATATTAAAAGACTTTGAGGAATATTACAGAGATTTATATGTCATGGACAATGAGAAAAAATTAGATATGAAAGATTACTTGGTTAAATTCCAATTGGATAAATTATGTTTTGAACAAAAGCAAAGTTTGAATGGGCCTGTGAGAACTATGGAACTTCCTTAGGCAATTAACAAGATTAAATATGGAAAAGTGTCATGCCCAGATGGACTATCTGAAGCATACTATAAGAAATTTGAAGATGAGCTACTTCAACCATTAAAAGTGGTGTGCAATGAATTATTAGGAAAAGGGTGCATGCCAGGTTTTTGGAGAAATGCCTCTATTACAGTGATTCATAAGGAAAATACAGCAATACATTTACAAAGAATTATAGACCTGTCTCATTAAGATATTTACTATCATCTTGGCAAACATAATGAGAAAACATATATCTTAGAATATCCATGATGATCAGAGTGTTTTTTTCCCCAAAAAGACAAAAGAAAAAGATAAAAAGAAATAATATAAGAACTGTTCTTGATATTATTGAATTTTTTAAAACATCATAATGAGAAAAAAGATGTTTTGTTTTGTTTTTAGATGCATTTGACAATACTTCTTTGTAGTATTTATTTGAAATATTGGAGAGAAGGGATTTTGGTGAAAATAGCATTTGGGCAATAAAGACAATCTACACAGTGAAAAGGCCCAGATCTTAGTAAATGGCAACACACATCAACTGAAATACAAAAGGAGAACAGACAAGGTTGTTTCCTTTCATCTTCATTGTTTATTTTGACACTGTAGAACCTATTGAGAGATTGGACAAGATAATAGAATCTATTGGGTGTGGGGGAAAAAAACAGCAAAGGTGAGAGCTTGTGCAGATAATGTGATAACCCAATGGACTCAATGAAGACTCTTCTGGGGAATAAAAAAAGTTGTTTGGGACGTGTTCCAGAATTAAATGGAATTGTGACAAAATAAAATTGCTCACTACAATACAAATTCAGAAGACAGCAATGAACTAACTGCTCTTTCAAATTTTAAAATGGAAAAAATATTTGGTAGTTACAGTCATGAACAACAATGGTTTATTCTTTCCAAAGAACTATGAAAAAGTGGCTTCCAATTCTGGGTCTTAAATATGGATGGCATGATTTAGTGTGCTGCTGCTCTGTCTTCCAAGCATGTGCTCTTTGACAGATGGGTCTCTTCTTGTCAGAGCAGAGTTTTTCCGATTTATGGAAGACCTGAAGGTTTTTAGATATATTGCTAGATCATAGCCTGCATGAACAGCTGCTCAGGAATGGAGTAGTGACCCACATCAGTGAGGCAATTCAGCCATCAATGGAAATCTAGGGGGAGGGATTTTTCCCACTCATTAATGGACTATTAACTGAGTTTTAAAAGTACCTGAATAAGATATTAGCTTAGGTGAAATAGCTCCAGACACCATCTACTGCAGACTGTTGCAACTGACTGTGGAAAAACTATATTTTAAATTAATGTTATTCTATTTCAACAGACAAGCACTCCAATTCGGTGGGGGGGCGGCTTAACTGATTTGTGTGTGTCTGTGTGCGTGTGTGCGTGCTTTGGCTTATTGCATAAAATGGATTCTCAGTTTGAACATGAGGAAGTACCTGAATACTGTTTGAATTTTTTGAAGGAATTTAGGGATTTTAAATGTGAAGAACTGAGGAAGCTTGGAGAATTGCTTATATGTAAATCAAGGACAGATTTAATTAAGATAAGAGAAAGTAGGCACAGAAGCTAGATAAAATGAATTTTATTTTTTTAGTTGTGTTAAAGACACTGATCATGTAATTAAAAAGTGTATCTTTTTTTTACACTATAGACAAAAGACGAGCCTGTAAAAGAGTACATGATAAGATGAGCCCTAAATTTGGGGCATAATGTCTATACAGATATATGGGGAAAATGTGATTCAAAGGTATAAAACTTCGTGCAGTAATTTAAAATAAACCTGCATAAGATGATGTATAGATGGTATCTAACCCCAAATAGACTGTTGAAAATGTCCCAAAATGTTTCAAACCAATATTGGCGATGTCAAGATAAGGAGGCCTCCTTTTTATATATGTAGTGGACTTGTAGGAAGGCAAAAAGTTACTGATCTACCATTTATATGTAAATTCAAAACATTTTAAAGGTAGATTTTGTAGTGTAAATACCAAAACATCCTGTGGCCTCTGAAAGCCATTGAAATTTGGTGCATCTCCCAACATTGTTGGAGACTGTCTCAGTTAATTGGAAATTTGAAACTTACTAGCCATTGCGTGGTGTCTGAGGTTGAATTTTCACATTGTATATAATTCATTAGATGTGGGGTGAGGGGGAGATTCGATATACTGAATTGGAGGATGTCATTTTAAGCACTGCCAAATTGTTAATTTTTATCCCACTCTAATCCCAACCCCTTAACAACTGGGATGTAAGGAGTTTCACAAATGACAGGTCTGCAATGAATACAAAACCATATAATGTTCATCAGTAAAATGTAATTAAAATATTAAAAACATTAAAAACAATCTTAATAAATGCATTAAAAAAAAACAACCAGTACCTCACTTTATTGAAGACTTTTCTTCATGGATAATAAGTTCTCAAAGAATAGTCAGGACAAAAAATTTGTTTGCCTGTTGATAAAAGTACAGAAAAGAGAGGGTCATTCTATCCTTCCTAGGAAGGAACTTCTAGACACTTGGTGCAGCCACCAAAAAGTCCTGTCTCATGCCCCCACAAGACATGCCTATGATGGGAAGAGAAAGAGAAGACCCTTTGCCAATCCCTAAATCTGTCTAGTATGAATTAGGTCAAAAATCACACAACCTAATTTCGCTGTTATCTCTGCACAGAGATTTTGTCACTGCCTGCCATTACAAAAGGATGGGAATTCTTGAAAGCAAATGATTTTATAAAGACATAAAACCCAACTGAAACTTTTTTTTTAATTCAAAGGGCTCAGTATGATGGGGAGAGAGGGAGAGAGAAGTGAGAGAACTTCAGAGGAACAATTAGCAGAGAAGAAATTGTAGCACAATTATTTCTTATGGCCATCTCCTTCATCTAAATGACACTCAAAAATCACTTCACACATTCAAGTGGAATGCTTGCTGTTACAAGCACAAATGGCTGTCAACCAGGTGTGCTATTTAAAATGAATCTGTCAATGCCATAAAAAAAACAACCGTGAGGCTTAAAGCAACATAGGATTGCAGATGTATCATCCACTTAAGATGTTCTCTTTGTTTGTGTAGGATCAAATAAAGGCAATGAGTAACATTTTCAAAATCATTCAGAGCCATTCTGAGCCACTGCAGCCTCCTACTGAAGGCAGCAGAAAATCATGTGTGGGTTTGAAAGCCTTATGCTATGTATCTCAGTCCAGTGGTGTGAGTCATTCTCTAAGTACCTACATTTAAATAGGGCAGGTAACTTTGTAACTTAAGTAGGTAACTTTGACACTTTCCACATCTTACCTTTTCTCAGAGATATCTGATGTGGGTCCCGGCATTGGCCCTCTCAGGAGGGGAGTGCAACAGGAGCACTGCCCTCCATACCTGCTGCCTCCATCTTCCAGGAAGCAGAAGGGCCATACGTCTTCTTGCTGCAGCACAGCCAGGTTGTTTCCCAGACTGTGCTGAGGCAGGAAATGCAGCCATTGTACTTCCAGGGCTTCCACGAACAAGGTAAGTCCATGATGGTGGCACAATTGCTGGTCATTGATGGGAAAAACCTGCCAATAATTTGCAGTATGATCATACCACCTGGGGACAGGAGAAGGATGGGACTGCAACAACATACAGAAGCATTATTGAGGTCCTGTCCTTCTCCTCTCCCTATGGTGGTTTGGGAGGGTGGAGTGGAAAGGGCCTTTGAATTCATTTGTTTAGATCACATTGTGGGGAGTTAAGTTCAAGGTTTAATGTTTGAGTCATGCATACATTTGGATACATTCCATATTCAATTGGGGAGTGGCAGATAGCTCTCTGTAACTCCAGATACATAACCTATCAGTTATGCTGGACCCAGGTGGGTGAGCTGCCTACATTTACTTCTTTCTGGAAACCATGTGACCTCAAGGGATCTCAAGGATAGTTATATTTTTCCTGTTCTTAAGGGACTTGAAATTTTATAACCTCTCTTTTATTGCCCTTTGTTCCTGTCCCCAGATAGCCAAGAAGGGGAATGGCCTTTGCCTGCATTGAGACCCTCTAAAACAACTGAACTGCAACAGAAACAAAATCACCGCAAGTCTGTGACTCTGCCACTGTCACTTTTCTTTTCCCATATGACTTTTTAAACATTTTTCGTTTGATGAAGAAGCCTGTGGAACTTTGAAAGCTTGTGTGATGCACTTTGTGCATTTTGGTTGGTCAACAAATGAATTGCTCTTTCATGTATTTTGGATATTGTTGTATTTGTCAGAAAAGGTTGGACTAAACCTCAAGAAAAATACTTTGTGATGTAAGTGCAAATGTCATGTTGCTTTAATTGCTTTAATTGTTAAGTGCACCTGTGGTAAGCAATGTGGCTGGAGCTAGTTAATGCTGAGTCATGCTGATGAGCACCAGGTGCAGCCAGTGCAAGGGTTGGCCAGGACTGGCTAGGTGTCTCTATAAAGGTAGCACAATCCCAACCAACAATTGCACATGTTGCTTGATACATGTTGCTGGAGGCTCTGCTGGAAAGAGCAAGCTAGCTATGCTGGATTGCCATCTGGACTTTGTAAATATTGTATATATTTTGTAACAAAGAATAAAGAGCCTCCACATTGGAAGATTACAAGCTGAGTGGGTGAGTGTTACTGGCTTAGTGCATTTGCTGCTAAAGGTGTTCTCTGCAGCTTGGCACGCTTTGACAGCTGTGTGGAGCTATCTCTGCTTATCTGTATAGAGTTTTTCTTGGCCAGCTTTTCTTTATTTTTCCCCTCATTCTGGGGACAGTATTCTGCTGTATAATCAACACAGCTATCCCCTTAATATGTCATTTGGCCTCAGTCATAAGTACACTGGTAACCATGCATTGACTACTAACAGTGTCCTCTGTATGTGGCTGTCTTTGAAGACTGTTTATAAAGTGCAGCAACTGCAAAATTAATAGCAGTGATTGGCTACTGAGTATAGAAATGTATGACGGTTGCTTTTTTTACAATTTATTTCATAAAACCATATTTAATTATAATTAAAGACTTCATTTGCTTTGATTTTCATTCATTAAATTCATTTTTGTTAAATTTGATTAAATTCACATTTTGTAAAATTTGATTTCATTACTATCTCCTCTTTCTTCTACTATTTCTTCTGTTGTTTTCTATGTCAGTGAGACCAGGATTGATTTCTGCATCCATATTGGGAGACATACTGGGAGACCCAGAATATCCAAGATATTGTGCTGAATCAGAGGGGAGGATGAAAAATTGTTGTTTCCCTGCCATTGTCCTAGAATGACACAACTTCCAGGGAATTCACCAAAAATAAAATGGTAGTCAGCAAGACAAAAGATTTGTGGTTGGGAATAGATGAATCCATCTGGAATTGCATATGGAAATGCCTTACATGTAAGTCTATGATAAAACATCCCCTTAAAATTATTTACTATTCATATTTAACACATCAGCATTTGTGATATATTGACAAGAAAATTATGGAAGTGTTGATGGAATTTTGATAGTTGAGACACTAATCTGCATATGTGGCAGAACTGTCCATGTGTCTGAAAGATTTGGGAAAAAATAGTCATGCTGAAATAAATAAAATTGCTAATTAAAATGTAACTACCTCTTCAGCTGTAGGTTTACTTTATTTAAGAAAATGATAAATACTTAAAATATGAGGACTGCCTTATTTTTCTTCATTTGGTGGTATGAATGAAAATTGGATAACTGGATAAGCCTAGAAACTCTTTTCACAGATAATTGGAGAAAGTAACTATAGACATTAGTTCTAATGGAAAAGCTTTCATGGAAGGTCAATACGTGCAGATGCACACAGTCAGAATCCAGATTCTACAATATTTGGTCTTCATTCATAGACAGCACTAAGCATCATATTAGTACAATACCCCTTCCTCAAGCACATCTCAATTTATGGCGGAATGCTATTATTTATTTTGTCCTTGCTCCTTTCTATCACCCTATTTTATATTAAGAGATATAATGAATGAGCCTCTCATTGGATCTGTATTATTCTCCATTTAAAATTGATAGTAATTTGGTTATGATTGGATGTGACATATATACATTTGTGTGTGTGTGGTGGCCACCAGGATGTAGCTGGCAAGACAAGCTGACACCATCTGAGATCAAGTCAATCAACACTGAGTAAAAGTTGAATAAAGCAACCACCATTAATGCCATTTGTCACACCTGACATTTAATCTGAAATAAAACAAAAATTGAACTAAATAGTGTCCACTTGTTTAAGTTTTAATTTGTCAGGAAAGAAATGAATGCTGATATAGGGAATATCTCATTTCTGTTCTGATTCAAGTGCTTGACTGTTTATATGTTTCTGCATCTAGTTCAAGGTGATTGTGATTACTCTCAAAGTGCTACATCACAGTGGAAATCATTCGTATCTGGTGTAGGATTTAATATCTTCTCCATTCCTTCTCACTGATCAAGGGAAGTATAATTCCTTGTTCCACTTTTTTTTTTCAGAGCTGAGGGCCCTAAACAGTCATTGTAATAAGTATGCTCTCAGAAATGTTACCATTGGAATCACAATATTAAACCTATGCTAATTCTCTCTAACATATAGCTTTTGAACTCAATGAGACTTAGTCTCTTTGTGCAATACCCTCTCATCCCTGCATGGGGATGGGGCAAGGACAGGACTGTGACAATGGTTCTTCATGACGTTGTTGCAGTCCTATCCTCCTGTCCACAGGTGGCACAATCAAGGGTTAAATCATTGACAGGTTTCCCCATCAATGACCTACAGTCATGCCACCATTCCAGATTTACCTGTCCTGCATAAGCCCCAGAAATATGATGGTTGTGCTTCCTGCCCCACAGCAGCTTGAGAAAGTACCCAGCTGAGCTGCAGAAGGAAGAAGCATGGCCATCATGCTTTCTCTGGCAGGGAGCCAGCAAGAGCAGAGGGAAGTGCTCCTGCCATGCTTCCTTTTCACTGAGACCCCTACCTGATGCCACTGCAAGAAGGTAAGCTGTGGAAAGTGCCTTAGATTAGTTGTGACTAGCAAGATCCATTCATTTCAAAGGGTTTAATCCGGGTAGGACTAATGTTGAATTTAGCCTATATTTAGCTACAGCATTGCTGGTCTTTCAGCAACTTGGTAAAATTTGACTCACTGCTGTGTTCCTTCAGTTCATTTCCACCTTATGCTGATCCTAAGGTGAATCTCTCACAATGTTTTCTAAGGCTGAGAGTGTGGGACACACCCAAGGTCACCAAGTGGATTTCTATGGCCAAGCAGGAAATTGAACCCTGGTCTCCAGAGTTGTAGTCAAATGACTACACCATGCTGATTCTTCTTAGGAAGTGCAATTTATGTGGGTTGGAGATGATTGGGTTTGTTAACAGTAGCAGTAGTAGTAGTAGTAGCAAGTAGAAGTACAGTTTGTAGTAGAGTCTATATTTGATTGTGAGAAAGTTTCTTCAGAGATTTTGCAAGTCTTATTACAATTTTCTTTTTTCTTTCTGAGTTCATGATATATTTTGATTGTGTTGAGATTACGAATGTCCCTGAAAATATTAGAAGAATTCAGTGACAGCTTAAATATAGGTCTTATTAGATTTACCCACTATGCAGAACAAAGGTGGAAATCTTTTACCCTCTACTGGACTACAACTCAAATGGTACTAAATTGGTATAGTCAATAGTGAAAGATCACGGAAGCTGTAAGGACCACAGATTGGAGGAACACAGATATTCTAATTTGATCTAGATAGTGTCTATTTCTCTCTTTTTCTGTCTCATGTACAAATACACACACTAGGACAACCACTCAAGGTAACAAGTAAATGACACTTGGAGCACAATTTGAATGACAGCCAAAATTAATGGTTTTGATAGGCCTACATGAGAAGGTGTGGGAACCTCTTCTTCCTGAAAATTGTCACTTGTCTCACAAAAATACCTATCTGCTTTTCTCAGTATACTGTAGCTGTCTTCTTTAAGGAAGACCCCCTCCTCAGATTTGCTTAAAAAAAACCTTTCTAGACAAAATAAGGTGGCAATTCTATTCTGAATGTGTTCTGCTCTGTTGAACTGACTTGCTTTTATACTGTCTAAAATAATTTGGTATGTAAGAATGCATAAAGGATTCTCTCTTCTCCTCAGCTGTGAAAAGTGTCATGCAGTTGACAAAAGAACCCCCCCCCACACACACACACACACCAACCAACCCTAGATAATGTAGTTTCTCAAATACATGGCACCCTCTCCTCTAAAAATAATGAGCCATTCTCCAGTACTGGCATTTTATGGACCCACAGACACAAAAATGTCAAAATTTCAGTAATTCTGCTCCCAGGAAGTATGGGGATGTAAATTGGTTGTCTTAACACTACTCGTCAGGTGGCAAAATTTTAAACAACAGTACTAAACACATATAATTTGTGGTGGCAAAATATTAACAAGAGAGAAATCTCTTGACTGTAAATTGACAGTTTCAGCACTCTCTTGAAGTCAGCTACTGCTTCTATTAGTTTGTGAATCACTGTCTTCAAGCCATAGCTAGTCACTGGAAAGTTATAACAGGTTTTCTCTCCAGGTATATAAAGGCAGATCCTTGCCTGCAGCATGATTAATTAAGAGAACAGCTGGTTGAGCAATCATAACATAAAGAGGGGAGGAGAGGGAATGCATGGGATTGTTAATGCTCCTCAAAGGGCTATAGAGGGGATGTGGAACCTGCACAAGGATCTGAAATTAATCTATCACTGCAGTAATATTAGAAAGACACTAAAAAAGGGTGTTTGTCAGCCTTCACATGCTTGTGCTGATTGCCTCATTCAATGGGCAGAAGTGGTAAACAGTTCACTGTGTACTTCTATAGTTTCTACTGCCTTGAAGACAACCAATCTCATCTGATCTCAAATGCATAGGAGGGCTGGGCCTGGATAATACTTGGAAGTGACACCACTTAGGAATACAAGGTACAGCTACAACAGAATCCAGTTTAAGATTCTAAGGGGCCACTGCCAATCAGAGTTTTAACTAGTGGGCTAGATAATTCAATGGCCTGGCTCAACATAAGACAGGTTCCTGTGTCCTTACAAGGAAAGGTTCTAGTAGCAGTGGAAAGAATAGTCATTCATTTTTTTATTTTATTTTTTTTAAAGTTTTTTAAGTGTCAGGAAAACCTGATGAGGAGAATGCTGGCCTCTTCACAGTTTGGGACTTATTCTGAACAAAGTTCAAACATTTTCAATGCAGAAAGCAGCATTTGTTGTTGTTGTTATTGTTGTTGTTCAGGAAACATTATTATGCAGTAAAATCTATTTTCTGCACGCTCACACAGACAAAAACAGATGGAAAATGTGTGCAGAATAAATCTTTAACTGTAACATTTTCTATACTGGAAATGGTATTTTCTGTGCAGTGCAGAAATATTATTTTCAGAAAGTGCTGTTTCTAGTGCAAAAAATGCTATTTCTGCACCCAAAAGCATAAATTTTGTGCAAAGTAAAGCCCCAGTTTTCAACGGCATCCTTGCAGTGGGAAGAAAATAACTAAAATTGTTGTTTCTTCCTCTGAGAACAGAATTGAAGAATTCCATCGCACAATTGAGACTCCCA
Organism: Cyclura pinguis; assembly: GCA_030412105.1. Classification (NCBI taxonomy): domain Eukaryota; kingdom Metazoa; phylum Chordata; class Lepidosauria; order Squamata; family Iguanidae; genus Cyclura; species Cyclura pinguis. Next base: position 166,882,699 of record CM059602.1, read on the forward strand.
TCCTACTTGTAAAGTCATTGTGACTAACCAGATAACGTGAACACTGCCTGCCATATGTGATAGTCCTCCAAGAAAGAGCCTTGACAACTCTTTAAACAAAGGTTGGGCAACCTCCAGGAGAAGAGGGTAACACACTATCCCCTGAATCCACAGTAGGGTGCACCTCTTGCTTTCTTCACACACTAATTTTTGGTAGAAAATTCGCGTCTGCACTTTTTCAAACGTGCTTATAAAAATGAACTAAACATTTTTAACCATCTTCCCAAGCCAAAGTCTACAGGTAGTTATTCCCAGTAAGGTAGGGGTGGGGGTATGAGAATACCTACGTACCATGTAGCTGTTAAAGATGAGAGACTTCTCAGGAAAAATAAAAAGAGCACTCTAAGTGGAGCAGTAAAACACCTCTCTGTTGCTGCCATCAAGTCAGCCTCAATTTATGCCAGCCCTGTGAATAAGAGAGCTCCAAGATACCCCATCATCATCACTTCTGTTCAGTTCCTGCAGACTCAGGGCCATGGATTGAGCCTATCCACCTATAATGTAGTTTTCCTCTTTCACTTGTGCCTTCCATTTTGCTGAGCATTATCTAATTATTTCTAATTAGTCATGTTATTTCATGAGATGTCAAACGTACACAATCTCATTTTAATTGTCTCAGCTTCTAGAAAGGATCTGGGCTTAATTTGCTCTGGGACCCATTTATTTATCTTTTTGGCAGTCCATGGCATTCGTAGAAGGTTCCTCCAGCAGGACATTTCAAATCAGTTAATTGTCTTTCTATCACCCTTATTCACTGTTCTTTCACAACCATACATGGAAATTGTAAATACTATGGCATGGACTCCTTTTTGTATGTTGCACTTTTTCCACATTTGATTTTTTTTTTTTTAAAAAAATCTATGTTCTTTCTTCTAACTACATGGAAGAATAGATAGAATTTTGGCATATTGTTATCAGAAGCCAAACAGAACAAAGTTCTCGTACATCCCTACTTCTTCTTGTTGAATCTCTTTCCATTTTAGTATGGACTAGCCTGATTTTTTTCCCTTCTGATCTAATGTAAGGATTGTATCAGAATATCTGAAAGATTGCCTCCTCCTATATGAGCCTGCCTAGAATATATAATCTCCTACAGGTGTGATGAGAGGTTCTGAGAGGTCAAGTTGGCGAATACATGAAGAAGACTCCTCAGAGGAGTCAGGCTGCTGAATTTCTGGTGGGTTACCAAAACAGAACAATTCCATGAGGGTCTTGGTTTCTTAGGTTGTTTTGAATATTTTCAACTCCAGTGCTCATTTAGTTCAATATATATGAAGGGGGGGGGGGGTTCTCAGAACTGTATGAATTTCCAACACAAAACATACTACACCTTGTCTTATTGCCAGTGCTAAGAAACAATGAAATTACAGTTGCATTATTTTGTTTAAAACCTTAATAATAGGGGGGTTTTTTGTTTTTGTTTTTGTTTTTATAAAAAGAGCATTTTCTCAGTCTGTCTGTCTGAGTCCACTCTTAAAAGGGGAAGGTTATCTACATTTAAACACAAATTTCTGAAAAACCTTTTTAATGCTTTTTGTTCTTCAGTATACTGTCTCTAGTTCATGTCTTTTGTGTGGAAGTAAGTCTTTTAACCTTATTGGATATAAACCCCAACCAATGTTGTAGACTCTTTTCTATATGTAGGCTTCCAATTAGAAACAAGGCAGTTTGTCCTCCCCCCCCCAGCCCAGCTTTCCAGGAGCATTAGGAAAGTATTCTATTAAAATACGGACCCAACCAACTTGCACAATTTCAGTTCCAGTATTGTGCAGGCTGACACATGTAAGTTCCATTTTTCATAGATTTTTCAACATGCCTCTGGAAAATGTTCATCAATTTTTGAAGGACCAGAGATTCCTCCAGCAACCTTAAAGCAATAAGCCAAGGAAGCTGTGCAGCCTAGCTGAAAAAGCCATGGATTCTTTGGTGAGTCCTACAGAGGTATGCCTGAAAAAGTGAATTGTAGAGCCCTGGAAAGGCTTGCCTGGGGACTCTATGGCTCCAAGGCTTATGGAGTTTCTGTTCAGAAAACAACCTCAAAATCTTTCATCATCCACATACTCCTCCCATGTCTTTGATTAGACATTCTGCTTCATCAGCAGGGCAACTGATGTGATACGGGAAACTATGTGATTAGGGAAAACAATACATTCAAAATGGAATAAAGACTTTCTTGACAGTATGAAAGGTGGAATGTTAATCCCAGTTGATGAGCACCCTTCTTCACACTGATTAATTTCTAATAATTTCCAAATTTAAAGAGTTTATTGTAAAAAATTTGGAGATGCAAAGGAGGACAGCAGCACTGGTGCTATCTAGCAATCTGGACTCTGAAGTCTCACTTCCTTTTGATTCTAAAGGCAGTCAGGCTTTAGAGTTTTACTGAAAGAGCTCATATTTTGTTTTTGTGTTTTTTTTTTGTGTGTGTGGGGGTATTTTCCCCTCTCTCCAATAACTAAAACAGTCCCACTCTTAGATGAGTAGGATCTGAGGATAATAAAGGAAAGAGATGTTGGTATTGTTGTGTTCCTGTCCCAGCCTTTGTACTGGGAAAAAAAGACAGAACTCAAGTCTGTCTGGAACCAGGAGACGCCAATTTTTAAAAACAATTTTTCCTTTCTGCTACATGTGGCTTGTCATGTAGCTCATGAGAAACCATGACAGACATTTCACTTCTCATCCTATTCTAGCTAAAGGTTTACAACCAGGCACTGTCTTATGGAAGGAGGTACACTGGCCTACATATGGCAATCACTGGATGAGATTGTATGACCTTGCCCTCTGCCCCACTACTTCTGATAGGCATCAGACCCACTGACCACAGCATTTATACATGCCATTGATTTTCAGCACAGAAAATAGTGCTGAACTTAAATACTAAATTTTCAGTTTAAATATATTAGAATACAACTCCAGATGTAATTTCTGAAATTGTTAGCAAAGACCATTATTACTCCAAGGGAAAAACTCACCTACTTGCCATCTCCCCTTGTGTGTCTGGTCTCCCAGGTTTTCAGGCATTCCGGTCTCCTGCAAACTATTTGGTTGGTGGATTTGAAAGATTCGGTTTGCCTGTTTTAGTGCAGGGATTCGGATTCACAAATCTTGAATCCTTGCCGAGGATTCGAGGATTCGGTTGGCCCATCCCTAGTTTTTCCTTTTACTTTCTTTTTTCTTTTTCTTTTCTTTTCTTTCTTTCTTTCTTTTTTCTTTTTTTTTTTTGTGTGTGTGGGGGGGCATCCATCTTGGTTTTCTAATCAGTGTACCTGAGTAAACTAGAGAAACCCGCTTCCAGATAGTTGTGACTGTGAATGCTGAAAATTAAGCCAGCCACAGTGACTGATGGGACAGACAGCAATAAGAGAAACAAAAGGGAAAGATTTTTGGGTGTTGTGTACGTCTCCCATGAAACCCTCTCTAAAGCATCTCCTGTCCCAACTGATTGTTCCATATCTTAATGGAACCTCTCTCTTCAGAATTCTTGCAAGCAAAGAACTCCTATCCATGGCCAAAGTACAATTGCTAATCCCAACTAGATTAACTCCATTAATCAATGGGAACAAGATAGGTTAACATGTATGTATGTATGTTCCACTGATTGATCTAGTTGAGACTGACAAAAAGATCTGGGCTTATGTGACTGGGAATTAGTGAATAAGCTCAGCCAAATTCCGCAAGCCTGCACACATTCTCCTTAAATCCTAAACAATTCTATAGCATCTCCAAAGATGTCTGGCAGGTGTAATTTGTGGAAACATGTATGTTCCTTTCCCTCACTCAAATCATTTTTTCTAAAAGGAGTTTTTTATACCCCTAAGACCACCCCTAGCATTCCCCCCCTTCCCCCCCCCCATTAATCAGAATATCATGATTAACCCACAAGAGTTCTGTCTTTCTCTCATTCTGTTATATGTCATTGGGAAACAAATGTTTATTCTAGTTAAATCCAGCTTAAAAGGAAGCTAGAAACCATCCTGCTGACTATTAATTTCATTAAAAAATAGCTTTGTGTTAGCCACAGGTTTCTGTTTTAATCTGAATGTTGTGGTATGTGTTGAGAGCTGCCCTTGCATTGCTTTTGCAGGAGTAGAGAGAGGAAAGACAGAGAAAGAGAAAATGTTCCTTCCATCCTCTGAATTCTCTATGAAACACAGAAATATGGTATAATGGTGTAGGTTTATATGTAACTTGCATGTTTGTGAATACATGCATGCATACAGTCATCCCTCCACATTCACTAGGGTTAGTGGCACAGGACCCCAGTGAAAAATTGTGAATAACTCTAGGCCCTCCCAAATGATATTTAACACATAAAAAAGTATGATCACCATATTCAACCCACCATGGATTCCTTTGAGGCATCAAGGTTGCTTCACAAGGCAGATGTAGGTGGTTGGTGGGGTTTACTGCTACCTCCACTGCTGCTCCACACCATTTTTAATAGGGACTTACAAGACTCATTCGCAGTTTTTCAGTGTCACAGGGCTTGCAGCCCCTATTAAAGATGGCATAGGGAGGCAGCAGAGGTGACAGCAAATAATCCGTGAATAACCAAATTTGCAAAAGTGAAACCTGCAAATGTGGGGGGCTGTCTGTACAGGTATATTAGTTATGTTGTTGAATATACAAGTAGCAGAAGCAGCTAGCTTAGACCATTCAAAAAACAATAGCCTTCTAAGATTCTAGCCTCTTTTTATTTCTACTATACTATAACTTTTTCTTCTGCCTCCTGAGGTGGGAGGAGTGAATATGACAGAAAATTCTGTTCATGATGCCATATAATATTTGAATTTTATATTGCTGCTCCCTCTCCACATACTTTGATTAGCCAGTTGGCATCAGGACCTGCTTTCACTACCACAGCTCTGCCCAAACATATTAATACAGGGCTTTAAGCAAGTGCAAAAAGCTTTTCCCATGCAATGAATAGCTCTGCAATAAAATGAATATAATTTTTTTTTTTAACTCTCCAGGCTGCTGAGATTGTTTTCCTCTACCCTCACCTTTTAAAATAGGATCAGTAATCAGCTGGTAATCAAAGAAAGCTTTGCAGACCTCAGTACTTAACTGGCAAAAGGAAATGCTCAGCTGACTCTGATGAGTGACTCCCAATTCCGAGATCTTGATTGGGTACAAAATAGGCAGCAGTGCTTGAGAACCAGTATGGTATAGTGATTGGAATGTCAGGGGAGAGAGATACAAACTCCCATTCAGTTACACAGAGTGATTTTCAGCCAGTCACAGATGGAGGAGATTCCTATGACTTCCCCAACCAATTAAATGAACATGTGAGAAGGATCATGATCATGAGTCCATCTGGCCTAGTCACACTCCTAAGGGAAACGTGAGCTATTTGTTCAGATCTTACAATAAATAAATAAATAAATAAATAAATAAAATAAACAAATCATTATTTGCATATTATCAACTTTGTCTGATACATCGTGTCCCTTCCTGGAATTGGAAGACCTATAATGCATGTACTGGTAAACTGAAGGTTGGACTTCTGCAATGCACTGTACATTGAACTACCTGGACTACACTTGTTTTTCCCAAGGGAGAGGGAAAAAAATGGTCCATCCTCAAATACTCCAAGGGTGACATTTTTTTCAGTGGGCTGTAGTCTCCCATGGTGCAAAAATACACACATATACTGTATGAGTTTCCATTTTGAATACTGCTAGCATTAAGACTACTAGTCCTATATTGTCTGATAGTTGAAGCAAGGATCATTTTCAGAACTCCTTGTTCAGCTTCTGAATGCCTACTTTTTTTTATATAGTATTATGCTGTTCATTTCACCAATATGATACTCAATTAGCATGCATGCTGTAGTCCTGTCATATAAAGCAATGCATTTACTTGAATGTTTCTGACCACATACTCAGCTGAACAAGCAATGATAATATCCATTAGCTTTCAATAAACAGCCAAGCAAAACACCAACACAGTGCTAGCCATGCAGGTCACAACTGCAACTTTTACAGTGGAGGATATCATGTTTGTACTGTTGAGCAGCTAGATCAGAGTGGAGGGAAGTGCCCAAGGGCTACATTTGTCCCCATGACTATTTCTAACATCCCCAAGATTCGCCAGCAACCTATATTTTGCATTTTCCCTCCAAAAAATTCCCACACTTCCTTGATGAGCACTGCCCTCAGTTGAAAGCCTCCCCAAGATTCTGCATCCCCACCTATTTAAAAAAAACAAACAAACTACCAAACATGGTGCTTTTATCCCACACACACCCTAAGACCTCCTGTGGTCAATCTCTCCAACCCTTCCCAAATCAGCTGAAAAGCAGACTGAAATTAAACCAAAAGTAAAAAGGTGTCATTTTTGGTCACTAGTGCAACCCCAATGGGGGCTGCAGGAGCCCATGCCTCCCACCCATTTACAATTGCCTATTCCTTCTCTAGATGAATCAATAATCTGAAAATAGCCCCCTTGGCCCCACTCAAGCAGAACACCCTAAGCAATCATTTGGGCTGTCTGCCCTTCAATTAGGCCTTGGTCAAGTGTCATGATTCCGTGGATAGAAAAAAAAAAAGTCTGTAGAATGTGGTATATGGTATATAATTCATTTTCTGAAACTGCCATCTTCATTTAAAAAAGGGGGAAAAAAAGCTTTCTAGCCCTCAGAGTTTTGAAAACATGCTTAAATTTGTTTCAGTATGTTCTGCCGAAAGCCGAAGAGGTGGTGGACCTAAAATTTGAGGTGTTAATGAGGTGAGATCGAATACCATGTGTAGCACTCTGCCTCTCCCATAAAAAAAAGAATCAGAATAAATTATGCAAAATATTGAAATAAATAATGAAAATGCTAGAATAAATTTGTAGAGGTGGTAAAATTGATCTTTGGGTGCTGAATTTGCTCAGTACTTCATTTTAAAAAAAGTTTTAGATTGCACTATGTGCATTCTTGATTACTGTAACAGAAAACCATTCACACTATCTCTTTTATTGCTCATCACTGCCAAAACAAAGCTTTAGTCTTCTCTGCAGTGTTGACTTCCGTATTAAGTTCTGTCTACTTGTCAACTGTCTCAAGTAAAATTAATATATGTGATGCCATAGCACATTGGACATGGAAGGAAAAGTTGCTTTAACAACTTGTTGGGAGAGCATGTCATCATAATTTCCTCCTCTCAAATAATCTGTGATTAATGATATTGCTGCACACGTATCTTCCAGTGTTCAAAAAGGCAAAATATACTGCCTTTCTGATTAACTGTTTCAATGTCTAATTAGCATGCAAACATCAAAGTGTCCCTTGTGAGGATTTTTCTGTGCACTGTTGAATCTAGGTCATGCTTTCTTAGCCTGTCTTCATAGCTCAGTATGAATTAAACAAGGGTAGAATTAGTGATGGCCTAAAGTTCCTGAAAAATAATCTTAACAGTTATTGAAGTTACCATAGGCATCTGTTGATTCCTCATTTGATGTCTGAAGTGTTTATGTACATTATTATATGTGTGAACTGTATTGTACATTAAGAACTGTTAATAGAAGAAGTGGTATATGCACATGTGAACCCATGGCTGAGCTGAAATTTTTCAAAATACTTCATTTTTTTGTTGTGAGAAAATTCTGCAGATGTCTCACCATTTTTTCCAGTCATTTTCCAGAGAAAGTAGGCCATATTGCCACAGAATGCTTACCATCTATACTTTACTTATATCTCACTTTTTTCCGAAATTAGGGTGCAAGGTAGCTTACAAAGTAGAGGTAATGTGTAGTTCTAGACATTGTGCGTGTTCCAAAATAGTGTTCAAATGGCAAACTCCTCCAGGAAAACACTTTAAGAAAAAGTGCTGCTATTGCCAATATAAATCATGAGTCTGATCCTCAAGATACAGTCATCTTCTTGGATAAATTTGATGGACCTGTTCATCCCATCCCATAAATAGGCTGGAGAATTTTGGTGGGTCATTTTCCCCATTTAATCTACTTTTAAGAAGTAAAATATATATATATTAAAAATAACTAACCCAATCTTATGAAAAACAAAAACCAAGGAAAAGTAATAATACTAACAAGAAGAATGGAACATTTGAATGCAGTGATCTAACAATCTATGTTGAGAATGTACAGTTAGAAGACAAGGAAGGGAACTGAGACATTGCGAGATATTCAACACAATGAAGAAGCCATCCAAACAAATGTAAGTACACAGTAAATTATCATATGGAATGGAGCAAGGGAATTGAATTTTTTTAATTGCCTTTTGTATTTTCACTGCCCTGATAAATCAGCCTGACCAACATGGATAATTATTTTGTCAGTTATGCTTGGTGCTGAGTCTCCTGAACACATGAGGAATATTAATTATATTTCAAGAATCATCATTGGTGGAGGGCTACATGCTATTCATATCAGTCTTCATTCAGAGGACAGTCATTAATATGGCATCACACATGAGTGGAAAAGTTGTCAGAATTCAGCCACAAAGGCACAACAGGAATTTGGGTGCATATGAGAGAGGATTTCATTTCTGATCATTGTGGGTCAGAATTTACAAATAGATGCAAAATTTGAATGCAAGACAAAATAAAACTGACTTGCCCACAGTTCATTCAGAACATATTGGCTTCTCCATTAAAATATTAAGCCAAGGTATAGAGTTTTATACATTGATGTGTATGAAGAACACCTTCTGATTTGTAGGTAGGTGTGTGTGGGGGGAAGAGGACCAGCAGGTGCAGCAAACAGTGTAAAAGGTTAGACTACACATAGACTACACACACACACGCACACATTATTATGATACAGGGATCAACACTTATGTGTTCCATTATTGTTATACTTCAATTATTTCTCCAAAGATCAGTCAAGGAAATTGGGTTAGACTGGTACCTTCCCTACTTTCTTTTCACAGACAAATGAAGACTTTTCTATTCTGATAGGCACTTGACGAGTGACTATATAAGGCCTCTCACATCTAAACTACATGCTGGATCTTGCTAATTGTTGTGCTGAGGTGAGTATTTGTGTATGTGTATGTGTACATGTATTAAATGAGATATGTTTTAATCTGGTTTTAATTTTTTGATCATTTAATGTCATCTTCACTTTTATATCATTATTTTTATTTATTTTTTTAATTTATTGTAAGCCACTCGGAGTCTCAAACTGGGAAAAAGGCTGGATAGAAATAACAACAGGCATTATCATCATCATCATCATCATCATCATCATCATCATCATTATAATATTTAGATGAACTCTTAATTGGAATAGATTAGTCTGAGTTCCAGAGAAGAATCACATCATCCAAAGCACTTTGGACAGACCTGAAGATCAGGACGTTAAAAATAAACTAGAAAAAAAGTTACAACAGTCTCTTTCTTACAAGACCATGAAAAAGAACAACAAAATGGTGCATTGCAGATGTTTGCAAACTTTACAAGTGCCTAGCAAAAAAAAGACTGGAAACTGTTTGAAATAGAAACTGACTTATAGAGTCTGCAGGGTCTATTTTCTCTTTATATTACATGTATGGGGGAAAAAGAGTTATCGTCTTTGGAGCTTTTCTCTCCCAAGTCAGTGGGGCATGATTAGTGATCTGAATTCCTGAATCATGGTTCAGATTTAGGGTCCAGATTGGAATGAATTGGGACTAGATCTGTCCAATTCTACTGAGCTCAGATCTGGTTTGCCAAATCTGACTCGGAACCAAATCAAGGGCCACATGAACCTCCCTGTTAGAATTGTCTGCTACAGAGTTCTAGTTCTGTAGTTCAGGAGACTGCACTAGAGCTCTCTACCCAAAGTAAAAACCTCAAGGTTCCATAGGAGGGAGTCATGACAATGAAAGTGGGATCAAAGTGCCTTAGCCTGAACACCAGAACCACTTCACTTATCTTAAGACCTTGAATCGTTTTAATCCATGAATACTGCCAATCTGCATTTTATGGCTAAAATAAAACAAATCAATAACAAGCTGTTTGGATTTCTTCCTAAAGGCTCTAACAAAAGTTTTGTCAAGTGCAAACAGGCAGATGTTGCATACCAACAAATAACATACTTCTGTCATATTTCCTTTTGAAAAGACATGACACAGTCTAGATATGCCTAAATTCCTCTGCCTTCCACTTCTCACTTAGTGAAATGCCACACTCCTTGACATTTCAGGTGCACACTGAATATTTCATTATACCCTCCACATTTCTCTGTATTAGGGGGAAGACATTATCCAAAGCCTCAGCTCTGGGAATAATAGGTAAGAGCTGACTTCTTATGTCATGGCCTTGTTTTAGCTTTCGTGTTATTCTATCTGTCATAAATTCCAAAAGGCAGTGATATGCTCTACAGGAAGATGGACATCAAACTTGAACTACGGCAGCAATTGTTTTCCACCACTTCCCCCATGTGAAGAGGAAAAAAAAATTCAATTATTAATTCTCTGTAGCTTCTTTGTTTAGTATACCTCATGGTGCTGCATAGAAGAGATGCAGTACTGTATAAGTGTGTGTGTGCGTGCGCGCGTGCGCACACACACGCACACACGCACACACGTGTGCGTATGTTTCTGTCTTGAAGATAAAATAGTGGATGGGAAAGCAGGAAGGCTGGCATGCATCCTAAGGCCTTTTCTGCATTAAGTTTTACTTGTGCTTTTCAGGCATCAGTTTTGACTTGTCAAGGGCAGATTGTTGTCAAGGTGTGATGTTACTGAAATTTGCCACTCTGAAAGAAAGCAGCTTTCTTTCCTCAATATGCCCCAGTTTAAACATATGATATGAACAGGGAGCCCATTACAATTAAGAATGTCCTCTTGGTCTCTTATTTTTTATGCTAAAAAGTGCAATCCTGACTCATGTTTACTTGGAATTCAGTTCAAGTCATCCATCCGGATTGCTGAGCTGAGGATATGACCAGGAAGAGTCAAGTATCCTGCTGTATACACCACGGACCTTGGACCAAGCAGATGTTTTGTGCTATATGTTTTATACAACCTTACTTTAGCCATGCTTGCTGAACCTTCTGGAGAATGATTTACTTTCCACACTAAATGTGGGCAAACCAGGATTCCTGGCTCCCACCCCAGACCACTCTAATCTCCAAGCTCCTCACATTCTGAATTGTTCTGTCCCTAAAAGACCAATTACACTTTCCTTAGTGGGCATAATTTGTCATTTCAGACTATTTCTTTCCAGAACTGCATTTGTGTGCCTCTGTGTATGTGTGTCTCTCTCTGTGTGTCTGTGTATAACAGAGGCAAAGTGCGAACTGAAATTTGGTTTTGAAGAGCCCTGAGACATCTGCAAGTTGTTCAGCTCTGTTCCACACCAGCATGACAGCATTGTAAAGAAGAGATTTACGGTCTTTGTTGCTCTGCAAAGACATCACTACAGCAGGTCAGAGAATGGTATTCTGCAGCTACTAACTCATTAAGAATGATATGGCACATTAGATCAATAGCATACCACTCAGTCCCGTAAAGCTATCAAACGATGGCCTAGTTCTTCAGCCTAAGCTATTGTTGAACTGTCCAGCCTTGCTAGTCTCCCTGACAACAGTGTCATTCGTCTTACTTTCAAGTAAGTGTGTTTATGTTAGGAACTGATGGGGAAGTCTCCTCTTAAAATCCTCTTCCTATAATACTTGACAAACATTTGCAGAATTATTGCACAATTCTTCCAGTCTGAGCGAGTTTAGAATACCCAGGGTTAGGCTACTGACAATCAAATATGTTATGAATCCTGGTTGGGTGTGAGTAACAATTCCATAATATAAGAGGGATTAGTCATTGGTTACAGAAGTAGGAGAGGGTGTGAAAAAGGCAAAATGAACAGCAACGACCCTTACTAAAAAGAAAATGACTTTATTGCGCTTGGAATAAATGCACATCCATGAGACTTACTTCTGAATACATATGTGTTAGACTGAGAGGCACATCCATATGATAGTCTTATGTGCTCAGTTTTCATACACACAAGGTACATTTTATGCTGCCATTTAAAATATGTATATAGTATACACACAGTCACTTTGCCTCTCTCTCACAGCATATACAAGAACTGGGTTTGCGTAAATTATATTTGCATTAGCTATTAACTAAAGGTGCTGCTTGTGTGCTTGCAGCCACAGTGAGTGGTATAATAAAGCCAACTTCAGTTCTCAAAAGATAAGAGAATCTCTGACTTTTAAATCCTTCTTATAAACTAACTCTAGAAGGCAGAAGAAGAAGGAAGGTAGGGAGCCTTGAACTACACATCCCTGCAGGCAAGGTAAATATATGGACTGAGCAAAGCCACAGGGGAAGAAATTTCAATCATACTGTTTTAATGAGATAAGCTAGATGGATATGATCAAGGAACAGTTCTTTTGATTCAGGTAATAAAACAAAATTAGGAAGTATTAGAAACTTATCTTTGAGATGTCCAGGCTGCATTGATTTGTTTTAACTGGTCCTGATCCTGCATCATTGTGTAAATAGTTAAGAAGAGGAAAGTTGTCCTTGCATGGAGGCTGCAAAATTAAAATCTTCAACTGCTATGTTTCCATTAGTCAGATGTAGAAGCTGGGAAAGTAGAAAATATTTCCCTTGTTTTTGTTGCCTTCTGAGCTACATTGTTGTTGTAGTTGCTGTTGTTGTTATGTGCCTTCAAGTTATTTTTGACTTATGGCAATCCTAAGGCAAACCTATCATGGTTTTTTTGTGGAAAGACTTATTCAAAAGGAGTTTGCCCTTGCCTTCCTCTGAGGCTGAGAGAGTGTGACTTGCCTTAGGTCACACTGTAGGTTTCCACATTCCAGTGGAGATTCAAAATTTGGTCTCCCAGAGTCCTCATCCAGCATGCAAACCACTATACCACATTGGCACTCTCTGAGTTACGTAGGTAGCAACAAACATGACAGCTCCATTTAGATGACATGCCTACCATTTGAACTGTTATACTTGGAAAAGCTGTATTGGGTCAAGGAACATTGTCCCTTAGTGAGAACAGTGATGCATTTTGGAAGAAGCTGCAGAAGGAGGAAGTATGTAGTGTCTTTGTCAGTAGTGATCAAGTGTCTCTTGATCAAAAAATGCTGAGTTACAATTGATTGGGTTAGGGCATGGTTCTTAGCTCAGGATCTGCGAAGTCCTCTGCTTGAGACCAACACCAGTAGCAGCAACAGCTATTAAGGGCTCTAGCTGCATTGTGTAGATTTCCCTGCATCCCTGTTCTACCTACAGGTAGGTTGGCTGGTATTGTTTTTTTTTTTTCCTTTCTCTTTTGCACTATGCAGTCATGAAGAAGCAGAGGGTCACACGATTCAGCACATACTGCATGCTAGTGTTGGCAACACAAGCACCGTTACATCATTATTCAGATGACTGGCAGGATGTTGTGGTCCCATCTGTATGTTTTGCACAGGGACTTGTCACCCTGAATTATGGGGGTCCCGGGAGGGATACCTAAATGTGGTCAAACAATGGGGAGGGAATTAGCAGAGAGCACAAGCTGGCAACACGAGAGGTAGGGTAACGCAGCGAGATCTTGAACCCTATGTCTACGGGGTCAGGCCGAGTCAAGTGTTACCCTGTTTACTAGGGGTCCTGTGAGGGATACCAAAATGTGCTCAACAATAGCTGGGGAAGAGTAGCTTTGAGCACTGCTTTAGCATTACAAGAGGCAGGGTAACTTAGCAGGATCTTGAGCCCTATGTATACCAGGTCAGGCCGAGTCAAGGAGCACACAGAAGTTGAAATAATAAATGATGTTTTATTAAAACACAATCAAACAGTGTATGCAGCACACTCACACAAGATAACTAAAGAAATAAAGGTTGGAGGGGGTTGGGAGTTTTTTAGAGGAGTTGCTAGTTTGGGTAATACTTCACCTGTCCCGAAGCCCGGTTGGAAGTGGAGAAGATGGAGACCGTGGATCTCAGCACGTGGAGCTGAGGGGAAGGCTCGCTGGACAAAGCGGCAGCAAGGTGGGATGGAAGCCAACAGTGATCCAAGAGCGATCCGAGGAAGGTCTCCAAATCAAGGGTTTTTATAAGAAGAATTGTGACCGCAGGCTAGGTCGGACTTTCGGAAAACAACAGATTTGGAGCTGGAGACAAAGCCTCCGAAAGGTCAGAATTTGAATGATTGAGTTAGAGCCAACTTGTCAATAGGATAGCCGATATGCAAACGAGGAGTACTTGAGTGTTGTATAGTCAGATCATCAAGCTGCCAGCGCGGGGCAGAGGATCTTTTGAAAGCTGTGTGCATACCTAATGAAGGTACTTGCCTTGAGGTCTCCTAAAGCTGCAAGTCGGCTGTTTCTGGCCTGCCTGTATTGTGTTGGAATATTACGGCGATTATCGGCCAATTCTGTATGCGTGCTTGTTTGGGGGCCTCTCAAGCACGTGGAAGGGAATGGGTATGTGAAGCCAAATTATCGATATCAAAAGATATCTTTTTATATCCCCCAAAGCTCGGGCTAGCCAGGGCAGTAACACAAGGATGAGGCAGATGTTGAAATTAATAATAATTATTTTATTAAAAACACAATCAAACAAATGTATGCAACACACTCACACAAGAAACTAAAGAAATAAAGGTAGAAACGGATAGAGGGATTTTTGAGGAGGTTTGGTATGGGAGGTACTACACCTGTCCTGAAGCCCGGTTGGAAGCGGAGAAGCTGGGGAGCGTGGATCTCAGCAAGTGGAATTGAGGGGAAGGCTCGCTGGACAAAGTGACAGCAAGGTGGGATGGAAGCCAAGAGCGATCTGAGGAAGCGCTCAAAGTCAGAGGTTCTTATAGGGAAAATTGTGACCACAGGCTAGCTTGTACTTGGGGAAAACAATGAGTTTGGGGCTAGAGACAAAGCCTCTGAAAGGTAAGTATCTGAATGATTGAGTTATAGCCAAATTGTCAATAGAGTAGCCAGTATGCAAACGCGGAGTGCTTGAGTGTTGTATAGTCTGCTCATCAAACTGCCTGCACGGGGCAGGGGATCTTTTGAAAGTTGCGTGCATACATAATGTAGTACTTGCCTTGAGTGTTGACATTCACAGCCCAAGACGGCTCTGTCTGTTCCTGTGTTAAAGGTTAACTATGTTCATGTTTACTGCACTGTCCTCTCTGCTAGCAGAAGCCCAGCAGTTCCCAGCACACAAAGCAGATAAAGATTTTCCCTGAGAGTCTCTCCAGCCTTCGCATCCCATAACAAAGGTAGTATTTTGACTAACAAAGTTCCCTGTCCCTCGTTCATCCCATGGTGTGAAGAATTGTTGACAAGCTACTACTTAAGAGCAGCCTGAAAACAGGCAGTGTGTAATTCCTCTTTATGTATTCTCTTTGCTACTGATGTCTTTGTCCAGACATGGATTTTACTTAAACCTGCTGAACATGTACTCAAGCTTCCTTCAATAAACTGAGTAGTTTTTAGCCAAACTGGCTGGCCTCATTCACTGGCAGCTTTATGGGACTGAAAGAATATTTTGTCTTGCTTTTAAGGACAGTTAAACTGTGGGTCATGCTAGCGATCTACAGCATGCCCCCCTGCATTTTTCAACAGGTTATGGGCTGCAGCCTACGCTCGAGCTGCGTGTCCTGGTGCTGCCAGGGGCCGGAGTGTTTTTGAGGCCAGTTTTTGATTGATGGTGCCTGTCTGCCGGTGTGTTTTTTCAAAGCTCGTGCTGCGGCTGCTGCCGGGGGTTGCATAGCCATGGAGCAGAGGTTAATTAGTAGTCTGCCTCTAACTAGGCTGAACGGGACTAATTACCTTGCTTGGTCAGTGAAAATGGAAATGTTTCTCTGAGGAGAAGGTGTCTGGGGAGCGTTTACTGACCCCCTGGACCTCCCAAGAGATGCAGCCGAAGCAGCTAAGGTGAGGCAAAAGGCCATGTCGCTTCTTTTTCTAGCTGTGGAAGATGACCAGCTGTTGCATATTCGAGACGCTAATGACCCTTGTGCAGCCTGGCGCGTGTTAAGAGAAACGTATGTAAGAATCACAGCTGGAAGTAAATTATCTCTCACGACGAGGCTGTATAACACGAAGCTAAGGCCAGGAGTGCTGGTCAGGCAGCATCTGCAGACACCGGCTGAACTTTTTGTTGCACTTCATGAGAGAGGGAAGATTTTGTCTGAATCTGACAAAGCTTACTGCATTTTGGGTTCCCTGGATCCCAGCTGGGATGTGATAGTGGCTACCTTGGAGGCTGTTCCAGAGAGAGACCTGACAGTGCCCTATGTGACTTCTTGTCTGCTGGAGGAAGAGGACAGACGAGCCCAGAGGAATGCCTTGCAACCCCCACAGCCGCCGACAGCTGCTGAGCCAGGAACCGGGAGGAGGTCTACCCAGGCTGGTGAGTGCAGACCAGAGGGGCTGGTGAGAGCTCACACTGTCAGAAGGTGCTATCGCTGTGGTTCTGCCTCTCATCTCAAGAGAGACTGTCTGCTGGAGAAGCAAGTTGAGAGAGGTGCCCGGGGTCGTGGCAGAGGCTTCAGAAGAGGTCATGGGAGTCATCCACGAGTTGCCGTTGCAACAGACTGTGTGTTTTCTGGGAACTCCCAGGACACTGATGAAGTTTCTTGGCTGCTGGACAGTGGGTGTTCTCAGCATCTGGTCAACTGTGAGGGTTTGTTCAAGACTTTGAATCCAGCCAGTGTTGCCACTGTTGCCCTGGCTGATGGGACTAAAGCTAAGGTCAGGGGTGCGGGATCTGCTTACGTTCCTGCTTTAGACCTGTATCTTGACAATGTGTTGTATGTGCCTTCACTTGATTTCTGTCTGCTCTCTGTGTCAGAGTTGACTCAAAATGGGTTTGGGGTGTTGTTCACTAAGCGTGAGGGCAAAGTACTGAAAGATGGGGCTGTTTGTGCTGTAGCAGATTTGACTGAGAAATTGTACAAACTCAAGCCTCACCACAATGTTTGTGCTGTGTATGATAACAAACCACAGCATGATGAATGCATTCATTTGTTACATAGAAGGATGGGACATGCTAGCTTTCCTGTGTTGAAAAAGTTAGCAGACAGCTGCAAAGGATGTTCTTTGAAATCCTGTGATACTTTTCTTGACTGTGCTGTTTGCAAACAGTCTAAATCCATGCAGCTTCCTGCTCCCAGAACCAGTTCACGAGTTCCTATTGCTCCTTTCCAACTGGTACATGCTGATGTGGTTGGTCTGATGTCTCAAAACAGTTTGTGGGGAGCTAAATATTTCTTAGCGCTAGTAGATGACTATAGCAGGTATACGTTTTGTTATCTGCTGAAACGGAAGTCTGAAGTGTGTCATATAATTAAGAACTGGTGTGCTTATGTTGAGAGACAGTTTGATTCTAAGGTGAAAGCGTTCCAAACAGACCGCAGAGGAGAATTTGTGGCAGAGAGGTTGCAACAGTGGTTCAGAAGCAAAGGCATTGTGCACAGGACCACTGCCTCTCATTCAAGTTTCCAGAATGGGATAGCCAAGAGAACTGCTGGAGTGTTGCAGACTCTCATGCACAGCCTGCTCTGTGATGCAGATTTGCCTCTGAATTTCTGGGGAGAGGCAATCCTGACTGCCAGTTACATACACAACAGGCTTTGGAGTTCAGTCTTTCAGACCACTCCTTATGAGCGTTTGTTTGGCAAGCAGCCTTCCACTGCTCACATGAAAGTGTTTGGCAGTTTTGCCTGGGTTCACATTCCCAAGAACCAAAGGAAAAAGGGAGAGGCAAAAGCTCAGCATTTGAGGTTTCTGGGGTACCAAGCAAATTGCAAGGGGTAGCGACTCCATGCTGGAGGAGGATTCTGTGTAGTGTCCAGAAATGCAACTTCTGAGGAACATGCAAACTGGTCGCGTGTTCAAGCAGCTTCTGAAGTTTTCCTTCCTGTCTCCCGTGAGCCCCGTGCTCACCCAGAGCAGCCTGCCGCCTCAGTTCCTGGTCCCTCAGGGGTTAAATCTGAGCCTGAGCCAGAGCCAGCACAGAGGGGGAAGGCTATGAGGGGAGAAGTGGCTCCTCGCATGGAGGAGGAACAGAAGCAAGCTGCAAAAAGATCTCGCACTTTGGGTGATGGTAATGGCAGTCAGGCAGACCGGCCAGTTCCCAGGAGCTCAGAGAGAAAAACAGAAGGGAAACCTCCAAAAAGATATTCCCCATATTCTTCACTGACAGTGCATGCCTGTCTGGTAAATTGTGAGCCTGCTAGCTTTGCTGATGTAGAAAACATGCCTAAAGAGCAGGCAGAGTTCTGGTGGGAGGCGATGCAGAGTGAAATTGACTCCATCACTCAGCACAAAGTGTATTCCCTGTGTGAATTACCAAAAGGGGTCAATCCTGTTGATTACCGGTGGGTCTATAAGTTAAAGACCACTGCTGATGGGCAACTCAAACACAAAGCTCAGTTGGTGGCTCGTGGGTACAACCAAGATGAGCAAACATATGATGAGGTTTTTGCACCAACAGTCAAAATGCAGTCCATAAGGCTGGCGCTGGCCATTGCAGCGCAGAGGAGATCCCTAGTCACACACTTTGACATCACCACTGCTTATCTCAATGCAGACGTGCCAGAGGAAATTTACCTAAAACAGCCTGATGGATTTGTTGTCCAGGGAAGGAAAAATGTAGTCTGGAAACTTAATAAGGCTTTGTATGGTCTGAGACAGTCAGCTCGTTGTTGGAACCTGTGTTTAGACAAGGCTTTGCAAGAGTGTGGGTTCAAACGGAGCGTTGCTGACCCCTGTGTATACGTCCGAGGTACAGGAAAGAGTCTAGAAATACTTTTGGTGTATGTGGATGACTTGTGCTTGATCTGTGACACACAAAAACAGGTGCAAGTGTTTTCCAATGAACTGGGCAAGAAATTTCTGATCAAGAATCTGGGGCCAGTTCAAAATTACCTTGGGGTAGAAATACAAAAAACCAAGGGTGGTTTCTTGCTGAGTCAGAAACAGAAGATTGTAAAATTGCTGGAAAAGTGTAACATGACTGATTGTAAAAGTGTGAAAATGCCAACGGTACCAGATTATTGTAAAAATGTTGATGATGTAATGTTTCAAGACAAAAAGCTGTATCAGTCTGTAATTGGGAGTCTTCTCTATCTAGCCGAGTCCTGTCAGCCTGACATTGCCCTGAGTGTAAACATGTTGGGGAGGGCAAGTTCTCGGCCCAGTCAATATCACTGGCAAGGTGTAAAAAGGGTGTTGAGATACCTAAAAGTTACCATGGATCACTGTTTGTGTATCACTCCTGTTCAAATGCCAGAAATTGTGTGCTATTCTGATAGTGATTTTGCAGAAGATGTATCAGACCGCAAAAGCACTTCTGGTTATGTTGTAAAATACAGTGGGGCTCTGATTGACTGGAAAGTGAAAAAACAAAGTACTCTGGCAACTTCCACTGCTGAAGCTGAGTATGCCAGTTTGTCCTCCCTGTGTAATGAATTGGTGTGGTTCTTGCAGTTGGTGAAGGACCTGAACATACATGTAAACACGCCTGTGAAAGTGTTCTGTGATTCCCAAACGTGTATTCAAATGGCTGTAAGTGACAGGGTGAAGTCCAGGACAAAGCATGTAGACATCAAGTATCAGAATGTAAAACAGTCTGTGCAAAACAAGGTTATAAGTCTGATTTATTGTTCTTCACAGGAGAACATTGCTGATGTTTTTACAAAACCGCTTTCAGCTGTCAATCATACTCAAATGCTTAACAGGTTGGGGCTGATGGGTCCTGCAGTTTCCAGTGTGCAGGACAGCTATGAAACAAGAAGGGGAGTGTTGACATTCACAGCCCAAGACGGCTCTGTCTGTTCCTGTGTTAAGGGTTAACTATGTTCTTGTTTACTGTGCTGTCCTCTCTGCTAGCAGAAGCCCAGCAGTTCCCAGAACACAAAGCAGATAAGGGTTTTCCCTGAGAGTCTCTTCAGCCTTTGTATCCCATAACAAAGGTAGCGTTTTGACTAACAAAGTTCCCTGTCCCTCGTTCATCCCATGGTGTGAAGAATTGTTGACAAGCTACTACTTAAGAGCAGCCTGAAAACAGGCAGTGTGTAATTTCTCTTTATGTATTCTCTTTGCTACTGATGTCTTTGTCCAGACATGGATTTTACTTAAATCTGCTGAACATGTACTCAAGCTTCCTTCAATAAACTGAGTAGTCTTTAGCCAAACTGGCTGGCCTCATTCACTGGCAGCTTTATGGGACTGAAAGAATATTTTGTCTTGCTTTTAAGGACAGTTAAACTGTGGGTCATGCTAGCGATCTACAGCATGCCCCCCTGCATTTTCCAACATTGAGGTCTCCTGAAGCTGCAAGACGGCTATTTCTGGCCTGCCTGTATTTGTCTGGAATATTACAGTGATTATCGGCCGAGCCTGTGTGCATGCTTGTCTGGAGGCCTCGCAAGCATGTGGAGAGGAATGGGTATAGGAGGCCAAATTATTGATATCAAAAGATATCTTTAATATCCCACAAGCTCGGGCTAGCAATGGCGGTAACAGACTACAACCAGGGAATGAGTTATAGATTCATTTCAAACTGGAAAATGGTTTTGGTATTTAACAGCCTATGAAATGATGGCTGGTTTAAGACTAGAAAAGGCTCAGGTATTGCAGCTTGTTTCATGTTTTGGTAGGCTATCACCCTATGTTAAATGACATGGTAAGAAAACTGCCTAGTCTATTTGGCCCATATTCCTAGAATGGTCTGAAAAATTTGTGATCCTTTTCTATGACCCCCCCCCCCAAAAAAAAATCAGTACTAACACAAATAAAGCAAGAAAAAATGATATTTTGCTAAGAAATTAAGGGCAGTTTTACAGGAACATGTTACATGAGTCATCTCTGAGGGATTTCAAGTGTTGGAACAGGTAATCTTACCAAGGCCAGAGCTACCAGTACCCATTAAATGGGTTGAAGTAAAACTCATGATGGCATTTATGGGCCACATTGATCAACTTTGGAGAAGCAGCTAAGATGTGTCAAGTTTTGATACTTTGCAGCTGAGAGAAGGATTTGAGAAAGAATATAACTGCAAAAAGGCTGAACCATTTTCTTCAAACTATTTTCAGCAAAATGTATGGCAGATTTTAGTACAACAATGAATTCAGACTTGGAGAAAGATACTGCCATTATTTTTATTTTAATTAAAACTTCTTTAGTCAATGAACATTTGAATTAAAACTCCAGAGCTAATGAAGCTGGACTATGGCAAAGGAGATTCTGTATTTCTTCATTTTAGCTTGTACTTTGGCATCTCTCTCTGATTCAAGGATTGGCATAAGACCTACAGATATGAATTTTTTTCTGTATTGATGGAAAGCATTTACAATGTAAAACATAAATATCTATTAATTTAAACAAATGAAAACAAATGATGACACATAGATATCACTGCATATAAGTGATATGAAAGAAACTGAACCTTCAGCTATATTAATTGGTAGGTTTGTTGCATATCTTGCTGAGTAACATATTTTGAGCAAAATGTTTATATGGGATAACACTTAAACATTATATGACACAAATAAGTTCAGCCTCATTTTCTCAGATTGCATGACCACCATTTTTTATGAAATGGCCACCACGATCTTTGGGAGGAAATTGAACAAAACTCCAGTATCCAAATCTGTTTAGTATTTAATATGCATCTCTCTACCAAATATCATGCTTTTATCACAAAGTGTATAAATCTTGCAAACTCTGTACCAAATATCATCTTTTTATCACAAAGCGCACAAATCTTGCAAACTCTCTCTCTCTGTGTGTGTGTGTATAAAATCTAATACGATGCACTATAAAGGGAATTAATCAATGACCTTCTAATGAGTAAAGAATTTTTTGTTTCTTTGAACAATATTGAAAGCAATATCTCTGCTGTGCCCCCAGTGAAACTGAAGCCCTGCCTTTAACAATACGTAGGGCAAGAGTGGTTTAGTGGTTTGAACACTGGACTATGTCTCTGGAGACCACGGTTTAGTTCCCCACTCAGCCATGGAAACCCAGTGAATGACCATGGACAAGTCACATACTCTTGTCCTCAGAAAACCCAATGATAGGTTCACCTTAGGGGCTCCATAAGTCAGAAAGAACTTGAAGGCAGACAGCACCAACAGTTATCAATATCAAAAGATGTGTCTTTCATTTCCTAGCCTGTATTACAGTACCTATGTACTGGATTGTGGTGGTTCACTATAGATCCTCTATTATAAACTTAGCTATTTTTGACAAAAGCAACAGAGGACTAAAGGAAGAAATTGCAAAAGTTTCAATTGAACATTTGCTTCTGCCCCTTTGAAGTAAAATGTTGTTTATTAGCAGTGATCAACTAGGTTATAAAACTGCTGTATGGCTTTTTTACTTCCAGCAACATAGGAAGCAATGACTGCATTTATTCCTTTTTGGGTACAACTTCTGAACTGTATCATAAATGCATCTTACAGTTCCTTGTTGCAGGAGCCATAGGATTTAGCAATATATGCATAAAAAGAAATCTGGCTATGTTATCTCTGGTCTAACTTCAAATAAAATATATTTGCATAACATATCTTTATGAAGTTAGGTTTTACAGAGTGAACTATATTAAACCTACCTCCAAATTGCTTTGCACAGATTTTTTTTTTAATTCAATAAAACTTTCCACTAGAAACACTATTTCATCTATTGCACCTGGAGGATAATTATAAAATACACGACATGAGGGCTTTAGCTGGAGAATCACAACATATTTCTACAATGCTGATGATAATTATTTCTGGCCAAAAAGTGTATTAGAGTTACTTTGATTGCTTATTATACTCTTTCAGCATTCTTCTTCTTTCAATTTGAGGTCTTTTCTACCAGCTTATGTAAACTACAGAATGAAAATTAATAGGCCTCTTCAAATGCATGGGCTTCCATATCTTAACATGAATTTGGGACCTTTTAAGAAGAAGACTGCTAATTCAGCATATCATCCTTCAATTTTATACTTTTGGCTGAATACTTTTCAACCAACATTTGCAGTTTTCTCAATAATCTCACAACTGCATGTTGTGTCTTTCTCCTTTTGCCTGACAGAATTAATAAATTAGTGAACCAGAGAGCTCAGATAATTGTACTACATTTTTTTTTTGAAATGAGCTTTGTTTTGGGGTACTTTCTTCCTCTTCAGAAATGAACATGCAGAAGATGGGGTTAAGCTTGAAATGATGAGTGGTCCTCTGAATGATTTGTTTTGCTACCTGTTGTCTTGGTTCTCAGAAGAGATATGACACTTCATTGTGTTCTTGGATACCTTGAGAAAGAACATATAGCTCAAATAGTAGTTCATACTTGAATGTTCACATCAGCTT
Source organism: Cyclura pinguis (assembly GCA_030412105.1). Classification (NCBI taxonomy): domain Eukaryota; kingdom Metazoa; phylum Chordata; class Lepidosauria; order Squamata; family Iguanidae; genus Cyclura; species Cyclura pinguis. Next base: position 166,905,983 of record CM059602.1, read on the forward strand.
TCGTTCTAATGAAACTGTTGTCAAGGGATGTTTGTGATTACTTCCTCAAAAGACAGGCGTGGGGTAGAAGTGGTATTTTGAAGTACTCTTGCAATGCAGCATGTTGCTCTGAACTTAAACATAAACTTTCTTTTTAGTTTCTTAGTAGCGATAGGGTTATGGCACTTTTATACATCTTTGACTAACTTGCTATCATTCTATAGAATCCTGGGATCTGGAGTTTGTTGACAATTCAAGGATTCTCTGCTAAATAGCTTTCAGATTCTTCACTGAAATGCCACACCAGAGATCTGCAGGAGAAAATTCTGGATGCCTCAGCAAATTACAGATTTCAACATTATGTAGAAATAAGCCTGATATCAGACTGCTTTAATGATATACTGTTGATACACTGTCAGATTAGTATCTTTTTATAGCTTAAGAGTCACATAATTTTGTGCAATGTTGGCATAACTAATTTTTCCCAGTGTTGTGTGAGAAGGTTTCGAGCACCTCCTTACAAAATAATTTTTGCTAGGCAACACCATGGTTGCCAACTAATATCCACATGCAGCCCTACCCTCAACTCAAATCTCCACTGGTTGCTAAATGGATATACAGATAAAGATTCCTCATGCTGCTGCTGATCTGACCATTGTTATCTTTCCTCTCAAGTGTGTGGACCTCCACATTGTATATTATGTTACATTTAGGCATTTGTTTTTTAAAAATATGTGCAAGTGAACTGCTTATATATTAGCATGTCCTAATTACCAGTGAACCTCCTCACATACTGAAAGCATGTAGAGGATTGTGCAAGACTGCTTAGAGTAGCTGTCCTTCCTGCCACTTACATGAATTCTACGTGAATGCATACATGCATCAAGATTTACATAGGATCCCTTTTCACACTGGTCATAATGTTCTTTGGTGATAGGGATGGGCTGATGAACATGATTCCCCTGTCAGCAAATCAGAGTGGGGGAAAGTGCAAACAGTAGGCCACATGTGATCCCAAAAATCCATTTTGAGGCCCCGGTGATCTCCAGAACCCCCATTCGTTTCTCCCCAAAAAAGGTGTAAAATGTTTAGGTGTACGTGAGATTCAGGCTATTTGAAGGACCACAGATGATTTATGTAAACTTAAAGTAGGCAACAAAGACATTGAAACAGTTCAAGATTTTCCATACCTTGGCTCAGTCATTAATCAGAATGGGGACTGAAGCCAAGAAATCAGAAGAAGACAAGCACTTGGAAGGGCAGCTGTGAAGGAACTAGACAAGATCCTGAAGTGTCTAGATATATCATTGAATACTAAAGTGGACATTGTCCATGCCATCGTATTTCCAATTTCTATGTATGGTTGTGAAAGTTGAACAGTGAAGAAAGCTGATAGGAAGATAATCAATTCATTTGAAATGTGGTGCTGAAGGAGTTCTATGGATACCCATATCCATGAGTCCTAGAGCAAATCAAGCCTGAACTCTCCCTAGAAGTCAGCATGATTAAACTGAGGCTGTTGTACCTTGGCCACATCAAGAGAAGACATAACTCAGTAGAAAAGATAATAATGCTTGATAAGATAGAAGACAGTAGGAGAAGAGGAAGAATATATTACAGATGGATAGAGTCAATCAAGGAAGGCAAGATGACTAAACTGAGGCTGTCGTAGGTTGTTGTGGGTTTTCTGGGTTTTGAGGCCATGTTCTATTAGTATTTTCTCCTGATGTTTCACCTGCATCTGTGACTGGCATCTTCAGAGGATATCTGAGGCTGTCATACTTTGGCTGTATCCTGAGAAGACTTGACTTACTAGGAAAAACAAACAAACAATATCACTTGATAAAGTAGAAGGAAAAGAGGAAGAACATGTTATAGATTAATAGAATCAATCAAGCTGGATACTTCCCTGAATCTGTAAGACTTGAGCAGGGCTGTGGATGATGGGGACACTTGGAGCTCTCTCATCCATAAGGTTGCCATAAGTCAGAGTTGACTTGATGGCAGTTAGCAACAACAGTCTCCCATATGAGCCTTCCCAAGCTCTGAGATCCTGAGGCCAGTAATTCTTTCTGTCTCTCTCCTTTCACAGGCATGCTTGGTGGGAACACAGGAGAGGGCCTTCTCTGTGGCTGCTACCACACTTTGCAACTCCCTCCATAAGATGCTCTTTTTTCATTGTCTTTTTGGCAGCGTATTAAGACCTTTCTATTCCATTAAGATTTTAGAAATTGACAGTTAACAACCAAAGTGTTTTTATTTATTCATTTATGTATTAAAATATTTATTCTGCCCTTTATCTGAAGATCTCAGAGCAGCATGCAATCACATCAACCAAAAACAATAAATAATTACAAAAGTATGCAGCCTGCATAACATCAGTTTGGTCCAAAGGCTTTAATACAAAGGAGCCAGGATTTAACTCGGCACTGAAATGATTCTAATGTTGGTACCAATCGAGTCTCCAGAGGGAGGGAATTCTACAACTGGGGTGCCACCATACAAAAGGCCCTCCCTTCTGTCTTCCCACAATCTATTTCTCTTACTAATGGAACATGGAGGAGGACCCTTTCAATACATCTTAATTCTTGAGCAGGCATTTATAGATAGAGATGCATCCTAGGATATTAAAGTCCCAAGCCATTTAGACATTATTGCCAGCACACTGAATTCAGAACAACAATGCATGGGCAAGCAGTAGAGTTCCTTAAGCACAGATGTTCTATGCTATCATAGAACCAGTGAGGTACATTTTGTATTAGCCGCAGTTTCTGAGTCATCCTGAAGGGCAGCACCATACAGAACACATTGTAGTAGTCTAATCAAGAAGTTACCAGTGCATGGACTACTGTGCTAAGATATTACTGTCCAGGAATAGCTGATGGACCAGTCAAAGATGGCCCTAAGCACTCTGAGCTACCAAGTTTATCTGGGTCTTCAGTGGCAAGAAGGGATCTAGGAGTACTCCCAGACTATGTATCTGCTATTTCAGGGGGAATGCAGCCCCATCAAGGACAATTTACCCAGTTCCCACACTCAAGAACCACTAATCCACATAATCTCTGCCTTATCAAGGTTTTATGGTACTCTACCATTTCTAATCTTTTAAAGTAATATGTAAAATGATATTAATTCTTCTGTTTAATACTGGTTTAATCTCAGTTTTTATATGTTTCATACAGATGTGTGTTTATTCTAATTTTCTACCTTCTGTAAGTACCTTGAGTCCCAGTCTGGGCATGAGGAGGGATATGAATAAAGGGATGGATGGATGAATGGTGTTTGTGACCCACCTAGGTCCCCTGGAGAATCAATATGGGGTCTCAGCCACTGATAGTTATCCACTCCTGCAGTACCTCAATAGTATTGATTTGAATACACTATAAAGTAGGGTTAGGAAGAAGGTTAAAAAGTAAAAGTGGGAGTGGAGAACAAAGGTCAAACATATATGCATAGGTGGGGAGAAAACATCACACATATTCATGATAACGGAAGTATTTGACTTCTTGCATATGCACAATAATCAGTGAGGGGTTCTGTGTAAACACAAGGCCTTTTGCAGCCTAAAATGAAAATATATAATCATTTAAACTTATTCAGAGCAGTGCTTCTTTGATTTTGAAGTCTTTCAGAAGAAGATCAGAATGGCAGATCTTCTGTTTTGTTAATCTGCTAAAATATTAGTTGACAGGATTATTTTCCCCCCATCCACAGTGGCTAGGGAGAGGAAGTTTACCCCTTCCTCACGTGCTGTGATGCCTATGGCTATCAGAATCCCCACAGTTCGCTTTCAACTTTTTTAAAAAAACAAAATGTTACCAGCTTCATGCATGGTGGACCTGCAACATTGGTAGAGCTAGGAGTGTGTGGAGGGGAGTGGCTATGGCATGAGGGGTGTGGCCACTGTGCATGAGGGGCATGGCTGAGGGGCATGGGAGTGTGGCCACGGTGCTTGGGGGCATGGCCAGGGCACGCGGGGGTGTGGCTATTGCCTGGGATGCTCCAAAAACATTGCTGCCTGGTGAAACCTGCCCCCCTGCCCCATCCCTATGCGACTGACCTGCAAAAAGAAAAAAAAAATGACCATGCTCAACTGAAACTCATGTCATGACCTTCCCAGGAAGACCCCTCTAACAAAGTTTCCTCATGAGAAAGTTCTTTATATTATTGTAAGTTCAAATAAATATAAGCAAACATACAGCCAATCACAGACACAAACATTCCATGTTGAGCTTCCACTCATTAGCCATGCACAATAAGATTACATAAATACCATTGAGAAATCCAAGAAGGTGGCATATGTTGAATAATTTTCCAAATGACCTAAACTTATCTCTTATGATAAATGTGCTTTTGACACACTGCATCAATAAAAATGATAATACTCACAAGAGTATTATTTTTTTACAACATACAGCTTTGCACAAATGAAATTTTAATTGTTACATCTCCCTATGTCCCTCTTAAAAAAAGAAAAGAAAAGAAAAGAAAGATACAAAACCTGCTAGGAAATTATAAGGATTTCAGTTGACATACACCATCGGTGAAAGCTTGGCAAACTTTGCAGTCCGTGTCTGCATGCTAATTACCTATGGCCAATATAAATCCAATATTTGCATAATTTGAAAAGAAGAAAAGTACTAACACAACACAATTTAAAGTACTAACATAATGCCAGCACCAGGCCATTTATTATATTCTCTCAGTGGGACTTTCAAGTAAGGGAGAGAGAGGGAGAAAATGAGAGGACCGTATGCACTTAATTGAATTAGACAATGCTCAAGGAATTCCAAATGCTTATTAGTCACACAGAGTCATAGTCATGATATTTTACTATAAGAGAGCTTCCCAATACATCCATTTGTCTGATTTAATCTAATTTTTTATGTAATTTTATTATTTAATTTTATTTTATTTTATGTTAGGTAAAAATAAGCTCCTTAATTCCATTGCATATATATTTCCGAACAACAAAATTTCTATTTTTTTTAAAGGCTTCATGGATGTAGCAAGTCTTCCATAGTCCTACATAATATCACTCCAACTTTACCTAGCTGATCTACTTATCTGTGCCCATGAATAAGTACTCATGGGTTCACCTGATTACTCACCTTTATTGCTCACACATGGGAAAAAAACAAACAAACACCCTTTCTTCTATGAGAAATATGGTGCCTAAAGAGAGATAGGTTAATCCAAAGAATGATATTTTCTCTTCTCCTTTAAGTTACCTCTTAAATCCCTGTAGATGTTTTTCGAAGTGAATGTGTGGGATCACAATGCTGACACTGCAAAGAAAAGAAGGAGACGGATAAGGAAAGAGCCTGAGGGCCTTTCTGCCCTACATTGTTACAGTGCTATTATTCCACTTTTGACATCCTGTGGAATTCTGGGATTGGTAGTTTACTGAAGAGATCTCTGGCTGAAAATTCTAAATGCCCTTCCTTAAACTGCAAGCTCTATAAGGTCCTGCTTTGGGAGTCCCTGATATTTTTAGTATGGTTTGGATGGGTACCATATTTAATTGGCAATACAATTTAATTGGCACTAATATCAAATTCAAGCCTGAGATATGACTGAGGAGTCAAACCAAGTGAGGGAAGAAACCTGACTATAAATGTGAGAAAGAGAGGCTAGTCAACCTAAACATCCTTTAGGTAAGATTAGGTCATTTGTCAGGCAATAGCTGTTGTTTCTGTGGATGATTGGCTTAAGTAGAATCTGAATGTCTTTCCAGGAACACAATTGGGAAAAGCCCATCACGACACTGATTGACAGATACCCATCCCCGGTGCACTTGGACTCCTTCCTCTTGCCTCATAGCACCCATGATACACAGATATTACAAGAGTCATCATGTCTTTGTCATCCAAACACTGCAAACATTAATGGGTTGATAATCTATTATCTGTGTTGCAACTCCCATTGTTCCACACCCAAAACTGCGCATACCTTCCACTGCCACAAGCTATTTTTGGGGTACAAATACCTCTGATTTCAGGATGCCCAGTGCAGTCTCTCGAAGGTCTACCTATCACTCTTTCTGTCTGGCTCCTGAATGAGAACTGTCCTTAGGTCCTACCTAAGCCAAAACACATTTCTGCTCTTCACTACTCTTCTGGCCTGGTAATTATAAAACCCCACAAAACCCTCAGCCTCTCTGCCCATAATTTTTCCTCCTTTTCTCCTTCAGGTAGCTCTTGTGTGAATCTTTGACTGTTTGTATTTTTTGTGCATGCATGAGTGAATTCCCCCCAATAAAAACACATTTTTAGCTTACTTTTGAATCTTTGGCTGGTTCTTTTCCTTTGTGAGCCTGTAAACACTGGTAGGAAAGGTCTTGTTAAGTTACCCTCCTCTTACAAGTCTCCTCTTTGAGCTAATTCACTCCCCACTCTTGCAAGAGGTGTCTGGCATCACTGAGTGGCCTTATGGCACCTACGTGTTGAGGTACCAAGATGGATTCTATAGGATGTTGAAAGTGGAGTAGTAGCACTATAACAATGTAGCATGGAAAGGCCCTGTGTGACATACCAGTTGAGGAGCTGGACTAGTATTTGCGAGACACAATTTCAAGACTCAACCAGAACCATGAGTGACCTCAGGTGACGAGTCACTTTCTCTCACACACTGACCAGCTACACAGGGTCAGGGTGGAAGAGGAGGACCATTTTATGCTAACTTGACCTCTCTGAAGGAAAGGCAGTATATAAATATAACAAATAAATAAATATGAAACAAAAGAGGATGAAGATGGGGGAAGAGAGTGGTTTTGAGGGAAGAGGTGATAATCTAAGTCTTGTTGAAATAGACAAGAGTGTGTGATAGGAAGTAGAGATATGGGACAGCACAATAATATAATAATTTAGATAGATGGGTGCGATAGCCTGATAGGTAGGATCCCAAGAGACCTAAGGTGAATCAGAGAAACAAGAAAACCTAACTTTGCTCAAGTAAGAGAGAGGCATGGTATTCTTTGTCCCTGCCTTGGCCATTCAGTGTTCCCCTTTTGTACTGATTCAGTACATGTAGCCTGTTTATATATTGTCCTTTTTTTCCTTTCATCAGCCCCCAAAGAAGCCCATTAAATAGTACTAAGCCAAAACACTAACTGGAAAAATAAACTCTTCTTTTTTAAACACCCTGAGACCTTGGCTCTTTTCCAGTGATGTAGACTCAAGTTGATAGACTTGAACTCGAGTCCGACTCAAATTGCTTCAATGACTTGACTCACAGTCGACTAGTCAATAAATCATGGATCAACTTGACTAGACTAGAGATTCATCTTTTTTTTAGTGAATGACTTGCTCTAGAGTAAAGAAGGCTTGGAAGGGAAAGGGAGTGAAAGGCAGGAATCAGTGGTTTTGGAGGGGTTTCAAATCTGATTGAAGTGATGGGATAATAAAGGAGGCTTGGCAGGCAGAGAAGTCAAAGGCAGGAAACAATGGATCTGGGGGGGGGCAGCATTAAAATCTGGCTGCAGTAACGGGGGAGTAAAGGAGGCTTGGAAGGCAGAGGGAGTCAAAGGCAGGAATCAATGGATCTGGAGGGGTTTAAAATCTGGCCAAAGCAATGGGGGAGAAAGGGAAGCTTGGAAGGCAAAGAAGTGAAGGGCAGTAATATATGGATCTAGAGGGGTTTAAAATCTGGTTGAGGCAATGGAAGAGTAAAGGAAGTTTGGAAGGCAGAGAAGTGAAAGGCCAGAATCTATGAGCTTGGAGGTTTAAACCAAATCCTGATTACTCATGAAGAATCCACCAGGCTAGGTATGTTGCATTCCCTTAAAGTTTAAACTCTTAAGGGAAATTTTAAAGTTGGTCTGAAGCATTGCTGAAGCAAGGTGGGAAAAGGAGTGATAGTATGGGGCTTTTGATTTTCTAATTACTGAAACTTAAACCTCAACTCCACCTCCTCCTTTTTTCTGTTAAACTTGGCTCCCAGAGTTGAGACTCGACTTGAGACTTGACTTGAATTATCTTACAAGGGCTTGAGACTAGAACTGAGACTTGAAGATAGAGACTTCAGACCTGACTTGAGACTTGGAGTAAAAGACTTAAATATATCACTGCTCTTTTCTGCATCCCTTCTATTGGGTGTTACCAGTCCTTGTTGCTTTTTGTCAGAATGTTCAGACCTGAGCATCCTGTCTTAGCACAAAGAATCAAGATGTATTGGTTATGGCTGATGCTAAAGGAATTGATGGATGTTTCTAGAATTAGCCAGCTGCACTATACTCTTCATGAATGGAATATTTTTAGACCCAGTGACATAGTCGAAGCTTAATGTCTGAATGCTTGTAGAGATTCTGAGGAGTCACAAAAGGCCATGGAGGGGCTGAAACAATTTTTAAATGTGGCAGTGCATTATATATATATATATATATATATATATATATATATATATATATATAATGATGTTGTAATTTACAACCATATCTTTTTAGACTTTCTGTAACCTAGAAGCAAGTTTAGAGTTACCCAGATTGTTTACCCAGAAAAGTGATCAGGGAAAAAAATATCTGAAGATATGAGTAGGAGAAGAGCTATGGGGGGAATATCATATCAGAAAAGGACCTGGGGAAAAACATGCAGAATAGGGATGGGCAGACTTGACAAAGACTTCCTCTTTTTTTCCATTTCCATGTCATTCTGTGTCAGTCTATAGTGATTAATTTCTTTTGCAGAAAAAAAATCTATATGCAATTTGATGCACATTTTTCGGATGAATGCATTAATGGGTACATGTCCTCTATTGACTGAAGTATGACTATATTCATTTTGAAGAGCCAGCACGGTGTAGCAGTATAAACATTTAACTAGGATTCCAGAAGACCAAGGCTCTAGTCCCTGCTCACCAATAGAAACCCATTGGGTGATCTTGGACAAGTTACACACTCTAAGCCCCAGAGGAAGGCAATAGCAAACCCCCTTCTGAACAACCTTTCCAAGAAAACCTCATGATAGGAAATGACTTGAAGGTATGTAACAATCACCATGTTTATTTTAGAACTGTACTGTTTTTGTTTTGTTTTTTTGTTAGGAATACAAAGCATATTTTAAAAATGCATGGACAATGGAGTAGTGTGTGTGTCTGTGTATGTGTGTGTGTGTGTGTGTTTTCAGAGATCTTGATGAGGACAATCCTGTACTGACAAGAATCTTGATAGTTCAGGACTCATTCTTCTGAGAATCTGCACATGGTTGTTTTATGCAATAAACAACATTTTCTGCTCAGAAAACAGCACTTTCTATACAGGAAATTGTGTTATTTCCTGCATGGAAAAAGACTATTTTACCTGCTTTGAAATCAGAGCTGCTTTGAATTCATTGGCTGCTGAAGCAGGGCCTGAGTGAAGATTTGCAGGCTTCACTCAAGTCCAATTCCATCATATATAAATGGTAGTTTCTGAAGGGTTGTCCTATCTCTTCATGGCAGCATCCTGCCCACCCATCCCTCTTTTGTATGTGGGGCATGCACATGGCTAAGAGGTTGTCTATTACACATTTTTGCTTCTGTAATTTTGTCACAACTTGTGAGGTGGTTGCATGGGTCTTGGATCTAGACAGTAAGGAACAAGTGCCACCTGGGATGGGATCCAGGGGGTGCATAGGAGTGGCAGGCATGCCCAGCTCAGGAAGACACACATTATGCACCTCCTGGTGGCAGGAGGCATATGCCCAGGTGGTTCCCTCCTGTCCTACTTGGATTTCTGGCTACGGACCAGAGGACTGGGCTCATCGGTTAGCAGGAGAGCTGATCAATGTCTAGATCCATACCCGTGCTATGCTAGCCCTATCTGTATCGATATGTTACTGCCCTGGCTAGCTCGAGGTTTGGGGATATAAAAGATATCTTTTGATATCACTAATTCAGCTTCACATATCCCTTCCATGTGCTTGCGAGGCCCCCGGACAAGCATGCACACAGGCTCAGCCGATAATCACCGTAATATTCCAAAACAATACAGGCAGGCCAGAAACAGCTGACTCGCCACTTTAGGAGACCTCAAGGCAAGTACCTCCATTAGGTATGCAAGCAACTTTCCAAAGATCCTCTGCCTAGTGCTGGCAGCATGATGATCGAACTATACAACGCTCAAGTACTCCGTGTTTGCATACTGGCTATACTATTGACAATTTGGCTCTAACTCAATCATTCAAATTCTGACCTTTCGGAGGCTTTGTCTCCAACTTCAAATCTATTGTTTTCCCCAAGTCCGACCTAGCCTGCGGTCACAATTCTTCTTATAAAAACCCGTGATTTTGAGCGCTTCCTTGGATCGCTCCCGAGTTCCAGACTGCCTTGCTGCCGCTTCGCTTGGCAAGCTTCCCCTCAGCTCCACGTGCTGAGATAAATCGAATCCCAGCTTCGCTCTCCATTTTCTTCCAGACTTCAGGACAGGTTTCGTATCACCCGACCAACTATCCCTCTGAAAATCCTACTATCTTACTCACACCTTTCTTTTCATTAGTTATCTGTGTGCTTGTGTTGCTTACATTGTGTGCCTGTATTTAATAAAGATCATTCATTATTTTCCAACCGGTCTGCTTCTTGGCTTGGCCTGACCCCGTAAACACTGGGTTACAAGATTCCTCTAAGTTACCCTGCCTCTCGTTTTGCCAACTAGTGCTCTAAACTAATTTCCCCAATTTGTGTAATTGTAAGGTTATTTAGGTGTCCCTCTCGGGACTCCCAGAAAACAGGGTAACAAATAGCCAATAAAATTGTGCCTTATTTACTTCCAATCATGTGCTCTTGGTCCTTTTTGGGAGTGGATGTCACCCCTGATCATGCAATTGCTCATTGCCTCCTTCGAGAGGAAAGTTAGTAAAGAACTGCATTCCTAGTTTTAGTGCATTTGAAAACCACACACATATTATCAAACACAGGTGCCCCTGCTCTGTTCATTCAACACATTGGTAGCCAATCTATTTCTTACTACAACTTGTGGTAGACACTGTCCTCAATCTGGGAAGTGCTAAATCAGGTAAAACCATTAAAAGAAACTTGATGGAGTGAATTTCTGCTATATATTTTCTGTGATAGACCACAGACCATAGAGGATAGAGGGATAGACCATAGAGGCTAAGAATCAAAGGTATTTATATATTTAGCAGAAATGGCTTTATAGATTCAGGCTATTTCCACATAATGTCCCTGTCCCGCGATGGGAACGCATTGCTGCTGGTCCATAAGTCATGCTTTTGCATGATGTTATCAGGGTCTTGCTGACAATGCATCTCCATCTGTTGCAATTGTGGGATATTTGATTACCAGAAAAAAACTGGTAATGGCCCCTGATCACACAATGTTCCCAGCAATGGCAGCAGTGTGGAAATGACAGAAGGACAGTCTATGCACTTCTTTCGCCAGTGCAGCACGGGAAGTGGTTGGCTGCACTGTGGAAGGTAGGAGCATGTCCCTCATGCTATGCTTCTGCAGGCAGCTGGCCAGGTGTGGAGGGGAGCATTTGGGTTGAACTCCTATCCCAGCAGTAGCACTGCCAGTATCATGACAAGACAGCGATGGAAATTGATAAGGTATGGAAAGGGCCTTAGATGCTTCCCAATGTGGTGAAAGATATCAGTTTGTTGTGGAACTTGATTTTCCTCAGCTAAGTATGTTTAGTATGTCATGATTTGTTTTCTGATTGGTCATTGAAAAGTAAGCATAGGGTTAATTTGCAAGTCAGATTGCTAAATCATGTTATCTCTGAGAAACTCCTGTTATGGACACGGAAATAGGCTAATCATAGGAAATATCCATTCCCTTTAATGTCTACTTTGACCCAAAATTTCATAACAATGCTAGAGAAATTTGCAAGCATTGTCCTATCTACTTCATAACCAGATCCATACAACAGACACTGTGCTATAGTGGTTAAAGTGTTGATCTGGGACTTGGGAAATTTAGGTTCTATTCCCCACTGAACCAGGGGATATACTAAGTGACTTTTGGTCAATCAGCCTGACCTACCTCACTAGACTATTGAGAGATTGAAATTAGTAAGACAAAAGGTGGGAAATAAGTAATGAATAAACAAATAAAGGCAGGTGCTGCTTTTCCCATGCTGGTATAATGATGTTTCCTGGGTTAATTTAATCTTTGGAAACCTGCAAATGTGTGCCATACAACCCTTTCCCTTGTAATCATATTCCCTCCTACTCAGATGATAAATAGGTGGGATGGTTCAGTCTGATTGTTCCTACATGGTTCTGAAGTCCAGATGTTACCATGGCAATGGAAAGAAACCAAAGGGAAATATCTCCTGTTTTGGTACATGCAAAGGGCTTAGTCACAGCTGGATTGTGCTATTAGAAAAAACTGCTGTATTGAATCCCTGGTTTACAATATACCGCCAGTTACATATTGTATATGGCTTGAATTTCAATCAGATGATTGCAACCTTTTTAATACCACTTAATTGTCAGTGTGATATGAGAGCCTGCCATATTTTAAAGTTATATTCCACCCCCCCCCAAAAAAAAGACATTCCCACAAGGCTTAAAAAAAAATCTTTTGAATCATCAGACTATAACTGTTTAAACCAAGAGAGGTTAATGGACAGAATCATAACTAAACATTACACCACCTGGTTTATTAGCATTTAGAAAGAAACTGTATAGTTGAGAAATGGAGAGACTATTACCACCCCTAAGAAATATTGCTAAAGCGCAATCTCCTGCAAATATCAATGTGGAGAACTTTAATAAAAAATATACAGCTTTCCAGCTGTTTCCAGATTTGCTAAATCAATACGATGAATTTTATAATCCTTCCACCAGATGGGGAAAATGCTCACATTTCCAAAAGTGTTAATGGAATTTAGATAGAATGACATTCCAAACCATACGTTAGGAGAAACAAAATATGTGCATACAGATTTCTAACAGCTCTGCAAGAGTCAACATCTGTCACAATAAACTCAAATGAAAAGTGAAAAAGGTGATCCACATTACACCCATATCCCTATATGTAGGTTTAGCACAAATATGCAAAAGGGGGATTTCTTGAACAAATCAGAGTTAATGAATATGGGCACAATCCAGGCACAGTTAAACTGTTTGATTTCAAGAAGAGGCATTTAGAAATCAATGTAGCTTGATTTCCATGTTGGATCGCATTCACGCCCTATCATTTAACCAGAGGCTGGTTATGAGGTCTGCCATGATTTGTGAACACATTAAATAAAATATCCATCTGGACAGCAAAGGCTAAAAGATATCAGCTTATTCCAGTTTTATTTGCAACATCCAGTTATGTAACGGGAATGCCTCCTGGAAGAATTGAAAGAGTCTAGGAATTAAATTGCTCCATATTCTGTATCTAATCCATTCCTCTGACATGAAAAGCAAATCAACCTTGATGGGAAAGAAGTTTACCAATCACATTCATCCTATGTGGGCACTATATCCTTACGTATTTTTACCACTGTATGATGGGAACAATAGGGATGGGCTCCCTGATCCTCTTTGCCCATGTCTCCATTATCTGGTTGCATTGTTCTCCATGTTTTGAAGGTCTGTAGACCACACTTCAAACGTGTTGGCCATGCTGACTGTGGGATTCTCCCAGGTTCTGGTGCCATCCAAATTCTTTAGTAGGAAGTTGCTTTATATATGCAGGTTCCTTGCATATTTGTGAAATACAGGATTCTGTATCATATGCAGAACCTACAATCATGGAATAGGTTCACTGCTGCAGATGGACTTTCATGCTATAGAGCAATATGACTATGCAACAGGGATGCAACAGACAGAGAAGGCCAAGTAAGCCCAATCATTCTCTCACACTCACATGTTTGATAGTGAATGGCAAAACAAAACTACAAACACAGTGGTTTAATGGGACAGGTCAATCAAAAGGCTTGAAGGATAGGACCAACACTTACTTACTTACTTACTTAGAATCATAGAAATCATAGAAATGTAGAGTTGGAAGAGATCACACGGGCCATCCAGTCCAACCCCCTGCCATGCAGGAACACCCTCAAAGCACTCCCGACAGATGGCCATCCAGCCTCTGCTTAAAAACCTCCAAAGAAGGAGACTCCACCACACTCCGAGGCAGCATATTCCACTGCTGGACAGCCCTGACTGTCAGGAAGTTCTTCCTGAGGTTCAGGTGGAATCTCCTTTCCTGCAGCTTGAATCCATTGCTCCTTGTCCTGGTCTCTGGAGTGACAGAAAACAAGCCCTCTCCCTCCTCTACATGGCATCCCTTCAAATATTTAAACATAGCTATCATGTCCCCTCTTAACCTTCTCTTCTGCAGACTGAACATACCCAGCTCTCTAAGTCTATCCTCATAGGGCTTGGCTTCCAGGCCCTTCACCATTTTGGTCGCCCTCCTCTGGACCTGCTCCAGCTTACATACCCCTTTCTTTCTTTCTTTCTTTCTTTCTTTCTTTCTTTCTTTCTTTCTTTCTTTCTTTCTTTCTTTCTTTCTTTTACACTGCAGTTCTTGAAGATTCTGTCCTGAATCCAATTGCTGGCCCTAACTAGAACAGACCCATGATATCAACTGCTAGATGATGAACTATCAGTTCTGTAAATCCCATTGATTCAGTGCACCTGCTGTAGAAAAAACTTTCATAAAATATTTGCAAAAAAGATTCCAAATTGTGAAAAAAAAATGAAAAATGCACAAGATCATTCCAATTCTTGTCCGGAAGGAATAAAAACCTACCTTCTACCAGTCTTAGTACAATGATACTTCCCTCTTCTGTGTGAATGCCACATCTTAATGTTGGCTTCATCGGGATCCATACTCAAAGAACGAATTCTCAGGCAGTATATACAATTCTGTTCAAAACTGTTCACTGAGTGGCAAAATAAAAATAAAAAAATAAAAAAAATAAGTTGAATTGCCTTCTAAAATGATATTGTTATTTCCCAATGTAGTGTGCTAATTTCAGCATTTCTCCAAAGGGTTTCCCAGAAAGCATGGTGAATAAAAGTTAAGAAGGGAAACGATTCCTCTAGGAAAGATATGGCAATTTGTTTCAGTCATGACTTGGTAATTGAGAAGGATCTCTCAGGCTGTGTTAGAAATGTGCCATGAGCAAAATGGCCCTAGTGATACAGAAGCATTCTGTGGCAATGAAGCAAATGGCAGATCTTCCTTTGGAAATGAAATAACTCACAGTTATCAAAGTCTGCATCTAGTAGTGGCTCTTTCATTATTATAGCAATACTGTTAGCTACAAGAATTTCCTCGTTTTAAAAAATCCCAGAGAAGGTAAGGGTAATTGCCTTTTCTCCCTTCTATTTCTTTAATAACTACAACATTTTAACGTTATATTTCCTCAAGTGCAACTGTTATCCTGATTTCTGGGGGTCCTGTGTGGGGACACCTTGATTCGCTCCAAGTTATAAAGGTTGGGGAAATTAGTGGAGCACTGGCATTGGCAAAACCAGGGGCAGGGTAAACCAGCAGGATCTTTTACTCAACTTTATGGGATCAGGCCAAGCCAAGAAGCCAGACAAATGTACCGAATAAATGAATTTTATTAAATGAATATAGTATCATGCACCAACACATTCACTCACGCATGCACGCACACAAAGCCTATTGAGAAGGAAAAGAGATGAAAATTCTTAAGGGATATAGCAAAGGTAATGCAGAGGCAGTGATACTGCACCTATCCTGAAGTCTTCAGCCTGGAAAGCGGTGAGAAGAATGGAGCTCAGCGAAGAGATGGCTGAGGGGATCACTCAACTAACAGAGTGCCAGTCTGCTAGTGTGGTGGGGAGTTCTCCGAAGAGACTCTCAAAAACTAGGACTACTTATAGGGCAGAACATACCTCAAGGGCAGGCCCTCTCCCAAGAAGAACAATGGCCAAAACAAAGGAAGGAATGCCATACAATGGCAAGTGGATTGCAGTATTGTTTCAAGTAGGGTTGTAGTACCGGTTTATGTAGATGGATCTCGCCTTGTAGGATTCAAAGTTGCTCAACCTGGGGAAAACACGCTAATCCTCTCAAGTTAGCTATTCTTGGCTGAGGATCCTTTGTTTATGTGGATGTGTATAGCCTGGGATCTCCTTGGGCTACCTGCCTGGGGATTTTTCTGGTCTTGATCTGTTTTCAGTTGTTTGACCTCTACGTGCCTACCCAGGCAACCTCTCTGGTATGGCGGGCATATTTGATATCAAATTTATATTTCCCCGGGAAGGGGTATGCCAGTGGGGTAACACAACTTCCTCCTTAACTTTCCCCCTCATCAGATGAATTTATGCTCAATGGGCAGCTGCGAAAAGCACACTGACTCCTTGGAGCCAGGGATGGCAAACCTGTTAATTGTGCGCACATAAAGACTCAGTTCTGATTGCTTGGGTTCTTTCATAAGCAAAGACAATTTGCTGTTTTGAAAAAAAGAACTTCCTATGATAGAAGGCAGAAGAGACTCAATCTGTACCACTTTAGATCCAGGCAAGTTAATAAAATCAGTCTACTCTGGTTCATTTAGTCCTACATAATGGTGTATATGTACCATGAACATAATGTATTTGACTTTAGGGTCCAATAATAGCTTTTATGACTCTCATGGACCAGTTTAACATTGGTGACTTCTCAGTCACCCTGAAAAGAGCCCTTCTTTCTATGAGGCCTCAAGCTTGTTCCACAGTGAGGGAAGAGAGTGCAGCTATTCAGAAAGCACTTGGAATTGTACTATGCTTTTCTAAATGAAGTCACATTGTGCTGATCAATCAAGAGTTGAAACGGAAAAGAATAGAAAATACTGGTAAAAATTAAAGATCAGTAAGTAAATGGTTCTGATTATGCTGAGAACTAGAGATGCCAATGAAGCTCAATTAATATTGGGTCAAACATGGGCTTCAGAGGTTTATATAGCTCTCCTGAAAGACGAGCAAATATTATGGATCCCTGGTTCTTTTCAAACTTAATGTCTGAGCTAGAGTAGAATTCCTGGCTTCCCTACCAGCCATCGCAAATCCCCCAACACCCTCCAGCTTCCACTTAAAGAACTTCAGGGGAAAATGTTTCTCTCAGCCCCACTACCTTCACAGATAGTGAGACAGGTCCTCACCAGTCCCAGGTGAGAAACTTCTTCCCAGGATATGAAACTCTCTGCCAAGGGAGGCTCTACTAGCCCCCTCCCTGCTCTCCAAGTCCAAGACTTTCTTATTTAAACAGGTGTTCAATGTTTAATCTGCTTGAGGTAGTGCAATAGGTAAGTTTTAATGTACTTTTAATTGTTTTAAAGTTTGTTTAAGAGGATTGCTTTTTATTTTCATTCCAGATTGTTTTTGGTTGTTTTATTTTAATGTATGGTGTAAGCTGCTTTGGGTCCAAAAGAAAAAAGAAGACAAAAGTTGGGAGAAAAGTTGGATATCAATTAAGTAAATTACTGGTTAGAAGAAAGCAGCTACAGAGTCTAGGGACAAAGAATAAATGCCGTATGAGGAATGGCTGAGGGAGCTGGGTATGATTAGTCTACAGAAGAGAAGATTAAGAGGGGACATGATAGCCATGTTTAAATATTTGAAGGGATGCCATGTCAAGGAGGGAGCAGGCTTGTTTTCTGCTGCTCCAGAGAGTAGGACAAGGAGCAATGGATTCAAGCTGCAGGAAAGGAGATTCCACTTGAACCTCAGGAAGAACCTCCTGACAGTCAGAGCTGTCTGGCAGTGGAATACACTGCCTCAGAGTGTGGTAGAGTCTTCTTCTTTGGATGTTTTTAAGCAGAGGCTGGATGGCCATCTGTTGGGAATGCTTTGATGTGTGTTCCCGCATAGCAGGGGGTTGGACTGGACGGCCCCTGGGGTTTCTTCCAGCTCCATGATTCTATGGATAAAGATATCCAGCCCCCCTGCCCCATTACAAAGAGAGTCAGGCTAAAGGGTCAAATGGCACAGAAGAGGCATATATTAATCATGTCCTATCCTCTGGTGTTCCATGATTTGCCACAGATCTTCACTGAGCCAGCTCTACTGCTGAGCTCTTTCATTCAGCTTTTAAGTTAAAAACTTGTCTGAAATGTCCCCCATCCCTCCAAATGACTCCCCTATAACATAATATTTTTCAAGGGGAAACAAAATGTTATTTATTATACCCCAGCCCAAAAAGTGATGATATTGTCTGTCATTACATTGCTTATTTAAAAAAATAAAATAAAATAAAATAAAGCATCATTAAGCTTAAAATAACGTGTCAGAGGTATCATTATTATTTATAATGTGTTATTTACTGCCTATCTTTATTTTCTATATGAAGATAATATTATTTTCAGACCTCTTGTATCTGTCAACCAGTTAATTTTGATTGAACTCTGAATCTGACTGTGGTCTTTGACCCCGGTCATGCTTTGTCCTGTAATCCACTGGGTTGCAAGGCTGAGCTATGATCAGTATTCTGCTTGGACTGAATATGAACCTTTAAGTATGCCACAAAATATGTAATGTTCAGCAGTTAAGTTATCAAACCTTGGGTTGGTTTGACAGAGAAATCAGTGTGGAAAGTATGTTCCCTGAAAGTGGAAACTGCAGCATAACTTTTCTACAGGGGAACAACTTTACAAGGGAAATGATATAGAGTATGGCAGAGGTAGGGGGACAGAATAGACTAAACTTGATCTGGATTTCTTTTAATTTCCTGAGTTCAAAGCTTGCACCATCTTGTTTAATAAGACTGCTGAAATTATTTTCCATTCCTAGGTTAAGGTAATTACCATTGCTTGTACTTTCTGCATACCTGTTCTTAAAATCTTCACCACTTATAACATCCTTCCCCTGTCATCTAATCTGCTATACGTAAATCTGCCAATTTAAGATAAACCTTGATTCATTTGATGAAGTGGACTTTAGTCCTAGAAAACCTATGCCACGAAAAATGTGTTGCTTTTTACAATGTCACACTTCTCTTTGTTACAGCTCTCCTATAATGTATCCATAATACAATGTAGGCCTAACTAGCAGCAGTTTATTAATTTTTTTCCAGGTGTTTTAGGTATTTGATTACATATGTGATTTGGCTTGTTGCCCTGACTGGGAGTGGCTGGGTCTTTTGCACTTTTGCCAGGATATCATTTTCATCTGCAATGTATTGTAAGTCTCTCTTCCACTTGCATGATCTGACTTCCTGAGATCATTTTATAACAATGTTTGCTTCTGCTCATTTTATCACCTGCTCAGTATCTAGTGAGATCTTTAAGAGCACCTTCCAATCCCTTGCCTGTTCAGGAGGAGAGGCTGTAATATCTTTCCTTTCCCCTTAAACCAGTTGCAGTTCATGAGGTGGCAGAGTCTGTACTAGAAGATGTGTCTACATTAATGTGGACTTATTTATGTACATGTCCGCTACCCCACATCCAAAAATTTAAATGCCACAGCAGGTATACAACCTGGTGTCCTTCCAATAGTTTGGGCTACACCTTCTATTAGCCCTGGACAGTATGCTCCAAAGTCAGGCATCATGGATGTTATAATCCAAAACATCAGGTTTCCAATTGAGAAACTCAAGGGTGTAGTCAAACTGTGGAGTACTGGGCTAGGACTAGGAAGGTTCCAGTTCAAATTTCTACTTAGCCACAAACTCCACTTCGTGGCTTTAAGATAACTCAACATTTCTCAGTCTGATCTATTCCACAGGATTGTTGTGGTGATGCAATGGGGAAGGAGGCATAATCATAAATACATCTTGATGCTGTTGGTTAAAGTACTGGATAAAAATGTAGCCAACAAGTAATATTTAAAAACAAGCAAACATGCAGTTTTATAAAGCACTCCTAAATAGAAACTAGAGAGATGCTGGGAACAATAATTGATCAGTAAAACATGACCCTTCCTTCAACAGAGAGAATCTCCATGGTATAGGGGACCAGCAAAAAATTTGTTATGTTAAAATAGATAAAATGAAATAGCTTCTTTTCGCTGTTTACAAAATGTTCATTTTGCAACTATAAAATGGATCCAGTTGGGCACATGAGTCTTTATAAATGTTGTTTTCACAGGCAAAAATGAAAAAAAAATTACTTTCTTTCCTTCTCCCTGTGTGAAAGTCATCAAAACCTGTAATTTTCAAGCACTATTCATAATTTGTGACTTATTCTGCACCCTCACCAACAAATGCATGCTGTTTTTTGTTCAGAAAATTACACTTCCTGCCCAGAATTTATCTGAGCAGAAATGTTATTTTCTGTGTAAAACATGATACTTTCTGTGTAGGAAACTTGTTTTCCATATAGAAAATGCCATTTTCTTCTGAGAAAAAGTGTGTGTATGTGTATGCGCAAATCAAATTCCGAAATGGGTCTCCTCATAATCCTGACACTCAAGAAACCTATTTTACAACTGTGTTTTCTAATGTTTTCAATGTTCTTTCCATTCCTGATCAGAGCCAAGATTTACTGCTCACGTATCTTTCAATCTTTAGAAATGCTCAAGCAAACTCTCAGAGATCTTCCAGAACTCTTCAGTATACACTCCCGGAATTCATCTGATTTTTTTGGAAGATGGTACTGAATCAGAAGTTGTAGAATTTTTTTCACCTGCCCCCCAACTAGCCACCAAATGGGAAGAAAGCAAAACATTCAGCAACAGAAACAAAAATATGCCAATATTTTTCAAGCCAATAAGCTCCAGCTTGAAATGTGTCCCATGTCTGAGCTGTGATTATACCAGAGTCCAGTCATTAAATTAGAAATGAGGAAGTGAGGTGATTAATGTAAGCACAAGTCTTTGAAGCTTTCCTGCCTAATGAGGAAGATCTAAAAGAACTGCCTAGGCTGGCACTTCAATGAAGATTTATGGGCTTTTGAAAGGGAAACAATGCATGACAACCTCTGAAATGCTTTCCAAAGATCAAAACAATTTCAGGCAACACCTGCAAGGTACAAGTCTTCTCCAGGCAGCTTTTAAAGGCCTAACTAAACATTGCAAGAGAGGCACTTCATATCTCTTTCTCTGACTCTCCTCTGTTAAAAGCTAGTTTAGTGAGATACTAAAGATTTCTTAACAATGAACCTCCAAATTTGGAATCCCCTCCAAACCTGTGCCAAAGTCTTTCAAGTCTTGCAGCTGTTTGGCAATGGTACCCCGCCCTCATATTTTGCAATATCCTCAAAACTGAATAATGGGTATATCAAACCTAGAAAACCACACAATTCTAACATTTTTTCTTATTTGCTCCATACTGGTGCCAATGCTTTTCAATTGTTTTGCAGCAAAAAAAACATTTTCCAATGTCCCCATAACTGAAATAAAGACACAACAACCTGAGATTTCTAGTAAATACCACCACACAGCACATTGCCTGATTCCCTCCAGACCTATGCCAATGTTCATCATTTTTCAATGAAAACCCTGTGTTTTCAAACACCCCCAAAATGTGTAAGAGAAACCTTTAAAAAGACTCTCTGATGCCTGGCAAAATGCCACCAATTTCAAGTTTGATCCAATCCAGGCCACTGCTTTGAAATTACTTTGCACACTTTTCAGAAAAAAACAAAATCATCAAAAACCCACCACCAAAGACTCCTGTCTTTGCAAACCCCTTTCCTACCAAGGAAGAGGTAGTGGAGTTTCCTTGTGTTCACTCTGTTCCTTCTGTGCCTCCCCGCTTTTTCCTGCTTACTGATCTCAGGAAACAAATCAGTTGAGGTAGCTGATTGTTCTGCTGATTGATTTCTCACATTAGCCAACAGAAGGTGGTTATATCACTACAATGTCAGTTCATCAGGGGCAAGTGGCTTCTGTGGATTCCTAATCAATTACTTCATTGATTTAGGCTTGGACTGTAACTGTTCATGAAGCATGACTGCAATGTTGTGTTTAGTTACTTGGGATCATTTAGGAAGCAATAACTTTGGGACCTGGGTTTATTTAAGCTTGGAGAAGATTGAAAGATGATACGATACAGGCATCCTGCACCATTTGAAAGGATGTCATGTATAACATGGAGTGAACTTGTTTTCTGCTTCTCAAAGGACAAGAACATGAGCCAGTGGATTCAAATTATAAGAAAAGGGATTCCACCTAAACATTAAGAACTTCCTGAGGATGAGAAGTGAAATTGTTAATCTCATACTACACTTACAGAAATGGATGACACAAACACATCTGGAACACTGTGTACTCTTTTGGTTACCACTCCTCCAAAGAATATTGAACTGAATAAATTCAAGGAGGATGAACTTGACCACAGTTTCTAGTCAGGATCATTACATATCACGTCCAGCATCAGAGGCAATATGCCTCTGTGTTTCACTTGCTGGAAAGCAGAAGATGGAAGAAGTTGCATTTGTTTCCTGTTAGTGGGCTTCTGATAAACTAGTTAGTCACGACATTTTGAACCAGACAATCCATAGATTTAATCCGTCACGGTTGTCCTTACATTCATAAATCAGCTCAAAAGTTAAAGAATCAATAAAAGTTCTTTGAGGTTCTAAAAGAACTCTTAAAACTACTTCATCAAAAGAAAAACAAACACAGTTTAGCTTTCAGAAGAGTGAAAACTTCTTCTTCATCTAGGCAAAGAGCAGCAAAAGATGAACTTCCCTCTTTTGCTGCACAGAAGTCTAACACATCCAAATGAAAAACAAACAAAGAAACAAAAATCTTTGAAAATTTTTTAAAAATGAAGTGAAGCAGGAAGGCAGGAAAAAAAGTTATTTACAGTGGGGGAGAGGTGTGGCTAGAAGGTAATATGCACCCTCTGGGCTATTTTTGTGATCTCTCCATGGTTATATAATGTGGCAATGAATGAAGTCAAAAGAAATAGACCTGATGGATGTGTTCATACTCACATTAGGGTGAATAGGTATTAATCTCAGTTCAGCAGAAGTTGATTTAATATCCTGTTTTGATAGTTTCCTTTCTTAACTAACAATATTTGTACAAACTACAGTTCTAGGTATATAGAGGAAGCAGGAAATGGCAGTTTGTTCAAATCGTTGATGGACTCTTCATATTTCCTCACTCCTTATGTGAAAATGGAGATACAGTAGTTGGGGAGTCAAGAATCCTAAGGGTTACAACAGTTTCACAATTGTTCCTTTGTTGCCATATGTGAATGCAGCCATAGTGTCTGATTTGCACTACATTACCAGTGTACCATCTAGTTCAGGCTAGAGGAACTGTGACTTTCTAGTGGTGTTGGACTTCAGTTCCCATCAGCCCCAAGGCAAACAGGCTAGTGATAAGGGATTGTGAATGTGACAGTTTAGCAACTCTTGTAGAGCCATGAGTTTCCCCACTCTTACCTAGTTTTACTTTTCTATTAAAAAAAAAACTTAGTGCACATTGTACAGCAGTGAGTTCTTTCAGTTCTCACCATAAGCTCCTGCTTATTGTACAGATAAACAGCCAACTGCTGCATTTCTGTGGTTGCATCTAATTGAGGCTCATTAATTGCCACAGTGACACAGAGACAGCCCTAGCATGATCTTGTCTTTATCTTCTTCTGCCCTGGGGCTGCATAATTGAGAACTGGTGAGAAGTGAAATGTGAAGGTTAGTAAATCATTAGCAGTTCATGTTTGAAGAAGGAGCTGCAGGTATTTCTGCTTTAAGAAGAAATGGAGAAGATTTTGCTTTTTTTTTTTCAGGCTTTTCCTGTTGTTCTAAGATGTATGTTCAGTTGGTTTTAATTATTTAGCAATCTGCACACTTGCAGAGCCCCTGATCTTTCATGTATTCTTGGGCTCAGTTCTGGCTTTGAAAAGATATTGTAGCAATACTTCTCCACATTAAGTCCTGTGAGAAGGGAGGCAAGGGATCCTGAGGTACAAAGCCTCACTGGAGCATTTCTTTGTTGTGAAACATAAAAAGGTATCCTACTGAGTCAAAGGATTATCTATTTTACTAATAGATATCTTCTGTCTTAATTGTAAATATTTTTGGATGTGTCAGTGGCCTTTTAGGATGAGAAAAGTAGAAACCTTCTAATAGGCTCCTGTTTTATGTTCCTCTTCTATGAAGTCAGGACATTTAGTACAAGAATCTAGAGTTTGCATCTAGTAATGTCATTCTCCTAAAATAAAGTTTCTGTCACTCATGAATATCCTTGTTTGCTTTGCTTTGACTTGCTTTTCACAAGGCCTTTGCAAAAGCTATTTTTCCAGTCTTTGCAGCTTTATTCAGACATTGTATGGCCAAGTTTTCAAGATAGGAATAAGGTACAAGCAAAATTCTCGACAGGCAGGAAGTAGCTATTAACAAGTTTGTGTTTTTCCTAACTACCAAATAAAAGTATTGATTTTAGTTAACTTAGCCATCTGTTTCTCTGTAAAATAAACATAATTGTCTACATTTGTAAATTACATGATGCATTCACTTCTGTCTTTATGAAGAGCCTGCACTCCAAAATATATGATTTTTTGGCATCTTGTTCAGTTAATATAAAAGGAAAAACTTTCCACACTTCGCATAGGGGATATTCCCTATATCAAGGGACACCTACCAGTCCTAAAGATTTTGGGTCCTCAAGTAAGAGACATCCCTTATCCTAAGGAACACCTGTCAACACTATTCATAATAGGGTGGACAACTGTGGTGGGTCCAAGACCAATTTTCTGCCTCTAGAGCCATCTGGAGGCAGCATGGACTTCTACCACCACCACCCAAAAAATTGAGAAGTAGCCATAAGTATTTCTGGTTTTGATAGACTAGGTATTTTTTTTAAAAAAAAAAAAACTGCATGCCTTTATATCACTGTGATTATGGGACAGTCTCCTGGAGGATATGTGTCTTGC
The DNA here is from genome assembly GCA_030412105.1 of Cyclura pinguis. Taxonomy (NCBI): domain Eukaryota; kingdom Metazoa; phylum Chordata; class Lepidosauria; order Squamata; family Iguanidae; genus Cyclura; species Cyclura pinguis. The sequence goes on from CM059602.1 coordinate 166,930,676, forward strand.
TTTTAGAAAGAAAAAGAAATTTCAAGGCTACTTACTCTGGAAGAGTTTTGGTTAATGGCTGAGTGATGCAATCATATACCATCTAATTATGTTTGGTACTGTTGTTAGCCATTTTTTATTGGTGCTGCTGCTTTTTTAAAAATTTTTTTGTAGCCTTGCATTTTATTTATAATATGATGTTATCTTTTGTGAAGCACACAGAAAGGCAGGATTAAAAAAAAAAACCCTTCAATTTTTTTAACCCAAAAGCTTCCCCAAAGGCACAATAGGAACACTTATTTATTAGTGACAGTAGAAGGAAATAGATGATGCTCCCATGTTTTAGTTTTTCTTTTAAGTACCAGTGGAAGGGCATGAAGAAACCTGACTAAAATACAAATACACTGAACAACTATTTCCTTAAAATGGTTGTGTGGGAGTGTTACAATGCTACTGTGAGTTATGGTGCACAGGAAAGAACTGCTATGTGGATATGCAGGAATATATCCTTGCAGACATAATAGAAGAAAGGCAGGGAGGTGTATACATTTTACAGCTGCAAAAAAAAAAAAGTTCCTTTGGCACTGATGATATGCTGATAGCTCATTCGGTCCACGCTGTTCCCATCTGTAACACCAGCTTGCTCAGTTTTCCCTTAGGACCCTGGGTGTTTTAATAATAGAGTTTCAGGACCTCAGAGCAACAAGAATTCTGCTGAAATTTTTTTTTTTTAAAAAAAGACAAAAATATGTTGCTGTGATCCCTACTGGAAATAAAAATATTTTCCTGGTTTTATTTCCTTCCATTCAGCATCAGGACAGCAGAAGAAGCTTATGGAAGCCCATGGGCATTCTAAAAATGACAACAAGCACCTTGTGTTTGTCAGGCACCAACAGTGTGCCTCAAAGTATTAACGTGCAAAAATTTGCTTCTTATCTTTAACGAGGCATAATAACGGTTTGCCCAGTTATCTTATATATTCCAGGAAGTTATTTAAGAGACCTCTTTAAAAACAGAGAAGGCTTGCTTGGGTCCTTAATATGATAACCCTGCTATTCCCCCATTCCAATGGGTAAAAGGTAACCGTCACAGTGTTCTCTTTTCACATTTCTCTCTTTTTGTCTTTCCTCCTTCAGAAAGTGGATTTCATGATTCTCATACTCAGTATGAAAGAAGAAAGAGACCAGAAGTGACAGTTAAGGAATCAGAATTAGTATCATAGCTGAGGGCAGTGATGAACACGTGGTATCATGACTCCTCTGATGGATTCCTTATATAGAACCTTTTATGTCTGTTGTCTTTGGAATTGAGCCTGTTTAAAGGACCACAGGCTGAGCAAGAATCTGAGACCCTTGGTGCTGATCGCATTGGATCCACCTCTTCAACAGTTGTGTGGCTCTATTTCTGATACAGAGATGAACACTCAACTACCATCCCGCCCTTAAAAATGGGGGCCAGAAGAATGCTTTCCTTAGGATGGCAATCAGGAGCGTAAATTCCTACCAACAAGAACAACAACAAAAAAGGCCGTTTGTGAGTAAAGGACAACTTGTAAATAAACCAATCTTGATTAGTGAGAATTTTTCCACCTTGCCTGTAAGGCAAGAATGATAGTCGTGTAGTCTATATACTCCATATGACCCTGGTGGGGAGGGGTTCACTGTGGCCCTTGGGATATTCACTATTTTCTTCCCAAGCTGCTGGTTTCCTCCTATCTTAAGTCATTTTTCAGCCAAGCAGCACCTCTAAAATATATATTTTAGAGGAAGGAGGAGGAGGAGGAGGGGGAGGAGGTGGTATTGGAATTTGTGTGGGGCCATAAGACATTGTTCCAGGAGGCTGCCTGAATGTTGTCAGTTGTTACCCTGATTTCTGGGGTCTCGTGAGGGACACCTCAATGTGCTCAAAATACTGGGGAATGGGAATTAGCAAGAGCACAAGCTAAGCAGTGCAAGAGGCAGGGCAATCTAGCGAGATCTTGAACCCAATGTTTACGGGGTCAGGCCGAGTCAATAATCAAACAGAAGTAAATAATAATTGTTTCCCTTTATTCTGAGATATAGTCAAAAAGTATGTATGCAGACACTCACGCAGACCTAGTGAAAGAAAGGTAGGAGTTGGATAGAGGGTTTTGATAGGGATTTTTATGGGGAAATACTACACCTGGTCCTGAAGCCTGGTTTATCAGAAGAAAAGTCAGTTGTATCGGAGATTCTCAGCACATGGGAGCTGAGGGGAAGGCTCGTCAAATGGAGCGACAACAAGGTGAGATGGAAGTCAGAGCGATCCGAAGAGACACTCAAAATCAGGGGGTCTTATAGGGGAAAATGTACCTGTAGGCTAGTCCATTCCCGGGGAAAACAATGGGTTTGGGGCTGCAGACAAAGCCTCTGAAAGATCAGTACTTTAGATGATTGAATTATGACAGCATTGTCAATAGCGTAGACAGTATGCAAACGCGGAGTGCTTGACAGTTGGATATTCAGCTCGTCCAGCTGCCTGCTTGGGGCAGGGGATCTTTTGTAAACGGCGTGCATACATAATGTGATCTTAAAAGGGTACTTGCCTGGAGGTCTCCTGAAGCTACAGTCTGGCAATTACTGGCCTGCCTGGATTTGTTTTGAATAGTTCAACTATTTTCAGCTGTGCCCGTGTGCGTGCTTGTCCAGGGGCCTCACAAGCTCATGGAGAGGAATGGGTAGTGAAGGCCAAATTCTTGATATCAAATGATATCTAATATACCACAAGTCCAGACTAGAAACTACAGTAACACAGTACTCCAGAAAATTATATATCACCACTTCCAGTCACCCAAAATGGTGGCTGTGAATATGTGTTCAGCCTTCCAGAAATGTAGAGGAATAGAAAATGAGGCAATACAGCCTTCCACATTCTGGAGTATACCCACCCTTACTATAATCCTCCAAAGTAACAGAATAAATTAATATGAAAGGTTAATTGCAATTCAACAATTTAATGTCATTGCCATTTGGTGATTAAAATAAATTTTTAAATCAGCATTGAAAACTATAACAATTTAAGAATAACAAATTAATGTTTAATGAATGATTTCCGAGTTCTGCTGATGGCTACAGCTAACCTATGAAGTATGGTTGGAAACAGCATTTGGAAAGATTCTAACATCTAAGAACGTTCCTTTTTTGAAACCAGATAGTACTAAGAGAATTTCCAGTCACGACAAAGCTACAAGTGGATTGGGAGGGATGTTGTGACTTGGCCTTCAACCACTGGGGAATTCCTGCTGCCCCTTGCCCCATTCCCAGTACCTGCCACCTGCAATGGTGGCCATATTATTGGTGGGGCTATTTGTCTTCTTTGCCCTCAAACCCTGGGCATTACTTTATGGTCTTGCACAGCACAGATCTATTTGCCTATGCAAAGCATGTCACTAAGATTTCTTCAGGCCAATTAGAAATACTGGGTTCAAATCTTTCTCTCACCCTTGTACTTGCACATACCTAATAGCCCCTGATCTTTGTAGCAGGCAAGTTCCTTATTAGGGATAGAAAATGAAGTTTATTTGTTTCACATTTCAATAAAAAGTATCCATTTTGCACCTTCCCCCTTCAAAAATAAAATAAAATAAAATAAAATTCTGAGGCTTGCAGCACATGTTGGGGAAAAAGGTGAGGGGAAGACACACAAACTCTTGTGTACATTTGGAAGTGTTTAAAAATGCATTTATTTGCAAGTGTACCCCCCAAAAATATGTATAAATTTCAGTGTGGGAATGGGAAGAAGCCTTGCTATGAGACTGGGAAAGGATAAGAATGTGAGTGGTACTCTAAGAAATGTAAGAAAACTAAAACCAAGACTGGCCAATGTTTACAGACATTGGCCATTTCTGCATAACATTGCTATACCACTATAGTAGCAGGTTGTTTCCAGGTCAGGAGCCATGCTACCACATGACGTTATTGCTATCCAATTGCTATCCCATCTCTAAGTGTCGCCAAACTGCTCTATTCTATTTTGAGGAAAAAATATATTAAGAGCCTCCATTAGCACTTCAATCCCATCAGCTGGCTCAGTCTGGTACTGTTACAGTGCTTGATAGGACTTCCAGTCATCACAAATCCAGCAGAGGGTAGGCTATGGGCGTGCCTAGGTTGTCTCTCCTTCAGTGATTCCCATGGCATGGTAACTGCAAAATCTATCACCTCTCCATGTTTATTTTAAAAGTTCTCCTTTGCTTTAAAACTTTTATTTTTAAAATACATTTTTCAGCATTATAGCATGAAAGTGCAATAGTGTACTATTGTGTTTTGTATGACTTCCAAAGAACAAACAAACAAACAAACAAAAACCTGACCAATCAGGGATGGTGGGGTGGGGGGAAGGTGGAGACAGGGAGTGGCCAAGGATGCTATGATGCAGGAGGAACACCGATGGCAATACCACTATTCATCCACTGAAGGTAGAAGAGTGAGGAAAACAGTTTTCCCAATCCAACGGCATTGCACCAATGGCAATGCCTCAGTTGTGACAGTATGTTTCACTAATGGTCCCCAATAAGCATACATCCTGAAACAGTTGATTGTCATCAAAGTTCCTTAGGTTGACAGCAAACGTTCTTTTTTACAAAACAACTGGTTCCCTTTGCTTGCTTTGTAAAAGGATGGCATGGCACATACTGTGTTGTTTCCTGTATTTGAAGTGCTTTTAAGAGACTGCAACAATAATGGCAAATGAGTTGAAAAGGCCATTTCAACAACCATCCCCCAGACAGCAGGACATTTTATGAAGGAAGAAAATGAGGTAAATTGAAACATCTGGCCAGTTTTGCCTTGGTTTCCAAAAAGAAGATCCATATCAGGAATCAAATATGCCTGCATTTCAAAATGCTATCCAGAAACTTGTTCAAATAGGTCCCAATCAGAGTGTGCTTGATGTAGGAATGTGTTCATATTTTAAGAAGACGCTGAGACAATGAATGTACCAAACATTGATTTGCCAAGGTCCTCTCACATCAGAATGAACGAAGATGGAGGTGGCTGACAAGGCATAACCTTCTGCACTAGTATTTTTAGTTTTCTCATTATAAGAATGGGTTTCTTTTTTTTTTCCTGGCTTGAAAGACACACAGAGAGTGGCATGATCATGTTACCCTGCCCTTGGGGGCTGTTGAACAGGAGGAGCAATAACTGCTGAAGTGCCAACAGTAACAGCAATAGTTTAGTAACAGCTGCCTGTCTTTGCAGTCCCCTTCTAGATGTCTGTTTGAGCTCTACAGTTTAGCCAGCTTGTGATGTTTGTCCCCAGTAGGTCTCACAGGGCCTAGTTAGACTAAGATGTTGTTTGCATTCAGCAATAAGGATGCTCATCTCTTCATTGCCTCAGTTGGATTGGTAGCTCACTGCTGTATTTGAATGATTGGTGGCAAGCTTTGGGGCCTGTTAGAGATCTCTGCTGAGAACACACTGTGAAAAGTAGACTTAGCAATTGCTCAGAATACATAGGAAAACACCTACATGTTTTTAAGAAGCATTTATAAACATTCTTAAATGTCATGCCTCTGAGATCAATTTGTTAGAAAAGGATGCAGCAAGGTAGCATGCCAAAATACCTCTAAAATACCTTGGAGGTGTTAGTGGGGTTCTCTGGGAGGCATGCTTGAGGGGGGAAGTATTGAGACGGTTTAGTACCTGCTGCTGCTGTGTAGGATCCCCCCCCCCCATTGTACTGGGCACAAAATCTATTTGGCATCATATTTAGTTGGCAACACACTTTAATTGGCACTGATATCAAAATCAAACCTGAAAGTGACCAGGAAATCAAACCAACAGTGGGAAAACTCAGACTGTGAATGTGAGAAAGAAAGACTGATCAGCCTAAGGCACCCTCGAGGTACGACTAGGTCATTTGTCAGGCAAACAGATGCTGTTCCTGTGGATAATAAGCTTAAGTAGAAGCTGGAGTTTTCCCAGAGGACACAATGGCAAGAAGCCCAACAGGATGCTGATTGACTCAAGCCCTTTCCCTGTGTACCTAGACTCCTTCCTCTTTCCTTGTAGCACCCACAATAGACAACTATTTACAACACCCATCACACCTTTGTCACCCAAACACTGTAAACATTAGTGGGTTGATAGACCATTGTATGAACTAAAACTTCCATTGTTCCACACCTGAAACTGCACATATCTTCCACCACCACAGGCTATTTTTTGGGTACAAATACTCCTGATTCCAGGCTGCTCAGTGCAGTCTCTCACAGATCTGAATGCCACCACTCTCTCTGTCCATCTTCTGACTGAGAGCTGTGCTTAGGTTTTACCTAAGCCACACCACTGCTTCTATCTGCTTCTTTCCAGATTATCCCCGGCTTCCCTCAATGTCTCTATCCCATTTTCCTCCCTTCTCTTCAGCTAGCTCTTGTGTGATTGTATGTGAGCTTGAATTGTTGCATGTGTGAGGGAATGTATTTCAATAAAAACTCATTTAGTTCACATATTACTCTTTGGCTGTTTTTTCTTTTTTTTTCCCATGTGAGCTGGTAAACATTGGTAGGAAAGGAAAGGAAAGTTGCTTGCCCTCACAAGCCTCCTAAACTTTGAGCTAATTAATTTCTTACTTTTGCAAGGAGATACTGACATCGCGAGGTGGTCCTTGTGGCACCTATGTTTTGAGGTAACAGATCCAGATGCTCGTAGAAGCTATAGTAGCCTGCATCCACTTAGAACTTGCAAATAATCATGGCCAACCAGGATGTGACAGTCTTTGCTTGCCCCTTCCTCTTAAGCAGATAATAACCTGCTTTGATTTCTATACTTCCCCTTTTTCCCACCGCTGCTCTACATTCTGCTCCTCGTTTACCTTACCTTTGCTCACTGAAACTTTAATTATTAATTTAACTCTTAGACCCCAAATGACAACCACATAAATTCCCTAGTATCTTCCCTGTTCCTCATGTGGAGAACCATTATGCTCCACCTCTATTTTGTCTTGATATTAGGAGGAAAGTCCTTGAAGGCAGTAAAGCAGTGCATTGCCTGAGGTTTTTAATGAAGCCCAGAATTTTAAGAGAAGAGTTGCTGAAAACTGAGATATCAAAATATTGAGACAAAGAAAAGAGAGAGAGAAAAAATGAAACAGATAGGCAGAGGTATGTGCGGGTGTGGGTGTGTTGATTTTAGATGGCATTGTTGAATTGTGGATATTATTGATGGTGTGGAAAGATCTGTATAGCTCTTTTAGGTGATATATGAATACTGAAACTAACTAACTAACCAACTGTTTGAAACAAGGGGCAGTTGATAGATCCAAATCGTAGGGCCAGGAGTCCACCAGAGATATTATCACCACTCCTCCCACAGTTTCTCTAACTAGAACAGGAGTGATCCCAGTGCTGGACTTTAAAAGATTGTCACAAGCGGAGCTCTCATAAAATTAATAGTAGCTGTTGGAAGAACAATGATAAAATCAAGAGTGGATTTGCTACTCCCATAGCAGTAGATTCACTAGCCACCCCTGCCTGAGAGAATAAACATCTGATACCTGATACCTCAAAATTTATAAAGTAGATGCAAGGAGAGCAAATTGGGAAAGCTAATTGAGATACCACAAGAAAAGGATGAGGTGACTGATTATGGGGGATCATGCTGAATTTTATCAGGAGTGGTGTGGGGAAGTCATGCATCCATCTATCCCTTTCTTTATATCCCACTTCTCTCACAGACTGGGAGTCAAGATGGTTTACAAAAGATGCAAAATTACATTTTATATATATAAAATATACAGAGATTAAAACAGAACTAACATCAGAATTAAAACCTTTTTTAAAAAAAAAAGAAGAAGATTTAAAACAATATAGCACCATAAAAAGACCCTTCAGTTGAGGAAAAGAAAAAGATCATAACCTGCTACCAAACAGACAACAAAGAAGGAGCCATCCTAATGTCTATAGGAAGGGAGTTCCAAAGTCTGGGATCAGCCACAGAGAAGGCCCTCTCCCATGTTCCCAGCAACCATACCTGTGAAGGCAGTGGGGTACAGAGAAATGAACAGGCTTACATGGGAAAATCTCATCCGTCAAATAGCCTGCAATTTGAAGGCAATGGATGTCCTGCATAGCTGAGGCACTGTGCTATAAAACCATACTCTTTTTTTATTTGTTTTACTTTTTTTTTTTATCAGTAACATGCCATGCCCATTAAAGTACAAACTGATGGACCTACACCAACGTGTGGAGGCAATTTGCCGGAAAAGCTGTATTTTTTGTGAACACATCTTCACATCAAGAATACACTTCCATTAATCAATAAATTAATTAATAAGTAAAGGCTTATCCTGAAAATATACCATTCAGTGAACATGGAGTCAGCTGTACAGTGGTTAAAATGATGTCCAACTATTTGCAAATAGTGTTGACTCATCCCTATCTCTATCTCTATCTCTATCTCTATCTCTATCTCTATCTCTATCTCTATCTATCTGTATCTGTATCTGTATCTATTGAGGGCCAGTGTGGCATAGTGGTTTGAGTGATGGATGAGGACTCTGGTAGATCAGGGTTTGAATCCCCTCTCAGTCATAGAAACCCTCTGGGTGACAGTAAGGCAAGTCACAATCTCTTGGCCTCAAAAGCAACCCCCACATGAACGAATTGTGGCAAGAAAAGACCATGATAGATTTGGCTTGGGGTTTCCACATGTCAGAAATAATTTAAAGGTGCACAACAAAGGTGTGTGTGTGTGTGTGTGTGTGTGTATGTGTATTGTTCCAACTTGGCATTACTTTAATGAGAGGTGGAGAGGAAGTTTTCCATTCTTCTTGCCTGCTTCCCTTGATGCATGTGCTATATTTTGCACCTAACCTTTTCTTGCAGCAATATTTTAGCAGTCCATCACAGACTGTTTCAAGGAAGTGGCACAGCAATTCTTCATTCCATAGACCCTCTAATGCACACAGTTACAACACATTCCATTTTCATTGTTAATAGCAAAGTCCTTGACCCGGTTAATGCACTCAATCTTTGGTATGCTTTTCTGGAGCATTTTATTATTATTATTTTAAAGAGCTAGGCTAATAGGACTCCCAGGTGTGGAGCTATTACAAATAATGTAGCATACCAGATATTGTATATTAGTTTTGTACCCCTCTAGAGTCAGCTGGCCAAATCAATTTATTTCTAACCTATCTCAGTTTCACATAGGTTCAATCATATCTCCATCTCATCACGTCTTTGCATGCTCCTAGATTCTTCTGTTTAAAAATTGAATGGAAATTATGTTACAGTACATCATTTCTTCTCAAACATACATATTTGTATACAATTGCATGAGCAGGGGAGAATATGTTACAGATCAAAGCCACATGCAATCAGTTGGAATAAAAAAGGCCACAACTTTTTTGATTACAGAGCACAAGGGGATTGGCGCCCGCATAGGTCTAGATTCCATCATCAATCAATCTGCCTGTTGACCAACAGACCAAGCTTCTGGTCCCAGTACTGGAATCCCAGGGAGTGGCAGGGATAGCCCGTTAGCCAGGAACCTGTGTCAACAGGGGTACCATGCAATGAGTGACCTCCTGAGCTGGCCACACCTGAAACCACTAAGCACCCCCTCCAAAACACCTGATATGCCTTGTATCAATGCCAGCAGGCCATTGGTACCCAGCAACCTGCATCCAAGGCCCATGTGACTGCCCCAAAAGTTGTGATGAAAATATGAATTGTACATAAGACAAGGGGAGGGTTGGGCAGGAGGCAGTCAGAACAAAAGAGGCCCAATCCATCATGGCAGGGGAATATATGCCCCACACTCACCACTGACCGGGCATGCACAAACCCATGCCCTGCCTGGCCTGGCAGCCAATGGGAGCACACTAGCTCCACTCCCATTGGTTGTTGCCTTCACGGGCATCTAGGCACTACAACACCTGCTGCAGCCCCAGATGAGCACTGCCCACGTCTTCCAGTCCAGAAAAAGGAGCAGCTCGGCTTGATCATCCCACCCTGCAAATGGTGCCACGCATCCAGGTAGGTTGTGCAGTGCACTTTTCCTCAAAGAATGGTTTTGTATACAATTCCCTCAGAGTACGGTTTTGCTTTAAAAGCATTTTACTATATAATTTGTCTTTCATATGCATTTTTTTTAATCAGAAAGAATTGGAGATGGCCACAATCTCCAAGATGATAATGTTCTGATCTGCATATTAATTTGAGAAGTGTCAACTAAATTAGATTGCTTATCAATCTGAACCAGATGCAATCTTCCCATCCCTAGCCTTCAGTGTGTAAAATATGCCTCAGAAGCCTCAGTTTCCATAAGGACCCTGTTGCTCTTTACTCCTAGAATTTTTACCCCACACTAAGATGGTCTACTCAAATTTTATGAGAACTCTGGTAAGTAATTTCTCTGACCTGAGAACAGGCAAGACATTTCCTGCGAAAAGTTCAGCTGGGCTTTTTGAGGAAAATTTTTTTTTTCTCACAGAAATGTTACTTTTCCTACCTAAATTTATTCTTTGCTAGGCATAAAATCATATGCATTCTTCATGTATACCAAGCTCCAATCTTCAAAGGTTCTTATTCATCTAGTGTTCTTCTCCATAGGGTTTTCCATTACTTGGGAAACATATTTTTTGGTTGCCATTTGAATATTTTTGAATACTCTTTGCCTTCCTAAACCATACAATAAAGAAGAAAAATGTGAACATTGTTCTCTTACCATCTACCTTGCAAAACTGGCAAGATGTCACCCTTGGAAAGATTTTGCACATTTGGAGACTAATTTCTGTGCATTTTGGTAACAAGATATTTAAAACTGCATTGACCAGTGACTCACAGCATGGGCTATCAAAATTTAATAGAACCGACGGATTATTTGATCAATAAGTCCTTCTGCTATTATTTTCTATGTGTGAGTGTCTGTGTATGTGTCCTTTAGTGCTTGGCTATGAAAACAGAAAGGAATCTGCTTTTGTGCAGAGACATTTAGTGTGAATTTTGCAGGGAAAACAATGTGAAAAAAGACATTTGATGTCTCACTCTCCTGCTGGAGGTGAAGTATATTCAGAGTTTAGATCAACCTCAACAGGCTGGTTTCTTCATATGCCCCTGAAGGCTTAAACTTCAATTTACCATCCCAGACAGTTAGACCAACAATGGTAATGGTAACTAATAAAAGTTTCAGAAAGTCTGAAGTAAGGGTGTACATAAAGCTGTGGCTATGAAGGGGGGGGGGGTAAAATGACAGCGTTGCCCCCAAATAAAAATTGTCCACATTTCTAGCATTTCAGTAACTTAAGACTTGAGTCAGACATTTAGCAATACAGCTTAGAAAGCCAAAGAAAATGGGTAGGCAAAGTTACTGAGGGAATGCAAATACAGCAAACATAGGTGATAAGGACTTCAGTGTCTCACTCTTTTCAGTGCTAGCAATCTGAGGAAAGAAGGAAAATTTTGTTTGATGGGACAATCACCTCATTTTGCCATAGCTACACCTCTCAATGTGTATGAATATATCTGTCTTTCCCTTCTTTCTCTTCCACTGAGACAGTTTACTAGATTTAATAATTTTGCTTGCTGGAATTTCCCCAGACATCTTCCCAAGGCAAGGTCCTGCAACTGTCCCATACAGCTTGTCCTGAGGTGAATTTCAGCAGCAACCCCAGTCATAAACAGAGGAAGAAGGTAGTTCTCACAGTTTAGGAGTCTCCTTCTTCCAAGCCCCAATCTCTCAAAATGAAATTATGTCTTAAAGCTCCATGGTGACATATCACATTTTTCCCTATAGCAATGTCACCTGTCCAAATGTAAGACTCAAAAGATTTGACTGTGTTTGCTGAATGCTGAATCCAGAAGATTTAAACCCTTTAAGGCAAAGCTCTTCATATCTGTATAATCACATTGCATTAGCACTGGCTTCCTTCTTTCCGTGCTCTGAATGGATCAGCTTTGGCTTTTCCAGACACTGTGGAACCTTTGTGGTCTTACTGAAAACAAGCTGAGTATCAACATGTCCAAAGCTGAGATTATAGTCATGCATCATACAGGTGTGTATGTGTGCGTGTGTATGTGTGTTGCTCTGGAGAATGAGGGTGGAGACCCTTTCAAAAAGAAAGAACTAAGAACTCTACAGGCACTGTGCAACCTTGACACACCTGAGCTGCTGTTTGGAAGTAATTCACAAGAATGCATTTTATTCAGTTACTCACAATATGTTTAGAAACATATTGCTGCTATATTGTAAACAGGCCAAAATTAGCAACACAAGAAGCTGTGCACCTATACTTGGAGAAGTGGAAGGTTGTACAACAAAGAGGAAGGCCACTTTATAGATAGACTGATTAAATGAAGGAAATCACATCTATGACTATGCAAAACCAGAGCAGAGCCATTGATAACAGTGGTCATTTCTGCACTACACTGTTATAGTGTTATCATTCCACTTTCAACATCCTGTGGAATTCTGGCGTGTATAGTTTACTGAGGCCCAAGAGCTCTCAGGCTGAGAATTCTAAATGCCCCTTCCGAAACTGCAAACCCCAGAATGTTTAAAGTGGAATAATTGTACTATAAGAGTGTAGTGTGGAAAGGCCCTATGTCTTAGAGGTTTCTCACAGGGATGCAATTCTTTGCTAAATTTCTTCTCAAAGATCGCAATTAATAATTTCAGCAGTTTAGTCCTGACTGTGAGAAATTATTTTTTTAAAAAAACATGCAGTTTTCAAAGCCAATTCACAATTCAGCACTTATTCTGTTCAAAAATTGCATGTGGCTGTTTTGGGCAGGAAAAAAAAAGCATTTTATGCACAACAATCAATATTTCAGCATTGAAATATTAATTCCTGCACAGAAAATGTGGCTTTCTGTATAGAAAATGTGTTTTTTATGCAGATGAACTATGTGTGAATTTTAGGCAAAATATGTCCCGAACAGCAAAGATTCTCATCGTTCTAGGTTTCTTCTTGTCAGGGTTTCTCAACACTCAGTGAACATACTTTTCAAACATTTTTTTTAATATATTCAAATAGTCTTTACATGCCTAGTCTCTCATCCATAGGATCATCATGAGCTGAAGCCAACTTGACAGCAAATAGCAACAAATATCAAGGATGGGCAAAGTATGGCCCTGTGGCAGCATATGCATCCCAGGGCTGTTTCTGTAGCCCATGACTATTTCAAATTGTCAATTTTCCTGACAAAAATAAATTAAAATGAATGAAAAAGATGAGTTGTTTCAGCTGGAAATCTCCAGGAGCAGTTTCTCTTCTTCTTTTCTTTGTAGCATAGGTGAGCAATTACTAGAGGCTAGGGGACACATTACCTCACTATGAGAACTTGGAGTGGGATGGGCAAAGTGGGCTACATGTGGCTTCCCAAGGGCATTTTTATGTTCCCCAGAGCACAACAGGAGTCAATATTTTTAGTCTAAAATGAACTCTAGCTTTGTTACTGCGGACTCTGCTTAGTTCCCTCTATTTATTCCCCAGTAATTTAATCCCAGTGGTTGCATGGATGAGTTGAGTCCTAGGAGCACTTCCAGGTACAGATCTGAAAGCATCTCACCACTTGATAGAGCTCAGTTGGAATTTCCACATACCCTTACTCTCCCTTCCTTTGGGATGTCATGTCTTTAACATCAGATTGGCATCCCTATTCCTATTCCCCTAAATATTTGCACAAATCTTTTTTGTATCCTTGTGGCTATAGAGATTTCTTGAAAGCTTACTTATTTATTTATTCTGAATTGGTCTAATTACATCAACAGGGACTTTGGGCATTTTTTTTTTCCTTTATATGGCCAAAAGCTTTAAACTGAGCTTACAGGGTTGGTATAACAATAACTGATAGGCTGTGTAAAATACTTTGAAGACTATCAGAGCAACTAAATACAAATAATGCAATCCTATGTATGTCTACTCAGAAATAAAGCCCACTGAGTTACTCCCACGTAAGTAGGATTGTAGGCTGCGTGATTATTCAAACTGGAAAATATTAAATGATGGTAAATATATATATACATACACAAACTCACACTAGTTCTTACACACACACACACACACACACACACAAGCACACATATATAAAGCACATGCTGATTAAAATATACTTGTTTCATTTCATAATTTTACATTATTTGAGATATATCTGCATCTACACTATCTGTATTTATATCTGTGTCACTTTGTTTTTGCTACTGCTATTGCCGTGCACTTCTAGAGTAGCATTGAATAATATTTCACCCTGCAGTGTGTCATCACTCACAGTCCATTAGAGTTAATTGAACAGCATTGAAGTAGATTGATGTGCTCTTTGCAAGGGGGATTGTTCCACTAATAGACAGGAGGTAATATTGTGACTTTCCTATAATGGCAATTCTGGTTAAAAGAACAGCAAATCTCATAAGGACCTCTAAAGTTGAAGAAAAATGGAGGTGTCCCATCCAGTTCCTCCAGTGTTCTCCTCTGTAGTACTTAGCAGTCATTCTAGATCAGGCAAATCTTTCATCAGACGTATCACATGGGAGCCTATTTTCCTCAATACATCTCTGAAATGCTGTATGTATTGTATACTTTATTAAAAGAAAAATCGAAATTCTGCACCAAAGTAAAATAAAATTTAAGCCATGAGAATTGTGAACTATGTTGGAGGGAACAGATGAAGCTTCTTGTAATGAGTCAGATCCTGGTCTCATCCACCCTAATACTGTGGACACTTGCCTTGACAGAAAGTCTCTAGCATTTCAGGAACTTTCCCCAGCTACTCCTACCTGCAGATGTCACAGATTGAAACTGGAACCCTTCTTTCCACTTGTAAAGTAGATGTTCAACTGCTGAGCTAGTTCCTTCCCCATAAACTCAATTTTGCAAAATCTAATTTGTGCAAATTTAAGAAATTTACGTTGTGTACATTTTAAATAACAGACTCAGCTTCTGCTAGGCATGAAAAGTCTCAGAACGTTAGGTAAAACTTTGAAATTCTAGTTGCATATCACCTGTGGCTTTGAAAACATCATCAAGGTTTTCCTACGCAATTTTGAAAGGCCAAGAAAAAGTCTGGAAACTTTTTTTAAAATGGAATTCTGGAAGCAGAATCATAGCCCAAACTACTTTCCTTGCATAGAATTTGTGAAATCCTACTGACTTCTGTAAATATGATGTTTTTACCACAGGATGTTAAGAAACTGTCTCATAATAGTCTGGTTCAGACATTGACCTGAATCAATGGTGAGCTAAAACTTGAGATGATGATGTGACCATGCATTCAATCCCTACTTTCGAATGCCTCAAAGCATTCTGAAGAAAGTTAGACTTTTGTATGTGAAGTGTGAAGGTCTAAATAGGGAGTTGAAAACATGTTTTATTCAATGCACGTAAGTTTTTGACACTGCTAGTTTTGTGGGGACATCTGAGGTTAGGACTTATTCATATGTCCCCACCACCACTTTAGTTGTCAACCCATTCAGACAAAGGCCTAAGCTGGCCTATTTTTGTCAGACTACTGGTCAGTTTTTCTGAATATTGTCTATTCTGACAGTTAAGAGTTCTTCAAGGTCCCTGGCTGAGGCCTTTTTGTGATACTTGGTCTTATTTTCACTGAAGATGCCAGGGATTTAAGTTGGATTCTTCTGCATACCAAGTATGTTCTCTGCTACTGAACTACAGCTTTTGGTGGAACCAGTTTGGAAAGGGTTTCCGCTCTTGTTTCACTTATAACAACATAGTTATTGCTACAACTTTAAAAGTAACCTTTTTCCTGTTATTCAGTGAATAAAACAATTACTTTAGTTACCTTAAAAGAACTGACTGTAACAACCTGTATTCCTATGGTACAAAACATATTCTACTCCCATCTACCTTCTTGCTCCCCCAGATCCTACAAGAGATCATACAGCAGAGAATATAGGACAGGATGAGACAATCCTTGAACCATGAAATATTCTTCCTCTACCATTTAGTGAACCCATAGCCCCATAACTGTAAGAACTACTTTAAAAGTTACATGGCAAAAGAAGTAATATAATTATATCTTTATTACATGTAAAAGAAACTAACTATAGGTAATGTATTAATTCCACACTCTATCAGTGAGTGGCTAGTTGGTCAATCAGCTAGTCTGTCTGTCATGCCCTCCCATCCAAAAGATGATTGTAGTGTCAGAAGCATAGTTGCTCCTAGATGCCATTTATCCACTGCTGTTTGACTTATACAGAAACAAACAGTGACTGCTATAATCTTCCTGTTGGTTGTTATTTATGTGTAAATATTTCTCTTTATTTTTGTTTTTACAAGCAAAACTAATCCCTTCATCAAATAAATGATGTGGTAAAGGTAATATTTTGGCTATAGGCATTTGAATGTTTCTGTGTCCTTAGCCATATCTGACAGCAATTTAGGGGTATCAGTATTTATGTTGGTCTCCTGCCATCCCTAGGATTCACTTGGCTTCTAATGATTTCTTTAATTACTTTGCTGACATGGTTTAATGATCTTTATCTAGTAATGCCTTCCCACTTTGAAATTATCGGTCTTTTGTGACTGAGTTTGGTTCTTCAGCATTCTGCTCCCTGCATTTTATTAGCACGTAACTCTTTTTGACTTCAAAGCTGTGTAATTAAATGATTGTTGCATTACATTAAATTGCCGTGAGGTAAGACGATGGAGCTCTCAGAGTATTGCTCAGTGAATGACGGGAAAGGAGGTGGTCACCCCACAGCCTCACTTCCTTGAGAAAGAAGTTGTTTCAACAAATGCAAAAATTAAAATATGTAGAGTTCAGCTTTCCAAAAAAAATGGATGCAACTTCAGAGCATGAATCCATGTGTGGTGATACCAAAACCAGACGATGTTACCAAATATGTAGATCAAAGGTGATGAGAGTATTAGCTGAAGAATGAGAATCTGTTTGCAAAATGGTGTTTCTCTTAAGGAAAAATATTATTCTAAGACCAACTAGCCTATAGTGAAGAATATTGTTATCTTTCAAAAATTACTGCATGGAAGAAGGACAGGAAGTGCTATCAAATGCTATTACAGTACTGCACAGACCCAGCTGATGGGATTGAAGCACTAAGAAGGTGCTTAATTTTTTTTTTCTAGAAATAGTATAAGATGCTTCGGCAACACTTGGGGAATGGGATAGCAGCTGGATAGTGACAACATTATGTAGTAGCATGACTCCTGAACCAGAAGCAACCTGCTGCTGATGTGCTATAGTGACTTTTTGCAGAAATGGCCTCTGTTTTACTGGAGGAATAAAAAAGCAAACAAAAAACCTGAGCCATTTTGCTAAATTAGTTTTAAAATATCAGATCCTCCTTTCAGCCCATCAAGTCTACCAGACCAGTTCTGCTTATTTGGGATCTGCTTTCCACTAGTATTTATAGATTTGGGGTACAGGAAAATTTAAAGCTTCCGGACATGAAATGTTTCAGATGATTTCAGTAGAGATCTAATACTATGGAGCCTTAGGGGTAGGGAGAGAGATGCTGCTCTGTTAAAACTCAGAGCAGGTCTACCTCCCCTAGTTCAGACCAGCAATTTGTATGACAAAGTTTGCATCTCTAGCTTTAAATTGGGTTGGACAACTTTTGATCTCCAAATGTTGCTGAACCAGAGTCCCCACACTCAGACCATTATCAGTGCTGGCTAGGGCTACTGGGAATTGGATTATATTCACAGCATCTGAAGGGCTACATCTTCTCCATTTTTTCCTTAAATTTTGTTTTTCTTTCCAAACTAACTTCTTGATTGACCTTCACTACAGCGTAATGAAGTCTGTTGGGGTAGACATGGGTTATTTTATGATGGGCAACTCATGGCTATGACGTTTCCCCATGCAACGTGTGATCTTGCTCCCTCAACTCTGCCTTCCTGAAGGACAGTTCGTGAGTACCAATGACTGCCTTTAGAAAACCTAGCTAGGGTGTACATATGCTGTTGGAAGGGGCAACAATTTGCTTTTGCTTCCACTGATAGGTGCTAATGGAGGATCTTTAAAGCTTAGGTCCTGCAACAGTTGGGAGCAAAAGAGCAAAGAGGTAAGAAAGCCAGGAAGAAAGGAGGGGGGGCGAGAGGAAAAATGAGCAAAACAGAAAGAGAGAAAGAGAAAGATATAGAAAGATGGGAAACAGAAGAGGAGTACTGAGTAGTAGATGATGTGAGTACATGGTAGTGTAGCCCTTAGAAAGATGAAGAAGGAGGCCCAATGGCTGAAAAGATTCCCTGTCTCATCTTTCTAGGGTTACCAGTTGAAAAATAAGACAGGACAGGAATTTCAGCAGGTGCTGTTCATCAGCCAAGCCTCCTAACTTCACCTGTAAATTCTTTCTGCACAACCATTAAAAGTACAGGAACCATTTTCTGTTTTTCACCTGGCAAAAGTATACACAAAGGATAAAGCAGCTGCATTTCTAATCATCAACAGACTATATTTTTCAATGTAGAATGTATTGATGTTTTCTCTCTGGTTAACTACCCCCATGGTGCAACTGAACTCCTTGCAATGACAAACATGTGCTTAATTAAGTTAAACTGTATTTGGTTAAGGCATGGAGAAAGTGTATGATTTTATTTAAAACAAAATGATGCCAAGACATTTTTGAATATAAAACCAGAACTCTCTCATGCAGAAGTGGAAGAAAGGTGAAGCACAATTGAGCAGAGGATGGTGCCATAAAATCCATACTTTGGTTGCCAGGCTTCTAATTAAATCATCCTTTATTACTCCGTTTGGGGGATTTATTTCTCTTCTTTAAACCATCAGCTTGCCTGTTACATGAGATTTAAGATAGAAACGTCCCCATCCTTCAATCGCCCTTCTTGAAAGAAAGAATCACTTCTCTTTTTTATGAATGTGGAACCAAAATTTCACACCAAAAAGCACTGTGCCTGTCATGTGCAGATTCTTTCTTTTAAAGCAAACCTTCAGCCATCAGTGACTTGTCATAGATGCCTAGATAACAAAGCCTGGACTATTGAGAAGCTTTCTCAGGTACTTCCAAGTTGGGGAGGGGGATATGATGGCCATGATCACTAAATCAGTCTTTCTCCTTTGCAGATCTGTTTTGCTGGGAGGCCTCACATTGATGGTAAAAGTTTTTCAGCCCAAGTCTGTTACTTCACCCTGTTACATATCCTTCAACTTCCTAAACTGGCAGGGCTAGTTAATCTTCTGTTGGTCCACTTTTTCAGCTGTTTTTAAAATGTTCCAGTTTATCTTTCCTCCATTCTCTTTCCTCCATTCTCTTTCCTCTTTTGTCCTCAGATTACTTCAGTTGCTGCAAATCATGTTCAAAGTAGAACAGTAGCTGGTTTTACACATGATACACAGTAACACCTCACTTTCAAAGAAACTGACACTTGTCCCTGAACTTTTTCCAAATAGTCAGCTCCTCCAAACCCTATCCAGATCTTCCTCGTTCCCCTCTTTCTGACCATTTCCACACCTTATCTGATTATCTTATCTTATCTGATCTCTTTGTCCTCCTGTTGTGATCTTGGCAGCGCCGTGACAGGTGGGGGTGGGATGACAGCAGGACTGTAATGATGTCTTGCAAAAGCATGACCCACAGGCCATTGCCATCTTGTACTCACAGCAGGACTGCAACACCATACGGAAATGGCCTCTATCTGGGTTTATCCTTAACTCTATTCCCACCTGACCCTATCTGAACTTTTCACAGATAAGCTTCTAGATGATACCACATACCCCTCTGTTAGCTGTGATTTGCTGGCTCTACCCAGGCCTGCCCAATTTCTCACTTCACAGATGATGATGACGGAAACTGTTGGAGTGTAAGGTGCCTAACTGGGATTTTGGAGGGCCACACCAACTTCACCGCATCTCCTCCAAAACATAAATTATTTTTGTCCTCAAAATGCACCAATGGCCTTCTGGGGTTGAAGGGATAGTTTTACCATATTTTTGCCCCTCTGGGGTATTATAGATCCAAAAGAGGCCCTTTTTACATTGGGAACTGACTGGGTCTATGAGGACATGGAGTGGGGGATAAAGACATAGCAAAAATGATCCCATGGCCATTAGATGTAGTTTTAGGGTGTTTGGGGCCAACTTTGGTAGCCTGGGGTACCTCTGGCCTGTGAGCCACATTTTGCTCACATTTGTGGATGATGATGATGATAATGATGATGATGATGCCAATAATACCTTGATATTCAATACTAACATGTTGAAGGGAAAAATGTAGGCCAGGATTTTCTCTGTAACTTGTTCTCTGTGTTTAGGGCAGACTTATCAATGCAGGTTGGTGACTCAACTATCAGTGGGGCAGTGATTCTGCTCTGAATTCTAGTCCAGATTTTCAAAGTATTATCCAAAAAGCTGAACCTATCCTGGGGTCAGAGCTTGGCACTCTGAGTTTCTCCTTTTAAATTCAGAGTACAACTTGAAATGGAGTCAATGTCCCACTGACATCAGAGCCACTAAGCTCCATTGGGTTTTATTGTGACATAATTTTAATGGTTTCGGATACTCAGATCAGTACTTTACTTGTCATTCTGTGATGACACAATGTACATCAATATTTTTTAAGCTTCAGACTTAGACATGTAACTTCGAGCTTTGAAAATGTAAATTTACAGATGGACTCTGTTCCACTTTCTCCTCTATTCAAATTTATAAAATCTAAAATCCTTTACTAAAAGCTGGTGATTAAATGTGCACATTTTTGAAGTTCTTTAGCAAACAATATTCTCACCCATCTGCACCAGCCAAATTCAACAGGTGTGGCAATTTCTACCATGAAGACTACCATGCACCTATCTGCCATGTAGGAATTAAATATGTGGAACCTTTTAGAAGAAGAGGTGGCTACTCTAATTTGGAACTAACATGGTTGAATATAAAGAGGATTCAGATCCAAACTCAACAGCTGAATGTTCAAGGACAGCTGCCTGCATGGATGAATATGTCAGTTTCACTTTCTTCCACATTTGGGGGTGGTTGGGTTTTTTTAATCAAATATTTTCCATCAAATGCATAAAGAAAGTTTTGGCTGAGATCCTATTTACTTCCTAGAGAGCAGAATAGCCCATTAGTGTTCTTAGGCTGTATCATTTGGCATATTTCTCCTATCAGAGGTGAGTTCTATCTACAAGTGCCTGTTTTGCTTCTGCTTTGTTCTGTGGGGTCCTCGGAGGCAAAGCACTCTGATCTATTGTGGGTTAAAATCAATGGCAAAATAGATAGGAGCAGAATTATTTTATGCCATAGACCAATGACTAGTAACATTGGGGTGGGGTTAAAAAGTAGCACATTTTGAGATATATGTAAGTAGATAAGCAAGTTTCAATAATCATAGTTATAATGGCAATTAATGGGGGATAATTCATTGGGGCCTTGGATCTATGTAAATGCTTGTTCTTGAAGTCACTTTCCCAGCTCTGCTCCCAAGTTACCCAAGGATAAAATAAATATTGTGTTTAGAACTGTCTGATAAGGATGGCATGATTTTCAGGAGCATTTTGATTAATTTTATAAGCAGGAAATGAAACAACTTAACAACCTTCTGCATATTCCATCCTTTCAACACATATACTCAGTACATAAGAATCTTTAATATTAGTTTTAGCACAGTATCTGCCCAAATAAAACTTGATTTTACAGCATAAATCCATCAGTTTCTAAAGAGGAGAAGAAGATTTTTGTGCAGGTGAGAGATTAGGTTAAAAAAAGACAGGCCATTTCCCCCCACAACCAAATTTTGAAATCCAAATCTTAAGCTATTCACTCTGGTTTGTCCCTCCTAGCCTCAGTAAATCAGAGCAAATGAGTTTTATGAACAATTCACCAGATGGGGAAAAATGTTCACATCCCACAAAATGGTGATCAGATTTATTTGAAAAGCAAGCTGTAACCATATGCATATCAGAAGAAGCAAAATGGATTTTCAGATCTGCAGTGACTGCTGTCAGGCTTTCAGCTGTATGAATTTAATGCTGGATTGCCATTCCTACAGTAGGTTTGCTGTATGCCACTTACCTCTTTGCCAGCTAGTATGATTAATATTGATTCAGTTTTACAAGCAATTAAATTGGAAAACATAAACAACCTTTTTATTGGCTTTTTGCTAGACAGATATAAGCATCTGGATTTCCCTCTCTCTCTACGATGTATTAATATCACAGCATCCAGAAGCTTCATGGTCATAAGGAGGCTGGCTATAACATATATAAATATATCATCCCAAAGCCCTTTATATCCCTGGGACTTATTCATTCATCCAAAGCTTTAGGTCATGGCAATTTATGACTATCTCATTGCATTGACTCAAAGTTATCAGCTGATATAAAATTGAGAAGAAGAAAAAAACTTTTTTTTCTTTTTTTATTTAAAAGGAGATGTCTTTTCTGTTAACCACTTGAGTGTGTGTTCAGGCATCTTTGCATTTTCACTAGCTCAAGTTGCCTCCACTTTGTTCTGATGAGCTAAAGTGATTTGGGATTGTAAAAATGTGGGTGGGTGTTTTTATTAATATCTGTGATGTCCTTCTGCTCTCACAAAAATACTTAAGGCAGCTTCCATAAAATGGCAATTTAAAACGCAATGAAAACAAACTAAAACATTATTAAAACCAATAAAAGACCAGCAAGGGAGCAAAAGGTAACAGAAAGCATTCATAGTATCAGAGAAAAATAATGCCTCTTCTAGCCAGTCTCCTCAAAGGACTTTCAGAATTTAAACAAAACAAAACACCATAGCCCATCCTTCCAAGGCATTTCAGCTGGAGAAAAAAAAATACAGTACTAAGGTAGGTGATCCCTGTTTGTTAGGATCAGACTAAATAATGGTTCGTCCCTTCTCCAGACTACTTTTCCAAGGATAGAATGTATGCTTTCCCCCCCTTGCCTTTCCAGCATGGTACATCTGTGTACAGCCATATACATGCCCCTAGCACAGTTCAACATGTGTGGGTGAAGACTGGAGCATCCATTATTGCTTAAAAGTAGTCAATCAAGCACAACAGTTTGGCCTGTATTGTGAAATGTGTATGCATAAATAGCATTCAAATATTCCATCCCAGTATAAAGAGCTGGGGCCAAAACAGTGGGCAGGGAGGAGTTGTGTACATATTAAGGCCACCTTCACCCATTGGGAGAATGGAAGGAGATGCCTTGTCAGACTAGGCTTGGTCTAGAAATCTAAGCTGAAAGAAAGTAGGTTCCTCAGCTTTTGTTACTGAATGTAAGGTGGGAGAAAAGTCAGTGGTCACCTAACCATGACAATCTTGCGTAGTTGGGTGGGCAACAGTAGACACCCACCCACTCAGCCTCAGTGGGCTGCACCAATGTGCCCAATGTGTTCATCTCTGGTGTTGCTATTGCTCAATTTTTTTGCTCATTTTTAAAAGGCTTGGGGGTATGTGGGGGACCTGGGGGGTTGAGCAGATTTGGGGGTTAAAAAAACATTCCTTTTTAAAACACGGGATGTGGCACTTTGGGGCTGCACTTTGGGGCCTAGAGGTGTGTAACCCACATTGTGCCACCCCTGTTGTATATATTATCGATCCTTTGGTGAAGATTCAGGGCCCTTGTGCACTTGGTTTCACTTGGGTATAGTAGAGTGTCGGATGGAAGGTATCCAATACACAACCCAAACAACCTGAGTACATAATTTTCTTGTGATGGAAGTCCAGAACCATCTGTCTTATTTTCCCTGTTGATGTGAAATCTGAAGTCAGAAAGTCTTGGATAGGGTCCATTGATTCCAGCCCCCCACCCCACCCCCCCATGACCAAACTGGTCATCAGTTTGACTTTCAGTTGACAGCTGCTGCATATTGGCATCACCATTCATGCAGAACTAGATGCATGATATTCAGAGTCTGCAAATCATAAGCATTCACAGTGTGCATATGTTACTAGTATCCAAATGTTGTTGAATTCCAGCTCCTGTCAACCCTACCCAGCACAGCCAATGATGAAGTTTGTCAACTCTGTTCTATATAGTCTCTTTATTTGCTTATGAGGCATTTTGTATTCTTTCTAATGTCATTGCAGGTAGACATTGTAAAATTAACAAACAACAATAACATAAAGAACTCCTTTTTGCATGCACCATAGTGGTTGCATTGACAAAAATCAGATAGCTAATGAACTACCTTTTCTTTAGAGCTAGACTTTACCAATAAGCAAGTCTGGGTGTTTAACATCCTTGCTTAATTCAGAGCTAACCTTTTGTGAACACCAAGAGTAGAATACTCAACTTCAATTAAGTTAGACCTCTTCGCTTCATCAGACATCACATTCACCTTCTGGAATGGCCAGAAAGGCATGGTTTAATAGCAGCCCCAATTGTTTCTATCAAACAGGGAGAAGGTTGACAGTGAAGCATATATAGGTTGGCTGTTAATGGCTTTCATACACTTTGCCTTATTAAGTGATCACCATTTGAAGGCCTCTGCCTAACCCCACACTGGAAGACTGATTAAAAATTACCCTGACTTTGCCTTTCATGCTAATTTAGATTTATGGGCATGCCAACTTAAGGAATCAGTCTCTCTCATCAAACTGAAAAGTATGAGTTTCTTCTTCTTTCCTCCAGAATAAGATGTTTTATTCATTGGCAAAATTCCCAGTTCAACAATATGATGAGAATAAATTATGTACATTTGCATGGCACTTTTGTGGGTTCCTAATTAAGAAATGGCACCACATCATCCAAGCATTTTATTTAGTGAGTGATGGGACAAATTCATTAACCCCTATAAATTCCAAAATTTAACAAGAAGGATGTATTTATGATTGCTGTTAATTTTTCTCCATTGTGTTAGAAAACCTTTCACCTTACAATATTGATTAAGAGCAAAGAGTGCATAAATCACACTTCCTTTACAGGTACAGCTGCTGGTTTGACAATTTTAGTATTGCATGATTAAGGTAGGGTTGGTTTGTTTTAGTATTTCCTACAGTAGCAAAACAGTAGTCACTTGTGTAGATGTTGTATCCTTAAGTGAGGGACAATACAAGAAACCCTGATTCTGTTAATGACTTATTTTGTTAGAATTTAGGATGAGGTGTGGCAGGAAAACAGTGTGTGTAACTTAGTCATACCATTGACATGTATCTCCTGCTTTATTATGATTCCTTCACAATCTGAAAGTTCTACAGACACGAGCAGAATTCTCCTGTAAACCTTGACACTCAACATGGCAGAGGTCAGGGAACTGAGGGTGGGCAGACACTCATGGGATACTGAGAATACATGTTTTAACCCTCATGTATTTGGCAGAACATGTAAATAGACTTATTCAAAGCATAGGTAAGTTATTTTTTGAAGAATACCTAGAATCCCTCAGTCAGCATAACCAGTAGCCATGTGGTTATGTGGAATTCTGAGAGCTGCAGTCTAATCAAGTAACGTTCCCAGTCTCTGAGACTATTAACTACTGTTGCTTACCCTTTGCTTCTTTCAAAGTTGAGCCCAAGTCATTTTTCTTTCACAAGTGGTACTCAACTTATATATTAGCACAACTGAAAAATGGTTGATCACATTCCCTTCTTCTGAAAAATATGCTAATTCTTGTCAGCACATCCCTTCCTTCTTTTATTCTGTCTCTCATTCTCTTATACTTTCTTCCCTTTCATTTGTGTGTGTATGCATGCATTTAAATATATTCAAAGATAACTGTATCCAGAAAGTAGATACAGATTTTTCTGGCATTTATAAGGTAGGTAGCCTTGAAATTGCTGAAATTAAAAAAAAGTGAAGGAGACAACTTTAAAATAGTTGATGATGGTTCATGAGCACTAGCTATTCCAAAGCCCCTTATGTTTTACTACCAAAAGCAAAACAAGGCAAGAAAATAGTATGCACAGAAGTATTCTTGTTCTCCCCATCCAAGAAAAGTAAAATATGTTTTAATTAAATCCAGTATCTGAACTGACACTGAGATCCTGCTATTTTCAGTAATGAAAGCATTTTCTTCCCGAAAAATGCAGATGATGTTAAAATGGCAAGAAAGCACCCAGCGCATATTCAAATTAGAAACAAACAGACAGACCAAGCCAAAGATGAAACCATAATGTTTTGCACTTATTAATGCAAGCTGTCATGGTACTGGATTGGTTCCCCCTCCCTTTCCGAGACTTTTCTCCAAATGGAAGGTAAGCGAGTGTCTCATTATTCAAATTAATGCAAGCTATCTGGCAGCTAAGTCTCAACAAACAATCAAAATATTTATTACGGATTTTAATATGGAGGAAAGGTCAAATACATAATTTCCTATTCACAAATAATATCTGACATATGATCCCAAAAAGGCAGTGTCCAACAAATGAGGAAGAAATTATTTTTTTAAAAAAGAAAAACCTAACAGGAAAAGAGTATCTTCCTGAATATTTATTGTAATGTCCACAATTTACTCATTTATCTTAAAGTATATCTTTTAAAATTATAGTTTCATCACAAAAAATAGGTTTGTGTAGTGAGTGGAGCATAGGCCAGTCTAGACCTGATATAGCAGAGCCGTGACCAGATCTCCCAAAGTTCCTTTCTCCACCATGATTCTATTAAATGAAGTTACAGGCAGATCTCATTTAGACTGGAACTTCTCTAGTGCTGGATGGAGGTTAACCTCCCTCCCCCCCACAACACACAAATTTGTTAGTTGTGAGGATGAGGTAAGCATTTGTTTGTATCATTTTCCCATGGAGAGAGGCATCACTAGGAAATTAGTATAGAGGGAAAAGGGTACGGTTTCCGCTAAGACATAGGCCATTTCAGCTCTACGCTATTATAATGCTATTACTCCACTTTTAACATCCTATGAATCCTGTGGTTTGCAGTTTAGGGAGGGGCATTTAGAATTCTCAGCCAGAGAGCTCTTTGGCAAGAAACTACAAATCCCAGAATTCCACAGGATGTTGAAAGTGGAATAATAACATTATAACAGTGTAGTGCGGTAATGACCATAGACTTGCTAAAAATTGCTCCCTGAGGCTTCTGTTGCCCACCAAGTCACATTCTATGTTATTTACCCTACAGGGTTGCTATAAGGCTAGAAGGGAGAGAAGGACAGATATGCATGTCATCTGGAGGTCTGTGGAAGGAAAGCATGATATAGGTGTAATGTGCAGCTGCTGTTGCTGGTGGTTTAAAACCCTCCCTACTCCAAAGATAATGTCACATGTAGTTTGGCCTGATTCTATGGTCAAATTTCTGCTCAGCAGGGCTCTAGCTCCAATTGGGGCAAATTAACCCCAAATAAAAATTCCGCTTCCTCCAAAATGAAATTGTCCTTCAGTCCCCAAATTTCCAATAGAGAATGAAATATGGAAAATTGTTCACACTTAGAACCCTTATATTTGCTGTGCTCAAATGCACATGGCAATTTTGTCTGTTCATTTTCTCTGGATGCTTGTCTTTCCAAGTGCTCAAGGGAATTTTTAAATCACTGCAATGCTAGAAATTAGGGTCAGAATTCTTATTTTATAAGCAGGAATAATCCTCATTTTGCCCTCTTTCATAGCTACACTTCTGCTGCTTAGCCAGCAAGCCCATCTTAGATCAGATACCACCTCTCAGTCTTACCTGAGAGAGTTGTTGTGAGACGAAGGCCATTTCCACACTCACTGTTACAGTGTTATTATTCCACTTTCAACATCCCATGGAATCTTGGAGTTTGCAGTTTAGGGAAGGGCATTTAGAATTCTCATCCAGAGAGCTCTTTGGCCTCAGTAAACTACAAACCCCAGAATTCCACAGCATGTTGAAAGTAGAATAATAGTACTATAACAGTGCAGTACAGAAATGGCCTAAGACAGGAATTTTGTTGTTGTGCAACTTTGTCTCTGATTATGCCAGCTCTAAGGCAAAACTATTACAGGGTTTTCTTGGCAAGACTTGTTTGGGAAAGGGGGGTTGGCTTTGCTTTCCTTGAGGCTTAGAGAGTGTGACTTGCCAAAGGTCACCCAATGGGTTTCTGTGGCTGAGCAAGGACTTAGACCCTTGTCCCCAGGGTTGTAGTTCAGTGCTCGAACCACTACATCTTGATGGATCCTTAAGACAGGATAGCTACTGCTATCAGCTCTTTGGAGGAAGGGATTTGAGTACAGGGGGAATAACAAGTAACCAATTCCCACTGCTCAACAACCAGGTATGCTGCTATTCAAGCTGCCTGCCAGACTACCTCCTTGGCAGTGGGAGCTTCTGCTGTGAGAACTGAAAAAAGTGCTTCAGCCGTATGTTTTGTTTTCTCTTCTGTGCACATATCCTGTCTGTGGGCTTCTAGCCAGTGCTGTCAAGGTGGATGCTCTTGAAAAAAATGTTCTCAATTAAAGGATGCAAAGAATAATCCACTTTTAAGAACTTAGAATACTAGCAAATTTTCTTGTCCTTTCCAAGAAAGGATGTCTCAGCATATCAAGAAAGCCAATCGATGAAGTAGATAACTGCTATGATATTTCTTACATTTCAGGACATTAACAACAAAACCATACGCACATATGTGCACACACAGACACACATGTACAAAACACTCTAAAAATGTTTTGGACCCAAGCTGATCCATAATGCATCACTTCTGTTTTTCCTTCTTCTCTGAACTGCTGCTTCCTGCACACCCGTGCACGCGCGCACACACGCACACACAGACTTGCTTTGGCCAGTGAAAGAATAAATGACTTTTTTTTTTTTTGCAGAAAAGAGAAAAGCTATCCTATTAAAAATAATTGGTCAGCCACTATGAGGACTTTTTTTTGTCATCATTTGCACATCAACTCACGCACACCGATCCCCAAACACAGGCTTTCTGTGAAAAATAGTTGTGCCACCAGCACCCCCACACACATACACATAAAGATTACATCCCTGACATCCACTACAACAGTATCTACAGTTCCAATTATCCACAATCCCTTCCAGGACCATGGCTGCCACTTCTGGCCACAATCCTTCCACTGCATGGTCAGGTCCCCTGCACCTCTTTTAGCTGAAGATGGAGTCTCTCTCCATCCCTGGGTGTGAGAGGTGCACAGCAAGGTGTAACTGGCCCACAACGCCTCTTTTGGCTAAGGAAGAAGTCTCACTCCCTCCTTATCCAAGAGAGGTGCATGGCTCCCCCTGAGGCTGTCTCAGCTGAGGAAGGAGATAGACACTCCTCCCTTGACCAACAGAGGCACATGGCAAGGCACAGCCAGGCCTCCTGGGCCTCCCTCAGCTGAGGAAGAAGTCTCCCTCCCTCCTCAGCTGAGATAGGTGCATGACTTGACAAGACAAGAGGGATACATGACTCTGAACAGCAAGGTCTTCTACCAGATTTGGTACCTAGGAAGGGTGTTACCCTGTGAACTGGGGGTCAAGGGAGGGATACCAAAATGTGCTCAACTAAAGTTGGGGAAAATTAGCTCAGAGAACTGCTTAACGTTATGAGAGGCAGGGTAACTTAGCGAGATCTTGAACCCTATGTCTACGGGGTCGGGTCGAGTCAAGGAGCACACAAAAGTTGAAATAATAAATGATGTTTATTAAACACCAGCAAAACAGTGTATGCGACACACTCATACAAGATAAAGAAAATGAAAGTTGGAGTGGTATAGAGGGATTTTTAGAGGAATTGCTGGTTTGGGTGATACTTCACCTGTCCTGAAGCCCAGGAAAACTAGAGAGCGAAGCTGGGGTGCCATGTAGCTCAGCACGTGGAGCTGAGAGGAGGCTCGCCAAGCAAAGCGGCAGCAAGGCGGGATGAAACTCGGGAGCATTCCAAGGAAGGTCTCGGAATCAAGGGTTTTTATAAGGAGAATTGTGACTGCAGGCTATGCCGTACTTGGGGAAACAATAGATTTGGAGTTGGAGACAAAGCCTCTGAAAGGTCAGAATCTGAATGATTGAGTTATTGTAGCAGTTCTCAATAGAGTAGCCAGTATCCAGATGCAGAGTACTTGGGTATTGTATAGTTAACCCATCAAGCTGCCATCGCGGGGCAGAGGCTCTTTTGTAAGTGGAGTGCATACTTAATTAGAGTATTTGCCTGGAGGTCTCCTAAAGCAGTGAGTCAGCTATTTCTGGCCTGCCTGTATTGTAGTTTGAATATTACAGCTATTAACGGCCGAGCTTGTTTACGTGCTTGTCCGGTGGCCTTGCAAGCACGTGGAAAGGAATAGAGAAGTGAAGCCGAATTGTGATATCAAGAGGATATCTTTTAATATCCCCAAAGCTCGGACTAGCCAGAGCAGTAACAAGGGGGCTGCTCATTGTGTCCCACCAGGAATGCAGGCAGGGCAGGCAGGCAGGCAGGAAGGAACTAGACAGCATACCTGCCTCCCTTCCTCACTGCCTCACCTAGCCTGGGGTTGAAAATATGGTGTTTGATATTATCCACATTTTTTTGCCATCAACACTGAGTCCAGGAACATATCTCCTGCAGATATGGGGGACCTACTGTACCTCTTTATGATTTTTTTGCTTAAGAAGTTCTGATATACCCTATGATGTTATACAGTTTTCAAAGGAAAAAATGTGTTTCCTTTATTAGATAAAGTATGACAGCGTACATATTAAATAGCAGATATAATAGGGTAAAGATCTGTTTGGAGAAGGTGAGAGTATAGAATGTTGGGAGTGACGGGTGATTGGCTGGATGTTTGAGAGGATTTTTAAAAAGGAAAGTGTGTATGAGTCAGTCACGCAGGTGCGGGGGGACGATTTGCCCCAGGCAGCAATGTTTCTGGGGCATCCTGGCCCATAGCCACACCCCCGCATACCCTGGCCATGCCCCATGCCCCGCAGCCATGCCCTCGCACATAGTGACCACACCCCTTGCATCGTAGTCGCATCCCCTCCTGCCCCCCCTACACACTCCAAGCTCTGCCACTGGTTTGAGTGAGATTGTGATCTATCAGGGTTAGGATTAGGAGTCTGTTACTGCCCTGGCTAGCCCGATCTTTGGGAGATATAAAAAGATATCTTTCGATATCGATAATTCAGCTTCACATACCCATTCCCCTCCACATGCTTGCAGGGCCCCCGGACAAGCACGCACACAGGCTCGGCCGATAATCGCCGTAATATTCCAAAACAATACAGGCAGGCCAGAAACAGCCGACTCGCAGCTTTAGGAGACCTCAAGGCAAGTACCTCCATTAGGTATGCATGCAACTTTCCAAAGATCCTCTGCCTAGTGCTGGCAGCTCGATGATCGGACTATACAACACTCAAGTACTCCTCGTTTGCATACCAGCTATCCTATTGACAATTTGGCTCTAACTCAATCATTCAAATTCTGACCTTTCGGAGGCTTTGTCTCCAGCTCCAAATCCGTTGTTTTCCCAAAGTCCGACCTAGCCTGTGGTCACAATTCTCCTTATAAAAACCCCTGACTTTGAGTGCTTCCTTGGATCACTGCCGAGTTCCATCCCGCCTTGCTGCCGCATCGCTTGGCGAGCTTCCCCTCAGCTCCACGTGCTGAGATACATTGAACCCCAGCCTCGCTCTCCATTTTCTTCTGAACTTCAGGAACAGGTTTCGTATCACCCGAGTCAACTATCCCTCTGAAAATCCTGCTATCTTACTCACACCTTCATTTTCCTTAGTTATCTCTGTGTGTGCGTTGCTTACATTGTGTGCCTGTATTTAATAAAGATCATTCATTATTTTCCAACCGGTCTGCTTCTTGGCTTGACCTGACCCCGTAAACACTGGGTTACAAGATTCTGCTGCGTTACCCTGCCTCTCGTTTTGCCAACTAGTGCTCTAGACTAATTTCCCCAATTTGTGTAATTGCAAGATTATTTAGATGTCCCTCTCGGGACCCCAAGAATACAGGGTAACAAGTCCGTCAGAGTTATGAATGGATGTTAGGACAGTTAGAGTCAGAGATAGACAAGACTCAGGGCTAGAGTTGGTTAGAATATGAGTGAGAGAAGGGGTGAGAGAAGTGAGTTTGAGTAGTGCTGGGATTTAGGTGCATTAAATAAGTAATCTCTGATGTCATGTTTCAATTTCTGTTTATTTATTTATTGTATTGTATACTTGAGCCTCAGAGAATGTTGCATAAGAAATATTAGTGGAAAGCTCAAAGTTGATGGCAGCCAAAGGATTAATAGAAAACCTCTCTCTCACACACACACACACATCCTAAAATGCTCAAAAAATCCAGTAAACTTTACCAGTGTGTGTGTGTGTGTGTGTGGAATTTCTGAATCTTTTTATTTGTTCTTGTGTGCAATAATGAAACATGTGAAGAGGTACATCCTTACTCAGTTCAGGGAGAGTTCCTGGTACTTACCATTTCATAGAAATCTATGTGACAATTTAATAATAACTGATATTACTTGAATACTGTGGCAGCTCTTACAGCATATATCCTTCCCACATCAACCTGATGCAACATCAGAAGCCCTGGACAAAATAGGTTGATTCCATGAAACAGCTTATCTTCTGCAGATATTCCTCTGTTTTGAGAAAATATGACAACTGTAGTGGGGAAACGAGTTACATTGTATACTCCCACCATGTGTTTAGTGGTTTCTTTGATGGTAACAGTTCTCACTATAGCTCAGAAAATTACTTTTTAAAGTAGCAATTAGTTCCAGATATAATTTAATGTTCTCCAATCTAGTAAATTACTGTCACAGTTACATTTGAAAGCAATTACTTTCCTACCAAACCCAGAGGTAGCCCTGTTGAACCTAAGGCAAATGACAAAATTTGGTAATGCTTTCCTTAGATAGATCGAAAAGATGTCCAAATATGAGCATGTTAGCAAGGCATCGAGATCCCTTCCTTGGGCTAAGACATCCCAAAATAACCTTTCTGCTTCCTCTGATTGCTTTTTTATAACTCTGCCTGAATAAGGTAACTGGATGTTTTGAAAGTTTGATTTTGGTGCCATTTACGTTGGCCCAATGAAGGTATTTATTCTCCTTTTTATGAATAGTAATTGGATACTTTTTCCTTTCTTTAAAAAAAGGGGACTACAAATGCTACAAACCACTAGCCGGTGGTAGAAAACATGTTCTCCTGTCTATCACATCATTCCAACACTAATAACAGAGTATGAAGCACAGCAAAAATCAGGTTTTCTACCATGAGCTATTTTTCCTTCATTGTTTTATAAGACTATATCCCAGTAACTAAAAGCCACTAAATGCTACAGTTATGCCACAAAAGGAGTTAATTCATCCCTTGCTAAATTACTGTCATAATATAATTATACATTATAGTAGAATCATAGAATCATAGAAATGTAGAGTTGGAAGAGACCACACGGGCCAGCCAGTCCAACCCCCTGCCATGCAGGAACACCCTCAAACCACTCCCGACAGATGACCATCCAGCCTCTGCTTAGAAACCTCCAAGGAAGGAGACTCCACTACACTCCGAGGCAGCAGATTCCACTGCCGGACAGCCCTGACCATCAGGAAGTTCCTCCTGAAGTTCAGGTGGAATCTCCTTTCCTGCAGCTTGAATCCATTGCTCCTTGTCCTGGTCTCTGGAGAGACAGAAAACAAGCCCTCCTCTACATGGCATCCCTTTAAATATTTAAACATGGCTATCATGTCCCCTCTCAACCTTCTCTTTTGCAGACTAAACATACCCAGCTCTCTAAGTCTATCCTCATAGGGTATGGCTTGCAGGCCCCTCACCATTTTGGTCGCCCTCCTCTGGACCTGCTCCAGCTTGACCATGTCCTTCTTGAATTGGGGTGCCCAGAACTGGACACAGTATTCAAGATGAGGTCTAACCAAAGCAGAGTAGAGTGGTACCAGTACCTCCCTCGATCTAGACACCATACTCCTATTGATGCAGCCGAAAATTGCATTGGCTTTCTTGGCTGCCGCATCACACTGCTGACTCATGTTCAGCTTGTGGTCTATTAAGACTCCTAGATCCCTTTCACACGTACTGCTATCCAGCCACGTGTCCCCCATCCTATATTTCTGTATTCCATTTTTTCTACCTAAGTGTAGGACCTTACACTTCTCTCTGTTGAATTTCATTTTGTTAGCTTTGGCCCAGCTCTCCAATCTATCCAGGTCATTTTGAATTTTGATCCTGTCCTCTGGCGTATTAGCAACCCCTCCCAAACCCAGTTAGTACATAAATGTGAAATGACGAATTAGGATGGGAAATTTAAGTGGGTCCAGAAGACAATTTTGCATCACTAGAATTCTCCAGGTGATACATGAACTGCTAGAAATGTCCTAAACCCTGGGGCAGGAGGACTAAATCTTGAAGCTGTTGGAATCCAACAGCCAGTACAGCACAATCCTCTCTGTATCATGTGTTCTTTGAAGGTCATGTCTATACCCTGTGCAGGTATTTAAAAGTCCAGAAGAAGAAAAAGGGGAAATAATGAAGGTGCAGTTTGCATACCAGTGTGTGCTATAATAACTAAAAATACCTCACGGTTGTCAGATAGTTGAAAAACCTAAATCCTTATTTGTCATTCATGAAACTCTGTGTACAATTATACTCTAGAGGACTTAAATGCTACACCATCTATGGCAAACCTACAGATGTATAAGAGGAGAGGGGGAACTGTCGGTATTCTTATACAAAAGAGGAAAATTAATCAGTTGTCTCTTTTTGTAACTGAAATTTAGCTTAGATGTGTCCACAATGGCTTGATACACTTCTGCACTGCAAAGTGAATAAAAAACACTATTTGAAATGGAAATTAGAATGGTAAGAGTTGTTAAGAAAATAACCAAAAATAGTCACGGCTAGACTAAAATATTTTAGTACCTCAGACAAAAATGCCATTGATGCTACACATGAGAAGCATAAAACACTAGAGTGTATCATAGACTATTGTACTTGTTGAAAGGCATATGTCATTAAAATAAAAATGCAATATAATTTTAAGATTGTCCTTCACAGCCAGCGATATTAGACAAAGGCATTTCAAAAGATGTCACCAGAAGCTGGCAACCACATTCTGCCCAATGGTAGGGCCAATCTGAAAATAACCCTAGCCTTAACCATGAATTTTATTAAAATAAAAATGTAATATAATTTTAAGATTTTCCTTCACAGCCAGCTATATTGTTAGACAAAGTGAGACAACTGCCTCAGGTGGAAGATGGATGGAATTAACAGTGGCAGCTCACCAGTTGTTCATTGTTGGGTCACTAGGCTTCCATCTCTATCCTAGAACAGTCATATGGGTTGTACCACCTGTTCTGTACACCTTAAAATATTCTGCTGCCCTCAGATGCCACGAAGGACCATATCCAAATGCTGATCTATGGTTCAACTGCTAATCCAATCTGTTTCTGTACATGGAATGGAGGTGAGTGCAGGACCTGAGGGGGGCGGTTGATGACCATCTTAGAGATCTCATAAGGTCACCAACTTTTCTTTTTAAAAACAACTACATCTAGATGGCAGTGTTTGCTGCTGCTTTTGCTTTTAGTAGAAGAAAAGCAAAACTTTTGAAGGTTTTTCAACTTCAAACATTTTATCTGTCAAAAATTAGTGCTGTTATGGCTATATGGGATGGGTGGGGGGATCATGGATCTGTTAACAGAACTTTTGATATTTTTCTAGAGTTCTTAGGATTGTAAATACTGTATTTAAAAGATCGATACTATCGATACTAACTTTTATGTGTATAGAGGGAAAAGCAGGTATTAGGCAGAAGAATTAGGATTGTTTTCTTGATGTTTGCTTTTCATTTTAAAACATCCATCTGCAGTGGATGGTTCTGAATTTGGTGGGAGTTGTACATGTTGTGGGAAGGGGGAAGTTTGTTTTGTTACATTTCTATTTGCCTTTCCTTTGCAAAACATGGACTATCACATATAGTTCATTCACTGCCCATTTTATATTTCAGTAGCCCTGAAAGATAGCTTAGATTGAGAGACAGTGACTTTGTCCCAGGCTACTTGATGAAACAGTACAGATTTGAACTTAAGTATCTGTCTCCCTATTTCTGATTGCACACTAAATGCTACACTTCTCTATGGAAGAGAAGAGTTTTCTTATTGTTGTTTAAACCCTTAGTATTGACCCTTTTCTTGCAATGGCTTCCAAAGCAAGCAGATAGGATAATTTTGCTCTTTGTATGTTTACTGGTTCCTGACTGGTTGGCATTCTGGAGCATTTGCTTTGCAAAACCTCCCACACTTAATCTCTGCCATCTTCAGCTAAAGACTGGGAAAAATTCCTGCCTGAATCCTTGGAACACTGGTGCCATATATTGCTAGCTGCCATATATTGCTAGCAGTACTGAGCTAGGTGAAACAGTCTAGGTATAAGGCAAGTTCCTTTGTTCCTGTGATTTCCCCCTCTTTTTTTAAAAAGAAAATGTCATGTTTTCATGACCCTTTCCTGTGTCATACAGTCCCAGTCCCAGCAGTATGCTTGCTGGGATGGGAGTGCTTCTAACCCTTCTGCATGGCTGGCTGCAACTGCAGCTCATGTGATTGGGGATCACTGATGGAGTTTCTTTGTCAATGATATAGCTTATGATCATGCCAGCTGGCAACACAAGAAGAGCAGGACATCATATGGAAGAATTAGCAGTGTCCAACTCCTCTTGTGTCCCCATGCCAGGATGCCATTGTCATGTGGAAAGGGCCTAGCTCATACTGGCGATACAGAAGTGGTACACTAAAGTGGCCCTTCTTCAACTTTGCCCTAAGTATATTCAGTCTAAATGGAGACCCATTTTGTTCCATAGGGCTTAAGTCCCAATGCTTTTTGTGGGGCTATTCAGGAGGAAGTGTGTTGAGGACTACAGTCGTAATGTAATTCATTCAGGACTGGAAAGAATGGAATGGTGCAGCTGGAATTCTAAACAGTGAGAACTCTATACAGTAACAGCTTGTTTCAGGTTCCACTTCTTTAATTAATAACTTAGATGAAGGTGTTGACATCCAAATAGTTTTGGCAAGGAAAAGGCACACCTCTGCAAAATCTGCCACAGAGCTAGGTTTTCCAAACAACCAAAGAAAGAAGCGCTACCTGTGTGGCTTTAGCAAGAGTTAGATGGGCAGACATCAGCAAATGAAGCTTTTCACAGCACAGAAGTAAATATTATCACCTGCACAGCAAGCTGTTGATAAAGGCATAGCTGAACAGTTGGCAGCCTGACAACTTAGAGCTATCTCATTTCTATTCAGGCAGATTTAAAGCTATCCCACTACTTCTGGGATGAAAGTCAATCCATTACTTTAGAAGTGGAAATGGTCATTTTTCCTTGCCCTAGGTTAACTTGTGGACCTGGGTGAATTAGGCAGACAGTGTACAAAAGACTGGCCTTCTCCCTTCCCCCGCTCCAGTGGCTGAAGCCCCAAACCCATCAGATGATCAGCTGAGCTAATGTATCAAGTCTTAAGCCATGGGACACAAGAAACAATTTTTTCTAAGTGCCTTTTTCTCCCAACTCTAAAAATACTTATGGTGGCCACTTATGAATCACCAAAAAAGAGGAAATATATCATCAAAAGAGATATGCCAATTTATGTGCATAGATGCAAACTTAGAAATTACTCCGTTTTGTATAAAAAACATGGAAATGTATATGTCATCAAGTGAATGAGTTCTAACTAATGGAAGTAACTTTTACATATTTTCTTGTTCTCTTTTTTGAGGGTTTTTTTTAATTATTTTTTATCAAAAATGTGATCAGTGGTAGCATCAGACAGACATATGCTCTTTAAGTTTTGTTTTTTTTCTCCTGAACAGTAATTAACACTAGTGGGAAGACAGTAGTGGAAATTTTGTTGAAGTTTGAAGAAGAAACAAGGATTGAAGAAATGATTGAAATAATGTTTGAAGAAATAATGATTTTTGAACAGAGTTGTTATTGACTATGTAACTACCATTATATTACTAAATTGGTTTCAATAAAAAATGGAATGGAAAAAGAAAAAAAGAAATTACTCCATTTAAAATAGAACTGAAAATACATCTCACCAGACAGTCACTGGGTGATCTGTGCACTACTCATTCTGCTGTTCATTTGCTAACTATTGATAAGCAACTTCAAAGCTCCTCTACTCCTTTCTTATAACTTTCTTTTTAAAAACTTTAAATAGGACCTGGACTGGAGAAGCCTTCAAATTGAGGACATCAGTAAAACAATAAAATGTAACAGTAAAATCAAGCAGACTGTGGAGGACTTGACAGCGTTACTGCCTCCGTCACCATCAAACTGAGAACATCTTCAAACAGAGTTTGTCCTTCTCTAAAGTGGCTAGAAGGCTGATATAGGTCCTTTCTGCATGATGAGACTCAGCAATGTCCTTTCACTGCAGCCCCAGAGGGAGGAAAATTGTGCCAGGAATGCTCCCTTTCTCACCTCACCCAGTCACTGTGGAGGGGAGCACTCTGGCCTTGCCTCTTCCCTTCCGCAGTGCAGCCAGGCATTTGCCATTGCTGTGCTGGGGAGAGAGGCATCACTTGCACATTTCCACCCTTCGCATGGCCGGGAAAGGTGGCGGCATGGCACGATAAAAAGTGTAAAATGGGTTTTTCCCATTTTACAAATACTGTGTTTGCATAATGTGCAGGGACAAGATGGTGGCAGGACTGTGACGATGTCATACAGAAGCATGACCCATGGAGCACTGACATCATGTCCCTACTGTGGGGAAGCCATGCAGTGCTGAAAGGGCCATAGAGTTTATCCCATTGAAGTGATAGCCTAGGTCCAACTGAGATGAACTGAGATGAACTAAAAGGAACTGAAATGGAATCCCATCCTCTTTAAACATTATGTGGCCTCAATCCTATTGCTAGTCCCAGCTATAGCAGATCAGTGAGATTTAAATACAGAATCATAGAATCATAGAGTTGGAAGAGACCACAAGGGCCATCCAGTCCAACCCCCTGCCACGCAGGAACACACATCAAAGCATTCCCAACAGATGGCCATCCAGCCTCTGCTTAAAAACCTCCAAAGAAGGAGACTCTACCACACTCTGAGTCAGCATATTCTACTGCCGGACAGCTCTGACCATCAGGAAGTTCTTCCTGAGGTTCAGGTGGAATCTCCTTTCCTGCAGCTTAAATCCATTGCTCCTTGTCCTAGTCTCTGGAACAGCAGAAAACAAACCCACTCTCTCCTTGACATGACATCCCTTCAAATATTTAAATATGGCTATCATGTCCCCTCTTAACCTTCTCTTTTGCAGACTAAACATACCCAGCTCCCTAAGCTGTGTTCATTAGTATCGTTATGTGCCTTCAAGTCATTTCTGACTTATTGCAACCCTAAGGCCAAACTATCATGGGGTTTTCTGGGACTGAGAGTGTACGATATGTCCAGAGTCACTGTGTGGGTTTCCATGGCCAAACAGGGAATCAAACCCTGGTCTCCTAAGTCATAGTCTAATGATCAAACTATTACACCACGCTGGCTCTCATGCGTTGACTTACTCTTCAATAATTGTTCAGCTAGTCTATTCTAACAGGAACAAACCAAACACTTTAGGGAGTTAAAGCTCTAAATTCCAGCAACTGAGAAAATGATGACTGACTGTAACTTTTTAACAGCTGGACCACGCAAACTCAGAAAATAAGATACATGATTATAGAGCTGTGAGTTAACTGAATTTGGCCTAATTTGAAACCAGGTACTATGATTCTCTGCACTCACCAACCCACTTTGAATCCTGGATCAGATGGCGAGCTCCTTATTAGGCCAACAGCATAACACATAAGTGTCAGAAGTGTGTGCAGAAACAAAAGCCACCAATCCAGTTGGCTGAATGACATGACATACATTAAAAACACAAATGCAGATCTTCGAAGCAGAATATACTTTGGCATTCCAAATGAGCTAATGTCATTACACTGAAACCGATACATCCTAAGAAGAAATGGAAAGCATGACTTTTGTGGAATTAACCTTTTGTTATGCTGAATTAGCTATATCATCCATCACTGAAGTGGTACTGTAGGTAGCACTATTCAACTGAAACAGAATATCTGCCTCTGCCTTTCTCTCTCTCTCTCTCTTACATACACAGAGGCCATTTCCGCCCCACACTGTTACAGCGCTCTTATTCCATTTTCAATATCCTGTGGAATTCTGGGGGTTGTAGTTTACTGAGGCCGAAGAGCTCTCTGGCTGAGAATTCTAAATGCCCTTCCCTAAACTACAAACCCCAGGATTCCATAGGATGTTGAAAGTGGGATAATAGCAGTATAACAGTGTAGTGCGGAAATGGCTAGAGTCTTCTTAAATCAAATTAATGTCCCATACATTTGAAACTTAACATATTTAAGAAATGTTAGTATAAAACCAGCTACTTATAAAAAGTTACTATTTAGCAAAAAATATTATTTATTAGATATGTATGCATGTTTTGTCTGCAAACATGTACATGTACAAACACAGAGACACATTTTTCTTGTGGGTTTTACCAAAATGATATCTTTTCAGTATCAAAAAGTTATTTGATCCAGTGTAGGATTTCCACTTCCCACTCCAGTGGACCAGGGAGTAAGACAATTTTTAGCCTTCTTTCCTGTCATCCTGTGCTCCACTTCTTACACTGTTCCATGGGACCCTGATTTTGTGTTATGCAGGAAGGGGACATTTAAAGTCACTTCTCTCTCCTTTCTGTTGACGGAAATTTCTGCTGTACCAAAGAACTTTGCAACCATAGAGGAGGACTAATTTTACAAAACCACCACCCCTTCCCCTAGCACATGTACACAAAAGACAAAGTACCCATTT
Organism: Cyclura pinguis; assembly: GCA_030412105.1. Lineage (NCBI taxonomy): Eukaryota > Metazoa > Chordata > Lepidosauria > Squamata > Iguanidae > Cyclura > Cyclura pinguis. The sequence goes on from CM059602.1 coordinate 166,971,279, forward strand.
TTATGTAGATTAGAACAAAGACTTCAGGTCATTATACTTGATGAAATCTTATTGCCATGGTGAACTTTGGACTTTGACTGACAGAAGGGTCTGCTCAGTCCATGTTCAGGAGCAGAGTAGGGTGCGCCAAATAACACAGGGAGGATAAGTCACACTACTCCTAGGAAGAAGTAGTTTAGGATGTCCTTGTGATTATTATTATTATTATCTTTTCCTGCAGGGGAGAACATATAGTTTAATTAATTTTCTTCCCACTTTGAGAATGTTCTCAAAATTTGTGTAGTGTTCAAAGATGTTCTCACAGGAAGAAAGTTTCCCTAACACACACACACACACACACACAATTTTCCTGCCCCCAACACATCCATGTGGTGGCTTGGCAGAGGGTGGCAGGAAACTGAATATTTTTATGCAGCTATATTCCATCCATTGTTGTATGCTTTGAAGTCATTTCTGATTTATAGTGACCGTAAGGCAAACATATCATGTAGTTTTCTTTGCAAGATTCATTCAGAAGGGGGCTTGTCTTTGTCTTCCTTTGAGGCTGAGAGAATGTGAATTGCTCAAGGTCACCCAGTGGGTATCCATTGCTGAACAGGAATTTGAACCCTGGTCTCCACAGTCGAAGTCCAACTGTTTCTCCAAAAGTTGGGGGACCTTGAGGACCATCAGCAGTGCCAGTGTCTTCTTTAAAAGGTGGAGAATTATAGTTCAAAGGAGGCATATGAAAGGGAGGTAACCACAGCTGTGTGAACCAGTACTAAGGGCAAGACACCCTTTTTTAAAAAAAAAATATTGGAGGAATTTACAAACACCACAAGAAATCATGCAGTCTTTTTGTACAAGGCTATCAGAGGGAAAGAAGAGAAAGGTTGGATAGCAAAGAGATTTTGGGATGAAGTGGGTGACAACTACTATTTCTGAAGCAGGAGATCGAGGCAAAGTATGGGTCAGAGTGGTGGGGTCCAAGGGTAGTACAACTAGTACAACATGCCTCCAAAATACTATGCTAAAGAACTAAGCCTTAAAAGTATGCTTTGTATGTTTTTATGCCAATTAAACAATATACTGTACCACAGAGTGGGGGTATATGGCATGGTTACAGAATGCTCAAACCACACCAATCACACACCAATCAGACCATACCACATCAACATGCTCCAAAATACTATGAGTCACTGGGCTCGGAACCAGGGTTTAAATACTCTGTTCCCTTCTCTGAAGGAGAATGTGTTAATTGCTTTCTGGAAGAGCAAACAAAGGAGTCTGTAATGGGCTAATGATCTTAACTTCAGGTGATAAAACATTGATGTAGGTCATGACAATCCCTAATGTCTGAGTAGGTGAGGAAACAAAAGGGGAAGTTCTATGGGAAGAGGTTATAGGATGTTGATCATTGGTTGTTCCATCTTGCAGTTTTGTTAGCTATTGTTCTCTAGCTTTGGGTGGTTGAGAGGATCTCAAACCCATCAAGCTGGGCTCTCTGGCTAATGCTCATAAACTTCTGACCTGGCTATGCTGAGGTCATATGTCTTAGCACAAAGCTTCCAGCCAGACTCCTTTTCCATATGGCTTTTGGTCTTAAGGGTATGATTTATATATTTTTGTGCCAACTAAACAATGTACTGTACCACAGAGTGGGGGTATATGGCATGGTTACAGAATGCTCAAACCACTATAGCACACCGGCTCTCCTATTCTATTAGCTACATCTTGTCAATGGTTTGAGGTGGTGAATGAAAAAGAGACTTGAGAATTTAGCTCATTAGAGTTTTGTAACACTCAAGAAGCCACTTTTTCTTTTGTTCTCCTCTGAATAACTGAATATCTTTTTGATCCCTGCTTCATCCTACTACAAACCTATTTATTATTTAGGGAAGTCTGCCATCTATGACTGAAGATGGTCCTGCAATTAATTGTTGGCTTTCTGTAATTAGTGTGTTTTCAAAACCACATGAAGGGCAGGCACACAGTTCTAATTCCAAAGTGTGTTTATGAGAAATCCAGTTTTATGGTCCCGGATCTGTGGCTCTGAAAGTTATAGATACACAATGTTCTTTTATTTCTCTCTCTCTCTCTCTCTCTCTCTCGCACACACACACACACATCCAAACACACACATCATCATCTACACTCTTAAGTGGATAAGAGGATGTCCATCAGAATGTACATTCCTTTCAGGACGCTATATCACAGAGAGATTTCAGCCTGACTCTGAATGTGCATCTGCTATACATTTCTGGTTCCTAATCCAACAAGAAATATGCATCAGTAAACTTATTTCTATTGGTTGATCTCTGTAACCTGGGATATTCTGTTTCTTTTAAAAAATGTGGTGCTGTCTGTCCCTATTGCATATTCATTTAGGAGTTCATTTTCCCCAGTGCAGAACTTGAAGGAGCTCAGTGGTAGAATGTTTGATGCAAGGAATTCATTTTTGGTTATTTAATTATGGATGCAAAGGCATTGTTAGGGGAAGAATATTTTGTGTCAGGCTTTTATATGATGACTAAAGGGTGGATTGTTCAAATGCCTTTTAGAATCAATGCTTAATGAAATAAAACTTTCTTTTATATTTGGTGACAATCTGATTCTTCCTTTTCCTGTTCTTTTTTTCACTGTCACTAACCATTTTCCCTGTTTAATCTACATAATACATTGCTTAGGGTTTATGTCATTATGAACAGCCAGCATCAAAACTAACAACAAAGAACCCCTGTCTTCAGCTGTCAGAGATGTTTTCCCCCTGTATTTTGCCATGGCCCTCATTTATTTAGTGGGTGAATTTTTGAATGTATTATATTTTTCTTTAGTTGATGCTTGTCGCCTCCTTACTGTGAGGCAGTAATTAACATAGGAGAAACAACAAAGAGGTCTGAAAGACTAGAGGAATGAAAGACTTTTTTGAACTCAAGGTTTTGGGGACTGCAGCACCTTCTTCAGATACGTCATGCATCTGATGAAGTGGTTTGCAGGAAGGTAGTAGCTAAGAGAGGGACAGAATGATGGCCTTGCCTCTCTAAATGAGAATTCTATCCTCCCAAACAAAATTTTCCTTCAGTCCCCAAGTTTCTGCCATTTCCAAGACTGTGATTGCTCCCCTTGTGAACAAAAATTGTTCATATTTGCTCTATTTACATTCCTTTGATAACTTGCACTTTGCCTGTCTGTTTTCTTTGGCTGCCTAATCTATATACGTCAGTGCTTATCTGGATTGGTAAGGTACTACATTGCTAAAAATTTTGGGAATGAAGAAAAATTTTATGGGGAGGGAGAACTTTTATTCCGGAGATAACATTCAGTTTGGCCCTGCCCTCCTTCATAGAAACAATCCTGACTTCAGGGCATGAAAGCAGTAGCATAGGGACAAGGGGGTGGGGGATGGGTGATTTGCCCTGGGTGGCAAGGATTCTGGAGCATCCTGGCCTGTAGCCACGTCCCACACACAATGAGCACACCCCTCGTGCCATAGTTGCACTCCCTCCCACGCCCCCCTCCACACTCTCCGAGCTCCGCTACTGCATGAAAGTTTATGTCACATAAACACTGTTAGGTTTTAAGCTCTAATAGAATTTCTTTTGGCTGCGTATATAATAGTAAGGATATTCTCTTGATGGTTTGCACATTCACACAACCACTGATGCTCAGTATGCTATAATGCTTTACTACCGAGGGCGAGGACTGCTGATACAATTGAATTTGGCCTGATTTAGTGCCAGAACTTACTAAGTTCAATAATGGTTAATGGATCTGTTGTCACAAGGACAGCAAAATCAGTCTTAGTTTTACAGTGATTCCTCCCATGGCTGATCCAGGTTGGAAAGAAATTTGGACTGTATTCCCAATGGAGGTTTAGCACTATGAGGCCTCCTGTAGAACTTGGAGCAGTCATGGGAGGAACCGCTGTAAAATTGTGAGGGTGTCCACTGCCCTGCAGCACTTGATCCAGTAGTTGCCCATGAATGGGAACAGGTTCTATACATTTTAAAAGTGGGAAATTATGTAATATCACTGCTTTCATAGCCATCCTATCCCCTGTGATTTAAGGATGCATGACTAGGGAGGAGGAATCTATCACTTTCAGTTTCTCCCGCTCTTCTCTTTCTCTTTTATTTAAAACAATATTTTTATTAAAAGTCTTTTACATTCTCTATAATATAATGTCTGATACACACATAGATACATGGGGAGAAAGAGAGGGAGAGAGATAGAAAAAAAACTACAAAGAAAAGGACATTTAAAGATAAAAAGGAAAAATACAATGCTTCCAACTTTCTTTACAGTGGTTATAGATCTTAGTGTATAAAATCTTTCTTCTCGAATGAACTAATAGATATTTCATACACTTTTTCTTGTAATTCAAACCTACTAATTATCAAAGCTTACAGTTATTGTATTATTTTCCTTTCTTCTGCAAAAAAAAAAAAAAGGCAATCACAGATGCCCATTCTTTCAAAAATGTCTCCAATATTTTTTTTTGTCTGATTAACGTTAATGTTTCTATTTTAGTTAAATCATTCATTTTTAACTGCCAGTCCAATTCTGTTGGTATTAATTCACTCTTCAAATTCTGTGTATATATCAATCTCTTCTTTTCTTTTCTTTTTTAAATACTTCTTCCAGTTCTTTTCACTCTGAATATGAAAAATTATGAATTTTGGTAAATTCTTAAGAAACGTGAAATGAAATTAAATTCTGTATGCTGGCCAATTTCAATATGTCCATGTTTTTCCCCCACCAGAATGGAGAGGACCATTTGTACCTTTTTGACATATAGGTATTAATATTGATGAGATTCTAGGAAAAGGAAAGTGGTAACATTATTTCAGATCATAGACAGTGTTGATATTTCAAATCAGACAGTTCTGGTTTGTCCAACACTCAAATTTTTGGCACTCAAATTATTTCCATCCCAAATATAAAGTATTCTGCATTTATTAATTTATTTATTTACAATCATAGACCGAAATAAAAACATGTGCAAGCCAGACTGAGAACTGGGACAATGCCTTCCTGGAGCAGATGATCAAACATTCAGCAAGAAGATATATAGTAGTAATGGGAGATTTCAACTATCCTGATATCTGTTGTAAATCAAACTCTGCCAAGAGTATCAGGTCCAACAAATTTCTTACCTGCATTGCAGGGAATTTCATAGTTCAGAAAATGGAGGAGAGAACAAGATGGACAGCTGTTTTAGATCTGATCCTAATCATTAATGATAACTTGGTTAATGAGACGGAAGTGGCAGGATCCTTAGGTGGAAGTGACCATGGTCTCCTGGAGTTTATTATACAGTGGAAATGGGGAGCCAAGCATTGTTAGACATGAATTCTAGACTTTAAGGAAGCTGATTTCAGTAAATACTATGAGTGATCCCATGATCAGGAATACTAAAAGGGAAGGGAGCTCATAACAGATGAAAATTTCTTAAAAATGAGATATTGAAGGCATAACTTCTAACAATTCAAATGAGGAGGAAAAATGGAAGGTGTCTAAGGAATCTAGGGTGTCTAAGAACTTTCAGTGGAGCAAAGATTCAAAAGAGACATGTACAAGAAATGAAAAAAGGGGGAAATCATCAAAAAGGAATCCAAATAAACAGCCAGCAATGTAGGAAGAAAGTAAGAAAAGCTAAAATAGAAAATGAGCTCAGACTTCTTAGAGAGGTTAAAAACAATAAGAAGGGCTTTTTAAAAAAATGTCTGTAGCGAAAGGAAGAACAAGGAAATGGTAGGGCATTTGCATGGAGAGGATGGTGAAATGGTAAGAGAAGACAGAGAAAAGGCAAAACTACTGAACACTTTCTTTGCCCCAGCTTTCTCCCAAAATAAAAGCAATGCTCTACTTGGGAAATATGGAGCAGATAACGTGGTAGGAGAAATGTAGCACAGCATAGATAAAGAGGTAGCACAGGAGTACCTACCTACTCCAAATGAATTCAAGTCTCTACAATCAGATGAACTACATCCAAGGGTATTAAAAGGACTGGCAAAAGTAAGCTCAGAACCCCTGTCAATAATGTTTGAGAATTTCTGGAGAATCGGAGAACTCCCAGCAGACCGGAAGAAAGCAAATATTGTCCCCATTTTCAAAAAAAGGAAAAAATGAGGAGCCAAACAATTACCTCCAGTCAGTCTAACATCAATATCAGGAAAGATTCTAGAGCAGATCATCAGACAGAATGTAAGCACTTAGGCAATTTCCGCACAATGACTCTGTTCTGTGTCATCTCGTTGCAGTCCCGGGTCCAGAAGGTAGCGCATCAGCAATGCTTCCCTCTGCACCCGCTCAGTCCATGTAGAAGAGAATGAAATGGTGCCACGCCTTCCTCCCGCAGCACAGCCAGGCTTTTTCCATTGCTGCGCTATGGAAGGAAGCTTCACCAATGCGCTTCCACAGCTTCTGCATGGCCAGAAGTGATGGAAGCACCACACAGATGCATAATGGATTTTTTCTGTTTTGTGAAAACTGCACAAGCACAATGCTCTGCAACAGGATGGCAGCGGGATGGCGACGACGTCATGCGGAAACGCAATCTGCCAACCTCTGCCATCCTGTGGCAGACAAGACAGCGACATCGTGCTGGAAGGGCCTTAGAAAGGAATGGTAGGATCACTAAAAGTCAGCATGGGTTTCTCAAAAACAAGTTGTAATAGGCTAACCTTATCTCTCTATCTCTCCCCCCCCTTTTTTTATAGAGTGACAAACTTGATAGATGAAGCGAATGCTGTGGACATAATGTATCTTGATTTCTGTAAGACAAGGCCCCCCCCCCATGATATTTTTGTGAACAAGCTAGTAAAATGTAGGCTAGAAAATGCTATTGGATTTCTAAATGGTTGACCGACCAAACCCAAAGTGTTCTCACCAACGGTTCCTCTTCATCTTGGAAAGAAATGACTAGTGAGGTGCCACAGGGTACTGTACTGGGCCCAGTGCTATTCAATATCTTTAAAAATGATTTGGATGATGGAATAAAGGGCATTTTGGTCAAATTTGCACATTACACCAAATTAGGAGGGATAGCTAACACCCCAGAGAACAGGATCAGAATTCAAAATGATCTTAACAGATTAGGGAGCTGGGCCAAAACAAAGAAAATGAATTTCTACAGGGAGAAATGTGAGATACTACACCTGGGCACAAAACAATGAAATGCACAGATATAAGATGGGTGATACCTGGCTTGACCACAGTTATGTGGAAAGGATCTACGAATCTTAGTAGACCACAAGCTGAACATGCATCAGCAGTGTGATATGTCAACTGAAAAGGCAATGCAATTCTGGGCTGCATCAATAGGAGTATAGAGTCTATGGCCCTTTCCACATCTTACCTGTTCATGGAGGTTGGGGGCAGCGCTCGTGCGAGCAGCCTCTTGTGCGAGGTGCTCACTTCCCTGCTCCTTCATCGCTGCAGCTGGCTTGCCGGTCGCGTGAACCCCCCACCCCACCCCTTCCTTCCGCAGTGCAGCCTGGAAGCTGCAGGCTGCCCCAGGGCAGGAAGCTCAACCGGCCTGGCTCCAGAGGCTCCGCAGGGCAGGTAAGTGCGCGCGGGGCCTCAGAGCGAAGCGCGACCACACAGCATTTTCGGCTTTAAGCCGAAAATAAAAAAAATGCATGCATGGTCCGCGTTAGGCTCTTGAGTGTCGCGTAAATGTGATTGCGTCTTGTGGACTGCTCCTCACATTTACGCGATGCTCAAGAGACCCTTTCGCTTAAAAAACGCCATGCGAAAAGGCCATATGTCAAGGGAAGTAACAGTACCACTGTATTCTGTATTGGTCATACCCCACCTGGAATACTGTGTTCAGTTCTGGGCACCACAGCTCAGGAAGGATATTGACAAGCTGGAATGTGTCCAGAGGAAGGAGTCCAAAATGATAGAAGGCCTGGAAACCATGCTGTATGAGAAGCAGCCTGGGAAGCTTGGTATGTTTAGCCTGGAGAAGAGAAGGTTAAGAGGTGACATGATGCCTATGTTTAAATATTTGAAAGGATGTCATATGGAGGATGGAGCAAGGCTATTTTCTGCTACTTCAGAGACTAAGACATGGGGCCATGGCTTCAAACTTCAGGAAAAGAGATTCCATCTAAACATTAGGAAGAACTTCCTGATGGTAACAGCAGTCTGACAGTTGAATACACTACCTGGGAGTGTGGTGAAGTCTTCTTTGGAGATCTTTTTAAACAGAGGCTGGATGGCCATCTGTCAGGAATGCTTTGGAGGTGTATTCCTGGCAGGGGGTTGGATTTAATGTCCCTTGTGGTCTCTTCCAACTCTATGATTCTATGTCCATTTCCACACTAGACTGTTATAGTGCTATTATTCCACTTGCAACATCCTATGGAATCCTGGGGTTTGGCAGTTTCAAGAGGGGCCAAGTGACCCCTCCCTAAACTGCAAATCCCAAGATTCCATAGGATGTTGCAAGTGGAATAACAGGGCTGTAACAATCTGGGGCAGAAATGGCCTATGATTCTATAAAAATAATGCACAGTTACAGTTAAAATTCATACAACATATATTGAATACTAAGTACACTGTGTTTGTATCAAAATTAATAATTACATAGTTCATTAATCTTTGTATATTATTTTTAAAAGTAATCTGAAATAAGATTATTCCCATCCTTACATAGTATACATCAACTTTTCTGAATCTAGTCAGATTTGAATCAGACCACTGTTCAAATTAAAGTTATAATTGCCTCCCCTCTTGCTCCAGGAGACTCAAAGGAATGAGTTAGTGTAAGATCTTGAACATCTGTTAGAGAAATCTACTGATACACCTTGTCTCCATATGTCTTCTGCTGCCCTCCACCTGATCAGCCCTAGGAGGGCCAGCTATCTCATAATTCAGCTGCTGTCTCAGGTGTGCTAGAAGATGCTGTTTCATCATCCATGATGATAAAATTTTCTGCACAGAAACTATAGTTCTGGACAGAAATGCTGTTTTTTATGCAAATATACATATGCAATTTTTGCACTTGATAATTCCAAAACTGTGAAGAGTCTTTGAAAACTGCATGGTTTTCAAAGGTTTTCTTGAAGTGGGGAAACAAATGGTTTTCTTTGACAATGGAATTAGAGAAGTATTACATCCCAAATGCACCTATGACCGTTAAAATAAAATCATGGTGCTATAATAATGTAGTGTGAATGGATCCCAGCTGGTTGAAACCATGTCCTGTTAGATTGGCTGTAGGAAGCTCGAAGGAGCAAGAGAGGGAACAAGAAGACGGGTCAAGGTTAAAAGCAAAAGAGTACATTACTAGAAGGCATTATGGAGAGCCATTTCCAAAAGTAATATTTTCAGTCGCATTTATGATATTGCCATTTGCCATACTTGAGGTGTGATTAAACTTTGCCATGTGTAAAAATATTCTTCCGCAGACTCTTAGCTGAGGTAGAAAAAGCAGCTACTGTGTTTATCAAGAAACCAATGACAAAGCATCAATAATGTTGTTAATCATAGCTCATGTATTTTCACCTTGTCCCTGCACTGAACCGAGAAACAGAATTATCCAAGATGACATCCACACTATTGTTGCGTCTAAATGGGGACCATTTTTAAACAGCAATGGAAAACAAGCTGAGACACAATAGCTATTTCTTTGTTTACCTGTTCAGGTCTGGTAGCCATGTATCTGTCACTGAAATACTAAATGCTTTCTCTAAGCCTAACATGTTTGAAGCAGAAAAGAGCATGTTTCTAAGAACAATTCAGATAGATTTTTTTGGGGGGTGGGGGCGGTAAAATGTTGATTAACATATTGTTCTGTTTCTGTAAATCAGGAAAACAAAGCACAATGGTCATTTGTCATTCTGCATACATTTGTGCTGTACTGAGCTTAGCAAAAGCAATATTTGCTTATATATAGAAATAACACTTATGATATAGAAAATTGCTGCAGAATGTTGTAGAAGTTCAACAGCATTGCTTCTGCCTTCAGAACTGCATTTCAGAACTACTACAGATCTACATTTTTTTCTGTCCTGAGTGGGGTACCAATGTTTAGAACCTTAGCAGAACCAAGAACAAGCAGACTGTGGCAGGTAATATCCAGAGCTTGAGAAAGTTACATGATGAGATTTCTCAGAGCATGGTTATGGGAATTCTGGAAGCTGTAATACAGACCTGTAACATTTCCAGGCCCTCCTGATAACACCAATACTATTGCTGTCACAAGCTCTATAACAATTTTGCAAATATTTTAACAACTTGTGCGTTACTTTCAGGTGGGCTGACAAATACATATAGATAGATAATATATGTGCTTCCTTAGACATATTTTTTCTAGAAGGAGAATATACCTTGCTCAGTGACAAATGGATTTTTTGAGAAACCTGAACTTGAAATGGTAGGACACTGATGGACAGAAAGAAAAAAAGATTTCACTGTTTTCTGCGTATTTGAAAAATAAAATAAAATAAAATAAAATAAAGGTTCTGGGTACTTTTCGTGCTATTTCAGAACAATTCTTTGCATATTTGCTCATAAGTACTTTCCCTCAGATAACCATTTATAGAATAGCAGCTTTCGTCTTCAGTTCTATATTTCAAAGCCCAACTGATCAAATCTCACCAGAATTCATGAGCTAGGACAGTGATAACAGCCAATAGTTCTACATATCTGCTCCCTTAGACCCTTTCCATAGGACAACACTCTCATGTGTTGTCCTATCACAATCCTGATTGCACCTCTGCTGGGATGGGAACATGTCCCTGGGATGGGGACATGGAAAGGCAGGGGAGTTAATATCCTACACGAAACTATCAGAATTGAAAATGATCCTGACAGACTGGAGAACTGGGCCAAAACTAACAAAATTAATTGCAACAGGTATAAATGTAAGGCACTTCATCTAAGCAGGAAAAATGAACTGCACAAATACAGGATGGATGAGACCAAGGCCCTCTCTACACTCTACCTTTGTCCTGGAGTCATCTGGTGATGATGGTGGCAGTGGCTCTCCCAGGAGGGGAGTGTAATGCAGCACTTCCTTCTGCATCAGGTGCCCCCAGGATCCAGGAAGTGCAATGGTCATGCCTCTTCCTGCCGCAGCATAGCCAGGTGTTGTCTCAGGGTGCACTGGGGCAGGAAATACAGCCATTGTGCTTCTGGGGTCTCTGCAGACAAAGTAAGTCCAGGTATGTAGCAGGAGGGCAGCACAATCACCAGTCACTGATGGAGAAAACCCATAAATGATTTGCAGCACAATCACATCACCAGGGGATGGGAGAAGGATGGGACCTGGACAATGTCATGAATAAATGTATCCCAGTCCTTTTCCCCTCCCCATGGTGAGTTGGTGCATTGAGTGGAAAGGCCCTTAGCTTGCAAGCAATACATGTGAAGAGGATCTAGGAGTCTTAATAGCCCATAAGTTACACATAAATCAGCAGTGTGTTGTGTTGGCCAAAATATAAATGCAATTCTGGCTGGCTGAACAGGAGTAGAGTGTCTAGATCAAGAATATTGTAGTGCCATTTTGTTCTGCTTTCATCAGATATCACCTGGAATACTGAGTCCAGTTCTGGGCACCACAGTTTAAGAGGTACTTTGACATGCTGAAAGATGTTCAGAGAAGGGTAACCAAGATGATCCAATGTCTGGAAACCAATTCTTATAAGGAAAAGAAGAGACTGAGAGGTAACATAATGGCTATATTTAAATATCTGAAGGGATGTTCATGTAGAAGATGGAGCAAGTGTTACCCTGCTTGCTTGGGTTCCCTTAGGGGGGGTCCCAAAGTCTGTCAAAATCATCTCTTGTGGGGAAAATTAGCTCTGAGCACTGCTTTAGCAATGCAAAGAGGGCAGGGTAATTAAGGATCTTTTAACCCAATGTTTACAGGGTCAGTTCCAGTCAGAAATCACACAAACTGTTCAAATGTAAGTATTTTATTGGCATAGATGTTAAAATCCATACAATCACTCAGCTGCATTCACTCCAACAAGCATACAAGACTATAGAAATTTAGAAAGAGGTGAAAATTGAGAGGAGAGAGAGAGAGAGCCATAAGGGTTTTGGGTTAATACTGTACCAATCCAGAAGTCTTCAGCTGGGAGAAAACTATCTCAGCCACGCCTTTTGAGGCTGAGGGGAGCTTACCAGCTTTATGGTGTGCGGATCTGGGAGAAATCCGAAAAAGAATGAGAAAAAGGGCCTAGTTATAGAGCTGACCCATGTCCTGGGGAACAGATGGCTGCATTTTTATGAAGATGGATTTCAGCTTTCTAGTTCAAAGGAAATACAGTCAAACATCCTTGTAGTTTCCTGCAAGATGAGTATCTCATCCGGGGATGCATACCTCAAGGTGTCACATTCCAATCTGTTTGCATTGTTTATTTGTTCCCAGAGACTTATTGTCTCCTGATCACCGCTGAAAATCCATTCCAATGGCCTGTGAGCCATTTGCAAGATTCACCTAGGATGTGTCACAGAAAACAGGCTACTCTTTTGATCTGTCTCCATAGCTATACTGTCTACGTGTCCATCCAGTATATCCCTATGGCTCACTATGTTTGATATAAAATAATTAGGACCCTCAGGACATAGTTTTTAGGTGGGTTAGGGGGCTTACACAAGCTTGTTTTCTGCTGCTCCAGAGACTAAAATAAGAACCAATGGATTCATATTCCAAGAAAAGAGATTCCACCTAAACATTAGAAATAACTTTAATTTAAGAACTCTTCAGCAGCAGAATAGACTGCCTCAGAGAGTGGAGGACTCTGCATCTTTGGAGGTTTTTAAACAGAAGTTGGATAGTCATCCTTCAGGACTGCTTTAGTTGTGTATACCTACATGATAGGAGCTGGATTAGGTAGCCCTTGTAGCTTTTTCCAACTTAGATGCTTTGATTTTATGATTCATCATTAGTCTCTTGGTATCATGTGTTTGAGGCTTCTGGCCTGAGTGGCTTCAGACATTCAGCTATCTAAATACAAAATGTGTGATCGCGTGATCCCCCCACCTTTTTCCCCCTTACTCATTCATCTCTTTGCAAGGTAAGGCTTTCCACAATTCTTTTCAGACTTACAGGGGATATAAAGGAAGTGGTATTACTAATCAGTCAGGAGAGGAAGTGTTCCTTTTCTAAGGCAATACTACTTTCTTCTAAGTCCTTTTTGAAGAATGTAGAAATGCATCCTGCTAATTCTTGAGCTACTAAGAAATTAATATATTGTCTGTTGGAAAGTTGGGTTGTTCACCCGTTGTTGAAAGCATCTTCCCACTCCCCTTCGTATGTAGGTACAGTTATCCAGTTGTTCTTGGAGCTTTAAAACTCAAGTACACAAGTTAGATAAATATCAGATTCATTTAGTGGGAGGTTTTATGACATCCCTGAACCTTTAAGAATTAAGAAACAAGTCATAATATTTGAAGACACATTTTTGCCTCAAGAATGTGTAATAAGCCTGGTTGAACTATATATGGATACCTAAAGTTCTTTGAAGCATTCAGATGGAAAAAGTAAGGTAAGGTGATGTTGAGTCATTGTTTCATCACTGAAGTGCCAATCATCTCCAAAAGATAATATAGTGCCCTTCAGGCAGTTTAAATGAAAGAGACATTTCCCGTGAAAATATTTTAGCTGAGATAGTGCATAATATTAAATAACTATAGAACCATTTTTTCCCAGTCTGTTGAATAATCTACATATAATATTTATTATTTCAGATAGCTGAAGATATAGATATAGATATATAGATATGTCGCATACACATATGTAATTTCCATGCTCCCAGAGAATCTGGAAATAACGAAAAACTAAGATAATTTTAGAAGAAAAAAATGATGTTTCAATAGATTACAGTGATTTTACTGAGTATTTCTGGAAGATACTAATTGTAGAAATGATAATTTATAGCAAATTAACACCAATTATACAAACAAAAGGTGTTTCTTATTTCATATAGACTGTAACTATCAAGAATGCACAGTCTACCCGGAGGTGGAACAGGAAAGGCCATGAATTGCTGCTTGTAAAATTGAAAGTATGAACACTTTGGCTATTTGACTAAGATGAAGCAATTAGCATGGTATGTACTGTGTTTACCAATGATATGCCTGAATATCTAGGTATGTGTGGGATACTCTTATGAGTAGACAGTAGCTAAGGTACACAGTGAGACTCAATATGGTGTAGTGGTTTGAGTGTTGGGCTACAACCTTGGAGACCAGGACACTCAACCATGGAAACCCATTGGGTGACCTTGAGTGCATCACATATTCTCAGCCCCAGAAAACCCTGACACAGATTCACCTTAGGGCTTCAATAAGTCAGAAATGATGTGAAGGCACACGACGACAACAACAAGTGTATACAATCATTTATGTAATGAAATACAAACAATTAAATCTAATATACATTCTCAGTAGCTAGAATACACAGTAAGGCATACATTGACAGTTCTTTTTTAATTGGGCTTGTATCTATAATTTCGTGATTGGAGAGTTGCATTGAGATTTAACCCAGTTTCTCCATTAATTGTGTTGTCCAGTCCTTTCCTCTTTTATTGCTACCATGTCATTCAAAATAAGCAAAAACTGGGGAACATCCATAGAATCTCCAAAGGATAGGGGACCATCTTTTCATCATCCTGAGATGTGTCCCCTCTTTCTTCAGGGATACTATGCCTCTCAAAAAGCTTTTCATGTTCTGCTTCTTTTCTGCTTGTATATATTTTTTTAAACCTCTCTATTCCCTTTCAGGGGTGGAAAGCATAACAAATGAATCATTCAGAATTTATGGAGCTGTTTCCTTATCACCTAAGCAGGAACGGGGGAAGGGGGAGTGAAATCATGGATGTGATTTTTTTTTCACTTTGACCCTTACAAAGTGAGCAGTATAGATTTATATAGCACATTAGAATTAACATAAGTGTAATGAAATTAAAATTATAATTAGTGTAATTATACATAAATGTAAGTAAAACATGTTAAAAAGCTTGTTAGTGCAAACATAACATAGTGGTACTTTTTCATGAACTCTTATCTCCAGGTAGACAAATGGACATTGTAAAAGAATGGTAGTTGTACATGTCCCTTCATCTTTCCAACTTTCAGTCACAGTACACTAGGAGAAAGTATTGCTTCCCAATATTATACTTTTGCCATCTCTTCACTGTCCCAAGGTTTTTTGTTTGTTTGTTTGTTTTTGTTTGTTTGTTTTGTTTTTTGTATCACCCCTTCCTACAGTATCATGCATTTGGCTGAGGGTTTATGGAAACAAAAGTCTCATTCCCCCCTGCCTAGACTTGATGAACTTTTTCACCTTCCATTTAAATAAGAAATCTAAATCTTCCAGAAAATCAAAAGATATCTACAATATCAGATTTATATGCTCATGTTAATTCAAAGGTGTCTTCATTTGCTCCCCTTCTGCTTTCAGGTTTAATAAATATTGGTTTGAAAGATTTTAAGTTTGACGTGGGAGCTTTATCTGTTATCTTCATATTTTATTCAAAGAGCTAAATGAGAATCCTTTGATGATGAAATACACACAAGAAATGTAGCACCATGTACCTCTGACTTTAATCAATCCCCAAAGACATATCTACCATACTAGATCAAACAAACTGCATTTTTGATTTAGTTTGAATCTAGAGAGACCTAACAATGCACTTTTCTTTCCTTCTTGATGGGGCTCATAATAAGCAAATGGATAACCAGATGGCATATTTTTTTTGTCAAGTTTCTAAGGCACAATTTCCTGAATATAAAAAAGAGGCATGCAAGTCACACTCCAACTGTAGGAGCATAAGACACCTCTGGGTCTTCAAGAAGGAATTAGTGTGTTTCTAGTTTTCATATACAGTCGTTGACAAGTAAAATATCCCTCCAAAATAATTCAAAATAAAATGGAATAGTTTTTAAAAACACAATTTGTTCATACATTATACCTTTTATATTAGATTTTGGTTGGATGCTTTCATGCATAATTTTTTTAAAAGCATCCTTTCCAAGAGCAAAAAAGTTAACTCTTGCTGCTGTACAGACTGTACAGACTACATCAATACATTTTATAGTGGTACGTATCAAAAGAAGAGCTGACCAATGAACTGTTAAGATATTGAAAATTATCAATGCCTTTGCTAGTTGTTGGCATAATGCAATCAAAAAGGGCTATGTGACTTCATGGTTCATATAACAAGTCAACAGATAGTAAATTCATTGATCTAGTGCTACATCATGAGCAGTTTGGTGGACATAGACTGCAGAATCCAGGGTTGATAGTACTTCTCCAATAAACCATGAATCATAGGTGTCCTTGGGACTGCACTGATTTTAGTAGGAGGGGGTTTGGGTATCTTAGTTTTTCCTGTAAAAACACATGGGATTTGGCTTGCATAAGTCTCACTGTTAATGTACTGTCTGTTAACTGCAATCACAGAAAGGGAGTTAATGAAAGAGTAAGAAACTTCATGCATTGAAGCTAGCTTTATGACACCAATAAATAGGACAATCTCTGTGATCAGTGACTTTGAGCTCAGTTTGAAGAGAAACACTTCCACTTCTTTAAACACAACCATAATGTAATCAATAGATTTCCCTCAAACAATGTGATCCTTATATTTTCCAAAACGGTGATGGTCATCATGACCCAGGTTAGGACTATTCCATGGGTACATAGACAGTACCTCTCCAGACCAATAAAAAATGGTACTCTCGATGGCCTACTGTGAGATGGTAGGCAAGTTGATTCACAAAACATTAGTTTTCACGATTTCATTATATATTACTGTGATGTAACTTGTGAGGGAAACAATATTCAAAAATATTCAAAAATGATAAAAAGCATGTTTTTTTTGGGGGGGGGGGAGGAATACTGAGAAATCCTGATGAGAAGAATCCTGCACTTATGGCAATCTTCACGTGTGACTGTTTTACACAAAAACATTTCCTGACCAGAAAATATTACATTTCTACACAGAAATATGATTTTTCAAAGTTTTTTGTGGGGGAGCTTCCTGTGCAGAAAATGCTACAATGGAGGGCATTCCATGCCAAATTGTCGTGTAGTTGATTTCCACTGAAAAGTGTATTTTATGTGCAGGAAATAGCAGAGAAAATGTTATTTTCTATGCTAAACAACGAGGTGCAAATTTCGATTCTGAATTGTGAACAGGCTGCAAAATTGTTTGTTTTTCAAAGTCTTTCTCACAGCAGGAAGAAATTTGCCAAAATTATTCATTGCTTCCTTTAAGAAGACAATTATTGATGAACTACATCCCTAGAAGTAGTTCAGTCATAAGACTATTTACATTTTCCTTAAGGTATTTAACCTTTCTCCCCAGAGTTTGGTCCCCACTTCAATCCCACTTTAACCTCATTTTCAACAGAATTTATTTTCCTGTATTGGAAGAGTCAGCATAGCGTAATGGTTTAAATCTTGTTTTAGGGCTTCAGGAGACAGATTTGAAACTCAGCTCAGGCAAAGAATCCTATAGCGTGACTTTGAACAAGTCACAATCTCAAAGTTTTAGAGGAAGCCAATTGATGGAAAACATTCTCTGAATAAAATTTGAGAAGAAAAAAATATGGTGATAGGGTCACCATAAAGTGGTGTAAACTTGAAAGACTTAAGAACAAAACAACAAATAAATACCTCAGGTAAGACTGAAGTGCCTCAGACTGGCCACCTGTGCATGTCTATCCAAGTTTGTAGTATTCAAAGGTCAACTGAATGAGACTAAACAATTTATTAAAATTAAAATAATACAAGATCTAATAGTGTAACATTTCTCACACACACACTCACACACTTCCAATCTCTCTGGAAGAGCTTTGAAAAACACAAATTTTTGCAAGTTCTTTTTAAACACAGTATCCATCATACATACTAGGTTACTTTTTGAATCAACGGGAAAAGGCACTTTTTGAGTAGGAAGCTCAGAGTGCTGGAGGTACATTCCTTATGTCTCCATCCTACTGTGTTTGTGACTAAACTCTGAAAATATTCCAGCACATATCAGCAAGACACATTACAAAAGGATGCTATAAAAACTGATCTTCAAATCTTGCACAAAAAGCTCACTTGAGAGAAATGAAACAAAAATCAGATTGGCAGTAAGTGGCTAAAAGTGTCCATTGAAACATTTAAATTGGTTGCCAATTTTCTTATTCCTGTAAAAAAGACTGCTGGATTTATATTATAATTTTGCAGCATTTCCACAGAATAAATTTCTTCAACCTTCATATAGTGGCTATTTATTTTGATGCTTCTCCATATAAGGAATGATGAGAAAGTAGATTTCAATCTTTGGGAAAATCTCCGGGCAATTTCCAATAAATTGGAAATTTATGTCAATACCAAGAACAAAATCACTCCACACCCAGGCCATCTATTGTGAAATAAATTTAATGTCAGTACCAGCTCAGATAGATCCAAAAGGACTTCCTGTGGTGTGTCAAAAAAAGCAGGACTCTGGCTGGGCCTGAGAATTTGAGCAAAAATGCCAAGAGAAGAAGCCTCAGGAAAGCCTACCCAGCACAGTCAACAAAAGGCGTGCACCTTCCATGTTACTGCTACTTCTTGGTTGCACTCTTCCCGTGGAATTGTGGGTGGAAGATCTTTTACTTCTTTGCAGAGTCAGGCCCACCAACATGACTCATCATACTCTGACAACAAAGTCCCCCTACTCCAGCTGTAGATTTGAGAGAATTGGCAGATAAAAGCAGTGGGGTCACAGTAGGTGAAACCAAAGGGGATCAGCCCTTTGCCAGTCTAATATAGGAAAGAGGTGCGGTGAAAAAGAGGAGGATCTGATATTGGATCTGACAGGGCAGCCATTAGAGTTGTGTAAGGCAGAGGGAGATGAGGAAAGGGGAAACAATTATACTTTAACCAAACAGACAGGAACAGGGTACTACTTGTCCCTAAATGGTGTCCCAACTCAACCTGGATAGTCTTGGTAACAGAACCCCTGAGTTGACAATGCTACTGGTGAATGCAAGGTTGGTCAGTGGGAAGACAGTAGCCATTCAGGACTTGAACTTGGATAAGCGTGCTAACCTGGCATGTATTACAGAGATATGGTTGGATTACGCTGGGGGGAGGGGTTAATCTATCTCAGCTTTATCTACCAGGGATTTGTTCAGCAGCAGGTGAGACCTGGGCAGTGGGGAGGTGGAGTTTCAGTAGCCTATTGAAATTTCATCCTCTTGACCAACTGCCCAATCCCACAGTTTTCTGGGTTCAAGTGTGTTTACCTGAAGCTGGGTGCCTGTGACATCATTTAACCAGACATGAAGAGGTGTCATCACTGCTGAAATCCTCCAGGATTCTCTGGAGGCCTCAGCACTGCTGTAATCAATTTGCATCTGCCTATATGGAAATGCATGCATAGCTAAACAGCCCTACTACACTATGCTGAGCCATATAGGATTACAGGCATTTGTTGCATTCTTACCACATTTTTCAGAGTCACAAAGGCCATTCCCGCATGAGGGGTATTTGAAACGGTGCAGTCCGTCCTCCAGGGAGGACTTCTGCACCTGGGAGCGGACTGCGTCCGGACTATTTAACGTAGATCCGCCCCCTAGCCCGCTCCGGAACTACCCCAAGTGGTCATCCAGTGTGCTTTTGAAAAACCTGTTTCTTTTGGTTTTTCAAAAGCACGGAGCGTGCCAGTGCGAGCCTGCTCCCTTGTGTAGATTTGCAGGCTCGCACTAATGCGAGCCTGCGATCTGCCGGGGGCGGGGTTGGGGCTGGCTGGCTTCAGCGGTTGGTTGAGACACTTGACCAACTGGAAGCTGCCATTTTCGACACCAGAGCAGTGCAGAGTGCAGAGTGACGAGCACGCACTGCTCCGGAGCAGCCTGGACCGGACCGGGGAGCCATAAGACCCGGTAAGTAGCAGCACAGGGCGAACCTGAACCTGAGACATTTCCCCAACTGTAGAGTTCAATAGGACATTTGGGTAAGCATGTTTTGGGTTGCATAGTCCTAGAAGCACAGCCATGGCAGGACTATGAGAGATGTCAGAAGTACTGTTGGCAGCATTTTATCATCACGTCCCAACCTTTCAATAAACTGGTGAAATGCTGGCATCAATCTCGGCTTTCCAGTTGTAAGACGATTTAAGGGCATCTCTACAAAGTGAAAAGCATTTAGAGTCACTTGAAACATTACTAGGCTCCCACAGGATTGCAACGGTGATTGATAAGGATTGAAAAGAAGACACAGCAAGGCCTTTTCCAGATGAGGCCAGTGTTCCCTGCTTAGGCTCCCCTGCTTAAAAAGAAAATGGTGGTGAGGAGGATCCCTGTTCTTACATTTATACCTTTAACATCAACCCAGCACTTTAGCAGAAATTTAGCAGATTTTAAGGGTGGACTAGATAAAATGATAAGCAGAATTTCACTTTTTCTTTCTCCCCCTCTTCTCTCTGTATGTATGTCCCACAGCACCATTGTCTATTGCAATGTGTAAGAAAACTTGAAAACACTGATACTGAAACTGGTGATTCTTTTCAGCTGACACTTTCCCCATTTGCTACTTTCTTAGAGCTTTATTTCCCTCCATCTGTTTCCCCTCATGAAGTTTCAGGATGTTTCCTGTTGCAAACTGTTTCCTGTTGCATCTTTACGAGTGGGAGGTAGAAAAACAAAGGGCAGGAGACAGTTAAATATCTCTCCCCTCTGTTTTCTCCACTGAACATTTTTCTGGACCTATGGGGGGTGGGCAGGCAAAGAAACAGGCTATATATATATATGTTAAACACCTGCAATTTTAGAGACAGCATGTAGTTGGATCCACATGCTACAGTTAAAAGCAAGGAGAAGGGTCAGTATTAGGTTGAATACAGCCAGTTTACCTGGTGGAATAAATCTTCTAGGTTGCTTTCCCGTGAACACTAAAAGGAAAAGTTTGAGGATGTCCATAAGGCCAATGTAAGATAGAACCATGTTGAAGGAAAGTATCCCCAACCAGTGAAAATTTTGGAAGCTTTTCAGTCACCAAGGTCTTAGGACATGAAGGAAAAGCTAGTCAAGCATTTGCAGGATATTCTGTCCCCTTAGCCATGTCCAACAGGCACTGTCTAATGATAATCATAGTAAACTGAAATGTGAAAGAAATGTTCATCATGAGTAGTTTTCACTTGGTGCTTGCTTAGTGATTTTCCATTGGATCTTAATGACTTCTGTTTAATGTTTGATTAATATGTTTTATACATTGTTGCTGGAAAGACTTTCCAAACTGCTGTAAATAGTAAAATGTAAGTTTGTTCAGCTGCTGGACTGCTCAGTTTGCCCAGTGCTCTGTTGTTAAATTAACTGCTGTCTTCAAATTACTACAGAGCCTACTCTTCACTTCCGCAACAACACTTACTTGAGCATATTCCAGTGGACTCAATGAATTTGATTATGGGAAAACATTTGAAACATTGTGTTGCAAGAATGAGACTTATTGGACACAAACCTTTATAACTTCAGATGCGATGAAGCCAGCAATGACACAGCTTTCTCTCGGTTCTGTTCTCCATCCTATCTTTTATTTTTGGCAGCATACTTGGGAGCCACATTTCTCTCATCATATGATGGAAAGATGAATAAGGGATGTGACATCATTGCTTTTTGTCTCACTATACTGGGATATATATGTGGAGGGATTGGTGGATGATGGGAGCTATGCAAAAACCGCTATAGCACTTCCCTCCTGCACTGAGCTCTGGCAAAATGTTGTACCAGAGTCAAGTGTATCAAAAACCACCATATAGCAGAGCACTATACACACAGCTTAGAAGCGTGCCCAACAGAGTATAAACACTAGCAGCAATGCTCTGAAGCCACAAAATACGCTCACACAATATTATGTTCCAACTTGGAGGCTTTTACTCTTCAGTTATGATACATACATATTTACAGTACTCCAACGGAGTTTCAGCGTTCCACAGCATGCATCTGACATAGCCTCTGGCCGCACCATCAGACAGTTGGCTAGGACTCAGCCCCTTATATACATACTTTGCTAATGCAAATCTAGCCAACTTTGCATGTTTGCATGTTCCCATGTCTGATGCAACCCTCTGCCCCGGTTACATGTTACAATGTCTCAGCAAGAGTGACATGGGATTACATCATTCACTGTCATTCCCAGATGCAAACCTCAATGTGCATCATACATATTTTATTTGGACTACAGGTCATGTCCAACCTTTCCTCACAGTATATCTAATCCCTAGTTTTGAAATGGCAATGTGATATGAGTATCCATACTCATCCACTGCTGTTGAATGCATATATCTGATGGAGTGCATGTAAAAATCCGTTTCAATTCAATTGGTCTTTTAATATGCTAGATATATCCAAGGAATCTACTTTCAATTCGAGATTCAACAGACTTTATTTAGTCTGCATTTTCCAGACTGTCTGCTAGAACTGAGCAGATTTCCGCACCTTACCTTTTCGCGGAGGTAGGGGGCTGCGTTCGCGCAAGCAGCATCTTGTGCGAGGCACTCACATCGCTGCTTCTTCCTCGCTGCAGCTGGCTTGCCGGTCACACGAACGGCCCCGCCTCCGCCCCTGCCCCGCCCCACCCCTTCCTTCGCAGTGCAGCCTGGGAGCTGTAGGCTGCGCTGGGGGAGGAAGCACGACCAGCCTGGCTCCAGAGGCTCTGCAGGGCAGGTAAGTGCACGCGGGCCCTGGGAGCATTGCACGACCGCGCACCATTTTCGGCTTTAAGCCAAAAATGAAAAGGTGCATGCCTGGTCTGGTTTAGGCTCTTGAGCGTTGCGTAAATGGGAGTGCATCGTATGGACTGCTCCTCCCCTTTACGCGATGCTCAAGGGGCCCTTTTGCTTTAGAAACGGCATGCGAAAAGGTCCCGAGACAATTCACACACATGTTGATAGCTGCAGATGTATCTAGAAAATATGTATATATTTCCAACATAGAGACAACATTGCTTAAATATGTAGTCAGTGCAGAGGGTGAGGCATTGACGAAATATGTAAAATTTAAAATATGAGCATAAACAAGCAAAGAAGTTGGAAACTGCCTCCAACAGAAATAGGCACAGATAGAGCATAGATGTTGGGAAGTGAGAAAATCTGCAGAAGTGAATATAGGTGGGCGAATTCTTAGTTAATTCCTGGCTCAGACTTCATAATGCAACAATTTAATATGATAAAACATTCTGAAGCAAGTAGCCTGAGCAGCATTTTCTTAATCACCCAGGTCAATCGCATTTTTCATTGTGTTAAAATAATAGCTTCTTACCTCGCTTTTGTTCCTGTGAGTCCAGTAAGGAGAAAAAAAAAGTTTCTGTTTACAGAATTGTTCTGTTGCAACTAATACATAGATCCTACTGAAGGGGCAAGTGAGCAAGAGCATACATGTAAGAACATATGTTACCCTGTGTACTGGGGGTCCCGGGAGGGACACCAAAATTTGCTCAACTAAAGGTGGGGAAAATCAGCTCAGAGCACTGCTTAGCATCACGAGAGGCAGGGTAACTTAGCAAGATCTTGAACCCTGTGTCTACAGGGTCGGGTCGAGTCAAGGAGAACACAGAAGTTGAAATAATAAACGATGTTTATTAAATACAAGCAAAACAGTGTATGCAACACACTCATAAGAGATAACTAAAGAAATAAAGGTTGGAGTGGTATAGAGGGATTTTTAGAGGGGTTGCTGGTTTGGGTGATACTTCACCTGTCCTGAAGCCCGGAAAAAAAAAAAGAGAGCGAGGCTGGGGTGCGATGTAGCTCAGCATGTGGAGCTGAGGGGAGGCTCTCCAAGCAAAGCAGCAGCAAGGAGGGATGAAACTCGGGAGCGATCCGAGGAAGGTCTTGGAATCAAGGGTTTTTATAAGGAGAATTTGACTGCAGGCTATGCCGTACTTGGGGGAAAACAATAGATTTGGAGTTGGAGACAAAACCTCTGGAAGGTCAGAATCTGAATGACTGAGTTATCACCGAGGTTCTCAATAGAGTACCCAGTATGCAAACGCAGAATACTTGAGCGTTGTATAGCTCGATCATCAAGCTGCCAGCACGGGGAAGAGGATCTTTTGTAGGTTGTGTGCATACCTAATTAGAGTACTTGCCTGGAGGTCTCCTAAAGTGGTGAGTCGGCTATTTTCTGGCCTGCCTGTATTGTCTAGGAATATTACGGCGATAATCGGCCGAGCCTGTATGCGTGCTTGTCCGGGGGCCTCACAAGCATGTGGAAGGGAATAGATAAGTGAAGCCGAATTATGATATCAAAAGGATATCTTTTAGTATCCCCAAAGCTCGGACTAGCCAGGGCAGTAACACATATCGGTGGTGGACCTGCTGTTACCAGGAATTGCTTAGAATCAGATAATTAAACACACACACAGGCATGTTGTTGTTGTTGTTGTTGCTGTTGTTACAAACAACTTCTAGTAATATACTTTATTGGACCTATGGTTTAATTTATTTTTTTTTAATAATTTTATTAAGTTTCACAAATAAAAAAAATCACCTCAAATTGTACTTTTACATATAATGTTTTTGTTCTTCCACTCTGATCTAGTTTTCATTTTCTAGATATCTACTCACATATAAAAAATTATGCCTCACAATTCCATGTTCATCTTACGTGTTTGATCTTGCATTTCTCTCATCAACTCCTGTTATGTTACAGTTATTCCCCTTTAATTTCAACCATAATTCAGACATTTTCACTTGGCAGTTCCCAGCAATTACCCATTACAATTTGCCATTCTGCTTTTATCTGATCGTCCGATTTCCCCTTTAATCTTTGTGAAACAATATCCACATTTCTATTCTCAATAAATGCCCCCCACCATTGTTCGATTGTGGGTATTTGCTGAGACTTCCACAATTTGGCATATTCAGTTCGCGTTGTCGTTATCATGTACAATATTAATCTCCAATGCCTCTTAATATTAATATTCTCAAGAACATTTGTCATGTTTAACAAATAAAATTCAGGTTTTTTACAAATTGAAGCTTCAATATTTCACACATCTTTTTATGTATTTCACTCCAATATTTCTTTGCCTTGGGACATAACCACCACATATGAAATATTGTTCCCACCTCTTTCTGACATTTCCTACACATTCCCGTACCTGTATTGTAAATCTTTTTCAACTTGTCTGGTGTCATGTACCATTTATGAAACATTTTAAAATAGCTCTCTTTGAGATTCTGAACCATTGTAAATTTTTGTGTCCTTTTCCAGCTCTGTTCCCATTCATCTAATTGAATTGAATGCCCAATATTCTGCGCCCACAAAATCATTGCAGATTTCACAGTCTCCTCCTGTCTCTCCTGTGTTAATGTTTCTTGATATATATGGGCTAACAGATGCGGTGGATTGTCAAAGATCCATTTAATCACTCCTGTCCTTTCTTTGGATTCTATTCCATAGGTTTTCAAGTCCATCTGGAATCTCTCGTTTAGCTGCCTGTGGACCTATGGTTTAATTTAAGGCCTCATTCATATTGGCTAACCTTATTATTTCATATCATCTAGGTCTGGCTACATTTGTTTTAATGTGTAAATTGAGGGACAGAGCCTGTAAAAGGACTGCAATCCTGGTGACATTGGCAATAGTTTAGATAAAGTCTCTTTATGGTGCAATAAATATTGAAGGCAGAAAAACAGTAATACAGGGGGATTTTTTCCTTCCACAAAAGATGACTAAGGGCACAGGTGAGCAGACATCAAACTTACAAAGTTGAACTCACAGTCCTTGTGTAATCTCTGTCTCACAAACACACATATACCCCCCCACACACAATTCCTCCCTTGTGCCTATCCACCCATACCAGGAGCTTAATCTTTCATCCCAGAAGAATTCCCCACATCTCAAGATTCCATTTGTCTTACATGGCTGTAGTTATTAAACAGCTGAGCATTGAAACCCCTTAGTTATTTACTTCAAATCATCCAAATGTCATTCTACCTCCTTCTTTTCCTCGATTGCAGGCATCAGTAGGGCCACTGTGTGATGAGAGCTGTGCATTGGGTTTGCTGGTTTAGGGAAAAGCTCTCCCAGGCACTAACTCACTCTCTCTCTCTGTAGAACCATACAGACTATAGGTTTTAAAAATGGACAATTAACCAGAGTAGCTCTGAAAACAATGAAAGAAAAAAGAAATCAGGTTGAATACAAGCTGTTTTTGAAACACAAACAATTATTTCTTAATTAAAAGACAGAAAAATATAGCAGCAGAACCCAACAGAACAATCTGTGTTCAATGCAAACTGATTCTCAAAAGAAAAGAAGGGGAGAATGGCACAGCTGCTTTAAAAAAAAGTCTACTTCTGACCAAACTCAGTGGGTTAAAGGTGTGCAGCTAAGCTTAAAAGACTGCAGACTAAGGCATGCACATGGATTCTCTCAGCCTCCAATGGAAATAAAGCTCCAGCTTGTTAGGTAGCTGAAGATAAGGCAGGAGTTCTTTCTCTTGGGAAACTCTGTGATCCTCCCAGGCTCTTTCTGGTCTTTCTACAAAATTTCTTAGGGATGGGCCGACCAAATCCTTGAATCTGGGCAAGGATTTGAGATTCAGGGATCCGAATCCCCCACCAAAACAGGCAAATCGAATCTCTTGAATCCTACCCTGGCCGGGGGGAGAAAGTGGTAGGGAGCGCGATCTCATGCTCCTCATGCTTCTCCCACTGGCCGCTGGCCAATCCTGCCTGGGGTGGGCAGCAAAAGGTGGTGGGAAGCATCATCTTGCACTCCCCGCCTGCTGCCACTGGCTGCGAGCCCGATCCTGCCCAGGATGAGTAGTAAGAGGTGGCAGAGAGCACCATCTTGTGCTCCCACTCTGCTCCTGCTGGCTGTGGTCCCAATCCTGCCCAGTGTGGGCAGCAAAAGAGACGGGGAGTGCCATCTCACACTCCCACCAGCAGGATCATGCCCAGGCAGGCAGCAGAATGTGGTTGGGTTTTTCAAAATTGATGCCTCTGGGGCCCACCAAAGGCCTGATTGGCCAGCGGGCCTCTGGGCGCACTAGAATTGTGGCATAAAGCTGAGGACATGCTGGAGGTTGCCTGGGGCTGCTGCCTGTGCCCGCTGGGGCTGCTTGTGCCCACTGGGGCTGCCTGTGCCCACAGCTGCCTTCCTCTGCAAGGTAATAGTCTGTATTGTTTCGACTTGAGAGTTATGTACTTTATGTAGTAGATGAACATGTCAATTGCATTTGTATCTTCTTAATAAGAAGTATGGGTATGTTTTCCTGAACTGAAAACTATTTTTTAATTTGTTTTTCGTTAAACAAAGATGTCAAATTTTGCTTCAAAAACACTTTTCAGTAGAAGTGCTTTCTTTCCCTTGATTTTCAAACCCTTGTTTTTATAAAATGATTCAAAATATTTGAGATTCATGACATTCATGGATTCCAAGAACCTACCAGGGATTCGGATCCAGATTCGTAAAATTCTGGATTCATCCCATCCCTAAAATTTCTCCTCTGGCATTCTTCCAGGCTGTTTCTTTCCAGCCTTTTCCTATCAGGGGTGCAGATCTGCAAGTCTGTGTCTGCAAGCAGGCTCTTTTCTTAGGGGAAGCAGCAGCATCCTCAAGTCTCTGTGTGTCTGCATCTAACCCTTTCCTAACTTGAGAACTATCAATCTGGGTTCAAGGGGACCTTCTGAGAGAGGCTAACATGACCTTAATGATATACTCTGGTGGCTTAGATTTGAATATGACCTCTGCTCATTAACTTTTGCATACTGTGAATGACTCTTAAGTAGTCTGAGGAAATGCAAGCAATAAATTCTGCACACATAGGACCAAGCCAGCCTGGTAGAACCATTTGCTTTCTTTCAAATCTGGATGGCATTTCCCAACATCTCTGGACAATGCATATTACCTGTCTGAACCAGTTTTGCAGGGCTTCCATTTGCTGAAAGTGAACAAATCAGTTAAGTACATCAAAGAGCCATTTCCTTTTTCAGTAGGAGGGAGGGTTTCTTTGGTGGGAAAGTTCCAGCTTGATTTTTTTTTTAAAAAAAAAAAATAAGGCCTGACTTCTCCAAGATGGACATAGAATCCAGGCAACTGATTGCCTTACTCTGCATGTGTACAGACTATGGCAAAATGAAACTTCCTTCCTGATGCATCAAAGACTACTTGCAATTAATATTTACCAAGCATAACTCATAACAACGTATTAAGGACACTTATTAAGATAATAGGAATAGAATTGCAAAGAGGTTAATTTTGGCTGGATCATGTCCTTACAGAGTGAGAAATTCTGCATGCATTCCAAAAAGAACTTCCTTGAGATCAGACCAAGATATATATATATTCAACCACCTTTGTATTTCCAATAGTGAATATAAGTATTCTTCTGGGAAGACAAGCAAGAAATTAAGGCAACACTACACTCTTCTTGTTTGGTCTCAGCACTGGAGCTGAAGAAGTATTAATCTATGAGCATACTAATCCTATTTACCTTCTATGTCTTACATAGGGATCAAAATATTACAATGGGAAGTGGGCAAGTAGGGGTACTGTGAGAAATTGAGGTGGACTCCACACATGTTAAGTTCTTGAAAACTTTTCTAGGCGAGGAAGCTACAAGGAACTCTAAATCCCTGTTTGCCATAGATCTTACTGCATCCATGCAAGACAGCCACCCCATGCATTGCATTGCACCGTCTGACCTCCTAAGAATGGTGGTCTTTGTGCGTGAGCAGTAAGAATATAAAGAATATTCTAAAGTTTACTCCTCTTTGATCATAAAGAGTGCCTCAACATACGGACACACCTAGTTTAAGAGGAAAAAAAGTACCAACCCAAAATTTTTAGTTCTAGTGTAAGAACAGAAGGCCAGTACCCATATAGGTACTGTGTTATGGTGGTCCCAATCCTATCTACAGGGCTTGTCCTAGAGGGCACTACTGATGGATTTCTATTAATTTTCATGGCTACCATAGCATGGGTTGTGATAGGATTCCATCTGTCTCCAAGCTACATACTGGTGGATGAGACGCTTAGGAGTACTGAGGTCAGGAACCACTGATATACTGATGACACTTTACCCTACCTCCAAATTCCATTACAGTCATCTGGGTTTCTGAGGATGTTCAGTATCTGGATGCTATAAAGGGCTGTATGAGGGCCAGTAAACTGCAGGTGAATCTTGATAAGATGGAGGCTGATTGAAATGATAGTTCCTAGGTCTAGGAATTGGATGAGTGACCTGTCCTGGATAAGGTTGCAATCTCCTTAAATGAGCAGGTATATAGCTTAGAAGTACTCCTGAATCCATCTCTACCATTGGAGATTCAAGTTTATTCTGTCACTCAGAGTGTCTAGAACTAATTTTAACTGATCCACCAGGCTCTATCTATTCTTAGACAGAAATTACTTGGCTGAAATAATTTATACATTGGCAAAGTCCTGGTTAGATTACTACAATGCACTACATGTGGTTCTCCCCTTTACTCAATCAAGTACAAAATGCAGCATCTAGATTGCTGACCAGAACATTTTATAGAAAACATACAGCATTGACTATAAAGGAATTATATTGAGTGCCAATATGTTGGTAATAACATTTAACATCCCAAAAGGCCTGGGACTTAGTTACTTGAAGTAGTACCTTTTCTAGCTATGTCTACATGAGGATTGTCATCTACTGCAAGTTCCCTCCTCCATGTTCCACCAGTAGAATCAATACACTATGTGAGAACATGAGAAAGAACCTTGTTTGCATAAGTACATGGTTTCAATTATGAAACTGTTTTAAACTGTTCATTGTAAGCTGTCCAGAGATCTCATCATATGAGGCAGCATTACAATATTTAAATAAATGAATAAATAAATATGGGGGGGAGTTATGAAAATTTCATTAAGAGCATAGGTTGGTCTGCATGGAAGCAATGTATCTGGGACCAAAAAAACAAAAACAAACCTTCCACAGAATTTTCATACAGAGAGAGAGATAAGGGGGGGGGGGGTTGAGAGAAAGAGAGAGAGAGAGAGAGCAGATTTACTGTCCCATTCCCAACCCCCTGCCCCCATTCTGGGAGTGTAAGCATTTGTGCATGTGAGAGCAAAATAGGTAAAGATTTATTTCTTGAATTGAAAAGTGGTCAGGCTGAGTCCACAAGCAATGGCCAGCAGGGAGTCAGCTCCATTTTTTTTCCTAGCTAGGGTGAAGAAGACCTGGGAACTACTCTGTCATCGCCCTCTATTTCTTCCTATGTGAGACAAATCATTGTTCTCTGTAACTATTATGCGAAACAAGAAGGTTGGCAAAGGAGTACTGGGATTCCCAGGAGTACTGGGAATCAGGCCCTGTCAAGGGCTGACTGAGTTAACAAATTGAGTGGTATGTGCATAAATAGGCCTGTCCAAGAGGGACAGGCTCTACTAAATGTATGGAGAATACTAAATGCATACTAAATGTGTGGAGAAGATTTTAGAATTATGATGAGATCTTGCCAAAAATAAACTAAATAAAAATGTCAGCCATCTGTGCTGACCAAATTCAAATGTCCAACATTTCCATCTTTAGGATGTGGAATTTGTTATTTTCAACTTCAAGGTTTTAAATTTTGTATTTTTCTGAAATAAAACTTTAGAAGTGAAGATTTTTTTTAAGGTATTAACCTAATTTAATAGTGCAAACATCTCCGACTACTTTGTTGTGTGTCTTCAAGTTAGGGAAACCATAAGCCAAAGCTATCTTGGGGTTTTCTTGGCAAGATTTATTCAGAAAGGGTTTGTCTTTGCTTTCCTCTGAGATGCTGTGGGTTTCCATGACTAAGTGGGAATTTGACCCCTGGTCTCCAGAGTCCTAATCTAACACTCATAGCACTACCGTACACAGAAATTCAAATTCAGAATTTTAAGGGCTAAATGTTAGAAGTCCTCTGTCTAGATGAACAGTTTCTGTCAGTTCCAGTTTCTTCTATATTCAAATTGTTTAAATCTTACATTCTTTCCATCCCGTTCAGGGCCTGAGAAAGTTACACGTAGGACTACAACTCAGAAAAACCTCCTGGGTTGTGGTGACTGGGGAGAAATCAGAAATTTCTCTCCCTGGTATCATTACCAAAACCTAACTTGAATTGGAATTATTTCTTTATTGATTTATGGTATGTTTATTTACTTCTGGTTTAATAGCTGGAGGACACATTGCACTCACTGTAGGGATGCTGCTCAAAATGGTACTCCCGCTGAGATGTTTCCACATGCACACCCTGTAATGTTTAGAAGCTTTTACCTCATGGAGTGAAGCCCTTAAATTGTCAGTATCCTTGCTCACTGTTCCATATTATTGACAGAGCTGGAGTATTCAAGGGCAGATTTATACTATAAATATGTATTGGTACTATTCCAGATAAAATGTTGTGGATTCTCCCCAGGTTGCATGAACTGTAATGTTATAATGGTATCTTAGTTTCTCTGTGGACAGGGCCTGGACCATTAAATTATTTCACACCTCTGACATTAAGTGTTTTGTCAAAAGTCCCACTGTGTTAAATGATTCTTTTCCATTTGTTAGGAAAGAAGTTGCTGTCCCAGGAACCTGCACAAATATGTAAAACCCCGGTAAGATATTGTGAGAAGGCTTTTTCAGATCATGATTTTTAGGCAGTCTGGGAGGTTACAGAGTGCTGGAAAGATGTGTAATGATGGTAAGAAAGAACATACACTGTTTCAGAGTACATGAATGAGCATATACATGCCCTGAGTACATATGCCTATTAATGATCGTTTGTCTTTGGTCAGTTGTGTGTCTTAGGCAAACTGGAATCAAAAGCACGTATTCATTCACAATTATCAACAGGGGGAATATTGTTGAGCACATAGATATTGAGATACATAAAATAATTGCATTAAGGAATAGCAAATATTATGGTAAGTTGCCTGTTGGTTTACAGTCATCCCATGAATTTCATAGTGTTTTCTTAGGCAAGCCATACTCAGAGGTGGTTTTGCCAGTTCCATCCTCCAAAACACAGCCTACAGTACCTGATATTACTAGGTACCAACCTGAGCTGATCCTACTTAGTTTTCAAGATCAGATGGGATCTAGTGACTTTAGAGTATGGTAGAGCATCACAGATGGCAAAAAATAAATGCACAATAATATAGTTGCTGTTGCATGGGAGTCCCAAACTGGAACGGGAAGTCCCCCATGGGGACATATTAACTCAAAATGAACAAACCTGAAAGGCTGTTAAGATTTGGAATCAAGCAGTTTGAAGCTGTAGGGGTTGCTAAGAAGAGGGAGAGATGAGAGAAAGAAAAGTTCAAAAGTGAGGGTAATGCCAAATCTGCCCTAAGCTGCACACACATCAGAGAAGACAGGGCAGTTTTGGAAGTATATAATATGCAAAGGAAGTATTCCCCAAAAGGTAGATTAAAGAAATGTCAGAAGTTACTTTTCCTTGGTTCCATAGGATTTGTAAGAAGCTAGGGTGTTTTCCTAACTGGAAAACAGAGTGGCCGAGGAAGGCAAGCTAACTAGGGTCCTCTAAGCCACAACCAGGACTTTGAGTGAGACAATGGTAAAATCCTGGATTTTGGGAATCTAAGAGTGATTTCTCTTCAATTCCCAGAATTCAGGAGTTTGCCAGATATATTCGAACTGGATTTAGGAAAAGAAGTGGCACTAGGAATCATATTGCAAACATATATTGTATAATGGAGCACACCACAGAATTTCAAAAAAAAAAAAAATCAGCCTGTGCTTCATAGATTATAGTAAAGCCTTTGATTGTGTAGATCATGAGAAACTAAAGATCACTCTTAAAGCAATGACTGTGCCACAATATTTGGTTGTCCTGATGTGTAACCTGTATAAAGGACAACAGGCTACTGTTGCAACAGAATACAGAGAAACAGAACTGGCAAGGATATCAGACAAGGATGGGTTTTATCACTCTATCCATTTAACTTGTATGCCAAACATATCATACAAAAAGCAGGATTAGAATCAGAAGAAGGAATTATGAAAATTGGAGAAAGAAACATCAACAATTTAAGAAAGGCAAATGCAAATGCATACGACTAGAAAAAAGCAGAAAAACTTGGAATGATTACTGAAGAAAGTAAAGACAGGAAGCGCAAAGGCAAGTTTACAGTTGAACATCAAGAAAACAATAATGCAGACATTGAAACAGTTCAAGATTTTCCATGCCTTCACTCAGTCATTACTCAGAATGGAGACTGCAGTCTAAAAATCAGAAGAAGACTAGGGCCATTTCTGCATGGGCTAATAGAAACGGTGCAGAGTGTCCTCCAGAGAGGACGTCTGTACCTGGGAGCGGACTGGGTCGGACCTACTTAAAGTAGATCTGCACCTCAGCCTGCTCTGGAATGACCCCAAGTGGTCGTCAAGGGTGCTTTTGAAAGACCGCTTAAAACACGTCTTTCAAAAGCATGGAGCGCGCCATTCCATACCCGCTCTCCGGTGCAGATTTGCAGGCTCATACCAGTGCGAGACTGCGATCTGCTGGAGGCGGGCTTTAGGCTGGTGAGCTTCAGCGGTCGGTCGAGACCCTAGACCAACCGGAAGCTGCCATTTTCATCCCCGGAACAGTGTGGAGCGACGAGCACGCACTGCTCCGAAGCAGCGCAGACCGGACTGGGGAGCCAAGAAGTCCGGTAAGTAGCGGCACGGGGCGATTCCCTCGCACCGTGCAGAAATGACCTAAGACTTGGAAAGGTAGCTATGAAGGAACTAGACAATATCCTGAAGTGTCAAGATAAATAATTGAATACCAGAATTAGGACTGTGCATATAATTGTATTTCCCATTTCTATGTATGTTTGTGAAAGCTGAACACACTAAAGCTTATCACACTAGCCTTGCCCAATCATACCATAGCAATTCCCTCCACTCAGTCTTTCAAGCATTTTTATGCAAATTCAGTCTCCACCACAAAACCCACACTAGTCATTCAGTCCTCATACAAGCACCTAGCTCTATTTATGATTAGGATGTAACGCCAGAGGGCTCAAAGTAAAAAGAGGTAGATCCGTCTGGTCCCGGTGCTTTGCCAATCTTTAATTTCCTGATAGCCTCTGTAACCTCTACAACTGTAATTGTTGCATTTAACATTTCTTCCTGCTCTTCCGATAAGCTCACAATTTTTTGCTCATCCAAATACTCTCTGGCTTTCTTTCTCTCCACTTCTTCTATTATATCTCTTCCATACAGATATTTATAATATTTAGCGAAAACATTTTTGATTTGTTGTTGGTCTGTTATTTCTGTTTGGCCTTTCCTAATTTTTAATATTCTTCTTTTCTCCCTTTCTTTCCTAAGTTTATAAGCCAACCACTTTCCCGGCTTATTTGAATGTTCAAAATACTTCAATTGGCAATATTTCATCTTCCTTTCAACCTGGTCCACGTCGGTAGCTGCCACTTGATCTTGCAACAATTTTATTTCCATCTTCAATTTTACATTCTTGATGTCATTCCTAAACTCTTTTTCCTTTTCTTTTAATCTCTCCAATAGATTCTGTAGATGTTGCTCTTTTTTCTTCTTCTTTGTCGCTCCAATTTTAATCAACTGTCCTCTTATTACAGCCTTTCCTGCGCCCCAAACTGTTTTCATTTGGACCTCATTGTTCATGTTTTCTTCAAAATATCTTTTAATATTTTCTTTTATCTCTTTAATATCTGATTCGTCCATCAACAAATTATCGTTAAGTCTCCAGTTATATTCTTTTTTCTTTCCTTGACTATATTTTAAAAGAATTGGGTTATGATCTGATGCTATTTTTGGTAATATCTCCATGTCCCGGATATATTTATGAAGTGTCTTCGATATCAAAAACATATCTATCCTGGACATGGAGTTGTGACGATCAGAATGAAATGTATACCCTTTTTCAGCTCCGTGTTTAAAGGTCCAAACGTCAATCAAAGCAAGTTCATCCATCATTTTAAAGAAAACTTGCAGAAGTTTTCCCTGGTTTTTCTTTATTTGTTTGGATGATTGTCTATCTTCCAATGGATTCAATACGCCATTCATGTCCCCTAAAATTAATATGTTTTCTTGATGTCTTTTATTAGCATATTCCGTTACTAATTTATTAATTTTTGCATAGAATCTGTCCTTGTTTTCTATTGGCGAGTATATTCCCACACATAACATTGGAGCTCCCACCATATTAACTTCTACACCCAAGTAATGACCAGCCGGATCTGCGAATATTTCTCGTGCTTCTAACTTATTACTGATAAACATTGCAACTCCTCTCTTCTTTTTCTCCCATGACACTGTAAAGCACTGCCCCAACTTGGGATTTTTCAAATACTTTATATCTTTATCCATTATGTGGGTTTCTTGTAGACATATAATATCCAGTTTAGCTCTCTCTAGATAATGAAATATGTGTCGACGTTTGTATTGGGAGTTTAGTCCTTTCGTGTTCCATGATAAAATTTTTAGATCCATTTTTCAGTTATTATAAATATTCTTCGTCTCTTTATTTTAGTTGTCTTCTTGGATCTCTATTTCACTTTCCTGATATTCATCTTCTTCTTTTTCTGTGCTTTTTTCAAATTCTTCCTCTTCTACCGACTTTTCCTCCTCTTCTGATTGTTGTTCTCCTCCTACCGCTCCAAGGGCCTCATCTTGTTTTTCCATTTCATCCTCTCTTCCACCATTCCTTCCCTGTTTTTTCTTTATATTCCCGAAGACCTTTCTTAGATTCTCCGCAACTTCTTTAGCTTTTCCCATATTGTTTATTCTATATCTTTTTTGCTGAAAGGTAAAAAATATCCCCTCAGTTCTATTCCATGAATAAGTTACACCATTTTTCAACAGCAGTTGCGTCAAGAATCTATATTCCTGTCTTTTCTTCAGGACTTGCGTGGGAATATCTTAACAAATTTTTACTTCCTGTGAATCAATG
Organism: Cyclura pinguis; assembly: GCA_030412105.1. NCBI lineage: Eukaryota > Metazoa > Chordata > Lepidosauria > Squamata > Iguanidae > Cyclura > Cyclura pinguis. The sequence goes on from CM059602.1 coordinate 167,007,134, forward strand.
ATCAGTTTCTCCTTATAGCTTTTTTGTAATATCAGATCTTTCATCCTCAGGTTTGTGAAACTGATCACGATATCTCTTGGAAGATTTCTGTCTTTTGCAACTCTTGAATTAATTCTAAATATCCTCTCGATACTAGCATGGATTCTTTCTTCTGGTAATTGAAGATACTCTATTAATGCCTTTGTTATTCTATCATATACATTCTCCGCATCTTTTTCCTTCACCCCTCTCACTTTGAAACATCGCTCTCTGTACCTCATTTCAGTCCTGTTAAGTCTCATTTCTTCTATCTTCTGTTTCTCTTTCACTTGTTGCAATGTGTCTTCTATGTGCTTAGTTCTTCCTTGAAACGTTACCACGTCCTCTTTTATTACAGATACTTCCTTGGAGATTTGGTCCATTTTTTTCCCTAATCCCTCTATTTCTTTTTTAATTTCTGCTTTTATTTCTGTTCTTGTTTCTTTCACGTCTTGTCGTATTTCTTGTCTTATTTCCACTCTTGATTTTCTTAATTGTTCCAATATTAAATTGGTATCTAATGATGTTGAAGCTATATCCATTGATGCTCTTCTTGTTTGTTGCAATGTTGGTTGGTTTACTGTCTGCTTAGTGGCGGCTTTTCTTGTACCAGAGGCCATTTTACTGTAATATTTTTAATTTACTATTCAACTGTAATTTTATAGTTGACCACCAGATGTCACTATTGACTCTATTACCGTCCTCTTATTAACTTATGTTTTCGACCGGTGAAACAGCTGCAGCTTATTTAAGTTATCTAAATTTCAGGTATGTTGCTTGCTTCAAGGTCACTTATGCGCCAGTAACCATAACACTTGATCACAGAGAAGAAAAACAGTCCAAAAAAGAAACCATGCAGACTCTAATTTCACAATTATTAGTATATATAACTATATGATAAACAATTATCTCTTTTTTTTTTCCTTTTCAGATAGAAATCTTACTACTTTTAGATAATCACACTTCCCCCACTTACTGTAAATTACTATAAATATGAATATATATATTGCTTCTGGCTTTTTTCACCTTATATTCAAGCTTTGTCCTACTTCAAATTTTAACATTCTCTTATATACTTGTATAAATTATATTCTTTTATATTTATATTTATCAATTATATAGATATTTATATATTTGTTATTTATTCCCCCTTTTAAATATTATACTCTGAACTTATATCTATATTTATCATAACTGTAATACTTCCAGTCTTAATCATTAATCGTTGGTCTCCTCGTCTCCTCTCTTCTTCTTTTCCCGACTGTCGTCTTCACTCCCCCCATCGCTTAACCATGCCGATTATCTGCCCTCTTTCTCTGCTCCTCCGTCTCTCACTTTAAACAGTTGTTAAATTAAGTCTTTTCAGTTATAGCTTGGTAGATTTATTTTCCCCGGTGCACCTAACTGTCCAGATATCTAAACGTCCAATTTATTTAACTCTTGAGTAATAAGCGGACTTCAGTGGGTATTTATTTAACTCTTAACTGTCTTCATTTGTTTCCAATTTGTCTCTTTACCAAAAAGTCCAGTCCGTGCAAAGAAGAAAATCACCAGATCAGTCCTTGATTCTATTCGTCCATACACATATCAAAAGTCCATAGAAATGAAAGCTTCCAATCTTACCCACAGTTCTTAATATATAATTCCCAATATATCTGGCAAAGAAATAAAGTCTTAACCTTGGCAGATGTCTCTCGTAACTATGTAATTACTTGTTTATATTTGAATGAAGCTGCTCAGTCCAGTCCGTGTCTTAATCCAGTTGCTTGTTACCAGAAATACCAAAACATCTCTTATAGGGCTGCTTTCCCACTCTATGGAGAAGTCCTCCTTTGTCGCTTCTTTTCCTCGCAGCGTACCCACTCAGTTATGGTGAAATTATTTTCTTAAGTCAGAGATTAACACTTCTTAATCCAATTCAATACTGTTTGTACTCACTCAGTCTCTAAAAAGGGTCTTGGCATTGCTTAATTGAAGTTTTAACTCTTCAGACACAACGAGCGGTCGTGGACGTTCTACGATCCTCTGCCTTTGTCCGCCTGCCTTCAGTGCTTCCACCTTGGATAAGCGGTCTGGCAGTCTTCTGGATCCCCTTCGAACTCCCTCTGGACTCCCTTTACCAGGGGAGTACTTGCCTAGGCTCTTCCGAACCCACAAACTTGCGATCTTCTCCCGATCGCGAGCTGCAAGTTCATAACAGCTGTCCCGTTTTTTGCCTAGATAAACCCCTCGTGGAGACAACCTAGAGACCGCGTTCGTCCTAGGTGGCCGTTCGCTCCGCCATTTGCCCGGAACCTTTGTTGCAGAATTGGCGGAACCTCTGGCAAAGACAATGAATCAAATTGGACAAAATGGATTACCAGAAACATGGAGACATGCTAACATAACATTGTTGCCGAAGGAAGGGAAAGATCAAACACAGCCGGAAAATTATAGACCTATTTCATTGCTGAATACAGATTACAAAATTTTTGCGTCAATTTTGGCCGAAAGACTTAAGAAGATATTACAACAAATGATCCATGTAGACCAAAATGGATTTTTGCCCAATCAACAATTGAGAAATAATACAAGGATTTTATTAAACATCATAGAATATTTTGAAAAAAGAAGCGACAAGAAATTAACCATATTATTTACAGATTTAGAAAAAGCTTTTGATAAAGTCCGATGGTCCTTTATTATGGAAACTTTAAAAAAATGAACTGTGGTCAAAATTTTTCAAAATGGATAGAGGAAATATACAAGGATCAAAAAGCCAAGTTATTAATAAATGGGGAATTGACAAATTTCATTAATATCAATAAAGGAACTAGACAAGGATGCCCATTATCTCCACTTTTATTTATACTAATTTTAGAAGTATTAAATAATAAAGTTTGGGAGGACTCCAAGATAAAAGGAGTCAAAATTAAGAAACGTGAATATAAATTGCGTGCCTTTGTGGATGATATAGTGTTTTTCCTAGAAGATCCATTGGAAGGTGCAGAACATTTAATAAAAGAACTTCAGAAGTTTGGAGAAGCGGCTGGGTTAAAAATAAATTATGACAAATCAAGCATGTTAACTAAAAATATGAGACACTTTGAAAAAGAAGAGTTAATAAAATTAACAGGAGTTAAAGTGGAGAAAAAAGTTAAATACTTGGGAATTTGGTTTTCTGACAGTAATAAGGAACTTTTTGACAACAATTACAATAAAACTTGGAAAGAAATTGTGGGAGATCTGAAGAAATGGTCAAACTTAAACCTGTCTTTGTTGGGACGAATAGCTGTAGTTAAAATGAATATTCTTCCAAAATTGATCTTCATATTTCAGAATTTACCGATAATAACAAATGATAAGCCTTTTCAACAATGGAAGAAAGATTTAACTAAATTTATATGGAGAGGTAAGAAGCCAAGGATCAGATGGAAATTGCTAACAGACCAGAAGATGAGAGGAGGATGTGATCTACCGGATATAAAAAGTTATTATCAAGCAAGCGTAATGGTGTGGCTTCAGGATTGGATAACGTTAAAAGATACCAGAATACTAGAGATCGAAGGGGCAGATTTGAGATTTGGCTTTCATGCATACCTTTGGTATGGAAAAGAAAAAATAGATAAAAAATTCAATAACCACTATTTAAAGAAAGCATTGTTGAAAGTTTGGCTTACTATTAAGAGAAACACATACAATAGAATACCATTATGGATCTCACCACAGGAAGCTTTATTTGGAAGATGGGCAGACCACAAAGAAAACTGGATAAGATATGAAAATTTAATAGACCTGGGAAAGAATGTAACATTTAAAACGAGAGAAGAACTTGCCCAACAAGGAATTGTATTAAATTGGTTCCCTTATTTGCAATTAGAGGAAAGATTTAAAATTGATTTGAAATTAGAAGGATTTGCTACTCAAAGAAAATACAACGAATTAGAAACTATAGTCTTTACTAAAACTAAGCAGAAGATATCTTTGTACTATAAATACTTTTTACAGAGGCAATTGGCGGATGAGACAATAAAAGAAACAATGATAAAATGGGCAAAAAATGTCCAACATGAGATTCTGTTAGATCATTGAGAAGTAGCATGGAAGGAGACAAATGAATTCACAAGTGCACAGGATTTGAAAGAAAACTATATAAAGATGATATATAGGTACCACTTATCTCCGGAACGTATAGACAAAATTTACCATTCAGGTAATAACAAGTGTTGGAAATGTAAGGAGAAAGTGGGATCCTATTATCATATATGGTGGACTTGTGAAAAAGTGAAAGCATATTGGAAGAAAATATATGAAAGCATAAGAGAAATGTTTGGTGTAACATTCCCAATGATACCGGAGTTTTTTCTTTTAAACATAACATTTTCATTTGAAAAAAATTTTACTAAGAAAAATAGCAGAGTATTGTTGAACTTGGTAACAGCGGCTAGGATAATTTTTGCAAAAATGTGGAAGAGTCCGGAAATACCTGATTTAGATCAATGGTACTTGAAAGTTTTAGAATACAAAGATTTTGACATATTTTCTCATTATGTAAAAGGTAAATCAATCAAAGAAATAGAGAAGGATTGGGAACCAGTTATTAAGTTCATTTTGGGCAGATGGAAAGTAAAATTTGAAAATAAGGTATAAAGTATGGAAAATCCAGAAGTTGTAACCACATTAATTTAATGAATCTAAGAATGGAGAAGTTAAAGTAGGAAAAAAAATATATAAATGGACAGACAATTAAATATTATGGGAAAAGTGTACCAACTTGGAGAAGTAAATATGTAAGAAATTTCTAGAGTAAAGGTGTAAATATAGAGCGTGTAAAGAAAGGTCAGAGAAAGGGTAAAGCGGTAAAAGTTAGGTACTGAAAAATTAGTAATTATTGCACTGTATATGTAATTTGTATTGTAAACATATTTGAAAATGGGAAGAAATAATATAAAACTGTCAAGAGGAATGTATACAGTCTGCAATGGAAAAATGTTATCAGAATATTATACTATTTTTTATTATATTATATTCTTTTTTATAAATAAAGAATGAAAAAAAAAGTAAAAAGAGGTAGGAAGAGAAGACACCAAACATAACCCATTGAGCATATTAGGTACAAGCAGCATCAAGGCACTGTGACACCGATAAGAACCTTGTGGCAGTAGGGAACAAGGTGAGAGATAAGTCACCACTACTGAGGCCATTTCTGCACTACACTGTTATAGTGCTATTGCTTCAGTTTCAGCATCCTCTGGAATCCTGGGATTTGCAATTTAAGGAGTGGCATTTAGAATTCTCAGCCAGAGAGCTCTTTGGCCTCAGGAAATTACAAACACCAGAATTCCACAGAATGTTCAAAGTGTAATAATAACATTATAACCCTGTAATGTGAAAATGGCCTAAGTTTCTTGCTGTGAAAAAAGGACAGAAAAATGGAAAAGTTTTCTTTGAAGTACTGCTGGCTCTATGGACCCTCTTTGGAGTATTAAATATGGACTTGGGCAGTACCAAGTACACTTCAGCTGTCAAGAATTAATATTTATGTCCTCACCCTTGCTTGTTCTATAAAGGTAGCCAACTGTACTACAGTATTTGTTGTGGCGACTTCATAAAAGAAAGCCAGTGTGATGTAGTGATTTGAGTGTTGGACTATGACTATAGAGACCAGGTTTGATTTCCTGCTCAACTATGGAAACCCACTGGGTGACCTTGGGTGTGTCACACACTCTCAGCCCCAGAAAGCACTGTGGTAGGCTTGTCTTAATGTTACAATAAGTCAGAAACCACTTGGAGGCACACAACAGCAACAACTTCATAAGAGCTATCACTTAGAAATGTGTGTTGATGCTAACAGCCTACATAAAACCATAAAATCATAAGCAAAATAAAGGAATGAGAGTGTAATGGTTTGAACATTAAACTACAACACTGGAGACCAGGGTTCAATTCCTCACTCAACCATGGAAATCCACTGGGTGACCCTGCATGCGCCACACATTTTCAGCCCCACACAATCCCATAATAGCTTCACCTTAGGGTCATCACAAGTCAGAAATGTCTTAAAGGCACAAAACATCACAAAGATAAATCACTAGTTTTTCACCCTAAGTGAGAAAGGATACTTCAACACATTAAGACACCTTGTCAAAAATAATCAGCCACTACAGTGAGCTTTTTCACCTCCTGCATAGAAGAAAAATGATGAAAACTTTTTTTTCTCCATCAAGGAGTCTGCAATTTGTGCATGTAGCCCCTGCACAAAACTACTGTCTTTCCCCTTTAAGAAAAGCACATACAACAAGCACAGATGGAAAGGATTATGGATCAAAAAGGCTGAACTAACCCATCAATGCTTCTACTTTTTTAAGTCTATGGCATGTAACAGTTGTAATTTGTATAAAAATCATTTGTGCAATTTGTGTGGAAATTCAGTGGGAAAATTATGTATACTTCTACAAAAAAGAAAGTGAAAACGTTTCATCATCTGGTCCAGTGAGTCAGGGGTGGGGGAATCATTCTTGAATTCTCCATTCCTACTGCAAAAATAATGTCATTGGATATGGCTCTGTAACAGGAGCAAGCTTTACCTTTAATTTAGAGGACTATCATGAAGGATGCTGTTGTTGTTTAGTTTGCAACCTTTCTAGTGCTGTCCTCGAGTCACAGCATAGCTGAGCTATGTGGAAAGATAAGACTTCACATTCAGTATTTCATAGTCTGTGTCAGTGTGAGGTCTACCAGACAGAAATGTAATGGGGCTATGAAGTTAAGGATCATAATCCCTATGTGCTATTTTTATTCCACCACTTCTTTTGTAGCATTTATAACTAAAACAGAAGCATTGAAAATGTACAGTGCACAAGAAGGGGGCAGCGTGAGCTGAACTGGGAAATGTCAGTGGAATGCCAGCAAGAGATGACAGTCATGGTGGGGTGCTATTTATACAATAGCAGTAGGTCGAGAAAGTAGAGCAAGAATAATTATCTATTATTGCCTTATGGAAGAATACTGTGCTCCTTGAGCAAAGCTTCACCATTGTGAAATGGAGTTTGTAGGCTTGTAGCTCCCATTATTGTTAGATGAGGTTATGTGCCAATTTCCGCTAAACATGCACATGAATTTTCTCCAGTCAATTATGAGCCTAACAACTGGAGCTGTATAGTGCTCAGCCTTTTGTGCACAAAAGCTCTCTCGGGTACATTCAAAGTGGAAGACAGAGTTGAAACTTTATGAAATGATGATTCACCACTAAAACATCAAGAGAACTTCTCTAACAGGTACTGAACTTTAATCACCATAATGTTTCTTTCTAGAACCTTTGTTTATCCTTACAGGTGTTCCTCTAAAGCATCTCATTCAGTGGGCAGATCCTGATTAGCTGTAATCGGCATAAGAAAAAAGCAACCTTTATTTCTGGTTGCTTCGCTATTAAACAATGTTTACTCCTTTATATTTTGTTGTATTGTAACATATCACATTTGCCCTCGTCACATGGCATTTTCCATGCGAAAGGGCCCCTCAAGTATCGTGCAAATGTGAGGAACAGTCCACACGGCATACTCACATTTGTGTGATGCTCCAGGGCCTGGCAGGCACTGCTCGCACACTTTCTCGTTTTCGGCTATAAGCCGAAAATGGCGCACGGTTGTGCATTGCTCCCAGGCCCCGTGTGCACTTACCTTCTGTGCGGAGCCTCAGGAGCCAGGCCAGTTGCGCCTCCTGTCTCAGTGCAGCCTGGGAAAGTCCCAGGCTGCACTGTGAAAGGAAGAGGCGGGGCTCTAGAGCAAGCAGAAAGCTCGTGCGGAGCTGAAGAAACCTGGACGCAAGAGCTTCTCACAAGAGGCTGCTTGTGCAAGCACTGCACCCCAGCTCCGAGAAAAGGTAGGATGCAGAAAGGGCCATTGTCTTGTGCTTTTAATGGAGATAGTAAATAGATGCTTACTTCGCAATGACTCCCACTGAGTTCTGTGAGGAAGCAGGCTACAATCTGTGAAAGATCCAACCTAGATCCTCACTTCAGCAAAATGTATAAAAGTCACCCCACAGTGACAGTGTTGTCCCTGTGTCCTAATGTTGTTTCTGCGTCCCCGCAGTGTTGTCCCTGTGTCCCAATGTTTACTTTCTTCCACATTGATGGATAGGCTGCTCTTTTCCCCCCAAGAGTGAAATATAAAAACTATCCCAAGGAACAAAGCTGTAATTGCTACAAAACCTGTTCATCAGGAGAGAAGGAGACTAGGCTCCATGTGCTTGTAGATGGTCCAAGTTTATTCTTTTAAAAAACCTAATGTGTTTCTGTCTATTTATAAGTTGCTTGGCCTTCTTAAGGTGCTATATTAAAAACAAACATAAAACAAATACGGAGCCTAGTCTCCTTCTCTCTTGCTGAGAGAATACTTATTTGCTTTCCAATACTTATTTCTGCTTCTCTAAGACCAGTTCACCATTTTGGTTTATGGGGGACAGAGGCCTGACCAACAGTGGAGTGGGTGTCTAAAAGAACATAGATGCTGCTGTCAGCCTTTGACAAGGATCCTTGTCCTTCTGTTAATCAATCAGACAGACATTTTTGTTATTAAGAAAGAAGCTGAACCAGTTCAAACACAGAATGAAAAAGAAAGCCAGCTAGATCAGTAAGCAAAAAAAAGAAAAAAAAAAGAAAAAAAAAGATTGAAGCTACAGTCTTATGAATTCCTATTGCTACATAGTTCATGTGTCATTCTCTTTCATCTATCTCCTTCTGTTTCTAGGGTCCTGAGCAATAATTGTCAATCTTTATGTTTAAGGTCATGGTGTCACCTGTTGAAGAAGCTTCAGTTCTTCTCCCCTCTTCCCTTCCCCCTCCTCCTCCTCCTCCTTCTTCAACTGTAACTCTCAAAATCACCCAGGCAATCATGGAGGATGGGACCATCAATAGCTACAGCCAAGATGGCTAAATATCCTCTCCTTTATCAGAAGTGGTCTGCCTGTTGTGTATATCATTTGTTCTGGAACTTAAGATTTAAGATATAATTTCATTTATGCCCTTCTGGCAGGTTTTCTATAAACAACTGGTTGGAAACTATATGAATAGAATGCTGGAATGGATAGACCTTTGTTCTAAACCAGTGTCACTCTTCTGTAACTTTTTCTAAGCTCTAGCTGGTAGGTTTCACCTGGCAGACCTCTTTTACAGTTTCCCCTCTGTGTCCATGAACAATGTCTTGAAGCATCCTTTCTCTATTGTTGTTATTGTATGCCTTCAAGTCATTCCTGACATATCATAACCCTAAGGCAAACCTATTATGAGGCTTTCTTGACAGAATTTATTAGGCAGGTGTTTGCCTCTCTGAAGCTGAGAGAGAATGATTTTCCCAAGATCAACCAGTGGGTTTCCACGACTGAGTAGAGATTCTGAGAAGTGGTTCAGCATTCAGATCACTATACCATGTTGGCTGCCAGTCTTTCTCTGTAGTTACAATATATTAAGTTGGACTTCTGATCAACATCAAAATCACAGTCATCTACCACCAAAGAGTCAGGTATATTGTACTAGACTATCATAAATTTATCATGATAATAATAGCTTTGGGGGCATGTCAATAGCATGGTATTTGATGACACATGGATTATCTCATTGGAAGGATTCTGAGTTTCATCAAGCAAAGATTATATACAACTCCTCCTGGAGGACAGAACAATTTCCCTCTGATTTCCAAGTGGACACCCCATAAAATGACTAATGTTCTATTTAATTGCCCTATCTGAAAGAGCATGAGTATGACTAATGGACAAAATAAAGCAACTCTAATAGCTACACATAGTTACTCACTATTCTTAAAGTAATGAAGCATGATTATAAGTGTTCTGCTTTTCTCTTACTAATTTGTTCACCATTCATGCCTACTTTTTGTTCTCCAAGAACTGAAATGGTCTCAATGACAACATTCACTTTATCTTTAAAAATACTGGATTCATATATTACATTATAACTGACCTTTCCTCATAGTTAAGCACTGCAGAAATATAGTTGTTTGAGCTGTGTATAATTCTGATACAAACCATGAGATTGAAATTAAATACTGTGATTGAGCAATACCTAAAAACACATTACTTAGTTTTGCATTTGTGGGTTTTGTATGTTTGTATGTGTATGTGTGAGAATGTGTGATTGTTATCAGTCCACCCACCCCCCCAGATTTGATATGGCTTAATTGGTGAAATACAATTTAATTGGCAAAATACATTAATTGACATTGATATAAAATGGATCCTGATGTGACTGTAAGGCCAGGCTGGGCAGAGGAAAAGCACTGTCTGAACATGTGTGCTGCAAAGTAGATCAGAAGATCTCTTCTAGATGTAGCCAAGGTCATTCTCAGGCTAATCACCAAGTAACTCCAGAGATAATAGGCTTAAACTAAAGCTGTAACATCTCTGCTACCACACAGTAGCAACAGGAAGTTCCCACCAACCAGTGATTGTTTCAGCCCTTCTTCGTAGCACCTGGATGTTTGTCTCCATTGTTCCTTTACCTGTCAACTATTACTGAGCTAATACGATAGCCGTTAACTCTTTCTCACCCAACACTAAAACCATTAACTCTGTCCAGACCCCATTGTCCATGTTGCAACTTCTATTTTTGCTCGGCCAGAGCCCCATTCTCACCCATGCCCTTCAGGCAGATTTTGGGTATAAAAATCCTCCATCTTGAGCAGTCAGGTACAGTATCTTACTGGCTGAATGCCACACTGTCCCTCTGATTCCTGAATGAGTATTGTCCTTACACACAAGTCTAAGCCATATTGCTGCTTTCTTTGCTGTCTCTGGCTCAGTAATTATCCCCCATTCCCTAAAACTGTGTTATCAGTGACTTTCCTCCCTTTGCCCTTTGGTTAGCTTTTGTTCAAGTGTGTGAGTGCTTGGATCTTTTGAGTGCATGATTGAATTCTTCAATAAAACTCATTTCAGTTCATTTTGGAATTTCTGGCTGGTTCTTTTCTGTGAGACCCTGTAAACATTGATGGAAGATCTTCTTAGGTTAGCCCCCTCTTGCAGGTCTCCTAATTTGAGTTCATTAATTCCCCTTTTTCATGTGGAGGTACTGGTATTGTGGGTTGACCTCTGAGTCACCCATATTTTGAGGCAACAAGAGTGCATTTCTGTGTGTGTGTGTGTGTATGAGAGAGAGAGAGAGAGAGAGAGAGAGAGAGAGAGAGAGAGAGAGAGAGAGGCTGCCATTCAGCTTGGCTGCTGTTTATTCACTCTTCAATCTATAACAGAAATAATGTGTATAATTCATGTCTTCTTTTAATCAACTGTTAAATACCCATTCATGTTTACTTTTAGTACTCTTTTATGTTCTTTTACTACAGAGACAGCAACAATTAGAGATCTAGGGGAAGTAAAGAAGAAATAAGTGACATGCAAAAATTTATGGGTGATATATTTAAGTGTAATTTTACAGTCACAGACCACTCCTTTTAGACCCATTATTACCAAGGCACAAATAATACACCAAAGATATTTTTTGTCTAAAATGGGTATTCCAGTAGTGAATAAATTGAAACTATAATATCTTATCATCATGAAAGATACCTGGCATTTCCCGTGTCTTTGTGATTGGTGGGGAGTCAAAATATTTCTATTTCTAGCTTAGCAGAAAAAGTTAGTAATCTAGCTTCACATCTTTTTCTCAGCTGAGCTCACATTGAATATCTTATTGCTTGAGTACACACAATACAGCTTCTATAGGATCCCCTGTGCTAATTAGTGCTCAGGGTATGAGACATTAGTTATTCAATGTGCAGAAGGGACTATTGCTTTAAAACCAGAGTTAAGGCTTTTTTATGCCACTCCATTCTTCCAAGGATTGTGATGTTAAAAGACTTAATGAATATATCTCAGAGCAGTAGCAATGTTGTAAAAAGCCACAAGCTGTGCTTGCTTGCAACATACTTTCCATGCACTTATGCTTTGCCTTGATCTTCCATAATGGGGTGGAAAGAATATTTGAAAATATTAAAAAAGAAAAGAAAAGAAAAAGATTGAGAACAGGTTTCTTGAGTGTCAGGAAACCCTGATGAGAGGAATCCTAGATGAGTGAGAATCTTCATAGCATGGTATTTATTCTGTGCAAAAAATGTATGCACATGTATGCATAAAGCAGCATACTCTGTGTAGAAAGTAACATTTCTATTCAGAAAACAAGTTTCTTGCACAGAAGACAAGATTTCTGTTATTGCAGTTCTCTGCACAGAACTTGTTTTCTGTACACAAAAGTACCTTTTAAAAAAAAGAAAGAAAAAGTTCCAGACTGTGAGTAGTCTGCAAAAACTGGAATTTTTGCTCAAAAAAACCATGTAAAATTAAGTGTTCTTGCTCGTGAGAATGAAATTTACCGAGACTAATAGCCTTACTTACTAGAATAAATGGACTAAGAATAGTGTCCCATGTTGTTTATGTTTTGCATTGCCTTCTGAAGCATTGGAGCTTTATTGTATTGCTAAAGGATTCTTTCTCTGAGTTCACCCCAACAATTTGTTGCTTATAGTGGCCAAGATGGGTTAAAAGTGAAAAGGTCATAGCTTCTAGTATCCTTCACTTTCCTTACGCTGGCTTTGTGCCTTTTTGTGTGTGTGTGTGTGTGGCATTGCAGTAAAGAATGAATGACAAAGGAGTTCAAATTTCTTTTTCTAGATTTGGAAATGCAACATGATGAATAAGAGAAAAAAATATTCCTCAGCTACAAAACTGAGATTTCCAACAGCTGGTGTTCTACCAAGTCTCCTTGTCTGGAACATGAGAAGCATGCTGGGGATAAAACAGGCTAGGGTGCAAAATGTTGTGGACAACAAATGAGTGATACGTGAGAGGATTAAGCACACTCTTTCCACATACTACTTCCTTTGCCTTCTCCCAACGTTATGTCATAAAAGAAAAGATGTATTGCTAAGATTTGTGACCTCAGCTGTCAAAAACTGTATTGCGTTTAAGTTACTGTGAACACTTTTTAGATGGAAAAAGGCATTGACCTACAAAATCACAGGATAGATAAGCAAGTGAGAGAATGATTCACAAGATCAACATGTTCCCCATGATGTATGACACACAACATTTTCAAAACTTGCTTTGACATTTGTCAGTGCTAGCACTGCCATCAATCACAATGATCCCAAAAAATACAGATGTAGGACATGTGCAGGACTGTGCTATCAAACAAGTATCTAGAAGAAGAAGAAAAAAACATCTACACTAATTGTCAAAGCCCAGATGTTTTCCAGCTTAATATATGCAATGCTCTTTAGCTTAAGGTTCAGTACCTTGTAATACGGATTGGGCAACTGATTTACCTGAATTCTGAAGGCATCTGGTTCTAACTGATAAGGACAGGTACCAGTTGGAACAGATCAGCCTTACTTTAGCTCTAGAGCAGATCAGCACGGGATAAACCAATTTTAATTTAAGATATGGAAGTCAAAAATAAACAGTCAGAGAATGTTGTCTATTTATGGCATAGAATCACATAGTTGGAAGACACCACAAGAGCCATTGAGTTCAACCCCATCCCATGGAATTCCAGGATTGGAAGTTTAGAGAAAGTTTCCCTCAAAAGTGGAAAAATCACACACATCAAAAAGTGTGTGTTGAGGGGAGGGAATGAGGCATGTTGAGGAGAGTGGCCAACCAGGGTCTAAACCAGGTCAGAAAAAGGAGGGAGAAAGGGGGTCGGTCAACATGGTGGCCATATAGCACCCTCCTTTCTCTTGCCCATCTCCTTTCTTGGAGGTGCATAGGGCATCAGGAAAAGATCTGTAGTGCATTAAGAGCTCATTATTTTTGTATTCTTAATGTTCAACTGTAAATCTGCCTTTGCACTTTCTGCCTTGGCTTTCTTCAGTAATCGTTCCAACTCTTTGCTATTTTTTGCTAGTAGCATGGTGTCATTTACATTTCTTAAACTCATGTTCTTTCTTCCAGTTTTCACACCTCCTTCCTACAAGTCTAATCCTGCTTTACATATGATATGTTCAGCACACCAATTAAACAGATAGGATGATAAAAAGCAGCCTTCCCTGACCCCCTTGCCAATTGAAAACAATTCCATTTCTCTGTATATTTTCCTAACAGTAGCCTCTTGTCCTGGGTATAGGTTACTGATCAAGACAACCGTATTTTGTGGCATATCCATTTCTTTAAGAGTAATCCATACTCTCTCATGAGCTACACAGTCAAAAGCTTTGCTATAATCTATAAAGCACAGGCTTTTTAAAAAAACATCTTTGATGTGCTTCATTATGCTACGTATGTTTGCAATATGATCCCTTGTGCCTCTCCCTTTCCTGGTCCCAGCTTGGATTTCTGGAATTTCTCATTCAATATATGGTAAAAGCTTTTGTGGTAGAATTTGGAGCATGACTTTGCTTGCATGGGAAATTAATGCAATGGCCCTGTGGTTACTGAAATCCCTGGCCTCTGCTTTCTTTAGGACTGGAATGTATATTGAATGTCTCCAATCTGTGGGTCATTCTTTTGTTTTCCATGTTTGTTGACAGATTTAAGTTAGAATTAGGGTAGATTCTATCTCTGTAGATTGAAGCAGTTTTATTGGTATGCCATCTGTTCTCAGTGATTTATTTCTCCCAAATGCTCTGAGTGCATCTTTCACTTCACTTTCTAAAAATGGTGGTTTTTCTTCATATGGTTCTTAATCTGTCAACTTTTCATTTCCTTTAATTTTTCTGCCTACTGTTTCCATCATTTTTTAAAATTCTACTTAGTCATATAATGTGTTCCCTTGTTGGTTGTAGAGCATCCACACTCTTGGTTTAAAATTCCCTTTGATTTCTTGTAACTTGTGGAAGAGGTCTCTTGTCCTTCCTTTTTAAAAATTTTGGTCATTTTCTGTTTCTTTGCACTGATTATAATAGTAGTTCTCCTTGTCCCTGCACACAAGTTATTGAAAAATAGCATTCAGGGTTCTGACTCTATTTCTGTCACTTTTTACTTTTGCTTTTCATTTCTCTTTAAAGGTTTGAAGAGCTTCATCTGTGATCTATTGAGGTATAAAAATATACCTTTGAATACCAAGGTTAGGATTGTCTACATCATTATATTTCCAATTTCTATGCATGATTGTGAATGCTGGACAGTGAAGAATGCTAACAGGAAGAATATCAATTCATTTGAAATGTGGTCCTAGAGAAGATTCCTACAGCCACTGTGGACTGCCAAGCAGATGGATAAATGGGTCCCAGTGCAGGTCAAGGCTTAACTCTTCCTAGAAGCCAAGATGGCTAAACTGAGATAACATACTGTGAACATGTCATGAGAAGACATGACTCACTAGAAAAAACAACAATGCTTGGTAAGGGAGGAAGAAAGGAAGACTGAATTACATATACATGGACTCAAATAAGGAAACCACAGCCCTGAGTCCTACAGACAAGGTTATTCATAATATGGTGACCTGGGGTCTCTCATTCATACAGTCACCATAAGTTGAAGAATGTTATCAGATGCACTTCAGTAAATTTTACTGTGACAGATATAGATATAGATATAGATATTTTACCTAAATTAAATTAAATTAAAAAATAAAAATAAAACCAACACCAGTGGCTATTTAGAAAGAGAGAGAGAGAGAGAGAAAGAAAGAGAAAGAAAGAAAGAACTTTCTATTCTAAATCATCCCAGCAAAATGTTTTGAGTGAGCAGCAAGGAGACTAAACTTTGTATTCTTTTTAAAGAGATGCTGTTAGTGCTACACAAGAAAGATCATACTTCATAACATCCTGATGTTCCTACTGTGTGTGTGTATGGTTTTTAACACAAAGTTTAAACCTCTGAAGTTGTAAATCTGTCCTTTTTCACAGGCGCTAAGTTCACTCAGAATAATTTTCCAGAGCAGCAAATAAAAATAAATGCCAGTTTAAACAAAATTGAAACATTTGCAGCACCTGCTAGAAGTGGAACCCCATCAATGTCACTACTAACAACTGAGCATCAATCACACAGCACTTGAAATACCACATGCCATAATAGACCCAGCCTGTCATACTTGGCTACCACCTTATGTGAATTATAGGAACAACCAAGTTCTGTATCTCTGAGGTGAAGGAGGGGAGACTTAAATAATCAAATTCAGCATAGAAAAATGTCATTGTGTCACAAAAGTCCTTAGTTTCTTCCCCCATCAAAATCCTGCTTTTCTGTTTCATATTTTGAATGTGATTGTTCAGTCCCTGGAGGGATCTAACTACTTGCCAATTGTTCCTCAATTCCTTTCTCTCACAAACAAAAATTTTCTCCCCAACATAAAAAGAACAAAACTTAAAAGATGGCTTGAATTGCTAGCTGTTCCTTTGTTTTCTTTCAAATTGTACTTAGCTTTTCTGATAACTTTCAGAGAACTCTGGTGGAACATTAGCAACCTATCAGAGAATGCAAAGGGGTGAAACAACAGTGGAAATATGTTGCAACTTCTGATGCTAATCTTACTCATGTTTTCAAATCATGGGCTAAATGAATAAGTGAGTGGCAAGATTAAGGATAAAGCACAATACGTTCACTGCTGTCTTCACCAGCTTACTAAGGCTGAGGTCAAATATTTACTGCAGGGAACATTTATCTGTTTGTGTAGGCACCTCATATGGTGTAGATGTATGGAGGTACAAACTGATCAGGTTGTTGTTGTTATTGTTGCTGCTGATGCTGAATTTCTCAGAATCCCTGTGGTATTCTCATCCCACCTCCTTCTCAAATTGCATCACAGTGTTTCTCCAATTTCCCACATGGAAATTTGATCAGATTTTGGTATACAAGTTTAAAATAGGCACATTTTTAGTTGTGCACTTTTTTCAGACATGTGCATGGCTTTGAACACATTGTGGCCCTACAAGCTGCACAGATGTGCAGATTTCTGAGGGAAAATATACTTATTCCCACTACCAGTCTCAGGAAATGTGAAATGGCTGTTTTCGTAAGAAAATACAAAGCCAATCTTTATTTATTTATTTATTTATTTATTTATTTATTTGCATTCCTATGTGCATATCTGGTTTTTGAGTGGTCTATATTAAATTTATTAAATAAAGTAAATAAATTTATCTATATTAAATAGATAAAAAGACTGGTTTTTAGAAGATCACCCTCTACCACAGTGGAACAATGAAGACAGATACAGGAGGAAGTAGAGCTAATACACTTAGCTAATACATGTTTTTCTCCCATGTTTGTTCATGCAGTTTTTAAGCAGAACATCTGCACAGAGCTACTGACTGTGAAACTGAAGTGGAGTATTCTATTGCAAACAGCGTGATTATTTTTTACTTCAGGGGTTTCTGTTCCCAGAAGACCCCATCTAAATAAAGACAGGAATAAAACAAACAAACAACAAAGCATTGAAGTTGACATTCTTTCACTGTAAAAGACCAGATTTACGGATTAATGATTGAATTGAACTCTCCATAGGTCCAGCTAATATCTATCCTATCTCTTCTTTCCAAGCTGTATTTCCTCAAGGTTTCCAAATGCATTTGAATTACCCAAAGAGCCGGATGAACAGATTCATCACCATTGATCAAAACCGACTTTGAGGGTGTCCTTCAGGTGCGTCAGAGGTGGTGATTTGAAACAAGTGCCACTTCCTGGCTGTCTTATGTTTTTTACGGCCTCTAGTGAACATCAATAATATGAATTCCATTTTAATTCTTCTGTAAGGGATCTTATTTATAGAGCAATTTCCATTGCAGTGTCTTGTCCCTGTGAAATGATTGCCAGCTCAGGCTGCAGTTAAAGTTTACAACTTAGGTCTCCCTTCAAGGTACAATATGGATATTACTCTTTTTCTTCCAAAAAAAAAAAAAAAAAAAAAGTAAAAAAGTAAATCAAAATACAAAGCACAGGGGACATCTTAACAGCTCACAAACTTATCAGTTCAAGATTGCTGCACCAATGTGTAAATTGATCTAGATCAATTGAAGACTATGTAAAAGAAAGGTGATATTGTTGATATTGTTGCTATGACCAGCATTCCCCAACCTAGTGCCGTCCAGGTGTGTAGGCATACACTTTAGCCCAATGCATACAGAAGACATGGTTTAGAATAGCTGGATTTCACTGTATTTTTGCTAAAAGTGTCTAAACTTTAACTAAAAAGCTTCCCCCCCTCATTGCTGATCATAAAAGCAGTTGGCACATGTTCTAGAAAAAAATTATGAAATTCCCATCTTCCTTGATTCAAAACATTCCAGATTTTATTTCTAAGACTATCAAATCTACTATTAAATTCAATGAGCAGCTCACAGGTAGTCAGATGGTATTTATTTCCTTAAATGATATCCTGACAAATAAACACAAAAACAACATTTTAAATTTTCAAAATAAGAAACAATCCATAAACTCAACCAGTGGGTGTGAAACTGCAGTACAATCTCTTCAAAGTCTTGCAAACAATATTGTCTTTCGGCAAATATCCCAAAAGACAGCACGGAACCAACTGCTAAGGTTAACGTCTAAAAGAGGAAAACCACAGATCACAAATATATGCATTCATATAGTATAATTGGTGGCATCCACATCATTGGAACAATGAATCTATTCTGGGATTCAGACTTACTTTAAAGGAGCTCCTTTAAAGTTCAGACTACAACCTAGAGCAGAGAAAATGCCCCACTGGCAAGAAAATCACCAGCCATTTCATCATCATATATCGATACCTATATACATATATGTGTATGTGTGTTTGTGTGTGTGCGCGCGCGTGTGTGTGTGTGTATTTGACATCTTGGCTGAAAAGGTCTAGGTCTATTAGGACTTAAACCAAAACTCTATTCTTAGTGCCAACTATATTAGATCCACTGAATGAATTCTTGAATTACGAAACCCATTACTCAATATTTGAATCAGAGGGTCAAAGTAATGAGATTCAAATCTAAATCAGCTGAAACGAAATACTTCTACAGAAAATCTATCATGTCTTATGGAATTTTTAAAAAGGGGAAATGGAGTTTGTTGTCATCAGCATCCTGTATTCCCAGCTTTCCAGTGATAATGTTTCCTTTAGCTCCACAAAGATGCCAAGGAAGTATGTGGCATTTCCTAGAATAATGCCACTGGAGTACAGCAATCTGCCAAAGACAGAATAAGAATTTCCAGATGAGACAATCTCAGATCCTATGGTAGATGCTATTGAAAATTGTGTAAAGGTCCAGATAAATCAATACATATGATCCTTCTGACAAATTCCTTCCTTGATATTTTCTTCCTCAGTTCTAGTTATGAAAATACATTCCTGGATATGCTTATGATCAGAGGTATCCTTTACATCTCTACAAACAGTTGACTTCAACTGGTCCATCTCAGGGGTTTGTTTTTGGTTTTGTTTTGGCTTTTTTGGTTTGGTTTGGATTTTTGAAAGTAAAACCAACAGCAGTTTCCTCTGAAATTTCCTTGGATGTTGCTAGGGGCATTCTAGGAAGAATATATGGCATGCTCTGAGTTTCTGGCATACCACATAGATAGCGGAAAAGCTCCTACATGTCATAGTGAACACAGCAATGACATGAGGTACATTCATAAATTTCTGCAGGATCACCTCAGCATGCCCAGATCTGAACTTTCCTCTCATCTGGAAACTGGTGAAAGCACAGGCCACTTGTCAATCCAGACCTGCAGAACATTTTTGGAGGAGACTGGAATCAATCCCTTTGTGGGGAGCAGATATCCTTTTTTCCTTTTCAAAAATCCTTCATTCAGCTCTGTCAAACACCATGGCTAGCTAGTGCAGCATTTCAGAATGTCTATATTCATAATGGAATCAATAGGATGCATAAAACTTTTGGACGAGGCCATCCATTTTAGTTCACATTATAGTCCTGGAACTGAAATTGCCTCAGCCAGCCTAGATAAGTCTCTCTCCAGTCTGTTTTATTTCATCCAATCAACATGCTGGTGGTAATCTTAAGGAATCGGCAGGGACTGATCTTGTCTGCTTATATGACTTTCAGGATGTCACACATTCCGTGATGATGTTTTGTAATTGCAAAATTCAGCATGAATTGCTTGCCTTTGGAATGCAGGAAGACCAGCACTATGGCCATTTCCACATGAAACCTCATGGCCGTGAAGATCTGTGGCAGTCCTTACATCGCCAGTGCCAGGACAGTGGCATTTTTACATGGCTCCCTTTGGCACACATTCCTCACCTTACCAGCCAGCTGCAGTGACACATCTCAGCCAGTTCAAGGGGTGAGACATCACTTCCTGTTTAATTTTCAGCAGAAAGTTGGTCATTTGGTAGGTCTATGGGGTGGAGTCTATAGGGTATCCTGGGGCAAAGTGTTCCAAACTGCTGATTTTTTGGTGGTAGATTGGCCTTTTCTTGGCTGTTAAAAATGGGGAGGCCAGAAGGCTTTGTGGATAGTCATGGCGTTGAAAGGGCACAACACAAGAGTTAAGATCTCCATGTGGCCCATGAGACATACTTTTCCACCTCTCAGATTAAACTCCGCATGGCCATTGAAGAAATGTCCATGTTTGTGAAAAGCAATGTCTCCACATATATTCATGATTTTTGTTGCTGTTATTTTCAACATAACACCTCTACAAGGAGAGGTGGGTACCATATATTACCATATGGTAGGCATGCAAATTATTGGAAGAAAACATGAACAGTCCCACTCATTGCTGTTTGCTAGAAAATGAAGCAGCAAGCTTGAATGTACCCTTGAGCTGTCATTTCCTTATTTTTTAAGAGGTCCACAAAATAGGCAAATTTTGGCATGGGTCCTGCCACTCTACCTTGGAATCTACCTTGGATTCCATGGTTAGAAAGAAAGAAAGAAAGAAAGAAAGAAAGAAAGAAAGAAAGAAAGAAAGAAAGAAAGAAAGAAAGAAAGAAAGATTTTAAAAGATGCGGTGTTTAATGTGTTTTTTCCCTAATCATAGCTTTCGTTTGCATTTTATGTGAACAAGTCCAGCTGCACTGCCATTTTCTAATTAGGTCCTTATGATTTCATTCTAATTAGGAAATTCATAGTATCACTGATGTGTAATATTGTCTGTTTGGGGAAGTAGTGCCAGAAGTGAGCATAAGAAACACACAAAGTCTTGACATTTAGAATATTAGAGGGGTGGGAGTTGGAGAGATGAGAACATTATGTAAAAAATAAAGAGAAGTTCACAGAGAACTGATGTGGAAATTAACCTTTGTGTATAACCTCAACAGTTCAGCAGCACTACAAATTGGATCAACAAGGAATTCATTTATTAGGGCATAATTTCTTCCAAAGCAGCAGAGTGGATAACACTTTTCTCTCCACTTTATTTGGTTTGGTATTAATTAGGCTGCATTGCCTGCATTCTTTCTGTACTAAAACTAAGAAAATTGGACAACAGATACACTGTCTGACCATGAGAATCAGCTTGAAGGATTAGACGGTTAAACAAAGGCATCAACCAATGTATCATTGTCATAATTTAATACATTATCATAAATACTTTTGGCATTAGATTTACAATTAGTAAACACAGGTTTCAAGATATTGGCCAGAATCTAGCATGTGCATTATTGCAAAAATAATCACTCCACATACCTCAATTAGGAAACATATATTACATATTACCCTAGTCCTAGTCTGAGGCTAATGGGATCCTCTGTGGTGCTTTTTTATTAGAAATGGGTACAGATACGAAATCTGATTACAAATCTCTGTCATCTTATCTAGTTGATAATAGCAATGCTGTTATGATGAAAAATCTTTAGGTTCAACCAAGAGTGCCCTTTATGTGGATTCAAAGCTGGACCAGAAGGTACTTTTTCTTGAAAACTTTGAGTACCCCTCCCCTCTAGGAGGACAGTGATGATGGTTGACTTCCATGTCAGTCTACCCACTCCAGTTTTTAATCTCAAGTTCAAAGGAAATATCTGTTGTGTCTTGACTGGAAGAGGTCTTCTCAGGTGAAGAGGTGGAGAGGCAAGATTCCAGACTTTAGATGGTGCCAGAGGTGACTGGTGGTCCTACCATGGAATTGGCAGATGTGGCTCTGAGAATCTTTTATGCAGGTCCTGAAGACCACAAAATAGCTGCACAGGTATTCATCATCATGTAGACTATTGTAGACTGAAACACTAGTTGCAAAGAACCAGAAAACGCTCTGATCCAGTTTCAGCATCAGACGCACCAGGTAACCTTGGGCCAGTATCTCTGTCTCAGCTTGACCCAAATACACAGGGCTATTATGAGGATGTGGAGAAGAAGGGAGTTATATGTAGTGCCTTGAGTTTATTAGAACAATGGTGAGATATAAATATAACCAATACACATAATAAGTAATAAATAGCGGGTATGTCTTTCTGAAAATAGACTACAATTTATTTCAGAGTTAGCCGAGATAAAAGATAAAAAAAGAAATAAAAAGTGGATGCTTCTGTTGTGGGTTGGTGATTTTAGATCCACATATCTTTATGTTTACAACCACTATGTTACCCTGTTAATTCTTGACCTGTTAGCCTCATTGAATCTTAGGTATTCAGAAACTGCATGATGCATTGCACATCTACACTTTTCTCAAGTGCTTTCCGAAACTGTCAATCGTTTCAATGTATTTTATTTATTGTTCATAATTGCATTTGTCACTGGATGGAAGGTTTTTCTAAGCTGCATACATAGATGTAAGAAACTCTGTCAATTACTTCTGTCTTTTGTGACAGTCTTCTAAAGAGTGCTATGTAAGAAAGAGCCATAACAGAACAGTATTCAAAACTAATCCATTCATAGGTGAATCAGTGGGCTGTTATCAAACTAGAAAGCATTTGTGGAATTTCATCGCTTATTATAGATTTTCCAATAGAGAAAGTGTCAATTCCTCTTGAAATGAAGGGTAGAATTGCCTTGACAACTGAATACCAATCAGGCAGCATAATCTGGGCAAGCATTCAAAGCCATGTATTACAATACAACCCCTCAAATTAATTAGTACACAATTTGCATAAAAGATAAGATATAACACTTTTCAATTAAACTGGTTAAGAGTTCCAAGGTGTGTTTGTGTTTTCTCAGCTACCCACATAAAAAGTTTTCAGTTTTTAATTGGCCCCTATTGCTGGGAAAACACTAGTATTTTAAAGCAGAAGTCTTGTTAACAAAAAAGTACAATCAACTGATTCTTTTTCTTCATTTATAGTTTTCCATTACATGTAGAGACCAGGGGGTAAAATCCAACTTTATCCCTGTTTAGATCAGGCCCATTAAAATTAGTAAAACTTATGTTCACAGTTACTAACAAGTTACATTAATTTAATTGGGTCTAGTCTGGGAAGAATTTAGAAGAGGGGTGAATTTGACCCATAATGTTTCTCACCATTTCCATTTTAGAGGATCTGAACCAGGCTTAAAGAAAAATTGCTGCTACTGGTATGAATAATCAGAACAATATTCATTACAGTCTCCTGTAGGCAAAGTAAGATATGTCTTAGACTAGAGTCTAGAATATTTATTGTGGCATAAATGTTTGCCGACTACAATCTACTTGAAAAATGCATAAAGTGTTATTTCTGTTGTTAAGTGTATATGCTGCTGTTTTGTGTTATCAAGTTGACTGTAACTTACACAACCCCTATAATGAGATTTCCAATATATTCTTTTAAGAACAGCCCTGTTCAGTTCCTGCAAACTCAAGACAATTGCTTCTTTGTCTGAGTTGATCCACCTGTAATGCAGTGTTCCTATTTTTCTGCCTCCTTCAACTTTACCAAGCAGTATTATGTCATATTGCAACGGGTTCAAAAGTGAATTATCTCTCTTCAGTCAGTTTGGCCTGTACTGAGAATTCAGGCTTGATTTGCTCTTGACCCATTTATTTATCCACTTATCTGCAGAACTCTTCTCTGGTACCATGCTTCAAATCAGAGGATTTTCCTTCCATCAATTTTCCTCACTTCCCAGCTTTCACAACCATACAGAGAAATGGGAGATACTCTGGCATGGGTGATCCAGATGTTAATTTTCTTTACAGTTGAACATTTATCATTATATAGTACCTTCACAGCTGCCCTTCCAAGGCCTGATCTTCTAAATTCTTGACTGCAGTTTCCATTTTGATTCATGTCCGAACCAAGCTAAAGAGAATAATTAACAATTTCAGTGCCTTCAACACATTAGTTGTGTAACTGTGTCTGTGTGCTTGCATGCATATATAGATATGTACTGAATGAAATAAAAAGGAAAATTGTCAAAGGCAGTAGGAAAGCAGTAACATGGAGAAGTATGAACTGATAACTAAAATCTTTTCTATGTACAAAATAACTTAGAATCATAGAATCATAGAGTTGGAAGAGACCACAGGGGCTATCGAGTCCAACTCCCTGCTATGCAGGAACACACATCAAAGCATTCCCAACAGATGGCCATCCAACCTCTGCTTAAAAACCTCCAAAGAAGGAGACACCACCACACTCTGTGGCAGCGTATTCCACTGCAGGACAGCTCTGACCATCAGGAAGTTCTTCCTGAGGTTCAAGTGGAATCTCCTTTCCTGCAGCTTGAATCCATTGCTCCTTGTTCTAGTCTCTGGAGAAGTGGAAAACAAGCCCACTCTCTCCTCGACATGACATCTCTTCAAATATTTAAACATGGCTATCATGTCCTCTCTTAACCTTTTCTTCTGCAGACTAAGCATACCCAGCTCCCTAAGCCATTCCTCATAGGGCATGGCTTCCAGACCCTTCACCATTTTGGTCACCCCCGTCTGGATACGCTCCAGCTTGTCAATATCCTTCTTGAACTGAAGTGCCCACAAATGGACACAGTGTTCCAAATGAGGTCTAACCTAAGCAGAATAGAATGGTACCATTACCTCCTTTGATCTAGACACCATACTCCTATTGATGCAACCAAGAATCTTGTTGGCTTTCTTGGCTGCCACATCACACTGCTGACTCATGTTCAGCTTGTGATCTACCAAGACTCCTAGATTTCTTTCACACATGCAGCCATGTGTCCCCCATCCTATGTTTGTTCATTCCATTTTTTCTGCCTAAGTGCAGGACCTTACATTTCTCTCTGTTGAAATTCATTTTGTTACCTTAGGCCCAGCTCTCCAATCTGTCGAAGTCATTTTGAATTTTGATCCTGTCCTCTGGTGTGTTAGCAACGCCTCCCAATTTGGTGTCATCTGCAGATTTGATCAGCATGCCGTCTACCCTTCAACCAAATCATTGATGAAGATGTTGAATAGCACTGGACCCAGGACAGAACGCTGTGGCACCCCACTAGTCACTTCTCTCCAGAATGAAAATGGTCAACTTTATTGACCATTTGCAACAGGAAAAATTGGTGATATTACATGGTGGAATAAATCAACATTTGCAATGGGATTAGGAACCCATTGTCTCTCTTTAGTAGGACTATAGTTCTTCGCTAGTTTCTTTCCCACTACAAGAAAGTCTTTGAAAATTGTGCAATTTTTAAAGACAATTCAGTTTAGAACTTTATCTGTTCAACATTTGCAATTTTTTTACACAGGAAAATACTATTTGTGCAGAAAATAGTATACTTCATGACTTATTCTGCACAAAGTATTCATGCAGGAGGTTTTTCACATAAAACAGAATTGTCTGTGCAAGATTTTCTATTTGCAAAACTTGCACAGAGTAAAACCTGAGCTGCAAAGAGTCTAGTCAATTCAGGATATTCCTTGTTAGGCTTTCAGAAGAATTGAGAAATGCATTTCTTGATCATTATTTGATTATTATTCAAATATTATTTCTATCCATGCTATTATGATTCAGAGTTACAATAAAGATCTCTTGGCTTCATAGTTGTCATGAAAGATAGACACACTGTAAATCTAATGCTGCTTCATCTGTCACTCTTTTCTGACATTGATGCAAGTAGGTTGTCCTCTCTTTTATTTAAATGACACATACTTGTTTATTCATAACATATACCGTCTTTTCTCATCTGAAAAAGAAAAAAATGATAAAGATAGGGAAGTATTATAAACAAAAAGAGAGTTCCAAAAATGCTGTAGTGATGGGGGTGATTCTCCCTTTGTGACATCAGTGGTATTAACTAATCACTGCTGAACATAACTGACTTTCTGAAGTGGCAGTAGTAATGCTCCCCTTACTATATGTATAAAATAGATAGATAGATAGATAGATAGATAGATAGATAGATAGATACATGTGATACATACACACATTCATATTGTTAATATATTATATTATATTATATTATATTATATTATATTTATAGTAATAATACATAATTTTAAAAAACAGGGGCTTACTTGGACTGAATACAGTAAAAGTGCTCCCAAAGTAGTCCCATGGATGTACGAATGCGGTCTCACCATGTAAACTGATATAAGGAAAGATGGCATCTATATCTTTAAAGGAGACCTGAGCCCTTCCCAATTATAGGTATTGTTACTGACTATTGCTGTGATTTCCTAGGTTATATATCACATTGCTCAGATAGTAACCCATGGTAACAAACTTTTTCCAGCTGGTTCTATGGAAGGATTATGAGAGCCACTTATCTGGTACCATTAATACCAGGAAAGTAGCACTTAACTGATAATTAATATTTATTTGTTTGAAAGTAAACCATTTTCTCTGCTGTTTATGTCCTTATAAAGCTGAAAATAGCACCTGCAAATGAAATGTTCCATGGCTTGTTTTTCATTCTATATATTCTAAGAGAGATATTTTTGTGGTTAAGTTTTCTAAAATACATATAAGAAAAAGTCTTAGGGGTAGGTCACCTATACAAGGTTTTGATGTCATGTTTACAAATAAGTCAAAGTAAACAACACTTGAAGAAAAGAAAACATCTTCCCTCCTCAAGTGCATGCATTGTTCAAAATCAAACAATGCATGCACTTTCATGATCAATGGAAGGTCAAGGGAAGCAAGATACCTCTTGGAGTGGATAGAAATGTAGATCACATTCAATGTACTTCCTAGCAGATATTGTTGCTACTTCTGGCTGTGAGCAAAGATACCAGGCAGGCCTGAGACAGCAGTAGAGATGGAAAGAATAATAGAAATGGAAAAAAGAGACTAGGACAAGGAGCAATGGATTCAAGCTGCAGGAAAGGAGATTCCACCGGAACCTCAGGAACAACTTCCTGATGGTCAGAGCTCTCCAGCAGTGGAATATGCTGCCTTGGAGTGTGATGGAGTCTCTTTCTTTGGAGGTTTTTAAGCAGAGGCTGGATGGCCGTCTGTTGGGAATGCTTTGATGTGTGTTCCTGCATAGCAGGGGGTTGGACTGGATGGACCCTGTGGTCTCTATGATTCTATGATTCTACGATTCAAAAACAGTCAAAAAGGATCACAAAAACTGTGCCTGTAAAGAAAATAATATTTTTGTGCAAGAATATTGTTTTCTGCACAGAAATGTCAGAATATAACATTTTCTGTTTCATTATACTCAAAATTCACACAATTTTGCACATAAAACAGCCTTTTCTGTTTTGCATAAGAAATGTTTATGCATGCATAAATATTTTCTATGCAGAAAAGGCTGCATTCTAAACAGAAAATGCTATTTTCTTTGCAAAAACAACTATGTGCAAATTTCACATAAAGTGCCAAATAGAGAATAAGCTTCAAAAACTGTGCTGTTCGAAGGCTTTCTCACACCAAGAAGAAAATTTCTAAAAATGATCCTTGCTTCCTTTGAGAAGAAAATTGGTGAAAAATGTCATCCCTGTCACTAAACAGTGAACTTCATCAAAAGTGCTACCACCACAGGCAACTGGTTGAGACACTTGGTGTCAGCCAGGGCCCATCTGTTGAACCAGAGTCTATAGCAAACTCCATAACCTACAATTTAGTCTAAACCATACTTCAAAAGCTATTTTTGAGAAGTAATCAGTTATAATTATGGTTCCAAACCACAGATGATGAACCTATTTTCCAGTAAGAAAATCCCCCCCCATAAAACCCTATCTGAAAAATACAAGCGGGTGGCCTGTGGCACAAAGCTCACATTATTCGTGTCTACCTTATCATTTCAATACCCACAAAAGAATCCAAAGAAGCAGGGTTAATTACAGTATTAATCACTCATTGAACCACATGATATTCCTCCTACAACATTTTGTGGGACACTATTCCCCATTAACTTATAGTTCAGTGGTGGCTGGTGTCTTCTCTGTCAATAGAACAGTCAATATTATTTGTCTAGTCCCAGTTCTAAAGGAGCTATCCAACATGCTGGCTCCTTTGATAGCTCATTTGAAGTTTTGACTAAAACCTGGAGCTAATTCACTGCCCTGCTGACCTGGAAGTCTCCAGCAATCACCATTACAATTGTACTATAATGTAGTTACACTATGTTTACCAGAGTGGAATTTAAATTCTGAGCAAGTTATAATGGGTTGCTTCCAAGCTGTGGGTCACTTGTGTATCTGTGGTTCTTGACCCATGAAGTTGCTTTTGTGCAAAAGGTAAAGGGAGTTATTGAGCAGCACATAGTTACTCAAGCGAATGTCAGCCACTGCCTAGTACTGAGCCCTCTGAGTCATACTGAGTATCTCTCATTTTTCTCCCACATCCTGTACACTAATCACATCTTGGTGAGGGTTTTTCAACACAGGCAAAACACAAATAAATAAATGCTGATTCCATTACCAGGTTTGTGATCTCTAGAGCTCTGCTCTTCTTCCTTCCCACTCCCCCCTTCTCCTTTATGACATCTTTTCTAAATTCTCACTTGGATTCTTTATATTGCTAATTCTGAGCCTTTCTGCTTGCACTGCCTTTTTTATGTAGCTCATTCAAAATATGATGAGATGAGGTCAGTGGAAGGGAAAGTAAGAAATATGGATTCCCATGTTACTGTTTGTGTGGTGTTCTGAAACATAATTTTAAAATGGCTTTAAAAAGGCATTTCATCTATTTCCCCATGGTTCTTGGTTCCTACTGAATCATTTTGTATTACTCAATAGCGTAAGAAGACACAGCATTGTTACTGGTAAAGATGATACGACTGCTGCTCACCCAACATGACATCCAAGTCCCAATGAAGCCACAAGCTAGATTTAATTCCTATAATGACCATTCATTAGGAATTTTAGACTACTGCAATGCATTTTACATGGGGCTGGCCTTGAAAACTGTTAGGAAGCTGCAGCTAGTACAAAATGTGGCCACCTTTGGAGAAAGGAGGATAGAAAGAAATAGCAGTCTCTAATCCATAATAAAGTTGGACTAAAAATATTGGAACAAAATTCTATTATGGAATGTGTGTGCGCGCAGGCGTACACACATGCACACCTCACTCTTGGACAGGAAAGAGGTTGGGAAGGGGAAGGATGGAATACATACTTCGTTGGTGCATCTTCAAGTAGTACAAGAAAGTGAAAAAATCCACATAAATTCCATAGTCAGGGGACCAAAAACAATGTATTTAAACTTTCTGGGCCTCTCTCTAAAACAGAAGGTAAACAGCTATCTCTTAAAACATTTATGGAAATTATCTTCTGTGCCATATTGCATTCTAGTTTTAGAGTAGTATAGTAGTTGCCATGCCCCCTCCTAATTTCTGAGTACTAGACACTGTGATGCAGCAAACTGAATTTGAACCATTCTAAACTTCTATCCCAATAGTCCCTGTTACATAAACATTTTTCACTTCATATGTGATAATGTTCCTAATGGTGAGGAACCAAATGTCTGTTCCTGTAGTCTATCTCAATTGGGCCCAGGCCCTTCTAAAGTTTGGGCCCCATTTGAAATGGCTTTCTCTTACCTCCCACATGAAACCTCCATGTGGTTCCCTTTTCCAAATGTACTATGTTTTATGGTAAGGATTTGTGGTCATTACAATTGTCGTGATTCAGACCATAGGAAAGCTACCATATCTCAGGACCCCCGATATGGCTGACAA
Source organism: Cyclura pinguis (assembly GCA_030412105.1). Lineage (NCBI taxonomy): Eukaryota > Metazoa > Chordata > Lepidosauria > Squamata > Iguanidae > Cyclura > Cyclura pinguis. Next base: position 167,037,016 of record CM059602.1, read on the forward strand.
TACTGATAGTAACTTATAGCGCTGTTATTAATAAAAAGTTTTTTTAAGAAGAACAAGATGGAACACACTTAGATTTTCAAGGACAAAATATTGCCAGCAAGTATCCCATCATAAGTGGGGTCCTATGGGACAAACAATCTATTGTAAGAAAGGACAATACAGTTGGCCCTTCACATTTGCAGGTTTCACTTTCATGGATTTGATTATTTGCAAGTTTCTCCAACCTTTGCCCCTGCCAGCTAAGGCATTTTTCCCCTCTTGGTGGCTCCAATCAGGCTGTATAGCCCTTTAAAAATCTGTCTCTGCTCCTCCTCCTCCTCCTCCTCCTCCACCACCACCACCACCTATCACCAGCAGCAGCTGCCAGACTAGTTAAGAATGGCTCGCAGCCTGATTTCTCAGCACCACAAACCCTATCTTGAGGCTGCTTCACAAAAAGGAAGGAGATGGGAAAGAGAGGAGGGCTACCATATCAACCCAAACCTTTTCCTTTCTTTTCCCTGACCTGGTTTGGGTCCCGGGTGTCCATTCTCCCTATTATGCCTCATTCTCTTCCCCAGACACACACACTCACACATTTTGATATGTCAGATTTTTCCACTTTTGTGGGCCTCCTACACCCCTAACCCTGGTGAATATGAAGGGCTGACTGTAATATCATCCCTACATTGAACATGGGGACTTTGAGACGTGAAAGAAAGTGTCTTTCCTAATGGTAGTAATGAACTTCTGTCTAGAAGGGATATGAAATGAGGACTTCCTACTTCTTAGCTCAGCCTTCTAGCTGCCATTTGAGCAGTTATCCACTGTCTAATTGCCCACACTGTCAAAAGCTACCTAGTCAATATAGGTAATAATTTCTCGTGAGGGGGGGAACTCTTTACAAGCTGTGGTATAACGTCCTGAAAGCTAGCAATAAGGACTGGTGGGTATGGCATTAAAAATCATGAGGTTCCACAGATATAAGCCAAACCTACTGTTTTTGTCAGCATAAGAATCCAGTGGGATAACTCCATATACACCTTATCCTCCCAAGGCTGTTTTTGTGCCATTGACCTGTTCTGACCCCCTGGACTGACCTTTTGTAGGCAAAAGAGGAGGGGTATTAACTGCCTCTCCTGGAAGCCTCTAGCATTAACAATCTTCATCTTTTGCTAGAAATAAGTTTCAGCCCCCTCTTCCAATATAGTTTAATTTTAAAATTACTTTAAAAAAAATGGACCAATGATGACTTCTTGTCTCCTACTCCAACCCCTCTCTTTATTTTCTGGTAGTCCATGCAGACCCCAGATGGTCTCAGAGATGGAAAAAAATGGCACTGGAGATGACATATCTTTTTCCTAAATTTTATGTCCTAAAATTTAGCTGATAAATGCATAAATGGTACAGGGCAAATAATGAGATGAAGTTACAACTTTTTATATTTTTTTGCATTTATTTCTTTAAAAAAAATATGAATCAAAAGATGTTCCTAAAACAAACAGTTTAACATTAAAGAGCAGTTAAAGGGTAGTGCTGAAAAAGCATTGTAGAGAAAACAGCCTCTGGAAGTACAGCAAGTTAGAGATGAGCAGTGGAGAAAAATCTTATTGCCATTTATTTAGATGGAATTTGTTTTTTGGGCTTTTTGTGCATTCAGTATATAACCACAAAGCTCCATTGCCATTCTTCACAAAATCCTCCACCCTTTAATTTGCTTTGGAAATCTCATTTGCATGATTGCATGTTGTACTCTTTGTCTCAAAATATGTTAAGTGTTACTGTTGATTGGAAATAAAAGATTGTTGTAGAGGCACAATTTTCTTCAAGTGCCATGTTATGTAATCGTTTGCATGATGAATCACAGATGTTGATTTCATACTTCTTCAGCTTTCCTAACTTCTCTGCTGTTTTAAGCAGAAAATGGAAATTATATTAATAATAAGCGTGAGGACTTACAGGTTGGTACTTCACCTGTTTCCAGGTGCATGTATGACTTGTTCAAAATGTGTGCCTGCACTGCAGCTCTTAAGCGCATAAGCAGGACTTTCTGGTTGTCAATGATGAGAAATTTGTTCTCATTTAAAAATAGCTTTATCCAATCCCAAGTTATGGAATGGCCTGCTGGAAGAGACCCAGCATATTACCAGTCTGGACTGCTTTAAAAAAGCAGTCAAGACTGATCTCTTCCGACAGGCCTTCCAAGATTAGCATTTCCATCGCCTCCCATCAATTGTCTTCTTGTTTTGTTAATAGTCAACTGATTGACTGTTAATTGTGTGTTTTAAGGGGTTGGTTTAGGTGGATTGGTGGATGGTGAGGATTGGGTATGTTTTTAATCTCTTTTAATGTATTTAATGTATTTTATGTTGTTCGCCACCTCAATCCTTGTGGAGAGGCGGGATAGAAATTATTATTATTATTATTATTATTATTATTATTATTATTATTATTATTATTATGTCTCTCAGAACACATTCAAAACTAATTTCTACTAAGAAATCTATACATTTCCAGGAGAATAATGTATTCTGTGAAAGAAAGAAAAATACAATATGTATATCACGTACATAAATGAACAAGGTGTGCAACTCATTCATTTCTAACACGTGTATGAACATATTTTAAATATGGTGCCAGATATCCACTAATGTATTTGTTCAGGCATCCATTTGGAAATTTGAAGAATTCTCACCCAAACTAAAATGAGTGGAAATTTCAAGAAAACTGTTTTCAGTGAAGCATTAAGAAAAATTGCCCATTGGCAAAAACTGCCCATCATTAAAGGGTGGGGGGAATATTTGAATTGGTGTGTTTTCCTTTACTGGAAATATTTATCAGAAGATACAAAGGTGATAACAGAAATCTGTTATGAGTATGCTGTAGAAGTATCCTGAGTGCAGATTCTAGATTAAATAACATCCAAGTTCTCTTCTCATTTTTTATTTATTTTATTTATTCACAACTTATTTATATTTATTTTATATCCTGCTCTTCCCCTGACATGAGACTCAAGGCATCTTACAACAGGGTTGAAACCAAAAAACCAAAAAAAAATCTTGATGTTAAAAAACCCCAAACCAAAGAAATTAGTGATGATATTAAAAGACCAATTGTTTAAGACAGGATAAAATCATTAAAAAAACAAAAACATAACAGTAAGTATTGGATCATCATAGGGTCAGCATAGGTCAAAATAACTTGAAGTCAGACTATGGTAATAGCCAAGTGCAGCAAATCTATATACCCTGTTGAAAAACCCTTCTGCATAACCATCTTATCGCCAAATACTGAACTGATACTAAGATTGTGTGTTTGGAAACTGGCCAATAATTTTCTAGTATGGTGGGGTCTAGGGAGTTCCCCCTCAGTAACAACCTTACCGCAGCTTCTTCTACACAGGACAGGAACCTGTCTTGCAACAACAATAAATTATTTAATCCTCTTACACCTCAATAAGTCCCCTCTGGCTGCTTTTATCAGCCATTAATGACACAGGTTGAGTACACAGGTCCAGTTGTCACCTTTCCAAGGATCTTTTCCACACCCTTAGAATACATAAACTAAAATGTATCCAATAACATAGGACACACCAGAGTCAAAATTACATCCCACAGGACATGTATCAGCTACAGAATCCACATCAAAGTGGAGTTTTCCCCTGAAAAGTGTCCATAAATTATCCACAATGGCTGGTTGAGTGATCTGATTTCTCTTCATGTGGGACTATATCTTGTGCGGAGTATAGAAGGCCTCCAACCACTCAGAAGGACTCCACTATACAACACTGTTCAAAGAGAATGGTCAAAGAGAAGTATGATTTCCTCACTCCCACCAGTTCCAGGGCACAGACTTTATAAGGGGTTCTAGCTCATATTCAGTCAGCCCTGTTCCAAGTTTTCTGCCAGGAGTCTCTCTCTCATTTGTTTCAATGTTGCCAAATCTATAGTAAATCATGGGCTTGCTTCCTTGTTTAGAATCTGCAATGTCTACTACCCTAGACATTTTTCAGTTTCAGAGATCAACTGGGGGTTCAACAGGATCTCCTGTAAAAATAGCAGAGAACTCCTAAGATCCACCAGGAAGCCATCTGGACCCATTTGCCTCCTGAGGCAAAGTAATCCCCTGCTCCTAAAGAGGTTCCAACTCCTACTGAATTTAAACCCCACCAGTTCCATGTCAACAGTGGTATAGTGAGTTCCTCCATACCCAGATCACCCCCATCCTTGATTTAGAGCATGGCCTGATACATAGGTGATATCAGATATTACTAGGGGCCAAGCCCATGATCATCATGGAGGACCTGATGTTCTGAGCTGCTCCTGATAGAGCAGTCTCAGCGTAAATGATGAAGTCTCCCAGCAGAACAAGCTGCAGGAACTCCAGCATCACAATAAAATAAAAGCCAGTTCCCAAACAGAGACTGTAGTTTGGTGGGAAGTTCACCAATGAAATCCCTATTCCATCCTGCCCATCCACCTGCAAATGCATGCAATCAAACCCAGCAGACTCCAGGAAGGGAATCTTGTGAAAGAATTGAAATCACAACAGATCACTGCAATTCCACCTCCTCACCTTCACCCCTCAGGCCTTCTCCACTGCTGTACAGAGAACCTAGGTGGACAGAGCTGGGATATGTTACCCCACTTCATCTGGTAAGGTCTCTGTGATACAAGCCAAGTTGGCATACTCATCAAGGATCAGGTCCTTGATCATGCTGTTTTTCCATTTACTGATGTGGCACTGAGCAGTGGCTTTTTCAGCTCAGTAGGCCAGTATCCAAACTATTTGAAGTGTTTAGGACAACAAGCATGTTAAGGATCTTCCCTGTCTTGTGGTGATAGCACTGACTCCCCCCTCCATATCTCTTTCTACCCATTGTCTTTACAAGGGCTGCTTCTTGGCTCACAGATTCTATGAATCCATGAATCTATGATACAAAGAAATGTCAGATAATGCAGAATGGTGTAATTTCCTTTGCACTCTTTGTGATGAAATTTTCAAACACTGCAGAAAAGGATTTCTTTTTGAAAGAAAGACAGAAATAATAATGGAGAAATAATGGAACAAGGCTCTGCTATATAAACAGTCTCTACTAAACCTATGAAAAACTAAACAAACATACTAAATTGGGTGCCTTTACTCTTGCAGCTAAATGTGCTACCTTAATTATATGAATGTGTCACCTTTTATATCAGCCTGAGGAAAAGTTCGTGTACAAGGTAGAATAAATGAAAGCTTTATGGTATGAAAGCTAATGAAAATTTTAATTCTAGGCAATCACAGAGCACTATAGATTCTGTTTTTCAAACAGAAATAATAGGCGCATGAGAGGGAGCTTTTGCTGTGATTTCATACTGAAGGCTCATCATAAATGACAGATACAACTGTGGAGAGGTATCAGTGCTAACAATGTTTTGATCTCTCTTTGTTAGCAACATCTTTAGGAATACTCATTATTACTACTCCTTCAATGAGTATACCATAAATGGTTTTAATAGACTTTTTAAAGAGGATATTTCTGTGATATGTTTCAGGTCATTTAATCACTTAGAAAAATATGCAAGTAAATTCTCCATTTCTGGAAAAAAGAAGCATGCAAAATTAATGAAGATACTTTGGTCAATAGATTGAAAGCTATTCAGAGCATGGATTTATCTGCTTTACTTACAGATTTTATCAGTAATTGAAGGTGTAAGAATAAATAAAAAATATAGATCACTAGATTACCTGTAGTGAAATTGTGTACATGTGTATTCAGAAGCAAGTATCCTTGCTCTTTGTTTTCTTCTTGCATTCTTAATACTAATGGCTTTTGTTTTGGTGTCTCCAATACAAAGGAAAGCAAAATCTTTTAAGAGACTGTAGCGAAAGGTATTCAACCATATCTGACTTACATCAATAGAACAATTTTGCCAGTAGTGTAGCAGTTTGTATCTTCTCTTCTCTTCTCTTCTCTTCTCTTCTCTTCTCTTCTCTTCTCTTCTCTTCTCTTCTCTTCTCTTCATCTATCTATCTCTTATCTATCATCTATCCATACACTCAGGAACACACACACATAGAGGGGGAGACAGAGAGAGTAGTACAGGGTCTTTCTGTGAAGAGAAAGGGTCCCTCATCCCATCACTGTGGGAAAAGATTCCCTCCATTTCAAAACAAGAGCCATTCCTACACACAGTTCCACCCACCCACCGAACATTCACAACATTTAATATGCTGTGTTAAGGAATTTCTAAAAACTGCAAAATACTGGCAAATTTTAGTTGTTTAAATATCATATCATTTATGCCATATCTCATTTAGACCAGAGTATTTAGACAACATTGATGTGATGTGGCATTCTTTGTTGTGGTTACTTCCCACTTCATCACTGCCTTAGAGATGGATGATTGTAAGTAGCAGAATGAAGGATCTAAGTCCCAGACTTGTCTGTTCAATAAAATATACACAGGGAGTTTATGGTTCAACTGAAGCTATCATGTATCTGATACAACTAGTTGGCAACCAACGCCATCTACATTGAAGCACCTTTCTCTTCTTGAGAGTGTCTCCCAGTTTCAGGCTGAACACTCAGATGAGACCCCCCAAATAAAATTTAATATATTTCCAACTTGACCATTCACGACCTTTCCAGTTGTACTGCCTGCATTAAATGCTTCACTCTGCCTAATATAGAATCATTGAAGTACAACTCCCATAATCCTTCAGCTATTGGATTGCAATTCCAATACTTCTTTATGATTGACTGTACTGGTTGGGATAAAGGATATTGGATACCAATAGATGCAGAGGGTGGCCATGACACCCCTCATTTAACAGTAGGATCAGGAGATTTTCCAAGCCCTGTGTTGAGACCCCTAGAGTTAGTATAAAAATAACCTTTGTCTAGTTATCTGTGTGTAATGCTTCCAAAAAGAAATGTGAGAAAGAGAGGGATATTTTTAACATCAAGGCACGAACACCTTCAGCAATGTGGACCTTTGCCAGTGCATTTGCTGTTCTATTTGTTCTGTCATATTTGATTACACTCAAATTCCCTCAAGACCTTTAGCTGAATTACACAATCATGGCATTGTTTTGGAAACAAAGATGCCCACAAAAGCATTTTGCACCTTTTGTATTCAGGTTATAGGTTTATTGACTACTGTGATGCATTTAAGCATCTCTGGAAATGTCTTCTGTCAGTCATATAATTGAATCTGATAGATTTAATTCAGTGACTATAGGGAAAAAATAATGCAAGACAGAGCATGTTCTTTAGATCCTTAGACAACAATGAATTAATAAGCTTTGGAGTGCAGGGGGGAGGGTAGATCTGGCAGGAGGAAGGGTAGCCCATGTAATCATCTTTTTTCCCTTGGGAATAATTCACAGAACATCCAATTACTTCTGTCCATTTTCATTTTTGTAAACAATTCATGGGGAGGTTATTATCTGTGTCCTAATGTGTTCATCATTGCTCCATTTCTAGCTGTATCTTTTGTATGTGAGGCTGTATGAAGCAGAATGCCTCAGTGTAATATTGAGGAGCTAGTATGGACTTCTCCTTTTCAGACGTAAGACAGTGCATTAATTTATTTAGCAAGTTACACCTTTACAGACAATTCACACTACCAGTTGAAGTCATCCAATGAAGGAATTTTATCTCAACAGCAACAGACATGGGGAAAAATGCATTGACCTTATTCATACTAGGGCTGGAAAGGATATTTTAAAATATTCAAAAAATGGTCAAAAACATGAGTTTTTTTATTGTTGAGAAACCCTGGTGAGAAGAATCCTAGACTGATGAGAATGTTTGCAGTTCAGCACTTATTCTGCACAAAATTTTCATGTGGTTGTTCTGCACAGAAAACATATTCTGTGAATGAAATTTCATTTTCTGCATGGAAGATAATATTGCAGTGCAGAAATATTAGTTCCTATGCAGAAATTGTTATTTTCTGTGAGGAACAAAAAGGCATAATTGGGGTTTTTTTCCCCTGTGTAAAATGTGCACATTGTTGATCTGCATGAAACAAAATTTTCTGTGCATGAAACAGCATTTTCTGTACAGGAATTAATATTTCCACATTGAAATATGAATTCACACACAGAAAATTCTGTTTCCTGTGCAGAAAGTGCTTGTTTTCAGTACAAAACAACTACATGCAAATTTTGCTCAGAATATCCACTTCGACTATTGCAAGAGGTGGGCAACTATAGAGGAGTTGCATTAGCCCATCAGAAGAACTTGGAAGGCTGTACGGTGCCACACCCATTCCAGAAATAAAAAAATATTGGGCCAGGGGACCCCAAAATGTGATATAAATGCCTCACTTCCTCTATAGAGATATTTAGGGCCTCCAAACATGGTGGAAATGCTCTCAATACCACCAAGAGGACATTTTGGAGCAAAAAAATGCAAAGAATATTGATCATTAGGGACATATTCTCCCCACTTCTGGGTAAATGGGAATTATAGTCCAATAATATCCAGTGGGACACTTGTTCCGCAGGCTGATATAGAGCCATCAATACTCTGATTGGGCACTGCTCCCTCCCCACAGTATCAACTACACAAGAAGAATGTGTAGCTGTATTTGACATGATTCTCAGCTTTCCCCATATTTCACACACAGTGACAATAAATTGCTCCAAAGTTCAAATTAATATTCAGTGTACCCGTTGGGCTTTATTTATTTTTTTATGTTCAGTTTCTTTTTAATTTGTTAATCTTCCTGCAAAAGTACATTTGAACTCGTATGTCTTAAATGTTAGTTAAAGAGTCAAAGACGTTATCTGTTTTTCAGAACTCATTATTGTGCAGAAAGACCAAGTGCAGGAATATAACACTGCAAAACATGCTACTGAAAACATGAATAGTGAACACCTCTCTGTTGGAATGGCAAAGCACATTCAAGACACTTTGAAGAAAGCAGATGCTGCTTAAGTAGCAAGAATGTTGGCCCCCGAAGGCATCTGAGATTTGCTGCTAATCAGAATGATCCATGAATAATTGCTTCAGTTATACTAGAGCATGCTTTAGTATCTAACAAACTAATTCCCAGAAAAAGAGATTATTATTTGAGGCCCATCTATATTGTCCTTAATTCATGGTATTCTGTCTTTGTCTCCCAAGAAACAGAATGTACAGAATGTTTTTTCCCCTAGCCCCAAGAATGTGTGCATTTTTTTAAAATAGTTTTATTCATTTGAAAAAAAAAATAATTTAAAGTGCTTTTGCTGATCTACAAAATTCACAGTTGTCATACAGTAGGTTACCTGAAAGGGAGATGGGGAGCTGCAAACCTCTACTTTTGAAGAAGTAAAAGGCCAAATATTTTGTACTGTGGAATGACTAGATGGGTAAGTCTATTGTGGCTAGAGCAGACCTACTCAAACTGGTGGCTTGTCAACTGAGGCCAGTCCCTGAGCTGTATGCTGCAGCTCTCTGGGGAGCTTCCAGGAAAGAAAGAAAGAATTCTAATAAAGGGAGATAAAATATATATATTACCAGTCCCTGGCATACCAGGGGAGGGGTAGAACAATCATTCACATCAGGTAGCTTAAGCTGAAGAACAGTTGTAAATGTAAAGCATTTGTATGTGCAATGGCCTTCCCCCCATGCACACACTCACGCATGCACACATGTACACACACACACATATACACACCAAGAACAACACAGTACATACAAAATGTATTGTGTTGTTGATACATTGCTGTGTGTCTTCATGTCATTTCCAACTTGTGGCTACCCTAAGGCAAACCTATCACAGGGTTTTCTTGGCAATATTTCTTCAGAGGATGTTTGCCATTGCCCTCCTCTGAGGCTGAGGGCTTGTCCAGACTGGCAACTAGCAATCAGCTTCATTTAATGCCATTTTGGGCTCCTTCTCCATATCTGCATACACTCTAAGAGAGAAAGAGAGAGAGGGAGCAGGACAGGGAGATCAAAATGCATGCTCTCTTTTTCCTTAGTAACTATTTTGCAAACAAGATCACCCAACACAACAAGAGAGTCATCTGGCACCTTAAACTGAAGAGGAAACCCAAAAGATCTTTTTCCTATACCTCCTTTTTTCTCTTTCCACCACCTCTCTCCCTCCTTCTCTTCCCCATGCAGCAGTTTTGCAAAACAATTGAGAGTGAAAAGGATAGACTTTTTCTTCTTTCCTCAGCCTGTGCTCTCTCTTTCTCTCTCTCTGGTCACTTCCACACTACATTGTTATAATGCTATTATTCCTGTGGAATTCTGGCGTTTGCAGTTTACTGAGGCCAAAGAGCTCTCTGGCTGAGAATTCTAAAGGCCCCTCCCTAAAGTACAAACCCCAGGATTCCATAAGATGTTGAAAGTGGAATAGTAGCACTATAACAGTGTAGTGTGGAAATGGCTATTCTCTCTCTCTCTTTCTCACGCACACACACATACGCACACATGCACACAGATACAACACACATAACTTCAGATCCAACTTAAAATGTGTAGAGGAGGGGTAAAGAGAACAAAAAGGAGAAGACTGGAAGACCAGAAAGTTTTCTTAAAAAAAAGCATCGATAGCCACAAGAAGATTTGAGAAAGGAGGGTCAAATATAGAAAGAAGTGGTAAAACCATGATCATATTTGGCAAGTTAGGATGAGTTCTGAGACAGTGTGACTTGGCCAAGGTTATCCAGTGGATTTCCATGGCTTAGAAGGGATTTGAACCTTGGTTTCACAGAGTCCTAGTCTAACATTGAAACTGCTACATTACACTGCCCCAAACATACACTTACACAGTCATGTAGGGACAGGGAAGTGATGGGGGTAGTTCACCCCTGGCGGCAATGTTTTTGGGGCATCCCGTCTCATAGCCATGCCCCCTCATGCTGCAGCCACACCCCCACACACCATGGCCCCGCCTGCCTCCCGCCCCCTCCACGCCCTCTGCCGCTGCACTTACGTGAGCTCAATAAACAGAAGTTCAAAATATTTATTAAGTTATAATGACTACCCTGAATGTTTTAATACCTACAGACATTATGCCAAACAAATTGTAGTACCCACTGCAGACACTTAAACAGACATTTTAAAAAGGATCAGAGCAAACCTGCGGTGATGTGTACAAGGACTCACACTTCCTAAATGCTTCTGATGCATTGTGACTAAGCTGAGGAGGTATTTATTTATTTTTTTATCTATTCAGTCTGAATTTGGGCCATTCTTCTTTTTTGTCCCCTTTCGTGAACCCCAGTGGGGTGGACAACAGTTACAATCGCTCTAGATGGATCTCTGTGTTTATGAGAATGGCTTGCAGATGCTACTTTTAGATACCTTCTTTTGGGTCCCGCTTCTGGCAGAAACATGGGTAGGGATATTACTATGCCTGCAAATGTATTGGGGGAAGTGTCATCAAACTAGCAGAATGATACATCCACTTGAATGCATCATTCCCAGCTATCATCTGGGTGAGATGGTTCTGCTCAGAAAATTTTCTTTCTTTTTCTCTCAGTCTTGGTTTTGTATGTGTCCATTCCGTATGGGATTATGAGGAGAATTTTTTGCAGGGTGTGGATTCTATGATCATGAATATGAGGATGTCATTCATTTACCAAAAGCCTCAGCCAACCTGTTCAATAGTGAATAAAGAAAGAAATCATAATTCATGAAAATCTGGAGGATCACAGATCATTCATCCCTGGTTTATACTATAAAAAAAAGTTACATCATGTTTTATCAATCTCAATTAAAAAACAGGGTGGCTAAAAATTAGCAAGAGGTTTTATTAAAAACTCTGCAAACAGCCTGTTACCCTGATTTCTCGGGGTCCCAGGAGGGACACCTAAATGTGCTCACAACAAAGGGGAGGGAATTAGCGCAGAGCACAAGTTTGCAATGCGAGAGGCAGGGTAACGTAGTGAGATCTTGAACCCTATGTCTACAGGATCAGGCCAAGTCAATAATAAGGTAGAAGTTGAAAATAATAATAAATGTTTTATTGAAATACAACCAGACATGTGTATGCAACACACTCACACAAGTAACTATAGAAATAAAGGTAGGAGTGGGATAGAGGGATTTTGAGAGGAGGTTTGGTATGGGAAATACTATACCTGTCCTGAAGCCCAGTTAAAAGCAAAGAAGCTGGGGAGCGTGGATTCTCAGCACTTGGAGATGAGGGGAGGCTTGTCAAAAGGAGCAGCAGCAAGTTGGGAGGCAAGTCACGAGCGATCCAATGAGACGCTCAAAGTCAGGGGTTCTTATAGGGAAAATTGTGGCCGCAGGCTAGTCCGCACTTGGGGATAACAATGAGTTTCGGGTGGAGACAAAGCCTCTGAAAGGTCAGTACTTTAGATGATTGAGTTATGACCAGATTGTCAACAGAGTAACCAATATGCAAAAGCGGAGTGCTTGAGAGTTGTATAGTCTGCTCATCAAGCTGCCTGGTCAGGGCAGGGGATCTTTTGTAAGTAGCGTGCATAGATAATGTGGTACTTGCCTTGAGGTCTCCTGAAGCTGCGTTCAGCAATGACTGGTCTGCTTGGATTGGGATTTGAATGGTTCGGCTATTGTATGCCACGCCTGTGTGCGTGCTTGTCCAGGGGCATCGCAAGTACATGGAGAGGAATGGGTACAGAAGGCCAAATTATTGATATCAAATTATATCTTAATATCCCACAAGCTCGGGCTAGAAACAGCGGTAACAAGCCTACAAATAACAATTTTACAACTTGATCGATTTCAAATATTCTAGCACTTCAGATGAATTAAATTTTGCTTCATGCTCTCAAGGTTTTATGTTTCTATTGTTTTCCCAAATAAGAAGCTACCAACAAGAAAACTATCCAAGAAGTTAACATTATGAAAGGGATTCATGAGGGAGGCTCTGTGCTCTAAATATCCCATAGTGTAAATCTAGAGCTCTGAAAGAGGACTGAGGGAGTATAAAGTGACATCCAGAAGGCTGATTAAGACATTAGATTATTCATCAAAAGTAAATTATATCATAGTTACTAATTAAGATTTCATTACATGCATTTGTTGCTTGCTAATTAGGTAACTGAAGCTCTTTGTTTACAGTTGTATCCACTTGCATCAGAGGGCAAATGGCAATTAGCGTTGAGTTGCTGCTGTTGCTGCTTGTCTCCCACATCCACTCCTGAAATTACTAGCATTACTTGTTTATTTCACACCAGTTCTGCTTTCTTCAATGTTTAATACAGGCACATGAGCCCAGAGATTCTAAGGAATTAAAAAGCATAATTTCCAATATTTACTTTTTTTAAAAAGTAAGTGTTCAACATTTTCTGTTGGGTCTATTTCAGAATATTTTCTTGTGGTGGAGGCTCATGAATCAAGTATGTGTGAAGGAGACGGGGAAAGGATAGGGGAGGTGTCCGCTACCTAGTTCACAAGCAGCCTCTTTCTTTCTTTCTTTCTTTCTTTCTTTCTTTCTTTCTTTCTTTCTTTCTTTCTTTCTTTCTTTCTTGTATGACATCAGAGAAGCACCAGCACATTGAGGGAAAGTTCTATAAATATAGATAATATGATCAGAAGCAACTTTCCTTCATATATAAATGTCAGGCCAGAGAGTATAATCTGGATTGGATTAAGGTGGGTCAAGATGGTTAAAATAGTCTGACCTCCATTGTAGGCTCCTGTTCTGGCCTATGCTGATTTTTAAGTTGGTGGGAAGAGGGAGGAATGTAGCTGTTTTATAGATCAATTTCTAAGGCCATTTTCTCACTACACAGTTATAGTGCTATTATTCCACTTTCAACATCCTATGGAATCCTGGGGTTTGCAGTTTAGGGAGGGGCCTTTAGAATTCTCAGCCAGAGACGTCTTTGACCTCAGTAAACTACAAACCCCAGAATTCCACAGGATGTTGAAAGTGAAATAATAGCACTATAACAGTGTAGTGTGGAAATGGTCTAAGACTATGTGTAGTATGGTCCCTTGTCACATGAATGTTGGTGTTTTGTGTTAGCTGTTGATTGGAGTATGCATACCAGTGAAAGCAATGCAGTCTTTATAAGTACATGTTATTGGATGTGCATGTATTATGTATATTTGAATTTTAAACCCTATCAAAAGGACAAGTGAGGCTACTGCCTCGGACAGATGGTTTTTGGTGTCCTGGTAGGACAGCAAGGTCTTAGTTATTAAATTTAGCATTCTTATTTTTTCAATTATTATATCTTTATTGTGGAATATGAAAGATCTAGTTATGAAATGTCCTACTTCAGATGACAACAATAGTTTGGCTGGCCTTGGTTACTATACACCAAGATATTCCTGATCTAGCTTGTGTTTTTCTGAGTTCCTTAGCTTCCACAAACTTTTACACTTTTCATTCACTCATTCATTCATTCAACCTTTTTCCCCAGAGAGAACAAAATATGAGAAAAATTCAGGAATATTGTTTTCATTAGCTCATTGTCTTTGGGGAAAATGAGAGGAAAGAAAGTATGTACCTACTTCTGCCATTACATGGTACCTACTGTCTCCTAAGAATATTAATAAGCTACGGAGGAGACCAAACAAACCCATCCATCTAACAGAGGAGGAAGAGCTCCTGGGAGCTTAGTTGTCTTCCCTATACATCCTCCAGATAATGGGAAAAGACAAGTTGGGGAAAGAAGGGTGCCATTTACAGTCTGTTCAGCTGTTTTAGCCTTGGCTGCATTACCTCAGAATGACTGTAGGGATTCATATAATTGAGTGCTGTTTCATACTTGAACACAAAAACAAACACTATCTAAACAGGAATCCAACATGTCAAGGAAGAGAGTAAGGTAGAACTCTTTCTCCTGATGTTTGGATTTCCATGTCATATGGAGGAATAGTCAAGGATTTAAACCTCACTGGTGCTCTGACGTGGTACATGCCAGTCATCAGTCCAATATGAGACTTTTCCAGTAACTGTGAATGCCACAGAAAAAACAAATCCCAGTCTTGTAGTTTAACCCAAGGTGACATTTCTGTTGCAGACAGGGTAGACTTGGAAGGCTTTTTACTGAAAGAAAGCAGGCTATGAGATTAAAGGAAGACTGATAGAAAAGGCACTCTTATCATTTTACATATAAACTCTGTGCCTGTCTTCTTATCAACCTTCCAAGTAATAAAAGTAGGAGGAAAAAAAGCCTGCACAAGTTTTTGCAGCTTATGAAAAGTTAGAATTATAACACAGACACACACACCAGGGAGATATCATGGGTCTTTCCCTTTATGTTTTTCTGGAGGGTTGCCTTCTTGTTCAGCAGCACTCATTTCACTCTCACTCAGTTATTCTTTTTTCCAACCACTCTAAAAAGGTACCAGAGTTTGAAAATGATTATCAGATTATTCACAAACAATGCCTGTCACTGTGTTGTTTGTGAGTGGCACAATAATGCAACCTATTATGTACCCTAGACTTCCTCTGGCATGCTTTTCTCTTTTTTATTTTGTGGCACAACAGAAACACAGTCATTATAAGATTTCAGATTGCCTTCTTTTCACATCCCCTCCTCACCAGTCTTTTAGAGCTATTCCTGAATATGCATATCATATTTTCTCCTCAACCTGAATCACTCTGCTTGCTAAGACTTGATTATCTCTCTTTTGTGAGCACATGAGGGAGCACTCAAAAGTTCCCCTCACACCCTCAGGAAGCCTTGCCTTTCTAAAGTGGATGCACTGACAGAGAACACAGTGACTTTGATCTAGGTGTACTAATGATGTTTCTTGTTCTGCTTCCCCTAGCATTTTCATTCCTCACAGAAGAAAGCAGTAAGGAAACTGTTCCTCCTTAAGAATTAAGATATGATGTTTCTTTTTGACAGAAATCTACCCCTCCCCCAACAACAACAAAAAAACCCAAACCAAGACGTATATTTCACATTTTCGAAGGCAGTGAAAGCACTAGGTATTTGGCTGGCTGTCTTTCTGTATTAAGGAAGTGTTGGTAGTATACAAAAGTATCCCAAAGCAAAGATAGGATTCTTTAATTAAAGTGACAGAACATAGGAGGCAAAGACAAGCTTTCAATCAATATTTAAAGTATCTTTGTGGCAAAGAAAGTCTGCTTACAGTCCAGTATATCATTGTATGCTTTTGCCAAGGAGTGGAATGCTATAAACAGTAGATATAGCATGTTTTCTTCTCTGTGGTGCCAAAGGACACAGCCACGCTTCAGAAGTGGAAACTGCCTCATGTAATAATAGATATTAGCCAGCACTAAGTGAAAGGCCCTTTGTAATATTTTATATTCATGCAAATATAGACACAGGCAAAAAAGGAAGAAGTTGCTTGTGGTTGGTACAAACACAGTAGCTTTCACTGAATCAAAAGTTACTCTATTTCTGCACCCAGGAAACCATTACAAGTATTTATGAGTTTATCCCAGCACACACTGCAGCTGTTCTCTTATCTTTTACATGCTCTCAGTTTGGGGCTTATGTGCTAGGAAACAGAGAAATTTACAGCCAGTATAAAACTTCATTGGAGAAACACCAACCATTTTATTGACTGATATATGTACATCAATGCAATCTTGTAAGAAAAGAACTATATATAAGAACCAGTGTCTGTCTTGTACCATTGTAGTGAAATACTATCATACAGGGAGGTTTGATCTGCTTACTTATTTGATGTGATTTAATAGCCAACTCCATCCTAAGGATTCAGGGCAGGTGACAATATATTAATCATAAAACCTACAGTGACAATGATTCAATCCCAAGTTACCTTTTCTCATTCTATCGCTGGACTTCAGAAGCTATACCTTTCTGAAGAATGGATTCAATGGCACCAGAGTTTAACTGGGAATGTCTTCAAGGTATTCCACAAGCAAGGAGCAGCCAACAAAGGTATCCCTCTGCCTTGAAGATACATTGATCCCTAAGTTTATAAGCTTGTTCTCAGACAATATTACAGCAGAGTGGGATATGAGGTAGAATGCTTGGTACTTAGGACATTTGAAACAGGACTGGGCAAATTTTGACCCCATTTTTCCAAATCCCACCATTCTTCATCATTGGTTGTGTTTGCTAGAGCTAAGAACAGTTGCAGTCTGACAACTTCTGATTCAGGTTAACACCAGCATGTTGAATTGAGTTTTGATCTTAATCTAAACAGAACCAGCATGGTGTAGTGGTTTGAGTGTTAGAGTACAACCCTCGAGACCAGGGTCAGATTCCGTTCTCAGCTATGGAAACCCACTGGGTGACCTTTGGCATTTCACACATTCTCAGCCCCCAGAAAACCACGTGATACATTCAATTTAGGGTTGCCATAAATCAGAAATGACTTGAAGGCAAACAGCAACCAATATAAAGCCAAAACAGAAACTGAATTACTAGTCTTATGTATTTCTATTGACACAGCTACCTTCAGAAGGTGAGATTCAATATTATATAATAACAAAGGCTTCCAATATGACATCTAGAGGAGTCAAATACAAACCACACTATAAGCTTCAGATTTATGAAGTTATGGATTCTGGCCACAATTTGTAGATAGGAGAAGAAACACCATGACTCACCTTCATACATTACCCATACAATCTGGCTGAGAAAGGGTCTATGGAGTCATATCACTAGCTCAGACCCCACTGACATGTTGATTTTCCTGTAATATCAGTGGCCACTAATTAGGATAGCTACATATCCACTTCTGTATCAAACACTTAGATTTTGTAGCTCAGGAATTCATCATGACAGTTCCCACAGCTTTATAAAAGAATCTTAAAAAATGTAGGCAAGCATTCTGATTCTTTTCAACAAGATGATTTTATCAGTTTTCAGCCAAGCTCTAATATGGTGAGCATGCTAGTGGAAGATGAGTCTTTGGCAGTGTACTCATGGTGTTATCTGGAGGGCTTCTCACTGTCTCCCTGGGTACACAACAGCATCCAAGGTGCTCACAGATGCAGATCTTTCTCCTTGGCTTCCAATCAGCTGTGGGTGTACCTGGGCATGCTCCAACAGTCCTTCTGCATGTGGGAAAGAAGGAACAGTGAGCACATGATAGATTCTACACCAGATGTGGGAGGGAAACAGGAAAGTGCCCAGACAGTGGCTGAAAGGATGAAGCTGCATCCACAAACATTCCAGCTGCTCTTGTACATGAAGGCAACAGGTATTGCCACAATATCCAAATATGCGCGCGCGCACACACACACACACACACACACAGATATATATCTAGCATCTCCAAAGTAGTGCAGCTTTTGTAAAGCCAATTAGTCTTGTTTCCCCATAGAAGACCAACATATCTCCAAATTCTTTAGCAACAGGGATAGCTCAAAATAATATCTTCTTGCAGAAAATAATGTACTATTGTTGTTTCCCTTTTAGCTTCTGGTGGAGTTTCAGTTATGCTCAGAGAACACAGAGAAGACAGAAATCAGTGAAAATGACTTCCCCCTCCTCTTACAAGCATTCTTCTGTGAGGTTGAGTTCTCTGGGTACAAGCCATGGTGTATATCACAGATGACATCAAGTTGCCTACATGTGATACAAGCATAAGATGATTAAATCTCTCCCCTGAATATGTCTCCCGCCCTCTGAAATGAAATTAGTTGGTGTGGAATTGAGCTGAAATGAAAATGTCAGGGAAATTTTTAATATTACTATATTCTTCAGCCTGCCTCAGAAACTACTTGTTAATCTGGTCTGTGATCAGTGTCAGAACAACTTCAAAGAATGTGGATTGAGGAAAACAGGCAACAGCAGTTAAGTTCAAGATGTTATCCCGCCAAAGGCAAAGGACAAGATGTTGCCTCACTCCATTCCAGGTACACAAGCTGACTAGATTGGTAATTAATCCTTATTGCATTACTGACAATGGGATAGAGTGCTTTATCCCACATCTGAGAACAAGTTTGGTGATATAGAAGAGGTCGTGCACTGTTCCCCAAGACTGGAAAATGGCAAAGGGGCTCAAGAAAACACCATCCTATTGCCCACCCCAGCATCTATCAATTTCCTCACTCTACCTAATGGTAGGATTCTTAAATTGATTGATCCCTTTAGATAGAGTCATAGAATCATAGAGTTGGAAGAGACCTCAGGGGCCATCGAGTCCAACCTCCTGCTATGCAGGAACATCCATCAAAGCATTCCCAACAGATGATCATCCAGCCTCTGCTTAAAACCCCCTGAAGATGGAGACTCTACAACACTCCAAGGCAGCATATTCAACTGCTGGACAGCTCTGACCATCAGGAAGTTGTTCCTGAGGTTCAAGTGGAATTTCCTTTCCTGCAGCTTGAATCCATTGCTCCTTATCCTAGTCTCTGGAAAAGTGAAAAACAAGCCCACTCCCTCCTCGACATGACATCCCTTCAAATATTTAAACATGACTATCATGTCCCCTCTTAACCTTCTCTTCTGCAGACTGAACATACCCAGCTCCCTAAGCCATTCCTCATAGGGCTTGGCTTCCAGACCCTTCACCATTTTGGTTGCCCTCCTCTGGACACACTCCAGCTTGTCGATATCCTTCTTGAACTGAGGCACCCAGAACTGGACACAGTATTCCAAATGAGGCCTAACCA
The DNA here is from genome assembly GCA_030412105.1 of Cyclura pinguis. Lineage (NCBI taxonomy): Eukaryota > Metazoa > Chordata > Lepidosauria > Squamata > Iguanidae > Cyclura > Cyclura pinguis. The sequence goes on from CM059602.1 coordinate 167,056,500, forward strand.
AGAATCGCGTTGGCTTTTTTGGCTGCTTCATCACACTCATGTTCAGCTTGTGATCTACCAAGACTCCTAGATCCCTTTCACATGTACTACTATCCAGCCACGCATCCCTCATCCTATATTTGTGCATTCCATTTTTTTCTGCCTAAGTGTAGGACTTACATTTCTTTCTGTAGAAATTCATTTTGTTAGTTTTCTCTAATCTGTCAAGATCATTTTGAAATTTGATTCTGTCCTTTGGGTCAGAAACGCTTGTAAGACACCAATTTGGTGTCATCTGCAAATTTGATCAGCATGCCCTCTACTCCTTCATCCAAGTCATTGATAAGGATGTTGAATAGCACTGGGCTGAGGACAGAACTTTGTGGCACCCCACTAGTCACTTCTCTCCAGGATGAAAAGCAGCCATTGGTGAGCCCCCTTTGGGTTTGGTCGGTCAACCAATTACAAATCCACCTAACAGCAGCCCTGTCCAACCTGCATTTCACTAGTTTCTTTGCAAGAATGTTGTGGGGAACTTTGTCAAAGGCCTTACTGAAGTCAAGATATGCCACATCTGCAGCATTCCCTTCATCTATCAAACTTGTAACCCTATCGTGATAACTGAAGCCCCTGTCAGAGCTGCTGCTGATGAGCAGCAGCTGTTGGTCCCTATGGCTTTGGCTTCAGATGAGTCCTGCAGCTCAAAAGCTCCTCCTGCTGCCATGGACCAAGCAGGTTCGGATGTTTCTCTGCCTGCTCCTTTAGGGCAACAGGGATCCAGCTGTGATCCCAAGGATGCCCTGGAGCCTGTGTCAATCAGCCCACAAACAAGGCGGAGACTCAAGAGAGCTGAGCAAAGAGAGGCTTCCTTGACTAAGTTCAAGAAGTGGTGACTGGCCACACCTGTGTCTGGGCTATATAACTGCCTACCTGGAAGCTTTCCTTTGCTTGTGGCAAACTTTCTACAATTCCTCTCCTTGTCTATTCCTTGTTTCCAGCACCTGGCCCCTGACACCTTGGATTGATCTCCTGGTTCCTGACCCCTAAATTTTGGACTCTGACTATGGCTTTTGCTCGTTGCTCAGGCTTAGGTAAATGGACTGCCTATGAGTAATTGCTTGCTTTGACTCCTCCGGGCAGGACTCTGCTATTTCTCCCTCTCCCTTCTCTGGGCTGGCTCGCCTCCTGGGTCTCTGACCTTGACAGTCTTGCCACAAGCCCAAAAGCTGATTTATTGTGGGAGGGAGAGTTTGTTTCTGTTACCATGGAAGAGGATGAAGCAGTAGAGCTTTCTACAACCTGAGGCGGGGGCTGTTGCTTGGGTCAAACCCAAGTGCCCAGTGGCTACACACCCCAGGTTTGAGGGGCGGATTCAGGACTTCCCCACCTTCTGGGCTCTGTGCCTTCTGTACATGTGGCTGTGAGCAGAGGAGTTTCCCAGAGATTCTCACAAAGTTGGCTTTGTTATAAGTTTGCTGGCTGGAGGTGCAGCGCACTGGGCTCTGCCTTTTCTGCAGCAGCAGAGCGTTCTGCTGGGCAATTTTGATACCTTTGCTGTGCAGCTGCAGAGTATTTTTTCAGATCCTGCAAAGGCACGGACTGCTAACTGGCGTATTTGTGAGTTGAAGCAGCGTCAGCTCTCTATTGCTGACTATGCCAGTAAATTCTGGCTGCTGGCTCAGGATCTGGCATGGAATGAGGCTGCCCAGGTAGACCAGTTCCTTGAGGGTTTGGCTGACCCTATCCTGAATCAGTTGGTATTGGCTGATACACCTGCCACCTTGCAGGGCCTGATCCAGCTGTGTCTGCAAATTGAGGGGCATATCCTGCAGCACAGGGCCAGGCATCTGGCAGTTCTTCCAGCCAGCCTGCCTCCTCTGCCATCACCAGCATCTCCAAGGGAGGCGGGTGGGCTGCCTCCTCCCCCTACTCCAGTACCCAGACAGGAGGCCATGGCTGGGGAGGAGCCTATGCAACTTGGTGGCTCCCATCCTCATCTCTCCTCCGCAGAAAAGTCCAGAAGGCGCCAGCTGGGCTTATGCTTGTATTGTGGCCAGTCGGGACATTTTGGCGCCTCATGTCCTGCTAAGCGAGGCTGGCCTACGAGGGAGGGAAACTGATTGCACCTGCTCTTGGAGGGCCTCAAGTCCAGGGTGCTTCGCCTTTGGCCTGTCCTGCCCGCTTCCCCAGATTCAAGCACTTGATAAAAGGAGATAAGATTACTTTGGCATGACTTATTTCTGAGGAATCCATATTGATTTTTAGTGTTTACAACATTGCTTTCTGAGTAATTACAAACTGACTGTTTAATGATCTGCTCTAGGATCTTTCCTGGTATTGATGTCAGACTGACCAGGCAATAATTATTTGGGTCTTCTTTTTTCCCTTTCTTGAAGATGAAGATGACATTTGCCCTCCTCCAGTCTGCTGGGACTTCTTCTGTTCTCCAAGAGTTCTCAAAGTTTATTGCAAGCGGTTCAGAAACGACTTCTGCCAGTTCTTTTAATATCCTTGGATGTAATTCATCTGGCCCTGGAGACTTGAATTCATCTACTTTAGCCAAATATTCCTGTACTACTTCTCTAATTATTCTATGATGTATTTCCCCCCCTTCCTCACCTGCTCCCCTTCCCCCATGTTGAGTACTTCTATCCTTTTGGGAGAAAACTGAAGCAAAGAAGGTATTGAGTAGTTCTGCCTTCTCTCTTCCCTCCGTTATTAATTGGCTATCTTCTCCATGCAGCGATCCTATCATTTCCTTGTTTTTCCTTTTGCTGCAGACATATCTAAAAAAGCCCTTTTTATTGTTTTTAATGTCTCTGGCAAGCCTGAGTTCATTTTGCGCTTTAGCTTTTCTGACCTTCTCCCTACATCTCCTGGCCATTTGCTTGAAGTCCTTTTTGGTGGTTTCACCATTCTTCCATTTCCTGTATATATTTCTTTTAACACTTAGCTCAGCTGAGAGTTCTTTCGTCAACCATTCCAGTTTTTTTTAAGCATCTGCCATTTTTCCTCCTTATTGACACAGTTTTCAATTGTGCCTTCAGTATCTCACTTTTAAGAAACTCCCATCCATCATGAACTCTTTTCTCTTTTAGTATTCTCGACCATGGGATTCCAGCAAGTAACTCTCTAAGTTTACAGAAATCAGCTTTCTTAAAGTTTAAGTTGTGTGTCTGGTTGCACTTGACTTCTCCTTCCCACTGAATGATGAGCTCCAAAAGTAGCAAACCCCAACAATCACATCCCTATTGTTTCTCACTCCCTTAATTCTTACCCAGATGCTCTCAACTTGGCTTCCCAGATTTAAGTCATTATCTCTCCACAGGTGAAAACATCCTTGACATATAAGGCTTCTCCTCCTGCTTTCTTGTTTGGCCTTTTTCTGCGATGGCAGATTGGTGGAGTAAATTCCACATATTCTGAAACACTTTATGGAGACCTAGTTGCCAGTGCTGGTGTTAGGAGTAGTGTGTCAGTCAGTAGTACAGTGTAGACTATTAGGCCTCATTTTACTTATTTCAGTTGGCAACAAATCTTATGGGGTGACACTGGACCAGTCACTATCTCTTAGAGTCAAACAAAGTTGCCAACTCTTGGAATGTTAACTGGGTAGTGTCTGGAGATGATCTGTAGTGGCAGAGTTTAGCAGTTTTGCATGATTCTGGATATACAGTCAAGCAGAAAAGTTGACTGTCTTGGCCTGACCTAGCTCACAAGGCTTTTGTGAAGTTGAAACGGCAAGGAAGCAAGCCATGAGGTCACTGAGGGAAAGACTGAATATAAATGTAATACATAAATACTAAAATGTACAAATAAATAACTGACAGTGTGGTGATGATATCTTATGCCTTACTTTTGCTAACTAAAGTGAAAGGGAAGATCAAAACTGCTATAGCTGCCTTTATAGCCGTTGCTTTCTGATCATCCCTCAGAGGTTGTGTTATGGAGGTTGTGCATGCTGCCCTTGTTTTCAGTATTTGTTTGTTTGGGCACCTTCGCAAAATGCTTGCTGCAATATATTTGTTTATTAATGATAGTCCTTTTCTATAGAATGAATCCAATTTGAGTCCTGTAGAGAAGAAATCCACCAAAATCAGGGGACAAACTAGGCGTCCAACCCTCTGTCACCCATTTCTTGCCTGCCATCATGTATATTTTTTTTTTCACTTTGGACATATCAAGTTATTTAAAAATAATAGCAAAGAGGTTATGATCCCACTGTGTAAATACTCTAATGAGTAACTCTATGATGAGCTCAAACTGGCCCCTTGCTGTGATTCTACACACACACACACACACACACACACACAAACACACCCCTCATTATCAAGGGGCACTTTAAAGTTGGTACCATTATTAATAGAAATCTGGAAAAGTTGTATGGAAGCATCCATTATAAAAACACTTCAAAGCTTTTCTTTTTGCTTTTTTTTCCCCTTTCCTCTGAGATGCAAAGACAACTTTTGCTCTCACTAAAGAAAATCAAAAAGATATACGCAAATCAGGTGATGGTGCAGTGATCTGGCAGATGGGAATGGTATTTTGAGGCCACTTCTTCAACTTTTTCTCTAGCTAAATAAGAACTGAGTTTCTCCAGAGTTAGCATTTTGGCTCTGTACATGTTCAGGCGTAGCAACAGTGTTTTTAGATAGCCTTGCCCTTTGGCTCAGATGCAAATCCATCCTTCTTTTAAGGGTTGGCTATACCATTAAGTAAGGAGGCTGAAGCAACCATTTCAGGCAAATACTAAGAGATAGCAGTGTCACTTTTCTGACTATTCCTTCTGAATCCCCCAGCTGTTATCTTTTGTTGGAGGATAATAGCCTAGGAGCCCACAATATAATGTGCTGCCCCAAGTGCAATGGAGGATGTTACCCACCAAAGTAAGGTTTAAGTGCAATTCAGTCAGCTTCTACGTATGGAAGGGGAATGATCAAGCATCAAGTCCTTTGCCTCAGGCACAAAAGTATCTAGGCATTCTTCTTTGTTATTTATAGTCCATCAGACACGCAATAACATAATTTTTGGGGTGGCTCAAAAAATAAAACAAACAAACATATTAAAAACTCAATAAAAGTGGTGTGCCAAACTTTACAAGAAGGAGAGATCTGAAATGAAACGTATTGTAACTAAAATACACAGAAACAGTACGCAAACAGTATTATTAGAAACAATTTAAAAAAAATGAACAGCTCACAGATGTAAAAATCCTGAAGGAATTTAAAAAGTGATCAACTAGATCCAAAAAGATCATACACTGTCCTTTATGAACCCTTTATGAGCCCTCTGAAGCTTTAAGATCCTCAGAAGAAACCCTTCTGTCTGTTCCATCACATTCTCAAGCTTGCTTGATAGGAAGATGAGAAAGGGCCTTCTCAGTGACTGCTCCCAGATTTTGTAATTTAATCTTTTTATTAAAATTTCAAATTCAGATTTCTCCAAGTCCATTTCAATGAACAATTCAGAAGATAAGGAAGTAATTTAAAATGTAAAGTAGATTTAACACAAAAAATACTTATTTACCTTATTTTACATCCCGTAGCGTCAACTTTACTTTTATACTTAAACAATTTAAATTTCTCTCTTTTCCTTTCTTTTAATTGTCCTTTAATATATAAACTTATTTATCTAAATCAATTCAATCTCCGGTCTCTCCATGTTAACCATGATAAAAAAAAAACAAAAAAAACCTCTTCCCTTATTTTCTTTTCTCTATAGTAGCTGGTTCTTCCATAGATTTTCCAGTCCAACAATAGCTTAAATATCCCATCAAATTACTCCGCTTTCTTCCATCAATGTCAAATTCACTAAATTTCTCTATTTATTTCCTTAAGTCCTCCTAACCTCTATATTCCCATTTTCTCCATACTGAATCCTTTTCCCATTCTTCCATTTTAAACTTATAGATCTATTCACATCCTACATAAACCAAACTTTTAACACATGCTTCACCTACTCCCTTATTCCTTTAATAGCCATTGTCCCCCATTTAATTTCCAATATGGGGAGGATCAGATCCCATTCTTCATTTACTTTTTCTTTTGGCTTTTGTGACAGTGCTGCTGTTAATTTTTCCATTTCCATTATTTCATATATTTTTAATAACCAATCCTCTACTTCCAGGGGTGCTCTTGTTTCCATCTACTAGTATAACACATTCTCGCCCAACTATCATATAAGTTAATATCTTTTCATGTGATTGTTTTTTTAGTGGTCCTATATGCTCTTACATATTTAATAAATATACCTCTGGAAGTAACAGAAAATTCCTTTGGATAATTTTCGTTATGTTGTTATGTATTAATGTCCAAAATTTCTTCGCTTTTATATACGTCCACCAAAGGTGGAAAAGAGTTCCTTTCTGATTGCATTTCCAACACTTGGTTTATCAGTTTTACTCATTTTTGCAATTTGCACTGGTGTATAGTACCACCTATAAAAGATCTTAAGGTAATTTTCTTTTAAAGCTGCACTCTTCAGTGTTTTATTTTTTAAAGACCAAGATCTTTCCCAACATTCTGGTTGTATCGGCCTTCCTATGTTCTGAGCCCATCTTAACATATTCTTACTATCTGTTTTTCAAGTTCTAAATTTAACTGGGTTTTATATAACTTTGCTATAAGATGGTCCACTCCTGGTTTGAATAATTTGTCCAACTCATTTTCTATCCCAACCGTTTTTTGATCAAACTTAAATTTCTCCGATATCTGTCTTTGCAATAACCAGTGGGTAGAAAGTCCACAGTCCACTAATTCTTCTTTTGTTTTTAACAAAAGCTCACCCCCCTGTAACTTCACTATATCTTTATATGAGATCCATCTATTTATTTGCGGCTTCTCTCTCCTATAAAAAGCTTCCTGAGGAGACACCCACAATGGGAATCTCCTATATATCTTTCTCTTGTACAGCAACCATACTCTATGGATTGATTTCCTAATAAAGTGGTTATTGAATTCTCTATTTATTCGAGCCTTCTCATACCAAAGATATGAGTGCCAACCGAAGGGCAAATCTGTAACTTCCAAAGCTAACAATCTCTCATCATCCAATCTAATTCGTGTAATCGCCCAATCCATACAACATGCATGATAATATAGCCTCAACTCCGGTGTTCCTAAACCTCCTTTTTCTTTAACATCTATTAAACCGCTCCACTTTATTCGGGGTTTTCTGCCATTCCATATGAATTTGGAGAGATTGCTTCTCCATTGCTTAAAAACCCCATCGTTTGTTATAATAGGGAGATTTTGGAATAAGAAAATCAATCTTGGCAAGATGTTCATCTTGATTGTTGCAATTCTCCCTAACAAAGATATATCCAAAGTTGTCCACCTCCTTAAATCCTCTTTGACCGACTACCAAACTTCCTTATAAATATTATCATATAAGTCCATATTATGTTTAGTCAAATATATTCCTAAGTATTTTATTTTCTTCTCTATTTTGAATTGGGATTCCCTCTTCAGCTCACTTTCCTCTTGTTTGTTCATATTCTTAATTAATATAGATGTTTTATCCAAATTTATTTTAAAACCTGACACTGTCCCATAATCCTGTAAGATATTTTTTAACCGTTTTATACTTTGTTCTGGATTATCTAATATAATTACTAGATCATCCTTGAATGCCCTAAGTTTGAAGATCTGATTCTTTATTTGTACTCCCCTTATTTCAGTATCTTGTCTTATTTGAATGTTTAAGATTTCGATCATTATTAAAAAGATCAATGGGGATAATGGGCATCCCTGTCTCGTCCCTTTCATAATACTGATTTTAGATGTTTTTTCTCCATTTACTATAATGTTTGCTGACTGATCTTTATAAATCATGCCAATCCACTTCAAAAATTTGTCACCTATTTTTATCTTTTTTAAAGTTTCCTCAACGAAACTCCATTTAATATTATCAAAGGCCTTCTAGGCATCAAGAAATATCATTCCTAGCTTTTTCTCATTATGCTTTTGATAGTATTCTATTATATTCAGGACAATTCTCGTATTATTCTTGATAGATCTTCCCGGGAGGAAGCCGCATTGATCTTCATGAATCCGCTCTTTTAATACTTTTTTCAATCTTTCTGTCAGAATGGTCGTTAATATCTTATAATCTGTATTAAGCAAAGCAATCGATCTGTAGTTCTTAACATCACAGTGGTCCTTACCTTCCTTGTGAATTAGACTAATCATAGCCTCTCCCCAAGTGCTCGGGCGCTCCCCATTCTCTAGCTCTTTTATCACATTATGCATGGGTTCCACCAATACATCTTGAAAGATTTTATAATAATAAGATGTCAATCCATCAGGTCCCGGGGCTTTTCCCAATTTTAATTTCTGGATTGCATTCATAATCTCCATTCTAGTGATGGGTTTATTTAACTCTAACTTCGAATCTTCTCTAATTTGTGGTATTTCAACTTTTCCCAAATATTCTTTAATGATTCTGTCCAAATCCCAATGTACCTTTTCTTCATAAAGTGTCTGATAATAGTTATAAAATATTAATTTTATTTTGTCTTGTTGTCTACACAATTCATTTCCACCCTTAATTTCCAAGATTGTCCTTTTCTCTCTTTCTTTCTTAAGTTTATAAGCTAGCCACTTTCCAGTTTTGTTAGAATGCTCATAATATCTTTGTTTTATATATTTTAGTTTCTTTTCCAAATCAATTGTATTCTGCGTAGTAATTTGCTTTTGTAGTACCTTCAATTCATATTTTACCTTATCATTTCGGGGGTTTATCTTAAATTCATCTTCCTTTTTTTAAGTTGTTCCATAATTTTACATTGGAATTCTTTCCATTTCTTACTTTTATAAAACTCCTGTTCTATCAAAATCCCTCTTACTACTGCTTTTCCAGCCTCCCATACCACACTTTCTGATATCCCCTTTCCTGAGTTCTCCTTAAAATAATACTCTAATCCTGTTCTTACCTTATTTACAACCTTTTCATCTCTTAATAGATCTTCTTTTAATATCCATCGATATTCTCATTTCCTTTCTTCAAGTGTCAATATTAGGGGGCTATGATCAGACAGTATCCTGGGCAAAGTTTCCATTTTCTGAATACTCTTCGCTAATGTTTTGGATACCAGGATCATATCTACCCTAGACCAAGATCTACACATTTCTGTATATTATGTAATATCCTGGGTATTCCCATAGAGGTACCACCATACATCCATAAGAGCAACATTTTCCATAAGATCAAAAAAGGTTTTAGGTAATTTCCTTTGTGCCACTTTCTTTTCCATTCTCCTATCCTGTTCAGGGTCTATTACCCCATTCCAATCGCCCATTATCATAACTTTCTCATAATCATATTCTTCCATCACTTTCAACAATCTACCAAAATATCCTGATTTATTCTGCTGCGGTCCATATATCCCTACACATAAGATTTTCCCTTGCGCCATTTCTACTTCTACCCCTACAAATAATCCACCTTCATCTTTAAAGACTTCTTCCGATTTATATTCTTTATTTACATAAATTGTAACTCCTTTCTTTTTCTTATTACACACCAATGAAAATTCAAAACCTAATTTTTTATTCTTCAAATAAATAGTTTCTTTATCTCTTATATGCATTTCTTGGAGGCAGATTACATCTGCTTTTGCCTTTTCTAAATAATGAAATATGCTTTTCCTCTTAATAGGTGCATTTAAACCTTGCACATTCCAACAAAGTATTTTCATGTTGCCCCTTTTTCCTTTAGTTTATTTCTTGATCTATTTCTAATTCTGAATCTTCGTCTTCCTCTTCTCCATCCTCTTCCTGTCCTTTGTCCTGCTTGTCATCATCCTCTCCATCCATCCCTGTCAAATCCTTACAGTTTAGTTCCTTGTCATCTGTCTTCTTATCCCAAATTGTCCTCTCCTCTAGCTCTTTTCTTTGTTCTTTCTTTTCCCTCTCTCTTTCTCGTCCAGTGCCTTTTTCCCTTACCGTTTCCTGGTCTTTTTTTCTTGAAGTTTGATTTTTATCCTTTGTTGTATCCTTATCTATATCCTTTTTGGGTTCTACTAACTCTAGTCTACTTTCTGCTTCCATAATATTTAATTCCTCTTTGTATTGTTTCATAAAATCTTGCACTTCTTGGGTGGAGTTTAACACATATCTCCTCTGTGCAAACATGAAGGTCACGCCTTTGCCTTTACACCACCTATATCTAATTCCATACCTCTTCAACAACTGCATCAAGAAGCCATATTCCTTCCTCTTTTTTAAAACCTGAGAAGGCAAGTCTTTAAAAATCTGCAACTCGTTTCCCTCTATCACTAATTTATTCGTATAACTTTCTGGCACTACCAACTCCTTTACCCTTTCTCTAAGAAAATATACAACAATATCCCTAGAGACCTTCCTTTTCTTTGCCACAAAGGAATTAATAAGAAAGATTTTATCAATTTCTAGATCCAGCTGTTCAAAATTCCACCCGATATATTTTACTAAGACCATAATTACCTGATTACATAATTCCTCACCTTCTTCCTCCTCCAGTCCTCTAATCTTCAAACATTTGTCTCTAATCTTTATTTCGGTGCTTATAGCCTACGCTTCCACTCGTCCTATCTGCTTTCTTAATTCTGGAGCCTCTTTTTCCAATTTATTTGTTCTATCTTCTATACTACTAATTTTTTGGTTTATCGTTTGGATTTCTTTTGTTATACTTTCCATCTCATAACCTATATTTCTCATTTCTTGTCATACTCTTTCATTTCTGAGGATACTTTCTGCATTTCTTTCTTGAAATCCTCCCTTAATTTCCTCATTTCCTCTAATATTGTGTTCCCAAATTCTAAGAATTTGGGCTGAGCTTCCATGGAACCTCTTCTCTGCTGTTGTGTTGATACTGCCTTCCTTGTACCTGAAGCCATCTCTATGATTACCTTAAGCTTATGAATTTATAAACTTACAGATTATCTACCTCTAATAATATTAATATTATTATATAATACAATATATTATAACAATATATTATGCTATACAATATAACAATATTGAAATACAATATAACACAATAATATATTATGCCATACAATATAACAATATTTAAAGAATCTTAAATCTTCAGTCTATTAATCCACTAGATATTATTAGTTTTCAATTCCTATAATTCATTGGTTTCTTATTTTCCTGTAGTCTCCCAATTTACATCAAATCAAGATAGTACAAACTCAAAACACATTCAATTCAATATTCCATACAGTGGGTTAAAAAGGAAACAATACATTCAATACATTCAATATGTTCTACAATCCCTTATCTATTCAAATGTCCATGCAGTTCCTTACCGGATTTCCAGCTCTTCACCTCTAAACCACTAGTCGTTCCTTTTTTAACTTTTATATACTTTTAATTCCTATGTTATTTATTTATTAGAAATACTTATCCTTCTTCTGCTCTTCTAACTCCAATACCACAAGCTTATTCCCAGTCAAAGAATTTGCTCCCTCCGAGTCCTCAACGTCCTGCGTCCCTCCTTATTGTTTCATTCTCAATGATCCAATGGTCTTCTATCTTTCTCTAGTCATTATTTCCTTCTTAGATCTTTATTTTGTCCCTTTCTTTCACTTCTTCAATCTTTCTTCTATCCTTTTAGTAGAACCATAAATTTGTTTTCCCCAATTAGCTTCCTTTCTATTTTTCTCCTGCACTTCCAGTCACTAGTATTTGTATTTAAATTAAGCGTTTAACCAGTGTCTCCATCTCCTCCTCCTCCCACTCGTTCCATTTCTCTTTTCTGTCTCTTTGTCTCTTGTTATTCCGTCGCACGTGCTGCCTTAGTTTTAATTCTAAATTTAACGTAACTTAACTTGGCTTAAGTTAAGTTAAGTTAAGTTATCTCCAAATTCTTTATTATTTTGTTATCAATGTTTGCTCACACATTTACTTTCGTACGCTTCTCCACTTCACTGTCTCTCACTCGTCCGTCAGCTTTCTTGGTTTCTAGCTCTAGAGAACTCCACTTCCGTATGCTCCTTCCTGAGGTTTTTCCCTTAAAGGAGCCTCATCTCTTTACCACCTTTGCGGAGCTCTTTTTCGTGTTGGTTATCCCAACCTTCCAATATAGAAAACCAGAGATTCTGAAGAAAGAAGCCTCGTTTCCCCCTCCCGTTCTTCTTTCTTCTTTACATCCTCAACTTATCTTAAAAAAGTGGTGGCGAGAATTCAGCTCCCCCGGAGCCCTTCAGAGGTAATGGCTGCTCCATGGATCCTCCCCTGCGTTTCACAGGTTCGACTTTAAGATGTTAACTCTCAAACCTGGATGTGGGGTTTCGGGTCCTCGGCTTGCGCCTCTGAACCCCCTTTACCAAGGGGGTGTCCCCCCTCCATTCCTTTCCCGAAACAGTGGGTTCCCGACCTCGTAGGGGATCGGCTCTTCGCCAGCTCTGGCGAGAGACGACCACACTTGTCGCCTCAGCCACCGGAAGTTCGACTGCTCCCAGATTTTGGAAATGCCTCCCTACTGAGACTAGGGGTGTCTCCCTAGTAAGACCTACTCACCTTCTACTGGCAAGTCAAAATGCAGACAAACTTTCAGAAACTGAGTGAGATGGGTTGTAATGGTGGGCTGTAATGCTATGCTGTTTCATTGTTTGTAATGGGCTATAAGAAAGCCAGAATGCTGTAGTAGCTTGAGCATTGGACTACTAGCCTCGAGATCAAGGTTCAATTTTGCATTCAGCCATGAAAACCCACTAGGTGACCTTGGGCATGTCACACATTCTCAGCCCTTGAAAACCCTGTGATATGTTCACCTGTTATTGTTATTGTTGTGTGCTTTCAAGTCCTTTCTGACTTATGGCAACCCTAAGCCCAACCTATCATCTATCATTTCTTGACTAGCACAGTTTCAGATATGAATAAGAGCCACTAATCATATTAAAAGAAGTAGTAGATTGCATTCCCTCAGAGTGCAGGGGGCTGGTTAATTTCTTAAATATGTTCCCCTATGAGAAATACAGATTTCTTGAATAGCTCATATTCAACAGTGCATTGTAAGACTGTGTGACGTGGTGGAGGAAGAGAGGGCTAGAGTATGTCTCTCCTTGAAAGCTTTGTAGAACATTCTTTGCAGTATGACAGAAGGAATATACATTTCTCTACATAGGAACTTGGTCTGAACCAGGTAGGGTAAGAGGTGGGAAATTTGTGTTTGAACTAGAAATGGACAAATTTGTTAGTTTTGTTTTCTCCCATAATCTACCCCTACCCCAAAATCTAATCCTTGCTTGCCTCTTTAGGACATTTGTGCATTTTTATATTTTCTAATAAATATAAATATCCTGAACAAGATTCTCAATTATCTGTATTAGTCAAATTCAATAGGCAGTGACCATTTCCATCATGGAGAAGGACATATACCTGTCTCCCACATAGTTGCTAACCATATAGCTGCCTGCCACGATAAGCCTACCTGCCCAACACACATACACACACACAGAAAAAGGATTCAAATCCAGAGATTTACAAACTAAGCACTCAAAGCCCTCTGCTTGGATGGGTAAATTTGTCATTTTTGCTTTCACCCAAATTTGGTTCTTTTTTGAAAAGTACAAGATAAAAGAGAACAACATTTGGATCTATTCTTGGTTTGAACTAGAAAGAATGCTAAATTTTTGCCTTGCAGTATTGGGTGCATGTTTTTGATTTGATATGAACTTGCTGGCTTGCCAAACACTTGCAAAATAACTGTGAACTTCAGCTCCCAGAACCCCATGCTAGTTGGGATGGTTCTGGGAATTGTTGTGAGACCAGCACTTCATTCATTGACTCTTACTGGCATCCTTCAGCTAGGCATTGTTTCTCAGCTATCCTTCTTCTAAGATTGTTCTGAGAACAGTATGTGTGTAAATGCAGGAAATGGGGAGAGTCATGCATACTAGTGTGAACTCCTTGTAGGTAGATTGGTATTTTAAAAAATGTATTAAAGAAAAAGCATTGCTTAGGAACAACAAAAGATTGTTCCTAAGATTGTTATGAAGTTATGTGCTGAATACCTTGAAGGGCTTTGCACATTAAATGTACCATATAATTGACTAATTGTAATTATTATAATTTGCAGCTTTTGCAAGGATGTGCATAGCATCCCAAATTAGTACTAATGATCTGACTCAGTTGAAGATCAGAACCCAGGTCTTGGGTTTTGAGCATCTGGCCAGTGTAAAGGCTTTGAGGTATCTTGACACCTAGAGTGGTCCCTCTGTCAGGATTGAGCATTTCAGAAGAACAAACATATCTGGCCCACAACCAGGTTGATGAGCTTTGTGCACAAATTCATAATTCACTTGTTTTAGGAAGTACCTAAAGGCAATGATAGCTCAACATGCAAAAGAGCCCTTCAATACTTTACACATAAGATTTTTCATTAGCAAAAATATACTGTATTTTAAAGCAGCTGAACAGAAGCTGATCACAAGGGGAAAACTGGGAATGAAAAAGAAAAAGAGAAAAAACATTATTGCCTAATTTGGAGGAAAGAATTGCTCTCTGTGTTGGCTTTACAGAACTGGAGGCTTCATCCTTATTTAGCCGGTGATTCACTTGTGTTTGCTGTCTGAGATGATGGAAATCTTCCCATTTCCCTGCTCTACAGACAATTGCCTTTTTTCCATTCTTGCCTTGAGTTTAATTAAAACCGTTTTATTTCAGCTCAGAGCCACTTTCCAGCTTCAGACATTATATATTCTGAAAAGGTGGACAGCAAATGAGATTTCAATAAGCGGTTTGCCCTTTCATTGAATAAAACAATAAAACTATATGCAAAGTTGGATTTTTGTTCTTGGGAACTCAATGCTATCTGCCTACAAATGGTGACAGGGCAAAATCATTTTTCACCAGCTGGGCCTGGCATTAGCACAGCCCTCTGAAGCTTCTTTTGTTTAAAGAACAAAAAATTCTCAGATACACAATGCTAAATTCAGATAGAGAAGGTTCAGGTTTTGATTTCAGGATCTTAGGCCCTTTCTGCAGCTTACCTTGTTCTGGAGAATCTGGTGCAGGTCCCACTGTTGTCTCTGCCAGCCGGGGAGTGTGACAGAAGCATTCCCCTCTGCACCGACTGCCTCTGCAAATGGAGGAAGCACAATGGCACTGCCTCTTCCTTCTGCAGTGCAGCCCTGGCTGTGCTGTCCCAGGCTGTGCTGGGGCAGGAAGCACAGCCATTCTGCTTTTAGGAACTCTGCACATTGGGTAAATGCAGTCAGGCAGCGGGATGGTGGTGCAATCACTAGTCAATAATTTATTGTGAGATCACCGCCTAGGGACAAAAGAAGGACAGGACCCAGACAACATCATGAAGAACTGTCATCTGGATCCCATCCTTCTCCTGTCCCCAGTGCAAGATGACGATGTTCTTTGGAAAGGGCCTTAGAGTTTAAACACATTAAAGAAATAATAATCTCCTTTGACATTGTCTCTAGTACTGCATTTTAGTCGCATCCTCTGGTGAGGTTCTTTTTTTGTCCTGTCTTGTCCACCTTCCTTCCTTCCTTCTTTCCTAAAATATTTTTAGAGTTGTAATACTATGCTTTATTAGTGCATTTGTACATTGGCGCTTCCGTTAAAAGGCACTTTTACTCCATAGTACTATAAGTACTATTCAAATCATAAGTTCACCTCAACAAACCATGCTCCTCTCTTTTTTTTGACAAAGAAAACCTTTATAAAAGCTTTAGTGCAGCTCCAAGAAATCAAAAGAAATAGCATCCTGAGAGAATGGAAGAATTGGATACTGAGGTGACAACAACTGGAGGAACCCAGCAAAACCCATATAGGCCCTTCACATTCATGGGGGATACATGCAGAGAACCCCCATGAATGTGAAATAACCAGGAATAACTCCCCCCCCAGCACCCCTACTTCCCTGTACACATGCCCACAACAGCCATTACCAGCAGTGGGCAGGAGATGGGACAGGGAGAAAAAAAATCTTTCCTCCCTTTCACCCTCCCCTCCCCTCACCGCTGGGACAATCATTGCGGAGCTGCTGGTAGGAAGATTGTGAGCAGGAAGAAAAGATCTTTTCCTCCCCCCTCACCATCTCCCCCCTCCCCCCACTGCTGGGGTGATCCCGCCACAGCTGCAGGCGGGCAGGTGGCGAGCCTGATCGCACCAGTGGCGGCTGAGGGCATGCAGACAACAGGCGTTTGCCCACTTGGCACATCCCAGCAGCCACTTCCAAAGTGCCTGAATGAGTGGCGGTGGGCAATTGCCCACTCTGCATGCCCCTGCTGGCTGCTCCCATCTTTCCTGCATGGGCAGCAGCAGTGGACCAGTGCACCCACAAAGGCAGCTGTGGTGGGCATGCAAGAACAGGCAATCACCCACTCTGCATGCCGCTGCCAGCTGCAGTGGTGGCGGCGGGTATGCAGAGCGGGCGATCTGGCTGCTGCCAGTGTACCACACAGGCAGTGGTGGTGGGCATGCAGAGAACAGGTGATCACCCACTCTGCATGCCCCTGCCAGCTGCTGCCAGTACGCCCGCACGGTGGTCATGCAGAGAATGGGAGATCTCCCACTCTGTACATCACTGCAGGCCGCTTCCAGAGTACCCGCAGTGGACATGGCAGAGGGCATCCAGAGAAGGGGCAATGATCTTTCCCCTTCCATGCCCCTGGGCAAAAGGCCAGGAAATTGGAGGAAGAGATGGGGGGAGGCAAGCCCACCTCACGAATAATCAAATCCACTAAAGTGAAACCTGCGAATGTGGAGGGAGAACTGTATTGTGAGAATCCGTGCTTCTTTGGGCCCATATGGAAGACCTCTTTGTGCCCCAAATTGTGACTGCTGAGCTTTTTCATTCATTTATAGGGCATGCTTCCGAAGCACCCCTAGAAATGTAAAGAATATTCCCCATTTTTCTAATCCACAGTCAGAAAGTTTGTTTTGATGTACCATCAAGAAAATGGTTATTTTTTATTATTGTATTGCATTGCATTGCACTGCACTGCACTGAATTTCAGGACACAAAATAGTTTATGGGAAAAACATGGATTAATTGTTCCTACAGCAGCAGAGGAAGGCATGTTTTGGGCAAAATACTCAGTGCTTTTTTTTTTTAACCTGCAAATGAACTGTTTATTTTGATAAAAATGTTTCCTGATGTGAAAAATCATCAAAAAAATATGCATCTTGCATTCTCACCTAGCACGAAGACATGCTGATATTATTTGTTCCATGCAAGAACAACAACAGCAACAAACACAATATGCATATCTAACAGAGAAAGTAATAGGGAAAAGAAATGCTCTCTGGCCCCAACTACTGTTGGCTTCAGCCCTGAAGCCAGCATGAAGCCTTGATAGCTTGCCCCCCAGGAAATGTGGCTACTGACAGGAAAAATAAAGTTTCCCAGCCCAGATCTCAGGGCTCCATGATCTCTTATTTTCTGTAATCTGAAGAACAACTGTGCTCAGAAGCAAACATTTCTCCAGGAGGTTCAGATAGATCAGTTCGCTTTGAAATATAGCCTGGATGAAATACACCAGTCTCCCCAAGTTTACTTCCATATGTCAGGTTCTCTATACAGCTGTGATCATCTGTGCAAATTTTCTCTGCCTATGATAGCCTGTGTTTCCCCTCTGATTTCTACAACCATATTCACATTAAAGGAAATTATTGAATCACCCAAGATTAATTAAAAACAGGGGGAGAGAACAGTTCAAAGCACTCTTCAACCTAAAGACCCAGGGATCATCACCTAATGAGTAATGAGTGCAGTTAATGAGCAGTCACCAAGTGCTGTCATTTATGAATAAACATAAGGTTTCTGGCTATGATTATAGATTTGTTTTCTTTGCTGGACTTTTTCACCTCAGCACATAATGGAGGTCAGGGAACTAGCAAGCATTTGGGCTTCTTCAGAAGAGAACAACCTTTTTAAGCATCCAAAATGAAGATATTTCTGTGACATGAAGATATTTTACAAAATTTATTATATTCACTTCAGGGTTCCAGGCATTCCAGGGTGGTGAGCACTCTTTTGATCAGATCCTTCTGGAAAGAAGCATGTTTGAATGGATGGGCAATCTAAAGGTTAATGTTTATTAGATCAGTTAAGTATCAGTCACAGAGAAGATCTGTATATATAATTAATCGAACTGACTGAACTGGAGAACATGATCTTTAGTTTCCCATCCAGTGACCAACTTTCCTTCAGGTGGTATATTAGAAGTGGGAAAACATCCTTATTGTCATTCATCCAGGGATTTGTGTTGTGCGCATGTGTGGTGGTAATGGTAATGGTAGCTTGTGACCTATTTATATACAGTCATTTAATAGTACTTTGTCCCTTTAAATAAATTCTGCCTTTCCTCTCAGACAAGCAGGAATGAGTCATATAATTGCCAGCAATGGTCTCCAAGCACTGGTTAAAGTTGCAGGGAATTGCTATACTTTTCTGGGTCAGTGAGATGAATCTCTGAGGAAATGGCACTAGGAAAAAGAGTGTTTAATTTTTATGTGTGAGGTTGCCTCAAAGCCTGGGACTCATCTCCACCCATTCCCAGCAGCTTCTAGGACTCCCCAGCTCAGCGTGTTGGTATCTGTATATATGTTGTACCGTATGTCTTGACTCTGTGACAGAAAAAGAATTGCCATCCTATAACATTAAAAAAGCCAATTCTGTAACATGGCAGAGATCCACACTTATGTTTTTATGTTTCGGTCCTGAAATCTCATGGAAGGAGATGAAAGAAGCCAGCCACCCTGGATAAGAAAGCTCAGGAAAAGGGATCTGTCTAGAAGGACAGGAGGGTGAGGTAAAACTAAGAGAGAAAAAGCACATGCAGAAGCATATGGACAGGTGACAAGGGCCTCAGGAGACCACCATCTCAAGGAGGAAACTCCGTTATAATATAAACTTTCTTGAGACTTTACGTTACTTTCTTGACTTTCTTCCATCAGGTAAGTCAACTGGAGTCTTAGTCAACTCAGGAAAAGTGGTGGGAACTTGGATGAGGTCACAAGAAGGGAAAGGGAGCCCTGGAGATGTGGACATGTTGCTCTAAGAGACTTGCTGATCCTATAGTTTCATAATATGTGGCACTGTGGCTTTGGTTCCAGTACCTCCTCTCTTCATATTTCAATGTCTCTTCTACTGCTGCTGTGTTTGACAAACAGTATTTTTATAACTCTGGGCCTGAAAGCTTGCATAAACAGTGCCTAGGGCAAGAATGGAAGTTGTGCCCATACCTCCAGAGCCACTGCAGCCCCCTCCTCTTCCTCCTCCCTTAAATATTCAGCTTTTTTGCACCCCCTCGCATTGGCGCCAAGGGCACATAACCTACTTGCCCCACCCTAGATATGCCTCTGGGTGGGCTGCCAATCCAACTCCCATATTTCAGTAGCAATTACAGTTCTTCATTGATTTCACTGCTGCAGTGTCTGCTTGACAGTTCATACCTCTGCTGTTGGATAAGGACGATGGATCAATGGTTGACTTAGAAGCCCATGCAGCTTCCAGGGAGAAGACTCAAATGGAGCAGGTGATAGAGATGAAGTAGTAAACAATTCCTCCTTGGTATAGATATATTCCTATTTTTACCTACAATACAATCAGGAACCCTGGCTTAATTTTTCACAATGCTTAGGGAACTATACTGGGAACAATATGGAAAATTTAAATGGCCACCTGCTGCCATCACTGGGTTGGCATGTGGTTGGGAATCCAGGGCAGGTCCAGTGAGAGAGTGGGTCCATGAGGTAGAATCTGAGATGACATTCCCCTCTCTGAGATCACATCATCATCTAAGGTCTTTTCCCTCCTTCCTTTGCCGCAAGACCACGTTTTTCAGAGCATATAATTGTGCTTTTAAGTTTTAAAAATAGCAAAATTCAGGCTTCATGACTCTTCAATTATTTCCTTGGCTTCAGAAGTTCTAAGGTTGCTTTGCACAAGCTTCAAGTGGAAGGACATAAATGAAGGATGCAGATTTTTTTCCCCTTTACTACAACCTAGTATGTCTCTGTAAGGAGAAAATGCTTACTAGCAAGGAGAAAATAGTGAAAAAAAATATTAAAGTGATGTGTTCCCTCTCTCCTCCTTATCACAGGAGACAAATTAACTGTTGTGTGACCCTCAATCAGAGCAGCCAAAAACTGTGATTGCCAGTGCAGACGGGTGGAATGTATCCAGTTGTACAGATATGCTGAACTAACCAAATCAGCCTGGAGCAGCTGTTAAAATATTAGCTTATTTGCAGATAGAATGTTTTTTTCCTAGACTATGCCAAGTTTGGCTTGGTGATATAGGCTCATCCAGAGGAGGAAATATGAGAAGCCATCTTTCATATGAAATTCCATCATTCTCAGGCCAACAAAAATGAGAAAGTGGATTAAAAAAAAAAAAGGAACTACTATGTGCACATGAGTGAAGGCAGTAGAAATAAAATGGCAGATGTTCTGGAAGAGCAAACTATAAGACGGGGAAATGTTTGAGAAATTCCCTTTCATGAAGGGAGAAAAAGGTTGCTGTAGAGATTGTTTCAGTGATCAGGTACTGGTTTATGTCCGTCGGTATTATTTCCCTGTATTAATGGTTTGCTGTCCCATTCTGAGTAATGGGATGTGTAATGGAGATGTCACAGGAAAGCCACTGCTACTGGACAATAGAAAAAAATATAAGAATGTTGTTCCTTGTTTTAAGGTACACCCCCCCCCATCAAGTCAATTCATGATCAAATATCATACTGAGGGATATATATTTAAAAAAGCTAATAATGCAATTGGATTTCTTAGGTGTACATTCAGATTTTGTGTATTTTCAATAAAAAGTGAAGATGTTGTAGAAGAAGAGAAGACACACTTGATATCTTTGCCATGCACTTAAGACAACATGTATAGCTGTACATGTGTTGACCCGATTTGCAGGCGTTTGTTTGTTTCTTTCTTTGTTTGTTTCTCCAAAGGGGACGGTAAGCAAACTGCTATGGAAGACCACACATATTTTTTGAAATGTGAAAAGCACATTTGTGTGCCGTCAAGTGCTTTGTGACTAGAACAACTAAAACACCCCTGAAAGAAGCCCATCCAATCTATATTTAAAGGGTTTTCTTTTAAAGAGTTGTTAGGGAGAGGTGTTATCTTTCTATAATTTTTTATTTATTTTACAGGGTACTGTGCAAATAAAATCAATATGGATAGTTCAGAATAATACAGAATTTAAAACTATGAAATAGCTGAAACAGTCTGAAAACATATTCAGCAACTTAAGAAGTTGAAATAGGTTAAAGGATTGAAACAGTTTAAAAAGAAGGAGAAGTATATTTTTTGAAACAGCTATATCAGACTCCAAAAGCTTTAACATTAAAAAAATAACTTAATGGTAGTATGAAGCCTATGCCCCACCCTGCATTTTTGGAAGGGAGATCTCTCAAATCTTTTTGAGGTACAGATTTTGGCTATACCCCAAGGTTTTGTTCAGTTCTTATATGTCTGTACTCCAAAGTTCAGTTCAGTTCTTGTATGAGCTTCACAATCTGTTTCAGTAATAAGTGTAGTTGCACAGTAATGCCAGCAACAATTATACATTACAGAGAGAAGTTACACAGAGGCACTTTTTCAAATAGCAAATGGCATATGTCAATGTACTGCACCAATATCCTTGTGAGGTCCACAAATTTCAAAGTGATTAGTTTCAGTTGGTGAATCCATTGCCCTTGGCCTCTTGCAACAGTCAAGGAAAGTATATTGAAGCTGTCCCACATCAATCTTGAAAACCCTGAAGTTTCCTGCCCCTTGTCTACAAATGTTATTTAAGTCTTTAACTCGTAAAAGAAAGTTAGTCGTTATTTCTGTCAACTCGCTGTGAAGTTTAGACTGCCTCATTAAAGCTGATGGTCGCTGAAGGCTTGTTAGGACATAAGAAGAAGAAGGAGATCTCTTGTATGTGTTTCTCCAAGAGAGAAACTTCATCCACTGTTACAGCCATTGATTCTTCAAAAACTAGTGCTTGTTTCTTTGCAGAAAAGAGAAAATTCCCTTAACTGTCTATTATGTTTCATTTGTCTACTTACACACACACTCACATACACACAAAGCATTGTCCCCCATTCAGAATTTGTATGTATATTTATATATTTGAGGAACTTAAAGAAAAATGCAATAAATAGAAGACAAGCTATAGATGATTCATCAGTATTTTTAAAACCAAGATTTTTTCACCCTGAAAGATGACATCACAGGGCAAAGCAGAAATTAGAGATGTAGCTAGCAGCTATGACTTTTCTTCTTTTTACTCTAGAGGAGTGGTTCCCGGGGTGGGGTGGGGGAACAGCAGTGATTCCCAATGAGAGCCAGCATGTTGTAGTGGTTTGAATATTGGACTATGACCCTGGAGAGCAAGGTTCAATTCCATGCTCAGCCATGGAATCCTTGGGCATGTCACACACTCTCAGACCGCAGAAAACCCTGAGATAGGTTCACTTTAGGGTTACCATGAGTCAGAAATGATGTGAAGACACACAACAGCAACAAAAACAGCAACAACTGTTCCCAAACGTTGGTTCTCCAAATGGTTCAGGCTTCAACTCCCAGAGTGCCTGACAGTTGGATAAGGACAACTGGGATTTGAAGTCCCAAAACCCAGAGGACCAAAGTAGGTGAACCCCTGCTGTATAATAAGAATTGGAAAGTAGCTTTCCAAGTTCCCTAGTATGTACAATATGGGCACGTTAACCTTCCTTTGCTTCCTCTTGTGCTAGCTAGACCTAGACCCATATCAATTCCAAAATACCTGATTCAGATCATAACCTTAATAGAGGGAACATTAAAGAAAAGGCTGGTTACTTATTCCTAATTCATAGTTCCCTATTTGCACAAAATTTTAGAACACAGCTAAATCCTGCAGGTAAATCAAGAAAGGAAATTTCAGTGCTCATGAATCCTAAAAACATCTTCTAAATATCCCATTTTCAATATGACCATAACTAGGAATTTTTTCCCCTACACTATATATCTATCTGTCTGTCTTTGCCACTCTGTGAAACCATTCCTGAAAAGGACAAGCAAATTGATGCTAGAAGAAGATGCAATAATTAATCAATCAAAAATAATCAGAACCCTAGAAGAAGCTCTAGGTTAAAAAAAAATCTTCACACCTCTGTGTTGCTCCTCGCTGAATAGAATGTGTTTCTATGCACATGTCATTTTGAGATGAGCCATTGTATGCAATTTGCAACAAATTTGTAAGAAAGAAGAAGGAAATCTCTGTGTGCAGTCCGCCAAAAATGGTGAGTTACATAACATCATCTTGCTTATATCCCGAGGAGTACACTCACTTTGGTCCAAGCCAAACTTCTTTGCTCATATTGATATCACAAAAAGTCAGCGTACCACAAAGAAAGTGTCCAAAAGAAATAAAGAAAGCTTATCAATACTCCCACCCAAAATGTACCCCATCTGCCCAGTACAGCATTAATTTGGGAATTCAATGTGTTGAAGAGAAATCTGGTGAACTAATTAGATAATTACTAAAGAAGTTATTTCCATGTCCTTGGTACGAAAGTACCTCAGAAGTAACAAAAGCTTTGGGTTGGACAGAAACCATTGGCATCACATAAAGCACAGTGCCAAAGAAATGAAGGTGACCTATTTAGGAAGACCCATTTCTTGTTTTGAGGTGCAGAGTTCTTCATTTTTTGACTAAATCTTTTGACTGTTTGGGATGTGAGAGTGCATGAATAGGCACAGGTTTGAACATTTCAGTGTACTATGCATGTAGAAAAAAAAATTGACCCATTAGGTTTAATGTCATCTCAGAGGGGAGACATCGATGGATGTGAAAGTAATTTGGACTGACCCACTAATTGCTTTTGGGTGCACAAGATCAGTTTCTTTTTATGTTAGTTTGATTTTGCTGTTAACAAACAGAGGCTGGCACATGTGAATGTCAGTTACACATATAAATAGAAATCATTTGGGAAGGAATTAATACCCTCTAAAAGAAGACACTCTTCTGGATGTGAGGGTGCATGAATTGTGGTGCCCTACAACATGGTCAGGCAAACTGCCGGTTCCTTATTTTGGGGCTGGTTGTTGTCCTGATTGGTTCAAATTTGCACATTAGGATATGAATTATGAACACTAAACAAAACAGGGTCAGACTGAAATGAGTGCCATTTAAAAAAAGAAAAGAAAAGAAAGAAAACTTATAGTGCAGGTGAGGACATAAGATATTATTTTATTTTATTATTATATTTTGCACATAGCCCCAGTTCCTTATTAGTTTTGACTGATTTTTGTGTTAACTGGCAGAGGTTGGCCCATTTGAGAACATCCTGCACATAAAAATGGCTCTACACCAGTCCACAATCAGTTCCAGCTGAGACAGGAGTATTCCCAAGATCTGAGATTATATGAGCTGGGTTGGCCTAAGGTTTATTTTCAGGTACAAATACAAAGTTCCTTATTTGCTTGGTAACTGGTAGGGGCTGGCACATATGAATGTGACCTGTTCATAGAAATGTGTCTGGGCTGGATCAAAATCAATTCCAGCCAATAGAGGATAATCCTCCAGTAGTGAGGGTGTATGAGTTGGGTTTGCCAGAGACTTGCTGTGGGGTACACAGACCCAGTTTCTTATGTGTTTGTCCAGTTTTGGCCTTAACTGGCAGAGGGTGGCACATTTGAATGTGCCTTGCTTATGGAAATCTGTCTGAGTTGGACCAAAATCAATTTTAGCCAAGAAAAGAGAATCCATCAAAGATAAGGGTATATGAGTTGGGTTGGCCAGTGGATTGCTTTGGGGTACAGAGACTCAATTCCTTATTTGTTTGAATGGCTTTTAGCTTAACGGGCAGAGGTTGGCACATAGAAACAGCTCTGGCCCAGGCCAAAATCAGATCCATCCAAGAGAAGAACATCCCTTAGTTGTGAGGGTACATGAGTTGGATTGACATGAAGATTGCTCTGGAGTATAGAGGCCCAATTCCATTTTTTTTCCTTTTGCTTTTCATCTTAACTAGCAGCAGTTGGCACATTTGAATGTACCCTGGGCATAGAAATGTCTCTGGGCCAGGCTAAATCAAGTGCCAGCTGAGATGGGAGCATTCTCCAGAAGTGAGGGCGTATGAGTTGGGTTGTCCAGAGGTTTGTTTTGGGGTACAGAGGGCCAGTTCCTTATTTTATAAATAACTTTCACCTTAATTGACAGAGGTTGGCACACTTGAATGCACACTGTGCATAGAAACAGCTCCAGGCCAGACCAAAATCAGTTCCTTATATGTTTGTCCAATTTTCTTGTTGGTCTAGCAAATGAAGTTTCTTGTCAGTCCAGCAAATGGATTTCTTGTCGGTCCAGCAAATGAAATGAAATTTTCAGCTCCAGAAATTTCTGCCATTAGATAGGATATTTTCGCTGAAGATGGCCATATATAGTATTGGGTTTGCTTAAAAATAAAGTAACATAAAGTAAACTATTTTTTTAAAAAAAATCCACTGAGCAATTGGAGGCATATCTCTTGTTTTTTCCCCTGTGGATTCCACTGGGTATTCTCCAGTATTTGTTCCTTCTGGACTGGAATGAATGTCATCTCACAGTGATGGTGTGTCACCAAATGATACATCACAACCTCTTTTTGGGTTGATTTTCTTCTCTGTATTGAATATTACCATTTTCTGCTATCATCCACGAATTTCTCATTTTCAAGAATGGTTTCATAGAGTGGGTTTTTTAAAAAATCTTGAAAGAGAAAATGTTCTTATTATGGAGATATGCAATATGGTGTGTTTAGAATATGTTTTTGGATTACGCGGGTATTCAAACCTTGTGTGTTGAGTCATCTGAAGAATTGATCTGTGTTTCAAATTTCCCTGTCAATAAGAAATGGGTACTAGGAATAAGTAATTCAGCTTCATGGGTATAGTAATAAGCCCTGCCTCACCCCACACAGTAGGTTCCAATAAGCACCATTAAAGCCATTGCAATAATAGTAATAAAAATAGCAACAACAACAATAACAACAACAACAACAACAATCATTTACAAGGCCAATATGGAGGAAAAAAAATCAGTCTTCATACTCTTTATGAAAACAGTAACAGTGGGAACTGATTGCTGCTCTGTGGGGAGTATATTTCACAATCCTGGGACCTAAACAAGAGAAACCCCTTTTCTATATCCCTGACAAGCAGGCCTCCGCCAGCGACTACACTCTTATGAGGGCCTCTTCTGAAGATCTCAGCATACTGAGGCAGGTTCATAATGAGACCAGTGGTCTTTTAAATCACTGGCCCCACTCATTTAGGGCTTCAAATGTCAAAAACAAGCAATTAGAAATAAATGCTTGCAAAAAGAAGCTCCAGTGAGTTTTTCACTCTATAATTATAGCAGGAAACATGTTGTTTGCTTTACAGCTTTTTGTAACCTTTGTTCACTGTGTACTATTAACATCTTTCATTCTTATGAAGAGACAGAGAGTGAGAAAGAAAGTGAGCAAGCAGCAGTTCAGTTCAAAGTGTTTGTAATTAATTTTGTGTAAATTCAACTGGTATATACTGGCCTGAATAAACACATCTATAAATAAGGCCTCCAGAAAAATGAAGAGGAAAAGGGGGGAAAAGGTGTATATGTGTTTTCTATTTAAGGAAGGTATTAAAAGTAACAGGAAGGTGTTCATTATAAGTAGAACACAAGCCTGAGTGATTCATAATGCTTTCTTTAAATACAAAAAAACATTACAACCACTGATTTGTTTACAAGTCCTCCCTCCCATCCACTAAACAGAATGTTGCTCTTTATTGTGGTTGAGTAGGAAGTCTTTCCTCTGGCCCCTAGAACTCTGCTATAGCTGCAGGAGAGACAACAGGGAGCCCTGAAGCAGCCTTAGCATTTACTAGTGGTTGGACTGACTGATGAATGGATGGACTAAATAAATAAACATGCCAGGACACATGTAGACAAGTGACATCAGAGTGTGGTCACCATGGTAAGGTATCTATGAGGAAGAACACACAGGCTAGGAGACATTGCAGCAGTTTGCTTTTGCTGGATCCTACCAGGAAGGACAAAATTCTCCTCCTCTTCTTTTTTTTCCTCCAAGTTAATTGAGTGCAAAACTATTTTTGTTCTTTGAACTCAGTCTGCAGCAATGAAGTAAGCTGAGAAAATGGAAGAAAGTGAGAGATAGTGGAAGGAGGAGTGAGAAACTGGACCATTTTAAAAGCATCTGAAAAAGTGAGGTGACAAAAGCTTAATCTGAACTGTCCCTGCCAAATCGAAACAGTTGGAGGGTATGCATTGGACCTTCTGCTATCTTAATGCTGTTTTGGCCTGGGGAGATTCTGGACATTAGTTATGACTCACCATTAGTACCCTGTTTCAGCTTTACATTTACAGACCAGTCTATGTTTCCATGATTGTACAAGGATCCTACATCCTTCCTTGATATTGGATGAACTTTGCCCAGCAATACAGTGAACTGTGTTCATCTATGGTCATTTTTTAAAGTATTGGATTGCTGTGTTCTCCTTTAAAATGACAAAAGCTGAACTGAGCTACTTGTCTTAAGTAAAATACTGATATGTGAGTGCATGCATCTTTTATTTGTTTGTGCATTTGGAGAATTTACACCCTTCATTACTAGCCCAAATGGGCTCTCAAAGCTGCTTTCAAGATAAATATAAATATAAATACAACAATAAAAACACAATTAACTGTACTAATTAAACAATAAAACAGCAAGCCAAATCTATAGAATTGTAAATAATATAGCACAGTAAATATGCAGAAGAACTTAGAACCTTATTCTGTCCAATAAGCCAAATGACTTCCTGCACAACAAATTGATTCAAAACATAGAACAGACTACACGTGGAGTAGACCCATTGAAATCAATGGGGTTAAAAAGTAGCTTAAGTCCCATTTGTTCAACAAAGCACCACTACAAAACACATATGTGTCATTCTTGTCCTGGAATGTATTGAGCTTGGAATAATCATTTTTGTATTATTTAAACACTAATAAATATCTTCTATTTTGAATAGCAACTGACTTCAGAACAAGCCAAAGTTTTCACAGTATTGCCCTTAACTTTGTGGGGGCCTAATTTCAAAATAAAATCAGAAATGTTTCACACAGCAAACTAGCATTGCCTTCATAAAGCATTGAGTAGGCAAAATTAATCTTCCATGATGATAAGGGCAGATTTTTGGAGGTGGAAATCAAGATAGATGGCCCTGCTCTCCTCTTGATTGGTTTATAAGTCCCCTGTACTGAGAATACACAATGCTACAAGGATCTGAAAAAGTGCATCTGGGTGCATCAATATGAAAATGTGTCAATCCTTGGAGACTTTAACGGAATGGTGAACACACATCTTGATAGAAGCTCACAATCTAAGACTTAAAAAGCATCATGGGGAAATCCTGAAGGAATTTCTGCATTTGGCAGAAGAATTGCAAATATCAGACATTTGGAGATATAAGCACCCTTGACTAAAGACTTCACCATTTTCTCTAATTGACACAATTCTTGGTCAAGAATAAACCTGATCTGGCTCTCAAAAGCATTTCTAAATAATGTCAAAAAAATTGAAATTCTGCTGAAAATACTGAGTGACCATAACCCTGTGAAGCTGGTCCTGAACTTTTACACCAGATTCAGATGGTGGAGATTGAACAAAAATGTATTACAGTATGGAAAGACTGTGGAATATTGTAAGAAGGAATTTGAAGAATTCTTCAAAAGTAATTTAAACAATGAAGTGAATATAGCAATGGTTTGGGACATGGCAAAAGCTGTTTTCTGTGGAATTCTCATTCAAAAAACATGTGAAAGAAAAAAGCAACAAAAAGTAGAAATGGAAAATTTATTGGGAAAGATCAGAAAAACTGAAATCAAATTGAGTTCTGACCCAAAATAACAAAACTTATTTTTCCACCTGAAGATTCTACAACAACAATTATCTACAATGGTCACAGAAGAAATGGAGAAGAAACTGAAATACACGAAGCAGAATTTCTTTGAACCTGCTTAGAAGCCAGGTAGATGGCTGTCACGTAAGATAAGATAAGATAAGATAAGATAAGATAAGATAAGATAAGATAAGAAAAAGGCTTATATTACAAATTAAGGAAGGTGAACGAAACATAATAAATGAGAAAGAGATCTGAAAACTCTTGTATAATTACTTTAGCAAACTGTATTATGATCAGCATCCGGTGAATAAGTTGAAATTGGAAGATAATTAATGATCTCAAAGACGTCCTTAAATTAAGCCTGAGCATAGAAAGATTTTGAATCAGCCTGTCTCCTTGATGTAAATAATAGAAGCAATAGATAGGGCCAAAGTGGGAAAACCTCCTGGCCCAGATGGGCTGCCAGCAAATTTTTATAAGCATTTCAATGATCAGCTTGTGAAACCACTACAGAAATTGCTGAATTCAATATTGGAAAATAGCCAGATTCCGAATAGCAGGCAAACATTCGCCTGATACCAAAGACTGAGATGGAAGAAGCCACATGTAAAGATTTTATGCCAATCTCTCTTCTCAATGATGACTACAAAATATTTGCATCAATTCTGGCCAAACGTTTAAAACAGATCCTCCCTAGTTATATTAATGAAGACCGAACAGGTTTTCTTCCTGGGAGACAAATGAGGGACAATATGAGAATTGTTGTGAATAAATTGGAATATTTTGTGTCACATAATGAAAAAAGAAAGGAGCATTACTCTTCCTAGATGCAGAAAAGGCTTTCAATAACATCAGATGGGACTTCATTGTGCAGGTGTTGGAAGGAATGAAGTTTGGGAAGGCATTTCTGATCTGGATTAAGTCTATCTATTTGGATCAAGAGGCATGCTTGATTATCAATTCCAATCAATCTGAAACATTTCTTACACAGAAAAGGACAAGGCAAGGGTGCCCACTGTCTCCACTATTGTTTATTTTGGCATTAGAAGTGCTTCTAAGAAACCTTCAAAAGCAGGAGGATATCTGAGGTGTGAGGATTAGCAAAGATGAATATAAAATCCAGGCGTTTGCTGATGATGTGGTGCTTTTTTTTGGAAGATCTGCTATCTCAAATAGCCAAAGTAAATAGAGTGATAAATTTGTTTGGTGAAATGGCAGGGTTTAATAAACATAAAACAAAAATGTTAATTAAAAATATTAACACCCAAGAGAAAACCCAACTTGAGGAAATATCTGGAATCCAGTGTACCCATAGAGTTAAATATTTGGGAATTCAGGTTACTAACAACAATAATTATTATTTCAGAATAATTATTTAACAACCTGGAAATTTATTCAGGGAAACTGGAGGTTTGGAAATGGTTAGGTTTGTCTTTATTGGGAAAAATATTGTTGTTTAAAATGAGTATTTTACCACGTATGTTATTCCTATTCTGAATTATTCTGATAGCCATTCCTTACAGGTGGTTTGAAAATTGCAAAAAAGATATCATAAGATTTCTTTGGAATGGGGGAAAAAAACAGGGTAAAGTTCAAACCAATGACCGATCTCTGGAAACGAGGTGGATTTCTATGCCAGATTTAAGAACATACTATGTGGCAGCATGCCTGGTTTGGATAAGACCATGGGTATTCTTGAATAATAGTCAGTTTTTGGCACTGGAAGGGCGTGATCTGCTCTTCGGGTGCACGCCTACATATGGTATGGCAAGGCCAAAGTGCAGAAAGTGTTCCTCTGACATGTAATTTGGAGATCTCTTTTTAGGATATGGATAAAGTAGAAACCCCTTGTATATTCTAAGTTGTCATCCTTTGTCTCCCCAGCAGAAGCACTTCAGATGAAAGGTCTATGGAGAGAGGAAGAATGGTTCACTTATAAAGATCTAGCATATTTAGAAGATGGAGAAGTTAAGTTGAAAGACCGACAAAAGCTTCAACAAGAGGGGGTTGTCATACAGTGGTTCCCTTACCTCCAGATCAAAGAGAGGTTTAAAAAGGACATGGAAAGGGGAGGTATAACTTTGGAATTACCACCTCTGGAAAAACAATGGCAGTGCAGGAATACCCACCTGCTGTTGAAAATGTATAAATTAATATTAGAGATTAATCTGGAGGGAGAAACCACTAAAGAATATATGATTAACTGGGTGCGAGACTTAGGACATAATCTGTATTTCAAAGATTGCGGGAAGGTGTGGAAAAACTGCACTAAATTTACCCATTCCTATATTCTGCAAGAGAATGCATTGAATATTTGGTTTAGGTGGTACCTCCTACCTGTGAGAATTGCCAAAATGTTTAAGTGTGCAAAGAATAGATGTTGAAAGTGTGACAAAGAGATTGGTACATTTTTTCATCAGTGGGGGTGCCATAAGGTTAAAAAAAAATGGAGGATGATATGCTCCAGAATTCAAAAAATACTGCATGTTAAATTGATTTAAAACCAGAATTCTTCTTGCTGGGTATTTTCTATCTGGATAAGGAAGTGGGGGGAAAAAAATGGCAGATTGATCTGGCATATGGTAACAGCTGCAAGAATTACTCTTGCCAGATATTGGAAAAAAAAGAGTCAGTACCACCTGAGATAGAATGGTTAGAGAAGTTGGAAGAAGTTGCCAGAATAGATAAGTTTACCTATATGATAGAAAATAAACCAAATAGTAAATTTTTAAAGATTTAGCAACCATTGTTAGATTGTTTGTATACTACATTGGGATTGATTATGATTTAAGAGGAAAATCTGATTGAGAAATTAGCCAACAAAAGTCTCAAAGTGGGAAGTATAGAGAAAGGGGGTCAGTAAGGGTAGTTATAGTTAACTATCCATGAGAATGGGTATTTTGTAATTATGAGATTAAGAAAATTTCTGTGTGTACTTTGTTAATTGTAGATACACTGATTGAGAAGTTGATTATTATTTAAGTTGAAAATATACATATATACATAAAGTCTTATTTATTAGTCTGGAGGGTGGATTGATAAGAAAATTAGCCTTATGCTGTTTTGTCACCAGTAGGGGAGGTTCCTCTTAATGTTATTTGTTTAACGTTAGATGTTGTGCGAAACCCTAACCCCGTGATGGCTTCCAAAATAGTCGTACAACTGGATGTGACCAGGCGTGCTAGGGAATGTTATTTTGTCAGTTACTGTGTAATCGGTCTTCATTAGTGTGCGATATTGTTATATTGATGTTGTCATGATATGGTCATGTTGATGTTTTGTCATTTTAGTGTTATTGGTTTGTTAGTGTATGCTAATATTTGTGTACAGTAATGTACTGTATGTTCTATGTATACTAAGTGGATATATGTTACTACATTGTGTGAAAACCTTTTTCTCTTCTATATAGGACTTCTTCTTTCTCCCTTTCCCTTACTTTCTTCTTCTTTGTTCTGTTTAATAAAAACAATTAAAAAAAAATAAAGCATTGAGTAGGATATCACATATTATTAAAAGTCTTATGTAATAACTTCAGAAGGGTCAGAGATGAAAGTCTACATTAATGGGAAATATTATAAAGATTGTTTAACCAGGTTACTTTTGGGCCAGTTTAAACAAACAAACAAACAAACAAACTGGAGATTAATAAAGTATTTTCCAACACCTGAGAGACAACAACAACTGGTTTTAGCAACTTTAGCTGACAGGTAATCTAACTGAAAAACTTCTTTAAAAAGCAAATAATTGTCTTTCAGTCACCTAATGAATGTTAGATTGGTGAAAATCGTAACGTATAATTCCTCAGAAGTGGAGTGGAAGCTTTGAATTGTTACAACTTAACTTCCATTTTTATCATGACAGAATTCACTTCCTTGAGCATCTGCAAAAACAAAGCTCTCATAGAACTGTAAAGGATTACAGAGACCATTAAAACTGTTTCTTTGAGAAGGCCCAAAAAAGCAGTTCCAACCCTCTTTGGTTTTGATCTTTTGCTGATATCAAGTTTTCAGTACAAGAACTTCAAAATTGTGTGTATAGCTTTGTAATTTGTCTTCAACATATTATATTAAGCAGCTAAAAATTCCCAAAGATACTGTCATCCAAATAGGCTCCTGAGAGACTTTGTAGTTTTACCTGTCTAGTAAAAAGAGTTAAGTATTTTCCAAGTCTCTCTTTTAGTAAAAGACAGAGTGACCTCTACTTTTCCACAGGTGATCAATGCAGGCTCAATTGGTGAGGTTGGCAAGGAGACTTGGGCCAGTGATTTTTATAGGATTCAAAAGGCAATTAAAGACCATAATTAAAATGCATGATGAGGGTCAGTCATACTCTGCTCTGACACTCTTCCTAATTATTTATCAGTCAACTGTGGACAATTTTGCCAGCATCATCTTCATCCTCGTTTATTATGTATACCTCCCAATCAAACTAATTTTATGGCTTTTAAAACATACTGTCCCAGCCTCCTAAAAATAAAATTATAAAATCTAATCAGTAGCATTTGTGTAGTAGTAGCATTCAAGTAAGAAATGTTTCATATGGACAGCACACTGTATCTTTTCACTGAGACTTTCACTGAGGCACAGTAAACTTATAAAGTAATGTTACTTGCAACATTTACCACGGAGAAAGAAGTATGTATACATGCCACCCTAAGGCAATTGATCTTTACCATGTCATTTGGATGCTCTTCACATACAGTTCCTCTGGCAATGTGAGGAACACCAATTGCATTGATCTTTCCTTTTGAATTAGTGCTGACTCTGTGAGACCCACAACTTGCATCTTTTAGGTATTTCACAACTATCCAGCACAACTTTTTCCCTTCAGACTGAAATTACTAGCCGTTATCTTTAAGCGGGATGGTTTCAAAAGCAATATCCTCCAAGAAAAAATTAGCAAGATGAGATCACTCACCACGTTAGAAGCTTGCAAGAGAACAGGGTGTGAAAGAAATGTTTGGTGAAAATGGCACAGGTGTATGGATTGTTCTTTAAAGGAAAGTGCTCACATCTATTCCTATATTGTTTGTTCACATAACTTCTACCAGGGTAGAAGTTATGTGAGCTAGTGGTTTGAACATTCAACTACCATTCTGAAGACTAAGCACCAGTATTCAGTAGGAGATCCTCGACTACTAACTACACATAGGCCCTTTCAGCACGAGGCTGGTGAATCGGTTCATGCCATTTCTTACTGGATTTTCTGGGTTCGAAACAAGGCGGACTTTCCCTCATTTCCTTCCACACAGCTACTGCATATATTCCATTCTGATTCAGAGGAGTGCAAGTTCATGAATCCACACTGCCTCCGCCGTGGCCACTCCTGCTATTCCCCCCCCGTCGGCTGTGATTGGCCCTTTTTTTTTTTTTGCATGGTTTAGTACGTCATTGTGTACGTGCATACGTGTGTATGTGCGTAAGTCCGTACTACCCCCTGGCTCCTCCCATGAGCCCTCCCCTGAGAACCAGTTCACCTTGGCACAAATGTATGTGTCTGCACCACTGTGAAAGTATGAATTGGATTGATCTGGAAAATTGGAAAACCGATTTCTTCCGGTTTTCAAATAGCATGCTTTACCACCACATGGGGGCGCATTTAGTTGGAATTACATGCAGAACGGAGGTAAATAAACTGAAACTAGTCCCCTCCAAGGTGCAGAAGACCTCCGTGGCAAGACACATTGGCCCGCCTTAATAACCGCTTGCGGAAAGAGCCATATTCTAAGTAAAACAATTCAGACTCAAATGGACTTCATGTAGAGTAAACATGTAAAACATTGTGCTACACAATCGCATCTTAATCCTCCTATACACACCTATACTAGATAAAACCCCTTTGTTACCCCGGAACATGAGTGACTCAGGGTCCACCCATGATGCCAGTGCCTTTGTGAAACGGTAGGGGATATTAACTCAAAGAGGGGGCCTGAGAGAGGGGTTAACTCACAGGATCTTTTACACCTGTGTGTACTGGTACTAGTGCAGGGAAAAACCAGCCAGAGATTCAAAAGTAAGCTTTTTGTTTTATTGAGAGGATTAATAATTGCACACACACAATATCTAGGCAGTCTTGCAATCACACAAGGCTAGGCGAAGGAAAGGGGAGAAAAAAATTGAATAGCAAAAATTTTGGGTGATGTGAGTGATATTTACATATCCAGAAGTAAAGAGATAAAGTGCTATGGCTCAAACCAAGGGTCCAAGGGTAGTACCAGAATGTGAATTGGAGTGGCAGAGTGATGGCCAGTATGCCAAAAGTATTACGAGCTACCTGGAGGCAGGATTTAAATACTCTTTTACCACCCTGAGGGGGAAGGTGTTAATTTTAAGGTGTTAATCTTTGACAGAGTAGAAAATGGATTCTGCGGAATGGACAATGGGGTCCGCAATGAGCTAATGACCTTAGCATTAGGTGACAGGGATTGATGGGAATCATGATAGCTTCTTATCATGGGACAGGTGTTGTGTGCCTAGTTTAGACTTCAGGGTGGTTAAAGTAGTTTAAAACTAATTCCTAAGGATGGTTGAGAAATGGGGTTTTCTAAAATACTTGCAGCTGTCTTTTCTCTCCCAGCATCAAAACAGGGAAGGGAGAATAAAATCATAGGACACTGTTATAGTTTAGTAAGGTTTTAAAAATCAAAATACTAAGTTAGAATTAAAAAAAAATATTAAGTTAAAATTAATGTTATTATAACAAAAATCCTAGTTTCAATGTAAAGGTAATAAGCGTAGCCAAGAGGTGGGGAAAATGTTGTCCTTTAGCTGCATATGGCCCCTGACCCCCACTTTTGCAACCCTTGAAATGGCTTTGTTGCCCCCCTTATGCTTTAAAATTCCTTTCCCACCAAGTTGGGTTAATTTTTCACCAAAAGACCAGTTTCAAAAAAAAAAAAAACCTTCCCAAATTATAGCTGGAAGTGGCACAGCTTCCTTTCTAGTGTACCTACAGCATGACAATGTAGCTCATGGAGGAATGAGAGTTAAAACTGCCCCTCACTTCTTCTGCAGTTATCCAATCCTGATGCAGGTTTCTAAAGCTTTTTAGTAAATTGTACTTGTTGGTTAACCTCCCTATCTCTGGGAGTAAGGTTAGAAACCTGATATGATAGGATTTTGATGGCCTGGTCAATAGGAAACTTTACCCCATCAGAATTGTTTTGATTTGACCACTATAATAAATTTTTGTCCTCCACCTCCCAGCTAAGGGAATTTGATGCTTCAGACATCAGTAAGATTTACACTGGTTTACATTAGTTTAACTCCAAGTCTCACCTAGATATTTCCACATAGCCATAACCCACTGGTGTAAAGAAGATTCTATTAGTAGTTGTTGGGTGCAGCAGATGTTTCTACAGCAAAGGAACCTGATTGCACTACCTGTTGTAGAGGACCTGAGACCTGTGTGTGCATTTCCCTGAGGGCAAGTAAAAGTGTGGAAATCTAGCTTGGGTTTTTAAAGGATTGTCAAACTAAGGCAAGCCCCCCTTCTGTACTCATGGCCAGAGAACAAGAGAAGGAATACGCTTTTTCCAGTTCATCTTATCTTTGGAATGATGTGTGGACAATTCAGGGTTCCAGAGTGCTTGGCTATGTTATATATAGTAATATTACTCTTTCAGGTCTGTAACACGTTGTGTAATGAAACAGGCTGTGAATAACTCATATCATTGTCTTTGACATGCACAGTTCTACCACCTACAGATTTCCTATACCTGTTATTGAAACCTAGACACAGTAACAGTAAAATAATGTTGATGGATGACCAGAAAATATTACTGTTAAAGATATCTGATGTGGTAGGTGAAAATGAAGTTATACCAGCCCAAGACATTTCATTAGAGAATCTGACTAGGCTGGCAGTTGAATCATACTCTGGCATTAGTCAATGGTAGTATTAATTTTAGCCTCCAACTCTGATGTTTGGCAATTTCCTCAGTCATTTCTTATGCAGAACTTTGACACTGTCTCTTTTTTTTAATCTATCAAAGTAAATTGTCTCAGCAGTTTTCTTATTTTGCTGACACATTTAAAGAATTCCAGTGAAGTTCTGGGTCTCTGTGGTTAGGTGGTTAGCTTCAGTTAGACAGAAAATATTTCTAGTTGGTTTCCATAAAAAAGTAGTGGGGTGTGTGTGAAGCAGCTCCAGTGTCCAATGGAGATTTCAAAAATAGAGGAACCAAATGTCTTTCTTGTTCATTTATTCTCTCTGTCATCTTTTGTTTTGTTCCTCTCACCTCCCTTGCATAAGCTTTTTCTTTATAAAATGTTCTTTAAATTAGTTCATTAAATTTTCTAGGAGTATTCAATTTCCTCTTTAAAACTGAAATTTGTACTTTAAACCACTCAAAAGCCGCAATATATGGTCAAAGAGAAGAACCCAATAAAAACTGGAGAGATTGGAATATGCATTTACCCAGTTTTTTAAAAAAATATTTCTAAATGAGCGGTGCTATATTCAGTTTAGAGATCATGAGTACTTATTTCCAGAAAAGGCTACATTCAAACAGAAGCTCAAAAAGCCTTATCTTGTTGTTGTTGCTGCTGCTGCTGTTGTTGAAAAATGATAGTCTTGATGCAACAGCAAGGGTACACTACTGAGAACAATCACAGAAGTGCTGTGTTTTGATTTGTAGGTATCCATATTGTTCCTTACATTCTTAATTGCCAATTGTATTTCCTTTAATTGTGGAAGGGTAAGCAGATTGATACTGTATATTAAAGAATATAGGATATTCTTTGTTCAATATTTGTTGGCCCCATGAGGAGGTGTATTAAATGGTGTATTTGGAAGTTGAGCACCTGTCTCTGGTGAGGACAATCTCTTTGGCATATATAGTACAGAGTCTTTACCATCTGCAATTTTGGCCTATTGGTGAGACCACTCTTCACAAGTGAGTACTCCAGTTTCATTCCAAACTGTTTATAGGCCAAATATAATTTATGCTCTAGAATTTTCATGTTGAATGATGATTGTTATCTGGAGGGAAAAAAAGTACACACATGTACCCATTTCAAATGGGTTGCGATATTACTCCTGGAACATATTTGAGTCAATGAGAATGAATCCATGTGTACAATATAAAACATATACACAAAATAAGGAAAAAAAACTGATGGATCCTATATAGACATACATCTACAGAACTGGTTACAGACTGGGCTTAAAAGTGGAAACGGAAGAACATACATATGGATGGACTGCACAGATAGGGACTTCCCTAATTTTGATATTTGGGCAGAAGTAGGTTTCCATTCCCATATCATGTGGCACCTCTGGATGTCAATGCAGACAAGACATTGCATGTGGAGAACATTTGCCCAGTGACAAGCTATCAAGAAGAAAAGAAGAATTTTTTTCAACAGAACATGTCCTTGCCAATATACTTCTATAATGTATATCAAAAAGAGGCAAATATGTGATGATTCCTCAGGATCTAAACAGTATGTTCAAACCAGGCATGACATGATCTATTTGTTCATCTGTTTGACATTTGTTCTGTCTTGATTTTTCTCCCACTAGGGCAGTGAGGTTAATACATAGGTTTCTTTTAAACTGAGCCCTGTTGAAAATGACAAAAAGTTTGAATACTGCTGTCTTGTGCATGTCACCTATTAATGCTTAACATTATTTCCCACTGAGATATCTTTTTCCATTCCTCTTATCACTCTACCAAATGCAAATGAAGTAATTATCTAGTTAAATTCTGAACAGGCATTATTCATTTGAGAAATCTGTACTTTGTAGTGCAAAGGAAGCATTTTTCTCCACCTTTGGCACTTTACAATAAACTCATTTTGATTTAAATTGATTGCTGTGGGATTATCTGGGAGTCATTAAAATATTGCTGTATTGACATTTGCTAATGTCTTTAATTAGCAATTTCAAATTCCAGAGTTTGGTATTAAACATGCACAGATATGACTTCCTATAGTTCAATGGTGGAGGTTGTTTTCTTGTATGTTTCTCTTAATGAAATTAATTTTTCATTCTGGGAAAAGGATGCAGAGCAGTTCTTCAAAGATCTACCTCCAGGCCAGAAGGCAGAGAAGCAGCATCACTGGGGATGGAACTGTTGTTGAGTTTCCAGCCATGTAGCTGCAACAAGAGGTGATGCCATGATACCGGCAGTCACAGTCATAAAATTAAAGTATCTAAATAATTTCACTGCACAGTCATAAGCTTAACTTTACTAGCTGAGTCAGCAACTAATTCCTCTAAATGTCTACTTTGTGAAGGAAGTACAGAGTTGTAGCCCATGACTGATTTCCTCCTTTCAAAATGAGGGGAGCCATAAAGAGTGTCTAGTGAAATAAGATAACTCAAGTGCACATCTGTCCCAAGTATATAGTCTAAAGCAGTGGTTCCAATACTTTGGTCTTCCAGGTGCTTTGGACTTTAACTTCAAGAAGCCCCAGCCAGCTTGGCCAACAGTCAGAAATTCTGGGAGCTGACACTCCAAACACCTGGAGGACTAAAGTTTGGGGAACACTGGCCTAAAGTATAATGCATTGATCAAGGATCAATGTGTACAAACTGGAATGGACAAAACTGGTTTCACTCTCTTTCTTGTTTCCCTGAGTATGGACCTTTCCACACGACACTGTTATATTATTCCACTTTCAACATCCTATGGAATCCTGGGGTTTGCAGTTTAGGGAGGGGCATTTAGAATTCTCAGCTGAAGAGTTCTTTGACCTCAGTAAACTACAAACACCAGAATTACCTAGAATGCTGAAAGGGGAATAATAGCACTATAACAGTGTAGGGCAGAAAAGCCCTATGTTGATTTTGGCCTCTTCCTTCTTTGATTTGCAAATACAGAAAGAATAATTCAAGACAATAATGTATATGAATTTTTAATGTCAATTTCCTTGCAAATAAACCTGGCAAACTTCTGGTTTTGGACTACAATATCTCCAATTCTCCAACCAATGAGACCATTCGCAAAAAGCATTAATAGAAGAAGTCCATACAAAAATAAAACTTTCCCAAGCTCTGCCTCATATAATGCATTTTTTGTGAATGCCTTCCTTACATATATGGAGTCTGTCTACGCTTCTTAATACAGGCATTTTTGGTATGCACCTTTTCAGTTACAAACCACCCTGTAAAATTCTGAAAAGTACTCATTTTTGCATGCAAGTACATTCCTATTCTCACAGTTTCAGGAGATGGGAATTAGGTGAGGTTATTCAGTCACAAGACCTTTCTCTTCCATCCCTAGGTACCAGTCTCTAGATGGCCTGGGACAACTAGTTCATGAAAACATTTATGAGAAACTATTTTACAGAAAGACTTAACCTCATTACTTCTGTGGAATGACACTCAGGACATTTTGGGATAGTTATATAGATTACCTGTTACCTGATTATCCATGTCACTGGTTGGTCAATGACAGGTTCAGGAAAATATCAAGCCATACAATAATTGTTATTTGGTCTCTTTCTCTTTGATCACAGGGGATCATTAATCTATGTCTCTACATTTTCATGCAAAGCTCAAAGGGGCAAAATTAATTATGACCAGCAATTTAGTTCCAAGAATTATTTTCATCTTACCTGCCTAAGGTATCAACACAAAAGAATATGTCTTGCATGTCAGAAAAATGACTGCTTAACTTTTGGGTACAGTAACCCATCCAACCTGATTCTTTTCATGTCTACTCAGATGTAAATCCCATTAAATCTGATGGAATATACCTTCTCTTATATCTGCAAAAGGTTACAGCTTTGGGGTTGGGCCATCAGTTTTAAGGCACAAGCTCAGTTTTGTCAATTGATGTTGAATTTAAATTAATTCAGGGAATAGCATGAACATTTTTCATTGAAAATGTGTAGTCTTTTATTCAAAACCATAAAATTTCAGCAGATTGATTTTGCTTCAGATTATGAGGAATCAAACATTTTTAAAGTCTTACTTTGCCATGCATTGTTAAGTTTGAAAGATCACAGCCTGGTATAGAAAATCAGCTAGTTTTGAATCATTATTGCATTTCAATAAAGTGGAAATTACCTGGTAAGATTCACTGAATGAGATAATGCATACAAATGACTCCTGCAATTCTTATTAGTCTTTTCCCTACACAAATAATCAGAGGAGTCACTATTAACCAGATATGTGTGAGTGATTTGGAAACTCAAATGAATTAACACAACAACCAGTGCATATAACATTGATGTAGTGTTCATTATTTGTATCATCAAGGAAGATATTGTGTGTATAAATATGAAAAGCAGTCTCTAGCATTCCATCCAAAACATCACAAGATATGAATAGAAATCAGAGGGAAGCTTACTCGAGCTAGGCCAAGGAGTAGCATTCATCCAAATTATTGTGTTCACTGCGGGCAAGGAGCAGGCTTAGGACAGAATCCTGTTGGTGGTTCATGCAATGTAATCCCAGTTACACTAGTGTAAATACATTTAGACATATAGGAGAAGTAGGCATCCTGTATCTCCTTGTGCAGTTGTTTCACCCTGGGTGTACAAGGGGAGCCAGATGCTCCCAGGCATACTTCCATTCCCCCATATGCTCATTAGCTATGATGGTGAACCCAGGAAGTATTCAGCTGGCCTTGCACACCTGGAATTAAAGAAACAAATTCTTTGTGAAGTTGAAGGTTTTCACAGCAGGAATCCACAGGTTGTTGAGGGTTTTCCAGGCTCTGAGGCCGTGTTCTACTAGTATTCTCTCCTGATGTTTCATCTGCATCTGTGGCTGGCATCTTAAGAGGATTCTCTGAAGATGCCAGCCACAGATGCAGGTGAAACATCAGGAAAGAATACTAATAAGATGCCAGTCACAGAAGCAGGTGAAACGTAAGGAGAGAATACTAATAGAACATGGCCTCAAAGCCCGGAAAACCCACAACAATCTATAAACAAATTCTTGTTGGTGTAAGTGTGTTTGCTGGCCAACCCAGGAAATAATGAAACCACACAGCAAAGCTTGGGTTGAATTATGGGCCAATTCACTTAAACTATCACCCACAGAAGTTTATTCCTAGGAATATGCAA
Organism: Cyclura pinguis; assembly: GCA_030412105.1. NCBI lineage: Eukaryota > Metazoa > Chordata > Lepidosauria > Squamata > Iguanidae > Cyclura > Cyclura pinguis. The sequence continues at coordinate 167,098,360 of CM059602.1, forward strand.
AAGTGGCCTACTGCAGGACTAGCTGAGGCACGTGGTCTCCTCCAGACCTTCTCCCCAGCTTCCTCTGGGCAAGACACCTGAGCCCTGAGGAGGACCCACAAGGTTGGGTTGCTCCCCAGCCAGCCATTTTCTGAAAAGCCAATCTGAGAATCCATTCCGATCTTGTCACATGACTCAAAGAGACAGCTAAACCCCCAGGCCAGCCGCTAGGACAGTCTTCTTTCCTATCTCCATGCCCTTGGGTCTCATGTTATGTACAGGTAGCTTCAGAGGCCTCTCCTTCACCAAATGGGTGCCATAGATATTCACTGAACTCCTACTTTCTCTCCCCGCTATCTGACACTGATAAGTACAAGTGTCAGCTTATTCCTTATTGCTTACCAGACTGGCCAAAAGGGCCCTCACACTCTGTTGCATACCCCTCAGGAATAGCAAGTTCCCCTCTACAGATAGATGCCCCTCATCTGCTTTATAAAGCTTGGGCCACTGAAAGATGATTTGTGGATGTGTCATAAAATGGCCTAACCCTTTGGCCATGGCATCATATATTTCTCTATTGACTCTGCATCAGGCAATATCAATACACCTTGGCTTACCCTCTCTGGATCAAACTTGTCTTGGTAGAATAGAAGACCATGTGATGGATATCGTGAGCTAAGAAGACTAGGTGACCTCCATGTCATCTATGGCTTGAATGATCAGGCCCTTGCCCTTCTACAAATCTATGTCATTACATTTTCAGAATATGTTCGGCCAATAAGCCTGATCACATGGCATGGCTGTAATCTGCACCGCTGCACTATCAAACCCAGCAGCACTGACAAGCAAAATAAAACCTTATATGAGGTTATTGAAATGAATTAGATGATCTGCATTCCATTGGAGGCAGGACTCCAATTGCTGACATGTAAGAAAAAAACTCCTCCCTTTCATCTCACTTGGCTTGCACCACTCACAAGTTCAGAAGAAAAGGGAAAAAGTAGGGTGCAGCTCCAGATTTTAACTGTTCTGCCCTCTCTCTCTTTTCTCTGACCTGACACATACCACCAGAACATATGGCACTGGTGTCTCATCATTTAATTTTTGTTAAAAATTGAGTTGCAAGATGAACAAGTTAAAGATTATATGAGCTTAGACTTTGGGACATAATATGCAAATTGAAAGATGGGGAAAATGTAATCAAACGGTGTGACATTTGCATTATGTTATGATCTTAAGGAGAATTTTTTAATAAAATGAGGTACAATTGTTATCTGACTCCAGAAACATTGGCCAGAATGTATAAAACAGTTTCTAATGTATGCTGGAAATATGAGTAACATGTAGGGACATTTTTATCAACTGGAGAGAAGCATAAAGAATTTTGAAAGCAGATATATAGGACCTTTCCACAGTACCCTCCCATCCTGCAATGGAGACAGGAGAGGAGCAGTAATAGATTAAATCATTGATGAGTTTTCCCCACCAATTACCCATCATTACCCATGATCACATCACCATCCTGCACCTATCTGTCATGTGGAAGCCCCTGAAGCATGATAGTGGTGCTTCCAGCCTGGTGCAGCCTTGGAAAATACCTGGTTGTGCTGTGGAAGGAGCACAACACACTCCCTTCCACAAGGAGCTGGTCCTGTGAGGAGGGGAGCTTTCCCATCATACTGTCTTCCTGGCAGAGCTGCTGCCAGGATCACCACTGGAGGACCACGCAAGAAAGTAGGGTGCAGAAAGGGTCATAGTCTGATAGAGAAGATTTTGAAGGTTAGTATTCAATTGAAAACTGAATTGTTTTTATTGGAACTGATAAATGATCAAACAGAGAAGAAAAGTGGAAAATTATTACAATCTGTGACCAAGGCAGCAAGATTAACACACACAGAGAAATGGAAAAACACCGTAATTCCAGTAAACATGGACTGGCTGCTGAAACTGACTGACCTAGCTCACATGGACTATCAACATTGTTTAGAGAAAAATCCTTGGCATCATTTTTGAAAGACTAGGAACTTTTGATTTTCTTTTGGCAGAAAAATTAGAATAACATGTTAACTGTAGGCTCTGATAATTAACAGGTTTGGTTAAAGTCAAATACATGAATACGATTTTAGTCGGAGAAGTTATTTTACAGATAAAAATGTATAACCATTGTTAGGAAAGTTAGAAGTCAACATATTTTTTTTCTTTTTTCTGTTACTTCTCTCTTTTTGCTTTTGCTTTTTCTTTTCCCTTTTTGTTTTTATTGGAAAGTTTCTAATTAAAAAAAAATACCCCCTCCAAACAAAATGATGGGAGGCCAGCAAAGATATCTTTCCCAGTGATGATCTTTGGTAGAATGGCATGATTCAAATTGTGTGTGAGAAAGATAGATTCTTATTTTCCAAGTGTCCAAGCACAGTGGAATGGCTTTCTTGTCCAGCACTGCAGTCAATCACTGGTGGTGGCAGGGAAGACCTATACCCTCTTGAACACTTAGGGAAAAGTGAAGAAGCCATCATTTCCCAAACCACTAGCATAGTTCTGCTAGTGGAGACATACACTCTGGTGGTATAATCAATGGGTCTTGTCCTTCACCACCAACATAAGAGTGTTCTTTAAATGCACAGAATCCCTCAAAGCAAAGTGTGTGTGTGTGTGTGTGTGTGTGTGTGTGTCAGTTTTTCTTGGTCTGTAAATATCAGTTTATGTATTCATATTTGAGGAAGTACCTTCTCAGCCTAATGACAGCACAGTATTCTGTTTATGAAGAATCTTGAATGGTAATAATTTCTATATTAATTCTAAATGCCAGCAAGATGTGGGGCCAGTTTTACATCAGAATTTCTTCTGTATTCACTCATGTTCACCCTGACTCACTGGACACAGATTTAATTCAGCAAATATATCAATATTTAAGAGTCTTCATTACTTTTTCATCTATTGCTCATTAGACATTATAGAAGATGAAAATTGCATATACTGTTCTAGAAGTATGAGATTCAATATCTGGAGGGCAGAAAATATCTTCCTTACTACTGTGAAGTTCATTTTTTTCAATCATTCTCATTTTTTTAAAGTTTTCTATTCTCTTAGCAACTTCATCACAACTGTGAAGGAACTCTCGTATTAATACTTATGGTTTTTTCCCCCCTGAGGGTATGCAAACTTGTTCTGTATTAACTGTGAGATTGGGTGATCAGGAAAATCTATCTTCCATTGCAATGGCCTCTTAATATACACAAAATTTGGGAAGTTAGAAACATGGAAAATTACCTTGTACAGATTCAGACTCACGGTCCATCTAGCCCAGTTTTGTCAACTTTTGTTTTCCTATTCAAGTATCAACCTACAACTATCCTGCTTAATATTGTCAGTTCAGGTATTTATCAGGATAAAGCCTGCTTAGTTTCAAAAAACAGATCAAATAAGCCATGTTTAAGGTAGTATGGTGATGATCTTTTTAGAAGTAATTAATTACAATTATCATCTAAGCATTCCTAAAGTAGTTTGCTCTTATTACACTTACAGCTTTAAAAAAAGTAACTCATCTTGTCAAGAGTAGCTAATCATTGTTACCATACTCTACCAGCCCTCCTATGAGATATGCGGTTTTCATAAATTGGACTGATTAATGACTGGAGAACATGATCAGGGTCATACTGACTGAAGACGTGTTCAGGGTCATGATGGTGGGAAAGTCCAGATAGGATTATGCTGACTGCTGTTCCTCCATACTAAACCCTCTGCTGCAACTTCTTTCTTCAAGACTGGTAACTGTTACCCTTTCTACTGGTAATCTCTCTCTATCCAATCTTTTCCACCTCACTTTCCAATAGCTGTGTATGGTTCTTGAGAGTGTCTGATTTCTCATATGTTTGTCAATTCAAATAAAATCCTTTGTTCAACTTTAAGTGGAATCCCCTCTACATTTAGTACTTGTATACTTACATGAGAAAATCCTACCATTACCCTTCTCTTGCAGGCCTCCTTTGAGCTATAATTCCGCCATATTCTACCAAGATGTTGACCTTGTAGGTGGAATCTAATGTCCCCACCTCTTAGGGTAATATCATTGTTATTTATAAAACAGAATGCAATAAGCCACTTACCAGTGCATAAAGTGCATCTAAGTACTGAGGCCACATATACACTGTAATTACAATAGCAGATAGAAGATTTATGTTATGCCACTAAAGACTGAAGTTACCCCTCATTAAATTACAATTGTAATATAGCATAATTGTGTCTTAATTATTGGGAAAAGGAATTAACTGCAAGTAACTTGTTCTTTCTAAAGCATTCCATCCAAATCGTGATATCATTGAGGCAGAATCACTCCCACTGAGGTTAATGGCCTTTGCACCTTTGCACCTTTTCTTTTGTTTTCTTTTTAAAAAAACTATTAGCATGATTGGAAAGGTTTATAAAAGGATGGTGATTTTATAATACCCTATGATGAATGTAAAGTCAGAGAATGTAAAATCAGAGATAGTTGTGCATAATATAAATACAGTTTTATTTATTTATTAAAAGAGCCACTACAGATATGGTTTTCCTATACGTGAACTACTCAGCCTGTTTGTGTTAAGGTATTTTGAATTTAGAGATGAAATAAATATCTCATTTCATTTCTGAAAGGAAAACCCACATGGTGATAGCTGCAGATAACTCTAATATTTAAGAATTGGTGACCAAACTTTTCCCATTATTCCAATAGAGAGAGAAAGAAAACAGAATAAAAACAACTTACAATAGTCTCTTGAACAAAAAAGTCAAGGGCTTGGATTTTTTTTTTTTAATGGTATTGTTGTTATCCAAAAAGGAAACCTTTCCAGGCTCAAAATGTATAGTTTCTTTTGAGTGGAGAATGATGTAGATGACCAGGTAAAGTGGTAAGAGCTTAATAAACAGCTTTCTCTCTATATATATATACACACACGCGCGCGCGTGCATATATATATATATATATATATATATATATATATGCACATGTGTGTGTCTATATGGAAACACAATGGTCCTTTCTGCAGTAGCATCTCAGCATAGGGACAGGGAAGGAGCTGGACTTTGATGATGCTTCTGCATGATGTCATTGCAGTCCTACTTCTCTCTCATCCCCAGGCAGCGTGATCACAGAATAAAACATTGGTGGTTTTTTTCCTGTCAATGACTTGTGATTGTGCCACCATCCCACACTTATCTGCATTGTGGAAGCCCCAGAAGTATGATGATGGTGCTTCCTGCCCCAGCACAACCTGGGAAAGTACCTGGCTGTGCTGCAGAAGGAAGAGGCATGTCCATCATGGTCCCTTCCCTAGAGAGCCAGTATGGTGTAGAGGGAATTGCTGCTGTCGTGCTCCCTTCCCAGTAGACCTGCTGCCAGGATCCCCACTAGAGGACCACACAAGAAGATAGGGTGTGGAAAGGGCCAATGAAGGAAGCAAACTTGTTTGACATTAGAGTGGACAATAATTGATGTATGTGTTTACAACAGAGATGTTATTCCTCACTAAGTTTCTTCTCGAAGGATGGGGAAATTAATTTTAGCCGTTTTATTCCTGCTGTGAGAAAGGTTCCAAAAGTCATAGAGTTTACAAATATTCACAATTCCAAAATTATTCTGTGCAAAATTTGCATATGGTTGTTTTGCATAGAAAATAGCAATTTCTGAACAGGAAGTATTTGTGCAGAAAAATAGTGTTTCCTGTGCAAAACAGTTACTTGCAAATTTGTTCAAGGTAAGTCCTAAAACTGAGAAGATTCTCATCAGCCCAAGTTCCTTCTCATTTGTGTTTCTCAATATTCAAAAATGAACATGTTCTTCAACCATTTTTCAAAATATTTTCAAAAATTATTTCCATCCCTCCTACATAAGTGCTGGTTCTCACATATATATTGCTTCATTTGTCCATACCTGAGTTCCCATGGCTGAAGAGCTTACTGATTCCTTTGAAAATCACTGTGTTTGAGGTGAAATTATATGAATTTTCTTTCCATGGAGTTTGTTCTAGATTGTTTTCTTTACAGATTCAGGGAACATATAAGAGGCATCAGTAGGAGATAGAAATGTAGATCTTCACATATTTCATTCTTGCACATGAGAATATTTCTTCTCCGTTGTGTGAGACTACAAGTATTTTTGTAATTTTTGATCATTTTTCAGATTTTGGAATTTGTTTAGTGAAAATTTCATGATGCTTTGTTTGTTGCCCTAATCATACAAAATACCATGTATTCTTCATAAAATATGTTTCTATGGAACCCGAAATACCCCATTGTTATTGCTAATGATGTATCTCACTCAGGGATGAAAAATCTCACAGTAATTGAAAGTATTTTGGACAGGGTGCCTTGATATGTTGAGATATCCATTTTCACTGAAGACAAGAAAATTTGAGGATGTTCTTTATATCCCTAGTAGCATCCAACCACTAACATCTATCAAAATTAGGACAAGTTAGAGTCCTCAAACACTACTCCTGGAATTTTTGAAAGTTTAGGGTTAAACACAGCACAAATAAAACAAAATAAAACCTTTTTTCAAAAAATAATCACACCTACAGGGTAATTTTCCAGCACCTGGTGCTGGCTTATAGCTGACACTCAAATCAGGCACCTGTTTCATAAGGTGCTGAGAAAATTAAGAGATTTTATTTTCATGCTGTTTACACTTTGCATATTCCTTTAACTGCAGCCAGTTTACATCTTGCGTTCTCCTGCTGAGAACATAGCTAATGGAGACATCAAACATTGGCAGTGTTTAGTGAGATTATTGTGCTATTCGTAAAGGTTGTCCATGCTGGGTAGAAGGGGAAAGAACAGATATATATTTAAAAAGCAATAAATGTTGAGCATCCTCCTCCCTTGCAAAAAAAAAAAGTTTTCATATCTAAAGTACAGTGTGGAAATATAGACAATCTACTGTAATACTGTGGTATTACTCCTTAGCTATGACTGTTGGAAAAGTGCTGCCCAATAAAAATTTGGATTGTTTATTAGCAAAGTCATGCACTTCCTGTAGGAAAATTGTTCTCAATGATCCTGCTAGGTTTTTAGTTTTGTTTTCTTTTGTCGGCCATATATGTTCCTGTAAGAGTTCAGCAATTTTATATTTTTATTTGTCTGTTTGCTTGATCGTTGTTTGATAGTCCCTTGACCTGGAGATTCTGAGTTGCAGTCCCAAAAAATAAATGTGCCAATCTGGGTGTTATTCTAGATGAGCTCTCTTCGGATGAGGACTCTGAGCTCCCAGCACGTAGTGACTTCCAACAACTGCCAAGAGTCCAGGATTCTGTTATAGGCTAGATTCTGTTTTCATTCCATGTTTTCCCAAATTCAGGCTGTGAATTTGGTTAACATGAATCACTGTGAAGTGTGACTGACACACCAATTAAAAAAGAATAGTGGGTTAGAGGTAGAATTACCCAGTTCCAGACAAAAACATGGCATTTACTTCTGTGTAGATGCTTAGTATAATTGTAAACAATAAACAAGGAAGATCACAGGAACTTGGAGGAAAGGAAGCAGACAACTGGTCAGCTTTGCAATTCAGTTTTGCATTTACCTGAATGATGTTTCATGGCAGATGGTCAGATTTATAAAACAAGTAAAATCTGTATCTGATTTCTGGAGACATAAGATTCAATAGATACACTGCCAGAAAGCCAGATAAAATTTCCAATAAGCAGTAAGTATACAAACTGATGAGGAGATAAGAAGGATCTAGATATAATATAAAAATCACCATTGGACTGCTACAGATCAAGCCATCTCATACCTGCTTTCAATGACTTCATCCCTGCTGCCTATGCTGTTCCTGCATTGGGAACCATACCCTGTATTGCCAGTGGCTAGAGATAAACATTTCTGCCTACATTTTTTTAACTGCCATCCAATCAACTTTGGCTTATGGTGACCCTATGAAAGGGGAGACCTTCAAGTCACCCTATCAAGAGCCATGCTTAGCTCTTGCAGACTCAGGGCCATGGCTTCTTTAATTGAGTCCATCCATCCATGATAAGATCTTGCTTTTTTCCTACTGCCTTCTCCCTTACCAAGCACTATCATTTTTTCTAGTGAGTCGTATCTTTTCATGATTTCCTAAATATGACAGCATCAGTTTAGTCATCTTGGCTTCTAGAGAGAGTTCAGGCTTGATTTGCTCTAGCATTTATTTATTTGCCATTTGAGCAGTCCATGACATTCATGGAACTCGTCCTTGGTACCACATTTCAAATGAGTGGACTTATTTCTTTTAAGCTTTCTTCACTATCTAGTGTTCACAAACACAGATAGATTCTGCACTACACTGTTGTACTGATATTAATCCACTTTCAATATTCCATGGAATTCTGGAGTTTGTAGTTTAGAGATGGGCATTTAGAATTCTTAGCCAGAGAGCTCTTTGGTTGCAGTAAACTATAAACTCCAGAATTCCACAGGATGTTGAAAGTGGAACAATAGCACTATAACTGGGTAGTGTGGAAATGGCCTTACTTTTGCATTCCAATTCACTATTAATAAGAAGTTCTGTATTGATGTGCAATCAATTTCCTGCTGGACTCCAGCATAGACTCTCTCAAATTCTTCTTCTGCCTCTGTAGTTGGAGAATAATCTTTGATGATGGTTATATTGATTTCCTGAAGGTTTATTTGACTGCTTTTGACACCTCCTCACTATTAATTTCTTTTTTGATTTTCATTTTCATTCTCTGAGTAAAACACTGTTTAATTATCTGACGCAAAATGTCCCATTCCCCTAATTCATGCTTCTCTCATTCCATGTTCTTATAATATGTGCTGTGCAGCTTTTCTTTCATCTTTAAGTACGTCAACAGCTGAAAATCTTACCAGCTTTAGTCCAATTGTGGCATTAGTCATGGTGCTACTTTTAGTGGTTCCCTGTTGCACCCCATTAGCTCACTGAGTGCCTTCTGGCCTGGTAGTGTCTTCTTCTGGCACTGTCTCTTGTTTCATTTTGTATTGTCTCATTATAGGGTTTTCATGGTAAAAGACATTCAAAAGCGGTTTACTGTGCCTCCTTCTGTATGGTATTAACAAGTATTGGCTATGTTCCCACTGCCATTGTCTCTGAAAGAACCTCTGGCAGGGTCAGTCCCCACTGCTGCCACTGCCCAGTATGTGTTTTGATACATTTAGTCTGGTTCCTCAACAAAAGTCTGTCTGACCCAGGAGACCTATTAGCAGCCCTGCTGACGTCAGCATAGCCTCCTGCCTCACAGGAACACACAATCCCACCACTGTGGAAAGGTAGTCCTATGGTATATGGTTATTACTATGCTATGTTTATGTATACAAATAGCTGTTTGATATGTAACAATAATTTCTCAACAGCTGATATTGTAGCATTATATAATATATGTCATTCCTTATTAGTGCAGTTCTATGTTACCTGTCTGCCTTTAACGATCTTAGTCTAAACACTAAACAGTTTACAAAGAAGTATGTGTGAGGACTCAGCTTCCAGGCCAGAGGGCGGATGGATGCTTGTAGCCTGTGGTCTGCAGCTAGGAGAGCTTTCACAGTTAAAGCCCTGGCCAGAGGGATCTCTGGATGTTGTAACTCACCCTGGATTAAAGGGGGAATGAAGGAATTGCCGATGAGGTTCTGGAATCCTTGCTACTCACATTTATTTGTGAGTAAACACAGAATGAACAAGGAGAGACCAAGGAAGCCACATCTTTGTCCTTGCTATGAAATGCAGCTGTTCTGATCTGAGATATCTGATGGACACAAGTCAGCAACCACCTTTAAAAAAAAAATTCCAAATAAAACCCAAAGAATAAAAACATGAATTCTTTTGATTACAATGGTCATACGGAACCTTGGTATGCTTCCCCCTTTTTTTGTGACTAAGAATTTAAAATTTAATTTAAGAATTTAAGGATTTAAAATAAGGACTGAAAAGGACCAGGGGTTTCACGTATAATAGGAATTAACAAAGGATTTAAGTGTACGTATTTCTGTGGGTGATTGGATTTTCTTACTTATATGATAGAGGTGAATTTTATTAAAGAGAAAATCACAGTGTAGGAAAGTAGAGGCATTATTTTGTTGAAGGAGATAATAACTGACTATAACCAGGTGGTGTTAAGATAAACTCTGACTGTTAAGTGTTTAAATAATGTACTGAAGAAAGATGGAATCCTATTTAAAAACAAAAAACTACTTGTGTCTGATATCCATTATTTGAGAGATCAGAAACTTTTCAATATGATGTAGAGATTGCAAGCAGATTTGACAAAAGATTTGGAGCTGGAGAGAGCAGAATTTTGGAAGAACTGTTTGGGGATATTGTGCAAGGGGTGTGACTAATTCGAAAATGATTGGTGGTGAAAATTGTATGCATAAACAAATTCAGGTTAACTTAATGGAGGAATTAACCTATAAAGTAGGAGTAGAGGAGAAAAGTGTTCAAGCAGTACAAGACTGAAGAATTAGAAGGTTGTGCAAGGAGGGGGAGAAGCGCAACTGTTCTGCAATTGTTGTCTCAAGAAGTTATACTGATGGATAAACAAAATGATGAGAATTTAATGAAAGGATTGGCCTTTAAGAATCAGGAGGGTGAGAGCAAGTTGAAAAATGAAGGGACCCTATTTCAAGATAATTCTTCCAAAGCATAAAATTGGAAGAAGAAAATAATAATAAGACATAAACAAGAAAAGTTGAGCAGATTGTGGGGAGGAAGGTCATGGGCCATTTCTGCACAACGTCAATACATCATAGTAGCCTCAAATTCTCATCCTCCCATCTGCACGTTGTACTGGTTTAGCTTCATAGTTTTCCTCATGGTTCTGCAAGTTTTCAGCACCTAGCACAATTCAATGCAACGAGAAACCTCTGTATTGTAAAACTGGAAAAACTCCAATGCAAATCTCCCAAACCATTTCTGCTTCATTTTTGCCTATGTGCAGAACTGTAACATCAATTCACAGGGCAGGAATGGCTGGCTAAGGGCATTCCCAGGCTGTCATTTACATCTCTATCTCTCTCCACCCAACAAAGGACAGGTTGCCGTCATTACTGTCTTCAGGTTTTAAAAGGACAGCAGGAAGAGAGTGCTAATGGATCATTAAGGTCTTTTTTTTTCCTCGCATCAACGAACATACAAAGGAAATATGTTTGTGTGAGCGAGAAAAACACAATCTTGCTTGATGAATAAAGATAATTCATTAGAGAAAGATCCTCAAGCAACTTTGTTTCTCTTTCATTTCTCTTTCAGGCTGCCTTTCTTGCCGAGGAATAGCCTTTGCACTGCAGCCTTAACTTTCACTTTCACTTTGCAAGGTAGCAAACTTACTTTGACAGTTTAATTTGATAGCTAATTGACAACTTAATTTGACAGCTTACTTTGAAAGACCAGTTTGGAGTTGTTTTGTATGGCCTTTGGATGTTGCCAATGGGTCTTTTGGATACTGATATTTATTTTCTTCCCTTTTTGAACTCTCGATACAGTTTAGCCTGGATTTTGGGGATGTTTGCTTTTTGACCCAGCCATTTAAAATATGTTTCTTTTTCTTTAAGAAACAGACCAATCAGTGATGGCGGGGCAGGGTGAGGGAGAGGATAGGACTGATCAAGGACTTGCTTTTGCAAACGCAGCAACTACTTTTCTCCGATGTAGTAAGATGTAAATGGGGTGTGTGTGGACAACACAGTTTCTGAATTAGAGTACAAAAACATCGCTCTTGACACATGATGAACTGCTCATCCCTTCTCATGTGGAAATGGTCCTATTTATTATGGTGTAATATAATGCAATGACTTCGAATCATAGAAAGGTACTAACTGATATTTTAATATTAGATATGTCAACCTTGATAAGAATGGAAGTATCTTTGGCTTTGGAAAAAATGATGTAATGGGGGGAGAAAGAAGACAATGGTTGGGTTTTTATTGAGCAAGTCTTGATAATGTGAATGTTATATATTGTTGAAAAGAAGAAAGGAAGTCATTTTCTTTTTTTACTTTTTTCTTTCCCTTTTCTTTTTCTCCTTTCTTCTATGCATTTGTACATTTTTAGCATACTTGAAAACTTTCAGTACAAATATTGAAAAAAAAAGTAAGGACCTACAGAATGCAATTCTATGTTGTAATGATCCTCTCCAAGATGAGTGCATATATGTATAAAATACTGTTTGACTTACATTAATAAATAGTCTAGAATTTTTACAAAGTTGCCTACTAGCGATCTTGGATAATCTACAAAGAGAAAGGTTGGCTATAAATAAACAAATAAATCTCCCATCTGAAATATTCAGAATTGCATTGCTAAATAGATTCTTAAGGGGAATGTTGATGTTAGCCTCCCTGTTTGGAAAATAGTGTTGAAGTTAGAATGATCAGAACAAAGACTATAGGAAACTTCAGATGGATACTATATAACTGGGAAAAAAAATGGCAAAGAACCTTCAATCCTTCTGGTAAAGGAATACTGGTGGGAAACCACACCTGCTGCAGTCCATGAGGAACAGAGACTGTCAAGAAAGATGGCTGAAGGTTCCCTCCATACTATCCAGAGGCAAAGCTATCTCCATCTCCCCAGGAACATTCAGCCTCAAATATACATGTCAAGATCTTCATACCTAGAAGTTTCTACAGCAGCAGAGAACTATTCATGAGGAAAATGCTCCCCATATTTTGAAGTCTTCTGCTGTAAAACTTCAGCCTGAGGTCTGAGGGGCTGCTGAAGCAATGTTTCCAATGGGAACTTGTAGCTGTTCTTCATCCTTTACATACCATGTGACCATTGTCTCTTAATCTGTTAGTGCCTAACCCTGGAACTGAGAGCCTGATTTAAGTTTTTGGAATATCCCTTCCTGTTTGCTCTTATGACCTGCTTAGGCTAGGTGGTAAAGTAAACCTTTTAGGCCATACACAGCTATAAAGGTCTTTTTGGGGAGCAGGGGGGAGGTATTCCTGCTCCTGGGTAACAGTTGGTAGTTCAGTAAGATTGGGAAAGGAACAACCCTAATCCCATTTCAGAAAAAAAGAAGAAGAACTGGAAGTGGCTGTCTAGCAGTGATGTATTTAAGTCTTTTATTCCAAATTTCAAGTCAAGTCTCAAGTCTCTACCTTCAAGTCTCTAGTTATGTCTCAAGTCCTTGAAAGATACTTTCAAGTCAAGTCTCAAGTGTGGGAGCTAACTTTAACAGAAAATAAAAGAAGTGGTGGTGAGTGTATGGGGAGGTTCATCAGGCTTACAAGGGTCTACAACTTTGGAAGTACGGAATAGGATCCTTCTTACCCCCCTCCCCCATTCCCCAAGCTGGAGGCTTTTGTGCAAAGGGTCATAAAAAAATCTGCAGCTTTTGAAGTGGGGAATAGGATTTTTCTTATTCCCCATTACTGAAGTTTCAAAAGCTTTAGAAAGATGGATCCTTTCTCCTCAATCTTGTTGCCTAACAATTTTGGTTTTTCCCTCTGAGAAACATTTCCTTTGCTCTGTGGGTGAGTCTTGCCTTCAGCTATTAGGAAAAGTTTTAGAAGGCTCCTGCAGTATACCACAGGGATAGACTGTCAAGCAGACCTCAACCTCCCCGCAAACCTATTGCCTAATGTGTTTGCTGCTCCCCTCTGAGAAATATACCCATGCTTTGAGACAGATTGTAACATGACCAGTAGGCAAAAAAGAGATGGAAGTGTTGTTCAAAATCACAAAATTTCTGGATGATTGGGTTATGATATTGAACCAAGGGCAGCAAGTCAGTCACTATAAATATACAAGTCGCGAGTCGAGTCAAGTCAGTGTGCCATTTATTACCTAGTTGAGTCCAAGTTGAGTCACTGAAGCAACTTGAGTCTGAGTCAATAAACTTGAGTGTACATCACTGCTATCTGGTAACTTATGTGTTCATTGTCCATATTTTCCCCCAATTATTTCCCCTATTTCCAGGCCTTATGCAATCTGTGGCAGGTGATGGGAGTTCGGTAAAATTTGATCACCTTTGGAATAATAGATTCTGGATTGTTACTCAATGTTGGCTTTGGGTTTCTTTCACAGGGTTTATTTGACTCTTCACTTAAAACTCTCTCTCTCTCTCTCTCTCTCCTTCTCTCTCTTTCTTTCTATCTCTCTATCTCTTCCTCCTCTCATGTGTGTGTGTGTGTGTGTGTGCGTGCACACGCGCATGTACTTTGGGCCTGTTTCTTCACTGTCCCTCTGGCTCCTTTTTATCTGATATGTCCGCTGGCTATAAATGACATTAGTGGTACTGGCCTTGGATTTTTCAACTCAGTAGTGGGTCCTGCCTGCCACTTGGACACACTGCTGAAGTTTGGTGTATGCAAAGACAGTGCAGGCATTAGGTTTCTTTCTTCTCCACCCCTATGTTTCTCTACCGTGTCCTCTTCTCCCCAGCCCAGTCCTAGGTTCTTATCCTTACTAGAGCTGCATTAAGTATCTCAGCCTCCCACTCTTCAATTCCACATGTATTGTAAAACATGTGCATTTCTGATTCCTTCCTCTATCTGCATTCCCTGGTTCTGCCACTGCTATAGCATCAAGTACATGTCCTTTCTCCCTCAAGACCCAAGACAAACACTCACAGAGCTGCAGACATATTTCTTTCCCCTCTGTTGCTGTTGCTCGGTTAAGCAACAGGCCCCAATTCCCCCTCCTATTGCAAGGCAAAGCTTAAGACTAGGTATAAACTCTCCTTGTGAAGGTATGTGTATATCAGCCATGCAGCACAAACACATCTCACATTGAGGATGGCCTTGTTTCTCTGCTACTCTTCTGCTGAACACCAGGCACAACCTTGCCTTCCTGACCCAATGCAAATGCTTTCACAGATCCTGGGTGTAATTAGGCATGCCCAGCTCATTATCACCATCCAGTCCCAGTGGGTTCTTATTTGCCAGACAAAAATAGCTGCTCTTCCATGGTGACAAGGCCAAGGTATTTGCCAAAAGCTCTTAAAGATACAGAAACTCCCTGAGGAACTGAACCTTAGTTCTAAAGTTCAGGGTTTTTCAACATTTACTAGAGAGTTTCCCAAAACATAACTTTAAAAATTAACTGGGTTGGAAGCCAGAGCTGAAATTGCACAGGCTAAGCACTGTTCTGAGCAGCTTTTAAGTCAAAATGATTTTTAAAATGCTGTCTTTTAACTATCAGAGGACACTATAACTGTACTCTTAATTTTGAGAGGCTTCAGGGGTATTGGGCAGAGAAAATGTAGAAGCTGTGGACTAGAAGGACAAAGAACAATAGGCAATGAGTTTCATGATTCCATTTGCATAGGAAGTTTGCCTGTCTTGAAGTTAGACAGGTCAACATGGACTGGGAAATGAGTGAAAGTTTATTTAAATTTGTTTTGTGGTGGTGGTGGTATTTTATATTTTTTTTTAATCATACCTTCAACAGGAACAATTTAAGATTTTTTAAAAACATGAATGAGGGAAAGAAATGAAAGGAACAAATTCATTCAATCTGATTTGTATTCTGAGGATTGCTTTCTTTAAAAAAAAATTGCAAGGCCTTATTCAAGTTGAGACAATGTTCCAGTATGAAGAAGATACAAATTCTATATTGCATGCCTTGCAGCATTGGAGGGGTTTTTTTGGGGAGGGAGGGGAGGCTAGTCTGGTCCTCCAATAAGACATGAAAATATGTTAAGGCAACTAAAGAATGGCAAATTGTTTTACAGATTTCTGTTCTTCTCCTAATTTATCATTTGCCAAGCCAGATAGAACTGTTAGAAAAGTGCATCCAGGTATATAAACAGAGGGTTGGGGGGAGGAATAGAGATAAAGTGGATGAATGAATCAGAAAATGTGACAAATCTGACACTTGTGAGAGAACTAAAATAAGACTTCAATACTGGAGCTCATTCCTGTGTTTCATTCCCCTTTTGTTTACTTTCCTTAAAAAAAAATCTGACCATTTTATCAATTAATTATTACGTATTTGTTTTGTGGGGGGGGAGGAAGTTGCCTTCATTTTGACTGCTAGTGCAAATAAATTTCTATGCATCTTTGCTTCTTCAAAGTTCCAGCTTCTTGTCTCTTTTTCATGCAGAGAGGCTCCTTGTTTGGAAAGATGCCCCTTCAGAAGCTGTATTTCTGTGGTTAGATTCTGGAGTAATCTTCCTTGACCTAAGCCAAAAGGACTTTTTTTAAAAAAAAAATGCTGGGATAGGGTTTCCCCTCTTCTGTAGTGCTGTTCAGCCTTTTTCCTCTATTTTTTGTACAATGCATAATGCATGTTATATCTTTGTTTACTCTACCATTACATACACCACAAGATTTTACATACAGCAAAGTAGTTATCCTGGCAGTAAAAGTAGCTATAAAGAGCATCATAAATACAGTGATATATGAGAATGGAAAGAGGGGATGACATGAATGTTTTATCCTTTTAAAAAACTGATGGAAATCTAGAAGAATACAGGATATGATCACAGTGGTAGTTAAAGAAAGGACATTTGGAACACAGAGTGGAGAAGGATGTATAGAATGTGTTGTACAATAAAGGCAAAACCCATTGCCACATGTGGACCCAGTTCCAAAGGTAAATGGTGTGAGTTTATGGGGAAGAATGGCAAATACCTCTATGGTAAGGATGAGAAACTTCTTTTAGCCTGCGGGGCTATCACAATTTTAGAGAAGATTCCAGAGACTGCATTTCAGTTGTGGAGAGAAGCAAAACTATCAGAATTTTAGTTTAAATAATTTGTTGCTAGTGACAAGCTTTAGGGGAGACATTTAAAATGAATGCGTGTGTGTGTGGCGGGGGGCAAAGTGTAGGTTGGAGGAGGGAATAAAATGGTGATATTTTCCCAAAAATAAAGATGCTGCTCCAAGATTTTAAAAAATGTCAAATTTTAGAGTTGTCTTTGATGGGTAGAATCTCTGTTATTGAAATGAATATCCTGCCAAAGTTGATGTATCTGTTTCAGACATTACCAATAATTTTTTCAGCTATACCATTTCTAACAGGGCAGAAAGAGCTAAGTAAGTTTATTTGGTTGTATAAAAACCTGAGAATTAAATGGCAATAATTGACTGATGTGAGAGAGGCGGGGATTAGGAATTCCAAATTTAAAATTGTATTAAGAATCTTCTTGTATTGTTGGATTAAAGAATGGATAACATTGGAAGATAAGAGACTGCTGGAATTGGAAGGACATGAGCTGAGATTTGGCTGACATGGTTATGTTTGATAATAGGAAGGATAAAGTCAATACTGAAGTTAATTGCCATTCCATTAGAAGACATTTACTTTTGGAAAAAAAATATAAGGAGAGAATCTGTTCCACAACTCTGAGGTGGTTATCTTCGCAAGAGACCTTTCATAGAAGAAAATTAGGCAGTAATTGGATAAGATATAAACACCTCCTTTCAGAGTACCAGGAGGATTTGAGATTTAAAGATGTCCAAGAGTTAGAAAAAGAAGGTTAAAATGCAATAGTTAACTCATTATCAGATTTGGGCAAGATGGAAAGAAGACATTGAAATTATAGATGGGATAAAGAGAAATCTGAGTTTGATAAATTTATTGATGGGTTACTCAAAAATGACATCCAAAACTTAGAATTTTTTGTTCAGATGTAGTTCTGAAGACAAACAAAGAATTGTATGGTTGAATAGGCTAAAAATGTAGGTCATAACATCCTTCTGAAACAATGGAAACATAATTGAACTAAAATAATGAAATTTACTTGCTGCTCTGCTTTGTAAGAAAATATATGAAAATAATTTATAGATTGTATATTATACCAGTTAAGTTACCTAAAATGTATAAAAATATAGGTAGTGCATGTTGGAAATGTGAGAAGTGCAGAGGTTTGTTTTATCATAAATGGTGGACATGCACTAAAGTGAGAAAGTTCTGGATGAAAATTAATTTTGTTATTGGAAGAATTTTGAATCATAAATTAAAACATAGGCCTGAATTATTTTCATTAAATATGGTGGATTATGAAGATTTGGCTGAAAACAACAACAATATATTGTTATGCTATATGATAATAGCAGCAAAGCAGCCAAAATGTGGAAATGTTAAAAAAAAAAAAAACCTTATTTCAGATGAGCGGATAAGAAATTAATGGAATTAATCTGAATTTGATAAGTTAACATTTTTGTTAAAGGGTAAAACCCTGGAATCTTAGAAGACAATATGGCAACCGTTCCTAGACTATGCAAAAAATGTCAGGGTTTCTAGAAGTTTAGTGTGGTGTGTATTAGGTGTTTTTCCAGACAAATGGAGCAGAGAGGACACTTTGTACTTCACTGTACAGCTGCAAATTTATTTTGTCTATCTTATCTCCTAAAGTTCCTGTGTCATGGGAAAGATCTGAACCTGGGAACCAAACACGTAATGTGTCACATGATGTATGTCTGGGAGTGGTTTAGCTCTGGTTAAAAGCTTGCATCATGTTCTGTAAGTTCTTCTTCATCTTTTGTCTCCTGACCCTCCACGGTCCCTTTTTCCTTTATTATGTATTCTGCTTTGCTTCAATAAACTGTTTGGTTAGCCTAGATGCAATGCATTTGTGTGGCTGTTTTTCCTTGCCTGGAACAATTAGCAAGGGCGTAGTTCTGCTTCATGGTTTTGTACTCTGCACATGCTCAAGTGAGCTCACCATGGCACCCCCTCAAAAAAAAAGGAAAGAAAGAAGGGAAATTGTAACTATTGGTTTGAATTAAAATATAGAATTGTGACTATTTGTTTCATTTAGGTTATAGGTAATAGAATTCTTCCCCGGAATGTAATGTAAAGATATTAGGATATTTGGGATAAGGGAAAGAAAACTTAGACATAGAGATGAAATTATTGAGGTGTAAAGTATGAATATGTTGGGATTTCTTTGTGTGTGTGGAGCTGTGCTGGAAATCTTTTTAACTTTTTTTAACTATGAAAAAATTTAATAAAGATGTTTAAAATAAAATAAAACTGCTGCTTCCCATGATATTTTAGTTCACTCCCCAGATTTCTAGCACTGGAATAACTTAAAACAGTCAAGAATGTAGAAATAGATTTCAGGCATCCAAAAACAAGAGGCTGACAAGGGCCCTTTCCACACGAGGCGAGGGAATCTCTCCGTGCCGTTACCTACCGCTTTTTCTGGGGTCCGAAGCAATGCGGACTGTCCCTGAAGCCCTTCCGCAGGGCTCCTCCTTGGTCCAGGGCGGATTGGAGCAGTGCAAGGTCTGTAGATCCGCACTGCTCCGGCTTCCAAAATGGCGGATTCCTGCTTCCAAAATGGCAGATTCCGGTTGGTCCTGGATCCCGACCAACTGCTGAAGCTCGCCACGCTTAAAGCCTGCCCTCCGCAGATCGCACACTCTCATTGGTGCAAGCCTGCAAATCTGCACAAGGGAGCAGGAATGCAATGGCGTGTTCCAGGAAAATAAAGACCTGTTTTTTGCGGTCTTTAGAAAACACGCTGGAGGACCACTTGGGGTCATTTTGGAGCGGACTGAGGTGCGGATCTCCGGTAAGTAGTCCTCTCCTAATCCGCTCCAAGGTGCAGACGACCTCCGTGAGAGGACGCACTGCCCCGTTCTAATTGCCTGGTGTGGAAAGGGCCTAGGTTACCAAGGAAATGCAAACACAGTATATATAGCACTCCTAAGCATAAATGTTTGTTCATTGTCTTACTCTCTGTAACACTAGAAATTTGGAGACTAAATGAAAATTTGATTGGGGGTAGAATTTGTATATGAGGGAGGAGTGTTCTGTCGTATAACTACCCCTTGGGTTTGGGAACCTATACAAAAACAGTTAAATCAGTAAATGATGATATCATAGGGAACAGGATATAGCCTTCTGAGGACTCTGGAGCTGGACTAGGATGCCAGAAAAGCTGGAATTTATCTCAGGGCTTGAGTTTCATCCTTTTTTTTTTTTAATCCAGCATTGCTTTTGTGAAGTAGTCATCACTTTTAAAGACATAAACTGCTTTGGAACTACAAATTTTATATTTTATAAAATAATGACTGAAGAACTTGAAGTTCTCCCATTTGTTATTTAAGTCCTATTGTCATCCAAGAGATGTATTTCTAGTTTAGGATTGTGATCTCCTGACTGTTAGGAAAAAGTTGTGCTTTTCAACAATGAAAACAGAGAAATTCCGCATTACACTGTCATAGTGCTATTATTCCGTTTCCAACATCTTATGGAATCCTGGAGTTTGCAGTTTAGGGAGGGGCATTTAGAATCCTCAGCCAGAGAGCTTTTTGGCCTCAGCAAACAACAAACCCCAGAATTCCACAGTATGTTGAAAGTGGAATAATAGTGCTATAACAGTGTAGTGCAGAAATGGCCTATGAGAATTCTATGAACAGCAGTTTTCCCAAACAAGATCAGTAATCACAGACCAGCTTTCCTAAAAGACATTGCTGACCATTATAGTTTGTTCCATATAAATGTGCAGCTGCAGTTAATCAGTACACTTTGCCAGGGGTGGGGAAGAGGGTGTTTGTTAGTTCATGCTGAGAAGTGGTGGAGTTTGGCACAGCAGAATGTACATCATAGAATATTTCCTGAACCCTCTGCAATACTTTGGGGTTGAATGACCAACAGTCAGGCGTTTCTTAACAAACAAGTCAATGTAGAAAGGGTGCTCTGAAGCAAGAAAGAGCGAAATCTTGAACTAAAATAAGCTGCATAGAAATCTCATGTAGCAGCATAACATGATAAACACTCCATACGGCTTACGAACAAAGCATTAACTTTCCACACTTGCAGTATTTCACATGGAAGTTGATATCCTGATGCAAAAGTGTGAATGATGTTATACTGTTTTGATGGGACATTTAGGAAATCTTCACCATTCCACATCATTAGCTATACTGGCTTAGATTGTGGGAATGTGCAACTCAACAATTTCTGGAAAATCATACAATCCCCACTTTTGGGTAAATTGTTTTGGGTAAAGTATCTGATGGTGTTTTTTGCACATTTTCCAAATGGTTGCCTGGTGTCTCATTGCACTCCAAAAATGCACCCAAAGCCTTGAAAAGTACGTATTTCAGAATCTAGATTGTCTCCATTTCTGTGTTCAGTGGAGGACTTTGTAACTCCACTAAAAACAGAGAAAGAAATGGAGTCAATTTCTCACACATCCCTATATGTAACTTTCTTATTTAATTTCAGTTAAATAGATCTTCCACATCCAGAGTTCTTTTAAAGGCTGTCTTGTGATTTTTCGCTCCTACTTTAAGTTTCACACTTCAAAAACAAACTTTTGTCAGGTATA
This sequence comes from Cyclura pinguis, assembly GCA_030412105.1. NCBI lineage: Eukaryota > Metazoa > Chordata > Lepidosauria > Squamata > Iguanidae > Cyclura > Cyclura pinguis. The sequence goes on from CM059602.1 coordinate 167,119,560, forward strand.
AAAATGGAGTGTGCTTTTGGTGCAAATGCAGAAGACAAGTTTGCCTCAGCAATCAAAAGTCTGAGAAACTCTGTTTTGGAACAAACACATTTGGTGCTATCAAGTATGAAAACAGATGAAGGGCAATTGTAATGTAAGGCAGATAATATGACTGTGAGATGAACACATGAAAATTGTTATTAAAATAAAACCACCGAAACGGAATGCCAGTACCAGAAGACATATGCTCCCTTCCCCTCATAATAGCATTGATTACCATACATTTGTTTACCACCTACTGTTGTTCCCTAGAGAAATACAGCCAGGCTAAGTTGCTTTAGTGCAAGAACTCTATAAGCACCTGCCAGCAAATGAGAATGTTAATCTGTACTTTCTGTCTCCTGTTTAATTAAAAATGAATGATAAATGTTTGTACTCACTTAAGTATTTTCTACCAAACCAATTGCTAGTTAGAGCATTACTGATATCCATGCAACTTGCCTCTGACATGCTATCCCTGAAGGTCCATAACAACTTTATTCCCATATCAGACTTCCTATCAGTTACAAATTTCGCTCTAAAAGAGAGTAAAATTGGTTAATGTTACAGAAATTAATTTGAACTCTCTCCTTCCTTAAAAATGCAGGACATATTGATAGAGAAGCCTGAGAATGATGGAATTTAGAGTAGCACAGAATAGTACAGAAATCAGTTAACCAGGCCACTGAAGGCCTCCACAGACCTTTCCCCTTTCTGATGACCTTTGAGTTATTAACTTGTTTTGTTATAGAAAACGGTGGAGGCTGATGCTTAGGAAGGGGCAGCCTGATATGGAAAATAGATGGACATTGGGAATGGAATATTATCAGTAGTAAACAAAGGAGACAGCAGTGCCACCCCTCCTGTAAGGAATGTAAGCAGGCCCCACTTTTAATAATCAGATAGATGCTAAGTGGCTGATATATTAGAGGATCCACTATGTAACAGGGCCAAAGAACAAGTTCTGAAAACTGAGGCCCACCAAATCTTATGTAGAGGTGATGTAGCTTAGTATGCTAATTTCATTTCTCATGGGAAGTATAGGTGTGTATGCCTTTCTTTGTTCTGCACATTTAATTTGGGATTGCCCACTTGTCTATGGGCTACAGCCTGGGTTGATTAAAAGATTTTCCTTTGACTCTCCTGCTAGTGTGTAACTTTTGGCTGTGTTGTGCTCCAGGCAAACCTGCCCATTGTTGTTAAAAATATTATTTTTTTACATAGTATCTGGGGTATTTCAAAGGACACGTATGTGGGAGCAGACCTACCATTAGACAGCAAGAAACAGCAGTGGAAGAATTAATACTTCTTCTTATTATTATTATCATTATCATTATCATTATCATTATCATTATTATTATTTTAAAAGTAAGCTACTATGTAATTTGACTTGGAGTGGGATGCCATTTTCTGCCCTGCCTCAGGCAGCACTATGTCCTGAGCTACTGCAGTTTTGGAAATTCCAAATTTCATATGTCACAGACCAATGATGCCTTTGGGTTTACTCATTTTTTTTATTCCACATACATACTGCCCTGTCCCCTCAGATCAGCAGCTGAAGACTTGCTTTCCATGCCCTCCTCCTTTACTGAATATGTAGAGCTATGAAAGTGATGTGAAGCTGTTCCCATTAGGGCACTTTTCCTTTGAAGCTTGCTATTTTTCATTTTTCATTTTCCATATGCTTTTTTCCAACAAAACTGTGTTTTTTCCACAGGAAAAAAAATGTGAAAGAGGTTAGAGTGTGGAATTAGGACTGGAGACGCCCAGATTGGAATCTCGTTCTCCCCCCCCCACCATTGTAATCTTGCTCACAGTGTCATTGTGAAATAAAAATAGTGAAGAGGACTATTGTCTTGAGCAACATAGACAAAAAAGACCCAGTAAATGTAATAAGAAATATTATCTTCTACGATATAAAAGTCAGTGTTTGTCTGCAAGTTTGTGAGTTTGTCTGTTTGTCTGCGTCAGGCAGGTGAAGACCTCATACGGTTGGCTGAGTGAGTAAGAAGACCTTGTCTGATTGGCTGACTGTAAAGATTATATGGAATCTTGGGGTTGGCAGTTTAGAGAGGGGCCTTTAGAGTCCTTGGGCCTCAGACTGGTTGCTATGGAGATAAGGCCTACCATCAATAAGGATGCCAGAAAACGTTTGGGGGGCATATGTGAGAAAAATTAAAGTGACATATACAACATAGCCCATTTCCACACTACACTGTCATAGTGCTGTTATTCCACTTTCAACATCCTATGGAATGCTGGAATTTACAGTTTCAGGAGGGGCATGTAAGAATTCTCAGCCAGAGAGGTCTTTGGCCTCAGTAAACTACAAATCCCAGAATTCAATAGGATGTTGACAGTGGAATAATAGGACTATAACAGTGTAGTGTGGAAATGGCCGTAGTTACAAGGTCTTCTCGCCTCAAACAGTAGATTGTATGGGTTCCATATGTGAGGAATCTTAAAGTTGAAATTCAAAATAAAAAATCCTTCCAGAAAAATGTAAGGCCATTGCACAAATTCAACAGAAAGAAAGAAAAAAAGCCAGTATATCAACATCACCAGACAACACAGATTGGATTGGGAACTATGGGGAAAAGTTACAGGTACTGGAATAGGCCAGTTGCTATGGAGATTATGCTTAGCAGCAAGGAGGAGGACAGTGTATTCCCTCTGGAATCCAACCTTTGAATGTTAACAACTCTGAATACAGATTGGATTGGGTAATATGGGGGACATTTACAGGTACAGAAATAGGCCAGTTGCTATGGACATGAGGCCTAGCAGCAAGGAAGAGGACAGTGTACTCCCTCAGGAACCCAAACTGTGTATGCAAATGACTCTGCATACAAATTGCATTGGGAAATGGAGAAGACAGTTTGGTGAGTTCTTCAGAGGAAAATAAAAACCTCAGGCAACGCTGGGTAAATATGCCAATTTAGCTAATAAAAGTGTGTGGTCAGGTCTGCCTTTGTCATATGAACATATCCAAAATCTGAGATCTTCACAGAGCTCTTGTTCTCTGCTCTACTAATCTGAGAAGCTAAATCCTGAGGACAGGAGACAGAGGTTTCTCTATAGAGGCACCTTCATTATGACTCCCTCCCTCTTAGAGGATGGCAGACTGACGTAGGGATGGAAAGAGTATTCAAAAAATATTTTTAAAATGTTTAAAAAAACATGGTTTTGAATGTCAAGAAACCCTGAGTAGAAGAATCTTCACAGTTCAGGACTTATTCTCTGCAAAATTCACATCTGGCTGCTTTGCACATAAAACAGGAATTAGCAATTAACAATTAAAATAATCCAAGTGCAGAAAAGGGGTGTGAGCCCCACATTCCAAGTCAAATGTTTGCGGCATGAACAAGCAAACTACTAACACTCTGAAAAGCAGCCACTCATAGCACAAGTCAAACCCATTCACAAACCCCAACAAAATATACAATATGAAAAACAAACAAAATATATAGGCAAAACATACACCACACCAAAACAAATAAACCAGCCACCCACACACTACACCAAAACATTCATGTCACACAGAGACAACAGATAGAATACCCCTTTGCTACCCCAATACAAATCCTCCCTAGACCTTTGTCCCCTCCTGCCTGTTTGTTTTTTTGTTTCTTTTCTGATTTTGCTTCAAAATGAAAATATGGGTTATAACAATCCACCACCTTTATTTTACAAGAATGTCTCTGGCTCTCACACGGAAGTAAAAATGATGCAGGAGGTCAGCACATTGTTTTACAGTATATTAACACTGTAGGGCTTAAAATCATTTTTAAAAAAATCTAAAATATTCCTCATTTCTCAGTGATCAGCGATTGTGTTTAAAGTAAAGAAACAGCTTCTCCTAATCAGGCATTACCTTCATTTTCACATAGTATCTCTATCCTAGATTTTGCTTCATGACTACTGCTTGGTTCTAAATCATTGGTCCTATAACTTGGGTCCCCAAAGGCTATTGGATTATACATCCCAGAATTCTTGGCCATTCTTGCTGGATCTTCTGGAAGTTAAAGTCCAGCAACATGTCATGACTGAAGCTTGGGAAGCACTACTGTAGGTAAGAAAGAGAATGAGAGAGAAAAAGACAGAGAGGGAAGAGATATGTGTATTCCTAAGTGGAGACAAGGGTTGAGAATTTCCAACACCCAATCTGTGTTTGGACATATGGTGGTAATTAATTCAGGTGGTGGGGCTGCATGGTTGTGACAATGATCATGTCAAGGAAAATAAGGAACAGCTCAACTAGGACTAGATTTTATGTCCTGAGCCAAACATCAGCTTGGAGGCTAAAACAGGATGCCTGTGAAATAAGGCTGCAATGGGGATTCCCAACCCAAAGTATGATAAAAAAAGTAATTGACTAAGTGGTGAGTTATGGTTTTCCCAAAGCTGCTTTAAATGAAGATCATGAAACATCAGTGCTGCTCAAGGATTCACTGGCTACCTTCATAACAAATTCTGTACTTGCTCTTTGGTTGAGATTAGGATTGAGTGTATCTTATTTATATCACTTTAATTCTGGAATCAGAAATATTGATTAATTCGTATATACCTGTACGTAAATCTGCAAAACATTACCACAGATTCTATTACTCACGCTAGCATTGATCCTGATGAAAGAGTGCTTGGAATCACCAATCTGCTTATTAGAATCCATCCATCCATCCATCCATCTATCTATCTATCTAGTTGCAATAATGGAGGTTGGGGGAGAAAAGTAGGGATTTACGTTGTCAATCACCTAGAGGGTGATGAAGCATAATAACGTCATGGCCACTTTGTAGACCACTGGTATCAGAAAGCACTATGTATAATGATAAAGGAGACTTACAGTAACTAGATTGGATATATGTCTTTTTTTGCACATATGTCTTTTCTCTCTCCATTTCAGCATATTTTTTGGGAAAAAATGTTTAATCAAGAAGACATTTCTCCTATACCTAACCCCAGTGCCTGCTACCATTCAGTGTACTTTTTCCTTTTTGGCCTCTGTCTTGTAGCCATTTCAGAGTTACAGCACAAAGCATACAGACAGAATATTGCAACATCATTCTGCTGGGACCTTCCATATGAAAGTCCAATCTGAAATACAAGGAAAAAAAACTTTTTGACTAAGTAGTAAGCTATAATTTTCCCAAAGCTGTTTTTAATGATTGTTCATGTTTTTAATTATCACAGTTTTAGGGACTTATTCTGCGCACATACAAAAATTCCTTTGCATTTTCTGTCCAGAATGCCATGTGTGTGTGTGTGTGTGTGTGTGTGCGCGCGCATGCGTGTGCTGCAAAACAACCATGTGCAAATTTTGCACAGAATAACTCCTGAACTGTGAACATTCTCATCAGTCCAAGATTCTTCTTGCCAGGGTTTCTTGATACTTGAAAAATACTTTTTCAATCATTTTTTAAAAATATGTTTTCCATCTCCTCTTTCCAGTTTGATTGGCTTGCACAGTGAAGGTCCTAGCATTGTCTTTCTTAACTCCGGATCACCTAAAATAGCTTCTTCATGTCTGATCATTGGTGATCACTTATAAATATACTTGTCGCATGAACAAGAAACATTAAATTAGAAATAAACAACATCCTGAGACTAAATCTGCAGAGAAAAATACTGGGAAGAGAGCCATTGTTATGTAGTGGTTTGAACACTGTATTGCAACTCTGGAGACCAGAGACTGAATTCATGCTTGGCTATGGAAATTAACTGAATAACCTTGGACACATCATACTCTCTCAGCCTCAGAGTAAGACAAAGGCAAACCCCTCTGAACAAATCTTGCCAAGAGAACCCTGTGATACGTTCACTTTACAGTCATCATGAAGTCAGAAATGACTTCAAAAGCACACAAGAACAAAGTATAGTGGTTGCCCATCCCTAGGTGACCATTGGTATAATTTCCAGCTATGATTCCATAGCTTGATGCTTGCATCTTCATACTGATTTTTCCCCAAGTCTGTTTCAGAGAGTGGCAAAATCTAAAATCCCTTCAGTGTGCATAACTTTTTGACAAACTCTTCAAGTAGACCATAAATTAGGCTCTTGTTGCAAGGCATGGAAGAGATGAGCGTGAGGATTACATTCATTAAAATGTTTTCTGCCTTTGATTCTAATTATGTGCCCAGCTCTATGAAGGAGCAAGCCCTTTAAATTACTTGTTGAGTATAAATGATGCATTAATTAGTCTCATAAATATGCTCAATTTTCTATAAGAAATAATTGTTTCTTCATCTTGTCTTTTCTATATGCATCTAAATATTAACTTAATGGATCCATGATAACGGCAAACAGTTTGGTTTCCCTACACTTCAATATAGCAAGGGACTCTGTAAACGAAAAGAGCTACTTAAATTTTTAAAACTGTGATTCCAATTATTCTTGATTCATTTTTTTTAAAAAAGGGTGAAATAACCCCTCAGAAGTCTCATTCTAAGCACTGCCTTGTCCATATTCTGTATGCCAGCTGTTCACTACTCTGATGCCCACTGCCTAGAAACCGATATGGGAGAATAGTCATCTTTTTTCTTGATACTTTCTGAGAAATGACAGCTTATCCATGGTATAACCTATCATCCCTTTCCCAACATCTTGAACTGAGCTTTCTTTTCTTTTTCTTTTTTCCTCCCTCCTCTGCTCATTAATTCTGTTGCTGAAAAGTGCCTTCTGTCATAGATGATCATGACCCAAATAGAACTTGAAGCTTTCAAGCACTGGGTCCCAAGCCCTCTTTCTACTATAAGTTGCTCATAAGCCATATAATGAAAGAATACTTAGAGGATGAATTAAGGAAAGTGGAGAAAAATGGCACAGTCCTCAAAAGGGTTATTTAATCTGAAGCCGTCAAAAGATCTGGGATTCTTTTTTTAGAACTCAATGGCATCAGGACTCATTTTCGTTCTTTTTGCATGTGATGTATCTTCAAACTTCCTAATGAAGACTGAAGGTGCTAGTGAAGATGACCTAGACAGCAGAAACATAAGGAGAACTAAATCACAATATCCATCCATCCATTCATCCATCTACATCATTTAATTCTTCCAATATTTTCTTCCAAAGAAATTGCTCATAGATAATTTAAAATATATGTACAAATACTCAACAGTGCACAGCTCAAAATCAATAGAAAGATTGCTCAAATTCAACTAAAGCAATTCTTTAAAAAGTTTTAATTCAGTCATATAGAAAAGGTCTTTGTGAACTAGAAAGTTTACAAAAGCAATAAATGGGCTGAGTGAACTACACCGGGAGCAATTTAAACAAGAACTGCTGGATAACTGAGTCCTAGACTGAAGACTTGAAAAGAAATGAATTTTATTTGGATGTGAAGATGCAGAAGTCACCCCTCCCTATAAAAAAAGATTACTAGACAGAACTGAACTTTCCTTTTAAGCAGGAGGACCATATTAGACAACATTTATTCATTCATTTCCCACTTTTTTCCATCCAGTTGCTTCTTGCCATCATCTTTCTACCCAAGATATTTAACCAACTCTTTGCTGACCTCTTTGCATATCTGTACTAATTGTTCTAAGGCTTTAAGAACAAATTAACCCCTTAACTGAACCTTCTCTGGCATAATTTCATTGTTAGTGAGAACCTTGGGGGCCCTTCAGATGTGTTCATTGCCAGTTTTGATTTATTGAGTTTGGAGGTAGGTAGGCTTGCCATCCTGTCTTGCCGGAAATTAAAAATGGCCTCCAGAAAAAAAAATCCAGGGAGAGTGAGGGAGGTTCTGAGAGAGGCACAAAATGATCTTTGGTGTGTATGGGGTCTGGAGGCTGCACTACGCCATATCTGATAATAGTTCAAGAATTAGTGGCCTACTTTGAAACAACCTGCCCTGTAAATTGCTTTCTTAGTTTTTTCCATTCAGTAGAAAGCACTGAAACAGTGACACAGACATAAGGTAGAGTGTAGATAAAAGTGTGGAGCCCCACAATAGATAGAAATCACAAATTAAGTGGGGGTAGAGAGTAAGGGGAAAATATATTTCCCATATTGATATAGAAAACAAGTGAGCCTCAACTAGGGATGTACAATAATTCCATACTCTTCAGATGGTCTTCTCCATGTGTACACTGTAGAAGAAACAGTGAGCCCACGGTAGTTGCTCCCAGCCTTACCAACTGTTTACCCATCCTGATGTTTGCAAATGAAAACTTAAGTATACATGTGATTGGACCATGTAGACTTCTGTATGATTGAGGGGAACCCAGATCATGAGAAAGTTTGTGGACATGAAACTGAATGTTAGTATGCTACCCTCTAGGAGCATTAAGATGAATGAGGGATATAATACAGGTGGAACTGGCAGAGATTGTGAGGTTAGAGTCAACAGGCACAGCTCTGCTTTTGAAGACAGAGTAGATACGTAGTGCTTGTTCCTATTACCTCCTTGTTACCTTGTTCCTATTACCTAGTTATGTTTTCTACCCTGATGTGTTTGCTTTACTTTCTTTCTGGCACCAGCTAATGTATACTTCCCACAGATTTTGTTCAAAGACAGTCAAATTTCTAACTGGTTCACTTGTATATAAATCCATTAAAATGTGTAACCTGTTTTCTTTGATATATTTTGCTTGCTTATAGTTCAAGGCCATAGCTTCATAAGACACTCAGATCTCAAGAAAAGAAGGGAAGCTTTTAATCTACCTGCTTCATCCCATTTCCAAACTGGAAGAAATAACTGCTGTTTGTTTGCTAACATACACATGTGAAATGATAGTGTTCTGGTTGTACACTGTGCAAAATGAGTGCAATCATTTGCCAGTGCGTCTCATTCCCAAACAGCCTTTGGCTGCAATTTTAAATTTGATCTTATTTTGAATAGATAGTATGCACATATATAATTACCTGCATTTTCTTTCTTCTTAGATTTGTACTCCTTCTTCCTAAACTGTCTTGGTGATATTAGGTGGAGGAAGCTGCCATTTTTCAGGATATGTGGGTCAAGGTCAAACTAGAGGTGTTGTTAACAATGTGACCATATGTGCTGCAGACTTATTATTGTTCTGCTGGTGTGTGTAAGAGAGAGATGATAAAATGAAGTATGTTTCAGTCACACTTGCAATTAATTTCATTTTTCCTACTGAGTTTCCAGTCACAGATGTCATGCAGAGTGTCCCATTTAAACTTTAATTTTGTCATAGAATGCTTCCAACTGGTTTTGCTGGATCTATCAGCAACATTAATTACCACAGATCATGGTAGCATTTACAATAGAGACAGCATAGTTTGGTTGTTTGTGTTGGACTAGGATCCTGGGAGACCAAGATCTGAATGGCCATTCAGATATGGAATCATGCTGTGTGACATTAAGCAATTCACACTCCCTCAACCTCAGAGGAAGACAATGAAATGCCTCCCCTGAATAAATGTTGGCAAGAAAACTTCATGATAGGGTCTCTATGTGTTGGAGTCAAACTGAAATCGCAACAACAATAATGGTATAATTTTAAGCTATTTCTTGAATGGGACCTGAAGACATGGTATTATAGTATCTAAACAGTGAATTGGATCTAAAGCAGGGATTGAAAACATGACTCTCCAGATCAAGCTGGACTACAAAACCCAACATTTTGCTAATGAATAGGGTTTCTAGTACTTGTAGTCAAAAAACGTCTTCAGAATCACATGACTTCCACCCCGGTCTAAAGTTTTCCTTCCTTTCATGAAAGGACTATTTTCAGGTACAAAAGGAGTCCTGAAATTAGAAGAGAGCTCCTTCAAGTGGTGTAGAAGTACATTTGGGACTGTAGACACTCAGCATGGCTTTTTTTCATAGTTGGCAACCACCCCAAAGAAGAATTCAAAACTACAAACTGCAGATTGACAGAATCTTAAATAATAACAAAAACAATAAAGGAAATTTTTTGGTCAGTGTTGGGAACCCTGACAAATAGAATCCTGGACTGCTGTGAATCTTCAAAGTTCACGTATATTTTGTAAAGAGAACTTTTTTTTTTCTGTATAGGAAAAGCATTTTCTGTGCCCCCCCCCCCCAAATGCTATGCTTTGGCAGAAATATTACTTTTCTGTACAGATATGCTGTTCCTTGTATAGAAAATTATGTTCAAAATGATCTTCAAGTTCAACCATTCAAGTATAGGAACAACCTATCCCTTCTTGAGTCCCTAAAGTTTAAGAAGAGTTCATTGGAGCTTGGCAATCAGCAGAGCAGACGAAGCTTGTACAGCTGAATTTGAGGAAGAAAGCCCGGTTATTCTTTCTAGAACTACTTCCTATACTACTCTCTGTAGTATCAAGTATGGAAGGTGAGGGAGCTGCCGCAGTCAACTGTAGCACTTGTGGGATGTTCCTTTTCTTGCCACAAGATGTTGTCGGGTACACCTGCAGCAAGTGTAAGCTGGTGACCTTCTTGGAGGAGAAGGTTCGGCAGCTGGAGGCACGAGTTTCTAATCTTCGTCTTATTAGGGAAGGTGAGGAGTTTTTGGATAGGGCAGAGAAGACCTTCCTGAAGACCGAATGCATGGAGGAGCTGCCAGATGAGGAAGTCAACACACTGTGCCAGGAAAGGGATGCTTGGAGGAATGTCACACGGAGGAGTAGAAGGACCAGGAAGGAAACAGAGACTTCAAAGTTCTTGGCCTTATGAATGATGGGGAGCACCAGGAGGAGGGAACAGAATGTCAACAAGAAAGAATCGCCAAAGTTGGAACAAGATCAACACTCCCAGCCTCAACAGAATGCCCAGGCAGTCCGAGAAGAACCTGCTCGTCAAGGAGCCCTGCACAAGCCTCAGAGGAGGTGAGTTCTGGTTGTTGGGGACTCCTTGCTCAGAGGAACTGAACCGGCAATTTGCAAACCAGGCAAGCTCAATCGAGAGGTCTGCTGTCTTCCTGGGGCCAAGATAAACCACATAACGGAGAGACTAACCAGGCTGGTCAAGCCCACTGACCATAAACCCCTCATTTTGGTTCATGTCAGAATCAATGACACTGCAAGGTGCAGCATTCTCCATATCACAAAGGACTAGAAGCTTATGGGGACAAAGCTTTAAGGACCTTGGTGCACAGGTGGTCATATCGTCTCTCCTCCCTGTTCAAGGACATGGCGCACAAAGGGAAAGGGCAATAGGAGAGGTCAACAACTGGCTCCACACATGGTGCCGCCTGCAACGGTTTGGGTTTTTGGATCACGGCCTGAATTTCCATGAACATGGGCTTCTGGCAAGGGATGGGCTGCATCTCATGAAACTTGGCAGGAACGTTTTTGAAAATAGTCTCACAAGGAGGATTAAGAGGTCTTTAAACTAAATTCCGCTGGGGAGGGAGACAATATTATTCAGGGCAAGGACTCAGCGAGTGCAGGGGGAAAAGGCCCAAATCATATTGGCCAAGTAGTACAAGCGTCCAATGGTGGGAGGAGTAGAAACAGGACTTGCAGGAAGGGCCCTGGGACTTAAGTGTCTCTACACTAATGAACAGAGTATGGAAAACAAGCAAGATGAACTTGAACTAGTACAACAGAATAAATATGATTTGATAGGCATCACTGAGACCTGGTGGGATGAGTCTCAGGATTGGAATGTAGGAATAGAGGGTTATAGCCTATTTTGTAGAAGTAGACCAAACAAGAAAGGAGGAGGAGTAGCCTTGTATGTCAAAAATGTTTTCACCTGTGAAGAGATCCATGACTTAAACCCAGAAAGCCAGGTCGAGAACATCTGAGTAAGAATTAAGGGAGCGAGAAACAATAGGGATATTCTGGTGGGGGTTTACTACAGACCTCCAACCCAGACTGAGGACTTTGATGATGCCTTCCTCAACCAAATGACTGCACATTCAAAAAGGAGAGATACAGTAATAATGGGAGATTTCAATTACCTGGATATATGTTGGCAGTCAAACTCTGCCAAGACAGCAAAGGTCCAGCAAGTTTACTGCTTATCTTGAAGTCAGTTTCATGGTCCAGAAGGTGAAAGAGACCACAAGGGCATCAAATATTCTAGATCTGATCTTGACCAACAGGGATGACCTTGTTAATGAGGTAGAAGTGGTTGGATCTTTAGGGGGGAGTGACCATGCCCTATTGGAATTTGGCATTCAGTGGGAAGAAGAAGATAAGTGTAGCCAGACACTCATCTTAGATTTTAAAAAAGCGGACTTCTGTAAACTTAAGGAGCTGCTGGCTGATATTCTGTGGTCAAGAATAGTGAAAGAGAAAGGAGTTCAGGAGGCATGGGAGTTTCTTAAAAGGGAGATACTGAAGGGACAGTCTAAAACTGTGCCAATAAGGAGGAAAAATGGAAGGCATCTGAAGAAACCAGAATGATTGATTAAAGAACTCCCAGCTGAGCTAAGTATTAAGAGAATACTTAGAAACATGCACAGGAAATGGAAGAAGGGGGAAACCACCAAAGAAGAATTTAAGCAAGTAGCCAGGAGATGTAGGGAGGAGGTCAGAAAGGCTAAAGCACAGAACGAACTTAGGCTGGCCAGAGACATTAAAAACAATAAAAAGGGCTTTTTTAAATATGTCCGCAGCAAAAGGAAAAATAAGGAGACGATAGGGTCGCTGCACAGAGAAGATGGCGAATTACTAACAGGGGGAAGAGAAAAGGTAGAACTACTTAAGACCTTCTTTGCCTCCCAGAAGGATACAAGCACTCAACCTGGCGGTTGGGGAGCAGGGAGGAAGCAGGGAAAATGTGGCACATAATAGGTAGAGAGGTGGTACAGGAATACCTGGCCACACTGGATGAATTCAAGTCTCCACGGCCAGGCGAATTGCATCCTAGGATATTGAAAGAACTGGCAGAGGTCATTTCGGAACCGCTTGCTATAATCTTTGAGAAATCTTGGAGGACAGGAGAAGTTCCAGCAGACTGGAGGAGGGCAAATGTTGTCCCCATCTTCAAGAAGGGAAAAAAAGAGGACCCAAATAATTATCACCCAGTCAGCCTGACCTCAGTACCCGGAAAGATCCTGGAGCAGATCATTAAGCAGTCAGTTTCTAATCACTTAGAAAGCAATGCGGTAATCACGAGAAGTCAACATGGATTTCTCAAAAATAAGTCATGCCAGACTAATCTTATCTCTTTTTATGATAGAGTTACTAGCTTGATAGATGAAGGGAATGCTGTGGATGTAGCATATCTCGATTTCAGTAAGTTCCCCATGACATTCTTGCAAAGAAGCTAGTAAAATGTGGGCTGGACAGGGCTACTGTCAGGTGGATCTGTAACTGGTTGACTGACCATTCCCAAAGGGTGCTCACCAATGGCTGCTTTTCATCTTGGAGAGAAGTGACTAGCAGGGTGCCACAGGGTTCTGTCCTGGGCCCAGTGCTGTTCAATATCTTCATCAACGACTTGGATGAAGGAAGAGAGGGCATGCTTATCAAATTAGCAGATGACGCCAAATTGAGAGGGATTGCTAATACACCAGAGGACAGGATCAAAATTCAAAATTACTTGGAAAGATTGGAGAGCTCGGCCAAGGCTAACGAAATGAAATTCAACATAGACAAATGTAAGGTCCTACACTTAGGTAGAAAAAATGGAATACAGAAATATAGGATGGGGGTCACGTGGCTGGATAGCAGTATGTGTGAAAGGAATCTAGGAGTCTTAATAGACCACAAGCTGAACATGAGTCAGCAGTGTGATGCGGCAGCCAAGAAAGCCAATGCAATTCTCGGCTGTATCAATAGGAGTATGGTGTCTAGATCGAGGGAGGTATTGGTACCACTCTACCCTGCTTTGGTTAGACCTCATCTTGTATACTGTGTCCAGTTCTGGGCACCTCAATTCAAGAAGGACATGGTCAAGCTGGAGCAAGTCCAGAGGAGGTTGACCAAAATGTTGAGGGACCTGGAAGCCATGCCCTATGAGGATAGACTTAGAGAGCTGGGTATGTTTAGTCTGCAGAAGAGAAGGTTAAGAGGGGACATGATAGCTATGTTTAAATATTTAAAGGGATGCCATGTAGAGGAGGAAGTGGACTTGTTTTCTGCTGCTCCAGAGACCAGGACAAGGCGCAATGGATTCATGCTACAGGAAAGGAGATTCCATCTGAACCTCAGGAAGAACTTCCTGAAGGTCAGGGCTGTCCAGCAGTGGAATATGCTGCCTCAGAGTGTGGTGGAGTCTCCTTCTTTGGAGGTTTTTAAGCAAAGGCTGGATGGCCATCTGTCGGGAGTGCTTTGAGGGTGTTCCTGCATGGCAGGGGGTTGGGCTCGATGGTCCCTGTGGTCTCTTCCAACTGTAGATTTCTATGATTCTATGATTCTATGATGTTTTCCATGGCAAAAAGAAAAATGAATTTTGTGCAAATAAATCCCCAATCACAGGAATAGCATTTTATGTGCAGAAAATTCTACTATTGAGGGGAAAAACCTACAAATTTTGCTCAAGATATGTTCTGAATTCCGAACAGTCTTCGAAAACTGCAGTTTTTCTAGTTATTCACTAGAATAAAGAAAAATATGCTAAAATTTTTCTTGGCTTTCTTTGAGAATGATATTAGCCAAGAATTGCATTCCTAGTCTATGTGCATGTTATGCACATGTGCACACACACACGCACGAATCAAACAGCAGCAACACCCTACAGTCTTATCTCACTCTTGTTCTTTTTAGTCTGTTACTGAAGTTTTATCTGCATTTTGTCATTTACTTATGTATATTTGTCCTGAGTTTTATTGTTGTATGTAACTACCATACTTATACACAAAGTAATACCTAAAAACTGTTACAAATAAGTATGTATCTTCGTATTTTTAAAAAGGAAGCCAATATAATCACTTACAAGTTATCCATGTGTTTCTTGTGTTAAGACTTAAGAAAAAAAGTTACATTCACATTTTGTTTTAAAGAGCAATAACTGTCTAATGCCAAACTGAACAAACAATTGGAAGCATCAAGCAAGAAAGGGGCAAAAATCTTTCACAGATGTATTTTTGGAGGGGATTTATCCCAGTACATTCTGAGCCAGACATACTCTTCTTTCCAGGATAAATTAAAATGCAAATGTCTATAGAGAGTTCCTAATCAACAAATATTTTTATTTATGTTAATCAATACATACAAATGTTATATTATTATCATGTTAATATCAATAAACTGTTTGAAAGAAAATCCTAGTGAGTGTAATCACAATAACAATTAGATTTTAAAAGATTGACTTTAATTAGTACTCTTCATAACATAATGAATGCTATGTGTAATGAAACAGTTTTTAAAAATTACAATGAGTCATGATAATTTAAAAAACAACAACAACTAGATAATATTACACTCTAAGGACCTCCAAACAGTCAATCTCATCAACAGATGGGGAAGTATACAGCCAGTCATCAATACCTAACCAAAGAAAGAGATATGAAGGTGTGTTGATAGTTAAAGTGGTACCTTCTGTAAGCAACTGTAGGCACCCACTGACTCAGGGATACACATGAAGATACATACAGTAGCACCTCCACATTCATGAGAGTTAGGGGCACAGAACCCTTGCAAAATTGGAAAAAATGTGAATGACTCCTTCTCTGCAATCCCCCTACGATTCCCCTCCAGTGCTTCCCTCTCCCATTCATTTGTCTCCGGCCCCAGCATTGGTGGGGAAGAAGATAAGCTAAAAGTCTTACCGGTACTTTCCCCTCAGACAGAGAAGAGGGGACTTCTGGAGTTTTAATTACTCCTGGTGGCCATCTTGAGAAAAGAGCACCTAACCAATCAGCAACCAGTACAGAACAGAATGTGCAACCACATGGCAGAGAGACCACACTTTTAGCAGTGGGAGGGGGATTCGCTCACCCAAAAGGAAAAAAAAAACCTTCCATTTTAAACACAAGCCTGGCAAGCCTGGGGTGAGGAATGCAAGGGATGGGAGGAGGAAAATGGAGGGGGGCAAGCATGTGCTTTGCAAATAATCAAATTTGTGAAGGTCAAACTTACGAATGTGGAGGGAGGAATGTATTATGTTACAGGTTGGATTATTTAGTTGTCAACTTTGTACCCTGCTTATATAATTTTAAAAGTGCGGCATTTAACCTAATATCACCTATACAAGGTAAGATATAGGAAAGGATTTAATGCAGACGGTTATAGCTGTGAGAGTGTGTGTGGCAGCAGAAAACTGGCTTCAGCTTCCATATCACTCTGGGAAGAATACTGTATACTCCAGAATGAAAATAAATGAGCAAAATGCCTGCATACTTATACCCAGGAAGCACATATACTCATCAAGTGAAGACATCGGTAGATGTTGGAGCATAGACAAACTGTGAAATGTATGTTATGAAAGATGGACAGGAATGAAATGTACTGTATATCAAATTCTTATTTTAATTGAATAAGAACTAGTGTATACCTCAGTTATGAATTATTTTGGTTGGTCAGTGAATTAGCTAAAGAAATGTAAGAACAGGATAAAAAGAAGCCCAGATAGAACTCTTATCAGACTGCCTTTGGGTGTGTCTCTCATGTAGGAGGAGAGTCTTCAACGTATGTAACTTCACTTTCCAAATGTACATGTTCCTGATAGTATGATAAATTGCCCGGACAGGAAGCCCAAACATGCTGTGATACTGGTAAGACTAAGGCTAAAATAGATATAAAATAGAGATTTGTCTCATTATGCTTGTAATGGATGCACATGAATTTGTTTATAGTAACATATGCTGTTAAGATTTAACAATGTTTAAAGAGATTAATCCTTGAATGTTAACAGATGAGATTGTATTCTGTCATGGATAATTGGCTAAATTGTATCATTAAGAGAATTATGAAAATGATATAAGGGACAGGATTGCATACCTGTGAAAATCTTAATGAATGATCTGTGTAAGTCCTGAACAGACATCATGGAAATTATAAAAAGAATCTGATGGTGAAGAGTGACTAAAGTATATAGTTTTGATGGTATTGTTAACTTATGCGGTAGTCAGTGCAAGGCCTGTTAAAGAGCTGTGTAGAAAGATAAAGTCCCTATGAAATGTCCTAATGAAAATATAACATCTTCATGGCTGTATAATAATATGTGATGATACCTTATGCACAGTTTAATGTAATAATGAAGCTTAAGTGCCCATACATTGCTATGTCTGTGTTTCTCTACATGGGGAAAGCATGTGTTTATGTGTCAATGAATATTTACAATAAATAGCCTAAAAGAGTACCAAAAGAGCTTGCTCAGGTCCCATATAAATATCCTGACATTCCAATATTTAATATGCTTGAGCAGTCTGTTGATGTTAATTTGCCCTGTCTGATTTAACCACCATCATGTTAACTTGGCCTGTCTGGTTTTACCACCATTATGAGTTGGGCACTAAGTTGACCAGAAGCTGATAATGGGATCCCAAACAGAATGCAGAATTAGAGGACAAGTGTCAAGGATACTTAATCCTTCAGTCTAAGAAATAGGGTAGGGAAACCAAAATACCTCCAGGTCCCAGACTTATGAATCCTCTAAGGACTGGTAAAAACTGTAAGATGTTTAGATTGTCAGAGTTGCTATGTACATTTCTGTCCTATCTTTATGTATTACTTCTGAAATGGTGGAAACAGATATGAAATGAAATGAAACATTCTTTCTCTTGCATTTGTCTCGTTGATGGTTCCAGAGAACATTTTTTCACAATACTCACAGCCTTAATTTCACTCTCAAAATTAAAAGAGGCAATTTTTTGGTACTGCCCTAGAAAACTGATATATTTTCATCTATTTGTTTACTCTGTTTGTTTATTTATTCATTACTTGTATCTTCCATCTTTCCTCCAAGGCAGAGTTCATAACACTCTGCCTTCATCTTCAAACACGCTTCAAGGTAGATTAGGCTGAGAACCAGTTATAGTGATTCAGTGAGTCTCCTAGCTCAGTGAAAACTGGAACTGAGATCTCCCAAGTGCCAGGCCAACACTATAACCACTACACCACCTGAGGAAAGGTCTTTTAGGTGTTTGTCTTTCTGAGATAAAATGCTTCTGTATAAAAGATTCCCTCATACAGCTTGTAACCTCCTCTTCACCTCTGCTTGAGCTTTCTTATAGTACCTTGCCCGTGGATAACAGAAAAATTGTTCAGGTAAACGTAGACAGAAAGTAAGACAAGGTAGATAACTTTTGAATTTGTGGGCACACAACAGCCCTTCTCTAGATTCTCTCCAGATTACTTTGTGCACTATCAGTATCATCATCATCATCATTGTTGTAATATTATTATTACAGATGATGATGATGATGATGATGATGATGATTAGAGATTTTTCTCCCATGCTTACACTGACACCACAATATTTAGGATTAAAACAAATTCCAAAATGCACAAACAAGTGATACTTTTATTGGCCAACCAAAATGCAAGCTTTCAAAGCTCCACTGGCTTCTTCTTCAAGCAAACGATGTTAAAAATCATACAGGAAAAGAAAAATGATGCTGTTAAGAGTCACAGGCCTACATTTTGTATCTGATGTTGTTTCTGTTGTAGTTCAGTTGGTGTGAGGAGATCTCAGTGCAGATTGGGGGGATCTCTTTGGTAATAGGGGACCAAGATAAAGGACAGTAAAATTTAAACTCCCTCTATGTGTTTTTCAAATAGAATTGTTTTTAAAAATGGCTGGACTTCAAAGCAAATTGTTTAAAACAAATTGTTGTAAGCTGCATTGGGACTTGTGCTAAAAGATAAATGGGACATCAGATAAATAAACAGATAAATGAAACAAACAAATGTTGAAACTGGGTTGCTTTTCTTTCTTTTGCCTTTCGATGTTCCCTCACCACCAATCCTGAGGCCAGATAAAATAGTCTAAGCCCAGCTTCAAAAAACCTAATGTGGGAAAGATGTGTAATTAAATGATTTTTGTCAGCCAGAAGGAACCTACTGAATCAAACTGATGTCCATCAATGATGATTAACCAGTACCCATTAATTCCAATAGATCTACTCTGTTTGAAACAACTAGTTGGATTTAACCCTTAATTGCTTATTATTCATCTATAATCCAGATAACAAAAAAAAAATATTATTTAATGGACAAAGGAATATTAGGCATGTTGCTTGAGTGATGCATGTGAGGAAGAAAGAAGATCAGAGACACAGAATGTTGGAATCTTTCTAGATGCCATGCCTTTCCTAACCACAGTTTTCAATGTGTGTTGGATTGTAAATCTCACTTCACCAGCCAGCTATTGAATTAATGCGATTCGTAGTACAAGGTGTGTTGGAAACTGACGAACTGGGGAACGCAACTTTAATGATTCAAACAGAACCAATTTGAACAAGGAAAGAACAAATTGTGTCATTAAGTGCCAATGTGTCGATGACTGTTGCATTATTATTCTAAGATTTCTTTAAAACTAATAGCATAATGTTTACTTAACACTGAATTTAATGCACTAGAAACATTTCCCACATCATGATAATATAAACAGAATTAAATTTAGATATTTAGGCTTTCTAACTAAAAACATAATAAATAAATAACATTGTCCTAAGTTTCCAAGCTCTGACCATTTCAAGCTGTTATGTGTAGGAAAAAAGTTCTTGATGGCTTTTCTTTTAAAGCTGCAACAGAAAATGAATTCTTAAAACTAAAAAGGGAAACATTGTTAATATCCTAATCTCAATCTCTCCCTCCATACACACACACACACATACACACATATAAGCATATGTGTGTGTGTGTGTGTGTGTGTGTGTGTGTGTATAAATAGTCAATTGCTATCTTACAAAAAATAAAAAGCACTTCAAATGCAGTCTTAATCCTTCCTTTTAAAAAGCTCATTATGGACAATTGTTGATCTGTGTGCTCAAAAGACTAGTGCTGTCATAAGTCTGTTGACAGTGGCAAGCAGTCTGTTCATAAATGACTCTTCCATCATATGTAATGAGTGGAAGAAACTGTTTGCAATGCATAAGTGATTGAATAATGAAGGGATTTAACATGGAAAGATGAAGAGGAAGAAAATAAACTCATGCTTAGTTTTAACAAGAATGTTGAAGAAGGATTGCTTTTTTGAGGCAGGCTGATTGCTTCACAGGCCATAATAAAGCCTGGGGATATGTACTCTTTTGTTTATAAAAGACCTTTTCTGACAATATGACTTACTTTTAAAGTAGCATAAGGAACCTCTCAGAGCAAGGAAGATCAAGAAAAAAGAGGTAAATTGCCAAAATCCTTCTTTGAGATGTATGATGAGTTATCTGTCTGAGATGTATGGAGAACTAAACACCCAAATGAGAAAGATTTTACTTATTTCTTGGAAGTACATCAATCCTGGTCTCAAATTGATATGATTTTTGTCTCTAAACGTTTGTTATCAGAGGTAAAGAAGACAGAAATACTGCCTAAGATCATCTCAGACCATCACTCGGTGATGTTGCAAATACAAGAAAAAGTGAAACAGTTTCAATGGCGATTGAATGATAGTTTGTTAAACGATGAGGAGATAGTACAGCAAGCAAAGAAGTACTTAAAGATTACTTCAAGGAAAACATAAAAGAAGATATGAAGATGAAAACAGTTTGGGATGCATCCAAGGCAGTAATGAGAGTTTTTTTTATACAACAATGACAAATCCAGAATAAAAAGAAGCAAGAAAAACACCAAGAGCTGATGACTAAATTTCAAGAGAAAGAAAAGGAATTTAGAGAAAACCCGATGAAGAAATCATTGCAATTGCAGGTCAAAAAAATACAAAAAGAGATAGAGATGGCCACAATGGAGGAAATAGAAAAGAAAATGAAACAGCTGAAATTTACTCAATTTGAACAAGCAAACAAAATTGGGAAGTGGCTAGCATATAAACTGAAGCAGAGGAGAGAGAGGAATATAAATGTCGAATTGAAAAATGGGAAGAAGCTGATTACTCAACATGAAAAGATAAACCAGAAATTTGAAGAATATTTTGGAAAATATTTTATGAAATAAAATCTCACCATCAAAATGAAAAATAATTAACTGAATTTCTTCAAAAAGTTAAGATTCCCAAAATATCGCAGGAAACACAGGAACAGTTAAATAAACCAATAACACTTATTGAAACAGAAGAGGCCAAAAAAGGTCAGAAAGCAGATAAGGCACCAGGACCGGATGGTTTTACAGCAACACTGAAGGAAATAGAGAAATATGGTAAACCAGAAAGCTGGGGAGATTCTAATATTGTATTGATACCCAAAGAAGGTAAAGATAAAAGAGAAGTTAACAACTACAGACTAATCTCCTTGCTGAATATAGATTATAAAATATTTGCGTCAGTGTTGGCAAAACACTTGAGGCATGCACTGCAGGGTAAGATTCAAGAGAGTCAAACAGGCTTTCTCCCGGGTAGATAGAAGAGAGATAACGTTAGAACAATCATAGATGTGATTGAATTTTATGACAAAAACCCGGGGAAGAAAGCAGCACTTATTCTTCTGGATGCTGAAAAAGCTTTTGATAATGTTTCTTGGGACTTTATGTTAAGGGTTCTAAAAGATTATGATTTGGGAGAAGATTTTTGCAAATGGATGGAGATGATTTACCAAAACTAATCAGCGAGGTTAATTATAAATGGAGATACTACTGCAAGCTTTGCAATAAATAAAGGGGTACGACAGGGGTGCCCATTATCACCATTATTTATTATTCATAGCTGTATTGGAGGTTCTGCTGATAACAATAATTGAAGAGCCACAGATAAGAGGTTTGAAATTAAGGAAAAAGAACTGAAACTAAAAGTGTTTGCAGATGATGTAATTATAGTATTGGAGGATCCACAAGAATCAATTCAGGTGCTGATGGAAACTTTACAAAGATATGGTTTAAAAGCAGGTTATAAGATAAATAGAGAAAAAACAATGATGATGACTCTTAATACGACAAAAAAAGAGCAAGTGGAATTGGAGAGAAGATCTGGATATCAACTGATCAAGAAAACAAAATATCTGGAGATAACTATGACGAAAAAGAATCAAGAACTATTTGAAAACAATTATTCAAGAACATGGAAAGAAATTAAATGTGATATGGAGAAATGGAAACATTTAAATTTATCCTTCTTGGAAGTATAAATCTTTTTAAAATGCTTTTCTACCAAAGCTTATTTTCCTTCCAAAAATTACCAATAATAGGGAAAGAGAAGATAATTAAGGAATGGGAAAAGGTCCTACAAAAATTTATTTGACAAGGGAAAAAACCAAGAATTAGATTTAAAATACTTAAAGATGCAAAAGAGAGAGGAGGACTTGACCTATCATCATTAAAAATCTATTACCACGCATGTTGTTTAGATTGGATCAAAGACTGGATTCAGTTAGAAAACACAACCACTAAAGACTTAGAAGAAATAAACAATAGATTTGGATGGCATGGATATCTATGTTATGATAGATCTACAGTGAATAAATTGTTCAAAAATCATTGCATTCAAAAGACATTGTTGAAGGTTTGGTCACAAGTAAAGTAAAAATTCTATACAAAACTACCAGTATGGACCTCACCACAAGAAGCTTATAAAATCGCTCCAACAAAACAAGGAAATTTACTAACATATCAAGAGCTATTGAGAAGGGAGGGCGACAAACCAAGAATGTGTACAGAAGAAGAATTAAAGGCTGAAGAGCATGAACTAAATTGGTTTCCATTGAGACAACTCAGAGAAAGATTTAGAATGGACCAAAAACTATATGGATTTGAGAGAAAAGAGAATGAATTAGATGCACTGATGAAAGATAACCAAAAGAAAAGAATTTCCAAATTTTATAAATTATTGTTGAAAAGAGAAATGGAATCAGAAGTAGTTAAAGATACAATGGTTAGATGGGCACAGAATTTGGGACATTCAATTGAATTAGAAACTTGGGAAATAGTGTGGGAAATAGATATAAAATTTATTCCAAACTTAAATTTAAGAGAAAACTTTTATAATATGTTTTACAGATGGTATATGACCCCAGAAAGATTACAAAAAAATAATGAAAAATGGGAATTCAAATTGTTGGAAGTGTGATGAAAAGATGGGATCTTTTTTCCACATGCGGTGGACATATAAGATAGCAAAAGAAATTTGGAAGGGGGTACATGATGAAATCCAAAGAATTTGTAAGCTGAATTTTGAAATGAAACCGGAGCTTTATTTGTTAAATATGTTAGGGCAACAAAGGGAAATAAGAAGTCATCAGAAGATATTACTATATCTAATAACTATGGCAAGGTTGACATATGCGTAGCACTGGAAAGAAAAGAAACATATTGATATAGAAAGAATGGAAGTTAAAAGTTCTAGATATGATAAAGATGGAAAAGTTAGTATTTTCTTTGAAGAATAAATCTATCCAGAACTTTGAGAAAGAATGGAAATGAGTATTGGATTGGGTAAGGATATAAATGTATGAGAAATCAAAGAAGAAATAATGTAACTGTTCTTCTCTCTGTAAGATGGAAATTATCTTTGTAATGGAATGGAAATGAGCAATTTCAACTGGAAGATTTAAGCATGGAAGTAGGGGGGGGTTCGAGATAAACTTTCAATAAAAATACAAAAAAATAAATAAAAATAAAGTAGGATAAGGAAGATCTTCAATTAATTAAAAGCAAATCGAGTCTGAACCTTCTCTAACACTCAAGAAGAGAAAAATCATAACCAAAGGAAGAACGTGTTGAATTTGGAGGATCGCTTGGAAATTTTGCTATCAGGACATATGACAGAAAACAAATGTTGGTTTGTGTTGAGATTCCAACTGTTTATATTTGTTTGTGTAATTTACAGTTCATGAAACAGTATAACAAATTACTTCCAGGGCTTCGACAGTAAGAGGTAGGGGGGATAGTCTCTTATTTCATTCTTGTGCATCAGAATGAAAATTTCAAATATGTTCTCCTTGCTAGTAGGAAATTGTTAAATTTTTCATATTTTTTTCACATTTCTGAATTCCCCTGCACCCCAAACCCTTACAAAAGTGAAGATGGGGGAGTGACACTATGTGTATGTGTGCATATATTATTTTTCTTTTTTGAAAGAAAACAAAAGGACCTGTGTTTTTCTTTGTAAAAATCTTGAGGATGTTAGTTGTTTTAAATAATGAGGTATCTCAACATGTGTCAAGGATGAAAAAATAAGCAAATTTTTCTTGCACCTCTAATAGGAAGCACAACAATGGGTGTTACTATAAATGGATTATGGAATTTAGTCCTCCAAAGTCACCATTTTAGATGTCATTGTAAGCTAAATTATTAGGCATGATGGATGGGGGAGCTGTTGGAAAAGGATTGCTGTGACATTTGCCCCAAATAAAATACTTTTGATGAGCATGTGGGGAAAGCACCTGGGGAATGACTTGGCAAGTCATGATGTAATCCTCAAGGGACAGTAAGGCTGAGTCATGGTGACATGAAATCCTGGCAAGGGGTTGCATCAGCCATGGTCCCTAGCTGATGAGCTATCAGCCAATGTGTATATAAAGAGGTGAGCTCTGACAGTATTTTTCTCGGTCTCCCTAACTCTTACTGACACCAAAACTCTGCACGAGCAAACCTCTGCCTGTTGTGATGATGATGGAATGCTGAACCTTTGACTGACGATCTGCACATCCTGGCCGTACAGATGTATATATTGGAACTTCAAGAATAAAAGCCTCCAGGTATTTTTTGGATGACAACACTGTCTGCTAGTGTTTCTGACCGGTGGATAGTTTGGGGTCAGAGCTAATGCTGTATGTTCACACTCTGTTGCTGCTCATGCTTGTAGCTGTATTTCGATACTCTGTTGTGTGTGTGTTTTTGCTTGCCTTTCAGCCACATTTTTCGTCAGAGTGCAGCGGTTCCAGGGAGGATTTTATGCTAGGTGCTTAAATCCATCCCCTGTCAGAAGCAATATTATATGGGGATGTTCCTGTGTGCACAGAATACCATGCTTGAGAAGTCTACATGCTTGTTCTAATGAGGACATATATAGATCTTATCTATACTATCTGGATCAAGCAGTTTGATACCACTTTAAATGGCATGACTCCAACCTATTGAATTTGGGGATTTACAGGAGTGTGATGCTTAAATTTTCTGCTAGAAACCTCTGATCCATTCCCCTTGAACTACAATTCAAATATCCCAACTGACTGCCTTCAGTATAAAATTAAATTGATGAAAACTTCAATCTTTCTGACCTCAGAGGAGAGAAATGTAATTAAGGAAGTGGACTAAAAAATGGTATAAAAACACACTGTGTAGTGTTGAAGACACGTTATTGTGAGAGAAGCATGCCATTGCAATCCTCCTCCCCAACCCTCACTCTAAATATGCCCACTGAGCATATTACAGGATATCATAAGAGGTTGCCACTGTACTGACAAAGTAAGCAAAGTGGAGGAAGCCAAAGTAGTGATGGGGTGGAGAAAATGTAGGTAGGCTTTGGACACAAATGCAAAGAATATCTTCAGCTATTAGAACCTAGTGAACAATGCACTGGTGACGTGGTGCCCTGAGTCTCTCAAGCGGGTTAGACTGATTACAAGGGTTGCCATATGTCAGAAGTGAGCAACATCTGGTCCACAGGCTGCACAGCACTCCCAGTCATTTTTACAGCTCTCCCACTGGGTCTCTATCACCACCACAGGTACTCCTACTCCTGTTACAAAGATAACCCCATTTCCAACAGGAACATGGCATATATATAAATGGTAGTTGTACAATAGACATTGCAGTGATTTATCAGTAGCAATTAAACTTCTAATGGGCTCAGTTTCCCATCTCAGAAAGCTGTTTACCTCTGACTTTTGGCCTCTCAAACCTTCTTTGTGAATCAGGCCATAACTCAGTGGTGAAACACATGCTTTCCTGATGATAGTAGTCATGTTAATCCGTTGTACCTCCAGGTAATAATAGTGTGTCAAAATATGGCAATCAATCAACATCTAGCAACCAATCCACATCCCTGTGTGCAAATTAGAGTTAGATTTAAATATAAATTAGGAGCTGGCAGATTTTAAGCTTATAAGAACCTTTCTTTCTTTTATTTAATTGAACCATGAGATTCTTGACAGACCTGCTGTAAAAGATGTAGACTTCACACTAAAATATGCGAGACCAAGATTTATTTTATTTTATTCCATTGGTTTTGTTTTGGTACCCAAACTGAATATAGCTCATGGCCATTTTATCACCAAAATCTATCACAGTTACTCTAAGCTCTTTTACTTTCAGTAGAAGATGTAATGCAGAGGGATGTTACTTCTTTGTAGTTAAACATTCTGAAGTCACGTTTCTGTGATAGAAATTGGTGGGCCTTTTCTCCCACTTAATGCTGATTTCTGCCCCTGAATAGGAGATAAGAACTTCCCAACTTCCCTTAATTAAATACTGCCACCACCCACTGGATTAACCTTATCTTAGCAGCATAGTGAGATGCTGCTTGGGAGCCACCAATCTCTAGAGATCTCTTTCCTCTCCAACCCCACCTCCTCTGTGTGAGAGAAATTCTACCTACGCATGTTGTCAAGAAACACATGGGAATGGAGAGGAAACAGAGGGATCTTAACAGGAAAGCATTTGTTTTAAGACAGGCAATATACATAAGAGAAATATCATTATTCATGAGAGGCCTTTCCTCTCAGGTTTGCTTGTTAGTTACAAGAACGGATAGGTTTCTCAGATCAGCCAAAGGTTTCAAAAAGAATAGAAAAATCCTAATGTAACTAACTAAGTAACATTCTAAACTACTCACATCATTGGTCATTTTCTGAAATGGTATGCTGAGGCAGCCAGAAGGTGAGACCTGCTGGTCTGTCTGCCACCTACATTATTGCCCCTGTGGTTGATGTCTTGGATTTCTCATCTATTGTCTATCTCTTCGTGGTCTCCTGAGGATTTTTTAACTTGATCGAAGCACCTTGAAGATTCTCTGCTCCCCCTGATTGGACAACTATCTCCCATGACCTGTGATGGTGACCCTCACTAACTGTAACCTAACGCTAGCAGTTCATGAACCCTTTGTATGTCTGAAGGGAGAGCTATCTCCCTTCAGCTCTGTTACCTGGATAATGGGAAAACCCCATTATCACAGTTTCAAATGTTTCTCATCTACTAGTAATCTCTTAGATATCCAGAGCTATGCCCTGTCTACCTCTTCTGTAGATACAGAAAGCAAATTGCCTTGTATTAAACTGTTAAGGCTTTATATGTAAAATCAGCTTCTTGATGCTAAAGATCACTTTCCAGAACCAAAAGCTTAAAGGTCACTCTTGTTCAGGAGTTAATAAAATTCAAATTGTATTTCATAGTGGATGCTAATGATTTAGCACTTTATATATAGTTAGAGGATAGTCTAATTCAAAGCAAATGTTTTCCAATTATTACTTGAAGGCTTCATTAGTTCCTGAGATTCCCTGTTGTATTTAGAGACATTTGCTCAGGTGAAAACTTCTTTTAGCTTTGCCTTGTTAGACACATAGTGAAATTAGGCTTTGTAAGAGTGTGTATTCTGAACTAGAATATTGCACAGGAACACTGAAGAGAATGGTTATTACAGTCATTTTGTTTCTGGAGGGAATGGTCTGGAATTATGTTTTAAAATTTCATTGAAAAATATTATTTTTCTACTCTTAATGATAAAAAATTACAGTCAATTAAACCAATCTAATAATGAAGGGGGGATCCCTCTCTCTGTTGTAAGTGCAAAATGATAAAATGTAGACACCTGAAATCTGGTATTTATATTAAAAGGACTCTAAGAGTGTGTGTTTCAGGGATTTTTAAAATTATTTTTACTTCATTAAAATCTGTCTATCTGAAGTACTATATTGAGTTACTGGGCCACTGGCTGGCAGACAGATGGCTCCTTGGAAGTAAGAGACCCTCTTTAAAGTAAAAAGTCTGCTCAAGAGATGGGCAAAAGAAAACTCCAAGTTGGGCCAAATGACCGCAGTTGGTTTTAGGTGAGACTGAAAAATTTAAAACCTTCCCTTCTACAACTAGAGCAGAACATCACAAGTTGACTTAAACTGTAATCTGACTTCTGAAAACAAAACAGCCAAGGTCTGCCTTCTGTGCAATCTGACTTTCTTGTGACCATTCCCTGTCTCAAAGTATACATTTAAGTTTATTTATGCATCTATGTGTATGCCTGGACACATACATGCATATATGTAGAGAGGGAAGATGAGAACACATTCCAGATAGCCACTACCTGTATTTTGTAATGGCATTTTACTTAAGGCAGTGCACAAGAGAGACAGAGAGAGATGGGTAGGAGTAAAATCTCCCTTTCAGAACCACTTTTTATTTCAGGCAGCAAGCTTTCACTTATCCATGAGGAGGCCCTGTTGAACTCATGTTTGAGTGAACATGTATAAAATTATACTTTTATATCTTCTTTTCATAAAGAAAGCAACTTCATGTCAAACGCTGTAAGCTTTCTTTATCTACTTAGGGAGAATTGGTCCTCTGGTTCACTTTTACAAACAGAAGCTTAAAGAAAAAAATATATTAAGTGGGGGGATTTAGTTCTGACATGGCTGTTATTTTATAGTGTTAATCAAAAAACATTTAGCATTTTTAGAAGTGTTTGTTTTTAGCATGCAGTACAAAGATTTCCTCCCCCACATTAGCTTGGTCACCTAATAGTAACTGTCCTGGGTCACATCTCTGTGTTTGTTCCCATTTTGTACATACAATGTGGCTCCAGCTACAAGACTTAGATCCTG
Organism: Cyclura pinguis; assembly: GCA_030412105.1. Lineage (NCBI taxonomy): Eukaryota > Metazoa > Chordata > Lepidosauria > Squamata > Iguanidae > Cyclura > Cyclura pinguis. Next base: position 167,148,227 of record CM059602.1, read on the forward strand.
ATGTTTTGTTCCATTTCTGCCTGCCCTGATTGACTTCAGCTATAGAGGCTGCTCCAGCAACAGAGAATGTCTAAAGACTATAAATATGTGACTCCTGCATAGCCTTCACCAGGCATGAGGAAAGTACAGGTTCCTGGCCTTCTGGAGCTCTGACTACATTTTTAGCTCCCAGGGTACTCTGAAAACTTCCTGAAGTCATCTTTTCCCAAAATTAGCAAATTTTGCCCTATAAAGTTGCCAATTCTGTGCAAATGTGCCTAGAAATACCATAGATTTACTTGATTTTGTTGGGAAAAATATATGAGAGAGTAGTGGATCTCTCAGGAAGAACAATCAATAGGCAAGGCAGCAGCTAAACAAAAATGTCCCATGCCTACTCTCATCTACAGTCTACCAGAGATTGTGAATTGGTACTTTGTGTTGGAAGTAATGAGGAGAATGGATCTGGGTAAAAATTATATAATTTGCATTGAGACAATTTATAAAGATCAAATTGTAAATATCATAGTAAATGGAAAAAAACCTGAAAATATAAGGATAGAAAAAGACACAAGGCAATGATGCCCTCTTTCACCATTACTTTTTATGATGGCATTAGAAATAGTAAATAGGAAAGTAAGAAACAACCCTATAATTAAAGGAGTTCAGATCAAAGATTAACAATATAAACTTAAAGCCTTTGCAGATGATCTAGTAATAATTTAAGAAGATCCTTTAAAAAGTATAAAACAATTAGCAGAAATATTACACAAATCTGGAGACTGTATGGGATTTAGAATTAAGGAGAAAATGGTCATGTTGACTAAGAATATAAAGAAAGATGATCAAGAGAAGCTGGAACAAATGACTAATTTTCAAACAGGGAAAATATTAAATATTTAGAAATCACAATTACAAATAAAAACTCAGAATTATTTGAAACTAATTACAAACCAGCTTGGACAAAAATGGAAGAAGATCTCCAAAAATGGTGTAAATCAAATCTGTAATTACTGGGCCAAATAGATTCTATTAAAAGAATGTACTCCTGAAAATGATATTCCTTTTCCAAAATTTACCAATTATAAAAAATAACGAACCTTTTAAGCAGTGGTACAAAGCCATAAAAAAATTGATATGGCAGGTGCAAAAACTAGAATTAGGTGGAATACCTTGTTAGATACTAGAGACAGAGATGGATTAGTTCTCTCGAATCTTAAATTATATAATCACACGTCTGCTCTACATTGGATGCTGGAATGGCTAAATTTTTTAAAAAATGCTATAGTTGGAAGGTTTCGATATCAAATATGACCAGCATGGTTATATTTAGTATAATAAAATTAGTTCCAATAAAAAATTTAATAAACATATTATTAGAAGGTCTCTACTTAGAATTTGGAATATATACAAAAAAACTGTTTTATTTTAATTGTTTAGCACTTTATTGAAATAGTTCTGAAAGCCACTTTGGGAAAAAGGCAGCATATACATGCAATAAATAAATATTTGTACCATCTGCATTTCTTTAGCAGGTATCTTTATACTTAACACATAAAGGGGAATTAACATCTTACGTATTTCAGTGTCCTAATCCATATGACTTTCAAGATCCAGGGCATGGGAGGCAAGGCTTACCAGATGCAGATGCAGGTGCCAGGGCTGGGACACGGTACGGGCACTGGGTCAGGAGGCCAAGAGTCAGAGTCCAGCAAGTCCAAGGTAACAGAGGTAAATCTGCTATCAAGAGTCCAAAGGGCCAGAGGCCAGGGGTCAACCAGGGGTCAGAGGCATCCAGGGAGGCTACAGGCAGCACAGAAAACCATGTTGCTGTGGCAAAGGCTACTGTGCAAACCCAGCCATTGTATAGCTGGCTCCTGGCTGCTCCAGCTGCCTTGCATCTGAGCAGCCAGCTCGGTCTGAGGTATTAGACCAGACCCTTACAGTGCCACTGGTGGATGAACACACGGGTATCTATGGTAGATAATATCCCTGGGTATTGCTATATCTAACAGAGTCTGTTAGATATCAATAAGCATTCATAATAGGCATCCATTGTATTCCTAATGAATATTATTCAGTTTGATTCCTTTAATGATTGGATCAAAATCTGAAAGGGATTCATTATCCTGCTGCAGTTGTTCTGAATTTAAGTAAACTCTTTTTGAAACTAACTGAAACAAAACTCTCACCTATACCTGTTTTTCTCTGGCTAGGATTTTAATATTCACTTTTAGAAACATTGTTTACAAGCTTCCAGATCTCACATCCAAGCCAAAGGCTGTGAATTACCTTGCCATCCGCTGTTATTAGAGACACTATCATCCTTACTACGCAATGATATTCAAACACTGGCCTTCTTGTTTATATAGCTTTCTGTTACTTTCCCTGACTAGTTCCTATACTCCATCAAGACCAAAGGAACAGAACATTTCTCTGCGTTTTAACAAGAATGCTTTTGGCTTTAAGATCAATTAATGTAACACAAATAAAGCTCATTTTTTAACAAAATTGCCAACATAAAGGAAGTCAAGCATTAAGTGATGACAAGTTCCTACATTATGCTTTTGCATTAAACTACTCTACAAGATTGCTTTAGAAGCATTGTAAAAGAGAGTTAAAGTATTTCTTTTGTCCCAAAGACTGTAATTAGGCTTGCTGAAGTTCCTGCATGAAACAACATCACAGTTTTGTACTTGTGGTACATCCAAAGAGCTATCTAATTAGGAAAGTCAAAGAAAGAGATACATTCCACAGATTAGTGCATTAGTGTAGCAACATCCTTTCTGATTCAAAATGAAGTGGCATTACTGTTATGAATAATCTAAATTGAGTATCTCCAAGCTGATACACAAGTTTGCTTCCTATAAAATAAAAGCTGTATTGTGGGCTTCTGGTGAAAATATCCGCCTGACTACTGATGGAAACACAGTACTGCAGAAGATTAGCCTTGGCTCTGATCCAACTGATATCTACCTAAGTTACTATGTCAATGTAAACCAGGAATTGTACAGACCTTAGACCCTCCAGAATTCCTCATGTTGCTAGGAGTAGCAGTTCAACAACATCTGGAGGGCCATGTGATTCCCAACCGAGTATAAATCATGAAGGAAGTGAGAAACAACTTTCAAAGCAAATAGAAATATTTGTATTAAATTGTTCTATATAGATATATTTCCCTCAACTTTTCATACTCATGGTTGGTCCAATACATTTTGCTGATTCAGACAACCCTCTCCCCACATACAAAGAAACAAATAAATAAGCAAAAAGATGGTTCCTCCTCCCATTCCTTGTACAAAAGCAAATTGATGAACAATTCACAATTGCCTCAGTATTGGTAACAGGAGAACTCTGCTACAATTGAAGAGAACAGGCCAGCTTATTGTGTGGGTCACATGGCACGTAAGCTTCTCAATAATACTCCATAGTACACCAAACATAATACAACCTGAGGCAACCTAATAGTGAGTACAATCCTACAATTATAGTTCTGTCCATGAATCTTCCATTTGTTAATATATATGCCATGAAGTTGATCTGGAATTACAATTACAAGGATGCCTATTTACTTGCTTGGGAGACTATCTATTTTTAAGGTACTTGTGCACTTGAAGTGATTAATACTACCATTTGAATACTCTTCTTTTGGGGGGTTTTCTTTTAACAAAAAAATAAAATTATGTATATACAGTTTGTTGTTTTCTCTTTTAGATACCAGAAGAATCTCATCTCACTTTGGGTGTTATAGAATTTAGAGTTTGCATACACATTTATGATAGATCAAGAGTGAGACTGATGCAACTTTCAGAAAATCAATTGACTGCAGCTCCCAGCATTACTTACCACTGGCTATATTCCAAGGGTTACTCAGATTTGGAACAATACCTTTAAAAAAAATAAAATTCTGTAAAATTCAATTAAATTCATAAAAAATGTATTGGCAATGTTAAATTACCTACATAAAACCTCTTGGATTTACTTGATCTAATAGGGTGGGGCATCTGCTCAGTCCTTGAATTGCTAAGGGGTGAAGCTGGCAACTACCAGATATATATAACTGCTGTCTCTCTCTTGGGAGCTGCTTTGAACGGGTGAGCTGTGCTTGGGAGTACACCCTTCACTGTTTGGCTATAAGTCTTTAATAGTTTCTAGGGAGTTTTATTTTTTAATGGCCTTGTGTTCTCCCTGAGCAGTTGATCTAAGTGGGTGGGGTGTCTGCTCAGTTCCTAAATTGCCAGGGAGAAGAGCAATCAACCACTACCTTTATAGAATTGCTCTCTTTGTCTTTCAAACACATTTGTCTTTCAGGGCCAGTGATTTCTCTGAACTCAGTTATTGTTGTGAGTAACTTATCACAGCTACTGAGAGAGTCTTCAAGAAAGATGACTAAATCATCTGTGTAAGCTTTTAACTTATATATTTGACTTTTTTGTTTGAATAACTTATTTCTGTATCTGTTCAAATTTTTCTATTTAATTTTTCTAATACCAGTATGAATAAAAGGGATGAGAATGGACAACTGTAACATGGAGTTTTTATATATATCTATATAAAATCACTTCCCCTGTTCTTTTTCCGTTCAGCAATATTTGGGCCTTTTGATATGTATATATTGCTTGAATCCATGTTATAAAATTTTCACCAATCTCTGTTCTTTTTAGTATCTCAATAAGAAATGGCCATCTGATATTATCAAAAGCCTTCTTGGCACTGAAAAAGATCATAGCAAGCTCCTTCTCATTGTGTTTCTCAAAGTGTTTGTTGGGGGATGATAGGAATTTCAGCCCCACAGAAATGAAGCGGAAAAGCCAGAGGGCAGCAAGCCAACAGCAGCAGCCTTGTTCCCCAGTAAGGATACTCACACACAGAGGAGTTTCTTCCAAACAGAAGGCACTTTATCTTGCAGCAAAGTTCCATTATGTACAAAACATGAAACAGATGGACAAAGGCTTGCGCCAGACACCGGTTTGGTCAACAGACAAAAACATACTGGGGATTGCTTTCTTATATACATATTTACAACCAATCAGGTAGAGGTTTGCACACCTCCCTCTACCATCTGCACACAACCCCGGTTTCTTATGCAACCTTGCAATTACCCACAGCTGGGGCATGATGCAACATCTTTGCAGTGGGCTGATCATTTTCCCAGGGTTCCCTGCCTGGAATCCCTGACAATCCCCTCCAAAATGGTCACGCCACTGTGTAGGACAATTTCACTATCCATACATGTCATGCAATGCATATTCCATAATACATACAGTACATACATTCAAGGGTACAATTCATCTTCCACCTTACACTCTGGTGGCAAGGTCCAGTTTACCTGCCAGCTTCTCGTGGCCTACTACTGGAAGTGCCTTTGTGAGCAGATCTACAGGTGGACAATACTGCAAGCACAAAATCCCATCCTGGATCATTTGCCTCACATTTTCATACTATACCCCAATGTAGTCCTACACTGTAAGTTTTCTGCTTCAGTCACACGGGACAACAAAATACTCTCCTCCTGACCTTTTAGGGATAAGCATAACTTTATTTCCTGACCCAGCAAGTTGGGTACTTCCTGACCCACTTTTACTGGAATCACTTCTGGAACTAGTGCTGGCCTCAGTGTGAGGCTCTTGCTTGACCCTAAACGCAGGTTCAGCAATAGGTGGCGGTGTTGAACTCTTTGGTGTGACGTCGAGTGAGACTTCTGGCTTCTCCTCCTCAGTACTTTCCTCAGTACTTTATTCTTCATCATCAGCCATCACCGCCCCTCCATCTTCAGAGCTTTCAAGTGTATCTGAGACAATGTCCTTTTCCTCATCAGACATTACTGCCCCTCCATTTTCAGGAATTTCTGGAACACTTTTCACACTTTTCCCCAGGGGAATCAAAACCTCTTGATTACAGTGCAGTCTTTTCCAACTTTTCACATTTTTACCCAGGAGAATCAAAACCTCTTGGTTACAGTGCAATCTATCCCATCCTGAATGGATTTCAAAATTTGCACTCCTGGAATACACTATTTTGCCAGCATGGTGTAGAAATCTATATTTGTTACCTTCATATCCCACAAAGCGTAACCGTCTAGATATCTCCTCTCCAGACTTTCTAAAACTTGGGGGAATATACACACTAGCAAACTGATCCCAAATACGTAGATGCTTCAGGTTTGGCGCTCTACCATACAATAAGTAATATGGAGTTTGCTTCACATTTGAGCTCCACATCCTGTTTATGTGGTAGTTTACTGTCACTATTGCTTTTCCCCAAAGTCCTACTGGGGCTTGGGCATCCTCTATCATACAGTCCTTCATTTGTTTCAACAGCCCAATTCTTCTTTCTGCAAGACCATCCTCCCCGGGAGATGCGGGGTTGGTGGTTTTACGCCTTATGTCTTTCTTATGCATCCAGGCTTGCAGGCTATTGGACAGGAATTCTCCCCCTCTGTCTGATACAAGACTGGCCACTTTATAAGGAAATTCCCTCTCAACAGCATTCACCCACTCTTGGAACTTTTCAGCTGCTTGACCTTTCTCTTTGAGTAGATAGACTTAGGAATACCTGGTGTGTCTGTCTACAATTACAAGGACATACCTATTTTGCCCTTCAGTTGGCTTGAATGGCCCAGCCAAATCTGCATGTACAACCTCAAAAGGATGTTGGGTGACACACTTGCTTTTCTTGGCAATGGGATAAGCCTTTACCTTAACCTTTTTGCATACAGAACAATCTAGAAACTTAGGGCAATTTCTGACTTGTAACTCAGGGCATACCTTTGCCAACTCCTGCAAACTTTTGCAGCTGGCATGTCCCATCACTCTGTGGAGATAATGTACACACTTTTCATGTAGAGGTTTGTTACACAAAGGGTTAACGTTTGCCACTTTTCCTTTGGGCAACATGTGGTACAACCCCTGCCTTTTCACCCCTTTTGCACAAAACATACCATTTGCAGTTATTGTACATTTCTCCCCTTCAAACACCACTTTGTAATCCTCACTGGTCAGTTGGGAGACACTCAAAATACAATTCTGCAGGTTGGTAACACACAACACATTATTGAATGATTTACCAAAGCATGGTACATATACAGTACCCATCTTCTGCACCTTGCTTGGTGCCCCATCTGCAAGGGAAATTGATGTGATATTTACATTTGTTACATCATTCAACAGCTTTAAATTGTTCACCATGTGGTGAGTTGCACCACTGTCTAGCAACCACACACCACTCTCAGACTGTTCTTTTGCCACAGACACATGGCCTTCAGCCTGTGACGACACGCCCCTCCGCTTCTGGGCTGTCTTCTTCCCTCTGATCGGCGCTGGCATTCTGCAGTCCTTCTGGAGATGGCCAACTCTCTTGCATCTGTAGCAGCATCTGGCATAGCTGCACACTCCTTCTTCCTCCGGAGCTGCCTCTCCCTCTGACTGCAGTCTGGAATCAAACTGCTTACGTTGGACTTCCTCCAGGATCCTCCCAGCTAGCAGGTCTACAGTCAGCTCTTCCTCACGCACACCCCGGGGGCTGTAAATCAAAAAGTCCCACTCCTTAGTGAGGCTTCCCAGCAGAATAAAACTTTTCTGTGTTTCTGGGATATTTATTCCTCTGTCGGCTGTCTCTTTAAATAACTGTCTCATCAGCATGAGGTGCTCTCTTACACAGCTTCCGGGACATAACTTAGTGATATACAGTCTTTTTGTCAATAGCATTTTGGACAAACATGAGGAAGGTTGATGCAAACGCTTCAAAGCCTCCCAGAGCTGATATGCTGTGTCTGCAGCAGCAGCGTAAATCAACTGGGAAGGACTTAAAGTAAGCAAAATAACTGCTTTGGCTTTCTCGTCAGCAACCCTGAATGCTGCTATTTGAGCAACAGTTGCTCCTTCTGGGGGCTGTCCCTCATTTTCCAAAATGTTCCACATGTTTTCCTTCGTCAAAGCGGCTCTCACATAAATTTGCCAGCTTTGATAATTAGCATAGGTCAACTTTTCAGAATGCAGATAACCTCCTTCAGCCATGCTGCTGCCTTTGTAAGTAAAATTCAACAAACAAAGCAGCTGGCCGCAGTGACCTTCATGAGCTCCAGACTGAAGATTAACTATCTCTCTGCCAAAACACAGTCTCCCGAAGCACCGGAGAGCCAGGCAAACAGTCAAAAACAGTCCCAGTATCCAGGGGAAATCAACTACAGTTGCGCTGTGGATGCTGTGCACTCTGGGTCTGGGTCCATAACCACTGTTGGGGGATGATAGGAGTTTCAGCCCCACAGAAATGCAGTGGAAAAGCCAGAGGGCAGCAAGCCAACAGCAGCAGCCTTGTTCCCCAGTAAGGATACTCACACACAGAGGAGTTTCTTCCAAACAGGAGGCACTTTATCTTGCAGCAAAGTTCCGTTATGTACAAAACATGGAACAGATGAACAAAGGCTTGCGCCAGATACCGGTTCGGTCAACAGACAAAAACATACTGGGGATTGCTTTCTTGTATACATATTTACAACCAATCAAGTAGAGGTTTGCACACCTCCCTCTACCATCTGCACACGACCCCAGTTTCTTATGCAATCTTGCAATTACCCACAGCTGGGGCATGATGCAACATCTCTGCAGTGAGCTGATCATTTTCCCAGGGTTCCCTGCCTGGAATCCCTGACAGTGTTCTATGATATTTATAATAGTTCTGGTGTTGTGCCTAAGCAGTCTATTTGGCACAAAGCCATTTTGGTCATCATATATCTGAACTTGTAAGATTTTTTTTAAAAACCTTTCTGCTTTATAACTGTTGTTCAGTAGGGAGACAGATCTGTAAGTGCTTGGTGAGGTAAGATATTTTCTCTCTTTAGGAATGAGAACAATGTTTGCCTCTATACAAGAATTTGGAATTCTCTCTATAGAGATTCAATTCAATGTATTGTATAGTGACTGACACAGTTTTTCCTCAAAAACCTTATAATATGCAGCTGTAAAGCTGTCCAGACCAGGGGCTTTGGAAGTCCTCAACTTTTTAATTGCCATGGAGGTTTCAGTCTTGGACATTGGTGTATTCAACATTTCTCTCTGTTCAGGAGATATTTTTGGTATGTTTTGATTATCCAGAAAACATTGCATACAATAATCTTTGTTTTCCTGGAGGACTTTGTCATCATACAGATTCATATAATACTCCTGAAAGACTTCCTTAATATCATCTTGATCTGTATGTATCTTTCTAGCATATTTAATTTGGTAAATTTGCTTTTTCTCTATCTTAATTTATAAGCCAGCCATTTCCCTGGCTTGTTTGCGTGTTTGAAGTAAAGTTTTGCAACCTTGATTCTTTTCTCAATTTCAGTTGTGTGCTCAGACATCGACTGTTGTTGAAGAACTTTAATTTCCAATACCAATTTCTTATTTGTCAGATCATTCATTAGCTCTAATTCCTTGTTTGTCAACTCCTTTTGAATTTTTAGAATTCTTTCTGTTCTCTTTTTCTTGTTTTCTATTCCTAGTTTTATAAATTGACTTCTTAACACTGCCTTGCTTGCATCCCAAATAGTCTTTGCTGGGATATTGTTGGTAGCATTCTCCTTAAAATATAACTTTAGATTCTTTTTAAAATTTTTCAAATATTCTTCATTAGTTAACACCATATCATTAAGCTTCCAGGTGTTACCTCTTTGTCTAGTTTTTAACTCCAACTATGACATAATCTTCGGCAGCACTTCCATGTCCTGAATTTCTGAATGTAAGGTTTTAGATAACAGAAATATATCTATCTATTCTGGACATGGTCTTATATCTGTGAGAATAAAAAGTGTATGATCTCAAATTTGGATTTTTAAATTTTGAGACATCTAGCAAAGAAAATTCTTCCATCATTGAAAAAAAAAACTTTTTGTTAGTTTCCCTTGATTCTTCTTCATTGGTTTATATGATTTTCTATCTTCTAGGGGGTTTATCACCCTGTTCATGTCTTTGAGTATTAGTATGTTCCCTTGGCATCTCTCACTGGAATATTTACTTAATTCTTGTGCAATTTTTGCAAAAAATCTTTCCTTATTTTCAACTGGAGTGTATACTCCAACTACTAATATTTTTAACTAGATACAGATCTCCAATCCTAAGTAATACTCCTTTGGGTAATTAAACACCTATATTAACTAAGAATATGAATAAACAAGAGGAAAGTGAGCTGGAGAGGGAATCCCAATTTAAAATAGAGAAAAAAATAAAATATTTAGGAATATATTTGACTAAACATAATACAGATTTATATAATAATAAATATCAGAAAATTTGGCAGTCGGTCAAAGAGGATTTAAGGAGGTGGACAACCCTGGATATATCATTGTTAGGAAGAATTGCTACAATTAAGATGAACATCTTGCCAAGACTAATTTTCTTATTCCAGAATCTACCTATTATAACAAATGATGGGGTTTTTAAGCAATGGAGAAGCGATCTTTCCAAATTTATTTGGAATGGCAGAAAACCCCAAATAAAGTGGTGTAATCTAATAGATACCAAAGAAAGAGGAGGTTTAGGAACACCGGAGTTGAGGCTATATTACCATGCATGTTGTTTGGATTGGGTGACTGCTTGGGTTAGATTGGATGACGAGAGATTGCTAGCTTTGGAAGGTGCAGATTTGCCCTTTGGCTGGCACTCATATCTCTGGTATGAGAAGGTTCAAATAAATAGAGAATTCAATAATCATTTTATTAGGAAATCAATATATAGAGTATGGTCGTTGTATAAGAGAAAAATATATAGGAGACTTCCATTGTGGGTGTCTCCTCATGAGGCTTTTTATAGGAGAGAGAAGCCGCAAATAAATAGATGGATCTCTTATAAAGATATAGTGAAGTCACAGGGGGGTGAACTTTTGTTAAAAACGAAAGAAGAATTAGTGGATTGTGGACTCTCTACCCACTGGTTATTGCAAAGACAGATAGCTGAAAAATTTAAGTTAGATCAAAAAACAGTTGGGTTAGAAAGTAAAGAAAATGAGTTGGATAAACTATTTAAACCAGGAGTGGATCACCTTATAGCAAAGTTATATGCAATTCTGTTAAACTTAGAATTCGAAAAAGAGATAATAAAGGAGAATATGTTAAGATGGGCTCAGAATATAGGAAGGCCGATACAGCTGGAATGTTGGGAAAGATCTTGGTCTTTAATAAATAAAACATTGAAGAGTGTAGCCTTAAAAGAAAATTATTTTAAGATTTTTTATAGGTGGTACTACACACCAGTACAAATCGCAAAAATGAGTAAAACTGATAAAACCAAGTGCTGGAAGTGTGATCAGAAAGGAACTCTTTTCCACCTTTGGTGGACGTGTATAAAAGCGAAGAAATTTTGGATATCAATACATAATAATATAACGAATATTATTCAAAGGAATTTTCCGTTACTTCCAGAGATATATTTATTAAATATGTACGAGCGTGTAGGACCATTAAAAAAGCAGTCACATCAAAAGATATTAACTTATATGATAGTTGCAGCGAGAATGTGCTATGCTAGTAGATGGAAAAAAGAGGAATCTCCCGAAGTAGACGATTGGTTATTAAGAATATATGAAATAATGGAAATGGAAAAATTAATGGCAGCACTGTCACAAAAATCAAAAGAAAGGATAGATGAAGAATGGGATCTGATCATCCCCATATTGGAAACTAAATGGGGGACGATGGCTATTAAAGGAATACGGTAATAGTGAAGCTTGTGTTAAAACTTTGGTTTATGTAGGAAATGATTAGATCTATAAGTTTAAAACGGAAAAAGGGGAAAAGGAATCAGTATGAGAAAATGGGAATATAGAGGCTAGGAGGACTTAAGGAAGGAAATAGGGAAATTTAGTGAATTCGAAGAATGTTAGAAGGAAGTGGAGTAACTTGAGGGTATGTTTAAGTTATTGTTGGACTGGAAAATCTATGGAAGAACCAACTAGTATAGGGAAAAGAAAATAAGGGAAGGGTTTTTTTTTTTTTAATACATATATACCATGATTAAAATGGAGAGATCAGAGATTGAATTGATTTAGATAAATAAGTGTATATATTAAAGGACAATTAAAAGAAAGAAAAAGAGAGAAACTTAAGTTGTTTAAGTATAAAAGTAAAGTTGTTGTTATGGGATGTAAAATGGTTAATAAGTACTTTTTGTGTTAAATTTACTTTACACTTTAATTTGTTTCCTTGTCTTTTGAATTGTTCGTTTGGAATATGTGTGAAACGGATTTGGATAAATTTGAAAGCGGATTTTAATAAAAAGATTTAAACATATTTTTCAACCTTATATTTAGACTTCACATATATTATCACACATCTTTTTTCTTCTTGTAAGCCACAATAAAACAATTTCCAAGATGATGATTCTTTAAATATTTACAATCTTGTTCTTGACTTGTTGTCTCTTGAAGTACAATTATGTCCAAGTTCAATTTCTCTAAACAATGAAATATATGTCTTCTTTTCTGTACAGAGTTATGTCCCTTTACATTGCAGGATAATATGTTTAATGCCATCTTATCTTTGTTTATATGATCTAACCTGGTCAATTATTGTTTCTTCTGGTTTAAGTTGTCTTTGTCTTCTTTTAATTCCTCTTGTAGCTCTTCCTCTTCTTGTCTTTCTTCTACATCTTTTTTCCTTATCTTGTTTTGGTATGAAGTCTTCTTTTTCTTTTATAGTTCCCTTTTTACTATCTTTCATTTCTGTCTTTTGTTCATGAATGTAATGCCTATCTTTCTCTCTGGATTCCTTATCTGTACCATCCTTTGGTGCTTTATTTCCCAATTCTCTTTTAATCTTTTAAAACACCTCGTGAGCTTTGGCAACTGTATTTATTCTATATCTTCTTTGTTTATAAATAAATGAGAGGCCTTCAATCTGATTCCATGTATATTTATCTGATTTTGTGATGACAATTGGGACATAAACTTGTAATCCTGCCATTTATGTATGTTTTTCAGGGGGATGTCTTTGTAAATTTTTATTTCTTTGTCATCTGTAACTAGTTTAGATTTGAAACTCTTTTGCAGTACTAGCTCCTTAGTTTTAAATCTAGAAAAGCATATGATTATCTCTCTGGGAAGTCTCTTTTCTTTTGCTATTCTTGATTTTATTTGAAAGATTTGGTCTATATAAAATTCCAATCTTCCTTTATTTATATTTAAATAAGCAACAAACACATTCAACACTCTCTCATGTACATTCTATTCTCTGACCTCCAAAAGGCTTCTAAGTTTTAAACACTTATCCCTGTATCTTAATTCTAACTGAGTTATTCAAGCTGATTCTCATTCTTGTATCTTTTCTAATTGTTGCATTCTGAGATCTGCTTGTTCCATTTTGGTCTGTAATGTTTGTATATCTTTTTTCATAGTTGTAATATCGTGTGGTATTTTTCCAGTTTTTTCCCAAAAGAAATCAGTTCTTTTTTTTTTTTAACTTTGTCCTCATTTCAACTCTAGCATCTTTTAATTCCCTACAGATTTCATATTTGAAGCTTCTAAATTCTTCCATCACCCCTGTTATCTGCAAAGGTACATCCATAAACCTTACTAGTAGATCCACTGATGACCTTCCGGAAAATGTTGACTGAAACATTGGCTATGAATGTACCAATGTTGCTGTTGAATGTGAATGTGCCGAGGTTTTTTCCTTGTAGCAACTGCCATTTTATTCGTACACTATTTAATTGTTGCTTCCACTGATAAAGTATGAACCATAAAAATCTACAGACTCTATTTTTCTCTGTTTTTAGTTTACTCTATCCTCCTCTAAGTGACACTATTAAGAAATCTACTAATTTGCTTTCTTTTTCTTCTTACTTTTTTACTTTTTCCCTTCTGTTTGTTCCCATTCCATTCTATCTCTGCTAAACTAAATATGACAAAGGTCAAATTCGACTCCTTTATGATTAACTGTTACAGGTGATTATCTATTATTATATAGTAAATTGAGGGTTACTAAAAAAAAGGAAAAATAATTTTGCTTTGTATATTATTCATAAGAAAAAAAGACAGAAGCATAGTATTGCAGTTTTCCCCTCCCCCTTTTATTTTCTTTTCCCTTTTTAATGCACTGTTAAGATGAATTAATCAAAGGAGTAAAAAGAAAGAACAGAGAAAAAAAATTACAGAAATGTGTGTGTGCTTATCTATCTATTCCAATACAGTCACTTATATTCATATAAGTCTACATCAATCACCTTTTAAATATATGTGTATATGTACTAGACCAAAACCAACATAAATATTTCTACTGATAACAGCCTTTATTTTTAGACACAGAAATAACAAATAACCTCTGCAGTTTGTAACTAATCCCTCCAAAATTCTCTGCTTTAAGTGTAGTGATAATAATGACAATAAAATAACAATAAGATGACACTGAGGTGATAATAAAATAATGTTAACCTTTTACTGTTATAAATTGTTTGCTTTGGCTAGAAGAGGGAGTAGCTCAACAATCTCCAAAAATATCTGAGCTCTTATTTCAATTCTGCTTTCCTTCAGCATCTGGTGACATTCCTTTCTTTTTCTTTGAAGTTCGCAGTCCCTACCTTTCTCTACCTCTATTCTTTTGTGTTTTGTGTTTTCATTTCTTCATTTGCTTTCCCTTTTGCTCCATCTGAAAGCAACTTAGTTCATTCTTGTTCTTGTGTGCCTGTAAGGATATCTTTCACTCCAACCCAGTTAATTAATGTATTGCTAATTTCAACTTCTATGAATGTTATCTTCTTTTATTTTACAAGTACGCTTTGTTCAGTGTTAAGACACAGTCCATCCATCTCAGCTTTCCATTAATGAAGTCTCTATTCTTTATTCTTTTAAACTTTGTTGCAAATCTCTTTTTGTAATTCTTGCTCTCTCACTTTCTCTCTCCTTCCTACCTTAATCATTAGTCCATTAAGCACTCGGTCGTTACAGTATTTCCATTTGCTCTGCCCTTAAGTGAACCACAACGGCTGCTGGTGAACTCAGACCAAACTGGAAAATGGTTTCTTCACCTGCGTTAAGCGTTTTTTGACAGCAGAGTTATTCTTTCAAAGCAATAATCCATGCAATTTTGGGTAAGGTTCTCATTCTTCTTTGGCAATGAAACTTGAAGAAAGCAGTTTAAAAAAAAACTTGTGGTAATGCTTATACTGCTATGAGAAAGGAGATGTCAACAGGTGGCCATTGTGGCTCTTCAACTCCTCCCTCATTTCCCTCATCTTCAAACCTTCCAACACTGGGGCAAGACTGGGATGACGGTGCGAGGTCCCCTGGACTCCTTCTCACAAAGGAGTAACATGGCCAGTTTGGAAAGAAACTCCCTGCTTTGTCCATTCATGATGGCAACTTAGTAAGAGCACCTTCACTAATAGGCTAGCCATGACGCCATTGGACCAAAAGTCTGAAACAACCACTCAGTCTATATAATGGATCTCTTTGTCTTTCAGGTTCATTCTACGAGGAAAGAGACATCTTTGAATATTTTAGGGTAAGGCTTTAAAGGTCTGTGTGGGCGTACTTGTTTTTGACCATGTGTTCTTCCTGAGCAATTCATCTAAGGTGGTGGAGCTCCAGTGAGTCACTGATTAGTTTGGAGGGGGGAGCTATCACCCAATATTTCAGTGTCACTTTTTTCTTGTCTTTCAGGTTCAGTCCTTTAGGAGAAAAAAGGAAGTGAATTATGCTGAGGAGAGAAGCCTTGACTTTTTGACAGTAAAATTTTTAAGTCTGGTGTAGGTGTCTTTTATTCAGGACATGTGGTTTCCCTGGTCACTTTGTCCAAAGGAGTGGGGCTTGTGCTCTGTCACTAATTTCCTTGGGGCTGGAGTTAGCAGCCCCTAGTTTTATATAAGAGCTGCTGTCACTCAGGCAGAGTACCTTGCAGGAGATCAGAAGGTGAGTTGTGCTTGGTAGTACACCCTAAACTGATTGGTTTTAAGTCTTTAAAGTCTTATATGGAATTTGTCTTAATGGCCTTGTGTAATATAGGTTGTTTTTCAGATCTTCTCCCAGTCTTCCAATAAAGTATTATGTCCAAGATCTTTGGCTCATTGGATCATACAATCTTTAAGAGTCTCATCTTCCAGATTTATTCTTAAAGCATTACAAACAGTTTAGAAAACAATCTTTTCTCCCTTGCGTAAACATTGTTCAAACTGTGTCAGATCCACACCTTTGAATTTAGGGTCTTCTTTGAATTTGTTAACTACTCACAAATAAGGGAAACACTGAATGTCTATCCCTTCTTTCAACAATTGCTGTCTTTCTTTAATTTGGTAAGACTCTGATTTGTTCACAAGGTCTTTATAAGTTAACCAAACTCCATGTTTCCTTTATTCTTTAATAGAGAGGGCTTCCAAAGGAGAAAGCCAGGATTGCAACTTAGAGTAAGATACCCGTTTATATTTATCCCAAACCTTATATAAAGATTTGCAAATAATGTGACCTAAAAAAGATCTCTGGACACTTGCCTTTTTGTACCAAAGAAAAGCATGCCAGACAAAATGCAGGTCATGCCTGTCGGGTAGCACTCCATGGTTAGTATGAGATGGTAGTTAGTATGGTATATATAGTAGTAGCATTTAGCTGCTTGCTTGTAATCAAGAATGTGCACCAGAGACCATTAGATAAACAAGCCCTGGAATTCAGCAATGATAAGAAATACCAGGCTAAGCTAGTTCCTCCAAAGTCATTTGCTGGCTGCTTACTGTGGCAACAGTTTCTGTTGCTTATTATGTTTGGTCTCTGCACCTTCCTGAGCAGCGAGGAGAAGAAGAAATGGCTCAAAGAGGGAACCTGCTTTCAATGTGGAAAAAAGAGCCACATTGCCAGTGAATGCCTGGGATCAAAGAAACTCATTGAAGGAAAGTCAAGCACTTCCTCCACCAGACCTCCGTCTCGCAAAGCTGCACCTCTAAGCCAGCCACAAAACACCCTGCTGGAGGCACCGCTGGGGGAACTTGCAGTGGTGAGGACAGCACTTTGACTTGACTACATCTGATTCAGAAAGAGATGATTGGGACACTGCCAAATCTGCTAATTTAAGTACCACCAACACCAAACATGTTTATGTAACTGTGATAACAGAAGCCCCTGTCAGAGTTGCTGATGACGAGCAGCAGCTGTTGGTCTCTGTGGCTCTGGCTGGAGATGAGTCCTGCAGCTCAAGAGCTCCCCCTGCTGCCATGGATAAAGCAGGCTAAGATGTTCCTCTACCTGCTCCTTTAGGGAAACAGGAATCCGATTCTGAAGATGCTTAGGAACCTGCCTCAATCAACCCCCAATCAAGGTGGAGACTCAAGATAGCTGTGCAAAGGGAGGCTTCCTTGGCTAAGTTTAAGAAGCGGTAACTGGACACACCTGTGCCTTGGGCTATATAACTGCCTGCTTGAAAGCTTCCCTTTGCTTGTGGTAAACATCTTACAAGCCCTCCCCTTGCCTGTTCCAGCACTCGGCTCCTGATGCCTTGGATTGATCTCTTGGCTTCTGACCCCTGGCTTTTGGAACTCTGACTACGACTTTTGGTTGTAGCTGGGCTTAGGTAAATGTACTTCCTTTGAGTAACTGCTTGCTTGACTCCTCCCGGCAGGACTCTGCTAGCTCTCCCACCCTCTTCTCTGGGTTGGCTCACCACCCGGGTCTCTGACCTTGACAGTAACAGTAAATGTTCAGGAAAATGATGGCAAATTATGGATATGCAGGGCCTTGGTTGACTCTGGCTGCACATGCAGCCTATTAAATCCTGCATTGGAAAAAGAACTTGATGTGCAGTTTGAACCCATACAAAGAGCTGTAAAGTTATCTCAAATGGATGGCTCGTGCATGGCAGGGGGCCCAGTAAGGGAAAGAACTAAACCCATTCCGGTTCAAGTGGGAAACTATCAGGGGAAAATATGTTTCCTAGTGCTCAAATCAATTGGATTTCAGGTAGTCCTTGGGTAAGACAGGTTAAAAAAACACAATCCCCAAATTGACTTGACACGTGGCTTGCTCAAGCATACCCATGACATAAACCAGATGCCTGAACAATTTGCCCTGCTCTCTGCACTCACTCTTGAAGAGTTGCAGAAAATCCTTGCAGAGTACCGAAATTTACAGAAAGCTTTTGAAGACCATGAAGCAGACAAATTGCCCCTTCATAGAGACTTTGACTGCAAACTCAGACTAATAGATGGAGCCAAAATTCCCAAACAAAAAAAATATATCCAATGAAAAAACAAGAACTCACTGCCTTAAAAAAGTTCCTGAACAAAAATTTACAACGTGGATTTATAAAACCTTCATTTACTCCGACTGCTAGTCCCATATTTTTCTGCAATAAAAAGGATGGAGATGAACCTAGGTTTATTGTAAACTATAATTTAATTAATCAGGCAGTGCTGCCAAACATTTACCCAATACCTTTAACTAAGGATGTATTGAATCAATTGATAAAAGGCAAATACTTTACAAAGCTAGACCCTAAAGAGGCTTTCCACAGAATTTGCACGGATCCTGAAAGTGAGTGGTTTAATACTTTCTCAACCCCACTGGGAAACTACCCATGGACTGTTCTGCTTTTTGGATTAGAAGCTGGCCCCGCTGCTTTCCAAATGTTTCTCAATTCTGTGCTACAAGATCTGCTCTATGAGGGTGTTGTTGTTTACCTAGATGACATTTTGATATATTCCGATATGCTAGAACAAAACACCCAATTTGTACGCACTGTACTACAAAGATTCATAGATAATGAACTTGTTGTGAAACACTCTAAATGCGAGTTTCACACCCAAACTTTTGATTATCTAGGGTACCGCATTTGTCACAATATCCTAAACATGGACCATGCCAAAATTGAGACAATACTTAAATGGCCAATCCCTAAGACTAGAAAGCAGCTCCAACAATTCCTTGGCTTTGCAAACTTCTATTGTAACTTCATAGAAGGCTTTGCAACAATTGCCCTCCCCCTCACTGACCTACTGAAAAAAGCAACAGACACCAAAGCTAACAGAAGCAACCACATTGGTTGGTCTGATAAATGCCAGACTACATTCGATGCTCTCAAGAAGAAATTCACCTCTGGGACCCTTCTCTTGTTCCCTGATTCTTCCAAAGAACTCATAATACAAACCCATGCATCTGATTTTGCTATGGGTGCTCTTCTTTTGCAAAAGAACACTGATGACCATCTGAAACTGTGCACCTTTATTTCAAAAAAGTTCTCAGAACAACAGCGCAACTGGCCTATCTGGGAAAAAGAGGCAATGGCCATCCATTTTGCTCTTTCCTCCTGGAGGCACCTACTTGAAGGTGCTAATATTCCTTTTCAAGTCTGGACTGACCATTGTAATCTTGAGACACTAAGAAATGCCAAAAAATTAAAACCAAAACAAGAACGCTGGGCTGAATTTTCCAGCGCTTCAGATTCAAAATTGTTTTTAAACCTGGCAAAAACAACACTTTAGCAGACTCTCTTACAAGGCTTCCCTGCTACGAACCTCACTCCCCTGCGTATATATCTGCTGATAAACCTCTGTTTTCTCCAGACACTTTTGGATTTCAAGTAACTACATGTGCACAACAAAATGCACATACAAATGCTTCTACCCTCCTTGATTCTGCTTTTCAACAATC
Organism: Cyclura pinguis; assembly: GCA_030412105.1. NCBI lineage: Eukaryota > Metazoa > Chordata > Lepidosauria > Squamata > Iguanidae > Cyclura > Cyclura pinguis. Next base: position 167,167,805 of record CM059602.1, read on the forward strand.
CCTCAAATCTGCTTACCAAACTGATGACTGGCTTAAACCTCACAAAGACTCCATCACCTGGTTTAATGACCTAGCTTTCATCAGGACCAAAATTTGTGTGCCAGCCCCATGTTGTCCCAAAATTCAACAAAGATACCATGATTCCAAACCTGCTGGACATTTTGGATTTCTAAAAACTCTGCACTCCATTAGAAAACTATTCCACTGAGGCCTCACAAAACAAGTTCAAAATTATATAAGAAACTGTTTCATTTGCAACACTTGCAAATCCAATTCTTTCAAAACGCATGGTCTACTACAGCCGCTTCCTGTGCCCTCCTTCCCTTGGGATATAATTTCTTGGGACTTTATTGTTGGTCTGCTGACTTCATGTGGCTTCCACACTATTTGGGTAGTCACAGATCACTTTTCCAAACAATCTCACTTTATTCCCCTAAAAAAGATTCCAACAGCTGAGAAATTGGCTGACCTTTTCATCACACACATTTGGAGACTATATGGTCTTCCATCCACAATCATTTCTGATACAGAACCTATCTTCACTTCCAAATTTTGGACTTCACTACTAAAAATCCATGGCATCTCCCTAAAGCTTAGCAGCGCCTATCATCCACAAATGGATGGCCAAACTGAATGCACCAATCAAACCCTTGAACAATATTTATGCTGTTTCATAAACTCCAACCAAAATAATTGGGCACTTCTGCTCCCATTTGCTGAATTTGCTTACAACTCTGCCTTCCATTCCTCTACTGGAAAATCTCCTTTTGAAATTATCTTGGGAACAACTGCAAAACCCTTTACTTCACTGCCTGCCAAACTCCCCAACCTGCAACCTGCCTCCATTACCTCTTGGATTACAAAAATTTCTTCCATGTCAAACTCTGTTTGAGACTCCCTGCAAGCCTCTAAGTCTTCCCACAAACACTTTGCTGACCAGAGGAGACAATCCAACCCTGCTTACCAGCCTGTGGACCTTGTTAACCTTTCCTCTTGAAACATTTCCTCCACTGGACCCTCCAAAAACCTTTCTCCTAAATATGTTGGTCCTTTCCCAATCAAACGTGCCATTAATAACGTCGCTTTTGAACTTGATTTACCTGATATTCATAAACTTCTAAACCCTGTTTTTCATTGCAGCTTACTGAAGCCACCTCCTTCAAATTCCTCTTCACAAATTAATCATCCTACCTGACCTGCTCTTCCTGATTCCCAAACTTCTACAATTCACTTGCTGCCAATGTTTATGTTCCCGATTTTTCTTTTTCTTTCCCACTTCCCTCCACCTTTCCGTTTTCCCTTTTTTTGTTTCATTGTCTTCCTTCTATTTCATTTTTTTCCCCAGGATGGACAGGATGGTGGGTAACCCTCCAAGTTTAGTATGAAATAGTATTTAGTATGGGATATATAGTAGTAGCATTTAGCTGCTTGCTTGTAACCAAGAATGTGCACCAGGGACCTTTAGATAAACAAGCCCTGGAATTCAGCACTGATAAGAAATACCAGGCTGAGCTAGTTCCTACAAGGTAATTTGCTGGTTGATTACTGTGGGAACAGTTTCTGTTCCTTATTATGTTTGGTCTCTCCAAATTGCTTCCAGTTCAACCACTGAAGTCTTGAACACGCATCACACTCTTAATAATTCATGTATTAGCATTGATACATTTGTGTGTATGATCTCGGTTCCTGACAATGCCCCTCTAGTAAAAAGTTCTGTATTATTAAGTAAAATCCAGGGCCTTAACCAAGCAAACAAACCACATGATAATATATATCGAGATCTGGGATTGTAAAACCACCTCTACACCTTCAAACTGTCACTGGTTTATCACATATTCAGAGTTTCTTGCCCTTCTGGATAAATTTTGTTATATCTTTTTTACATTGGACAAACCATGTTTTGGTTATAACAATTGGAAATATTTGAAATAAGAACAATATTTTGGGCAATACATTCAACTAAAACACTGACATTTTGCCCAACATTGACAAGTTCAGCATTCCCCAGGTATTGAGTTTTGTCTGTTTCGATTTGGAATTTTCACATAGTTATTCTGAAATCAATGTTGGTTGTTGGCAGAAATTTGAATACTAAATATTTAACTATTTTACAAAACACATTCCTGATTTTTTTGCCAACTGCATTTTATCTGTCACATTTATCTGTCACATTTGTTTTAATTTTATTCATTTTGAAATGAGCCAACCAATCAAATTTATTCAATATCTAAATCAACATGTCCACTTTCTCAAACAGGTCCTCTAAGAAAATCACAACATCATCCACGAAGGCTTTAATTTTAAAGTTTTCATTTCCAATTTTGACCCCATCTAAAAACTCTTGATTTCCTATATCTCTCAGAAGGGAGCAAAAGGAGAGCCATGCTTGGCAGCACCTCCTTGATGGTTTCGCAGTAAGTCTTTAAAAAATCATAGGGGAGTCTTTGTCTCTCACCAGGTGCTCACCCTGATCACCTGATCTAGGTGGGTGGGGCATCTCCTCTGTCCTGAATTGCTCCAGGGTGGAGCTACCAACTACCAGATGTATGTAACTGCTCCCTCTGTCTTTCAGACTAAGTGTCTGAGGGGAAGAGCAAAGGTGAGGTATGTTGGGAGGACATCTTTGAATGTTTGAGCATAAGATTTTGAAGTTTTCTGTGTGTTTTCCTGTTTTTGAACATGAGGTCTCCTGGAGCATTTGGCCAATGGAGCTGGGAACTGTGCCTCTCTCACAGATTTCCTTGTGGGTGGAGCAAGCAGCGACTAGCTTCATATAACTGCTTTTTGCCTCTTTCAGGTTCAGTCTCTCAGGGGAGAGGAGAAGGAGAGCCATACTTGGCAGTACCACCTTGATACTTTGGCTGTAACTCCTGACGAGGTCATAGTGGACACCTTGTCTCTGGCCAGGTGCTTGCCTAGAGCACTTGATGTCACTAACATCTGCTCAGTGCTTGAGTTGTTTGGGGGTGGAGCTAGCAACTCCTAGAGGTGTATAACTGCTCTCTTTCTTTCAGGTTCAGTCTTTGACAGTGAGGTGCGTTGGGAGGACATATTTGGCTGTAAGTCCTTACAAGATCATAGGGGAAAGTTTCTTTCTGGCCAGGTGCTCTCCGAGCACATGATGGAAGTGAGTGGGAAATCTGCTCACTCCTTGAATTGCTAGAGGGTGGAACTAGAATCTCTTAGATGTATATAACTCCTCATTCAGTCTCACATGGGAGAAGAAAAGTGATGTGTTTGTAAAATTTTGAATTTTTTATGGGTCTTCTTGTTCCTAGGCCAGAGGCCTTCTGCAGCACTCGGTCAATAAAGGTGGGGCTAGACCATCTGTATCTGATTTCGTGGTGGGTGGATTAAGCAGCCTTTAGTTTAACAGAACTACATTTCTCTCCTTCAGGTTTAATCTCTGAGACAGGAGCAGGAGGAGAGCCATGCTTGGCAGGTAACCTTGATGGTTTGGATGTGAGCCTTGATCAAATCATAGCGAGTCTTTGCTGATGGCTAGATACATTCCCTAGGCACTGCTTCTAAGTGGGTGGAGCATCTGCTCAGTTCTTGAATTGCTAGGGGGCAGAGTTAGCCTCTATTAGATGTATATAATAGCCCTCTCTGTCTTTCAGGTTCAGTCTCTGAGAGGACTCCCGGAGCACTTGGTCAGTGGAAGTGGGGATAGAGACTCTGTCGCTGATTTCTTGTGGGTAGAAGAAGCGACGACTAGCTAAAGACAACTGTTTCTTCTCTCTTTCAGGTTCAGTCTCTCAGAGGGCAACAGAAGGAGAGCCACACTTGGCAGTACCTCCTTCATCGTTTTGCTGCAAGTCCTGACAAGATAACAGGGGAGTCTTTTTCTCTGGCCAGGTGCTTGCCTTGAGCATGATGTAAGTGAGCGGGGCAGCTGCTCAGACCTTCAGTTGCTTGGGGGTGGAGCTAGCAACTCCTAGATGTGTATAACTGCTTTCTCTGCCTTTCAAGCTCAGTCTCTGATGGGAGAAGAAAGGTGAGGTGTGTTTGGAGGACATCTTTTGCTGTAAGTCTTTACAAGATCATAGGTGAGTGTTCCTCTCTGGCCAGGTGCTCCCCATGAGCACTTGACCCAAGTGCGTGGAGCATCTGCTCACTCCTTGAAATGCTAGGAGGTGGAGCTAGCACCTATTAGATGTATATAACTGCTCTCTCTGTCTTTCAGACTTTGTCTCTGATGGGGCAGCAAAGGTGAGATGTTTTGAGAGGACATCTTTCAGCGTAAGACAGAGAAGTTTTCTGTGTATTTTCCTGTTCTTAAACATGACATTTCCAGGAGCCCTCAGTCAATGGGCTTGGGGCTTGTGCCTGTGTCACTGTTTTCCATGTGGTTGGAGGAAGGAGCCACTAGCTAATTATGATTTCTTTTCTTTTCCAGGGTCAGTCTCTCCAAGGAGAGCAGGAGGACATCCATGCATGTCAGCACCCACTGGATGGTTTGGTTGTAAGTCTTTACCAGATTGCAGTCTTGGTCTCTGTCCAGGTGCTCCCCTTGGGCACTTGATGTGAGTGGGTGGGGCATCTTTTCAGGTTTTGAATTGCTTGGTGATGGAGGTAGCAACTCCTAGATGTATACAACTGCTCTTTCTGTCTTTCAGGTTTTGTCTTTGATGGGACAGCAAAAGTGAGATGTTTGGAGAGGACATCTTTGAGTGTAAGACAGAGAAATTTTCTGTGTATTTTCCTGTTTCTAAACATGACATGCTAGGGGGTGGAGCTAGCACCCATGATATGTATATAACTGCTCTCTGTCTCTCTTTCAGGCTCAGCCTCTGAGAGGACTAGCAAAGGCGAGGTGCATTGAGAGGGCATCATTGAATGTTTGAGAGTAAGACTTTGAGGTTATCTACAGGTTTTGCTGTTTTTGGACATGAGATCTCCTGGAGCTCTCAGTCAATGGGCTTGGGGCTTGTGCATGCGTCGCGGTTTTCCGTGTGGCTGGAGGAGAGGTTCAGGTTCAGTCTCTCAGAGGAGAGGAAATGGAGAGACATGGTTGGCAGTACCCTCTGGATAGTTTCACTGTAAAGCTTTACTAGATCTTAGGGGAGTCTTTTTCTCTGGTCAGGTGCTCACCTTGAGCAATTGATGTAAGTGGGTGGAGCATCTCCTCAGACCTTGAATACCTAGGGAGTGGAGCTAGTGACTCCTAGATGAATATAATTTTTTTCTCTGTCTTTCAGGCTCTGTGTGACAACTGAAACCCCTGTCAGAGCTGTTGATGACAGGTAGCAGGTGTTGGTCCCTGTGGCTCTGGCTGGGGATGAGTCCTGCAGCTCAAGAACTCCCCCTGCTGCCATGGACCAAGCAAGCTCGGATATTCCTCTGCCTGCTCCTTCAGGGAAACAGGGATCCAGCTGTGATCCTGAGGATGCCCTGGAGCCTGTGTCAATCAGCCCACAAACAAGGTGGAGACTCAAGAGAGCTGAGCAAAGGGAGGCTTCCTTGATTAAGTTCAAGAAGTGGTGACCGGCCACACCTGTGTCTGGGCTATATAACTGCCTGCCTGGAAGCTTTCCTTTGCTTGTGGCAAACTTTCTACAAGCCCTCTCCTTGCCTGTTCCTTGCTTCCAGCACCCGGCTCCTGACCCTTGGATTTTGGACTCTATGTCTTTTGCTTGTCGCTCAGGCTTAGGTAAATGGACTGCCTATGAGTAATTGCTTGCTTTGACTCTTCCTGGTGGGACTCTGCTATCTCTCCCTCTCCCTTCTCTGGGCTGGCTTACCACCCGTGTCTCTTACCTTGACACTCTGTCTCCAATGGGAAAGCAAAAATGTGGTGTGTTTAGAGAACATCTTCATGCGTAAGACAGAAGTTTTTTGTGGCTTGTCCTGTTTCTGGACATGAGGTCTCTTGGAGCAATTGGTCAATGAGAGTGGGGCTTTTGACACTGTTTCTGGTTCTGTGTGGCTGGAGGAAGCAGCCACTAGCTTAACCAAGCTGCTTTACCTCTCATTTAGGTACAGTCTCTCAGAGGAGAGCAGGAGAAGAGTCATGCATGACAGGTACCCTTGATACTTTGGATGTAAGTCTTGAAAAAAATCACAGGAGAATCTTTGCCTTTGGCCAAGTAGTCTCCCTAGCCACTTACTCTAAGTGAGTGGAATATCTGCTCAGTCCTTGGATTGCTAGGGCGAGGAGCTAGCAACTACTAAATGTATATAAGTGTTCTATCTGTCTTTCAGACTCAGTCTCAGATGGGAGAGCAAAAGTGAGGTGTGTTGAGAGGACATCTTTGAATGTTTGAGCATAAGACTTTGAAGTTATCTATGGGTTTTCCTCTTTTTTGACATGAGGTCTCCTGGAGCACTTGGTCAATGGACTTGGGGCTTGTGCCTCTGTCACTGACTTCCATGTGGGTGGAGGAAGCAGGCATTAGCTTAACAATAACTGCTTTTTCTCTTTCAGGCTCAACCTCTGAGGAGACCAGAAGGAGAGCTATGCTTAGCAAGTACCCTTGCTGGTTTGGATGTAAGTCTTGATAAAATCATAAGAGGTGTCTTTGTCTCTGGCCAGGTGCTCTCCCTGAACACTTGATCTGAGTAGGTGGGGCACCTGTTTAGTTCCTGAATTGCTAGAGGGTGGAGCAGTCACCTGATACCTGTATATAACTGCTCTCTTTGTGTTTCAGGCTCATTCTGTGATGGCAGAGCAGAAGCTGACGCTTGTTTGGGAGGGTAAAGACTCTGAGTGTAAGACTTTATAAGTTTTTACGGGCATTCTTGTTTCTGGCCATGTGCTCTTCTCGAGCACTTCATTTATCGCAATGGGGCTCCAGTGTGTTACTGATTTGTTTGGTGGTGGAGCTATCCGCCCTTATCTCCCAAATCAAAGAGTAACAATGCCTGATCACATGATTCTCTGTGCATCGGAGACAGATACACATATATTATAGAGCAACTACTGTGTACTTCCAGTCTCATTATTCTACTTTTTTAAAAACTACACACACACACACACACACACACACACACACACACACGGTGTTTGAATAATGAATGTTCTCTTCATGGTTTCACTATAAATGAAGTACAGCTTTTGTCTTTTTCATCAAATGTTGAACCATTCAAAAATATGAAAACTGAATATTATATCTTGAAACAAATAACATTGTGTTAAGGCACAGTACAAGCAAAGCCAGAAACAGCAAATAATATTTATATGAAGGATCCACAAGGCACTACCTTCTTTTACAATATTAGACGTACTCTTTTCTCTCTGTATGGCAGCCTTATTAATAAAAGGGCTTCAAGTCACCCTATCATCATCAGCCCTGCTCTGTTCTTACAATTACACTCAATCAAGCAAGCCAAATTCATGTATCTATCCATAATGTGGTCTTCTTTTCCTACTGTCTTCCATCTTGCCTAACATTATAGTGTTTTCCAGTGAATCATTTCTTCTCATTACATACACAAAACATGAGGGTCTCAGTTTAGTCATCCTGGCTTCTGTGGAAAGTTGAGATTTGATTTGCTCTATGATCGATTTATTTGTCTATTTAGCAGTTCAGGGTATCCACAGAACTCTTCTGGAGGACTACATTTTGCTTGGGTGCATTTTCTTACTACCAGTTTTCTGCACTGCCTAGCTTTCACAACCATTCATAAAAAGAGGGCATGTGATAGCATGCACACTTCTAACTTTATTATTCTTTTTTTATTATTAAAAACAAGAACAAATATTAAAATACATATTTCAATTGTCATATTCATTTTTCTGATTATATATATATATATATAAGGCATATATATTATCTATATACTTAATGTTCTATTTACCTATTTTCATTCCAATAGTATATTATAAATATTATATGATCTATCATGTTTTGTTATACAATCACTATTATATCTTTACTATTGTTTTACTCAAAAGGATCTTCTCTATTTAGATCCTTTTTTTCCTCTCGTTATCTTTCACTTCCTTCTTTCTTTTACTTGGTTAGTCCTTTCTCCCTTATTATCTGTTACCTCTATACATTTAGGAAATTGTTGACTGGCCACCAACATTACTTATTCCACCTATTTGTTATCTTCCATTATCAAGCATTATTATTATCTTCTCTTATCCTCTCATATCCTGTCATATTAATTATTCTTCCTGGCAAATCTTTGTCCAATTATTCTCTAACTCTCTTCACTTCCATCATTTCATTATCTTTTTCACCCCTTCTTGCTTCTTTCATGGCGCATGATAAACTTTCTAGGGAGACATATTCTAGAAGTTTCTTTAACCATTCTTCCAATTCTGGTGCGACATTTCTTTTCCAGTATTTAGCATACACTATTCTGGCTGCTGCGACCATATAGAGTATCTTATTTTTATGCTTATGATATTCTTTATCCACCTGATGAGTCATGTTCAAGAGAAAGATCTCTGGTGTCAGAGGTATCTTTATTTGCAGAATCTTTGTGATTATTTAATGAATCTTCTTCCAATACTTTTTTGCTTTTTCACACTGCCACCACATTGATAAAAGGTACCACATTCCTTTTCACACTTCCAACATTTCTTGTCTTTAATTTTATACATCTTACTTAATTTCACAGGATCCAAATACCACCTATGTAACATTTTAAGATGGTTTTCTTTTAAGCTCTGTGCCAACGTAAATTTCTGAGTGTTCTCCCAGCTCTTCTTCCAGTGGTCCAACTTAATTTCCTGACCAATATTTCGCGCCCATACTATCATCGTGTCTTTTATAGTCTCAGTTTCCAGCTCTCACTCCAGCATAAATTTATATAATTGTGACGCCAAATGATCTTTCTTCTCTAATATTATTTTTTCAAACTCATTTAAATGTATGTTAGATTCCAATCCCTCTAATTTTTGGTCCATCTTTAATCTTTCTTCGAGCTGGATATACAGGAACCACTGGCAATTCCATCCTTCACTTACCAATTCTTCTCTTGTCTTTATACGTTGTGATTCTTTCCCCACATTTACCAATAAATCTTTATATGTTATCCATCTATCTGTTGTTCTTTTCCATTTTCCGTATAAAGCTTCATGAGATGAGACCCACAGCGGTATTTTCAAATATAGTTTTCTTTTCCATACTTTCCAAATTTCTAACAGGGGTCTTCTTATGTAATGATTTAGGAATTCTTTATCTACTTCCTCCTTATTATACCACAAATAACCATGCCATCCGAACCAGAGATCTGCACCTTCTAAATTTAGTGTTCTTCCATTACTCAACATAATCCAATCTTTTATCCACGTCATACCATTTGCATAATAGTAAAGCTTCATGTCCGGTACACTGCAGCTTCCATTTTCTTTCCTGTTTATCAGTTGTTTCCATCTTATCCTGGGTTTCTTTCCACTCCAAATGAAATCTGAAAGTTCTTTTTTCCACACCTGAAAACATTTAGTGTTAGTAAGTATTGGAAGGTTCTGGAACAAATAGTTTATCTTAGGTAGTATCATCATTTTAATTGTAGACATCCGTCCTAATAAAGACAAATTTTGCTTTGTCCATGTCTGTAAGTTTCTTTTAACTTCCTTCCATTTTTTTCCATAAATGTTTTCAAATAATCCATTGTTCTGTTGTTATTCCCAGATAGTTGATCTTCTTTTCCTTTTTAAATCCTGTCATCCGAATCAAATCATCTGTTTCTTTCTTTCTTATGTTCTTGGTCAAGATCTTCATTTTCTCCTTGTTTATCTTAAAGCCTGCTACTTCCCCAAATTCATTGCATATTTCTAACATTTTTTTTATGCTTAATTTCGGTCCTTCAAGAAATATCACCAGATCATCAGCGTAGACTTTCACCTTATATTCCTGTCCTTTTATTTTTGTTCCTTTTATTGTATCATCTGTTCTCATCTTCCTTAAAAGTACTTCTAACGTTATTATGAAGAGGAGCGGTGACAGGGGACATCCTTGCCGTGTTCCTTTCTTAATTTCAATTGCTGCTGTCTTATCCCCATTTATGACTAACTTGAGCTTTGTTATCTTTGTATATTTGTTTTATACAATTTACAAATTTGTTTCCACATCCCATTCTGTCTAATAGTTCTGTCATAAATTCTTGATTCAGATTATTGAAGGCCTTCTCTGCATCAACAAAGACCATCACTCCTTCCTTCTCATTATGTCTTTCATAATATTCTAAAATGTTTATTACTGTACAAACATTATCCCTAATGTATCTTCTCAGGAGGAAGCCATTTTGATCTTCATGAATTAATTCTTGTGCTATCCTCTTCAATCTTTCCGCTCTTATACTTGTAAATATTTTGTAATCAATATTCAATAACGATATCGGTCTGTAACTTTTTGGTTCCGCCGGATCTTTATCTTCTTTTCATATCAGAGTTATATTTGCTTCTCTCCATGATTCTGGTTTGCCTTTTATTATAATCTCATTGAACATTTTCTGCATCAGCAGGGACAGTTCTTCTTGTAGCTCCTTGTAATTTAGCACCGAGAAGCCATCTGGTCCTGGTGCTTTCCCTATCTTCATTCTTTTTATTGCTTCTGTAACTTCCATCGTTGTTATGTTAGCATTCAAATTCTTTTTTTGATCCTCTGTCAACCTTGGGATGTCTTGTTCTTGTAAATATTTGTCTATTTTTTCCTTCAATTTCTTATTACTATCCTTACTATATAATGCCTTATAATAGTTCCAGAAGACTTCCATAATTGTCTTTTGATCTGTGTATATTAAATTCTCTTTCTTTGCTCGTAGTATTAAATTTCTCTCTTGTCTTTTCCTCAGTCTATACGCTAACCATCTTCCTGGCTTATCGGCGTTCTCAAAATGTTTTAATCATAATATTCTTGACTTCTTTTCCATCTCCACCATATTCTCTTCCCAAATTTCTTCTTGTAACTTTTTAATCTCCCGTCTCACTCTTTTATTGACGGAGTCTCTTCTTAGATCTTCTTCTTTCTTGATTTCTGTTTCCAGTTTTGTTATCTTTTCCATCCTCTTTTTCTTCCATTCTGTGTTCTGCTTTATCAGCAGACCCCTCATTACCGCTTTTCCAGCGTCCCATATAATCTTGAGTGGCATTCCCTCCGTTTCATTTTCTTTAAAATAATTCCTTAGTTCTTGTTTTACTTTTTTCAAGTATTCTTCATTCCTTAACAGAAAATCTTTTATCCTCCATGTTGAATAATTACTTTGCTTTTTCGTACCTATTTTAACTTGAATTGGGCAATGGTATGAAAATATTCTTGGCAGAATCTCGATGTCTTTCACTATTTCATGTAATGATTTCGAGATTAAACATAAGTCTATTCTAGACATCGTTTGATGACTGTCTGAGTAAAATGTGAATCCTCTTTCGTCTCCTCTCTTCTGTCTCCATATATCCATTAGTGAAAGGTCCTCCATTATTCTAAAGAAAGACCTAGGGAGTTTTCCTTGTTTCTTTCTTTGATTTTTATTTGTTCTGTCTTCCTCTGGTACCAAAACTCCATTCATATCTCCCATTATAAAAATTTGTTCCTGTTTCTTCTCTTTTATATAATTTTGCAATTCTTCGCCAATCTTTTCGTAAAATTTACTTTTGTTATCCAATGGGGAGTATATACCGAGTAGCAATAACTGTGTGTTTGGGAGTTGGACTTGTATTCCTATGTAATATCCCTCTTTATCTTTGAATACTTCATCTGTGGGATATTTTGGGTTGACGTATATTACCACTCCTCTCTTTTTCTTTTCAAAAGCCGAAATGTAGCAATTTCCTAATTTAGGATTTTTCAAATACTTTACATCCCGATCTCTAATCTTGGTCTCTCTTTTTTTTTAATCATTTTATTCAATTTCACATTATAAAAAACATACATAGTAACTGACAGTTTACTTGAAATATTTCTGATCTTCCACAGAGATCTAGTTTTACATACTATTTTTCAGTTATATAATACTGTACTACATTTTACAGCTATTTTTTACTCATTGATTCTTGCCTTTCCCTCCCTTATTCCCGCATCGTGATATATACCCTGCCGCCCACTCATATCTTGTCATACATCATGAATAACCAATCTCCATCTGTATACCCAGCAATTACCCACTTCCATTAACCATTTGCCATTCTCTTTGTATCTCTTCATCTGATTTCCCTTTTAGTCTCTGAGAGACCATATCAGCATTTTTATTTTCTATAAGTGTACCCCACCATTGTTCCACTGTAGGTATTTGCTGAGTTTTCCACAACTTAGCATATTCAATCCGAGCAGTTGTTATCGTATAAAGCAGTATTCTCCATTGTTTCTTTACATCCACATCTTCTATTATATCAGTCGTATTTAACAAATACAGTTCTGGTGTCTTAACAAATTGAATTTTCAATAATGCACAAATTTTATTATGTATTACATTCCAATACTTCTTAGCTTTTGGGCACGTCCACCACATGTGGTAGATTGTACCAACTTCTTTCTGACACTTCCAACAATGCCCATTACCTGTTTTGTACATCTTTTTCAATTTGTCTGGTGTCATATACCATCTATAAAAAAGCTTATAATAGTTCTCTTTCAAATTTTGAGCTGTTGTAAATTTCTGTGTTTTTTGCCAGCTCCTTTCCCAAGACTCTAATTGAATTGTATGTCCAATATTCTGAGCCCATATAATCATTGCTGTCTTCACTGTTTCTTCCTGCCTCTCCTGTTGTAATATTTCTTGATACACTTGAGCTAATAAGTGAGAAGGATTTTCAAACAGCCATTTAACTATTCCAGTTTTCTCCTTGTGTTCTATTCCATATGTTTTAGTGTCCATCTGGAACCTTTCAACTAATTGTCTGTAGGGGAACCAATTCAGTACTATTCCTTCTTGTTCTAATTTTTCTCTTGTTTTTACCTTTAAATTATTAGACACTGATATCTCCGTTATGTCTTCGTATCGCAGCCGTTTATCAGAATCTGTCCATCATCCAAAAAAAGCCTCTTGAGGTGAAACCCAAGTGGGCAGCTGCCGTATGTTTTTAGTTTTATAATCTTCCCAAATTTTTAAAAGCGCTTTCCTGATATAGTGATGTGAAAAGTCTTTATCGATTTTTGCTTTATCATAAAACATATAGGCATGCCAGCCCATTCTCAGGTCTGCTCCCTCCAATGCCAGTGTTCTCTTATCTTGTAGGTCTACCCAGTCTTTTATCCATGTAAATGCTGCAGCCTTGTAATATATTTGAAAGTCTGGTAGTCCCATTCCTCCTCTATTTTTTAAGTCAGTCAGGTTGTTCCATTTTATCCTGAGTTTTTTCCCTTGCCATATAAACTTGGTTAAATCTCTCTTCCACTGTATGAAAGGCTTCATATTCAATATTATAGGAAGATTTTGGAACAGAAACACCATTTTTGGCAAAACATTCATCTTTATTACAGCTATCCTCCCCAACATTGAAAGTTGCATCGAAGTCCAAGTTTCCAAATCTTTTTTTATTTCTAACCATTTTTTTTATAATTATTTGTAAATAATTCATTATTTCTTTTTACTATCCAAATACCCAAATATTTAATCTTTTTTCCTTTATTAAATCCTGTTTTTTGCACCAGTTCCCTTTCTTCTTTCATTCATATTTTTAGTTAAGAAAACTGTTTTTTCCTTGTTAATTTTGAAGCCTGAGAAATCTCCATATTCTTGCACTATAGCCATCAATTTCTCAATACATTTCCCTGGATCTTCCAGCAAAAAAACCAAGTCATCAGCGAAGGCTTTTAACTTATATTGATATTTCTCTATCTGCACTCCTCTTATTTCTTTATCTTTTCTTATGGCATTGTTAAGTATTTCCAGTGTCATAATAAACAGCAATGGGGAGAGTGGACATCCTTGTCTCGTTCCTCTATGTAGTTCTATTTTTTGTGTTCTTTCCCCATTAATGACCAATCTTGCTTGTTGTTGGCTATATATAGCTTCAATCCATGCAGCAAATTTATCCCCTGCTTGCATCTGCTTAACTACAGTCTTCAAAAATGGCCAGCTGATCGTATCAAAAGCTTTCTCTGCATCCACAAATATCATGGCCATTTTCCTCTCATTATGCTTTTCATAATATTCTATTACATTTAAGACCGTTTTGATGTTATTTCTCAAAGATCTTTTAGGTAGAAAGCCGTTCTGGTCCTCATCTATCACCTCAGGCAGCATTTTTTTTAATCTTGCTGCTAGAATTGAAGCAAAAATCTTATAGTTGATATTCAAAAGTGACATTGGCCTGTAATTCTTGACCTCTTTCAAGTCTCTTCCTTCTTTCAGAATCAGCACTATATTAGCCTCCTTCCATGTATCTGGAATTCCATCCTTTATTATTTCATTTAAAGTGCTTTGCAACGGTATTGAAATCTCATGATCCATATTTTTGTAATAACTTGCTGTAAATCCATCAGGGCCTGGGGCTTTATCATTCTTCAAATTTCGTATGGCTTCCATCACTTCCATCATAGTTATAGTTTGATTCAGGATTGTTCTTTGATCTTCATTGAATCTCATTGTATTCATTTTATCCAGATATTCCTCCACTTCTTTACTTCTTTCCCCTTTTGGAATCTTACCCATCAAGTCCACATAGTAATTATAAAAAGCTTGTTTTATTCCTTCCTGTTTTGTAATTCTTTTTTATCCTGTTTTTATCTCTGTTATTATGTTTCTGGACCTTCTTTTCCGCAGCATACTTGCCAAAAGCTTAGAAGGTTTGTTAGCTTGTTCAAAAAAATTATCTTATTCTCCTTATTTGTAGCTCTATTTCTTCCAAATTAAGTTGATTTAATTCCTCTTGCTTAACCTTCATTTGTAATCTCAATTGTTTATCCAACGGATTATGTCTCATCTGTTGTCCGATTTCTTTCATCTTTTCCAAAATTCGTTGCTCCGATTTCCTCTTCTCTTTTTGAATCTCTACATTCCATCTGATAAAATTTCCCCGCATGACAGCCTTACTTGCATCCCAAATGGTTTTCATCGATAGCTCCGATGTCATGTTCTCTTTAAAATAATTAATTATCTCTGTTTTTGCTTTCGCTATATACTTCTCCTTTTTCCAGATCTCATCATTCATTCTCCATGTTCTTTCTCTGCCTGGAATTTTCAACTTTAATTGAAGCAGATTATGATCAGAGCATAAATTGGGAAGAATATCCATATCTGTAGTTTTCATCAGCAACTGTTTGTTCACAAGAATCATATCTATTCCTGACATCGACCTATGTCTGTCCGAGTAATAAATATGTCCATCAAGTTGTCCGTTCTTATATCTCCAAGTGTCATATAGATTTAAACTGTCCATCATATTAAAGAAACTTTTAGGAAGTTTACCATTGTTCCAGGGAGTTAACTTTTGCTTAGTCCTATCAACTGAAGGGTTAATTACACCATTAAAATCCCCCCTAACAATAATGTTAGAATTACCTGTTTCATCAAGATATCTCACTATCTCTTCCTGTATTGTAGGGAAGAATTCTCCTTTGGCTCCGTTTGGTGCGTATACCCCTACTATCAATATTTTCTCCTGTTTCAAAGTAACTTCTACCCCTATATATCGTCCATTAGAATCTTGAAATATTTGCTGCGCACCCAATTTTGCGTTTACATATATCAAAACTCCCCTTTTCTTCTTATCTATTGTAGCTGCGAAACAGCTGCCTAATTTCAAATTCCTGACATATCTCAAATCTTGCGTTCTAATTCAAACTTCTTGTAAACATATTATGTCCAAATTTTGTTTCTCTATAAAATGAAAAATCTGTCTTCTTTTGTATTCAGAGTTAAACCCCTTAATGTTCCAAGAGTAAATCTTCAGATCCATTTTGTTGACATTATATTATTCTTATATTAGATCTTACCCTAATCCTTCAATATATCACCATCCACCTCACCTTCTTCTTGTTCATGGGCTCCATATTCAGGTTCCGTTAATTCCTCTTTCTCTGCTTCCTCTTCTTCCTCTTGTGATTGTTCTCTATCTTCCTCTGAAGGTGAGGGCTCAATCTCTTTCTCTCCTTCATGGACATCTTTTTGGAAATCTTTCTTCAATCTATCAATCATTTCTCTTGCTTTATGGATGGAATTAATCCTGTATCTCTGTTGTTTGTAATTGAAAGATAAACCTTCAACCTTTTCCCAACGATAGTTAATCTGATGCTTTAACAGAAGGTTAGCCAACGGTTTATATTCTTGTCTCTTCTTTAAGACTTGATAAGATATATCTTTAAAAATTCTGACATCTTTATCTTCAATCTTCAATAGTCCATCATAACTTCGTTGCAGTATATTGTCTCTGATCATGGTTCTTGTAAAAGTTATAATAATGTCTCTTGGTAATTTCCTCTCTCTCGCGACTCTAGAAGAAACTCTGAACATCCTGTTGATACATGTCTCCATCCTTTCTTCTTCAATGTCTATAAATTCCGCCAAAGCCGCTATTATTTTCCCATAAGATTCTCAACTGAAGTCTCTGGAACACCTCTCAAACGCAGACATCTTTCCCGATATCGTAGCTCCTGATGAGTAATTTGAAGTTCATCCTCTTGTTGCTTCCCTTTTACCTCACGCATCTCCTTTTCAACTTGTTTTATGTGTTGTTTCATCTCCTTAGATTCTGTTTTTAACTTTGTCACATCTTTTATTATATTTTCCAGTTTCTTCCCCAGTTTTTCTATTTCTTGTTTCATATCAGCTCACATCTCTTTCCTTGTTTCTTTTATGTCACTTCTTATGTCCTCTTTCATACTTTTGAGCTCTTCCATCATCTGTGCCATGAAATCCTGAGGTTTCTGTGGCATATCAACAGATGTCTGTCTAGCTGTCTGTGAAGTTGTTGTTGTTGTTGTCGCTGCAGTCGCTGCTCCTCGTCTTGTCCTTTGATCCATTTTACTTGAATAAAAGCTTACTACAAACCTTATGACAATAAAATAGGATCTTATGCAAATATCAAATATTTCTGTTTTATAAACAGTTAATCAATTACAAGTATTAAAATTTATTCTATATGTTATGATTCCTCTTATGAAACCAAATAAAATCTATTTGTTCCCTTCTAAGACCTTCATATAAAATCAAACCATAAATTCATTAAATACAATCAAAAGGCTGTGCCTAGGCCCAATTCTTCCACTCCCCCTCCCAGCCAATGTTATTTCTCCTCTCTTCTCTGGGGCTGTTCCCAGACCTTTGCTGTGAGAAATTCTCCTCCGACTGTGATAACAGGATTCTTCACCGCTCTGCTGCGTGGGGGAAATGTCTCTCTGTATTCTTGTCCTTTCAGCACAGCCCAAACAAATTCTTGTACTTTAAATCCAAATGTTAGACCAGCCAAAAAATAAAATTAACGAGGAACCAATGTTATTTCATCTCGAAGCTCACAGTTTTAAAAAAGCTCAATACAGTTTATTCAATGGTCCACCAAATAAGTAAAATTTACTTTTGTTATCCAATGGGGAGTATATACCGAGTAGCAATAACTGTGTGTTTGGGAGTTGGACTTGTATTCCTATGTAATATCCCTCTTCATCTTTGAATACTTCTTCTGTGGGATATTTTGGGTTGACGTATATTACCACTCCTCTCTTTTGCTTTTCAAAAGCCGAAATGTAGCAATTTCCTAATTTAGGATTTTTCAAATACTTTACATCCCGATCTCTAATCTTGGTCTCTTGTAAACATATTATATCCGCCTTTGCTTTTTCTAAATAATGGAAGACCTGTCTGCACTTGTAGTTAGAATTCAGACCCTTTACGTTCCAGGATATACACTTTAAACTCATTTCTTAGTCTTCTTCTTCTTCTTTAGATTTCTCCTCTGTTCCCAAACTTTGTTGTTCGATTTCTAACTCTTCTTCTTGGTCCTCTTCCTCTCCTTCAATTTCACCTTCATCTCCTTCCTGTTCTAACTTATCTTTTTCTTTTTCTTTTTCATTTCCATTTCCATTTCCATTTTCTTTTTCTTCTTTTCTTTTTCTAAATTCTTTCTTTTTATTTTCAAATATTTCTTTTACTTTTTCAGAAGCTTCATTTGCTTGTGATAGTCATACATCTATATCTCCTTGAGTTCAGGGTGAAAGACACTCCCTCAAGTCTCTCCCACTGATATCTTATATTGTATCTCTGTAAGATTATAGTTAGATTCTTATAATCTTGTTGTCTTCTTAATATTTGATAAGGAACATCTTTAAAAACTTTCACTTCTTTTCCCTCCACTGTTAACCTTTCTTCATAATTTCTCTGTATCAATTTTCCTTTCACCCTTGTTCTTGTGAAACAGATAACAATGTCTCTTGGCCAGTTCTTCTCCCTGGCCATTTTTGAACTAATACAGAAAATCCAGTCTATTTCTTTTTCTAAGTCTTCTTCTGACAAGTCCATATAAACCACAAGTTCAGGTATCAATCTCTCATATAGATCTTCCCCTGCTTTCTCCTCTATTCCTCGAAGTTTCAAGCATCTGTCCCAATATCTCAATTCATGTGTCTCTATTTCTATATTCTGTCTTTTTTGATCTTCTTTCGTTTCCTTCCATTCTTTTTCTAGTTGCTTCATTCTTGTACCCATCTCTTTTACTTCTGTTTGCATTGTTTTCACCTCTGTTTATTTTTTCCATCTTCTTATTGAAAGCTTCCATCTCCTTTCTTATGTCTGCTTTAATTTCAGTTCTTGTCTCTTTTAACTCATGTCTTATCTCTCGTTTGAAATTCCTCAGCTCTTCCAGTATTTTTGTTCCTATCTCAGGTGGAGGTAGAGTTTATTCCAAGGAAGGCCTCCTCTCTACAGCAATTTGAGAGTGTATTTTCTTTCTTGTTGTCATAATGGTATTCCAATGCTTTGCAATACTATATATATTATAATGTCAGTGATTTTATGTACTTATATATTTATATGTATCTCTATTTCCTTATAAATTCTATAAATAATTTCCATTTCCTCTTCCCAATTTTCTGTAAATATCAATCAATAATATATCAATATATTCTCTAGTATATCAAAATATATCAGATTTAAATACAGTTCATCATGTCATATCCTCTATATAGCAATAGAACAAAACCAAATGTTATACTCTTACTATATATGAAACTCTTTACACCCAATTTAACATAAATATATTAACTTAGTCATGTAATTCTTGTAGTTTCTTTTTAACCCAGGAGATGCAGCTCCTTCAACACATTTGACAAGTTCACTGTATTTTCCAACGAATTTAGCTTTCCTTTCAGACTGTCAAGGTCAGTTTACTGATCTTTACTCCTTGATAATCTTCCCTCTTCCCCTCCCTTCTACTTTCCCAACTTCAACAGCTGTAAATAATTGTCTATATCACCAGCCTTCTAATGCATCTTCACATATATTAACCTTTGGTTTAATTATAACACCCTCTTACTTAATTGTAATACCCTCTTATTTCCAAATTATTTCAATTTACACTCTAAATAACGTTATTATAATTATTACAAAGTTATATCACAATTTCAAACTTATTTTGCCCAGCTCAATATTCTCAATCTTAGCGCTCCAGATTCCGTCATCCACCGTTATAGTCTTTCTTGCTCCTTCTTCCTGTTTCGTCGTCTCTTTGTACCCTTGCAATGGAAATCCGTACTATAAGTCCTTTAAATGAACTCTCCTAACTTTATTATTCAATGATATCTCTTTACACTACAAGATCTTTTCTACTTCCTTTTCAGCTGCCCTTCCAAGTCTTTATCTTCTCATTTCTTGACTGCAGTCACCATTCTGATTAATTACTGAGCCATGGTATGGAATATCTTGAATTATATCAGTGTATTTGTCATCTGCTTTAAAGTTAAGTAAATCATACTTTGTAATTATTCTTGTTTTCCTAATGTTCAGCTGTAAACCTGACCTTGTACTTTCTCCCTTGAATTTCTTCAGTAAGTTTTCCAAGTCTTTGCTATCTTCTAATAGTATGGTGTCATCTGTATATTTTAAATTGTCAATTTCCTTCCTCCAATTTTCAGATCTTCTTCCACGTCTAATCCAGTTTTTCATATGATACATTCAGTGCACACTTTAAACATATAGAATGATTAAATATAGCCTTGTGTGATGCCCTTGTCAATTGGGAACCATTCCATAGCTCCATAGTTTCTCCTTAAGGTAGTCTCTTGTCCCGACTATTGATAATGCATCAATACAATCAAATGTTGCAGCGCATCCATTCTTAACAATTAATCCATAGTTTTTCATCTATACAACTAAAGGCTTTGCTATAATCTATAAAGCACAGGCTGATTTCCTTTGGAAATTATTTGGCATGCTCCATTACCCAGTCTGTGCTTGCAATATGATTTCTGGAGCTTCTCCCTTTCCTGCTTAGACATCTTCCATTTATGGCTCCATATATAGTAAAAGTCTTTGTTGTAGAACTTTGAGCATGACTATTAGCATGATCCTGTGATTGCAACAATTCCTGATGTCCTCTTTTTTGGGGGTGAAAATGTATACTGAGGATTTCCAATCTGTGAGCCATTCTTTTATTTTGCATATTGGTTGACAGATTTGAGTTAGAACTAGATTCTGTCTTAGTAGTTTGAAGCAGCTCTACTGGTAGGCCATCTGCTCTGGTGATTTATTTCTCCCAAGTGCTTTGAGTTTTGCTGCCACTTCACTTTCTAAAATTGTAAGTTCATTTTCAAATGGTTCTTCCTTCAATGAAACTGTCATGCTTTCATCTCTTTTATATATCTATTCTGTGGTGTATTGTTTCCAGCATCTTCTTATTTGTACTTGGCATCGGAAAGATGTTGACAATGCTTCCTTCTGAGGAGTACTACCAAGTGTAAGCTAGGGTACCATTGCTATCTCAGAGACATCCACTGCCAGTGTCACCTCCAGCTACTGCCACTGCCTATTAGTTGTTCGGTATGTTTAGTCTGTGTTCTCAGCAAAGCCTGTTTGGCATGGGAGACCCTACCAGCAGTACTGTTACCATCAATGCAGCCTCTTGCCTGACAGGAACATGCAATTCTACCACCACAGAAAGATAGTGCTATGGTGGGACACTTTCATGGTGTCTACCAAATAAAATTCTGTTCAGTAATATTCAAAACAGCAATAAGCAATTATAAAGTTTATAAAAGAAAGTTCTAATAGGAAAATAAATATCCAGTTGAGAAAACCTAAAAGTCTGATAATAGATGAGAGCTAAAAATCATCAAAGGTATGATGAAACACGGCCCAAGTAAAAGCTGGGGGGGGGGGGAGTAAGATATGCCATATCTAAGAGTTGTGGGAGAAAAAAAATATTTTTCCAGGCTTCTGAGCTGTAAAACCTAAAATTGCTTCCTATTTTGTAATACATGAATTGATTTTAATATTGAATTTATTATGCTTTGTTTTTGGAAGTCTTCCTTTTTTTTAAAGCATGATAAGCTTTCAGTTGGGAGGATATATGTCAGAAACTACAAAATAAAAAGTATTATTTATTTAGAGCAGGTGAAATTGTTATCTGTGTTTCTTTGTATTATGAATGTATTTGTTACCTTTATACTCTGTTTCCTTCAAGGAGCTCAAGCTGATACACATGGGCTTTCTATCCCATTGCCACCCTGTAGTGTAAGTTATACTGAAAGATGATGACTGGTCCAGTTATCCAGTAAGTTAAATGCCTGAGTGAACATTTCCTTGTTGTAACATTACACCACACTGGCTCTCTTACCAACAATGCAAATCCCATGTGACTCTGTTAACTGTTATGCCAATACACTCAAAACATGTTGGTGTTCTTTTAAAAAATAGATTAATTCACATCATTCCCCATCTCATTAAAATTGTATTTTTGTAGGTGTATGAAGAAGAGTTTTCTTCTTGTCCTAATACTGTGAACTAAACAAGTTAAAAATCTGTGGAGATATTAATGTTGTAGCAAGCCATCAAAGAAAAAGGTAGATGAAATTTTTGTTTCATTTTGTTTTTTTTCTTTTAATAATACTTTACTAATATTCACAGAATTGTCTTATTTGTTGCAGTCCAGTAAAGTAACTTGCCCAAGCTCTGGTTTCTGGTCATATTGCCAGTGAGCCAAAAATTTGATCTCCTGATATAATCCATTACTTTCTTTCTTCCTCACACTTTCTTATTATCTGACAATAGTAAGTCAGTGTTTTGTAATCACTAAATAGATTAAGTTTTCATTCAGCTATTTGGAGAGCTGTATATATGGAATGATGTGGGAAAAACTGAAATTAATTTATTTGTCCATTCAGAACCAGGACTTGGGGTGTTTCGTACTTACTTAACTATTGAAAATACAGTTATTTCTAGGTTTGAAAGTCTAAATTTGAAAGCTAGTGCTGAAATACAGTTCAACCTCTTCCCCTCACCCCTAAGATTCTTCTTATCTGTAACTCCTATATGTCAGACAAATATGACAGAATCCTGTCCATGCTAGGAAGAGGTCTTGAATTTGCTCCATAAAAACTGGAGAAAAACTTATTTCAATTTTGATTTGGGGGAGAAAAAATACCTACAATTCTCAAAGCACGTATTCAAGTCAGAAAGAACCTGAATTTTTAAAAATTCAAATGCAGGGCAAAACAAAACTCACAGGTTGGAATGGATTTATAGCAAGTGTACCTGCTGACCAATGTTCCATGGTCAGATGAGAATGTCTGGAGCAGAACATGATATAGGAAAGACATGTTCAGATAAATGTTATCAACCTATTGGATAGCTAATATGCTAGTTGATTTTTATTGCTCCTATATAAGCTGAAATTCTTCTGACTATATATTCTTTGGAGGGCTTGTATGTATTTGAAGGTGATGCTTGTTCTTCAGTGGTGTGTCATGGGAAAACAAATCACTACCCTTGTGAATTCACTTTCATTGTCAATATTGCCTCAAGGGGTAGCACTTGACAGTTGGAGATGAACTGACACTTCTTGCCTGTGAAGAACTTGTCAGTAAGATGGAAGACCTTCCTGGACAAAATCTTCGCTTCGAGGTAGAGAGAATGCAATTTCAAATTATTGCTTCACCATGTCCACACGCTGGTGTGTAGGGGGGGAGAAGTCAGAAAGCTGACAAAATATCTTCTTTGAGGAAATGTACTGTTACTTCAGGACATGTTTGCTTCATTTGGACAAGCCTGAGGCAAAGAATTGTTCATAGCTGAAATCCAAAACTGATGCTTCATGCCTCAGTCCTCCTTATCTGGGCTTTTCACCTTTATAGGGAAATTAATTTCAATTCCACCAACATTCCATTCTTGAGACAAACGTAAGATTTGTACTGTTCTGCTATACTACAAATTGGATTACTTAAGTAATGTGGTGGATGCTACACTGTTTGGCAGGAAAGCTGTCATTTAAATTCCAGAGACAAACACTACTATGATCATTTGTGTGTATGATATGTTACATACCTTAGTGCTAGTTAGTGGATTATACTTCAAAACTGCCCTGCTGTGTGTATGATAGCAACTAATAATAATAAAAATGTGGAAATGAAACGCATAGAAATATGTCAACTATTTGCTCCTTTCTTTCTCTCTTCTCAGTTCCAAGATATTTATTCACTATTTCAATATGCTCTCACACTGTAGCATGATGACAAAAAAGAAGAAAAAAAGATGGTCTAAATTTAAAGTGATCTCTATTTAAAGACTTGTCTGACTTTATTTTAAAAAGTAAGAAGGGAGTTCAGGCCTTCACGTTTAATCTCATTTGTTGTGTTAGCCATTTTTCTCTAACTATGAATATAATGCAAACTGCTGGTTCCTTTGCTTGGATTATCCTTACTGACCTTATCTTCATGTAATATATATCCTTTCATTCACTTTGGAGTCACTTATATGGTATAGCTACAGTCTTTGGATTTCAGCCTGCTAGCAGATGTCTATAATTTTTTGCTCAGAAGGCAGTCCTATGAAGTGCAGTGAAGTTTACTTCTAAAGAAGCGAACATAGGTTTTCAAGCCTTAAGGTGGAATTTATGCATGAGGAATCCTGACTTCATCCATTATGGATTGTGGGTACATTCTTCGTGGACAAATCAAATGCGATCATCCCATTTTTTAAAAAATTATGCAGGAAGATCTAGATTGCTTCTTCAAACCATATTGAAAATAAAGCTAATGTAAGTTCTTAAATATTTTTATTGAATGCTACATAGAATTAGCTTTTTCAAACATTATTTGTATGCTGAAATTTCTAGAGGTGTTTCTAATTTCCATTTGGTGCTTCTGACACACATTTAGTAGGTAATTTAAATTATAATTTTACTTCACATTTTGGAAATGGAAGATCTTTAAGTGTTCAAAATACTCTAGTAACATACACCATAACATACATTATAATACTGTAAGTTCTTACAAGAAAGCACTATATTATTATATTGTACTAACATCTCCATTTATATGTACAGTGTATGGATGTGTAAAAGTATGGTCAAAATATACTTTATTGTAGTTAGTGTATTTTGATTTTGATATACATTTTTGTTTTTTCATACGTTTACTGTACTTACATTTGTTTTTATTGATTTTTAATAAAGTACATTAATGTTGAAAGTACTAACTTTTCACGTTTTTACCCATACAAATACTTTTTCTCTCTGTCTGTCATATACTTACTTCTCTCTTGACTTACTGGTTCTTGGCCTACTGTACTATGGGTCATGGAATACAACAGAATGGCACATGACAATAACATACTCTAAAATCCCAGATTTCCTCTTAATTTATTCACACTTTTAGGAAACAATGTCACCAGCTAGTAAAACCACCTAAAATTCAGAAAGAACTTCCTGATGGGCAAAGCTGTCTTGCAGTGTGGTGGAATCTCCTTCTTGGAGGTTTTTAAACAGATGCTGGAAGGCCATCTGTTGGGAGTGGTTTGATGAGGGTATTCCTGCATGGTAGGGGGTTGGACTGGGTGGCCCGTGTGGTCTCTTCCAACTCTATGTTTCTATGATTCTATGATGTGGGTTCCTGCATGGCCTCTGTGATCTCCTAAAATTCTATAATTCTAGGAAAACTTCAAGTTCTGAGCAAAGTCTACTCCTAAAATCATTTTACAAGAAAATCTAGCTGTTTTGACTGAATTACAAATAGAAGGCATACATTGGAACTTAAAAACAAAAGCCGTGCATGTATTGACCATGACATTCAAAGCAACAAAAAAACATTTTGAAAGATTTGTGCTACCTGCAGCTGCTAACTAGGGGCTGAAGAAAAGTACTTAACTATAGTTTCTCAGTTTCTCATGGCAAATTACGACCAGTATGAGACTGCAAACTAAAAATGAAGTCCTGTGCACTACAGGAGAAGAGAGAACATAATGATTTTAAAAAAAACACACACATTTAAAGTTCATGAATGGAGTCTGGCAGTAGAATGAACTCAGCGGTTTAAGAATGGGTGGGCTCTGCCTTGGAAGCCCATGATCGCACTCCAAAGAGTGATTCAAACAGCATTGTACAGAATTCTTACAAGAACATTTAGTGTCAGCAATTGGAGAACAACAGTCTATTATGTATACAGACTCACCAATACAGGGCAAGCACTATTTCCAAACTCTGTATATATCACACTTGTTCTGTGTTTAAGCAAACTGTTTTCTT
This sequence comes from Cyclura pinguis, assembly GCA_030412105.1. Lineage (NCBI taxonomy): Eukaryota > Metazoa > Chordata > Lepidosauria > Squamata > Iguanidae > Cyclura > Cyclura pinguis. The sequence goes on from CM059602.1 coordinate 167,193,363, forward strand.
CAATATGGCTCTACTTCTTTTAACCTTATGGTGCCTCCATCATGCCTTGTTTTCAATGCCTGATGAAAGGCTCTCCCTTCATATTCCAACTGCCACTGCCCCACAGGGACAGACGAAGCAACCAGCATTTTCTGATCATAATCCCCTCCATCATTCCCTTTTCCTTGTGTTCTGTGTCTTAGACTTTAAGCCTGAGGGCAGGGAATTGTCAAATTAACAATGTGTAAGCTGCTCTGGGATATTTTTTGGCTGAAGGGTGAAGTATAAATACTCCAAATAAATTAATAAATAGAATATATATTTTATTTCCTCTAATAATGTTATATCAGAATATACAGCCGAACTTTTCCCTGTGTTCATGTCCTTATCCTCACAACAAATGGGTTTCATGGCTCAATAGAGACTTGAACGTGGACTTCCCATGTCCCAGCTCCACATTCTAAGAGCTACACAGCACGATGGTTTCATCTCTCCTCAGAACTTTTTGTTCTTTATAAAGCTGAAGCTGTGCCTGCTGTTTGGCATACATCTTTCCTTTCCTACCTCTGGCCTTAGCTAGGGTCTAGTCCAACTAGCTGCCACAGATGAGGGACAAACCTTACCACATGCCCCCTCCCCTTAGCATAAATCTTTACCTGTAGCACAGGAGTAGGCATATACCTGTCTTCCTCAGTACACAAATAAGGTGAAATCATGAGATCTGTATGCACAGGTATGCTTGCGTTGCTCAACAGTGGAATAGATCATGGGCTCTCCATCTTTCAGCATCTTTAAACAGAAGCTGGGTGAGTATCTTTCAAGAATCCTTTAATTGTGTATTCCTGCATGGCAGGAAATTGGACTAGATGGTCCTTGTGGTCCCTTCTGACTCTGATTCCCTCATGAGTCATGATTGGAATGTAGGAATAGCAGGGTATAACCTATTTTGCAGAAATAGACCAAACTAGAAAGGAGGAGGAGTAGCCTTATATGCCAAGGATGTTTTCACCTGTGGAGAGATCCATGACCTAAATCCAGGAAGCCAAGTTGAGACCACCTGGGTAAGAATTAAGGGAGTCAGAAACAATAGGGATGTGATTATGGGGGTTTGCTACAGGCCTTCAGGGCAGCCTGAGGACTTGGATGATGCCTTCCTGGAGCAGACGACCACACATTCAAAAAGGAGAGGTGCAGTAGTAATGAGAGATTTCAACTATCCTGGTATATGTTGGTAGTCAAACTCTGTCAAGACTGCAAGGTCCAACAGGTTCCTTGCTTGTCTTGCAGACAATTTCATGGTCCAGAAGGTGAAAGAGGCCACAAGGGGATCAACTATTTTAGATCTGATCCTGACCAACAGAGATTACCTTGTGATGAGGTGGAGGTGGTGGGATCCTTAAGGGGGAGTGACCATAGTCTACTGGTATTTGTCATTCAGTGGGATGGAGAAGCCAAGTGTAGCCAGACACTCATTCTAGACTTTAAAAAAGCTGATTTCTGTAAACTTAGAGAGTTTCTTGCCAAAATTCTGTGGTCAAGAATACTGACAGAGAGAAGAGTTCATGATGGATGGGAGTTTCTTAAAAGTGAGATACTGAAGGCACAATTGAAAACTGTGCCAATAAGGAGGGAAAATGGTAGATGTCTAAAGAAACTGGAATGGTTGACTAAAGAACTCTCAGCTGAGCTAAGTGTTAAAAGAAGCATGTAAGGGAAATGCAAGAATGGTGAAACCACCAAAAAGGACTTCAAGCAAATGGCCAGGAGATGTAGGGAGAAGGTCAGAAAAGCTAAAGTGCTGAAAGAACTCAGACTTGCTAGAGACATTAAAAAAACAATAAAAAGGGCCTTTTTAGATATGTCTGCAGCAAAAGAAAAAACAAGGAAATGATAGGATCACTGTGCGGAGAAGATGGCCAATTACTAACAGGGGGAAGAGAGAAGGCAGAACTACTCAACATCTTCTTTGCTTCAGTTTTCTCCCAAAAGGATAGAACTACTCAACATGGGAGGGTGGGGAGCACGTGAGGAAGGGGGGGGAATGCAGCATAGAATAGGTGGAGAAGTAGTATAGGAATACCTGGCTAAACTAGATGAATTCAAGTCTCCAGGGCCAGACGAATTACATCCAAGGATACTAAAAGAACTGGCAGAAATCATTCAGAACCACTGGCAATAATCTTTGATAACTCTTGGAGAACAGAAGAAGTCCCAGCAGACTGGAGGAGGGCAAATGTCATCCCCATCTTCAAGGAGGAGAAAAAAGAGCACCCAAATAATTACCACCCAGTCAGCCTGACATCAATACCAAGAAAGATTCTAGAGCAGGTTATTAAACAGTCAGTTTGTAATTACTTAGAAAGCAATGTTGTAATCACTAAAAGTCAACATAGAATTCTCAGGAATAAGACCAGACTAATTTTATCTCTTTTTCCGATAGTTACAAGATTGATAGATGAAGGGAATGCTGTGGATGTAGCATATCTTGATTTCAGTAAGGCCTTTGACAAAGTTCCCCTTGACATTCTTGCAAAGAAGCTAGTAAAATGCGGGCTGGACAGGGCTACTGTTAGGTGGATTTGTATTTGGTTGATTGACTGAACCCAAAGAGTGCTCATCAATGCCTGTTTTTCATCCTGGAGAGAAGTGACTAGTGGGGTGTCACAGGGTTCTGTTCTGGGCCCAGTGCTATTCAACATCTTTATCAATGACTTGGATGAAGGAGTAGTGGGCATGCTGCTCAAATCTGCAGATGACACCAAATTGGGAAGGGTTGCTAACACACCAGAGGACAGGATCAAAATTCAAAATGACCTTGACAGATTGGAGAGCTGGGTCAAAGCTAACAAAATGAATTTCAACAGACACAAATGTAAGGTCCTACACTTAGGCAGAAAAAAATGGAATGCACAAATATAGGAGGGGGACACGTGGCTGGATAACAGTATGTGTGAAAGGGATCTAGAAGTCTTGGTAGATCACAAGCTGAACATGAGTTAGCAGTGTGATGTAACAGCCAAGAAAGCCAACACAATTCTTGGTTGCATCAATAGGAGTATGGTGTCTAGATCAAGGGAGGTAATGGTATCACTCTATTCTGCATTGGTTAGACCTCATTTGGAATACTGTGTCCAGTTCTGGGCACCTCAATCCAAGAAAGATATCAGCAAGCTGGAATGTGTCCAGAGGAGGGAAACCAAAACGGTGAAAGTTCTGGAAGCCATGCCCTATGAGGAGCGGCTTAGGGAGCTGGGTATGTTTAGTCTACAGAAGAGAAGGTTAAGAGGGGACATTATAGCCATGTTTAAATATTTGAAGTGCTGTTATATCTAGGAAGAAGCGGGGCTTGTTTTCCCCTGCTCCAGAGACTAGGACAAGGAGCAATGGATTCAAACTACAGGAAAGGAGATTCCACCTGAACCTCAGGAACAACTTCCAGATGGTCAGAGCTGTCCAGCAGTGGAATATGTTGCCTCAGAGTATGGTGGAGTCTCCTTCTTTGGTGGTTTTTAAGCAGAGGCTAGATGGCCATCTGTTGGAAATGCTTGATGTGTGTTCCTACATGGCAGGGGGTTGGACTGGATGGCCCCTGGGGTCTCTTCCAACTCTATGATTCTATGATTCTAAGCCTTATAGCTTCTTTGAGTCCCATTTGAGAGAAATGAAGGATATCAATCAACTAAATAAATAAATAAAGCAACCATTCTACTTTATGTATGATTTTTAAAGAATCCTTGTAACCCTGATAAGATCTTTCTTAGGCATATGGGGCTCTCTTGGTTTTCACAATGGATGCACTGGCTGCAAACCACACTTCAATAATATTGTTACAATGGGGCAACCTCGTATGTCTGCAGGAGCCATCTTGCTTCCTGCAGTTGCTTTTCTTTCTATCTTACCCTTTTTCCAACTCATTTCTCCCTGTACCTGAACTCATCTTTCAAGACATCTGTCATGATGTGGGTATTTGCCACCTTTGTTCATTAAATGTTTATCTATTTAGAATAACATTTATACTGAATGCCTTGACAAGTGCCCAATTGTGGCACACAGTCTCAGATTCAGCTTGATGAATATTTAATGCCAGAAGAATTTTATGTATTCTATGTATTTATTTATTTCTGAGTACCTCCACTGAAAAGTAATAAGCACATCTTTCTGCTTCTGATTTTCAAAAATGTTAATTATTTTAAATACATGTTTTAGATATATTTTCCCTTCCCTTTGGGGATATATTATGAAATGCAGAAACGTGTTTACACACACATACACAAACCTGATAACTGACAACTTAATGTTATCCAAGAAATCTTATCTACATGATGTTTATACCACATATTTCTTGTTTTATTTTTGTTTTTTTTCCTAAATCATGACTGGGCTAAATTTCTTTGTGTAAATAAATAAGTAAGACCCTGATTTAAAACCCACTGCTTCTATTGAATTCAATCCCTGCAGGCAAAGATTTATTGTGTTTAATATATTTTAAAACTATCACATAACAAGTTATTTATCTCTGAGTAGGTGGGTGTTAATTTTTTTTTCATTTTTTTTAAATGAAGTGAGAAAAATGTGTCGTGTCTCTTCTGCTGCTAGGTTTTCCTTCCCACAGCAAAAGTAGCTTGTTGCCCAAGATCTCAGTGTATACAAGTGAAAATATGGAATTCCAGGAATTTTTAAAAAGATGCCCATAGATAGATAGATAGATAGATAGATAGATAGATAGATAGATAGCTTTCAGTGGGTCAACCACAAAGGGACAAATTAACCCCAGATCCTGCCAGAGGCACCCTTCTCCAATATTCCATCTAAGTGGCATACAATGACCAAAATACCATCTAAACATGGTGACACAGCAGCAAAAAGACCGTCCAGATATCTCTGTACAAACAAGCCCTACAGGTAGTTGGCACCATGTTTCCAACTGTGATCATACTCCCTAAAGGGTCCCAGGAGGCCATTTTTGCTTGAAAACAAGGTGCCTGTTCTACATATGCAAGTTTTCTAATGGCAATTTTGTATTTTTTTTCTCCTTTTTGCATCTTTTTTCTGCAACACTACATTTCAGTGGTGTAGTTACTACTTGAGTAGCAGCAAGAGCAGCAAGGATGAGTTCAAGAGACATAAATTGAAGAGTGCTGTACACAGCTCTTGGGCCACATATCCTCTGCCCTAGAACTAGAAATGAACTACACAGAACAGCAAATTAATACTCCCCCTCCAAAAAAAAATAATGTTGTGGAAAGCCCAGAAAGTACCAAATAATTCTCAATACATTTTTAATAGATGCAAGTTCCCCCAGGTAAAATGCTGTCATTGTAGAAAGTCCTATATGAAATTTGCACAGTTACCTTTAGCCTTAGGGATAAACAAATCAGTTTATTTCTGATTCCTTTTACTTCTGCATTAATTTATGATTGCATCTTTTTTAAAAAAAATGTATTTAAAATTAAAAATGCATTTTAAAATACGTATTTTAAATTAAAAATACATTTTATAGGTGTCTAACTGGTTTTTAACAGCCAGGAAAGACACAGATCCTATATGTAAGGATGGCTCTCACCAGATCCTATATATAAGGATGGCTCTTACCTCTCTAAGCATCCTGTTCACATCCTCAAATTGTACAAATTGAAATGCATCTAGTAACATGGACAAACCAGGGCCAAGGTTACATTCACAGGACATGTACCAGCCGATTCATCTAAATCAGAGTGGTTCCAAGCAATTTTTTCTGCAAATATTTTACCTCTGTTCCTATGCTACTATGTATCCCAAACTTATTGAAGTGAATTACAGAATCATAGCCTTTCCCAAAGACACATCTGCAAACAGAATTCCTCAGACACACAAGAACAGATTAGAGGGTTGGAGGACAATCTGAGATGGCTCCTTCTCAGTCCATTAAGGGGACTGTATGGAAGTGCAACTTCCTCTGAAACTTTCCTCTGGAAAGGTGTTTCTTTTTCTTTTTCTGTTTCGAGTTAGAGTGAAAATAGGTGGCAAATACATAATATTGGAAGAAAGGGGGAAAAAAACATATTCCTTTTTAAAGAAATGGGGCTAAATTCACCCAGTTTCTTTTTCATCTTGTTCAAAATCCCTACAGCTGTTTTGGAACTAGAACAAAATTCTTCTTTCTCCCCATGAAGTTAGCTATAAACTCACAGTGAAGAAGGAGTGTAGAAACCAGATCTAGTTAGGGGACAGTAGCAACCACAGTGATGGTAGAGAAGAGAATCAACACTGGGGCATGTAGGATCAGAAAAAGCAGCAAACACACTTCTGGTCATTTATCACCACTCTCAGCTCTGCAGTCCAAGGCAGTTACTTCACTGTGCCTTATGGTACAGCCAGTCATAGTAATGAAATGACAGGCAAACTGCAGTTTCTGATTTTATGTTTGTTTGCTCACACTTTTTAAAGACAAAGGAGCCCAATAAAAGATACTGTTGATATTGACAATAATTTGGATCAACAACCCTCTGGGCTCTAGACTGATTGGGTATGTCTAGGTTCAATCCTCACATTTCTGAGGTCTTTGATGCATTTCAGTGAAAATAAAAATGACAAACAAAACCACCTGCACATTTGAGTTATAAAAAGGCATATGTTTAAACAATGGACATAAACTTGTCTTTGTTAATGTGTCAGTAAGAATGTGCACAAATATGTATTCATTTTGGGAAACACAAAAAACACACAAATTTTGATGCAGGAAGATTTAAAAAAAAATCTTGCAGTCTCCCTCTCCCCAAACTAAAATATGATCAGAATGGTAAGGTTTCCAAGAAAGACTACAAAAATGAGTGTGCTAGGATTTTTAAATCCCTAATGAAAGTATATATATACACACACACACATAAGTTACTACAAGCTCAGTGATGAATTTTGCTTTATATGTTAGGAGGCAGTGTATCTACTCTTCATTTTAATCAGATCTAAAGGAGATATCCAAGAAACTTAATTTTCTCTCCATAATAAATTCAGCATGGAGGATCATTCACTGCCCCACCAGCCACTACTGCACAAACAAGAGATTCTAACATAAAACAATAGAACTAGTTATACCAATTGCACAAAAATCCATTCAAAGGTAAGCAATTGACACTTATGAATAAAGATCGCAGAGTCTGAGGGAGAAATAGCTAATTCACCCATGAAAGAGATTTCCATTGATATACCTGTTGCACTTGCAATTTGTAAATTCCTGAGAGTCCGAAGCCCTTGTTAATCTGCTGGAAGTCATGCTGAACCCACCAGTAGATCCTAATCTACCTTCTGTTGGTCCCTGTGCTAGGTGACCATTCCAATAATGTTCCAAACTATGAGTCTGCAATAAAAAAACCCACTAGATTCATACACTGGATCCCCTTATTCATGAAGAGCCTGACAGCAATGGGGAAAGTTTAGGGTGCAAAGAAAAGGTGGAAACAAGGCAATGCTGTTTTTCACCTCAGCAGCAGTGAGACTTCAGTTCACTGTAGCCATCAGGAGGGTCTTTCTAATTGGCATGATAGTATTGACAAGAAGCATCTGCAGTGGTATCACAAGCAAAAGTCAGAAGCAAAAGAAAAAAAATGCACTGGCAGGTTATTGGCAAAAACTGATGCCTAAGCTGTTGGATTGGCAGGGTCACTAATCACTCATTATCCTTACTCTCAAGACTTTTTTGGCTCTGGAAAAGAAAAGCTCCAGATTAAGCATTTTAAATCCAAACATGTGCTGCTCATTAGTAGTTCCTTGACACACCTGTTCTGCTTTTAAGTCAAAGTGCCTGTTTTTGCTTGTGTGATAGTTTACACACTGTGTGCTCTGGAACTGGCTATATGGTGTGGCGGGGAACGAATCAGATTTCCTGTTACTGTTGCCTTGTTGGGAGAGAAGTGATCAACTTCTTGCCTAGCTTCCTGAATGTCACTTCCTCTGAGGCTTCCACAATGCAACTGATCCCCCAGCAGCTGTGGATAATGCCAAAAATTGGGTCAATTGTTTAATGCTGTTTAAACTTTTAGTACTACGTGCTATTTTAACTGTTTAGATTTAATTTATATTGCAAGGCACTTTGAGTCCCATTTTGCAAGAATGGTGATGCATAAATGAAATAAATAAATTATAAAAGAGGTTTTGTAAAAGAACAGATAACTTGTCAAACCGGAGAGGGGAACTCATTAAAAGAGGGTCTCCATCTCCATCTCCTCCTCAGTAATTCAGCTAGCCCTTAATATTTGTGAGTTTAATTATCATGGATTTAACTGTCTGTGAGTTTCTCTCCCGCCACCCCTGACCTCAAGTGCATCTTTTCCTAGGGGAACCTTCCTTCTCAGCCACTCCAGTCAGGATTCAAAGTCCTTTTTTAAAGCTCACCTCTGGTCCTCCTCCTCATCCACCAACCAGTGCCTGGCCAACTAAAGACTGCTCATACCCTGATTTCTCAGCACCATGAACCCTCTCCCAATGCCCCCCCCACCTAAAGGAGGAAATGGGCAAGACATAGGAAGTATAAGGCCATCATGCTGACCCACATCTTTTCCCTTTCTTTTCCTTGACCTGATTTGGATTCTGGGTGCCCACTGTATCCACCATGCCATTGTGCCTTTACACACACACACACACACACGTTGATATTTGTGGTTTTTCCACTTTTGTGGAGGTCCTCTGCCCCTAACCCTAGTAAATGTGAAGGGCCCACTGTACTTTCACTTTACTTTCACTCTCATATGTGATATAGTGGAGCCATTGCTCATAAGGTGAAACTGGGCATTTGGATTTACTAAGAAAAGTGGCATTATCTGCCACCCAGCTCCTGTTCCCTCTGAGTTTCACTACAATCTTCATGGTAGCTGGAGTACAGCTTGGAAGCTGAAAACAACTACTAGTTATTTGTAATTAATTCCTTTTTCCCAAAGCAAAAGTTGCTTTATAGTTGTGTTTTTATTAGGCATAATTTCATTCTTTGTTAAGTGTAACACTTTTGGTTAATTTTACAGTTATAGGAGGGTGGCTTCACTAAACAATGGAGTCTTAGAGGTTTCAAGGTCTGCATCATATTTGTGTCTTAGACTTTGCTGTGGGTATTGAGGTATCAACAAGGCAGATAGGAAAAGAGCATGTTTGTGCTACAGAAGCATACAATAGCTTGAAACATATGTGTTTATTATACTTAACTAAAAATTACTATTCAATTACACTAGCAAAGTGGGAAATAAATACTTTATTGTGTTAACTGACAACCTTCACGAAGGAGAAGCTATGGGCTAAGTCCAATTACTGGTCATAACTAGAGTAAACTCGTGAAAATTGGATTTACATAGTCCTGAAATACCCTTTAACAATTGATTTAATGGGTGGACTCTAACTGGGACAGGCAATTGGACATAGGCCTATAGCTGTAACTAATTACTTTTGGAAAGTGATTTTTCTGAGCTGAAGGGAACCAATGTATTGTTGTGATCTAGCCTTGTTATTTTGCAAATTGTTTAGGCTGAATTGGTTTAGCATAGGCAATTTAAAAATGCAGTAAGCCTAGTTAGAATGAAAACAAAACAAAACAAAAAGGATACAACTGGTCTGTTAATGTGGATGGTCACAACTGATCACATTTTTGGAGTCTCCCGAGGGTGATGCTATGGCAGTTTTCATGGTCAGCATTTCTATATCAAAATTCATCAACACACCACTGGCTCTCATGTGGCAATACAGGGATTAGAAAGGTGTCTTCATTTACAAACTTTAGGAATACAGCCTTCTTGTAGTCCATGCCATTTAGCAGGTGTTCATTTTGGGGTTGCCAGTTGAAGATCACGCCTGCCCCTGAAGTATTCAGGCCAAAACCTGAGAGCTAGAGGCAGTCTGTAGTGGCACAATTAAGTTTTATGTGTCAAGAACCAGCTATAGTTGCCACAGCTTCTCATTCAAACACACACAGAGAGAGAGAGAGAGACAACATGTTTTCTTGTTTGGATATTAAGTCAGAAATCTTAACTAAAAGGGGTGTTCCTAGATCAAAGTTAAATCAGGGGGTTATTCCTTCTAATTTGCAGGGAGATGGGATAAGGAATAATATAATTAGTCTACTCACTTTTACTCAAAAAGTAGACACGCAGCAGATCAGAGGGTGAACCCTAAGACAATGACAGGGAAGGAAGGAGGAAATAAACTAAGGCCCTTTCTGCATGTGGGGGGGGGGGACAGGTGAAAACACCCTAAAACAGAGCTTACCTGAAGCCAGGTAAGTCTGTCGCCACACGGAGCAGCGCGAGCTCGCTGTTCCACAGTCCTCCGGTATCCCAAATGGCGGCTTCCGGTTGGTGGAGGCTTTCCACCAACCGGAGAAACTCACCAGCCAGAAGCCCGCCCCTGGCAGATCTGCAGGCACGCACTTGCACGCACCTGCAAATCCACGTCGGAGCCGGGCGATGGAGTGGCACGGGGCTGCACGCTCCGTGCTTTTTAAAAACCTTGAAAAAGAGTTTTTTAAAAAGCACACAGTGCGGCTAGTTCCGGCTGCTCCTGAGTGGATTCTGGTGTGGAACTACAAAAAGTAGTCCACGCCAGTCCATTCTACGGTGCAGAAGACCCCCGTGAGAGGTCGCTCTGCACCATTACAGAAGTCTGGTGTGGAAACGGCCTAAATTTATGCATAGACACTCCACATACACACACATACACCAACCTCTAATAGTTCAGCTGGAGATTTGCACCTAGCCTTTTCCCCTTGCCTGTAGCTGAGCCTAGCAGACCTGAAAAATTTACATCCTCATTTTTCATCTGGAGATGACCCACAAAAACTGATGACTCAGGGTTGGCTCCCAAGACATGACAGCCCTAGTTCCTCTGTAAATTCATTCTGTCTCATTTCTAGGATGCCTTGTACATGAAGGCACCTTCATTTAATTTTTCATACATATATCTATTTTAATTTGTGTTCTTGAACACATTCTTAAATTAAAAAAAAGGAAACTAGCCATTTAAAAGTGCCTTTTCTAAATGTATGCATTTCTAAATGTACCTTTTTTGCCATAAAACACACACTTCTGGAAAGTGTTTTGTTTTCAAGATGAAAACTGCCTGGTAATATTGAAAGAAGTGTGAAATCCCAGCAGATAATTATATTCTAACTTACACTTTTAATTGGGGAGTTTCAGCTTATGTCAGTTCACACCCAAATTCACAAAGAATGAATTTCTCAAGCATTTCTACTTTCCAGACTATTGTAAGAATTGTGAATATCATCTATGTGAAGTATTTTAAACTCCCTAATGTGAAAGATAAATCCTAAGCATTCTTAACTACTGTTATACTGTTGAGCTCAGATATTCTTCTTGAAGAATCACTCTCTTCTTTTTTGAACCAGTTACAAAAGAAATTACCATTGCTTATATAAGACATTGTTTGTTCGGGATTTTTTGTTTATTTGTTTGTTTGTTCATTTTGTTTTTAAAGTGACTTTCTAATATATGTTTCCACCTGAACCAACACCATCAGTCTGGAATCTTTGTAACAGGATTTTTATTCTGTGTGTATGAGTGTGCATTAAGTATCAGAGTCAAAGCAATCACAGAAAGCTTTTGTTCTACTGGCAAACTTTAGGCTTGCTGATTAAGTTGCAAAGGGCATTCACAGACAACAACGCCTGTGAGAATTTGCAAAGCCATCTTTGGTTATTTCAAGAGAAGTCTCTGCACTTTCTTGGTCAGTTTTATAAAAGTCCTTTTAAAAATAAAATAAAAACCAAAAGAGAACAGAAAAGGACAAGAAACCTTCTAATCAAAATTCATGTGTTTGTGAAAGTGACTTTGATAGTAGATTCTGGGAAGATGAGTTCTTAGATGTGGCCAACCTTTTGGGAGACCCGTGCTGTCTCTGATGTGCTCTTTAACATTGTTTGTGTCTTATTTTCAGTCTCTCACTTGGCTGGTACCAGGAAGAATCTGGCGGGTGGTGGCTGAAGGTCTCCTTGAAGATTGGCTGGACTCACTGGAATGCCACCACCTGCTGCTTTATTTTCCTATTGGCTGGCTATTATTAAAGTCAACAAGGCAACAATAGAAAACTAATAAGAAAACCTTGTGGGAAGCTGAATTTTCATTGTCAACTCAAATTCCTCTGGCTGAAGATTCAGACAGCAGTTGTACATCCCATACCTGCTGTTATTTTTTTTCTCCTTTCCCTTACTAATTAATCCCTGCAAAGCAAGCAGTGGCACAGTTAATTTTTTTCTCCTGTCTTCATCCCAGGCTTGGTGTGCATGGTGTGGGCTATAATGGAATAGCAGGATTCTTTTGTTGCTTGGGGTTGTTATATATTTGTTTAAAGCCAACCTTCCTAGGAATTCTGGGTTTAAATAACTCTTCTGTTGGGATATAGAAGATTTAAACTTGAGGTGGATGGGGCCTTGAAGAGATTGACTTAATGGAGGTTTAGCAAAGATAGTGTTCATTCCTTATTGTTGAACTTTTGGTAACAAGTGGCTTTGAACAGGGATCTTTCTTGCCTGTGTTGTAAAGCAGTCTTAATGCAGAGATCAGTCAATAATAATAATGCTTACTATTTGCATAATGTTTACAAGCATTTAATAGGCATTACTTTAGTAAACCTTAAGCAAGGTCAATATTGCTGTCCCTGTAGCACAGATGTAGGGAGAGACGTGGGAAGTAAAGCTGCAATATTGTGTCTTGCACATGATCACCTAGTGAATTCATGGAAGGGGTGCCATATAAACTGTGAACTTCCTGGTTTATAGTCTTATAAATGTTGTGCTACACCAATTTTTATTCTTATCAGAAGATATATGGCATTTTACAGATGGTGTTTGATTTTTCAGAATAATTCTTATTAAGCACAAAAAAAGTATGTATGTGTGTGTGTGTATGTATGTATGTATGTATGTATGTATGTATGTATGTAAGAGTCAAGAACATATACAGCTGCCTCACTTACCTGGTGGCATTTTTGTGGTTTGGGGCAGCTGCACTTCTCCATGTGGTTCCCTATATTCTGGTTGCTCTTCAACTTTCCCAGCAGGCCTCCAGGGCCTAGTTTGCATTGTATGTGTATGTGTATGTGTATGTGTATGTGTATGTGTGTGTGTATGTGTGGGGGGGTGTTTCCTGGAAGGCAGTGAGGCTGAACCTGGGTTTAAACTCATTGGCTGCTCCTTTCCTGGGCCAGAAGTGTATGGCATTTTTCCCTCTAGTCCAGTAAGGGGGTTCTTAAGCTGGCCGCCTTATTTGTAGATTCACCCCTTCCACCCTCCCTCTGTTTCTTGTTGTAATTGCATGTCATGCTTGTTTGTCACAGCTTTGGGTGTTTGGAATGGGTCCTGGATCCCTGTTTGGGTTACTGCTGTCTCCAAGCAGGGTAGCTATGGCATCCCCTTGTGGGATGCAAAGGGTGCAGGAGTGGTGGACGGCATGCAGACCTCACAAGGTGCACGTGTCTCCTGCACTTCTGGTCGCTAGGTGGTGCTGGCACTGGCCACCACTCTGCTTCCACCTGGGGCTGGACAGTTGCGCTCATTGATCAATAGTTGCATTGGCCCATGCCTGGAGCTGGACCCCTGCACATACCAACCCTGTAAAAGCTGTAGCCAAGTAAAGTTGTGGCCTTTATCTTCCCTCATCTGTGTGTCTTGTGGTTCTTTGGCTGGTAGCAGGTCTCACCCATGAACACGCAAATAAGGATCAGCTTTTGATGCACTGATAGCATTAGTCTTCTCCTCATCCCCTTCACCTTTCATTTCTCATTTTTCCATTTTTCTCTCTCTCTCTAATCTTCCAGTTGTCTTCTATTCATATGTATGTGTGAGTATGTATGTGTAGTTATTTGTTATATTTATATCTTTCCTTCCATCTGAGGAGCTCAAGACAGGCTACATGGGTCTTCTTCTTTTCCTTCCTACCCTAACATAACCCTATGAGACATGAGTCCGAAAGATGTTGTCTAGCCAGGGTAATCCAGTGAGCTCCAGAGCTAAGTGAGGAATTGAATTTGGGTCTTCCCAGTCCTAGTCCAACACTCTTCTTTCTGCACTAAACTCATTCTCATTCCTTCTTCGTTCTCCTTCTCTTAGACATGATCGCACTCATAACTGCCATCCAAAACATGAGATAGAACTGAAAAAAAGTTCAGATAAATGCAGATTCAGATAAATGCAAGGGCAAATCAAGGAGTCTGCCAAGAAGAAAGAACTGTATTTTACCATATAGTTTTCACTGCCACCTGTTTTATGGAAGATATGGCAGCTGGGTTTCCAGCAGTCCCCATGATTGACTGCCATTTTGTTTTTCTTCCTGAAAAAAATGTAGGTTGAGAGTAGAAAGAATTGCTTGTCTACTAATTGCCATTGAAGCATGACCCATATCCTGAGTGGCCATCCAAGGATGTGACAATGTCTTATCATGCACTTTGGTGATACTCAAGAAACACCAGCAGCAGTTTCATTCAATAACCGGTGTTCATGTAACATTATATTCTTAATTTGTCATTACATTATTTTTTAAACAGCTCCCAGAGGAGTGAGAGGTGGTGATTGAAACCAAATAAAATATATCACCCACATTCAGAAGCAAAGTGGATTGGCAGCTGAACGTTGTTTTAACACTAGTGGTGTGGCATTGTTGTCCACTGCATGCAAGGGAAGAAAACTAGCTTGGGGAATCATAACAATCTCTACTAAATACACAAGTCTGCCCTCCAACAGAGAAGAATGGTCATGGGGCTGAGGAGAAAAGATCAGAAGGCAGGTAATGTAGCCATACATGCAAGCAGCAACTCCCACTTGAGGTGGTTATGTCATGCTGGATAATAGACCCAGCCATATTGGGATTGCAGTGACAGAAGTTTTATTTTATTTTGTTTAAAAACAATTTTCCCTTCATGATTCCTCCAAGCAACTGTCTTCTTCCCCAAATCTTGCTGTGGTGCCAAATGGCAGATCCTCTCCTAACACAAATTTAAGATGAGGAGGGGTTGTATCAGCATCATAGATTTTAAAAGCCTCCATATTTATCCTTTCATCCCCTTATGGCAGCTACTATTTGCACGGGACCAATTCAGGATAGTTTGCTACTTAAGGCAAGGCAGGAAATTGTGCCCACCCACCATCCACACTCACACACACAAAGAGGGAGGGAGTAGGGGAGAGAGAGGTGAAGGAACAGGGAGAAGAAGAGAGTCAAGGTTCATAGTGCCCAAGGCTGGCCAAGTTATTTTGGCAACTAAGGCAGAACATTCTACCAATGCCACCCCCCCCATTTGCTTTTGTTACATACCTTAAAGTCATTTTTGAATTGTGGCAACCCCTAAGGCAAACCTATCACAGAAGTTCCTTGGCAGGATTTGTTCAAAGGGGGTTTACCCTTGCTTCCCTCTGAGGCTGAGAGAATGTGACTTGCCTAGGGGCCCTCGGTGGGTTTCCATAGCTGAGTAAGGATTTGAACTCTGGTATATAGAATCATAGTCCAAAGCTCAGCTACTCCCATTGTTTGGTAGCTTCAAAAACTATCACCTCTCTCTGTTTATTTTACATTTTTCCTTTGAGTTAAAACTTTTTTATTGTTTCAAAACCACTTTTTAAGCACTATAGCGCAAAAGTGCAATAGTGCACCAGCATGTTATGCAGTTACAACATTGCTGCACTAGTACAGCTTCCAACCCCTGCCCCCCAGAGGCAGTGAGGCAGGGTGAAGGTAGAGCAAGGAAGTGGCCAAGGACGCTGTAGTGCAGAAGGAAGACCAGTGGCAATGCCACTATCCATCCGCTTAAGGTGGAAGGCTGTGGAAGGCAGTATTTCTAACCTGATGGTGTTGTGCAAATGGCAATGCCAGGATTGTAACACTACAATATATTAGTGGCATATAGTGCAGAAATAATCCTGAAATCTCCTGCCTGAAGCAGCTGCTCATTCCTCCTTTTAGCAGGAAGAGTCCTATATTTATAATAGCAATTTTAAAATGAGAGACTTCAGTACCGCAGAACTGTATACGTAATCTAACTTGTAGTCTGGCCTGACGGAGATAGAATTTGTGATGAATGTTTCATTCATTTTGGATGTATTTGTACTACATGGTACCCATATACAAATGAATGACAACTGTCTTAGAAACACAAAAATAAAATAATTAGCTAGCACTCTCTCCTTCTCCTTCTTTTTGGTCTTAATGATTCTTTGCTATACTTCATTAATAGCTCTCATTACTCATCACTGTCTGCCACGCAAAAGGCAATTGCCCACAGTGTTGTGTATTTTTCTGTAATAGTTCATGCTGAGTCAACACCTCATTCAGTGTCATTTATGTAGTTTTTATAATGAGCTCCTAAAATAAACACAGAGACAATTAGCTTTATGCATATGACAGCTTATTCATGCTCCATGCATAAGCAGTCAGGTAAGAAGCAAAGGTGCTTGGCGGACTTTAACAGACAATTGTCAGTCTCCAATTACTCTATCAGGTACGTTGCAGCTCCAGAGACTCAGGATGGACTTTGATGAGATGTTATTCTTCCTGTTAATTTGCTAGGAACTCTGTTAATCACAAATGCTGAACACTTAATGGAACCAAGAGGCAGTCACTTGGAGATAAACACTGAGGAGGGCTGTTCCCTTTGTGTCCTGTCAGTGGTCTTCCCACAGGCATCTCTTTGGTCGAGGTAAGAAACAGAATTCTGGACTAGATTGTCCTTTAGTGTGATCCCCGTGGGTGTTCTTGTGTTCTTACCTGAATGGAAGATTGATGCTGGTGAGATCCTCATGGTGATTCCTGCTACAAAGAGCAGTGCAAATGGGTTGGAAGACTGCAAAAAAAAAAAAAAATGTTGCTGATTCAGTTAACACACCAAGTGAATTTGGAGCTTCTTCTCTGGTGAAGCAGCTGAAGGAAGCAATATATCTATAGCTATAGAACAATATATCTCAAGGTAGACAGACAGACAGACAGTGATAAAGTATCAAAATTTCTTTTTGGGGGGGAAATATTTTTATTAAAGTTTAAAGTAAAAATAAAAAAAACCTTCCCCACTTCCAAGCTTTTTTCTTTTTTTTCCAGTTAAGTCTGTTTATTTACATTCCATTCACACATAGTTTCTCTTCAAAAAGTAATCATTACATTGCTGCTTTGTTACATTGCTTTATTACATTGTTGCCTTGTATTATATACAATCTTGCTTTATTCTTTTCCTTTTCTTATTACTGTTTCTTTATCCAATTTAAGACTTTTCTCCATTCCCTTTCAAAGTTCTGGATAGACTTATTTGTCAGTGAAAATGTTAGCTTTTCTATCTCTATCGTATCCATTTCCATTCTTTTATATCAACATGGTTCCTTTCTTTCCAATATTGTGCATATGTCAATCTTAGAGCAGTTATCAATTATAACAATGTTTTCTGATGACATCTTATCTCTCTTTGTTGCCCCAACATATTTAACAGATAAAACTCGGGCTTCATTTCAAAAATTAAATTGTAAATTCTTTGAATTTCATCATGCATTTCCTTCCAAAATTTCCTTGCTATCTTACAAGTCCACCACATATGAAAGAACGACCCCACCTTTTCATCACATTTCCAACATCTTTCGTTTCCATTTTTAGTTATTTTTTTTGCAACCTTTCAGGTGTAATATACCATCTACGTAGCATTTTATAAAAGTTTTCTCTTACATTTAAACTTGGTGTAAATTTTATGTCTGTTTTCCATGCCCTCACCCATGTATCCACCTCAACTGGATATACAATATTTTGTGCCCATCTAACCATATTATCTTTAACAGTTTCTGATTCCATTTCTCTTTGCAACAATAGCTTATAGAACTTGGAGATTCTCTTCTTTTGGTCATCCTTCATCAATAAATCTAATTCATTTTCTTTTCTTTCAAATCAATATAATTTTTGATCCATTTTAAATCTCTCTTTAAGTTGTCTCCATGGGAACCAATTAAATTCATGTCCCAAAGCCTTTAATTCTTCTTCTGTGCACATTCTTGGCTTATCCCCTTCCCATTTCAACAAATCTTGATAGGTTAGTAAATTTCCTTGTTTTGTTAGGGCAATTTTATGTGCTTCTTGAGGTGAGGTCCCAGTTGGAAGTCCTCTATAAAATTTATGCTTTATTTGTAACCACACTTTCAATAATGTCTTTTGAATACAATGATTATTAAAATCTTTATTCATTGTTATTTTTTGTAACATAAGTATCTGTGCCATCCAAACCTATTATTAATTCCTTCCAGTTCTTTACATGTTGTATTTTCTACAGGTATCCAATCTTTGATTTAATCTAAAAAGCATGCTTGATAATAGGTTTTTAACGATGGCACATCAAATGCTCCTCTCTCTTTTGCATCTTGTAGTATTTTAAACCTAATTCTTGGTTTTTTCCCTTGCCAAATAAACTTTCGTAATTCTTTTTCCCATTCTTTAAAGATCTTTTCTCTTCCTATTATTGGTAAGTTCTGAAAGAGAAAAATAAGCTTTGGTAATAAAGATATTTTAAAGGCATTTATCCTTCCCAGGAGAGACAAATTAAGATGCACCCATCTTTCCATTTCACTTTTTATCTCCTTCCATATCTTTGAGTAATTGTTATCAAACAATTCTTGATTTTTGTTTATGATTATGATGCCTAAGTATTTTACTTTCTTAGTAATTTGATATCCTGATCTTCTCTCCAGGTCCGCTTGTTCTTTTTTTGTCATATTTAATATCATCATCATTGTCTTTGCTCTGTTTATCTTATATCCTGCCATTTGTCCATATTTTTGTAAGATGTCCATCAACACCTGAACTGAATCTTGAGGTTCCTCCAAAAATATAATTACATCATCAGCAAAAGCTTTGCATTTTTTTTCCTTATTCTTTATTCTCAAGCCACGTATCTGTAAATCTTTATTTATTGCAATCAATAACACCTCCAATACAGCTCTGAATTACGTTGGTGATAAAGGGCACCCTTGCTGTACCCCTTTGTTTATACCAAAACTTGTCATTATATTTCCATTATAATTAGCTTCGCTGTCTGATCCTGGTGAATCATTTCAATCCATTTACAAAAGGCCTCTCCCAGTTCGTATTCTTTTAAGATTTGATGCATAAATTCCCGGGAAACATTATCAAAAGCTTTTTCTGCATCCAATAAAATAATAGTTATCTTCTTCCCTGGGTTTTTATCATAATATTCAATCATGTCCAATAATGTTCTTACATTATTCTTCAGATATCTGCCCGGTAGAAAGCCTGTTTGATGTTCATGAATCTTATCCTGTATTACATTTCTTAATCTTTTTGCCAGTATTGTCGCCAGTATTTTGTAGTCTATATTCAACAAAGAGATTGGTCTGTAGTTTTTAACTTCCCTTTTACCTTTATCTTCTTTAGGTATCAATACAATATTTGCCTCTTCCCACGATTATGGTTTCCCATAGTTTTCTATTTCTTTCAAGGTTGCTTGATATGGATGGATTAGTTCTTTTATAAATCTTTTATAATATAATGCAGTAAATCCATATAAAGTATCAAAATTTCTGAGAGAATTCAGTATATCCCTAGTACCCTTTATTCTATTTCTGAATGCTGGAAGCTAAGCATGTGAATTAATTCATTTGAATGGCAAAGTCTTAGATGTGAGATGGAAGTTCTATCCACGTTTTGTGATATGTGATGACCCATTCATGCATGCAAGGCCCCTCACATTCCATCGGGTCATGATCATGTGCATGTGGTCAAACTGAACTTGAATTGCCTTTTTCTTTTTTCTGTTTTTACATGATGTCAGGTAATTTGACTGGAGAAGAATAATCTCCTAATGGTCTCCCAAAGTCTTCATCCTATTATTCTATTCACAAATTGTGAAGTTGCAGTGTGCGTATTTCTAATATTTTGCGAAACAGTTTCAGCAGAGATCATTTTTTGGGGAAAGAGCAAGCATTTTGATTTGAAATGTTATCCTGTGAATGACTACTCAGAAGCAAACCTTCTTGAGTTTGATGGTAATAACTTTCAGTTTTCATGCTGAGTGAACCTCTATGGTCAATTCATATTACATCCTCTAGGAAGTAAGCTATGGACTAAGAATAGGTCTGAAAGAGTTCAACAAATGATAAGAAATTATGGAAGAGAGAGGTAGACTAATAGCATCTGCAGAAGTTCATGTTTTCTGTCTTTTTGGGATGATCCCAACTGAAGGAAGATCCCTTTACCTGATGTTGGGGTGTCCAGTTCCATCAACCAACTCCTATATGCATAAATCTGGATCCAATCCACATAAACACATAGGAATAGATATATGACATAGCTATGTATTTAATATAGATAAACATGCACCACACTTCCACTTGGAAAGGTTCAGACTGATTCCACAATAATTCTATAATGTGGTTCTTTCTTTTTCTAGTGGCATTTGATTTTCAGAATCACTTCATATGAGTAGATTGCAAAGGACTTTCTCTTGTCAGCAACACCAACAATCAGGAAAGTGATGTGGCAACTTAAGCGTTGACATTCAGAGTGATCCATCCATCCAGTATGATTCTATTTCTCTAAATGCTACCAGCATAGTGGCTACAACTGTCACACCAGTATCATATGATTAGTTGCATCTGATAGTGAATTGCAATGTCTATAGCACTGTTTCTTAAGCCATCTGATGTGAACAACCAGCAGTTATTTTTTTTTCCCCCATTGAGGCCATTGGCTATGATTGTTTCCTTCTTTCTTGGGACTTTTCAGAACCTGTCAACTGATGGCTCATGGACTGACCCTGGTCCATGGATGACCACTTTGTGTAGAACTGACACAGAGTATTCATCTGAAATCTGAGTTTCAAGTGCTCAATGATGTCAAAACCAAAATATCTTCACCTTGCAAATAGAGGATTGAAATTGGGACAATAGTATTGACTTCCATAACCTAGTTCCCTTCAAATGTTTATATTTTAATGTTCACCATATCCGTCATTGGCAATAGTCCAGTATTTCTGGCAGTGGTCAGCAAGTTGTGGAAGACTGCAGTGGTGACTCACTTAAGACCTCCTACTCTGTTCATGGCAAATCCTTGTCTGAATGATGAACTTTTTGCTTCCCAGTTCAGTTTCTTAGCCACAATGTGGACATCAGCAGTTAGAAATCCATTCTAGATATCTAGAAGTACAGAAATTTCTATTGCCCTTCCCCACAGAGAAGTTTAAATGCTTTCTAGATTCCAAAAATCTTGGTGTGTTAGTTACACTGGATTACAAACTGTACAGATTTGTAGAGTGCAAAGCCTGTGGACACATCAGGTTCTATGTGAGTACTTAAGAAAGGTTTAATTTTCTCTAAGTAGATCACAAATCCTTGTTGGCTTCCAGCCTAAATGCAGAGAGGAGCACAGGGTCAAATCTGAATTGTTCTACAGCCCATTAGCAGCAAGCTGGATACATGTGAATATCTTGTTAGATATTGTCAAGCCTGCTTTTGTCGGCACACTATAAGTGGCAACATATCACATCAAGTAATTAGTAGCTAGTAAAATCCATGCTGAGCTCTTGCATTTTGAATTTAGAACATTTTCCCTAACATTTTAGGAAATGATTGACAGGCTAATTTTGCACAGAGAAAATTAAATTTGGAGTTGCACTCACAATTCGTTCCAACTTATGAAAACCTTTTGTACCACTGCCAACCTCCCAGAGCTGAGATGAGGCCTGATCAAATGGCAGTTTGTGATAACAGACCCACAAATGGAGTTAATAAAATTCTTGTCCTTTCTGATATCTGCCAGATTTTAACCTTGGCTCACCCTCTGAGAATTTTCATTTGGACAATTCCTGCAAGTTTGGAGAGGCTTTGGCAAACCTCCATTAGAAACACATAACTCATTACTGAAGGATTGCACTGGCACCTTTATCTGTGCAAAACATTTTATGTTTCAAATGCTGATGCCACTTTCTTTCAGCGTCCTGGAACAGAAGAGAATAGGTGGAGCACAGCAGAATGAGTGTTTACATGAACAAACATTAGTTGGGGAAAATACCAATTAAGAGAAAATGATAAACAGAGAGGGACACAAACACAGAACAAGGTTACCTGTAAAAGACCTTAAAAAGTCATCTTTGGGTGAAAAATTCTGCTTGTTACTGAAGTGATCTTGTCACTGACCCTTAAAACCCTAAACAGCTGTGGTCCCAAACAGTTTAAGGCAGAACTGGGTAACCTGGGTGGGAGGAGGTGTCAGAAGAGGCCACCTTGGAAACCCTCCACTCATGAGTGGCCACAAACTCTTCACTGCTGCTATCATCACCACCAGGAAGATTCTGAAAATGTAGTCAGAATGGAGGCTGTAGTTAAGAAATCAGAAGACCAGGAGGCCTTTTCACATAAGACATAACAGTATGATTCCACCTTAGCAGCCATGGACACATCCTATGAAATCCTGGGCTTTGTAGTTTGGTGACGCACTCAGGTTCTCTGGCTGAGAATCCTAAATTCCCCTCTCTTAAAGGGAAACATGACAGTTAAAGTGGATTTATAATGTTACAAACTTTTGTAAATAAGATTTCAATTTAATCTTGTTTCAGATTTCTGGAAGCTGCCTTGGGTTCCATACTGAGAGAAAGGCATGATATAAATTCAATCAATCAATCAATCAACTGTGTAGTGTGAAAGAACCCTAAGATTTGGAAAGGAAGCTATAACACAGTTAGATAAAATTTTTAAAGGGTAATGATACACCATTCAATATCAAAAACAAAATCCTCTATGCAATAGTGTATCTGATTTCTACATATGGTAGTTGGAGACTGAAGGTAGCTAAAAGAAAACAAAAAAAACACAACTTGCTTCAAATGTGGCACTGAAAGAGAGTTCTATAGATACCATGCAAGGCCAAAAAGACAAATAATGGGTCTAGGGCAAATCAAATCTGAACTCTTTCTAGAATATCTAAACTGAGGCTCCTGTACTTGGGACATATGAGATGGAGTGACTCATTGGAAAATACGATAGTAGTTGGAAGAAGGCAGTAGGAAAATAGAAAGTCTTCATTACAGGAGAAGCTATCTGCTCCAGGACCATGGCTGCCACTGCCAGCCACAGCTCCCCTCATACTTCTCCCAGCTGATGAGGGAGATAGATGCTCTGAGCAGCCAGGCCTCTCACTGGATTTGGCTCCCAGGAAGGGGGCTTCTCACCAAACCCTGCTGGGAAGGAAGGAGGGACTAGACAGTAGAGCTGCCTTCTTCCCTCGCTGCCTCACCCAGGCAGGGGCACAAAATATAGTGTCTGATATTATCCACATTTTTCACCATTGGTGTTAAGTCTAGAAACATATTTCTTATAGATATGGGGGAACCTACTATATATCTAGCATTGCTTGAGTCCAAAAGTACATGATACAAAGATGATACTTTATTAACAGAAATTTAACATGACCAAACAGATAGATTATTTAGTACTTCAAAAACAAATATTCCACTCACGATCTTCTCTTACCTAACTCAGATTCTTAAACACCATTCATTAATTCTTAAACCCAATTGACTCTCAGCCCGAGTCCTCACTCATTCATTAACTTCACCACACCACAATTCTCTGTTTATTTGTAATAGCAGTCATTCAGCATCTGTCATTCACCACCTGTCATTCACCAGTCTTAGTAAATCCCCTTTGACATTCCACCTATCACCACTCACTTCCAACACTTCATTGCCTCACTCCCTTCCACCAATTGCTTACCATACTAGTGTAATATCTAACACTTGAAACAACATTTTTCACAAAAAAAAGTCCATGTCATCATAGAGGCATCCATCAATGATGTGATGAGTTGCAAGGGTGTTTGCAAGTCAGCAAGGCTGTGCAACCTGTTAATAAGAGGGTCTCTTGGAAGTCACCCCCTCACAGAATTGTCATAAGTCAAAGCTAACTTGATGATAGATAACAACAACAAGCTGTCCCAAAGGTTGATTTGAGAGGTGTTTGGAGGACTTAAAATGCATACAGAAATGAAAAGGTAAAATATATAATGGTGCACCCACAGTCAATTTCCTAAGGGCTATTAAATATGCTAGAAACATACAAGCACCAACCAAAATGGACATACATGTTTTCCCTATGTGATATTATGCCTCTTGTTTCCAAGCCAGCTTGCAGTCCATACAGGAAAACAACTGCAGTGTATAGATGTGTCTGCTGGATAAAGACTACACAAACAAGACCTGCAACAAAATCTTTCATTATTCCTATTCCACTGGTAACTGGTCCGTTTTTGTTATTATTATCTACTATATAAAAGTCAAAGTTTGCCTGTCTGTGAGTTTGTCTGTTTGTCTGCGTCAGGCAGGCAAAGACCTCACATGATTTGTTGTGTGAGGTGAGAAGACCTCATATGATTGACTGGCTGTGAAGATTCCATAGAATCCTGGGATTGGGAGTTTAGGGAGGAGCCTTTAAAATTCTCAGCGGAGAGCTCTTGGGCCTCAGGCCTGTTGCTATGGAGACGAGATATACTATTAATGAGGATGCCAAAAAATATTTGGTAGGCATAAATGAGAAAAATTAAAGTGACATACACAACATAGTTACAAGGTCTTCTTGCCTCACACAGTAGATTGCATGGACTCCATATGTGAGGAATTTTAAAGCTGAAATGCAAAACAAAAAAATGTTTCCAGAAAACATAAAGCCATTGCACAAATGCAAGAGAAAGCAAAAAAAAAATCAAAAGCCAGTACATCAAGGTCATCAGAGAACACAGATTGGATTGAGGACTATGGGGAAAAGTTAAAGGTACTGGAATAGGCTGGTTGCTATTGGGATGATACCTAGCAGCAAGGAGGAGGACAGTGTATTCCCTCAGGAACCCAACCTCTGCATGTTAACAACTCTGAATACAGATTGGGTTGGGGAATATGGGGAAAAGTTACTGGTACTGGAATAGTCCAGTTGCTATGAAGACAAAGCCTAACAGCAAGGAGGAGAACAGTATGTTCCCTCAGGAACCCAAACTGTGAATGTAAATAACTCTGAATACAGATTGCATTGGGAAATATGGTGAAAAGTTACAAGTACTGGAGAAGACAGTTTGGTGAGTTCTTAAGACGAACATAAGATCCTGGGCAATGCCAGGTAAATATGCTAGTTACTAAAAAAGAATTCTTAAACATGTAAAAATATTCCTTATTTAACAAAGACTAATTTCTCACATCATTCCTTCTTCCTTCCCTATATTATCTTCCATTTGTACATTTTAACCTTGAATTAACCTTTATGATTGTATCCAATAACATCTTCTTTCAATAATACACACACACACACACCCTACTATTAATCTTAAAATTTCATCATTTATCCTTTTAGTACAGTAATCTAATATCATATGATATAGTATAAACAATATTGTAATCAAAATTTTCTAATAATTATTCACCTCTTTTAATAATATATTCTACAATTACTTCCCTTTCTTTTTCAAAATCCTGTAGCGTTTTTCCTTTTACCAAAACTGCAAGTATTTCTATTTCCATTTCCATTATCTCTAATGCTTTTAGTTCGGGTGTCTCTTGTTCTTTCCGTTTTTGTGCTTCCTGTGCTCATCATATATAGTATTAATTTGTTATTTACCTTTGATTCTAAATGTTTGTCTATCATGTTCAATAGATGCATTTCAGGTTTCATTTCTAAAGAAACATTTAGAGTTTTGGAAATAGTGTTATGAATTTGTTTCCAATATTTTTTTTTCCTGTTCTTTGCATGACCACCCCATATGATAGAAGGTTGCTGTTTGCTTTTGTGTTGCTGTGCTAATGAATCCACTCCAGATTCAGTCTGAAATTTAAAGAAGTTACCAAGGTGCTGAACCTTTTTTGAGGCTAAGATTTAGCAGTTTGGATAGGTCTTTTAAAGTTCAGGATGAACTCTGGTATATGGGTTTACTGCCCTAAGGCGTGGAATCCACCAGCCACAGCTATTTCACTCAGAGTTCTAGGCAGACCCACACCTCTTCCAGAATGTACGTCATTCTCTTCTGGCTTCCAGCTACAATGAAAGATATACTCCATTTTTTTTAAAATATATATATTTTGTTCATGTGCCAAGTCTCCTTTGTTCTTCCAAAAATTAATGTCTATTTCTCAACATTTTTCACAGTTAGCAAAGTTGTTTAACATTTTTTTTCTTGTGAATAGCTGTTATTTTAACATTTCTGTTCCCCCTCTTCCTAATTAATTTCCAGTTGGATGGTAAATTAAGCATATATACTAATGTGAGAAGTCATATATACTGATGTGAGAAGTAGGTTTAGATTGAAGTCTAGCTAAGAATTTTATTACTATGAACATAAACAGCCAATATAATGTTCTTGAATGTGAAAAGTTAATCAATAAATCACAGCTCCTTTTACTATTTATTCTGTTCTCATGGTGCTACAGCTGACAGCTGATGCTCATGCATTACTCTTGTCACATGCACACATATACACACATATACTTCTTACATATTGCAGATGGAAATTCTTCCCCCTGTTCATTTTGTTGTTTTGCCAGAACTGGAAATGAACACATGTGGTCTCTCCAACCTGTATACCATATTTATGGGCATTGAGTGTGTATGTGCCAACTTTACTAATATTAGTAGCAAAACTTCCTTTTTATCCCCCTGAGCTCCCCTATCCTCACCTCCACCACTGTAAATAGCAGTAGAAATTGTCCTATAAGCCTTGCTCCATTTTTCCATACGCCACAATACCCAGTCTCTAGTATGGGGAATGGTAAGAGATCATGTGGCTTTTAGGTGTTTTAGACAATATTCCATTTAGCACTTATCAGCATAGCCAATGATGAGGAATGCTGAAAGGTGCAATCCGATAATATCTGAAGGACACAACATTGTTCATTTATCTTTGAGCTTTCTTTCCTGACAGTGTCTAAATAAGGAAATATCTGCCAGTTTGTTACACAAGACAAGTTCAAAATGTCAGTCCCCAATGACAGCACTAATTATACTGCTTCTGTATTTGATTTCGTATGTCACAAAACATGTAGGCTAAAATAAAGTGTGTCAATGAGATTTTGCAGCAGAGATGATAGGACTTTCTTCCTGAAATTAAGACTAGATGACCCCTGAAAGAGACATGGTTTTCCAACTTTATCTCTTTGTTGAGTGACTGAAGACTCTTTGTTTCATGTTTGCCGAATAGTATCTAACCTTAGAGGTTAACCATTTTGGTTACCTGGGCTCTCAAAGTAATAAAGAGCAGAATTGTCTAGTAGGGGGATAAACATCAAGAATCACTTAACCTTTGGACTTTCATGGAAGTTATATTATAGCGCAATAAACCCAACTATATTTAATTGTATGTATTTATTTTTTAAAATAATTAGATTGTATAGTTACATTCTCCTTGTAAAGGTCAATCACATCACATAGATGTTTCCAGTCTAGACACGTTATCTTTCACAGACATTACATAGTCTAGACATGTTTTCTTATAAGTCTCATAGTATTTGTAGGATATTTCAGTGGTAAGAATATCAAGTTACAAAATATTTTTAATACATTAGCATCTTGCCGTCATCATGTCATCTACTGAGGAAATCTCATGCACAATATTTACATACATTTAAGTATTTTATAGCATTTCAGCATATTCAACCCATTATATTAAATTCAGTATAAGTATCATTATTATATAATGTAATACTTTCCTAACCATATCTGTGAACCAGCATTTCAATCAAAATATTGTACATTCAAAAGTGT
Source organism: Cyclura pinguis (assembly GCA_030412105.1). NCBI lineage: Eukaryota > Metazoa > Chordata > Lepidosauria > Squamata > Iguanidae > Cyclura > Cyclura pinguis. The sequence continues at coordinate 167,221,072 of CM059602.1, forward strand.
TTTCAGTCATTCTAAAGGTTGCACACAACGAGCACCTTATTTGGCTCAGTACAATAGACTACTCAATAGGTGCTGCAGTTGGATCAGCTTCTGTATATCAGCCAGTGAGGAAGGCAGAAAAGTTGCTCCCCAGGAAAGGATATTCTAGAAAGTCTAAATTGTCTAGCCCAAATTCCTAGTCAAGTACCTGTTATCCTCGTATCATATTTCCTTGTTACTATAGCTGCCCAGCTATGTGTGTTCTGAGGCTTACATCTGAGGAATGAAGATTGAAGCTGAGTTTGTTGGTCCAGCTGTTGCCCTTCACTGATGGCTCTTTCTAGACAAGCTAGGCTTCCTCTCTGTCTCTTGGTTGGGTCCGTCTCATTCTATAAGGCTGCATTTTTACTGTTTTCCTATCTCACACACAGAACAATTTTTAACCCTTGATTTCTGGTGTGCAGGGCAAAAAATGGGAAATTACTGGAGAATCATAACAGATTCCTTATGACAACCATGCCACTAAAATAAAAGAAGGTTCTATTAATGTATTCATGATTATACTTCCTACATAAAATGTTGTTCCCATGCACACACAGGTATCTTGGGCTGAGTAGTAAAACTAAAAATGCCGGTATGGATCTCAGAATAGTCTTTTAATCCAAGTCTTTATGGGAACTATAATATTCACACCAAGTTCCAGTTATCCTAAAAGAAATTGGATTTCAGTCTTTTCTTCCTTATACAATCTAGTGTGGCTACACAATCACATTTTTATTTTTGTCCATTGCCATTTGAAATTATTTGGTCTGTGTTCATGGCACACTGTGTGGACTCAATGCTACAAAAGGAGTTGTGATGGATGACCCAGCCTTCTGGGATTTAGATTAAAAAGTTAGTTACATGATCAACAGAACTGTGCAGTAGACCTTCTGAACAAACTGTTACTTTGTTTCTCTAGTTATAAGCTGTCATCAAAAAGAAAATGAAGCTGTTAAAGGAAAACAGTTCTAGACTTTTCCCTAGAGGGCTGCTTTTCCAGGTAGGATCTGTTCCCTTAATCTGGTCCAAGACAATGTGATACCTAACAATCCATCTTCTTCTGATGAAGATGAATCGTAACCAAGGCTGGTCAAGTTGTATTAGCATCAGAGGCAGAAAATCCCACAGCCACCTCTCCCTATGAACGGTGTAATAAATGAAATAACACTTTGTTGTCTTTTCGAAATACTCAATACAGTTACATTGAGGTGGCTGCCTCATTCTGGCATAAGATAGGGTCTCCCATGCACAGTCCAACAAGCACAAATAGCATCTTCCAAACATCTAGCTCAGCTCTTTTGGCTTTTCATGTTTACAAGGTTTTATGCTTACGTGGATGTGTATATTCATGCATGAGGGAAGGAGACAGAGATGCTGAAAAATATGTATGTAGCACAATGGAAAAAAAATATTTTTGTGTGTATGTATGTGTGTATTACAATTATTCAGATGGATGGATACTTCTGATTGGTTTTCTACTGTGTTTTAAAAATATACAACATGAAATTGGTTAAGATTTGCAGAAAAAGTTGTAGGCCATTAACTGTGGATTACTGTCTCAGTGGCACCTGAATGAGAAAGAGACATTTTGAGAGGAGAATGGCTATTTGGAGAAAGTTAAGTTATTCAACAGGATGTCAAAGGGAGAGAGAGAGATTATCAGCAGGAGAAGAAGAAATTCTATTTGTACCTCTAGGACATTTTTGTTATAAATGTAATCCATTTACACTTGCAAAAAGGCTGTTTAAAAAGCCTGATTAGCGACAGGAAATAAGATGTATGTGAACAGTGATTTATTGTTTTATTTAATAGGGAAAGTGAGGAAACTTTCTGAAGCCATCAGAGTTTCCAATGGAAGAAACAACTTTGTATCAATATATTTTGAAAAGGAGGATTACATGTTGCTCACACTCCACAGTTTGGAAAAGTTGCTATTTCGTACCACAGAACCCATATACATCCAGTTAGCATAGCCAGTGGGCTTTGGCCACATTGGCAAGGGAATATTTTGGGTTGTTGTTCAAAAATGTATTTTTTCCAATGTTTGTCTCACTCCTGGGCTTTCCCTAATATAAAGTTGCAAAACTAATTTACATGCACTAGTTCTCTTTGGTTTTGGTTTTGTTTAAATTGCCAATTCTTTATCAGTTTTGTCTACATGGAGGAACATAAGAGGACAAACAGAGATGTAAGCTAGTTATTGCACAAAAATTAATATACTTGTAAATGTTTCCATAACCAAAAAGTAAGAAAACAAAAGCCTTCAAGTCTGTCTTCTGTGATGTAATCCAGTATTGTACAACCAGTATTGTACAACTTGCAATTGAAGGTGCTACCTACTGACATTGACTCTTGACCCATTTATTCTATTAGTTGCTGCTACTTTAGTTGCTGCTGGCTACTGTCAACTCTGTGCAGGAACTGATTTCCGTAGTCCTGACCAGATTTGTTTTTTTTCTGGTTAGACTGCTTAAGGGATTTCTTATTGGACCTGGTAGAGATAGAATACAGGATGTTCAACATGCAAAGCATGTGCTCTACCATGATGCTATGACCCCTCCCTAAATATACGTAATCAATATTACAATCATTATAAAGCAGATTAAAGTAATGAAGAGTGACGGTAAATGAATGAAGTAACTCTTACCAATGCTGCAGTCATCATATACCCACATTAACGTGAATATGTTTAATAAATAAAATTTGAGGCAGTGAGGCAGGAATGTTTTCATGTCTTTGTTAAATAATATTTTTTGGTTTTATTCCAGCTGTACTTCATTAAATATATATTCACTTATGAAAAGGGATTGAGATAATCTAATGCAGATGACAATGAGGAGGAAGAGGATAATGATGATGATGACGATGATGATGACAGTAATATTGGAGATGGTACAGATATATGCTTAGCGGTTGAGATCCTGCATCAAGAAACTCCCCTTCTTGGCCATGTTGGGACCAAGGACAAAGTGTCAAAGGACCAGGGACAAAGGGCCATGTGGGGCCCTTCTTGGCCAAAACTCTTTCAATTCAATTGGCAAGTTTTTTCCCTATAAAACACCTAAAAGTATTTTTTTCCCCCAGATGTTAGAGTATAGGGACTTTTTGATACATGCAATGTTCTCTGCTCAGAAAGGAGCATTTCTTTGCACAGGACAGAAACAGCCTGGGTCTCAAGGGAAGTTACTTTTCTGTTGTTAATTGAGTTCAACTTTTATTCCCTGCCTTGTATTGCACTTTGTCCCTGGTCCCCACATGGCCAAGAAGGAGAGTGGCCTCTGCCTGCATTGAGGTCCTTCCAGCATCACTGAACTACAACAGAAACCACATCAGATACAAAATGTAGGCATATGACTCTAACATCGTCACTTAAAGGAGACAAAGAAGACATTTAAATGGTTTGAGATTTTCCATATTTTCCATGCCTTGGCTCAGTCATTAATCAGAAGGGAGACTGCAGTCAAGAAATCAGAAGAAGGCTAGGACTTGGAAGACCAACTATGAAGGAACTAGACAAGATCCCGAAGTGTAAAGATGTATCACTCCATACTGAAGTTAGGATTGCCCATGCCATCACATTTCCCATTCCTCTGTATGGTTGTGAAAGCTAGACAGTGAAGAAAGCTGATAGGAAAAAAATCAATTCATTGAAATCTGGTGCTGGAAAAGATTTGTACAGATACTCTGGAATGCTAAAAAGATGAATAAATGGATCCTAGAACAAATCAAGTCTGAATTCTCTCTAGAAGCCAAGATGACTAAACCGAGGCTGTATTTATGTAGTTTTTAAAAGTGCATTTTTAAATATGTCAAAATAAAGCTCTTCTTAATGTGTTTTAAATATGCATTTTTACATATTTTTGATGTGATTTTTTCTTCTTAGCCAAGAACTATGTCAGAACATTCAGGAGGTATGAAAGCTTGCTGATGAATTTCAGTCTTTTCAGGAAGTGCAGGTCAAGTCAGTTTGTGCACAAATTTGCAATGAAACGTATAATTTTGATTAGGTAATGCCCCATTATGTTATTGTCTGCAGAATGGTGCTCATTGTGTAGCTTAGCAAGTGGAACAAATTATGGTATGTATGTATGTATGTATGTATGTATGTATGTATGTATGTATTTTGAGAGAGAAAGAGAACCACAACTGAACTTGGAAGAAGGGGAAGAGATCTTCAAGAATGAAAGTTGTGTAAAGAAACCGCATCAGTGGTCGTCTAATTTGCTCCAATTACATTTTCCCTATCATCTAAAATGTCATTGGCTGTCTAACTTCACACTGGTGAGCAGCATTGTGTTTGGGAGATGGACTTTGACAGTGAGGTATAAGGTATCAGGGTTTTCAATTGGATGCTAATTCAGCAGCTTGAGCTGCAACAGAATGCCAAGCTGTTTCAGTACATTTTTCAGATCTTTGTTGTCATGCTCTTTACTTTTCTGTCATAACAGAAGGCCCAGACCTGCCATTTAGGCAGAGTGAGGCAATTGTTTTAGGCATCAGAGGATACTGTCAAGACACAAATGCCACCTCTCCCACATATACATGCCTGCAGATCTTCAAGCTCTACCCTTCCATCCTTTGTTCTCTTCTCTAGGAGCACAGAACCCTATGTGCCATGCAGCCTGTCCTCCTAGCATACTTCCCCGTATATGATGGAGGATACTCACTCATCACTTATTATTGAAGTAAAATTCAGCTGGCAGTCCAACTAACTTCTGTACCTAGAACAGAAAGTGGGGGCACCATCTTCCGTTATAGTACAAGCAACAAAACTTCCTGGACCAGCCCTCAATAATAATGAATTATGTTAACAACAATCGGAATTGGAAAGTTTACAAAGGTGGTTTTTGCCCTGTTACTCCTTTAAATGTAACTAGAAAATATTGTTTGTTAACACTGAAAGAGTAGCCACTTTTACTTTTAAAACAGATCTAGTGTTTTCTTAAAATTTGGCCATTTTCTCATCCACAATGGCACAGGGTATCTCAACACACTGAGACAGCTTTTCACACAATGGATGAGAAATTTTGCCAATATTCTTTATATCTCTTGACCTTGGACAAGTGAACATATCCCATGAGTTTGCTGTGAATATAAAATCATGAATTTATCGGATTTATGTCATATAATTCTGCAAGTCCTTATAAGAGCATAGGTTAACAATATTACCTATGCTTCCATAAGGGCTCGAGGAATTACAGGATGCACCTCTGATAAATATATGTGAATTCAAATAGGAGTAAGTCCAATCTGGGGATGAAAAAAAATATGATTGTTTCTGTTTCTCATGAATTGAATTCTTTAAAATATCAGTTCCTTTCCATTCTTAATATGTGAGCTGTGGACAGGCAAATTCTTCAAAAAGTACTCAAAAAGTACATTTTCACCAGCTGTAATCAAGGAGTACAGCTATTGCCAATATGGGGAGAGCTAAGTAACTATTTTCCTGCCTTACCTGGGGCAATCCTGCTTCTCAGAGGAAGAGAGCCATGATGACAGACCCCAGATGGAAGACCCAAAGGCTGATCTGGAGGCTCTAACAAGCAGCCCTCCTCTGGGACCACAGGAGGTAAGGACAAGCTTGTGCCCTCCAAAGAGGTTCTGTCTCTCTCAGAAGAGTAGGCTGCTGACAAAGCAACAAGGGCCAGAAGCCCCCAGGAGAGACAGAATCAGAAACAGCAGTGTGAGTGATCTCTAGTGCTGAGATCAAGAATCTGACAGGGCTGGATTCAGCAGTATCTGTTGTAATCAATGTGAGTTGGACTGCTTTAAATAGCTATATGTACATTGTGTATACACTGTATCTACAACTCTAACTACTCTCCCTGTTGCTTACCACTACTGGTTCCTTGGTCAGTGAACTCTTCAACCTTGATGGATATTTGCAGCCTCAGGACACTTTGGTATAGATGTTAAAGAAAAGAAACCTCTTGGAGGAAAAAAAAAAGACTAAACAATCTTGATTCATCACCAGAATAGCTGAAAACACAGAGATTCAACAACATGGTATAGTGGTTTGAGTGTTGGTTGGATTATGACTCTGGAGATCAGGGTTCCAATCTCTGCTCAGCAATGGAAACCTCTTTCAGCTTCAGAGGTAGGCAAAGGCAAAGCCACTCTGAACAAATTTGCCAAGAAAACCCTGTGATAGATTCACCTTAGGGTTGCCATAAGTTGGAAACAATTTGAGGGCATAAAACAACTACATTTAAAGTGCTTAAAAATCTGGCCCGGATGGATGAATCTTCCATGTTTGGTTTCTCACATATTCCAGTTCTTTTGCTTTAAACATAATTCCTACCCCCCGAAAGCACACTCAAGTTCTTTCCATCTTGGATGTGAAAAAATTTTCAAATTTTTGTAGTTCCTTTTTTTAACAAATGAACTGAAAATCACATTCTCACCCATTCCTAATCCTGTTGAACTCAGTGGGATATGCTTCCAGAGGGAGATGTCCAGGGTGCTTCATTACCTATGGCTTCATCATAGTTAATACCAGTAAAATTAAACAGAAGCAGATATTCATAGATGGTACAGTCTTGCTGAACTTACTGAAAGAACACAGTACATATAAGAGAGATAATTTTAGCACTTTTTTTCCCTGAAAGTCATTCTAGATGGATCTGCCATGGATCTGTTCCCCAGCCCCCCATCTTTTTGCTACCCTTCAGACATGTAATCAAAATATTTTTATGGCAATTTGTATAAAGCCAGGTTGAAAAATATTTACTCTGTATCTAGGGTTTATAGATTTAAAAGCTTTGGGGCTGTGAGATAGAATGCAATGGGCTGGATAATTAAACCAGCTTGGATTTTCTACAGGGGCCTTTGGGCCATTGATAATTCATAACTCTTCCTCTAATTACAGTTTTGGAGATTTACCTCCTAAAAGAACAACCAACAGTATACTTCCTTTACAAAAAAAGCAGGAAATATAGAATGGAAATGCAGCACTTGATAGCAATATAGCAAAAGTGGCTTCTTCAGCTGCCGCATTACTGTAATAACCCTATGGTATGAAGAATGTAATTTTCATAGTCATGGTAGTTAATGAAACACAGAATGTCCAGTGTAAATCTTCACTTACTTCATGAATAATAGCCCAGGGTTTAAAGTATATAAAGTAAAAATGCCCTTATAATGATATTTAGCCCATCTGCACCACATATAACTACTAACAAGTACACAGAAAATCAAGATGCACTGGGAAATTTGCATAACATTATTCATTTGTAATTCGTTGCCCCCTACTGTTTTTATATTTTCACTTTGCTATTACTAATTTGTTATGCTTATCATGAGTTATTGTTTTAATATAGCCTGTGTATTTAGTTTTTAAAAAAACAAAACAAACAAAAAAACAATGACTGTAGTTTCCATACTGTTGCATTCCTACTTTTGTTGGCAGTACAGTGTTCTCTTCTCACAGCTTCTCATAGTTCTTTAGCCATGGATAAACAGCAAAATCCTTTATTTGCATAGTCAGAAGTAAGTCTCATTGAGTTAAAATAAGGCTTAAATCCTCATTAAATGGGTATTGGATTGTAGCTTAAGTTGAATTATCAGCCTGGTGAGATTGTTTGTTGGTTTGTTGGTTTGTTGGTTTTTAATGCAAGACTAGTTGTGAATATTTTTGTATCATTCTGGTTATATTTAAATATTGGCCCTTTTCATTTCACTCAAGGATAGATTTCATCACCAATCACTTGAATGAAGTCTTTGGCCATGTCCACACAATGTTGCTCTCCTGCGATGGGGATATGTTGCTGCTGGTCTGTGAGTTGCACTTTCACACAACATCATTGCAGTCCCGCTGCCCACACATCTCCACCTATCACAATTGCAGGATATTCCATTACTAGGAAAAAAATCCAGTAATGGCCCCTGATTGCACAATGCTGCCATCATTGGCATTTGTGCAGAAAGTGGCCGGCTCCACTGTGAAAGGAAGGCACATGTCACTTGTGCTACCCTTGCACAGGCAGCTGCTGAGCGTGGAGGGGAGTGTTCAGATCATGCTCACATCCTGGCAGTGGCACTGCTGGGATCACAACAAGACAACAATGGAAAACAGTGAGGTGCAGAAAGGGCCTTTGTTGCCACCTGCTTCTGTGACTGTAACACTCAGCCATTTACTGCTGAGATGACTGCTTTCCTTCTCCTCTACAAGTCACTCAGCAAAGAGGGCTCATCCAGACTGACCAAATGTGACACTCCAATGGTGAGTTTCTTTGCTCTACTGCTTTTATTTCTAAGAATCAAATAATGTACTACTAACTGTGGATTTTTTGGTCTCATTTTTTAGTTTTTACATCTCATTTATTTCCTTTTTGAAAATTAAAAAAAAAGGCAAAACAAGAAAAGAAAAACTAGTGTCCATGCACAGATCAGCTATGGTTCATACATATGGCTCATTTTGGTTCATATGAGGGCATCTGCTTTTCTCATGGACTGGGAATGTCAGCTGTGGATGTATCTAATTCCTCTGTCTCATCTGGATTTTCCTTCTGTGCTCCTAAAGTCTTTCCTGTTATTTGGAATGTTCATGTTTCGTTCCCCAAAATAATCCTTTTTAAAAATGGTTTGTAGTTGTTGTAGTTGAGGACTATGTCAGCAAAGCTGAAATTCCATCTTGCTAGTCAGTTCAGTGACCATTGCATTCATGGTATTTGGATTTAATATATATTGCCTTCTACCATATTTCTATCCAGACAATTAAGTCACATCCAACTACTCTTTGGTAAATAAAATTTCCTATCCACCGTAGAATTCATTAATGCCAACTAAAAGAACAGACAGAAAATTGGTGAGGCAAGGATTGGGAAAATGAGGGCTGACATCCTGCTGGCAACCTATGATTGGATTTCTGCCATCACAACTCATTTTTCTTATTGTTGAGGTCAGAATTCTGTTCCAATCATAACAATAACCAAAATGTCCCCCCACCAAACCTATCTTGTTAACAGTGCATATACTGCCAGAGCATGGCTATTTCCGTGTTGTCAGAGTACAAGGGAATCAACAGGGAAGGATCTAGCTATTTTCTTGTAGCTGGATGTACTACACAGAAATCATTTCCAGGGACCTCCTGACGAACCACTAAAGGCTCCAGATGCCAACTGTAGCATGATCAGCTACAGGAAAATTTCTGGATGTCTCTCCACTGATCTGCACACTTTCTGACATCACAGAAATGGTTTTGTGTGTGTGTGGTTTCTGTGTTGCTTACAAGGTTGATTTGAGGCAGACAGCATGAGAAGATACAACAATCAAGACCCATATGTCTTCACTGAAACACATATGTCTCCATGTCCAGTATCTCAGCTAATGATCAAAATGAGATGAGAAGATAAGACTTTTAAAACTGTAGAAAGAGAAAATGTGAAGGTACCTGAGGCAGAGAGAGGGGATCTTCTAGGGGCAACCAATCAAATTTGAGTCGGGACTTATTTGTCAGTAACAGATCTATATACAACCAACAACTCAGCTGTATTTAAGAAGAAAAGAAACTGTTGAGAGATAAGACAACAAATAGAACATTTGTATTGCTAGTCGGTGTGATAATCATTTGACTCATGGTACTGTGGCTTCAGCCTGTTCTCTCACATGACTCTGCTCATGTAACTATTTTGGAATTTCTCCATTTGCCGCCCATGGGTCCTTTCAGTTGATTTCTTAAAAAAATAAAGGGGGGGGGAGAGAGAGAGCACTTTTTCTGTTGTATTAAAACTATATCATTAACTTGAAATTCTGCAAGGTCACCAACTTCTACTGAAGGTTGCCAAATTATCCTTATGATTGTAATTCTAGTTTGGAGTTGTCCTTCCTTTCTAAATGCTTCTGCTTTATTTTTGTGAAGAAAAAGAGGGAGAAGGAGGAGGAGAAGAGAGAACAGACCTTTACTCTAGATCACAGAGCTGCAATGGCTGTTCAGCCAGAAGAAAAGGATAGAGGAGGACAGAGGTTTAGAAAGTCACTTTTTGTAATTATAATTCCCACTGGACCAACTTTTCTCCTCCTGTTTTATTGTCTTTATATTTTGTCCTTATATCGTTGCTCTAGATGAACAGTAGAATTTATGGGGTCTTTTCTTTCTTTTTTTTCAGATCAGAAAACAGTAACATTTACAAATTTCACTGTTATTCTGACATTTTCTTTGCCTATTAGCGTATACATGCAGTTATATCCAGTCCACTCCTTCCTCAATGGATCAGAACCACTTTTTCATTTTAAACCTTTGTCTATAGTATAATAAAGTGGTGGTAGCATTTAGTTCAAAGTTTATTTATTTCATGAACAACTGGGTTGGACAAAGGGCAGTCATAGGCCTTGTGCCATCCTGGGTTTCATACAGCTGTCAAAGCTGTTTTGTGCCCTGACCCCAAACAGACACCCCAAAACAACTTTTTTTAGCAAAAAAAAAAGTGAAGTGCCCCTCTTAAAAGCCTCTGGGAGTAGAGGTTTTTTAAAAAAAAAGAAAAAGGAGGAAGGAAGGAGAAGGAAAGGGGGGAAAAAAGAAATGTAGCAGCACAGTTAAGACTAACTGGTTTGTTATTTTTGCCTGAGCTTTCACAGATATAAAGCCACTTCTTCAGATGAAGTACCAAGTGACATTAACTTGTCAGGCATAAAGTATATTTATACAGTTAGATAGAATGTAATAGGATCTAGAAAAATGCAAATAATGACCCTTGTCTTAAATTTTCAAAAGGCTGGATAGGGTGATACAGGTATTTCAGATCTTTACAATGGTCACTTACTATTGATATGTAAAAGCAATAAATCTGCCTACCAAAAGGGTTCAAAACTCCCTCTGAGAAGAACATTTTTGTTATATGTGCAAGTAGCAAGGACTCTTGTAATAATACATGTAGGATGTCATGGAGCCATTGTCTTTGTTCATAACTCTGTTAATGGATTGGGATTTGACAATGTAATTCAATTCGTTTCTATTTCTAGTCTTCCTTTGGATTCTCTTGTTCAAGGACTACAACCTATAAATCCATTACTGTGAGTCCAGGAAGATCAAAATGTTCTGCAATTTGGTTTTAGATGTTGCCGTTTCTAAGGTCAGCTCTGTGTCCATTAATTTTCTTGTGTAGAGACCATCTTGTCTTTCCAATGCAGAGTGTAGAGGGGCACTAAATGGCATGAAATGGCATATATCACATTGGAGAAAGAACAACTAAACCAACTTTGATGTCATGAGTAATGTTATTAATGCTGTAATATTGCTCCCAGAGTTGATCTAGGTGGCATCTCGGTTTGTAGGAGGGTCTTCTGCATATATTACCATTCATGTTATATATATATCCTACTCTAAGTGAGTAGTTGTTCAAGATTTGGAAGCTGTCTGTAGGCTAATAAAGGTTTGCCTCCTATAGCTTCTGAGAAGGTTGTATTATTTTCTAGAATTGGCTGTAGCTCACTGATGATGTGTTTTAGTGGTCTCAGTTGGGGACCGTAGGTGACTACTGAGATGTTCTGTTATTTTGTGGTTTTGGTCTGTCTTGTAGTAAATGGTTTCTGAGTATTAATCTTGCCTTGTCAAATTGTTTTCTCACCTCCTTGGGTAGATACTCTAGTTTGAGAAATGCCTGCTGTAAATCTAAGAATACTCTGTCTCTGTCTTGTGGGTCTGAGCAGGTGGAATTGTATCAGAGAGCTTGGCTGTAAACAATAAATTTGATAGTGTGTTCCGGGTGAAAACTGGAGGCACATAAGTATGTGTAACAATCAATTGATTTGCAATAGAGTGTGATGTTTAGAAGTCCATTGTGCAGTTGCATAGTAGTGTCAAGCAAATGAATTTGTGGTGTGGATGTCAGATTTGTGTCCATTAACCCTCTTGAGTAGAGGACACAGATGGCCACACAAGGAACCACAGTTACAGGTAAGCAATCTGTTCATTGACATCCATAGCAGCTAGGATGTTGTTCTCTGGGAGGCTATGGATGGACTGTATTTTCCTCAAAAAATCAGTTATATCCCCCACATAGCTTTGAGGGTTGATGGCACATAGCCAGAGAACTGAGTATGCATACCCCGGAAGTCAGGGTTCTAATGTGTAAGATGATAGGTCTTCCTAGATTTCATTGTTTATATATTTTGGGTAGTAAAGAGAATGTGCCCGCTTTTGTCTTTTTATTAGGTCTTATCACCACTCCCTCACACATATTGTTTATATTTTAAAAGATTTTTAAAATCCAGAAAAATCCATTTCTAGTCAATTTTGGAGTCAGTGAAGCCTCCAAAGGACCCCAGGGCAGAAATGTGCTATATCAGCCTGCTGAAGTTGCCCACTCCTGTGATAGCAAAGAAACAGTCACTAACAACAGGACACCAAATGAGACCGGCCAACAAATAACGACAAGACACAAGATGCATCTTTGGTTTCATCCTCTAAAATTTGCAAAATAAACAGAGTGCTGTTCAGTATAATATCATGTCAGCCCCTTGGACAAAAAATAAGTAGAGCTGGGCTGGTGTGATGAAAGCATAGACAACAGATAGTCCATAAGAAATTTCATTTTGCTCTTCAGCACCACTGCAAAATTTTAATCTAGGAAAAGTAAAAAGGTTGCTTGTAGTTTTGGTTGTAAGGAAAAAGAAAAAATGAGGTTTCATGTGTATTTCCTCCTCCTCCTCCTCCTTCTCATCTTCTTGAAAAAAATATTACTATCCTGTCACTTCATGCACAGGTTGAAATGCAAAAGCACTGCCAGTCTCCTGAAGGGATCTTTATGGAAGCACTTTCGTTTCATAGCTTTTCCTCACTTAATGACCTCATGTTGTTGAAGTAAATGCACTTCTTATCTATAAGGTTAGTGGGGTTGCTAAGTTTATCATGGAGCTCGATGAACCACCTTGAGACCATGTCATTACAGTTCTGGACTAATGTTTGAAGAACAGCATGACAATCTAGTGAACAGGATATTAAACTTGGACTAGAAATCAAGTCCAATATTATTTCCATCAAGCCAAATGTCATTCCAATTTTAACAAGTATACCATCCACAATGATCGGTATGAAAACATACCAATACTAAAAAAAAGTATTATAAAAAATGTGTTCCTAATATTGAAACTGAAATAAACAATGTAACTGTTGTCCTTCCCATCTCTACACAGGGGAGATGCACACTACAGTTGTCCCCACCATGACAAAGCATATCATCCTGTGCATGTCCATATATTTTGTTAGTACTCAACCATGACAGAAAGGTTATGGGGTACACTCCTTTTAAGTCTCGGAGCCTTTGGGTCCTGCAGCAGGAGCCACCTTTCAGGGGAAAGATCCACCCCATGAAATGCCTTAGAAGCAGCCCTTGATGAGGACAACTATCTGTGGGACTGGACCCAGGGAGATAACACAACACTTCTGAATCCATTGCTTAAACCCAATGAGCTGGCTTTGGAGCCCATTGCTTTAACTGGTAAGTCATTCTAGGAACTGGCTCCCAAACTAGGTGAGTTGTCTTAGGATCACTATTCTGCTGATGGTGCCAGTCCCATGGTTTTAGTCTCTGGTTTGGGTAGGTGTGTCTGCTTTCAGGTTCTTCCAGTGGGTGGATTCTATGCAGTGATTTGCTGAGAAGCTACAGGACCTGCTGCTTCAAGTAGGTAAGGAACACCTAGTCTCAATCTTACAAAAGGGCCAGATAGGGCTTAGTTGTATCTTAGGGTTTGCTCCAGGGAATTGGGCTGGAAGACACTAGGTACAAGGGTCATATTGGATGCAGAACTGGTATGGGCAAGACAATGCCTTAGCATAGCTGACCAGGGTTCCTAATATCTCACCAAGGTTCCTCACAGATAATAACTGAAACACATGTGGCTTAAGCAACATCACAGTATGTTCACATTGGCAAAAATGGTAATTGAGAACAAATGCACAAGTTATGAGAGACTGTAGCAATTTATTTCTGTAGCACCCTACTGGAAAACAAAGGCTCTACCCTCCTTTCGACCCTCCAGCTGAGTTCAAGGAGTACAAACTACCTTTGCACTTTGAACTCAGTTTGTAGAAACTAAAGTAAGCTAAGGACAAAGGGGGAAAGTGGGAGGAGGAAGAGGAAGAAACTGGGACATTTTAAAAGGAAGAAACTGGGACATTTAAAAAAAGTGGGACAGCAGAGGATTAACCAGGATTGTTGCTGCCAACTGGGACAGTTAGACTATTATCATCTACACTTAGATACATCTGATTTTGAAACAGAATTCTCCTGTATTGGTACACAAGTATTGCTGAGGAAAACACATTCAAATACATGTTTGAGAAGACTTTCCTATATTTTGGGTATGTGGAATACTGTAAATAAGAGCATGGAATCAGAAAAAAAAAAACCCTGGATGAACTCTAGAAAAATCAAAGGCTCCATCTTGACATCCAACTGCTTCAATATTTCTTTGGTTTTGATCACATGTGACCATAGTAGCTGCTGAGGGTTTTGTTTGTTTGTTTGGCCCTTTCCACATGTGGGGGGGGGACAGGCAAAAACGCCCAAAAACGGAGCTTACCGGCAGCTGGGTAAGTCCATCGCAACGCGGAGCAACGCGAACTCGCTGCTCCACACTCCTCCGGCGTCCCAAATGGCGGCTTCCGGTTGGCGGAGGCTCTCCACCAACCGGAGAAGCTCGCCAGCTGGAAGCCCAGCCCCGGCAGATCTGCAGGCACGCACTTGCATGCGCCTGCAAATCTGCTTCGGAGCCGGGCGATGGAGTGGCACAGGGCTGCACGCTCCGTGCTTTTTAAAAACCTTGAAAAAGAGGTTTTTAAAAAACACACAGCATGGCTAGTTTCGGCCACTCTTGAGTGGATTCTGGTGTGGAACTACAAAAAGTAGTCCACGCCAGTCCACTCTACAGTGTAGAAGACCTCCGTGAGAGGTCGCTCTGCACCATTACAGAAGCCCGGTGTGGAAATGGCCTTTGTTTGTTTGTTTGTTTGTTTGTTTAAAAAATAGGAAAGTAGGTTTAACTCCAGGTTAACAACTTTTGGTCAACTGCTGTTGTGTAAATTTGTCTGCATCAAGGGAGGAAAACCCAAGGGCAGTACATGCAGCCACATCCAATAAATGCATGTCCTAAGCCAAGCCTGTATATAGGCAGAAGTTATGCCAGTTTCAAGCTGCAGAGCAACATTTAGAACAGAAATTGGCACTGGAAAAAAAAAATTAGCACTTTGGACTGGAGAAACCTGACTTCAAGTACCTGATTAGCCATTTTTTAATAGTATTTGTTTGTTACATTTATAACTGCCTTTCCTCCAGTGAGCTCAAGACAATGTGCACAGTTGACCTCTTGCCAGTGAGCCTCCTGAGGCCTACAGAAAATTGGGATATAAAATGTTAAAAAGACAATATATACATATATATATACACACACACATACATACACACATACAAATGTTTAATAATAAAACAATAATGTATTTAAAGGTAATATGAAATAACAATCCACACTGCAATGTCACAACAGAACACTGACAATATTGTAATACAACCAAGCTGCTTTGGAAATACATTTACCTAACTGAGCATCTTTCAACCTTAATCTTCGTCAGTGATTTATCAAATAATTAAATAAATCAAAAATAACTTTTAAACATCACCTTTGTTTCCGAGAAGCAGCAAACTTTACAGGTGCATGGAATAAAACTTCTTGAAGCTATGTGTCTGAAATTTGGCTGGATTTAATATGTTTACCATCATTAGTATCTACTGGGTCTTCATTTTTTTTCCTTACTTTGAAAAAAAACAAAAGAGAAAGTTGCATTTTGCTTTCCCAGTGCAAGTCAATGGAGAGGACTAATGATCTAGATTCTTGAAACACATTTCAAATTTGAGAATTTGAGAGTCAGATATAACAGTATCAGGTCTAGATCAGTTTGTACCAAATCATGTCTAGATCCATTTACGAATCTCTGAACCCACTTCACATCTGGTGCACTTCCCAAATACTTTAGTACATTTGCCTAATACATTTATCCTATTTATCCCATAAATACTAAGCTTTGAATAGGGTTTGTAGGGTCTAAAATTGAATGAGTCACCACATAAAGATACACGCAAGCATATATACATACATTTTTTACACATGTCTTTTTGGTGAGTTTTTGTTAAAAAACATGGATGACGACAGAATGAAAAATATATATCCCCATAGTAATTTATAGCAACAACAATGCAAAATGCACAGGATATGTTTTTTTTTTCTGCCAGAGGAGAACGTGAGTGACAGAGAGATGATACCTCAAAGAAGGAAGCCCCTAATTACAGTCTCACTTAGAATATTTACCAATTTGTGTCACTTTCTGTGACAGGATTAGAGATTTCACATTGAGTTGCATGTTTGAATCTATTTCATCTGTGACATATTACTTTTTACAAGTGTATCTGCATGTAGTACCTGAAGCAAAATCTAGTTTCTACAGCCTCAGATGAAATGATTTTTTCATTTTAGAAGTGTTTAGAAAATTAGCTCAAAAGCCAGAAATTCCCAAGATGGTGTGTATGTGTGTGTGTGTGTGTGTATGAAAAACAGATTTTGATGCCTATGAGGAGAAAAGCCACCTGTTTGACAGCAATTTTGAATAGAAACAATGGGCCAAGAGTTAGGGACTACTCCTCAGCCTCAAAATATAGTCTCTCAAAAATCAGTCTTCTCTGAAGTTGATCACTCCAAAGTGGTTTTGCTTCTTTTTTACTTTTTCAAATGTTTTGCAATGTTTTATTGTTTTATTTTTTTAGTTGTTTTGAAATGTGGTGGTTGCATAAATCTATACTTAAGAATTTCATTGCCTTTTAATTTGTCTATTCAAATTTCCTTCAGAATTCCTCATCTGTTCTGTTGTTATGTGCCTTCAAGTTATTTCCAACTTACGGCAGCCCTAAGATGACCCTTTAATGGGGTTCTCTTGGCAAGATTTGTTGACAGGGGCTTTGTCTTTGCTGTTCTCTGAGGCTGAGAGACTGTGACTTTCTCAAGGTCACTCAGTGGGTTTCCATGGCTGAGCAGGGATTCAAAGTCTGGTCTCCATAATTGTAGTCCAACATCCAAGCCACACTGGCTCTCTGTCTGTTCATTAAGAGGTGCATTTGAACTTGATGGCCATCCCAATCAATAAAAAAGAAAGAGTATCCCACATATTTCCTGGAGCTGAAACTAATTATTTTTATTGTACCATCCCAGTGAATAAGGCATGGTTACTTAAAGTTTTTGCACCACCCCTGTTACCCCAAAAGGTGGGGAGACCTGAGGTCCACTAACAGCATCAGTGTCTCCTTAAAAAGGTGGGGAGTTGCAGCTCAAAAGGAGGGCTGTGGGGGGGGGGTAACTATGAGACCTTTTCATGTGTATATACTGATTCTAACTGTGAGATACTAATTGAGAGTCAAAAGAATGTTTTATTGGGGAGATTCACAGACACACACACAAGAAATCAAGCAGCCTTATGAACAGAGGCATATCTATGATGGGGCAAGTAGGGTACATGCCCCTGGCACCAATGCCAGGGGACACAAAAAAGCCGTGCATGGAGGGGTGGAGGTGGGGGTAGGAGTAAAAAAGTAGGAGCACAGCTTCCACACTTGCCCTAGGCACTGTTTGTGCTAGATATACCACTGCTCATGAACCATACAAGGCTAGTGAAGGGCAAGGAGAGAAAGGTTGGGCAGCAGGAGTTTGTGGAGTGAAGTGGGTGATAATTACCATTCCAGAAACAGAAAGAGGTTGGAGAAGAGTGGCTCAGACTGGTGGAGTCTGAGACTAGCACACTGAACAAGAATCTGTGGGCCCTCACACAATGTAAAATGCTAATATGCACCCAGGTACTTGGAGCCAGGACTTAAGTTCCTTGTTTCGTGCCCTGAAGGGGAATGTGTTAATTGGTCTCTGGAAGAACAAATAAAGAGGTCCAGAACTAATTATCTTAACTTCAGGTGATAAAACATTGGTGGAGGTTGTGATAGTCTCTTAATGTCAGAGTTGGGGAATGTGTATGGGGAAGATTTCTGTAGGAAATGCACACAGCAGGGGTGCTTGCCTGTTGCACCTGGGCAGTTCTGTTGACTATTTTATTCAGATGTCAAGTCATTGACAGGATTATTGGAAGTCTGTTTACTCCAGGCTTTCCTACCTAACTCTGCTTAACCTTATGACCTGGCCATACTAAGGCATGCTGACCTAGTCCAGGTGTACAGTAAGAGTCCTGCTTGCCACATGTTTCCCAGCCATAAGCATCCAATTTTTATATAATATTTCATGCCAATTAAATGATATTTCTTGCGATACCTGCTGTACCATGTGATAGGGTTGTAAGGTGCGGTAACACCTTATCCATGGTACAAGGCTGTTATATATTTTTTTAAAAATTCTGTACATATATTAAATTTTATCTATCAAGTTTCTCAGAGGAATCCAATTTTTTTTTTTAAACAGAGAACATTAGCATAACTGTGACAGATTCCCTACTGTCAGTCTTGTTACCCTGCTGGATTATAATTATTCATAAGGCAAGCAAAGATGACCTCTTCTTCTATAAGACCTTTTCTTTCTGTAGAATAGCAAATGCTTTTGATGATATCAAACAAATCTTGGCTGATGTCCAGTTACCATGACCATTCTTTCTCAGAAGTGGCAGTCAACAGAGGAGGTCCTGGAAAACTAATACACCCTTCTTTAATATCCTTTTGTCTAGTCCATCAGGTTTTCTTCCTGCCATGATTCTTCCTGTTGGTGCTCTGGCCAGCTGATATACCTTATTTTGCCCAGACAACTTCTTCCTCTTCACAATATAACCTCAGCTGGCTGGGCACTGCCTTTTGTGATGGTCACAGTCCTGGACAGCCAATCAGATTTTGTTAATCACAACACGGAGGGCAAGGTATGACATTACTTTGACAAGGGAATGAGTGGAGGCATGTTGCCCTCAAGCAAGGTCTGCTAGGATATGAACAAAACCAGAGCTCTTATTACTGTCACTCATGCTCTCTTCAGAACAAGCACTTTCTTATCTAACATTTCCTCTGTTTTAAGATTGGATAAAAGTTCAGTGTTGTTCACAGGCATAGTGCATCCACCACCGACAGTGGGATCCCATGCAGATGGGCCTATGTAATTATAGGGTTGCTTGATTTCCACCGCCATGTTTCTTCTAAATGCTTTCATTATGAAATGTATCCCTTTGTCCTGCCACCCTCCAGCTGTCATCATTTAAATCATTTGATTTGTTTAATTAAGTTTTAATTTGCTGACTTTAATTTGACTTTCTTTCCTTATATATTTCTGTCTATCCACAGTTCTCAGCCTTCTATCTCCTTATCTCTCAATGATGGATAAAAGAAACAAAATCTAGGCCATTTCCTCTCTACACTGTTATAGTGCTATTATTCTATTTTCAACATCCTGTGGAATTCTGGGGTTTGTCATTTACTGAGGCCAAAGAGCTCTCTGGTTGAGAATTCTAAGTGCTCTGCTCTAAACTGCAACCCCAGAATAGGATGTTGAAAGTGGAATAATAGCACTATAACAGTGTAGTGCAGAAATGGCCCTCGTGTAAGGCTATGCTGATCAATGGGCTGAAGTATATTATAAGCAGCTCTGAATCTTTGACAAAAGATGATTTCCGATCCATACAGTGCCATCAATGTTCTCCGCACTTACAAAGTTAGATTTACCTAAAATGGAAGGTCCGGTCTCCAAACAATTTGTAATCTAAGTTTTGTCAGTGTGAGGCAGACTGCAGAAGAAAGAGAGAAAGAGAGTGCAGAAAGGAAGTTACAATAAAAGTCACAGTTGCAATTTAGATTCCTCTCTGCACAAATTGGAGGAAAGACTCCCTGAGGACCCTTTGAAGATAATTAACACCTTAACCTCAGTTTCTTGGTTATGGCTAAGAGCAAGACCATGCTAGAACACACAAGAACTCACACACAGGGCTCAATCCAACATCCAGTGTAGCGTAAATAACTGTATATGGAAATATACCACACTGAGCCATATACCCCCATGATTTACTGGAAAAGCCTCTGAAGACACCCAACATGACCATGGTCTGGTTTGGTTTGGTTATTTATTTATTTATTGGAAAGCAGGCAGGCTAGCAGAAACATCAGGCCATCAGATTATGTCCCCATAGCCAGATGTGAAAATATGATATGAGAAGTGAGATGATTTTGTGCCTGGCTATGAGGAGGTAGCCAGATCTTTCTCACAGAATGCCTGTATGAGGTCACTTCAGGGTCCTTCCAGTATGTTGAGGGGATGGGCACTGCAGTGAGAGGAATGGAATACCAACCCTCAAAGTGCTCTGAGAAAAGATATCTGCACGTTTAAGGGAAAGTTATGTATGTGTATGTCCTTAACAGAATTTTGACCATATTGTGCACATACATGAGGGCAGATATCTTTTGCTAGCCTATAATTTCCATTTTCATTCACCATTGACTCTGTTGCTTGGACCTAATAGCATCCAAGTGTACCTAGTATAAAAGATTGATTGCTAAAGGCTAGGTCCTTGGAGCTCAGGAAATGTCTACCCCATCTCCAAGAATTTCCCCAAGAACAGCCTATTGTTGCTGTTGTTTTCCGTATAGGAGTTGTTGCCGTTAGTTCCTCTTATAGAAATGTAGATTAAAATTCTATTTTTTATAGACACTGTTATAGTAAGTAGAAACCCTGCCTTTAGCTGTTCAGTGGCAGCTCCCCTCAGAAGGCAGTTGTGCACAGACTTTATCCAGATGGTCACTGATCTATTTTTTTAACTTCCTACACACATAGCTATCACCATCCATCACCAGAATCATAGGTGTTTTGCAAGTGAGATAGTTGGCCTTTGGCCTTAAAGACTGATGCACCTCTACAGCTGAAGGTCACAGATTTCTAATGGTTGAATACTAAGGGCAAAGTGAAGGGACATAAATACTGCAATTGCACTTTATGTTGCCTCTTAGCTTCTCAGTGTGCCACTGTTGGAGAGTGAATATCAGGGGTCATCTAATTCAGGCATGAACAATTGGTGGTCTCCTGGATGATAGCAAACTATTGCTCCCCTTATCCCCTGCCATGATAGCTATCAATGATGAGAATTGAAGCTTCAAAATATCTGGAGACCACCCAATCTGGGGAGGGCTGATCTAAATAGATATATGGTCTGGATCTAGAAAAGCAATTCTTATATTCATGTTGTTGCTGTTTTCCATTATTAATGATGTATCTTCCTATGAGAGGTTCATTTTGGCAAGCTAGAATTCGATTGTCCAAACCTCCTGTATCTTTAATTGATTTTGCTTTCATGGATATTTCATTTGTTTCTTAAACAATTTTAGTGAATATCTAATGAATCACTATGATATAATTGGCAATAGCTTTATGTGTCTCCCTCCCTTCTTCCCTCTTTCCCTCAACTTCCTTGCAAATGGATACATGGTATGTCAGATGAGATATTTTGAGTGTCAAACTTCAAGGGCAATTTTATGATGCTTAATAGTCTTTCCAGTGGCTAACCACAGCATCCCTTCGTTAACAAACAAGCAATCATCATTTTCATTATTTTTTTTTTCTAGTCATTAAGATTGCAAATGAATTGAATGGTTTCTTAATGCCGGACTGCAGGGGCTTCTTGAGGCTGTTCCATTATGAAAGGAACAGATTAAAGCTGTATCTATGTACATAGCCCTGAAATGAGATACTTGAATCTAAGCAATGTGGTTTCATGCAGAACAAATCATGCAGATAAGAAGGAAGACTAAAAATAAAAATGCATCCTTAAGAGGTCTTTGTACACCAATAGAAAGAACATTTCACAGCATACCCCAACAGCCTGAAACTGATTATGTATGGTTTCAAACCACAGGCAAAGTAAGGAAGACTTGTAGGAGAATTAGAAATTTTAGTATGATTTATGGCTTTGTACAGCACCATCAGAGCAGGTGACTCTTTGTAAACTTTCAAGAAGTCCTAAACTATGCTTTCTATTATGGGTGTTGGCTACCTTCCCAACATTTTACAGACCAAAATATCTGTGCTTCAGAGAGAGGTGGAAACAAATAACAACAGATCAATTGGTAATAAGAGTTGTAACTCAAGATTACAAAATTTGTTTTTACAGCACTCTGGGGAACAGATTTCTGGTCTCACTGGTATCCAAAGACAAGAATTTCATTTCATTTCATTTTCTATTTTGACCCTCCCACTGAGTAATCAATCAGTATTTTGTAGTCACCAAACTCTGGGTTGTTTGGGGCACTTCCTCCATGATGGTGTTACCGCCATTGCTAGCCCGAGCTTGTGGGATATTAAGATATCATTTTGATATCAACAATTTGGCATTCTGTACCCATTCCTCTCCACATGCTTGCGAGGCCCCCAGACAAGCACACACACAGGCATGGCCGACAATAGCTGAACCATTCACATCCTGATCTAGACAGGCCAGTCATTGCCGAATGCAGCTTCAGGAGACCTCAAGGCAAGTACCACTATTATGTATGCACGCTACTTACAAAAGATCCCCTGCCCCGCGCAGGCAGCTTGATGAGCGGACTATACAATGCTCAAGCACTCTGCGTTTGGATACTAGCTACTCTATTGACAATCTGGCTATAACTCAGTCATCTAAAGTACTGACCTTTCGGAGGCTTTGTCTCCAGCCCCAAACTCATTGTTTTCCCCAAGTACGGACTAGCCTGCGGCCACAATTTTCCCTATAAGAACCCCTGACTTTGAGCACTTCCTCGGATCGCTCTTCGCTTCCATCCCACCTTGCTGTCGCTTTGTCCAGCGAGCCTTCCCCTCAGGTCCATGTACTGAGAATCCACGCTCCCCAGCTTTTCTGCTTCTAACCGGGCTTCAGGACAGGTATAGTATTTCCCATACCAAACCTCCTCTAAAAATCCCACTATCCGCTCCTACCTTTATTTCTATAGCCTCTTATGTGAGTGTGTTGCATACATTTGTTTGATTGTGCTTAAATAAAACAATTATTATTTCAACATCTGCCTCATCCTTGACTTGGCCTGACCCCGTAGACATAGGGTTCAAGATCTCACTACATTACCCTGCCTCTCGCATTGCCAACTTGTGCTCTGCACTAATTCCCTCCCCATTGTTTGAGCACATTTAGGTGTCCATCTTGGGACCCCCAGAAATCAGGGTAACAATGGTATTATCCTAGGCTATCCTATGGAAGGGTTATTCTGGGCACTAGGAAAAATCAGGTCTTCCCCTCCCAAGTCAGAGGGAAGGAGAAAAAGAGGGAGAGAGAAAAGGAGAGATCCAACTGCAGATGTGCAAATCAAGGCCTTGGATCATCAGTCCCTGCCTAAGAAGAAAAATCTCCCATGGCATTCACCCCAAAATAAACCAGTTCATTTCTTCTTTTTTTTCCTTTATTTTTTTTTCCTAATGTCTCTTTGGTTATTACAACTAGGGCAAATCACAGGCTTTCAGTCTAATTTCTCTCCCATTGCAAGGAACAGATAGGATATTCTACACACACATACACACACCCTTATACAGCAAGGATAGTAAATACTGCTCCTCCTATACCTTATAGGACAGAGCAGAAATTATGTGGACCCTCCCAATGATTTTAGATTGGAACTTCCCACATTTTCCTCCACTGACTATACTGGTCAGGGCTGTTGGAATTTGTAGTCCAAGGACAGATAGAAAAGCCCCTGCTTCCCACATGTATTATAGGATTTTGGAGATCTCTTTTTGTTTTCTGGATGGGCAGTCAAACCTTTAGGAATGCATAAGTGTGATGGGCATTTGACGTTATGGACTGAGCTAAATCCAATAGCTATTTGCTCTTACAGACTTATGTATGATCCAATAAATGGTTTCATTAGTTGATTGGAATAAGTGTTGTGTTTGCTGTCCAGTTTCAAGGCCCAAGGGAGGGGTCACGGCCTAAAGCACTCCTGTGCCATACAGGGAACACAAGAATAATTAAACGGGACAGTAGCTGATGGTCCAATTGGTCTGTACTTGAATGTTCAGCTGCAACCATGACTAGTGGAATGCAAATCTTGAATTCCTCAGGTGGGAGGTGTACATCTGGATAAATGGATAACTGCACCCATTGCAGAGATAAGTAGGCTTAAGTAGCTGTAATAGACAAAGGTACCCAAAACTTTAGCATAATTAAGAGTAATTAAAGTAAGTGAGATGCTATTATTCACAAAAGGAGAATTCAAGAGAATTAAACATTATTGCCTAAACAGTCTACAGGTTGACTTCAGATCCTTAAGTACCCATTATAAATATGACTTGAAGACTATTCACTGTATTGTCAACTTGTAGGAGTTCTTTCTCAGTGTAAATTTTGTGGCTGGGATCTTCTGCTTTCTCTTGGAATCAAATGTTAAAATCAACCTACTTAAGCTGATTTGAATGTTTATGTGTATATGTTTTGGAAGTATGCAGAGGGTTGGCATGACAATCCAAGCGTCATAAATAAGTGAATATATTATTGGAATACCCCTTTTCATTGAGCAAGTAACTCCAGTGAGCCAGAATGTTGGCTAGCATTTGCTTTTTTTTAAAAAAAAAAAAATTCTTTTAAAATATATACAAACAAAATAACAGAAAAGCAATGACTAAAATAGACAACAACAAACTACAACAATAATGAAATTTTTAAAAAACAGAATAGGAAAAGAAAATAGATAAACACAAATATTAAATGCTATATACTACTAAAAACTAACTTCAAACAAAAATATTTTAAAAAGTGGTTTCAAGCTTCCATAAGGCAGGTTATAGATAGATCTATATGGAGGAAAACTTCACTAATTACAAATACTACTCAAAAGCTTCAACTGCTACTTATCTGAAGATACTAATTACCAAATCCCACAATTAACATATTGTACTTTTTTTCTTTCAAAAAGCAAAATAACAGTTCCCAATTTTTCACAAAAATCACTACTGATTTTTTTTCCAGTCAACATCATCAATTTATCCATTTCAGTCAAGTCCAAAAATTTTATCAGCCAGTTCTCTTTGTTTGAAATATCTATATTCTTCCACTTCTGTGTTTATAGTTGTTGTGTTGCTACGGTCATATATCTTAGTATTTTGCCATAGTTCTTCTCCAGTTGATCTTCTACTACCAAGTATAATTCAGGTTTTAATTGAACACTAACTTTCAAATTTTTACACATCATAGGGTATATTTGATTCCAGAATTTTTTGACCTTTTCGCATGTGGTAAAAAGGTCCCATTTGTTGCTCACATTTCCAACACCTGTTAGAAAACTCTTTATGCATTTTGGGTGATTTTTACCATATCAAATATCAATAGTATGTCATCTTACAAAAGTTCTATTTGAAATCATAACACAATGTAATTTTAATTCCCTGTGGCAAATTGTATGTTATGACCAATGTTTCATGCCCACTTAATCACACAATCTCAATAATAATTTAAATTTTCATCTATCTTTGCAAATTTTTTTCTTAACATCATTGTATGTTTTAACAGAATTAAACTTCAACAACATACAATTCATATTTATTATCCTAATATCCAAGTATTTCACTTTTTTCTCAATATTAAATCCTGACTTATCAGTAGTTGTGTCTGTTCTTCCTTTCTTATGTTATCCATGGTCAGGATCCAAATTTCTGTCTTCCTTCCATTTCTTCAACAAGTTTACAATGACCTTCACCATTCTTTCTTCATTATTTTTGTTCTGGGATAAGCAGTTTTACTTTTCCCATTGTTACATTACAACAAAGCATCTAAATCATGTTCACATTGTTCAGTCAGATTTTTTGTACTCAATTCCAACATGTCTGCTTTCTGTTCCAAATTCTGAATCTTTTCATTTACATGTTTCATCTCCACAGCTGTCTGTGATATAGACTAAACCTTTCTTCTTCTTCTCTGATTTCATCTCTCTCAACCATTTCTTAAATTTTGCCCATCTACAGATGGATCTCTACCCATCTGGGGTATCCATATTCCCATCTAACTTATCTGCATCTTTAAAGTTTGAGTTCTTCAATATATTTCTGTGTCATCTCTGTTAGAAGCTCTAAAGAGTCCCTTCTTACCTCTCTTCTACATTTGGCTCAAACATCTGCTTTTCAGTCACTTTCCAACCACTTCCGTGCTGTTAGCTTGCAATGGTGCTGCATATGTCAGACACTCCAGCTTCAGGGACCTCTGAATTTGTCCTATCCGTGTTTTGTTTTTTCCTTAAGTTTTTTTTAAAAAATCTGAAAAACCTTGTGTTTCTCCTGAGCCTTCCAGTTATCTCTGTTGTGCATGGATTAAGTGTGCTTGAGGAAGCTGTTATTTGGAAATTCTGATGTGAACTGAAATGATCTTTTCCTCCTGAAGTAACATGTTTTGGGGAATGTGTGAGACAGAAATGTGTCTTTCAAGCAAAATAATTAGTATTCACAAGCAGAAGAGGAATAAGAGCCAGACAGACACCATCATCCCATAAACACAGCAGATAAATAAAGCAAGCTTAGTCTTCTTTGGTTAAAAAAAGTATGAAGTAGATTTATTCACAAATGCTAAAGGTATTGATAACATAACATCTCATGGTGAGTGTCTGAAATGCAGAATATAGGAGAATGTGGAAGCAGAGCAAATTCACACTAACTGCAGACTAACCACAGATTAACTAGTGCAGGGAAAAAAAGAGGGTATGGCTAAGGAAATAGAAAGGAAATAAAATGAATACACGTCTTTACTAATCTCTTAGAGAGACATGCAAATTAGAAACTACTGAGAACTAGATTTAGCCCCAGAGTATAATTTTTCCCATCCTTGCCTCCTATCCCCTTATCTGGGGATGTTTGCATTGATAAAAACTAAATCTGTGGTCCTTCTCTTTTCCAGACTCTGTTTCTGGTTCATGTTTCCCTTCTTTCCATATTTGGGGGGGGGGGGGACATTTTTGAAAATATATATTGCAGAAAGTTTGCACTTGGTTCATTTAAAAAAAACAACATACACATTGCACACAGTCTCTGCCTTAGCACGCGCATGCGCGCGCACACACACACATACCTCACTCCCTCAACCAATTTCAAGGGTACACATTTCCTAAGGATGCTTTTCATGTACATACTTTTTACAAGATGTATCCCCATCTCTTCTGCATTATATGTATTTTGGAAAAAAAAGCATGCATCTGTTCTATATCTGATCTGGGTGATACAGATGGGAAGAAGTCTGCATAAAAAGGGCAGCAAGCATATTTCTTTTAGATCATCCTCACCAAGCCCCACCTGAAACCTATTGCAGTTTGACATTTTACTCCTCTTGCAACAGAAGTGATTGGAATCTTACATTCTATTATCATTTCATTGTACAGTCCTGACACAACTGTATTCATGTAGGCTGAGTGAAACCTGAAGACAGGGGCTCAGCTTAGGTGATAAGAAAAGACTTGCTGTAAAAGGAGATGAGTCAAAATAATTGCATTATAGTAGAGTCTCCACTTTGTCTATATTGTAAATAACATTAACATCCATTATCTGAATCAAGCTTGAGCATCTAGCTTTCCCTTAAACTGAATGAAACCCTCCTGCCATGTTCTACGGTTTACTTAGTGTTTTACTGCCTCTGGAAAATCAGGAGTTTTATCCAGCCCTGGTGGGCTAGATATCACACACCACCATCTGATTTTAAATCCTCAAGCTCCAAAAAGCAACTGTCCAGAAATCTCACACAGAATGAAAACATTGAGCTAAAATCCCCAGACCAAGAGACTTGGGAATGAAGCATTATTGCCCTTTTGTAGCCGAGAGAGTACATTTCATGTCTGAATTTGGGATAGCTCTCTCCTAATCCCTGCAGTGAGTCTTACTTCTGTCATACACCTTGACCTTTACGTCATTTGCCTCCTGAGAAGTCAGCAGACCTTTCAACTCAAACCTCTTTTCTTAGTGCCCCTGAGAGGTGGCACATATCTAGTCAGGTCATGTGTACATGATGGTATGAACAAGCTACTCTGTCCGTGCCTGTCTGCTTGCTGTTGAAAAGGATTGAGCACCATCAACCCTTCCACACACACTCTTGTGGCCTCTTGGGTGCTTTTGAAAAAGACAGGGAAAAACACTTAAGTGCTGATGGGGGCTTCCTATACATAATTCATCAGCTTGTCTCTCCTTTTGCTGTTATCTTGAGCTTTTATGGAATACCCCTTTTCATCAGTCTTGAATTATTTTTGAAATGGTGGAGGGAGTGGGGAAGAGCACAACCCCATGCATTTATCATAGTTTTCTCTTTCTCTGTTTCTCCTACCTGAATCTTACTTTAATCTTTAAGACTCTTTTTGTGATTGTGTGTGTGTGTGTGTGATGGGGAGGGGTCAGTTGGGTGCTACACTCAATCTCTCTCTCTCTCTCTCTCTTCTTTTCACACTCCTCATCAATATTGCCATTATATAAAGGGAGAATGTTATTGGTAAGACCTTGATGTGTTGCTCCTCTTGCTTTTAAGCTCACACTTCAGCAGATCTTTGCTTTTTGCACTTCCTTGCTTGATTAATTTGGATCATATTTTAGCCCCCTCCCTCCCTCCCTCTGTGTGTGGGGGTTTAAAGGGCATGAAGCAACTCTCATATGATAAAAGATTATGATGTTTGGGGCTGATCAGAAAGAAAAAATGGTAAGGGGATACATAGTAGAAGTGTTTAAAATGAAACACTATAGGCCCTTTCTGCACAGCATTTGCCATGTGAAAGGATGCCTGTAGTGTTGTGCGATTATCAGGAGCAATCTGCATGACACACTCACAATTGTGTGACTTTCCAGGGCCCGGCAGATGCTACTTGCACACTTTTTCATTTTCAGCTTTCAGCCAAAAATGGTGCATGAACACGCATTGCTCCAGAGCCCCACGCACACTTGCTGTGCATGCGAAGCCTCCAGAGCTGCAGCAGTCATGCTTCCTGCTCCAGCACAGCCTGGGAAACTCCCAGGCTGCACTGTGGAAGGAAGAGGCAGGGCTCTCATGCTACCTGCTCAGAAGCAGGCAGCTCGTGTGGAGCTGAAGCAGCAGGGACACGAGAGCCTCTCACTGGAGGCTGCTCACGCGATTCCCACACCCCAGCACTGAAAAAAGGTAAGTTGCGGAAAGGGCCTATGTGAAGAAAAGGAGGCGAAGCATTTTTCTTCCTCTTTCATAACTCTGGACCCATAGTACTACAATACTGGTAACTTCTCAGTTACGCTACTGCAATACTTTCTATATTGGGCTGTCCTTGAAACTGATTCAGAGACTAAAGCTAGTGCAACACACTGCAGCTAGACTTAAAACAGCACTGGTTTTAAAGGAATTGTGCTGGCCTACCAATATGCTTTTTGTCTGAATTCAAGACCAGATTCAAATTGTTGGTGATGCCATTTGAAGTCCTAAATGGCCTGAGACCATGATACTTGAGGGAGCTCCTCTCTCTTTATATACCTGCCCAAGCACTGAGGCTTCCTAGAAGGATTATCCTCTCTATCTCAGCAGGATAAATACATAGGCCATTTCTGCCCTACACTGTTATAGTGTTATTATCCCATTTTCAACATCCTGAGGAATTCTGGGGATTGTAGTTTACTGAGGCCAAAGAGCTCTCTGGCTGAGATTTCTAAAGGCCCCTCCCTAAACTGCAAACCTCAGGATTCCATTGGATGTTGAAAGTGAAATAATAACACTATAGCAGTGTAGTGTGGAAATGGCCATAGGGTGTACAAAAATAGTAGAGCAATAGCTCTGCTGTGGCACTCAGGTTATTGGAGGCCATTGGAGCTCTCCTTTGGAGGCCTTTGTTTGCTGATTATTCTAGCACCAATGCAAAAAGGATTTAAAAAATGCTTTTGGCACCTATGAATGATGCTTAAATCTGTATAGTTACGCAGAACACAATTTTGCATGGTTTTAAATTGTTTAAATTGTTCTATATGATTTTAAACTCTTAAAATTGTTAAATTAGTATTATTGATTTAGAATCATAGAATCATAGAACTAGAAAAGACTACAAGGGCCATTGAGTCTAATCCCTTGCCATGAAGAAATATAAAGCACTCCAGCCTCTGCTTAAAAACCGCCAAAGAAGGAGACTCCACCACACTCTAAGGCAATGTATTCTATTGTCAGGAAGTTCCATCTAATTTTTAGATGGAATATCTTTTCCTGAAGTTTGAAGCCATTGTTTCATGTCCTAATCTCTAGAGCAACAGAAAATTAGTGTTTTGCATAGAAAATGTTGTATCCTATGCAGAAAATTCTGTAGTATTTGCAAAAAAGTATGAATTTTCTGCAGAATAAATCCTGAATAAGCTCATTAACCAGGATTCTCCTTGTCAGAGTTTCCTGACACTCAAGAAAAACATTTCAACCATTCAAAACGTATTTTCAAATATTGTTTTCATCCCTGCTGTAGGTGTATGGTTAATTACTGTTTGAACAAAGTCCTGGACTAAGGCCTTAGGTTTGGTTTACTCCTTCTACCTTCTTACAGTTTGTGTAGGGTAGGGTAGGATTTTTTTTTTCACCAAACCAAGTAATAAACTTGGAAATGTCCAAAGGCAAGGTATCAGGCAAGATATGTTTCAATCAATTACTAGTCTCAGGAGATGGAAAATGGATATTTCTTAAGGAAATGTGAACCCAACAAATTTATTTTCCATCTCTCAATGATGCTGAGGTTGGCCTGCAATAAAGATGCACTGAATCAGAAGAAACAGGATGAGAAGGACCACAAGACAGCTAATAATTCCATGTGCATTGTTAGACCCTTGCTGCCATGTCAGGGCAAGCATTTTATTTTTGCTAGTTTCTCTCATTTTCAAAGATTTTGCATATCGAAGGCTATACTAGAGAGACATTCATTTGCATTCATTTTGTTGTGTGCCTTCAAGTCATTTCTGACTCATGGCAACCCTAAGGCAAACCTATGGTGCTGAGAGAGTGTGACACTCACAAAGTCACCCAGTGGGTTTCCATGGCCATGTGGGAAATTGAACCCTGGTCTCCTTTCATAGTCCAATGCTCAAACCACTACACCACCCTTGCACAATTAATGTCACCTCTGGTTTGGACCCAGAATGTGGGATTCCAAAATTGTTTTATTCCACTCTCTGTTTTTTGTATGAACTCAGCCTGGCAAAGGGGAACGATGTTCAGGCTTCACTTTGTAAGTATGAATTTACTTAATTAATGAAAGATAAGTGTTTTAGAGAAAAGAACAATGCCCCAAATTTCCTTCAATGACTTGGGCAAGCTTGGGTCTAATTGCTGCTTTTGTGCACTATTGATTTCCTGGTGAGGTTCTGTTACAGTACTGTGACATGATTTTTGCCAGGGCAATTTAAATCACTCTTCTTCCAAAGCACAGAAGTTTTATTAGGGTGATCTTTCTTTGACAGGGCAGGAAAGACACACAGTATATCTTTGTGGCAGTGGAATTAAACTTAACCCAAGAAGAATGAAGTGCTGTCCTCTTCACCCAAACACACTTGTTATGGACTCTTGCTGCTAGTGTGGAAAAAAGGGAATTGTTTGAACTGTAAGGAAAATGGCTAGTGCACCAAGTACTAAGGCTCATTGAAGTCAAGAGAAGTATTCCATTAAATTTATTAAAGTCTTAGACTCAGAATTGAATATTGAATATAGAATTGAATACAGAATTTTTTTTTTAATTGAATAGACCAATAAACAGCAATAAGTTCTGTAGAGTTTCTGATTAGGTGATCTTGTGCCACCTCAAAAGAGACAGCGGGAAAGACAGAATAAGACTCAAAAGGTATCAGCTCCTACAGAGACATATGAGAACTTTCATGCAAAAATAAAGCAGCCAGCTCCAGCAAAAATCTCAGGAAGAGAAAAGGACTTCTCATATGTAATGGTCTCCCAAGAGAGGACTCGTTCCAGAATCCTCTGGTGCATGACAGCCAAACCTTGTCTCGGGCCATGGCAGATCCTGTCTGAAAGTCTTTCAGGCAGTGGAAAAGAAATATTGGAGCAATGTCCTTCTGGTTGCTCTTTATACTGCATATCTTGGTCTTTCCTGACTAGCTGACCTTCTGATGGACATTATCACGGGCTGTCCTTGGATTCACTTCCTGGTTCTGTTGCATTTTAAGAACCAGTTGATGACCTTGAACCGCATCTCTCTTTGTTTGTGCTGCATCCCAAGGTCAAACTAGATTATATGGTCTGAGGAAGGGAAGCTTCCTCACGTGTTGAAAATTATGAGAGCACACATTTTTCCTTGCTTCTGCATTTTGTATTTAGCATGTTTTATTTTATGATTGCGGAGGTATACAGTTCTGAGGAAATCTATTGTAGTAAGGAAAACATGTTATTTGCAGGGAACACATGTTCTGCTTAATGTTTAGTTTGACCTTGAGACCTTTTTTTGGGTGGGGGGGGCTTTGGTTAATTTCCTCTTGCTTCTCTGCTGTCCCCTAACAGTACTGGTCACCCCTTACTGGCCTAGACCCTGGATTGCAGCCTACCATTATAATCATATAATATATTGTTAATATGCATTTTTCCCCAAAATGACATTTCAGTTAAAAAAAAGAGAAAAAAAGAACATGTTTGGTGCAAAATCTTCTCTTTGTGTGTCTATGGCCCTGTCTGTACCTTGTCTGGTCACAGAGACATCCTGTGTGGGTCCTGGCAATGGCTCTACTGGGAGGAGAGCACGGGAGGGACCGCGACTCTGCAATGGCTGCTTCCATGTTCCAGGAACTGCAATGGCCATGCCTCTTCCTGCTGCAGAGTGACTGGGTAGTTTTCCAGGCTGCATTGGGGCAGAAAGTGCAGCCATTGCGCTTCCAGGACCTTCGCAGACAAGGTAAGTCCACAATGGTAGTGCAATCATTGGTCATTGATGGGGAAAAACCAACAATGATTTTAGGTGCAATCATGCCTTCTCAGAATGGGAGAAGGATGGGACCGTGACAACATTGTGCATAAGCATCGTCGCAGTCCCATCCTTCTCCTGTCTCCATGGTGGGTTGGGAGGGTGGAGTAGAAAGGGTCTAAGTGTCTGTGTGAATGGTAGCATGGAGGGAAAAGGCCCTTTCTGCTCCTTCCATTCTGGGCTTCTTCTACTCAGGCTTTCCCTGCACATCTCTACTTTTCACATGACTATTTCACTGAGTGGGGAGAATTGTGATTTTTCTAAGCTTCTCCCAGCCATGCACGTCACAGAGGTAGGAGCTGACAACCCTGAGGAGCTGTGACTGACAGAACTCCAGCAGATGTTTGGAACTAGAAGAATGGGCTTCAGTTCCTATAGCTCATTCTTACTTTTCTTAAGTAGAATAGAATCCTTCCATGCTTCTCTAAATATCCACAGAAAATAAGAAGATCCTGTCCCGATTCAAGGTTAATTGCTGCATAAAAATTTAAATAGAATGTACTGCAAAATGTTTTGATTTGTAGGCACACCTGATGAAAACAGCCATTTAAATGCCAAATCTCTACTCTGGCTGCTGCATAAACCAATTGCCTTAATTTCTTGGCAATTTAGAACATTTTGGGGTCTTTCTCTCTCCCCCCTCTCTCCTCCCTCCATTTCACCCTCCCTGCCTGGCTTTGTAATTTATTCTTCACTGCTAGATATAGCACAACATCCAGAGAGCAAGATATCAAAGGAAACCATTCACTTAGATCTTCCACACGTATGCTGTGACAAGCATGCAACTGAGACATGAAAGGGCAAACTCTCTTCTTTTCTTTTCACTTTCTTTTCTTTTCCTTCTTTTTTTTAAAATGAAAAGCTTTACAAGGAGGATTGTAGTAATGATCAGTGGGATAAAATGTAATGCTTAAAGGTGCAAATGAATGAATAAGTGACACTAATATGAGCAATGATGGGCAGAATCCACCAGGAAAGTCTGAGGAACTCCAGTTGACACGAATAAGGGATGAACTACACATTACATGCAAAGAAAACTGCTTGGGTAAAAATTGGACTTAAGAACAGAAAAGCAGCACAGAAGGAAAAGGTTAATGTTTATTTGCCTGTGAGTCCTCAATTTCATGTAACTTTGCTTCCCAGAGGTGGCTTTCTTTCCAACAGGCCAATGTGAACTTGGGGAGGGACACACTGGTTGACCACCTCAGATACTGTTCCATTTTTTCTGTCACACCTCACACCCATATCTGCCACTGTAGTAATCCATTACATAAAATCCCATTGGTGGAACTTCTCATGATATGCCATTGTAGGGACAATTCTTTCAAATTCCATAGTTCCAAAGCTACCATATTCAGTGTAGAGGATTGCAACGTATATCTGTTATGGGATACTATACTTATTTGTTGTGAAGATGGTCATAATGTTCACTTTCACTTTGTGCCTTATAGCATTTCACTCATCAAAGATAAACTCCCACTCGTTTTCACTCATCTTCACTTTAATTCATAATATGCACAAATCTGTCCATTATTGCAAAGCTGTGATTGACCCATGTTGTGCAATAATGTATGACCTTAACATGACCTTCACAATTCCTGCTGTGGGTGGTATCCATCCATATTTTTTTTCATTCCATGTGCAGTTGATCTGCTTTTATTGCTTGCTAACATGGCAACACTGGTAACTCATTTTCTATGTCCTGAGGTTAGATGGCTTGTTATAATCAGTCCTTTGATTTCTCAATGTCCAGATTTCCAAATGAGGCTTACTTCTTTCACTGGGGAGTCATCTTGCATCTAAGGCCATTTCCGCGCTGGGAATTTAAAATGGTGCACAGTGACCTCCAACGGAGGTCTTCTGCACCGTAGAGTGGACTAGGGTGGACTACTTTCTGTAGATCCACACCTCAGTCCAGTTCTGTGCAACCAGAAGTGGTCGCGCAGCGTGGTTTTTAAAAACCTCTTTTTTGAGGTTTTTAAAAAGCACGAAGCGAGTGAAGCCGTGTAGCTCCGTCACCCGGCTCTGGAGCAGATTTGCAGGCTCGCACAAGTGCGTGCCTGCAGATCTTCCAGGGGCGGGCTTTCAGCTGGCGAGCCTCTCCGGTTGATGGAGAGCCTCCACCAACTGGAAGCTGCCATTTGGGATGCTGGAGGACTGCGGAGCAGTGAACTCGCGCTGCTTCTCTTGGCGATGGACTCGGCCAGCCTGAAAACAAAGCCAGTAAGCTCCGTTTTCGGGCGTCCCCCCCCCCCACATGTGGAAAGGGCCTAAGTTGTACCACTTCATATTGAACATGGGGCATTGCATGACTGAAATCTAACACAGTGAAAGGCACGATATACATGTTTTCAACAAATAACTAAATTCTCATGACCCAGTTAAAAAAGAGACATGGAGAGTGAGAGGAAAAGAAAAAAAACTGGTGGTAAGTTGAAGCAGGCCTGAATGCATGGGTGACTTGCAGATTGAGTAGAAGGAGTTTTTTCCCTTACATTTTGGGGTAAGGTGTCTCCATGCTCAGGTGGTAAACTGCCACTGTTTCAATGACTACTCTTATAAACAGTTATACAGTCCTGTGCGAAGGTCACACACATTAAAGGCAGATTCTTCAACTGTTAGTTTCTTTTCTCCCCCCCCCCACCCCCCAAAGGTGAGGTTGATATTGTTTTTCCAAAAGACATTAGATTTCCAAATGGACATTGCAGGCTTCTCTGCAAGAATGAATAATCTTTTAAGGCAGGTAATCTCAACATTGAAAGAAAGTGTTGTGTAGTGATTTGAGTATTGGGCTATGACCCTGGAGACCAAAGTTTGATTCCTCACTCAGCCATGAAAACCCATTGGGTGATGTTGGGCAAGTCATGCTCTCCAACCCTCACAGGAAAACAGTGAAAAATCTCTGAATCTTGTCAAGAAAACTCTGTGTTAGAGTCACCATAAGTTGAAATCAACATGACAGTACATAACAGCAACAACAACACAATACCAAAAAAAAAAAAATATATATAAATAAAAAATAATAATAATAAAAGATTAAGTGCAATAGATTATGAAGTCCTTTACTCCAAACCCAATCCAAGACTCCATAGTTTTCAGTTCCAGTAGCAAAATTCAGGCAGTAAATATGATGTTAGAGAGTCATTGTTTTCAAAGAATTCTTTGTTTTCAAAGAATTATGTTTTGTTCAATAGCCGTGAGATTTCCACCACTAGTTGATGAATGAGTTAACAGGCCTTGTTTCATTTTTATTTATTTTTTTCCTAATTAGGAAGGTATGTAAAAACTGGGGGGAAAGAAAATACACTCCATTTTGCTCCGTTCTGATACTTTCTGGTGCAACATAGTTCCTACTCCACTTCTGCAGTAGCTAATACTTGATTGAAATATAGGCAATAATTTATAACAGGGCTGTATTGTCACACTGCAAAAACTTTGTGAGAAATAGTATTCTTCACTTTCCAATCCAGTCTTTTCTTCCCCATCACTGAGACTTATAATGATGTCCATGCAAGAAACCCAGGATTGGAAGTATCATAAAGATGGCCTGAAATAATACAGGATCTGTTCTAACACTGAGAGAAATACACACTTGTTTATAGAAAGAACAGTATTATCAAAGTAAACTTGTTCTGTTCTGGAATCCTTAGGCCAGACCAGACTAGTACAGACTATGGAACTTTCCACATCATTGTGCCATCCTGGCATGGGGATGCATTGCTGGTGGTCCATGATGAATGTCATCGTGCAACATCATCACAGTCCCACTGCTGTCCCATCCCCAGCTGTTGTGATCACACTGTATACCACTACCAGAAAAAAATCCAGGAATGGCCTCTCTTTGTGCAATGATCACGTCAGCTGCAGCTATGCAGGAAGGGTGGAAGCACTATCAAGCACTTCCTTCTTCAATGCAGCTCAGGAAGAGGCTAGCTACACTGAGGAAGGAAGGAATGTGTCCCAAAGCCTACCCATCCACTGGCAGCTGGCTGGGTGCAGAGGGGAGTGTTCGAGTCCCAGTCCCATCCCAGTAATGGCACTGTTGGGATGATGTTGGGACATCGCTGGATCTAGGTATGGTATGGAAAGGGCCCATGTTGCATATTACTGTGGAAAAACTGAAGGTAACTGTAGTTGAAAGTTCATATGGCCCAAATCTCTTTTCTTTTCTCTCACACACAAATGTCCTGTGACAGTTCTATGGTTTTTTCACATCTGTCAAAATGTTAGATTTTGCTCCACCACTCCTCTTTGTATATTTCTGCTTTATTATCTTGAATATCCCCAGATTATATTGCCTACTCTTTAAAAATAATCATTGATTAGTAGGGGCACAGAGATCTAGAAATTTTTTGTCTGAAAAGGTCTGTTAACTCACCTGTGTTTGGCAGATGAAATGAATATGCTGCTTCTTGAAAAGAACATTTTCAAGGTTTTGTTGTACGTTCCTCTCATGCTCACTTCACCCTAAATGAAATCTTGAAGGTTAGACAATTATACTGAGTCTAAGTGCTTAATTTTCTATTTCTAGATTCTATGTGTTTAGTCAACTCATTCTTTTCCCTTATTACGATTCAGACACAGTAGGTCCTTATTGCAAGGTTCTCAAGTTCCAGGCAAGCAGCAGCTATTGGACCACCTTGAGTCTCATTGCTGCCATGCATAAATGCTCCCCTAAAACCTTGTTGATGTGTTGCTACTCTGTAGCATGTGTCAGGTTGGTGACAGGAAGCCGATGAAGTGTGTTGATCCCCTCCTGGAGCTCCGTTATACATACCCTTGTTACATTACATCCCCTTCTTTGATGGATAGAATGAAGTGTCCTTGGTTTGACATCTGCTCTTGGAGAAGATGTCTAATTTTGCTTGATTTTGGGGTAGACGCTTAATTTTGTTTAACATAAATGCCATTTAACATTCAAAGATTATGACTTCCTTTCCCACCCACCCCTCTCTTTCTTTCGAGTATAAGTAGTTCTACATTTATTCTTTTGTCTTTTAATGTCTGATCAGTCAAAGTCTCTTTATTACACACAAGGAGAGTTCTTGTCCTCATATAGACAAAAGTTGATGTTTCTAGATGTGCTGGACATTCTTCAACTTATTATTGCAGAATATATTATTGGTTAGGATCACCAAGTACAGATTGCAAAAGTGTGTTGGCCCATATCCACTTTGGACTGAAGGAAGTCTGCCGATATTTTTTTAAAAAAAGAACAATTAAAAGGTTAAATTCATGACATTTCCCTAAATTGGGAAGTATAGGGTCTGAGGCTGGATCTAGCCTAGTGAGCTGAAGATTTAAGCCTAAATCCAATTATTCATCCCTGCTAGAACTGACTTATTGAATCAATTGAAACTTAGAAAATTGTTGTTCATATATGTTAAATTGATCCAATGGGTCTATTTTAGTTAGACTAACAATTAGATTTAGGCCTTGGAGTTAGGGTAACATTGGCCCCTAAAAGGGATCCTGGTATCAAAAAAATCTGTTTCCATGTCAGCTTTCTTTTGCATTAGGATTATATTTACAGCCCCTTCTCAGAGTGACTCTACCATGTGTTTCTCAGAGAGGTAGGCCTTCTCTGCATGCTTTGCTTATGGAATTCCATCCCCAGGAATGCTCACAACCCCTTCAATGTC
Organism: Cyclura pinguis; assembly: GCA_030412105.1. NCBI lineage: Eukaryota > Metazoa > Chordata > Lepidosauria > Squamata > Iguanidae > Cyclura > Cyclura pinguis. The sequence goes on from CM059602.1 coordinate 167,259,632, forward strand.
TTTGGGGGGAGAGATTGAGGAGGGACAAGCAGGCAAAAAACTTCTCTTTAGCTTTTTTTTCCATTTTGTGCCCCAGTTTGATTTTGACTATGGAAGGGTCATAATTGGTTTATTGATCTTGTTCTGCTGATGTTTTTTGAGATCAAATTTTCATTTTCTTTTTTAACTGATATAAACTGCCTTCATAATTATATATTGAAAGTTGGTAAACAGATCTGGTAAATTAATCTCTAGCTGCCCAGAGTCCAGTTGAAGCTGCAGAAGCTGGGAATCCATACTAAACTGAAAATGCACACCTCTATGTCAAATAATCTCTGCCACACTAAGTTGAATCACTTCCTTCCCATTATGTTGATGGCGTATAGGAAAAGAAAACTCAGTATTGCTGACAGTTATACGAGCATACAAAGCCTACAACAAAAACATTATAGGGATATTGGCTGGCACTTCACATTTTTACACTGTTTGATCGCTACATCCCTTCAACTCTTACAGTACTTAACAGAAGTAGGCAGTTATTATTATGCCTGAGGCACAATGAGGTTAAGAGACTTGCCTAAGGTCATTCGTCAAAGCAGGGAATAGAATTTTGTCCCTTGATACCCTCTCTGCTGCACTAAACAGCAGACTAAAAACAAATTTCACCATCAAAGATTTCCTCCCATGTCCATCAACTAGGTCAGTCAAAAGTATGCCACAGACTTATGGGTTTATTTCCCATAGGCTCTTTCTATCCACCCACATCAAATCTGTGTGTGATTCATTATTTAACTTATTGCCAAATTTATTGCTCAGTTTTTAGAGCTTCAGAGCATTCTTGTATATTTTCAGATCAGTCTTGGGAATGACTATAATATTTTCCTGGGAGACTTCTCGAAAATCTCTCCTTACTGTGGCAGCTGGATGGCAAATTGGAGACTAATTTACAGTACTCATTACACTAGTAACTTTGCCCAAGACTGCCTTGACACTCAAGCTGAAAGAAAGAAGGTTAGAACTACATCCTAGCCTAAATTGGCTTTAGAGATTCTTCCTAACTTAGGTTAGCTTTCATAGCACACGTTTCTCATTTTGTAGTCCTTGTGCAACCACATCCAAAGTTGATCTAATTGATGCTTCTACAGTTAAACTGTAACTACTTAAGTCACATAATATTCTGGTAGGCTTTACACCCACAGGACTGCTTTCCAGTGGTACCATTTAAAACGAGGGTAGGCAAATGCCATGAGGCCATAACCCACTTTTCAAGGTGGCCAAGTATTTGAGGGCTGTGTTGTTGTTTTTCCTTTTTGGGAATTTCTTTTTTTTTTCAATTAAAATACATAAAATTGGTTTGTGGTTTGGTACCTTCAAGTCGTTTCAAAATTGTGGTGACCCTAAGATAAACCTATTATAGGGTTTTCTTGGAAATATGTATTCAGAGGGGGTCTGTCACTGCCTTCATCTGAGGCAGAGAGGGTGTGACTTGTTCAAGGTCATCCAGTGGACTTCCATGGCTGGATTTGAACCCTGGTCTCCCAGAGTCCTGATCCAGCACTCAAACCACTATACCACACTGACTTTATTAAATTTGGTAACATATATTTATAATGTATTAACCATTGCTGAAACTTATTTAAAAAATCAGTTCTTCAGAAAATATTAAAATGATTACAGAGAGAAGTGTAAGGTCCTACACTTAGGTAGAAAAAATGGAATACAGAAATATAGGATGGGGGACACGTGGCTGGACAGCAGTACGTGTGAAAGGGATCTAGGAGTTTTAATAGACCACAAGCTGAACATGAGTCAGCAGTGTGATACGGCAGCCAAGAAAGCCAATACAATTCTGGGCTGCATCAATAGGAGTATGGTGTCTAGATCGAGGGAGGTACTGGTACCACTCTACTCTGCTTTGGTTAGACCTCATCTTGAATCCTGTGTCCAGTTCTGGGCACCCCAATTCAAGAAGGACATGGTCAGGCTGGAGCAGGTCCAGAGGAGGGCGACCAAAATGGTGAGAGGCCTGGAAGACATGCCCTATGAGGACAGACTTAGAGAGCTGGGTATGTTTAGTCTGCAGAAGAGAAGGTTAAGAGGGGGGCATGATAGCCATGTTTAAATATTTGAAGGGATGCCATGTAGAGGAGGGAGAGGGCTTGTTTTCTGCTTCTCCAGAGACCAGAACAAGGAGCAATGGATTCAAGCTGCAGGAAAGGAGATTCCACCTGAATCTCAGGAAGAACTTCCTGACAGTCAGGGCTGTCCGGCAGTGGAATATGCTGCCTAGGAGTGTAGTGGCATCTCCTTCTTTGGCGGTTTTTAAGCAGAGGCTGGATGCCCATTTGTCGTGAGTGCTTTGAGGGTGTTCCTGCATGGCAGGGGATTGAACTGGATGGCCAGTGTGGTCTCTTCCAACTCTACATTTCTATGATTCTATGATTCTATGATTCTATGATTAAAATGCTTCTCATTAACAAGTGAAATCCAAATATATATCATATTCAAATATAAGGTTATATATAAATGAAATTGAACTTTTTTAAAAAAAAAAGTGATTTTGCTTCATATGGTATTATGATTTTGACTTTACTATTGAACTAAAAGAAACTAAATTAAATAAATTGACATTAAGTAGGATACAAACTATACTTTATTGACTATATTGCATTTAGTGGCTTGCCTTCTAAAATTCACCAAAAAAAAAAAAAAAGGAAAGGAAAGGAAAGGAAAGGAAAGGAAAGGAAAGGAAAGGAAAGGAAAGGAAAGGAAAGGAAAGGAAAGGAAAGGAAAGCAAGAAAGCAAGCAAGAAAATGGGGAGCATGGGGGGGTCAAAAAGAGATGGGGAGTGCTATATGTGGTCACTCAGTCTTCAGACACCTTTATACATTCTCTCAGCCATGATGGAGTAACTGTATATATGGGTGGGACAATTTTCAAATGACAATAATTTTGTGTCAAGTAAGTCCCAGACTCCAAAGATTCTTGTCAGTTCAACTTTCTCTTCATCAGGGTGTTTGGACACACAGAAAACACATTTCTCTGCTATTTGTTCTAATTTTTTTTTCCTCACTGGGGACATAGAAAGGGGTTTTATAGGTGTGTTCTCTGTGGCCTTTCATCATATGAAAAAACGTTATGTGCAAATAAGGCCTGCACACTTGACACTACAATCTGAAAGACTAAATTCTCTGATAGACCCCTTCACAGATTGCTCTTCTCTCCCACAGAGGCCAGAGCAATGGCAGTTGGTATGGAGTTCCCACAGTGACCAGTCAAATGCTTGTGGGAAAGCATCTATGTGAAAATGACTTCCATTAGTATTCCACACGAGTTTTAAGAAGTTTATCATTCCTGACGTGGGACATAATTAGTGTTAATAAAACTCATATTTAACTCTTATTAAGAGGTATATAGCCCCTGACACTAGAAGCAATGAACAGCCTTCATGACTAGCATCCTCTGATAACTTTATCCTTCATGAAAATTTTGCCTAGCAAGCAAAGTTGTAAATACATGCTCTAATTATTTTTTTGTTGGTATTTTATGGATATTTTTCTGCCTAGTAATTACTGTTAATTTTTATACTCATTGTTTTATTAATATTATTGTGTTTAATGTGATCTTTTATGAGATTTGTACTGTTTCTCGTTGGCTATTGAATATCATTTGGTGGGAAGGCAGTGCACAATCTTAAAAATTAAAATAGTCAAGTAAGAAATGAATTTTGGCCAAAGGAACCATCAGCTTTATATTGATTTCTGTCATGTGTCTTAATAGCTTCTCCATTGCTGACATCCCTGTCAAGAAGAAGAAAAGAACAAGCTTACTGAACTCCATGTGAATTCATTTTAGACTATGTTCAATTTCTTTTTTTGAAAAAAGTAATGTTGTCTTTATCACATGTCTGAAGGAAATAGACAATTTTCATAAATTCATGAAACGAAATTGAGCTTAACATTATCAGACATCTGAATTGGCCAAATTAAAGTATTACAGCTATTTCTCATACTGTACCTGCCTGCTATACAGGTGCTAAATTCATTAGGAATATCAAGGTTGAATATACAAGGCATCAGCCCTAAACCACTTATTTTAAAAACTAAACTCTGAAAGCTGTTAAGCCAGACAATATATCTGAACATTTTGGTTTCTCACACATTTGACTTTTTAAAAATAAATGAATAAATTACTTTCAATTTCAAATAAAGAATTTTGTAATTTTGAGGAAACTTACCTGAAACTAACAGGGACAGTATTCTTGCCCATTACTATTTTGTTTGTCACAAAATGTGAGCAGGGAGTCAACTTTTGTTGACTCTCTTAATGACTGGACACCCAATAAGGAGATATTAGAAACAAGAGTCTAACCTTTTGAAATTAAATAAGAATCTGCACAAATAGTGCTTCTGTGTTGCATCAAGTCAGCAGGGGATGCTGCTCATAAGGACTGCAAATATCCATCCATCCATCCATCCATCCATCCATCCATCCATCCATTCATTCGTTAACATGTTAACTGAAAAATCAGTAAACAGAACATCAAGAAAGACAGATTGTGGGCTGATAATGTGAGTTATTGGTACAGACATACCATAAGGGTACGTTTAAGGTTCTTCCAATGTCCAGTCAGTTAGGGACATCAATAAGAGTTCTAACAAATAGACAAACAAAATTATGTTGTCAGTAGATCATTCCATAATTCTTGGTGTGACGAACCTGATGGGAGAGGGTCTTGCCAACAGAGCCTCCTTGGCAACTGAGAGTGTTTAAGCTGATTGGCTGGTGAAATGGAACCTTGGATAGCCCAGGGAAGGGGCTGGCGGAAAGAGGAAAATAACGGATTTTAACTGTCTGTTGTGTGTTTTTGAAGAGGAGAGTGATGTGTGGTGTGTTTGGGAGAGGTTGGAGATTTGAAGAACTCTGTGGGAGAGAGAACTGAGAAATTGGGTGTAGGAGAGATAGTGAATGAATTGAAAGAGAAAGAGAGAGAGAAGAATGGTGTGCTGTTTATAAAAATTTAGATACAAAACACATTTAAAGCAACAGTGTCACAATAAATGTTTGAAGTTCTGTATTCCTTAAAACAGTGTCACAAAGTCTTATTTTGAATCCTGGAATATACACGCTACCAATAATATCATCTTGACCTTAGCGTCAACAGTACCACAGTCTTGGAAAATATAAATCACTGCTGATCCTTACATCTGGGAGAAGGGCAGATTTAAGGAAGGTATTAACAGGGGAAAGTCCTGAAAGGAAGAAGCCCGGGGGGACAAGAGCGAGGAAGGGACTGCGTTCTCAGAGAGGGAGAACTGAGGCAGACCCGTTTGTCCTGACCCTGGCTTGATTCGGAGATCTCCCTGGCTGTTCAGATCTGAACACAAAGAGGTGTCAGGCTGGGCAGGCCTTGAGTGCGAGGCTTGGGTGTGCCTTTCGCGCTTGGCACTGATGGGCGGTGGTTTATTTTCCGTGCGCGTTTAACACTTGGCAAAACTTTGCAATCATCCAAAGTCCACCTTTGTCTTTCAAATAATGAATAAATAGGAATTATTTTTCAACGAACATGTCCTCTTTGATTTCTCCTCTGATATACCTTATGTTCATAGCCAATTTTTCATACAATATCAAATTCAGCACTCCTTGGAACCATGTTTGACTGTCCAAATTTTTTGCATATTTCCATTTTGAGGTGGGCTGTATACAGGCAATAAACAGAAGACGTGAAATTAATGTTTATTATACAGCAACACATTATTGTCCAGAAATGAAGAAAATAAAAGTAATTCATTACCTTTTACAATTTTATTCTTTTGTAATAACCTCAATGAGTCTCAGTATGTACAGGCTGTAATCTTGTACATACACATCTGAGTAGAAAATGAGGTTCCAACAGGGGTGTTAGAAGGTTGTTTTGTTTTGCCCCTAAAACTCCCATTATTACTAGCACACACATCTCCACTAACATGGAGATGTATGGAACTGCACAGTTTTATGCTATTCCATGTGAAACATTCAGTTCATTCTAAGATTCAAATGAATCTCTGAAAAATAACACAGAATCTCTAGTGACTGGTTTCAAAGCCCATCTTCATTTCAAGGCAGTTGAGAATGATTTTTACTCCTTCCAGTGTAAAGGTTAGGTGAGATGAAATCATCAACAGGAGATGGGAGGCAAAGGGTAAACAGCAGGAGATCTGGGGGATCTGTGGATGAACAGCAAGGGGGTCCAAGCAGCAGAAAGAAAGAAAAGAAAACAAGTCATAGGTGTCAGAACATGGATGGAATAATAGGAGTTGGCACTCCCTTGTGCCAGCTGTCCACTCCATTTTCAAATACTATCCTCAGATGTCCTTTGTATTTCTGTCTCTGCCAGCAACTTGATATTCTACTCTCCAATCCATCCTTATTACAAACCCAGCACACTTTATTTTCCCTTTCTGTGAAGCTGTTTTCTAAATGAATCAAAAAGAATATGATTTCTTTCATAAAGTCAAAAAATCAATAAGATAAGCGATGAGGAGGGAATGATTGAAATTATAGTGGGGAGAAAATCAAGTTTGCCAGAAGGAGGAACTGTTATAGTAAGAATGGCTCCTGTCACTTTGTGTTGATCTATTTAGAGATTAGATCTGTACTCAGAAATTACTGCATCATATTAGTGAAGTGTTTGTGGGGGGAAAAAATCCATTTTCTTCATCAGCATTGTCTGTGTGCATTCCACATTCCTTACAAATGCTGAAAACACACTAAATTTTGTATTTGCTGCTAAATTCAGCATCCCAAGAGACTTCATTTTCAGTAACTGATTTTCTCTCTGTGTGTGTATGTATGCATATGTCTGTGCATGTGTGTGTGTGTATATATACAGACAGACAGAACAAAATTATCATCCTTATGAATTTTGTATCAGCAATGAACTCAATATCCCAAGAGTCTAAATTCCTTGTATTTTTAAAAAGTGTGTAATCCTTATGGACAAAGTGGTAGGTTTAACAATGTGTGAGAAAACTTTAAAAACTCCAGACCCAACAGCAGATGAGTTTTCATTCTCACATAGGCATGAAATTCTGTAGTTGGCTTTGGCTGGTCACTATTTAGAAGTCCTATCTTCCCCACAGGGTTGTTATTATGATGGGGGGACTGTATAGTCAATTTCCTCAGAGACCCAGCTAAATTAAAATCCAAAGAATATACAATAAGGGGTCTCAATCAGATTTGTGTTAGTCAAAAAATTTTGATAGCTCATTGTTCTCCTCCTGCCAAATGGAGATGGAATATATGATGTATAAGAAATGCACAAAAACTTTCTTGGAAAAATTTATACAGATTAGTGCAAAACTAGATTACTGGATAACCTTGGCAAAGTTATTTTTTCTTCTCAAAGGAACATGCTGCACTGTCCAATAAAAATTATTTTATTTTTAAAAAATTAATTTAATTTGAAAAGGAAGGAGATTTTTGTACTGAATTGGTCTCCAGCATAGTTCATTTAGGAAGAAGCAGTCAGTGTGTGTTGATTTTGGAGACAATGAAACATTAATGCTTCATAAGACCTGTCTGTTACCTGCTCAATGCAGATATGGAATGCAGGATCTTTGACGTGTCCTACATAATTCGCGTATGATCATGCAGCCAAAACTTCACCCGGACAAGTTTAACATGAAATGTTCATTTCACAAGGGAAACATTGTCAGTTGAAAGCATTGGACTTTGGACTTCCAAACCTATATGCTCATGAAAACAAACCATTAAACTGTACACTAAAACAATCAGAAAAAAATATCCTTACTCATTATAAGCACACCTACTGTTTGCAGAAATGATATTAAGTGTGCATCATTTCTACAAACTGCCTAAATTGTGTATTTGACAGATCTTCACATGTACAAAGTCTCAGGACTATGAATGACTAGCCAAAATTATCTCCTCAAACTAGAGCTTGTCCCTCCCTCCCTCCCTCCCTCCCATGCCTCCCTCCTCCCTCCCTCCCTTCCTTCCTCCCTCCCTCCCTCCCTCCCTTCCTCCCTCCCTCCCTCCCTCCCTTCCTGTGATTATCTGCAATTTATCTTCCTTCTTTCTTCTAATTATCCATAAATTGTCTATCACAGTAATTTCATGTACACCATATACACTGTAATGATATTAAATGCAGGAGATACTCTCTGATAAGTAGAGTTATATAATGTAGGGCTGAAACCAGAAAAGAGAGTCCCTGATGTCTCCAGTGATTAAAGCAACATTAACTAATTAAGGACACCTCTATGACCGTTTCTACTGTACACTGTTCTAGAGCTATTATACCACTTCCAATATCCTGTGGAATTCTGGGTTTTGTACGTTACTGAGACCAAAGAGTTCTCTGGCTAAGAATTCTAAATGTCCCTTCCTAAACTAAAATTCAGAGTGGATTTGCAATCCTACTGACATAGAAGCCTCCAACTGCCACTGAACTTTTCTAAAAATTGCAAGTTAACAACATTGTAGTGATTTTAACATTTGGCTGTGTCAAAATGATATTTTGTGTAGTGTTTTAGTGTTATACACATGCACTTCTGTACGTTGGTGAAACTCCACACAAAAATAATATTGAAGCTACTGCATTTACAGAAAGGTCAAGGTTGATAAACCAAGTAGCAAAAGAAGTAGAGGAAGGACCGTAGGAGAAAGAGGACTAAAAATTATTACTGTTCTTCTCCAAACACTGAGGTGGAGTTTCTGGCAATTTAAATAATATCAAAATATGTATTTAAAATAGTATTTTCAAAGGAAAATATAAATTTACACATTAGGCATATATTCTGAAAGTTTTTTAAAAATGACGAACTAATAAAAACATTGTTTGAAACACAAGTATGAGTAAAGGCATGCATAAGTGACATGAATCAAAACACATAAATTCATCTATCTCTAGTGAGCAATCCATCTCAGCCCTTCTTTGTTTTAATCATTGGCCATTTGATTTGCATCACAGAATCAAGGAGGACCAGCTCAAGACACTTTGCTCCTTCAGACAAAGCAGCAAATGACAAGTGCACCTACCCAAGTCTAGGTGTATAACATCTAACCCCAGCCAATTTATTTTGCACACATGGCTGAAAATATCACAAATAGCTCTCCTCCTTTCTGTCAGTAAAAACACAATGTTAGTGAATTAAACACTCTAACGTAATACCCCAAATCTGCTGCCTGGGGGTAGGGAGTTGCTTCTCACTGCACAGTCACAGGGTAATACTGTGAGAAGACATTTCCAGCCTGTTACGAATCCTCTCATCAGCTATTGCAGCTTGCTTACTCTTTATTCCTGTCAATTTACAGATGACTTATGCCCTAAAGCTTTTGAGTTTATTTCCTTACAGTTTTTATTCTCCCTAATCTGTTCTCATCAGCCTTATATAATTCTTTTCTGCATCCAGCTTAATCACTTTGCTTCTATATTCTGTGATCACGAGATCTGCAGTATTTTGCCAAATAATATCTGATAATTGTGCATTTTGTCAACATCAACAAGGCTTCACATTATTGACTGTATTACTATGCTTCCCCTTTCCTCTAGTTCAGTTTATTTGGTCAAAATTATCTTCACATAACATGCTTATTAAGATCCATTTTAGGTGGGAAACCATATAAGGTTGGCCTGTCTTTAGCACTAATACAGATAAAAGGATGTGGTAGCAATGTCGGTGAATCTGGTAAAGCATCTTGGAAAAGCATTGCCATACTTGCACAAGAAAACAGCCTCTATATTATTGTTGGATTCATGGTGAATTGGCTTGGATGCTTGTTATTTATCTCATGCTCACATACGCATTCAAGACCACCCTTCTATTATAGAGAATGAGATGTAGCCTGAGGTTGCTGATGCTGAGAAGACAGCCATGTGCTGTGCAATTTGCCTTTGCCCACTAAGCCATTCTGCTTTCTTCAGAAGTTCCCCATCACAAGTGTTCAACTGCTACCTAGCTTGCATTTGTTCAGGGAACGGGAGAAGGTGCCATCTTGTTCTTTGCCTCAGAAAGGAAAACATTTTATGTCAGCCCTGCATGCATAACTGAGACAGGTTTATGCCTCATTCTGTTCACATGCATGCAAACATGCCCCATAGCCTGTATGTTTAATGTATCCTCCATGTTTAATATATCTTTTCAAGTCTGCCAGGTCATTTTGCTGTAGCCAGTACATCTTTTCTTTATGTTTTCAGCATTACCTCCTTAGCTTTTTTTTTTAAAAGACTCACAGAAGTTTTCTTTGAAAGATGCTTCCCTGTGTGCACATGTGCTCATGAATAAACACACCTCATTTTTCCACAGAATAACCAATTTTACTTCAGGAGAGGAACCCTTTGACCAGAAAAAAAATTGCTAGCCTTCCTGAATTCATGTATAATCATGATTAGTAGCTCACTCTATAGGTTTGTCTTTAAAGTTAGCCTAGAAGTTTCAGCTACTGTAGAAAAGCAGATTCCATGTGGTTCAGACTGACCAGCCAATCCAGACAAGCAGTACTAGGTTTGCATCTGTTGTATAACTAACCTATTTGTTTCCAATATTAATTCAAAGTGCTGGTTTAAACCATGAACACATTTAAAGGTTTAGATCCAGGTTATGTAATGGGTGACAACTCTTATAATTGCACCCAGAAATGAAGGCAGATTAGAGAGACCTGCTCTTTGGATCACATGTAAGAATAATCAGAATCTTCTTGGTGGTGGTCTCACGTCTTTAAAACTGCATCTTTAGAAAACTTAATTGGCTTCTTGACTTCAGAGTTTTAAGTGGGCCTTACAGTTTCATCTCCTTTTGTTATGAGTTATGTCTGGTAAATATTAATTGCAAGTAGACTGATGCATCAGGAAGGAAGTTTCCTCTTGCCATAGTCTACACATCTGCAGGGTAGGGCAATAAGTTGCTTGGACCCCATGTCCATCTTGAAGAAGTCAGGCCTCATTTTAAAATACAAGCTAGAACCTTCCCACAAAAAAAAATAAATAAATAAACAAACAAACACAATCCCTCCCTCCTGCTGACAAGGAATTGGCTCCTTGATGTCAAGAAGAATCAGTATTTAACTGACTTGTTCACTTCCACTGAATGGAAGCCCTGCAAAATTGGTCGAGACTGGTATAACTCCCATTGTAAGTAATGTGCATTGTCCAGAGGGGTTGGGAAATCCCATCCATATTTCAAAGGGAGCAAATGGCTCTGTTGGAGTGGCTTTGTCCTATGTGTGTGAAATATATTGTTTGCATAACCTCATACTACTTAAGAGTGTTACCGCTGTTTCTAGCCCGAGCTTGTGGGATATTAAGATATCATTTGATATCAATAATTCAGCCTTCTTCACCCATTCCTCTCCACGTGCTTGCGAGGTCCCCAGACAAGCACGCACACACATGCGGCCAACAATAGCCGAACCATTCAAATCCCAATCTAGGCAGGCCAGTCATTGCTGAGTGCAGCTTCAGGAGACCTCAAGGCAAGTACCACATTATGTATGCACACTACTTACAAAAGATCCCCTGCCCTGCGCAGGCAGCTTGATGAGCGGACTATACAACTCTCAAGCGCTCTGCATTTGCATACTGGCTACTCTATTGACAATCTGGCTATTACTCAATCATCTAAAGTACTGACCTTTTGGAGGCTTTGTCTCCAGCCCCACACTCATTGTTTTCCCAAGTACGGACTAGCCTGCGGCCACAATTTTCCCTATAAGAACCCCTGACTTTGAGCGCTTCCTCGGATCGCTCTTGGCTTCCATCCCGCCTTGCTGTCGCTTTGTCCAGCAAGCCTTCCCCTCAGCCCCACATGCTGAGAATCCACGCTCCCCAGCTTCTTTGTGTCTTACCGGGCTTCAGGACAGGTATAGTATTTCCCCATACCAAACCCCCTCTAAAAATCCCTCTATCTGCTCCTACCTTTATTTCTATAGTTCCTTGTGTGAGTGTGTTGCATACACTTGTTTGATTGTGTTTCAATAACACATTTATTATTATTTCAACATCTGCCTTATCATTGACTCGGCCTGACCCCGTAGACATAGGGTTCAAGATCTCGCTGTGTTATCCTGCCTCTCACATTGCAAACTTGTGCTCTTTGCTAATTCTCCCCCATTGTTTGAGCACATCTAGGTGTCCCTCCCGGGACTCCCAGAAATCAGGGTAACAAGAGTCATTCACAGTACCCAAAGGATAGTGAGCAGAGGTCATATTCAAATCTGAACTTTTGAACTTCCAGAGTATAACATTAAAGTCATGTTAGCCCCTCCCAGAAGGTGAGCGAATCCAGGTGCCATCCCCCAAATTAGAAAATACAGACACACAGAGACTTGGAGAGGGCTGCTGCTTCCTTCTAAGAGAAGAAAGGAGCCTACTTGTAGACACAAACTTGCAGACCTGCACCCCAGATAGAAAAATGCCAGAGGACTCTTCATGGAGACAGGCCAGAAAAAACCTGGAAGGGTCACAGAGAGTCACCCAAGAGAAGGACCTGCTGCCCCAATCTTCAGCTACCCAGCCAACTCAACTCTTCTTCCCAGTGGAAGGTGAAAGAACCCATGTGTGCGTGTTAGTCTACAGTCCTTTAAGTTTAGCTTCACACCTTTAGCATTCTTAGTTTAGTCAGGAATAAGGCTTTTAGCACCTGTGCTATTCTCCTTCTCTTTTCTTTTGAAAAACAGCTTGTTCTGCTGGGTTCTGCTGCTATGTTCTTCTGTCCTTTAATAAAGAAATAATAGTTTGGGTTTCAAAATCAGCTTGTCTTCAACCTGATTTCTTTTTCTTTCCTTTCCTTGTTTTTGGAGCCATGTTGCTTAATTGTCCATTTTAATAACCTAATACCCTGAAAGGTCTTTCAGAGAGAGAAAGAGAGTTAGTGCCTAGGAGAGTTTTTCCTCAAACTGGTAAAACCAGTGCACGGCTCTAAACACATTTTTCCAGACATTCAAGTAATTGCTGGTTTTTGTTTTGCTTTGTTTTTTAATGTTGTTTATTGTTGTTTCATTTTTATTGTACATATTTTTAGGTTATCAGGAAAGGTAGTATATAAATCATATGACTAAAATTTAAAAAAAAAGAAGCTAGGTAAAAACTGAATACCAGCCCATGTCACAGCTTAGCAGATGCCCATGCCATCTTGCCAAGTCTCTGTACGGGATATATGGTATTTAAGTGTGCAGGACACTAGGAAAAAGAAAAAAAAACAGCATGTTACTGAAAGCAGAAGATTTGTGAAGGATTTGAAGGTGATGGCATGGAAGTGCTGCAAGGGATGACAGGCTATTCCATAAAGAAAAGGGACAGCAAGTTATGATGACTTTGCCTGCAGTTGTATTCAATCTGAGCCTTAAGCTTTTCCTGTTCCAACTACAAATGGAAAATAAATCCATCTTGTTTCTTCACCAGGCAAACTCAATAGACATAGCTATTCCTAACATGGAGGAACATGTTGTACCTGCTTAAAGATGAAAATCCTCTCAAGAAGAAAAAGAAAAAAGAAATAGCTACTCTAGTTCAGCAGTGGCATGGCTGAATTCACTGGGATTTTGATACAGATTTTCAAGAGGTAAGACCCAAAAGCCTTGCGAGTAGATGGTTTAACCTGTCTGTTTCAGTTTCACAGTCATCAGCTTTCATCATCCTCATCACATCATCATCTTAGCTTCTTTTAATGCTATGTATGCAAAAATGAGAATTTTAATAAATAAAAAACTGAAATAAATGTCTTACCTATATTTGCACATTTTAAAGATTATCCTGACTGTGACAGTAGGTCCATAGAGAGCTTTTCCAGGAAAGTAAGAACTGTTCCATGAATAAAACTATCACAGGACTTCTGTGTATCAAAACTACATAGCTGGATGGTTACATTGTAATCTGTGAAGTCTCTGACCCTTTCTGCTTGATGTACACAACCCACCATGGGGATGACAGAAGGACAGGACTGAGATGACACTTACATACGATGCCATCCTGGTCACATCTTTCTCCCATCTCCAAGTGGTGCAATCATGCCACAAATTATTAACGGGTTTTCCCCATCAATGACCAGCGATTGCTCTGCCCTCCGGCTGCATGTTCATGCTTACCTTAGAGGTCTTAGAAGCACAGTGGCTGCTCTTCCTGCCCCAGCACACCCTGCAACAGTACCTGGCTGTGCTGCAGCTGGAAGAGGCATGGCTATCACACATCCTGAAAGCAGCCAATGTGGAGGGGACCACTCCATCGCACTCCCTTCCAGGGAGAGCCGCTGCCACTGTCATCACCAGTGCTTCCAGGGCAAAGGTAAGGTATGGAAAGGGTCTCCCTCTCTCTTTTATTCTCTCTTTTTCTCTTGGTCAATTCACCTTGTGTTACCAGTCTCTGATCCAGTCCAGTTTGGGCACATTATTAGTCTATCCCAACACATCCTTGGCTGGGTAGTAGAAACAAAAGAACTTCATATTATAAGACAAGTGGAAGCAGGTGTTAATTCATCCTGTATTATAAACAGCTTTGAAACATACTCCTGTCAGAAAGCTCTCCCCTTTCCCTACTTTTTCAGTCAGTGCAGAATCAATAGAAATACTTACTTACAAGATATTTAACATCCCAATTTTACATCCCATGGGATGGAATGTATATTGTGCCTAGTTTTTTTTCCCCCTAGGTCACTTTAGAGCCTCTCTCATAACTATAAATTTAGTCATTGCCTTTGAAGTATTTCAGAAGTATTTTAGAAGTCAAATTTGAAGGCTTTCTGTGATTTGAAAGCCATTTTCACAGAAGTTTGGGGTCTCCCTGCTTAGTTGGGCACCAAATCAAAGTAGGATCTGTTTTCAAGGGATGGGAAGAATGTTGAAAAATTTTCAAGTATGGTCAAAAAGTGTTTCTTAAATGTTAGAAAGCCCTGATGAAAACATCTTGGAGTATCAAAAGTCTTTGCAGTTTGAGAATCATTCTGTGCAAAATTCAAATGGCTTTTTGTTCCCTAGAACACAACACTTAATTATGTGTAAATGCAGTTTCCTGCGCAGAAAATGCTGTTTACTATGTAGAAACACCATATGCAAATTTTGCACAGAATTTAAAATTTAAAAAATTGTATTGTTTTTGAAGGCTTTCTGTCAGTAAGAATTGTAAAACTACTCGTTGCTTCCTTGAAGAAAAATATTAGCAAAGAATTACATCCCTACTATTTTCATGGCAGTGTTAGGTCTGTTCTTCCCAGGGGCAATGTGGCTTAGCTACTTTCCTGTGAAGGAAGAAATTTGGAAAATCATAATTGATTTGGGCATGGGGATTTATTGAGGGGATATCAACCCAGAGGTTTTTTGTGAGGTCTTCTATACAGCTCTCCTTCAAGCTTTAATCTGTGCCCTACCCACCCCTTCTGTAGAAAGATTGTACAGTGTTTTGGTTTTTGGTGTGGTTGTAGTACAGTAATTTGTAATTCATTCACTTTTATATGGCAGTTTTGGTGGTTAGAGCATGGAGCTGCATGAAGTTTGGGAGACTGGCAGTGATGTAGACTTGAGCCTATTGACTTGGACTCAAGTCAGACTCAAGTTGCTTCGAAGACTTGACTTGGCAATAAATGATGGACAGACTCAACTCAACTTATGACTTGTCTGTTTTTTGTGATTGATTTACTGCCCTTGGTCATCCCTCCTCTCCCTCCAGCCTTTTCCCAATCAGCAGCGAGGAAATACGATGCTGATGAGCCAATGAAAGCCGCACATGCTCCTTATTCCTGCCTCTGTGCCTTTTCCTTGTTTATGTGGAAATTAAATGTGAGTGAAGATTGAAGATGGGGGGAAAACATGGTTTTGCGGCTTTTTTGGGGCATGCAGTAGTCTTGTAATGGGGAATGAGGTGAGATTGGGGAAAGTCACCTCTGAGAGAAAGCTACACCCCACTCTCCCATGGCTGGCAGAGTCAGAGTCCCTATCCCAGTGGGCTCCTTGAGAGCAATTGGTACAGTCCACCCTCCACATCCATTAGTTTTTCTTTCCTGGAGAATTTGTAGCTGCTGCTTTAAGGGTTTCTCCTCATCACTACCTCCTCTTCCTCACCCTTTCCTGCCTACCTAAAGCTCCAGGACAGGATGGGGCTATGATTTTCTAGTCATTGAAATTTAACTCCCACCCCACCAGCACCTCTTTTTTTTCTGTTAAAGTTGGCTCCCAAACTTGAGACTCAACTTGAGACTTGGAATAAAAGACTTAAATACATCACTGGAGACTGAGTCTCTGTGTCAGTCATACTCAGTTTGCTCCTAAAAGAGTTTTGGTGTAGAGTCAGAGAAAGCATAGCACGTGCTGCTCTTGAAGTACCTCATATTCCTTTATCACCATTTTGTGAGACTGCGCATCATGTTAATCTAAAAGTACCAAACACAAGTATCCTTCCATAAGTTACAAATATAATGTAATATATCACAGTCGCAACTTATTTACTGCCAAAAAGAAATAAAGAAACCCATTGCTTGTAGTGCCATGTGTGATTTTTTTTTCCTCTAGCTAAATTGGAAATTGTGCATTCCTTTATTGAAGATGAAAAATGTATCTTTTTAGTTCTTTGAATGTCCAAGGAAGTAAAACTATCTAAAACACCTCATATGAGACAATTTAAATTTTGAAATGAAGCCAGAGTTTTATCTGTTAAATATGTTGGTACAACAAAGAGAAATAAGATGTCATCAGAAGACATTGTTATATTTGTTAACTGCTGCAAGATTGACATAAGCACAATATTGGAAAGAAAGGAACCATGTTGATATAAAAGAATGGAAACTAAAAGTTCTGGATATGATAGAGATAGAAAAGCTAACATTTTCACTGAAAAATAAGTCTATCCAGAATTTTGAAAGGGAATGGAGAGAAGTCTTAAATTGGATAAAGAGATAGTAAGAAGAAAAGGAAAAGAATAAAGCAAGATTGTGTATAATACAAGGCAACAATGTAATATGGCAATGTAACAAAGCAACAATGTAACAATGTAAGATGTAACAATGTAAGATTACTTTTTGAAAAGAAACTATGTATGAATGGAATGTAAATAAACAGACTCAACTGGAAAAAAAGAAAAAAGCTTGGAAGTGGGGAAGGGAGGGTTATTTTCACTTTAAACTTTAATAAAAATATTTTTTTTAAAAAAAAAAAAAACCACCTCATATGAGAAGGTTTAATACTGAGTATCTCATTATCCTTACTGCATTTTGTAGGCCTGAAGCAAGGATTTTTGGGGCCTAGTGCAAAGTACTTAACTAAGGCCCACTTATAAGATCTGCTTAGAAGGCCTGGGATGGCTCACTGAGTTCTTTATAATTGTATCTCATTCTCTGTAGGTTTGGGTCATCAAAATGACTCTCTCTGTTGCCTGAATTAATCTATCTGCCCCAATATTTCAAGGAACATTCTGCTGTTAAGTGGGCTATGAGAGGAAATACATCTATTCCCTATTAGATTGTTTGACCATTTATTCTATAAATGTGTTTAAATGGAGAGAAATACCCAATTAGCTTCCATACCTTGTGCTAACATTAGATTGGAAAGAACAGGTGCATCTTATGTTTCCTCTAATTGCAGGAACTGTAAAGTAACTTTTTTTTTGTAATCACCAGAAATCTGATTTATATTTTTAAAGAATCAGTAATAGCAACACTTGCCTAGTAATTATTTGATCAGTAGGTGGTTGAAGAGTGTTCTTATGTTCCACCTGCATTCAGCTTTTAATTTAATTGCACTTTTGACATTAGCTTCCTATATAAAATGAATGTAGAACATTTCTTCTATCCTCAGGATTATATTAAATAAAGGAAAAAAGCTCTGCTTATTTGCGTCATTAAGATTCTCTTTGAGGGAAAACTACAACACAGCAATTTGCAGTAATGAGTTTATAGTGATACAAAGAAGTCATACCAGGAATTTGAATCTTATCTACATTTTTAAAAGAAAGCACAGATTTAAGAATATCCTTACAGTGATATCTGCTTTTGCTTTTTGAAAAAAGAGAGAGAGAGAAAGAAATTGTGAAACCAAAGTATCCTTATGCTACGAATTCATAATGTCCTCTTCATTTGAAGCTAAACTAGTTTTTGAGGTACTGCCCATAGTAAGGCATAAAGAAACGTGCAATGGGACCTTTCTTCAATGCAAAGGTGAGCTTTCAGTGAATCACTGACATTTTGTCCTTATTTTATTCTCCAGGGAGCAGGACAGGGGTGACAAATATGTGACCCTCCAGATATATTTGAATTAGAAATTCTGACAGCACTTGCTAGCAGTGCCTATAGTGAATAGTAAATAGAACAGTTGTTCAAAAACATCTTGAGAACAACATGACTCCCAACCCTGCTTAATTGTATGTTTGATAGTAGAGATATACATTCTTCTGAGAAGAATGGAAAACCAAAAGAAGGGGTTTCCATTTGGCTGTTTTGATAATCCTCAGATAGGTGATGCTCAAGGAAGAGGGAATGGGCAAAGGTAAGAATCCCATTTATGACATGCCAATCATCTTTCAAAGTAATGGCAAGGACTCTCTTTGGATTTGCCATTTTCCTTGTTGTTTTATACTGTACTTTGTTGCCAACACTGCTGGCACTTGGTTTCTGTGGTGAATCATGGTGGCACCATGTTATTTCCTAGACCATGCCTTGGATGTTCCATTGTTCCAGAACACTACATGAAAAAGAAAATTGCTATCACCACTGTGAAAAATTGTGACATTTCACCATGTCAACTGCAAGGGAAGATGGAAGGAAGGAAGGAAAGGGAAGAGGTGGAGGAGACATCCATATACACCCCAGTGAAAGGAAATGAGCATAAACAGGAGTTCCATTCACCCATTCATTATTCCTTAGCACTTGTTTTATTTTTATTTATTTTATTGTATTTAATTTTGTATTCTGCTTTTTTCCCAGATGGAAAATGGAAACTGAACCAATGAGACTAATTAAGTACTTGTTTGTTTGTTTCCATTCACTCAGAAACAAACACACACACACCCAGCAACAGACTTTGTCTTACTCCAATGTATGGGGGGGGGCTGGGGGTCAGTGCTTCTAAAGCCACACTACACAGTTAACCAATAAACATGCAGAAGCAATGGCTCCGAGAACATGGCGGGGGGGCAGTCTGAATGAGATGGAAAGAAGAAAAATCAATAATCTAGATTAGAGTTTATTAAAACATAATCCCCTATATTAGACTGCTGTGGCCACCAGCATTTTTGCATCCTCCTACTTAGAAAAGACTAGATAACCTCCAACATACTTATCATGTCAGGAACTGCTCTGAAAGCCCTCTGTGTGCTCTTGTATTCTATGTGAAATTGAAATTTCAGCTGTTTAAATCTAAACTCAATAGTGGGCCAGAGTTGATGCCAGGTATGAATAGACTTTGGAAAGGTGATGTCCAGCGTCTTCCTCACCCCTGGGCATCCCTGTTGGGACACATAGACCAGCACTTGCCAGGAGCAGATGGGAAAGTCAGTTTTGCAAAATGAAGTTACCATCATCTTCCTTATTCTTCCTGGGTATTGCCTCTTATGTGTACTTGAAGTCAGTGCTGAAAGACCGTGGCATTGAGAAGATAATAATGACTCCCCATAGTTTCCTGGCCCAATGCATCACTTTAGAACACTCAGACTGTTAGAGATGTTTTTTAAAAATGGAGACAAGGCAGCGTTAGCTCTGTTCCACCATGTACCACTCAAATTGGATGTGTGCGTATGTGTGTTTGCATGGCCTAATTTTCATAGACTGCAAACCCACTTCATCAGATAGACCGTTGCCTTACTTGGCAGAGGCCACACTTCATACATGTGCTGAAATGGGATACACTCCATGAAAACTTATGCTAACGTAAAACTCAGTAGCCTCTGGAAATCCTAACATAGTGGCATCCCAGCTATATATTTTAAGTGACCCTTTAAACTCCATCTCCATCTTAAGCCCTTTTCGCATGGCATTTCCAATGTGAAAGAGCCCCTTGAGATTCGTGCAAATGTGAGGAGCGGTCCACATGATGCACTCACATTTGCATGACGCTCCAGGGCCCGACATGGACCGTGCATGCATTTTTTTCATTTTCAGCTTGAAGCTGAAAATGCTGCAGGGTTGTGCATCGCTCCGGGGCCCCATGTGCACTTACCTTGTGTTCAGAGCCTCGGAAGCCAGGCCGGTCGCGCTTCCTGTCTCAGTGCAGGCTGGAAAGGTCCCAGACTGCACTGCGAAAGGAAGAGGCAGGGCACTCATGTGAGCAGGAAGCTTGTGCAGAGCTGAAGAAGCAGGGAAGTGAGAGCCTCTCTCCGGAGGCTGCTCGCACGAGCACCACACCCCAGCTCCAAAAATGGGTGAGTTGCGGAAAGGGTGTTAAATGAGTTATGACACATCAGTTATATGAAATGATAAGTAAGATTTTCTTTTTAAGAGAGAGAGAGAGAGAGAGAGAGAGAGAGCAGGCCAAAGACATTACATAATTATGGGAAGTTCTTCAGAGAGCTTCATAATGCTGAAATTCTATACACCCTTACCCTTATTTAGGAGCAATTCTCACTGAGTTTAATGGATTTAATTTCTGAGTAGACATGCACAGGATTATGCTATGAAATTAGTATAGCCTTCTATTGAAATTCACTTTCCCATAGGGTCTTTACATAGATGACTCTAATGTAGTTAGTAGGTATAGATGACAATTTCTGTAATCAGTGGCTGGCTATGTTAAGTGACCCAGAGTTTACAGTAATTAAGACTGTTCTTCATGTTAGTCCATGGCAGCATGAAGGAATCTTGCAGGCTAATAACAAAATGAAACATTTACTAGTTCATTTTAAAAGAACAAAATGAATTATGCCTTTAAATAGAGGTGAACTTAAAGATCAACAAAAAAAAAAAGCAGAATGAGAGTTAATGTTTGAGCTGTTCTTCAGCAAAATTGTCACGAATGTGCAATAAAAATAATTCGTGATTTTTAAAAAGGAACAAATGCACCTATTAACAGGTTATGATTTAAGTATAACAATTAAGCAGAGCAGACAAAAACCTAATCCACTGAATTAATATTACTGTACAACAAAAATGGCCTTACCTAGTGTTTTGATAACATCTGAATAGCAGGCATTCCATGAGCTAAAATGCTTTGACAGGTATACGGTTGCCACCAAAATAGTCACAGTGAGTCGCGTTGTTATAAATTAAATTGTAATTAGGAATCTGAAAACTTCTCAATCTTGATTTCACAGAGTTTTTTGAAACTTTCAGCATTGTCACCTTGTCCTTTTTTTAACAACAACAAAAAAGGTTATGAGAGGTTTTTTTTTCTTCCAACATAAATTTTCTTCCCTGACTGAAGTCCATTAAGATTTTGAAACAAATTTTCCCCAGTTTGTGAACTTATTCATGCAATTTACTGAATTTACACAATGTTCTTCATGGATGAAAGTATATGTTTGCATATTTTATTCAATTGCTGCCTTCAGGTTATCCAACCGATAGTTCCTAAGATGAACCTATTATGGGTTTTTCTGCGGTTGAGTGGGGAATCAAACCCTTGTCCCCAGGGCCACAATCTAACATTCAACCCACCACTCTGGCTCTCCTTCTGCTCCTCCTCCTGCTCCTCCTCCTCCTCCTTTTTCCAGACACTTAATCATTTACATTTTAAAAAATATATATTCCTTTATGAAATCTTTGGCCATTTCCACACAGGGTAAGTAAAACGGTGCAGTGCATCCTCCATGAAGGACGTCTGAACCTTGGAGCGGGCTGGGTCCGGACTACTTACCACAGATCTGCACTTCAGTCTGCTCCAGAACAACCCTAAGTGATCCTGCAGTGTGTTTTTGAAAGACCTGATCTTTCCAGTCTTTCAAAATACCGGGGCATGCCATTGCATGCCTGCTCTCTGATGCCGATTCGCAGGCTTGCACCAATGCAAGCCTGAGATCTGCGGAGGGTGGGCTTTAGGCTGGCGAGCTTCAGCGGTTGGTCGAGACCCACGACCAACTGGAAGCCGACATTTTGGATTCTGGAGCAGTGCGGGTCTATGACCATGCACTGCTCCACCTCACCCCGGACCGGACCAGACCGGACCGCCAGAAGATCCAGTGAATAGCGGCAGGGAGCGATTCCCTCACCGCCTGCGGAAATGGCCTTTGTTTCTCAAAAGTGCCTTCTGAGCTTTACAAGCATGTGAATGATGCAAGTGAGATGCAGACTTTCTCACAAGAAGTTCTAGGAAGTATGAAATGCAATTTTCATTTAGACTGCTGAAAGCAATAAAAATTCTTTTCCATCTTTAATTGTAATGCCCTTTTTTAAAAAAAAAGTGTAATTTTGACCTTTATTTCAGCCCGGTCAATAAGACCTCAATAATTCTTGCTTCCATACTTCCTCTCTTCCTTCCTGTTGGGGCAATCAGGCCTGACCTTTATTTCACCTATGCCAATATCCTGATGAGGAATAGGCCACTATGTCAATTTCACGGGAAAAGCTCTAACATGGGAGGAAACAGAACTGACAGTCTGATCTATTCAGGGAAAAGACTTTGAATGCTTTCTGCCTGGATCAGAATGATTGTGTATGAAGCCATGTTTGTAGTGTTGAATTTGGGCTGTAAATTCTCTCCCATACATTTTCCTGATAGGCTTCTTGTCATTACAGCAGGCAGGTACATCACAACCTTCTCCACACTGGGATCAGGTGATGTATTGCCTTTGCTTTTTAATAAGGACTTATCAAAATTCTCAAATTTCATTGTAAAAAGGATTGAAAGAAGCTGAGATCCAAAAGAATTTGAACATGAAAGGATACAAAACTGAGAGATCTGACCATACTAATTCTTTATATCACATTCCTAGCTTCTATTGCTCTGTATGCTATAGATGGCAATAACTGTTTGTTTTGATACTTTAGTGTGGCTTTATACTCAGTAGTAATGTGAGATATTTAGTGGCCCGATGAGGGCTGGCTTTCTGACTTTCTTGAGTGCCAGGATATAGAGAAGATAAGGACTTGCTGAGGGGCCTTTGTGCTCATCACAATTGAAGCATAACAGGTGATTGTTTAATCATGTACATTTCTGCACCATTGCCCCACATCAGTGGCTGGTTTTGAGTCACAGGCCATAAAATGCAACAACCTTAACATAAGGACACAGGTCATTTGCCCAGAGGAAGCTACATATACTGGTACCATTTTTGGCAGAGAGCTGTTTATCTTTTGTGCTATTCAGTTCCTCCCTACTCAGTAGTGCTGACTAATCATATATACAAATAATTATCTTGTGTTTTGATGGTTTGATGAATCCGTTGTGTAAGTCATAAGCCTGGCCAGGGCAAAACCTAGCAATTCCCTTTGTTCATTAACAGCCTAGTGAATGTTTAAATCTGAATTGATCTTCTCCTCTGTATGTCATCATTTTATCAATACAAACTTTACAGTATATCCTTTACACATTTGTTAATTACACATGGGCATTTTATGTTTGATTCTTCTGTGTGTATTTTGGGTGTATAGTGCTCATTCATATGAAATGTATTTTCTTCATCAGGTTTTAAGATGGAATGAATTTCGGGGAACTGTGGGCTTTGCTGGTTGCACTATCCTTTGAGATGAGTGGCATATGTTCTTCAGGCAGTTTTTTTTTGTTTTTGTTTGTTTTGTCAGGAGTAGACAGATAGGATCAGATAAGATAAAGTTTCCAGAATGGATCTGGGGCAGATCTAACTTAAATGTAATGCTTAACAGATCCACAAGCAGAACAAGGTACTGTAACAGTGTAGTGCAGAAATGCCCAAAACCTCTTAAAGGAAATGCTGAAAGCTGGCAATGCAGTCTCATCATGCCATGATAATTAGGTTTGTATAAAACCTTGGGAGTAGTGAGGGCATTTTTGCATTCCTTCATCTAGCTCTAGGCACTATCTTGATAGGAGAATGCCAAGGAATTCTATAGCTTTTTGGAAGAAAGGTGCTTACCTATCTGTCCTTTTATATACTGGAGATGTGCACAAGTTGTTCAGTCTGATTCAAACCCTGATATGGCAAATCAGATCTGTGCTTTGGCACATTCTAATTTGGCATCATTCCAGATTGGGCTGAATCAGGCAAATTTTCTTCAGAATTCAGGCTTTCCCTAAGTCACGTGCACAGTCATATTATATACATATCGAATAGTGGAACCTGAACCAAAATGTTGGAAAGTGTAGAATTCCATGCAGCATTCAAGTTACTTCATATCATGCAGACACAAAGAGATGATTTTCCATCCTCTGCTTCAACATTCATTCACCATTCCATGCCCATTGAACATGTTTAGGGAGGTGGGTGGGGACATCACTTCATGTTCAAAGGTAAATTGCAGATACTTTCCTTTTGTGTGTGAATGGTTTGCCAGTTTGGCTAGTCAAGCATCTAGGCTCAGATAATGTATTTGGTCCTGGCTGGTTTAAATAAATGCCCTCCAGTGTAATGGGGCACATTGTATGGGGGGTGATGATCCTGTAGGTAATTTGGACTCAAATCATGCAAGGCTTTAAAAGTAATAACCAACATATTATACTTTGCCCAGAAACTAATTGGCAGCCAGTGGACTAATTTTAATATTGGTGTGATATGCTCACTCATTGGACCAGTTGGAGTTACTGAACTTGGTACAAAGGTAGCCCAATATACAGCACATTGCAGAAGTCCAACCTTGAGGTTACCGGTGCATGCACTACCAACTTTAGGGCTTCCAATTCTAGGACCCTTTCTGCAGGAGCCTTCTATCCTGGCATGGGGCTGGGAAGGAGTGGGACCATGATGATGCTTCTGCGTGACATTGCCATGGTCTCATCCTTCTTCTCTTCCCAGGTGGCATGATCATGGATTAAATCATTGATGGGTTTTCCCCATCAATGACCCACCATCACACAGCCATCCTGCACTTACCTGGCCTGTGGAAGTGCCAGAAGTGCAATGGAGGTGCTTCCTGCCCCAGTGCAGTCTGGGAAAGTGCTTCGCTGTGCTGTGGAAGATGAGGTGTGTCCATTGCACTTCTTTTGGCAGGGAGCCAACTGATGCACAGGGGAGTGCTCCTGTTGGACTCCCTTCTCAGCAGAGCTGCTGCCTGGAATGTCACCAAAGAATAATGATATCAGGTAGAGTGCTGAAAGGGCCTAGGAAGAGGCACAGTTAGTATATGTTACATATGTGTCAACTGATCAAGTAGTGTGGTAGTATCCCATCTTCAGTCTGGAGTGAAAAACGCTTCTTCACATTTAATGAAGTCAAGTGTGCACTATGCAGATAATTTTGAGATAATGTATTGGTGTTTTTTTTTTTAATCTGAAATCATGTAGTGTCTTTCTTTCTTTTTTTCTTCTTGATATCTTCCAGTGTTCCTTTCTTCTTTCATAATGTCTGAAAATATTGACTCTATTATTATATAACTGGTGCTACAAATGATTGTTCTGACTGATTGGACTGCATTTGAAGCAGCCAGGATTGTGAGCTTGGAGATTTCTCTGTCTCTATAAGGTAAAATCTTACCAATCAGGTTCAGATGAGAAAAAGGACAGCAGCAGAAAGAAACAGGCTTGGATCCTTTCCTCATTATAGTTTGAATAATTGGTCACCAGTGGTTAGATTCAAACTTAAGTTTTTATCTCAATGAAATCCATGAGATGATTAATTCAATGTCCATTGATTCAGTGTAAATGTGACAATTTGAATCAACTCTGCAATGATAGCTTTTATGCAATGTTAGCCTAATGTTGCATGAGTTGTAGGAAGAAAGTGAATATACAGTCTTTCCCCCAGGGCTTGCCCTGGGAGGTAAAGGAAGCCACCTTTGGCAGCAAGTTTGAAGCATCATGAAAAAGCCATTAATTGCTAATTTACTAGGGACGTGCAACCAATTTCAGAGTGAATCAGGCCAATTCTGAGTGATTCGTATCACCTCCATGTTGATTCTCATTAACCCAATTTGGTTCCTTGGTAGAATGGCACACTTTGAAGAAATCCAGTGCAATCCAGAGATTTGGACCTCAAAAATAAGCAAAAATAATAAGCAAAAATAAGTGGCAGAGCAGATGAGTTTGGCTGTAATTACTGACAGATCTAACATGTAGTCTAGGGCAAGAACCTCACCTACAGCCTCCAATCGGAATGCTTATTGGGAGGGATTGTGTATGATCGTTGAAAGCTATACAGTAAATTACTTCCTGCATGTGTAGACTTAGTTAGCAGCCTGCTGAAAGAACTATAGTAAGGATTTGAGTAATTGTTGACTGCCTGAGTTTGGTCTCTTGAAGTATTTATCCTTTAATTCTCCATGTGTATGTCTTGTTGAATAGCCTGTCTTAATTTTCTATTTACTTTCTTCTTAATATGCTAATTTGAGTTGTCTGTCTATGAATCTGTGTATGCTTTAGGTAGAGAAACTTATTCTTTCTTTCCTCACCACTATTTGAAGTAACCCTTAGTTCTTGTTATGTTTTGATTTGTTTTCTCAGTATGATTATTTATAAAATAATCTTTCTGGTTCTTCTCTGTGTTTGTGTGTGTGTATGTATGTATGCACATGCAACTTGGTCTGCCAACAAGCACGTTTATCTAATTCATAAAGCAAATATGTTGTTGTTGTAAAATTCATATTGTGAAGAAATGCAAATCAAGATCCTTTTTTTTTTTTTTTTGTTCATTTGGCTGAGCAAGCAAAGCACAAATTTTTATTCTCATTAGATTGGCTCATTAATTTAATTTAAATATTTTTTAAAAAATATTAAAAGTATTTTCATCTATCATAAAAAAAATAACACAAACACTACAAGCTAAAATCTAAATATATAAATAAAGAACTGGAAGATTGTTTCTTTCTCTTTCTTTAGTTTGTTTAGTTAACAAAGGACATTTCTGCACTATACTGTTATAATGCTATTGTTCCACTTCCAACATCCTATGGAATCCTGGAGTTGGAAGTTTAGGGAGGGGCATGTAGAATTCTCAGCCAGAGAGCTCTTGGGCCTCAGTAAACTACAAACCCTGGAATTCCACAAGATGTTAAAAGTGGAATAATAGCACTATAACAGTCTAGCGCAGAAATGTCCAAAGAGTTAGCATTTAATTCTCGACAACCTCAAAATAGACCTGACTACAAATTGCCCAACTAACTCCAACTTTGCAATATTGTTAATTATCTGTATAATTGATACAATTATATAATATCTATACTACAATTTATACTTAAATGTACCTAATTTAAAAGAATATATACAAAATAACATTTATTATAGTATGTAATATATAATGTAATCATGTCAAATATAAAAGAAAAAAGTTATAGATGCTTGTTATACAAATTGTGAAAATATTCTATGATAATCATTCTTACTGTTCTTATTGCTCAAAGCCCATTGTAGCAAGCCTTCCACCACTTCTTTTTGATATATTATAACCTTATCTCATTGAATACTAAACTCTTGTAAAAACTTTTTTCTTCTTAATGTCCTCAGTTTATCCATCTCAGCCATATCCATCAGTTTAGTAATCCAGTCCTCTTGAGATGGTATTGCAGAATCTTTCCATTAGTTTAGATATAATTACAATGTTAACAATTACTATTATTCCTATTGTATATGATTGTTAGTTTAGCTTAATCAGTGATGAGGCTCTTCAACAGCAGTAAGCTAGATTCCATGTTTCCCCTAGGGACAAGAGGGAAGGAGGTTGATTCAGGTTGGTGTCAGCGAGAATAAGTTTTGCTTTCATTATTAACAAGGCTCCAGTCAATCAGAAGTAGGCAGGAAACAGCAACAACAACAGCAATGGCAGTGTCCTGATAGTTTCAATCTCTGAGATAGAAGGCAGGTGAAGGGTGAGGCTGGCTATTTACTTGAACAGTTTGGAACTATTCACTTTTAAAACAACATGTCATTCATCAGCTATTACATATCGTCATCACTGCTCATCATTAAGTAATGCAGTGTTTCAGTCTAGTTTTTCTGCTCATCATTAAGTAATTCAGTGTGTCAGTCTAGCTTTTCTGCCCGAAGCAGAGCTTGGAAAACTTTCTTCAGGACTTAAACCAATGTTTGCAAAGGTGTTAAAACCAGAGCTTGGAAATGATTGTCCTTTTCTTTTCAAAGTAGATCTTGGAAAACGTTGGTTGGTTGGATTACAGCTTCTTGTACCCTTCAAGGAACACACAGGCTGCTAAAAATACCCAGCTCCAAAAGCAGAGCGGGGACAGAAGTCCATTGAAAAGCAGATATTTTTGATGTTAAACAGTACGGGAGGAACCTACAACTTATTTAAAGGTGGAATTGTCTATCCTAGAAGTGTTGTTGTTTGCCATCAACTCAGCAGTCACTTATAGCAACCCTATAAACAAGTGATCATCAAGAGTCCTGCTCATCAGTCACTCTGCTCTGATCTTACAGACTCAGGGCTGTGGCTTTCTTTATTGAATCAATCCAACTGTAATGTTGTCTTCCTGCTGTCTTCCTGCCTTCCATTTTGGTATGTGTAATCTTTTCTAGTGAGTCATGTTGTCTCATGATATGTCCAAAGTACCTCAGTTTTTTCATCTTGGCTAGTAGTGAGAGCTGAGGTCTGATTGGCTCTAGAACACACTCATTTGTCTTGTTGACAGTACATGGTATCCACAGAACTCTCCTTCAGCACCACTTTTCAAATGAGTTGATCTTCTTCCCTGTACCCTTCTTCACTGTCTAGCTTTCATACCCATGCATAGAAATTGGAAATTCTCAGAGAGGCAATTTTCCTCTTTCTATTTCATCTGCAAAAAGTGTGGTTTGGAAGTACAAAATGCCAAAACAATGTAGTTCCAAGGCTGCACTTTGCCCCTTCCCCACTCCTGTCATAAAGGCTTAAAATGCTCCCAAGAAACATTTTTCTGCCCAAATGTGCTGCTTATGCCTCACTTCAATGACAATGAAGTTTGTTGATTCAATTGTTGTGCTTTAAAATAAACTGCTAGGAAAGTTGCTGATACAGTCTGAAATCTGCAAGTATGATGCCAGAGTTGTTTAACCTGCAGAGAATTAACGATGTGATGACAATAGGATACAATAATCATTTCAGCTGGGGAATTTACATAGCTTAAGCTGGACAAGTATGACAATTCAGATCAGCAGAATGAGCGCATTGGCTGTTTTAAAAGTCTTGCCTAATATTTAAGGTGTTAATTCTTCAAAGGCAGCAATAATTATCTGTGGCAAATGTTCAAAGAATAGGTGAAATGCACTGTATTGTTGAAGCACAGAGATGTCCCATTTTTTTCCAGTTCTTTTTAATAAAAGCAAGTGTTCATTGTAAGATTCATCGCTTATATAAATTCTTATTGTTGCCAGGTTCTGCCCGGAAGGCTAGAACATTAATGACTCTCTGGCCAAGTAGACAATGGAGTTTGCAGAGTGGACAATGAGGTTCAGAAAGGACTAATGGCTTTAGCATTGGGTGTCAAAGGGCTAATGGCTGTCTTGATAGCTCAATACTTGTCAGACAAGTGTAAGGACAAAAGGGAAGCTTGGTTGGTCAGAGGGAGGGGAATTAAGACAATCAACCATCTTGTGGGAATCTTCCAGAAGCTTTTTTCTTTAAGAGGCTGAGTCATCAGAGGCTAACCGCAAGCTCATTATCACTGGGATTTCCTAGTGATTTCCTGACTATGTCTGGAGGTCTCTTTTGACCTAATTCACAATGCATACGTTCAGCCAGCCTTTTACTCTCATCCTGCATGGCCATTCAGTCACAGCAGGATGTGTCTTATAGTTGTGCCAATTAATATATTTTGCCAGTTAAATCATATGTTGCCAATTAAGGCACATCAAAGTGTGGGAATGTATGGCTTTCTAACAGTTAGAAATGCTGGGAACTGTGATCCAACAACATTTGGATAGCCAATAAATTCCCAACCCAGGAATAGGCACTAAACAACTTAGATTTTGTTAAATGGTGCCAGGAAAACATTTTACAGTGGCAAAATCCAGATTCTAGTAGTTATGTTTTCCTCTTCATATATTAGTAGGTTCCTCTATGATGAGAAGTTGCTTGGTTCTGCGGCACATTGTCCTGTTGTGAAAAAGGCAAGCAAAAACAAAAATTAACTAGAAATGCTTTAGCATATACATTACTAATGCAACATCTTCCTTGTAGAGTGAACAGAGATGCATTCTTGGTGGCTTCTCCTGTGCTTTGGAATTCTCTTTACTTACCAAACCTTGGAAAGGTGAATATATGTGTTTTAATAAGTTTTCATTAATTCTCCTCATGCAACTAGACGTGCATGAGGGAGGAGCGGAGAATAGTTAAAAGACAGGATGAACATAATGAGGAATAAAGATAAAATAAAGTAGAGATTTCAGGGTACAAAGATATCTTGGCTCAATTATAGTCAGAGCAATGGACAAGGAATTGAAATAGGAATAATAAAGAATTTAGACAATATACTAAATTTGAACAAACGATTAATCAAAGAGAACGTATGGAGAAAGTGAAATTTTGAAGGTTACCACAAGTGAAATATATAAAATATTGTCAAAACATAAAGATCAAGAGGAATATCTTAGAAAAATATGGGAGGAATAATTAGTACAAAAAAATAGATATTCAGAATTGGGAAAAAATTTGGAATCAGAGTCATTTAAAAACTTATCCGTATGGATAAAAGAGAATTATTATAAATTGGTTTGGAGGTGGTACCTAACACCAGTAAGGTTAAATCACATAGATAAGAGCTATTCAAGGTTGTGTTGGAGAGGCTGTGAAGAAGTTGGTACTTATATTCATATGTGGTGGAGTTCTAGACATGTACAGAAATTTTGGCAAATGGTGTTTAAAGACATAAAAGAGATAACAGAAATTGATTTAGAAATATGCCCTAATATAGCATTTTTATCCATATATGATAAAGTTAATTGCACCCAGGCAAAGAAGGATCTAATTACAAAATTTATTAACCACAGCAAGGCTAATTATATAAAGAAAATGGAAAATTCAAGGAGATTTTCAAATAGAGGAATGATAAAAAGAAGTATGGAAAATCATGATTAATGACAAGCTAACATGTGGAATTAATATTTAAAAAAGAATAATGAAAGAGAGCGATTTTGATGCAATATGGAAGATATTTGTAGATACAGTGTTAGTAAAAGTGGAAGGTGTTACACCTCCACAAAAAAAGTGACAATTTTGGCAGGTTGAATAATTTGAGGTATAATAGGCTCTGCGGATGAGGTACACTTAGTAACAGTAATAGGTTAAATTTAGGATAGAATAGGTAAAAATATATATATTAGATATATATAGTATATTGGTATGTAGAGTAATAAGAATAAACAGGAAAGGACAATTAAGATTCAGGAAAGAAATAATGAAATTATGAATATTATATTTTGAAAAGGATAGAAATAATAATGAAATTACCAATAGTATATTTTGAAAATGTTAATTATGAGAATAGTTAATAACAACAGGTATAATGAGAATGAGATTCAGATATATGTAACCAAAATATATAATTAGTATGATTTATGATACATTGTATAGTTAATATTATGTAAATGGAATTTGGAGAGAAATAGAAATGTAAGCATTTTTTAAAAACTTTCCCCCTCCCTTTTATGTTTGTCATGTTATGTAGTCAAGTCAAGTCAAGTTTATTGCATTTTAGCAGCCAGCCATTGCATAAAAATAAAAATAAAATAAAATAAAATGAAAAAGGATAATCCAGCCAATTTACATGTAATATATAATCAACAATAAATACATCACTTTCCATACCCCCCTTGTTCTTTATAGCACATAATTGTAACGCCCTGACAAGAAATTTAGATGTTCTAAAAGACACATATTTCACAGTATCAGATAGCAGAAAACAGACCTTAACAAAGAAGGAATGTCCCTTAAAAGACTTCAATAAAGGAAAAATATACTTGCTCCTAAGATCATTATAAATAGGGCACTCAAGCATAACATGAATTAAATCTTCTATTGAAACAGAGTTGCAAACACATACTCTGTCCTTCATAGGAACCTTACTGTTCCTGCCCATCTGAATTGCCAGTGGAAGAACATTCAATCTAGCATGCAGAAAGGCTAACTTCATTTTAAAAGTTGGAAGATCAACCAGATAATGAGGAAGGAGTGAGTTCAGTGGAATATAGGAAACAAAAAATGTATTAGATTGGCAGGACTTAATCTCAGTCATCTGGGATTGCATCGCTATATCCTTGAGTCTTTGAAGTATAAGTATTTTATCATACCCTTGAGTCAGAAAAAAAGGAACAGAGAACCCCAAATTCATGACAACCAATTGCATTTTATGCATCCATGAATTTGTACCAGGCTTTTCAAAGGACATCAAAAGAAACTCAGATACCTGCTTAAAAATATTTTTTAACCAAAAAAGAAGGGCTAATCTAAGAGCCTCTGTTTTAATTGGTATTATACATAACTCTGCAGGGAGCAATGCTAATTTTATGGAAGTGGGAACTGCCACAAATCTGCACAGAAGTTTATCTTGTGCTCTCTCTAATGTATCCAGATTGGCCAGAGCCCACAGTGGTGCTCCAAACAGCAGTTTTGGCATGACTCTGAGCCTATAGAGTTCTAAAGTGGGTTGAATCATATTGCCCCCTTTTGTACGATAGAATCTTAATAAACCATTTAATGCTCTTTCAGCTAACAGGGTACTTGATTGAACCTGTGAAGACCATTTACCAGTCCAATGGAAGACCACACCAAGATGTTTAAAGAAAAGGACTTGTTCCAATTTATTCCTGTCAAGTAGCCAGTTATAATTTTTTTTTGATTTACCGAATACCATCACTTTTGTTTTTTGATAGTTGATGGACAGTTGTTCATTCTTACGGTATAAACTAAACTGATTCAACAATCTACGCAGGCCTATTTGAGTATAGGAAATCAGAATAGTATCATCTGCATACAATAGGATCAAATATTTCTGATTTCCAATTTTAACTGGGAAAAATTGGTCACCTTTTAAGAATTCAACTACATCATTTATAAATAAGTTGAAAAGAAGGGGAGCAAGCAGACACCCTTGTCTTACTTCTTTAGAGACAGGTATCGAGTCTGATAGGTGTGTACCATCAACTCTGACTTTCAAGGATGTATTTGAATAAAGAGATATTATACATTTTAGAAGATTCTTAACAATATCCATAGTTTGTAATTTAACCCAAAGATGTTCCTGCAAAATAGAGTTGAAAGCAGCCTTCAAATCAATGAATGCCACAAAAATATGCTTTACAGTTCCTGCCAAATATTTATCAATACCATATTTCAACATAAAACAATTATCCAGAGTTGACCTGCCTGAACGGAAGCCAGCCTGTTCTGCAACCAGCAATGCATGCCCTTCCACCCAATCCTCCAATGTGTCTAGAAGATACCTGGCACATAAATTTCCCAGAAACATCCAAGAGACTAATGGGCCTATAATTCCCTGGATCATTTCTAGGACCCTTTTTGTAGATTGGAACTACAATAGCAGATGACCAATTAGGTGGTGTGAGTCCTGCATTATTAATTAAAGAAAATAATGAAGCAAAAATTGGAGCCCACCAGTCAGAAAATGCAATATAAAAATCTGATGGAAGACCATCTTCACCAGGTGCTTTACCTTTCTTTAGTCTTAGTATTAATGAATTAGCCCTATCTATAGAAATATTTTCCCAGCTATGTTCCCATCTAGGTCCAGTATAGTCCTGGGGAATAATCTTAAGATGGTCTGAATCATTAAATATCTTTCCAAATTAACTTTCCCAGTTGTTTTTAGAAATAGTTCCTTCTAAAATTGGAGATGATCTTTTTTCGAGCCTTGCAATTGTATCCCAGAATTTTGACGGATTCTTTTGCAGGAGTGCTAGGCTTAGTTCCTTCCACTGCTCCTTGTAATATATTCTTTTTTTCTCACTAATTAATCTATTATATTTTTTAAGAAGATCATAGAAGTGTGAGGGAATTTCAGAGGAGTTAGTAGATCGGTATAATTTGATGGCTTTTCCCATTTGCCTTTTTAGATTCCTGCAGTCTTTGTCAAACCAAGCATTATCACTTTTGGTTTGACGATTTTCTGAGTGGGGTACCTTTTTTAAAAAAAGGGCCTGAGGGAGTATGTTAACTGTGTATACAGCTGATTTGCAGACTCAACACTTGATACTTGAATCAGGTCCTTTCTTAATTTCAGAAATTCCTCAGAGTAAAGCCTCTGTTGCAAATCCGATTGCAACAAGGGATTCCATTTGACCCTTTTATCAGAGGTTAATTGGGCTTGTTCAGAATTAAGGTGGTGAGCAGTATTTGCAGAAGTACTGTTAAACCACCGCAAGGAAAATCAAAGTGGCTGGTGATCACTACCAGGTACTGGGTCAACTGTAAAAGAAAGGAACAAGGATAGATGCTCATGTCAAATTAACACACAGTCAACTGTACTTGCTCTAAAATTATTTATAAAAGTAAACTCTCCCTTGAAATTATCAAGATGGGAACCATTTATTAAAGCTAAATTTAGTTTTGTCAGTAAAGTAAAAAACAATGAGGCCAAAATCATTAATCTTCTTCTCTTTAGACTTTCGAATTTCCAAAACTTCCCACAACTCAGTTGGGTCTCCTAAAGCCCTAGTAATATCTTAGTTAGATGAACCTACGCGTGCATTAAAATCGCCGGCAATTACCAAAGGAACTAAAGGGAATTCATACTCTAACTCGCATAGATAATCTTCTCGCTTATACCAGTATTCTGGATCATAATATGGTGGGGTGCAGGGGGGAACAAAGATGTTAACAAAAATATAAGAGTGGTGTACATTTTTAATAAAAAGGGCCATGGTGCATGGAACTAATCCTTTAAGAGGAATTATTGAAGCTGAAAGAGGAATAGATATCAATATAGCCAGGCCACCACTCGGTCTACCACCTTTAGAAGAAGAATGTGCGGTATTTGAGTAGGCCACATATCCAGGAAGCCAAATATCATGCTTTAGCCAGGTTTCTTGGAACAGCAGGACCTGAAATTGTTTTTATATAGTCTAGAAAGTCACAATCCTCTAGTTTGCTCCAGCCTGCTAGATTGAATATATTGATTGTCACTGTTGTGTCAAAACCTGGATTTCATTGATTTCATCTGAAGTTACTGTTACTCTGTGTACCGGGGATCCCGGGAGGGACACCAAAATGTGCTCAACTAAAGGTGGGGAAAATTAGCTCAGAGCACTGCTTAGTGTTATGAGAGGCAGGGTAACGTAGTGAGATCTTGAACCCTATGTCTACGGGGTCGGGTCGAGTCAAGGAGCACACAGAAGTTACAACCTTAAATGATGTTTATTAAATACAGGCAAAACAGTGTATGCGACACACTCATACAAGATAACTAAAGAAAATAAAGGTTGGAGTGGTATAGAGGGATTTTTAGAGGGATTGCTGCTTTGGGTGATACTTCACCTGTCCTGAAGCCCAGAAAAATGGAGAGCGAGGCTGGGGTGCAATGTAGCTCAGCATGTGGAGCTGAGAGGAGGCCCTCCAAGCAAAGCGGCAGCAAAGCAGGATGAAACTCGGGAGCGATCCGAGGAAGGTCTAGGAATCAAGGGTTTTGATAAAGAGAATTGTGACTGTAGGCTATGCCATACTTGGGGGAAAACAATAGATTTGGAGTTGGAGACAAAGCCTTCGAAAGGTCAGAATCTGAATCATAGAATCATAGAAATGTAGAGTTGGAAGAGACCACACAGGCCATCCAGTCCAACCCCCTGCCATGCAGGAATACCCTCAAAGCACTCCCGACAGATGGCCATCCAGCCTCTGCTTAGAAACCTCCAAAGAAGGAGACTCCACCACACTCCGAGGCAGCATATTCCACTGCGGACAGCTCTGACTGTCAGGAAGTTCTTCCTGAGGTTCAGGTGGAATCTCCTTTCCTGCAGCTTGAATCCATTGCTCCTTCTTCTGGTCTCTGGAGCAGCAGAAAACAAGCCCTCTCCCTCCTCTACATGGCATCCCTTCAAATATTTAAACATAGCTATCATGCCCCCTCTTAACCTTCTCTTCTGCAGACTAAACATACCCAGCTCTCTAAGTTTATCCTCATAGGGCATGGTTTCCAGGCAACTCACCATTTTGGTCGCCCTCCTCTGGACCTGCTCCAGCTTGACCATGTTCTTCTTGAATTGGGGTGCCCAGAACTGGACACAGGATTCAAGATGAGGTCTAACCAAAGCAGAGTAGAGTGGTACCAGTACCTCCCTCGATCTAGACACCATATTCCTATTGATGCAGCCGAGAATTGCATTGGCTTTCTTGGCTGCTGCATCACACTGCCGACTCATGTTCAGCCTGTGGTCTATTAAAACTCCTAGATCCCTTTCACACGTACTGCTATCCAGCCACGTGACCCCCATCCTATATTTCTGTATTCCATTTTTTCTGCCTAAGTGTAGGACCTTACACTTCTCTCTGTTGAATTTCATTTTGTTAGCTTTGGCCCAACTCTCCAATCTATCCAGGTCATTTTGAATTTTGATCCTGTCCTCTGGTGTATTAGGAACCCCTCTCAATTTGGTGTCATCTGCAAATTTGATCAGCATGCCCTCTATTCCTTCATCCAAGTCATTGATGAAGATATTGAACAGCACTGGGCCCAGGACAGAACCCTGTGGCACCCCGCTAGTCACTTCTCTCCAGGATAAAAAGCAGCCATTCGGGATCACCCTTTGGGTTCAGTCGGTCAACCAATTACAAATCCAACTAACAGTAGCCCTGTCCAGCCCGCATTTTACTAACTTCTTTGCAAGAATGTTGTGGGGAACTTTGTCAAAGGCCTTACTGAAATCGAGAAATGCTACATCCACAGCATTCCCTTCATCTATCAAGCTAGTAACTCTATCATAAAAAGAGATAAGATTAGCCTGGCATGACTTATTTTTGAGAAATCCATGTTGACTTCTCATGATTACCGCATTGCTTTCTAAGTGATTAGAAACTGACTGCTTAATGATCTGCTCCAGGATCTTTCCGGGTACTGATGTCAGGCTGACTGGGCGATAATTATTTGGGTCCTCTTTTTTTCCCTTCTTGAAGATGGGGACAACATTTGCCCTCTTCCAGTCTGCTGGAACTTCTCCTGTCCTCCAAGATTTCTCAAAGATGATAGCAAGCGGTTCCGAAATGACCTCTGTCAGTTCTTTTAATATCCTAGGATGCAATTCATCTGGCCCTGGAGACTTGAATTCATCCAGTGTGGCCAGGTATTCTTGTACCACCTCTCTACCTATTATGTGCCGCATTTCCCCTGCTTCCTCCCCTGCTCCCCAACCTCCAGGTTGAGTGCTTGTATCCTTCTGGGAAAAAACTGAGGCAAAGAAGGTGTTAAGTAGTTCTGCCTTTTCTCTTCCCCCTGTTAGTAATTCGCCATCTTCTCTGCGCAGCGACCCTATCATCTCCTTCTTTCACCTTTTGTTACGGACATATTTAAAAAAGCCCTTTTTATTGTTTTTGATGTCTCTGGCCAGCCTAAGTTCGTTCTGTGCTTTAGCCTTTCTGACCTCCTCCCTACATCTCCTGGCTACTTGCTTAAATTCTTCTTTGGTGGTTTCCCCCTTCTTCCATTTCCTGTACATGTTTCTCTTAACACTTAGCTTAACTGAGAGTTCTTTAGTCAACCATTCTGGTTTCTTCAGATGCCTTCCATTTTTCCTCTTTATTGGCACAGTTTTAGACTGTCCCTTCAGTGTCTCCCTTTTAAGGAACTCCCATGCCTCCTGAACTCCTTTGCCTTTCACTATTCTTGACCACTGAATTCCAGCCAGCAGCTCCCTAAGTTTACAGAAGTCCACTTTTTTAAAATCTAAGATGAGTGTCTGGTTACACTTATCTTCTCCTTCCCACTGAATGCCAAATTCCAATAGGGCATGGTCACTCCCCCCTAAAGATCCAACCACTTCTACCTCATTAACAAGGTCATCCCTGTTGGTCAAGATCAGATCTGGAATATTTGATCCCCTTGTGGCCTCTTTCACCTTCTGGACCGTGAAACTGACTGCAAGATAAGCAGTAAACTTGCTGGACCTTTGCTGTCTTGGCAGAGTTTGACTGCCAACATATATCCGGGTAATTGAAATCTCCTATTACTACTGTATCTCTCCTTTTTGAATGCACAGTCATTTGGTTGAGGAAGGCATCGTCAAAGTCCTCAGTCTGGGTTGGAGGTCTGTAGTAAACCCCCACCAGAATATCCCTATTGTTTCTCGCTCCCTTAATTCTTACCCAGATGCTCTCAACCTGGCTTTCTGGGTTTAAGTCATGGATCTCTTCACAGGTGAAAACATCCTTGACAAACAAGGCTACTCCTCCTCCTTTCTTGTTTGGTCTATTTTTACAAAATAGGCTATACCTCTCTATTCCTACATTCCAATCCTGAGACTCATCCCACAAGGTCTCAGTGATGCCTATCAAATCGTAT
Organism: Cyclura pinguis; assembly: GCA_030412105.1. Classification (NCBI taxonomy): domain Eukaryota; kingdom Metazoa; phylum Chordata; class Lepidosauria; order Squamata; family Iguanidae; genus Cyclura; species Cyclura pinguis. The sequence continues at coordinate 167,298,076 of CM059602.1, forward strand.
TTATTTTGTTGTACTAGGAGTTCAGGTTCATCTTCCTTGTTTCCCATACTCCATGCATTAGTGTAGAGACACTTAAGTCCCCGGGCCCCTCCTGCAAGTCCTTTACTATAGTTTCTACTCCTCCCGCCACTGGCCGCTTGTACTACTTGTCCAATATCATTTTGGCCTTTTCCCCCTGCGCTCGCCAAGTCCTGGCCTTGAATAATATTGTCTCCCTCCCCAGCGGAACTTATTTTAAAGACCTCTTAATCCTCCTTGCGAGATTGTTTGCAAAAACATTCCTGCCATGTTTCGTGAGGTGCAGCCCACCCCTTGCCAGAAGCCCACGTTCATGGAAATTCAGGCCCTGTTCCAAAAACCCAAACCGTTGCCGGTGGCACCATGTGTGGAGCCAGTTGTTGACCTCTGCTATTGCCCTTTCCCTACGTGCGCCATATCCTTGAACAGGGAGGAGAGACGAAATAACCACCTGCGCATCAAGGTCCCTAAGCTTCGTCCCCATAAACTCGTAGTCCTTTGCAATGTGGTAAAAGCTGCTCCTCGCAGTGTCATTGGTTCTGACATGAACCAAAATGAGGGGCTTATGGTCGGTGGGCTTGACCAGCCTGGTTAGCCTCTCTGTTATGTGGTTGATCTTGGCCCCAAGAAGACAGCAGACCTCTCGATTGAGCTTGTCCGGTTTGCAAATTGCCGTTTCGGTTCCTCTGAGCAGGGAGTCCCCAACAACCAGAACTCGCCTCCTCTGAGGCTTCTCCAGGGTTTCTCAATGAGCATGTTCTTTTAGGACTGCCTGGGCATTCTGTTGAGACTGGGAGTGTTGATCTAGTTCCCGTTGCCAAAGTTGGATTCCTTCTCGTGGACATTCTGTTCCCTTCTCCTGGTGCTCTTCATCGTTCGTAAGGCCAAGAACTTTGAAGCGATTGTATAGGTTGAGAGTCTCTGTTACCTTCCTGGACCTTCTGCTCCTCCGTATGACATTCCTCCAAGCCTCTGTTTCCTGGCACAGTGTGTTGACTTCCTGATCTGGCAGCTCCTCCACGCATTCGGTCTTCTGGTACGTCTTCTCTACCCTATCCAAACACTCCTCCCCTTCCCTAATAAGATGAAGATTAGAAACTCGTGCCTCCAGCTGGCAAACCTTCTCCTCCAAGAAGGTCACCAGCTTGCACTTGGCGCAGGTGTACCCAACAACATCTTGTGGCAAGAAAAGGAACATCCCACAAGTGCTACAGTTGACTGCGGCAGCTCCCTCACCTTCCATCCTAGATACTACAGAGAGTAGTACAGGAAGTAGTTCTAGAAAGAATAACTGGGCTTTCTTTCTGAAATTCAGCTGTGTAAGCTACATCTGCTCTACTGATTGTGAAGGGGTAGACTTGAAGGATTGAAGTAGAGGACTTCAGCAGTGTGCGCCAAAGGCGCACACCCTTGGGAGCTCCTAATAAGAGTCCTCCCCCTCGTTAGTCAGACCGTGTGTGCAGGGAGAGTGAGTGAGTGATTGAGTTATCGTAGCAGATCTCAATAGAGTAGCCAGTATGCAAACGCAGAGTACTTGGGTATTGTATAGGTTACCCATCAAGCTGCCAGCGTGGGGCAGAGGCTCTTTTGTAAGTTGCATGCATACCTAATTAGAGTACTTTCCTGGAGATCTCCTAAAGCAGTGAGTCAACTATTTCTGGCCTGCCTGTATTGTAGTTTGAATATTACGGCTATTAACAGCCGAGCTTGTTTACGTGCTTGTCTGGCGGCCTCGCAAGCACGTGGAGAGGAATAGAGAAGTGAAGCCGAATTGTGATATCAAAAGGATACCTTTTAATATCCCCAAAACTCAGACTAGCCAGGGCAGTAACATTACCACTGACCCATTTATTAGTAGATAAGGAATATTATGTATTTTTTTTTCTTACGATAAAAATTTAAATAAAAATTTAAAAAAGAAGTGCATGAGGGAAATGAGAAGAAGCCTGCTAGCTGTGCTCGCTTGTCATTGCCCATGTTGGACAGGGCTGAGGTGCGTGCAGGCCAAAACATCCGTAAGACCAAAGGTTACACATCTCTGATGTGTGGTTGTCAGAAAACTTGAATAGGCCCATTGTCCCATAGAATGAGACTGGATCTGGATTAAAACTTTTAGAATTTGAAGTGTCTTTTTGGTGACCATAGAATATGGAAGAGTAAAATCATGTTATATATGCAAAATTTTTGAGGTGAGGTAGATTGTAAATCAAATTAAATCAAATCAAATTAATAGCTTTCTGAATCATTGAGCTTTGACAGGCTCCAGATGAGAGGATGTGCAAAGTCACTTGGGATGATAGTTTCTGTCTGGTGGTTCCTCAGGTTCTTATCTGATATTGGTCACAGGAATGAATCGATCATCTATTTAATTTCTCAGAATGTGTCCAATGTGAGATTGCCCTGTACCACAGTGAGAAATTTAAATGGCAGTTATACACAGTCCTACAGATTTGTAAGATGGAAAATAAAAATTGAAGGGACAAGGTACATGTCAGCAATAGGTCCTGTCAAGATAATGGGGCCCTAGCAGCTGCCCCAAAGCATGCTAGGAGCTGTCTCTGTGTTTTATGTTGTTTACCACTTGCATATCTCTCTCCTCATTTTCTATTTGTTGTCTGCAAATTGAATACATCAAAAATCATTGTTGTAATGTTGTTTCTCCTGTCAGAAGCCTCATAAACATTGCATCTTGGATCTCAAGAGCTGATTATAAGACCTTTCCTGCTTTCATGATAGTTTGAGAGAGAAGGCAGGAATGATAATAGTTTGATGTGCATTTATCTTGACAACCTATCTATGTTTTGAGCTCTTCCTATAATTAAGTGAGCTATTTTTGATTTTGGAATGTAAATCTGAAAGTTAAGCCAGAAAGTTTGTTTCTTAACGAAAGCAGCTGGTACATATTGGCTTCATCAACTCCTTTTCAAAAATGACAAGCTTGATTGATTGTATTCCCACCCTTGACCAATACCAAGTTTAGAGACAGAAATGTCAGAGCAGTTGTTTTTATTCCTTCATTTTAATTTGTAGTCGTAAGCATATACTTAACCCTCTTGTGATTTTAATCAGACCAGTAAAATTCTTGTTGTGCTTTAACAGTGTTAGTTGACAATAAACTGAGATAGTAAAAGAAAAAAAAGTCAGTCACTTTTTACCAATAAACAAATAAATAATTTTAAAAGTGATCAAATTATCCAATTTCAGGTTCTTTAGTCAGGTAAAAAAAAGAGAAGGGAAAGTCAGCTACCAAAGGATAAATATGAAACACCACTATAAAGGAGCATAATTTGTAAAATATGTTAGGTTTCTGGGGCTGATTAAATTCTGTTTTCTTAAGAAACAGTAAAAATATGTAATTGTTATATCTCCTCTGTTGATCAAGACATTTCCAGTAGAGCACATTTATTATCTTTACAGTAAGGAAAGTTCTGTTATCACCAGCTCTGATGAATCTAGTTTATTCAAGCATGAGCAATCATGGGTATCAATCCACTTCTGCAGAATTGTTGCCAGAGTTGACAGTATAGCCAAGGCATATGGTACATGGCATGTGTGTGTGTGTGTGTGTGTGTGTGTGTGTGTTTGTATATGTATGTGTGTGTTTTTATATGTATATAAAAGCTCGGACTAGCTAGGGCAGTAACAATGTGTACAAGATTAATATTAGGACTCTTGTGAGTGGAATTATTTATATATGAGTTGTGTTGAAGATATGAATATTAAAGTATGTAGTGTGTCAGGAACCCGTTATCTCTGTTCATACTCCTGCTGGTAGATTGGAATTTGTGAATATATCCCAATTCAGCTATTTCTCCTTCCAATCTTCCCTTGATGCTTCTTTGTTGAGAAACAGTTACTTGAAGTCTTTGATAGTCCAGAAAGATTACAATGTTCTTCCATTGTACTTGGTGTGTTTCAACTCCTAATATTAATCTTATGCTCAATAAACCTCTTGGATAGAGATAGTAGAGTGTAGGGGTGAATTGTTGACAGAGGAGGGCATAAATCATATCTGAGGATAAGCAGGTAAATGTACCTCAATGTTTGTGGTAGCATTATTAGGATCTGAAGCGTTGCTGCCAGAGTAGATGTAGGGACAGAGGTGGGATTTTGTGTGTAGCAGGATCATGTCCCAGTATTCCAAATGGTGCTATGTATCCTCTTGTAAGGGAGTAATTGTTCAAGGCTGGGGGGCCACCCAGAGCCTGTGAGAACGTAGTATTCTCCTTCCACTGCCTTGTACCCTTACACAAATTGGTTGCACTTACACCACCATCAGTGCATTTGAAAAAACAGATTGGTATCTACAAAAGCTCATCCAAGAATAAGCCAGTTAGTTTCAATATGCTATTGGATTCCATTATCTTTTTGTATGCTGAAAGAGAATGGCACAACTGTCTCTATGAATACTACCAGCTTTGAAGAAATTCAAGCAAATCCCAAGTGGGCCTGTATAAACAAAAGGAACCAACTCTCCCCACCTCCTGCCAAATCAAGCAGTTTGAATTCATATACAAGAAGGGCTGTTTTAGTACTATGTCACCCCCATTCATCAAAGTTAAAACATCACCTAGATAGATGGAATCTAGGTAAAGAAGATAAACTTTCCTGAAAAGCCAAAACCTCATTTTCTTAGCTGAGTCAATATTTTGTGCAAGTAAACCCAAACCACAAGCAGGGCCAGAATTACGACAAATTACATTGGTTGCTAACCATAAAATATGTGGATTTACTCACTGAGCCATGACTGAGGTCTAATAACTTTTGTGCCAAATGAGGCATGAAACATATTGTTAAATTCTCAGTGTCCCCAAATACAGTGGAACTCTGATTTAATTTTATTCAGCTGAAAAGTATTTGATCATCTGGTTGAAAATGTATATTTTCAAACATGGGGAGGATGAAGTTGACTAAATTTGAGAACTGGCCATAGGCATCTGCATGGCTTTTTAACATTATTATAGATATACAATGTTTTCCTTCTAAATAAGGAATCACTATAGACGTTCCTCTGCAATGTGAATGTGATGTTTAGAAGGAATTAGCACTTACAAAGAAATAAACCTTAGCATACGAGAAACTTTCTCTTTCAGTTTTGTCTGAAATGTGGAGCAAACTGAAAATACAAAGAAATATTTTTTTCCATCCCCTTCTTTCCTACAAAAGAAACACACACACACACATGCATACACTAACCACCATTGAAATCAATAGTATACTCTTACAAATCACATCTCAGGAAAATACATTGGTGATAATCACACTATAGGTACCTATGCTGTGTCAGAGAAAAGCACACAGTTATTTATATTAATTATATATTTATTATTGTGGTGGTAGTGGTGGTTTTCCTTCAAGACATTGCCAATTTATGGTGACCTTAAGAAGACTCTGTCATAGAGTTTTCTTTGCGAGATTTGTTCAAAGGGCTTTGCTAACCCAGGGGATTAAAACCCTGCTCTCCCATAGTCTTAGTCAATGTCAAACCTGTTTATACCCTGCTTTTCTCCCAGAAAAGTATTCAAAATGACTTACTAAAATTTTAATACAAAGTCAAGCTAAAATTGTATTTACAAAAGTTTTTTTTTTTAAAAAAAAGTGAAGAAGTCTATTTTTTTTAAAAAAACAAACCGGCATTGTTAAAACAGTTTACAGTACATTTAGGATGTAATGAAAAGGTAAAATCATGGGGCTGAGTGTGTGTGATGTGTCCACCACACCCGAATCCTCCTCATGGGAAAAAAAATTGTTGCATCAGAAATTCTCACTGGAATATCACTGTCTGACTTACTGTGTGATGGAGCACACTTTTCATCTGAAATCCACACAACTGTAGGGCTTTCCAGTTTTGGAGAGACAGAATCATATAAAACTGTTTAGCTTGTGAATAGCTAAAGTTGCATATAATTAAAAAGTATGCATGAACACATTTCAGCCAATGGGAAAAATTGGTATATTAAAATGCAAAAGTCAATCAGTCATCAATTATTCCTGAGTGTGTGTATGTGTGTTTTAAAATGTGAAAATATGTACAAATTCCCTTGAGAGTATTTACATTCCTCTTATAAATCACAGTCAAGGTTAAAATGCAAGTGGAATTTGTAGAAAGGCAATCATTTTTTTCCCTTAGACCTGATCCAGCATTTGATGACCAATGTATATGTTAAAATATCTGCACAGCTCTGGATTATAGTCTGAGGCAATGATTCCATGCAATTCTATGCAGTGGTCACTGTACCCTTGAGCTCATTATCTGTGCAATAGTCATTCAGCTTCACACCTAGCAAGTTAATACTGAGACAGGGGTTGTGTGTGTATGTTTGCAAAATGAATGGCTAAAATGAATGTGCATGTGCACAACTGCTGAGAAGGTACAAATTTTTGTGCAACTATGTATTTTTATGCTAATATAATGCCCTAACAGGATTACAATGTACATTAGTATATGCTATATAGAGCTATATACACATTATGCACAACATTTGCTGTTTGATGGAAATGGAATGAATGCTGGGAAAAAAAGAGAACAGTGATTGACTTCTTGATGCTTGCTGCCTTGACAAATACTGGCAGCTGTCGTTCAAAAAGTACAGGAGTGAGGGGGTGGGTGAAGACATTTTGACTTTGCCGTGAATAGAAAAATAGATCATCTTCTCCTGTGCTGTTTTAAAAATTAAAATTAAACCTTTGCATAAGTCATCAGCAGCACTGGAAAGGAAAACAATGACCTACATCCAATTACTAGTCTCACTTAGGGTAGAACCATTGAATCAATGTGGTTTACATAAATGTTGAACTTCTTCAAGTCATTTCCAACTTGTGTCAACCCTAAGGGGAACCTATCATGAGGTTTTCTGGGGCTGAGAGTGTGTGGTGTGTCCAAGGTCACTAAATGGTTTTTCATGGCTGAGCAGGGAATCAAGCCCTGGTCTCCAGGTTCATAGTCCAACACTCTAACCGTTACACCATACAGGCTGTCCTTTAGTGTTTGCTTCAGTAGATCTACACTAGTTGGATGCTGATGAGCTATAGCTTCCACAAGTCCCAGGTATCAGCATAGTAAATGTAGGCTGTAGTTCTGAGTGATGGATCCAGAAGAATCTTCAAGGTGTGAAAACAGTCTCGCAAGGGAATGCAACTAGATCCAGGACCACCAAACCCAGGTAAGGACTCTTGATAGTAAGCCCCTCTTTCTTATTTGGATTCAATTTGTTTGTTTTCCCTTTATCCAAGATTTTACTTCCTTCAGACATTCATTCAGAGGGACTACACTATCCTTAGCTGATGCTATTGTTGAAGGCATAGATAAGTTTATTTGCGGGTTATCAGCTTTCTACTCCAGACCTCAAGTTGATCTCTCCCAGTGGTTTCATGTACAGCATTGGGGATACAACAGCATTTTATTTTATTTTATTTTATTTTATTTTATTTTATTTTATTTTATTTTATTTTATTTTTAAGAGCAGCTGTTCTGAAGTGCTGACAGAAGAGGGACACTAGGCTCCATGAGGTTCTCTCTGAATACCAAGGAGCCTGATTTATAATGCAGCAGGGAGGATGTTTAGGAGTAATTGTATCAATAGCCCTAGCCGGGTCTCGACCAGGGCTTCAACAGGATCATCAGTGGAACCAACCATAAAACCTTCTAAGACTTTCCAGAACCCTGGGTTCTACCACCCTTGCAAGGATTTATTAAGGTGGTTCACCCTACATCCGTAAGGCTTTATGATTCCCAACCCTGGTTTAGGGTGGGTTTTTTTTCCGAAATAAAAATTCAAGCCATCATAATTAACCATTCATTGAAGCAGGCTGACACAGATGTGGATATTTCTATGGAAGATGAATTTTAGGGTGCATTGTGTTTGCTACACAAACTGATTAAAGTCGCTGAAAGTTAGGGTAAGATCTCATAATCAGGACTTGCCAGCTGCATACCATCTGGATAGTAGATGCGGCGCCATGGCTAAATTGCTTTCTACCTTGTGGTATAGAAGCTTCACTCTTTCACTTTTAGATTTTTTTTTCTTTTTCTTTTTCCCAGAGAACTGAATAGGTCTGCTAAACAATGCACCTATCCCTGTCTGTTTTCTCTCTCATCCCAGGACTCCTGGACAGCGTTTGCTTGTGTTAGCTTGTGTGTGGGCTATTTCTCTATTTTTCTCATTATTTTTGCAAGACACAAGTACATGCCTGCAAGTCACACCAATGCCTGAGGAAACATGAAACAATAGTATAACTATAGTATAAAATTAATAATGAATGGTTCTGAGCAAAACCCCATGGTTTTTATAGTGAATTCATAAAGGCATCTCATTGTTCACAGTGATGATTAAATATAGTTATTTTCTTGCTCGTTAAAGCTCTGCAAGTATTGAAAACAAAAGATGTTTGAAGAAACACCAGCTTCTACATGAACATATATACATTGACTGAAACTGTCTTTTGATGCCTCTCTCTATGTGAGTTTTCAGTCTGTGAGGTATCTTCTGATAAACTCTAAACAGTAGAAAACTAAATGGTCTTGAATTTTGTTCTTATAGGCACAAATGGATAATTTTGCCATTTTTCTCCCTGCTGCCAAAATCAAAACAAACAAACAAAAACCCTTGAAAACAGCACAATTTTTAAGGACTATTCACCATTTGGGATTTATTCTTCCCCTCCTCCTTCCCTCTCCAAAACAGTATTTTTCTGCACACAGAATTGTGCATAAATACATCCATTTTATGCAGAATAAGCTCTGAACTGGGAAGATTCTGATCCATCCAGTATTTGCCCAACCAGGAAAGCCACTTTTCATCTATCTTTTTTTTTAAAAAAATATATTCTTCCCATCCCTACTTCACATATATCTCTCCATAGAACATCAGAAACCTGCATGGTGACGGATAGTATTTAAAGAAGCATTTAAAGAAATGTTTAACAGAAACAGTGAACATATAGAATGTGCCTCCTGACTCTGCTAGCTCATTCACTGCTTGGATATTTTTCTTGTTTATTCTAAATGGGTTGAGTGTTAAATATTTCAGGTAGACAAATTGATGAAATCAGAGCCTTGGCTAGGAATTTTAATTCATGCTGAAAGAAGAAAGTGGGCAACATGATCTGTACTCTAACAATAACACAAGTACCACACGGAATCTTTATGCAACGAGTTCTCCATCATAGCATTGCTTAAGAAGCTTCTAATCTGAAATCGTAGTTAATATGATGACTCAGACTATTTATTTTATTTAAAATTGTGAAATGCATCTTCCATTTCTATTCTGCCAACAATTATGGCTTGCCATACGAACTTTTTCAAATCATACTCTAGTTTAGAAGCTAGATTTCATTAAACAAATTTTTGATTAAAATTCTCATTCATTATTCCTGCATCTGTTCAGTCTGCCTGACCCTGAGCATTCCACACATGCACATGGATGTGAATGAAATATTTGTACAGGTCCTCTTAAATACAGAAAACCACAGTGGGGCCTAACTATTGTACAAGCCACATGGTAATTCAATGGATTTTCTAGAGTAACACCATAGAGTCTAGCCCTGTGGGCGCTGGCATTTTGCATATATGCAAAAGCCACGTCCAAAATGTTGTCACTCTAGGGCCTTGGCACTGTTAGGCTTAGAAGAAGTAATGTTCACCACCCATTCATTCAGAATTGAGGCAATATCCACTGCAGAGGCCCACATGCTCCCTGAAAAACAATGGCAGGAGCCCCCATGCCACTCAAAGTCCTTCCTGACTAGCTACTTGACTGTGGCCAGACCTCCCAATCCCAGGTGGGATCTAAAATGACCATTATGAGCAATTATAACATATCTCTGCCCAATAGACAAAATTATGGCCACAGATCAGGACACAATGCCTTGCTGGTCATAATCCAGAATCTGCAAGTAACTAGACAACAAGTTAGTGCTGTGAAGGCCTAATATATCTCTGAAATACCAAAGACCTCCAGCACTCTGCAGTATCAGAAAATACCTGCAGTGCATCCTGAAGTTTCAACTGTTCTCTGCAGAAGGAAATCCTACTAATCTCAGCCAGGAAATCCTGCTACACTAGCAGATCCTGCTGGATATTTTGTTCAATCCTGTAGTATGGCCTACTGATCCCACACATGGCATCGCTGGGACCTACTGAGGAGCAAAGTATATAATGGTGTACCTGGTCACATGGCAAATTAGAGGCTTACCACTCTGTCCATATGCAAAATAGAGGCCTACTGGATGAGCCAAAAATATGTGGTAACAAAAATGGGAGGTCTACCAGATCACCCTCCTGCTGCAGGTGCAAGCCCACCAGCCAAATCAGTATATTGAACCATAAACTGGGTCTACCCCCACCTGTGATCTGTTCCTCACCCTGAAGAGCCTCATGGTGCCACAATACAACTAAGTCCCCTTGGCCCACCAGCCTGAAGACCTTCCCAAAATGTCCCAAACAACTTTAAGGTGCCTTAAAAATAAAATAACGGCAATTAGAATCCTGTAACTTTACTGGCTTCTCTTCATGGGAGGACAGTAAATGTGTCTCCCTATATGATGCTGCATGGCACAGAGAGGGCATCCAAATATTCCATGTATTTTTGGACCAATTTTAGCAAAGTCACAACTGATGTCATTAGTCTCTGTCTCTCCCCCACCCACCCACCCACCCACTCTTCCTTCCTTCCTTCCTTCCTTCCTTCCTTCTTTCTTTCTTTCTTTCTTTCTTTCTTTCTTTCTTTCTTTCTTTCTTTCTTTCTTTTTCTTTCTTTCTTTCTCTTTGAGTAATTTTGTGCCAGTTGGAAACTGATGTGCACACAGACCAAAATGAACTTGCCATCAGGAAAAAAAAAATAGAAGTTCAAGTCAAACTGAAATTCAAGACGAATCCCTGCACAGGCTGGTGTTCTTGCAGGTGCTAAATATTTCTATGTATTCTTTTTAACATTGACTACCAGCCATTTGCTGAAATACAGGACACTTGGTGTCTGCTCCAAAAAGAGGACCATCTTTCTCTGAAATAGAGTTATTGGGAACCATTTCCCAGACTATTTTCAGACCACCCACTGGCCATAAAGTAGTTCTGTGCAATCAGTGAATAATAAAATGTTGATATTAAGTCCTTAATCACATTTTTAGAGATAGGTTATCAGTTCAAAACTCCATGCATGATCTGATAAAGAGAGATTTAATACCATGGAAGTTCTATTTTATCTGAAAAGCCATGAAGTGAATCACAAATATGTGCCAAAAATGTGTATAAGTAAGTTGGCAAGATATGCTTCATAGGTTTCTGTAGATCCTTCAGTGGTAAGCAGCCAAAAATATTTGAAGTGTTAATGGAAGTGCTCTGGAGTCTTCTGAATAATAAATGAATGTGTCATTTTTATTAATGACTGATGCTTAGACAACTCTGCAATGAACTGTGGCACTAGTTTATTAGCACCTGGAACTGCTGTGAGCTATAACTTGGGAGAAGAAAAGGACATCAGTACATAGTTATAGCCACAGATAAGAATTTGGCTTAAAGTATGAAATTTGTTCCAGTGGAAATTGCAGCAAGGTCAAAATGGGAGGGAAACTACCTGCTAAATTGTCAGTGCTGACCTCCTGCTGTACAGGCATGTTACTCAGAAGTTTTTCATCTTGCACTGATCTGTCCCCACTGTGTGATTTGATAGTTGATGAGATCACAGCAGAAAAAGAAAGGTTAGAAAGCGGGAGAAGGATAGTAATTTTTGTAGCTCTGGACATTGCAATGAGAAACCTTCAGTGCAACTCAAAGTGAATTGAGCATTCAATCCAGTGACAACCACTGGGTTAATATGTGACCTTTAACAAATTACTTGATATCACCGTCACTTGGTTTTCTTTCTTCAGTTCTCTATAAAATGTCCCATCAAGGAATCCAGGTTTTCCTTGGCTACCCAGAGAAAGTATGATGTATGTGTGTGGATGTAATTAACAGTTATTTGTGAAGTGACACCATCTGAAACATAGTGTGTACTATAAATAATTTTATTTGTTTACAATGGAGAGTCATATGGCATATTAATGATTAATTAATTTTGATTTGTCATGCCCTTCTATGGACTGTAACCCTCTTTGTATTTATTGAGGTCTGACAGACGGCAATTTAGTTATCCACATTTTGTTGTGAGTATGTGTTTGCAAAGACGTGATCTGATACTATTTTTTAAGTTGGTGTCATATTTTATGAAACTACAGAAATACATGAGCTTGGAAAAATTACTCTTCTCAATACACTTCCCAGCATCCTCCACTCAGCATGGCCACTGACTTTTCTAGGAGTTGTAGCCCCTCCATTTACCTTTAATTCTTAACCCAAATTGTGAGAAATGCAGAGTATTGTCAAACATTCTGGTGCTTTTAATTAGGTACCTGCAATGTTCCTGCTCTTTCATACCTCCTGGCTTCCAGATAGCACTCCTGCCTTTTTCCTTGCTGTTTTCACTAAGATAGTATTGTCCATTCCTTGGGGATGCTTAGGGAATTTGATCTTCCTCATTTCTGAAACACAAGATCATCAGACCACCTTTCTGGCCAGTAGCCTTTACATCACTGTGGCCAATCTGATGCCTACGGAAAGCTATTGACACAACAAAATAAAACAATATTCAGAATAATCTGATCCATGCCTCTCAGCAGCTTAATTATGCATTTAATTCCATACTTTTCTGCAGGTTGTGAGATAGTTATCCACAGTTTAATTGTATGAAAATGCACTTAGATATGTCTATCCTAAGACCTGTGTGTGTGTGTGTGTGTGTGTGTGTGTACATATGAATATACACATGGATATTGTGGATTGCATACAAATTATATGATTGTAGAGGAACACACAAACAAATTGCATGAACCAGAAACAGAATGATTCTCTCATTCCTGCATCTATACTAGCTTCATTCTTTTTATATTCATGTCGTCTCATGCATTTACTCTGAAGGGAGTTGCATCTCCAGCCTCTATAACTCTGCATCCCCACAGTGTTTGGGAAATGATTGGCTTTGTGAAGGAGACAGCATTTATTATTCTACAGATGTATTAACATGATTTTCCATCTCCAGTATTGCTTTCTTCTTTAAAAACAGAAGTTATCCACACACAAAAATATAGCCTGCATATTGCAGATATCAAGGTGTGTTGTTCTGCTGCTTCTGTTGTTTTTATTTTCCTGTTTGGATTAGTTATTGATCTGCATAAATTAGATGAGAGTGATGTATTCAGTACATAAATATACTGTGGATGATTACTCTGACCTTCCAAAATTGATCTTTTTATTGCTGGCTAGCCAAGTTGAATGCAGAAGCAGAGCAGAGCAGATTTGCCCACTGGACTTAGTTTTCCAACAGACCCATACTCAGGATGGTCTTAAAATGGAAAATGTCAACAGTTTGAATTCAACTTCATTAGCACAGCTGATCAATATATAGCCTTCCATGTGTCTCTTACCCAAAACTGCTGGGGTTTAGTACATACGGAATATAGTACATATGGAATAAAGCTCTAGTAGACCATTTACATGTCACAATGTTATTTGGAAGCTGCTGGAAAAGTTTCCATGTGGTGTGACAGTTTGGAGAGCTACCATAACGACAACTCTATTTGTAGATTTTCCATCATAGGCTTTCAGTGGAAACGTTACATGTCTGTAGTGGCTGCCATGTGGGAAGTGTGAAGATCAATAAATGAACAATTTTTATATGTTTTCAAAAAAGTAGGCTTGTTAGGCAATTTCCACACCGGGCTTCTGAAATGGTGCAGAGCAACCTCTGACGGAGGTTTTCTGCACCGTAGAGTGGACTGGCGTGCACTACTTCTTGTAGTTCCATACCGGAATCCACTCAGGAGCGGCCGGAACTAGCCACGTGGCGTGTTTTTTAAAAATTTCTTTTGAGAGGTTTTTAAAAAGCACAGAGCGAGTAGCCCCGTGCTGCTTCGTCTACCGTCTCCGACGCGGATTTGCAGGCGCGCGCAAGTGCGTGCCTGCAGATCTGCCGGGGGCGGGCTTCCAGCTGGCGAGCTTCTCTAGTTGGTGGAGAGCCTCCACCAACCGAAAGCTGCCATTTGGGATGCCGGAGGACTGCGGAGCAGCGAGCTCGCACTGCTCCGCATGGCGACGGACTTACCCGGCTTCAGGTAAGCTCCATTTTTGGGCGTTTTCGGCCGTTCCCCCCCCACACAGGTGGAAAGGGCCTTAGTCTCTTGCAGCATAAAAAGAAGAAAGGAAGGGAAGGAAAAAAATAAATGTGGCAACACCTTTAAAACTAACTAGTTTTTATTTCAGCATGAGCTTTCAGGGATACAAACCCATTTCTTTGGGTGAAGTATGGGGTGATATTAAAGCCTCAGGTATAAAGCATATTTATGTAGTTGTGGAGCTGAGACAGAATGTAATAGATCTGGAGAGAGGCAAATCATGACCTCTGCCCTAAATTTTCAAAGGGCTACTTAAAGTGATATGAGTCTTTCAGATCTTTATAGTGGTCAGTAAGTGTTGATGTATGAAAGCAACAAATCTACTTATCAAAAGTCAGTTTTTAGGGTTCAAAACTCCCTCTGAGAAGATTCCCTTTGTTACATGTGAACTGTGAGGACTCTTGTATCAATGTATGTTGTGTGCTATGAAGCCATTGTCTTTGTCTATACTTCTACTAATGGACTGGAATTTGTGAATACAATTCAATACAGAAGTTTCTCTTTCTAGTCTTCCTTTGTTTCCTTCATGTTCTAGAACCACAACCTGTAAATCCTGTAATGTGCATTCAGGGAATTGAAATGTTCTGCAACTGGTTTTTGGATATTCCCATTTCTACTGTCAGTTTGTGTCCATTAATTCTCTTGTGCAGAGACTGTTAGTCCGATGTAGAGTGTAGGAGGCATTGTTGCATTGTTGGCATAGGATGGCATATGTTATATTGGAGGAAGAGCAAATAAATGTACCTTTGATGCTGTAAGTGCTGTTATTGGCCCCTGTAACATTAATCCCAAAGTAGACCTGGGGACAAAGTTGGTATCTGGGTTTGTGGCAAGGTTTTTTATTTATATATCCCATTGTAATGGAAGCCAGCATTGTGTAGTGATTTGAACATTGGACTATGACTCTGGAGACCAGGGTTCGATTCCCCACTCAGCCATGGAAACCCCACTCAGCCACTGGTAGCCTTTGGTACATCACACACTCTCAGCCCTAGAAACTCCCATGGGTCATCTTAGGATCACCATAAGTCAAAAACAACTTGAAGGCAAGCAACAACAACAATTCTATTGTAAGTGAGTAATTGTTTAAGATGTGGAGGTTGTTGGTAGGCCAAGAAAGGCCTATCCCTCAGGGCTTGTGAAAGGGATGTGTTATTCTCCAAAACTGGTTGTAGCTCATTAATAATGTGTTAAGTGGTCTCCCCTAGGGACTGTAGGTGACAACTAGGGATGTTCTGACATTTTGTGGTTTTGGTCTGTCTTCTAATAAATTGTTCCTGGATATTAATCTTTCCTTGGCCATTACTGGACTACATTGTTATAGTGCTATTATTCCACTTTCAACATCCTGTGGAATTCTTGGGTTTGTCGTTAACTGAGGCCAAAGAGCTCTCTGGCTGAGAATTCTGAAGGCCCCTCCATAAACTCCAAACCCCAGGATTTCATAGGATGTGGAAAGAGGAATGATAGCACTATAACAGTCTAGTGCAGAAGTCTGGTAAAATTCAGGGGAATTCACTAAATCATCCAGCAGGGAATTTTAATTGCCTCACTAAGCCAGATTTCACAATTCTGTACAATAGATTCATGGTAACAGTAGTGGTCTCAAACTGCTATAACTGTATAGAATAGACACATTCAAAAAATCTGGCAATAATTAAAAAATATTTTAAAAATTAAAAAATATAAAAACACCAGACCATCGCTCAAAGTTCTCTACTTTGATGACTGGTAGAATGTTTTTCATTCACTGCTTCCTAATCCTTTAACTTGAGTATCAGGGCATGTTGCATAGACAAGTCATGAACTTTACCCCTTCTGCTTTAAAAACTTAAAACAGTAGCAAATAGTGTTGATGTCACATTTTCTACAAAATCTACAGTGCCTTAACAACTGCACATGAGACAGAAATTCACAAGATGCATTTGTGCTTTTAGTTTCTTTCTCTGTTAAAGGGGGAAAAAATGAGCTGAACAGTACTACCCCAAACTATTTGTTAAGAAATGAGTAATGGTTCCTTCCAAGTCCTTCTCAGTACAAATACAGCATTCTTTCCCCTGCCTCCAAATTAGTAGTTGATAGGGGTGTGCAAAATTTCCCTGAGGACTTTTGCTTGTCTCATAAAAACTCCTCTAAGCTTCCTTCATAATTCTTCAGATGTTTCATCTGAAGAAGAGGCTGCTATTTTTCTTCACATTCTGCTTTCAGCACAGTTATGTGGCATTGCTGTATAATAATAATAAAAAAATGCATAATATTTTATTTTGCAGTCCCAAGAAAGCAAGTAAAACAGGTTTATTGAACTACTAGTGGGTTGCCAGGCATGCTTCAAGACTATCTGAAGCAAAAGACAAGATGATGCTATGCCCCTCTCCTCCTCCAGTTCTACAGAAAAGAAGTAAATCACATTTCCAACTTAATTTTACTTCAGCACTAGTGAGGAGAGAGAGTCTTCCAGTGCACTTGAAAAAAGAAGGCAATGGTCATTTCCGCACTCCACTTTTACAGTGCTGTTATTCCACTTTCAACATCCTGTGGAATTCTGGGGTTTGTAGTTTACTGAGGCCAAAGAGCTCTCTGCCTGAGAATTCTAAATGCCCCTCCCTATACTGCAAATCCTAGGATTCCATAGGATGTTGAAAGTGGAATAATAGCACTATAACAGTGCAGGGCAGAAATGGCAATGACAAGGGAACTAAAAATGACTGGCTTGCTGAGCTGCTCCATCCCTCTTCCAATGCAATCTGCCTGAGGTGCTTGCTTTACTCTGACTAGTGAGTTATGTTTAGCTTAGGGTTTTCAGGTTGTATATCTCTGTTCTTTCCAGAATAAGGGTGAACCAAGATTGCCATCCCACTTTTAAATCCTGAGCCACAGACTGTGAAAGTTTGAGGACACTTTTTAGCATTGTTTAAAATATCCTCTCTGCTCCTAGGGGAGATGACAAGTCCATGTTTTAAAAAAAGTGAGAGGTACAATTATAACAGCAGTGGTGGCAACATATCAAACCTCATCTTTTTCATTTTAACGTAAGTTTTATCATCATAGAACAACTATGGTTGGCTGTCCAGATGGCTTTTACCATTAAGCCCCCTGCCTTCTAATATTTTTCTGGGACAGGTCATCTTTAAATTATGAAATAAACAGGAAATCAACTTTTTTAACCAGGAAGTAAAACGTAACTCAGCTTCCAGCTCACTTCCTGGTTTTAAGAAATGTCTTCTCCTGGATTTAAGGTGGCTGGGGTAAAGGGTGTTCAAAAGCATGGCAACATTGACCTCATGTGCCCATGGGGCACAGGGATGGGAAATGTATCCACTTTTCACTGGAGTGTTCTAGTGACAAGCTTTGGGGGCTATAGATGACCTGTGGAATGCATTTTGACCTCCCCTGTCCTACCTCATCTCCTCATTCTTCTACCTCAATTTATCGGAAAAGCGTATAGTGAAAACGTCATAATAGGGGTACATTTAAACATTCTGAAAAGGTGTGATAGTCTTTGCCAAAATACAGGATGGCTTCTTTTTTTCACAGAAGAAGAATTGAGAGCTCTGATGAAGAAGAGAGTTCCACTTGATCAGATAGACCTCTGTAATTTGAGTGAGCTGCAATTTATCATACATAATAGATCAAGAGTCCTTGAGCATGTCATATAGAGCCTCTTTCCACCTCTAGTCAACATAACTATATTTAGAAACCATGCTTTTCCAGAGAGATAGGCAGGCTCTCAAGAAGTTAATTTTGTATACATCCTCTCTTTTTTTTTCAGACAGCATGGGTGAGAAACTAAATACAGTACACAAGAAAAGAATAACGTTGCAAAACTGGATTAAGTCAGGGAGGAAGGAAATAATGAGAAGGAGAGAACAAAAAGCAAAGTCAGAAAACTTTTGAAAGAAAAGTTATGAGATAAGTGGCATGCTGGACTCTAAAGAAAAGAACAATTGGCAGGATAACTTGTGAGGGAACTCGACAACACTTGAGAATAACTTTTTGAAACAACATGGTGAGAGCAATCTAGCTGGAGTGTTAAGCATCTGAATGACTTCAACTCATGCTGTGTAGCTAGGAAGAGTCTTAAACCAGTGAGAAAATTAGAGAGCACCAACAAGATAAACGGGTACTCATTATCCAGAACGATTATTCCAAGTATTCTTAGCTCAGTGGGGAAACCAATTACCCTTTTTTTGACATGCTGAAACCATGGGTTCGACAGGGAAAAGAAAGTCAGCCCACGGATTTGAATCCTGCAGCAAAAATGTGAAGTTCATCTAATCCACAAGTTTCTTGTTTGAAAAACTAATATTTGCTACTGAAAGAGTGCTTCATTCCATATTCCATCTTTCATACGGGCATTCCCATGCTCCCATCCCATGTGAAGCTCTTTTCGGTAGATGTGTAGAACTGGGCTACTCCTCCCATGCATTTCAAAGAGAAATTATTAATGTTTTCATGATTTACAAAACTCAACACACTTTACAAAAATGAATGGGACTGGGGAGAGAAAAAGATGGATTTTGGCCATGATGTACTCTCAGACCCTGGTATTTTCTTTTAATTCTGATTAAATTAACACACAGAGCTTTCATTAGCAGAACTTTGCTTGTAGTAGGAAAAAGATGGAATTATTCCTTCCCCCAGTAGCCATCTAAGACTGAGAATCTTCCAGGACTGGGCAGTATGGTAAAGAAGTCTGGATGCAGGAGTTCTTCTGTTCATCCAATGGAAAACATGGGTCAAACTCTCTATATGAGACATGATCATATCTTTAAGTTATTTTCATTTTATTGATTGATTGACTGATTGTATATGTCCCCCTTTTCTCAACATATGACCCAAGGAATGTGACAGTATTGATTATAACAAAGTACAGCTGGGAGAAAAACTAGTGATTAAAAAAGTCTTTCTTTAAAACGAACTATCCAATTAAAGAGCTAATTTAAAATAGTGTGAAAGCATTTAGAAAGCTAAAGTGGATATGAACATAGACCACACAAACACACCATTAAAAGATCATTATTCAAAATTAGTTCATTGTCAAAGCCTTGCCAGCAGACAGAGAGAGGATAAGGGGCAGCTTAGCCTTCTGTGCAAGACAGTTCTATAGTTTGGGAACAGTTCCACACCTTTTCTGTGACAGTGATGAGACTGAGGTCGTTTCTGCACTAGACTGTTGTAGTGCTATTATTCCACTTTCAAAATCCTATGGAATCCAGGTGTTTGCAGTTTAGGGAGGGGTCACAAAGGCCTGAGAAAAACCTTTCCTTGACAATGCTCAAGACCGAGTAAGCTCATATAGGGAGATACAGAATTACAGAGAGTCAGATAGTCATGACTTCAACTCTTATTTATTTTAGTTATTGCACAGTATTTTCAACTAAAAGTTTCAAAAAAATTTTAAAATGATCACCCAATGATCACTACTATCTAGGAACATATCCATTTGTTCACATCTTGTCACCCTAGGGCTAATTCAGAAGCAGCTTCATTTTGCTTCTTGGTCAAGTTTCAAGAGCTACCAATATTAAAAGTAGCATGGAATCCATCTGTATTATGAACAGCATAAATAAAGTGATCTGATTTTGTAACAATTTCAATTTAGCTCTGTCTGAAACTAAATGTCTATGAAATATCCAGATTTCCAACCAATAACTACTAAAGAAACAGCTCTCAACAATGGGAATTTAATTTGTGGAAGCATTTTATTGTAATAACCTAACCCTGCCCAATCAAGCATTAGTGGTTCTATTGCACAGAATGAAATTAAAAACACTGCATCATCAAAAGGAAGAAAACAAGTTCTAATTGTTATCTTTTTCAAGCCAACTGTTCCCAGCAGATGGGGATGACTTTTTGCTAACTGTAACTTTTGATGAAACAAGAAATGTATAAACTTTTCAATGTTGCAAAATATTCTACAAGACAGTGAGATGAAAACAGTTTCAATGTAGGATTCCTTCAGCGATTACTAGGGATTTCTTATTGCGAATGAAAATATTAGCAGACAAGCTTCCCAGTAAAATATGGCTTCTTCACTGTGAATAATCTGCAGTGAAAAACCATGGGGATACTAAAAAGATTAGCAGATAAAACTGTGTTGATGAAAGCCTGTGCTCAGTATCTAGTTCAGCATGCATAAATATGTTTATGCCACTCAGATCATGGGATTAAATATCCCTCTCTGCAATGAAGTAAGTCTTCCTCAATATTTTCTCCTTCAGTGATGACATTACACAGCTAGATCTTATGCTGGTTATTCAACAATCAATGGCAGCTGATGGATCCCATATCACCATGAATAAAGTCTGGGTTTTAGTCCATATTTTTAAGGAGGTATTCAGGGTGCAGAATGTATTGGAGGCACAGGGTTCAGCACTTCAGATAAGTCATTTACAGGTCGGGCTGAAATGCAGAGCAAATTTACCACCAGCTGCCCATGACATCACTATGTGATTTCTGGCTGAGATGTCTCATTCAGAAGGGATTAGTCAGGAAAACACAATGCTAATGGACTTGTGATAATCCTTTCAAAAACAGAAAGCTATGAGCACTCCTGAAAAAAATAGAAGGTGAAACTGCTGAAGTGGAACAATCAAGAACCTTACTGTTATCATATTCTATGGAAACCTTCTCTACTCACCTTACCACACGAAAACATTAAGAGATTGTCAGGACTCCCATCAGTGTTTTGTCACCTAGAGTTAAGGTAATCAGCCCATTCTGGACTCCTTTGTCACCTCGTGAGAAAGCCATTACTACTTTGTCCACACACCCTTCTTCAGGAAATAGGGTATAAAACCCCCAGCTCCAGCCCCAGTAAATCATAGTACTTGGACATCATATGTGCTGCCCAGATCTTTGTTTGTTCTTGCTGCTCTCAGACACATTGCTTGAGCCACTCTGCTTTGACCTTCTGCTTCAGGACTAGTAACTATCACCCTTCCCACTCAATCTCTCTGTATCCAACCTTTCTTGCCTCACTTTTCTATGGCCTTGTATGATTCTTAAGAGTGTCTGATTTCTTGTTTGCTTATGAATTCCAAATAAAATACTCTGTTTAACTTTTAACTGGAATCCTCTCTACTGTTAGTAATGGTATACACTGGTGAAAAGATCCTGCCATTACTCTCCCCTCACAGGCCTCCTTTGAACTATAATTCCCTAAATTCTAAGGCATTGTGAGTAGACCTCAAAGTACACCCCGGTAGGGTAACAGAAATAACACAGCAGTGTTTGCTGACATATTCCCCTCCTCTCCTCTTCCTAATGCTCTGTTTTGTAAAACAACAGCACCACTGCTACACCTAGAAACCAGTTGTGCTGGGAGGAGTTGTGCTGGGAGAAGCCAGGATTACTACAAAAATTGTGGCACAATTTCCCTAGTTTCCTTTTGAGATAGTTACTAAAATTCACAAAATTCAAATGTGGGGAAAAAACTATAAAAGTCTTCCACCTCCTAATGATGAGTGAGAATTACATTTCAGTTTGCCTTTTTCCCCCCCCTTTGGAATTAACAAAAGTTTGCAAAATTCAAATATGGGATAAAACAGAATGCAGAAATTTGTCAGTGCTTACTTGAAGACAGTCCAAGGCAAATAGACAGGCTAGACAATTCTTCCAACATGCACTTTATGTGTGTACTGCCCTTTACTTCATTTTACACCACACCACCATATTCTGCCTCTCCTACATCTTTTGAATCATCCCCCAAGGAAGCCCCACATGGAGTACCCTACCTTAATATAACTATGAAATTACCACAGCCTATATCATGGCGGTCAACCTACTCCTATCTAGAAAAGCAAGTAGCTGACTTAACAATTGAAGAAGTTAGTACTGTAATAAGAACCCTTCACCATTGTGGTTACATGAACCTCCATGGTAGCACCTTGTTTTGAAGTGGAAGTGCTTGTTTGGAAGGGGTTTGTGGCCACATCCACTCCTAGAATACCACATATAATTATACAGCGGCAAACTTAAAGGGGAAGTATTTTTTTTTCTGTTGCCACCATTACAACAATGTTGGCAAATTGGAGGGTAGAATGGTAGTGTGATCCTTGAGGAGCAACAAAAATGTCACTGGGTGGCCTGTGGCCTGTAGGCCATATGTTTCTCACCACTGATATAAGGGTTTCAAGTAGCAGGACTACACAAGAATCTGCCTGAGGTCTTACAGCAGGGATGAAAGATATGGCCTTCGATACATTACTGAATCCCAATCCCATCCTTGGGATGCTGGCTAGGACTTGTGGGATTTAGAGAAACATCGGAAGAGTCACTTTTTTCCTATTTCTGGCCCACAAGGCAATAGTGGGCTAGAAACTCTGGTAGTCTAACTCAGTACAGGGCCAGCTTGAGAGGTTAATAAATGCCTGACATTACAAATCACATTCTTCATAGTTTTCTCCCAAATGAAATAATCAATAGGAGTTACGGAACAATGCAGATATGTATTTGTTATTCAGTACTTCACCAGATATCAAAAACCAGAAAGAAATTCTTTTTTGAGTGCATATCCAAGATGACAATAAGACAGTGGGCATGTATAGCTGTTGGTATAGTTCTTAGTATAATTGTCACACCAAAGGATTCCATTTTTTGACACTAACTCTCTTTGATAATAGCTGTGTAACACTTTTTTTAAGAAGCTCTTGTTCGCCTTCATGTCTTGCAGAGTGTTTGCATATCGCACAAAGAAACGGTGATATAATAAGAAGAGAAGATGTCTGTCTTTGCAATATACAAGCTGTGTATAACAAATGATAGCATAAATGTCAGGCAGCTGCATGTTCAGTTACTGATCTACATACTGCATTTGTTTTTCAGTTGTGCATCTCAAATATAGCATGTGAATGTGACAAATGCGTATTTACAGACACGTGGTACACGGAGACCTTGGAGATCTGTGAGTGTCAATATCTCTTCGTCGATTCTACAAACCTGGAGATGCTTCCATGTCAAGAGTGGACATGTTCCAGAGCACATAGGAACACACCTCCATAAGTCATTGTTGTTGTTGTCATCACTGTAGTAATAACAAAAATGATAGTGGTGATGGTGATGACGACGACGACGACGACGACGACGATGGTGCTTCAGTGGTCAGATGACTGTACTGTGACATTTTTGGTTCCTCTGGAGCTTCAGAGGAATGCAGAAGATTGCATCAGCGGTTATCTTGGGTGACCAGAAGTGACACTTCCAGACACCTTCCACGATGTTTCAGAAGGAGACTGGCTATTGAGAGCCCCTAAAGCAACATTTTACAGCACCAAAAATGAGGGGTACCAGATTATTTGGAGACTCAATGGGGATTTAAAAGGCTTCACTGGACATCTCTCAAAGGACCACATGCAGCTTTTGGTCTCCACAGTTCTTACCCCTGTTTTCTAGTAAATGTTTCAAATAGCCCTTAATCAGAGTCCGTTCCTTTGTGCTTAAACTGTGGATATAGCAGTTTGAACTCTACATCAGGATGACATAAGAATATAAGAAATTAAATCTCATTTTATGAGATCCAGACTCTTGGAGGCATGTGGCACTGTGTCATTAACATCTCTCCTGGAATTGCTTCTTATTTGTGTCTGTGGAGGCGTGTGTGTCTTTATTTCAGTGCAGTGTGTCTGAAATCTTTTGAAACTGTACCTCCACTTGAAACAAATTCTAACTTCTGAGAGATTCTTCCAGCTTTCTTCAACAGCAGTTAGGGTTGATCACAGCATATATTTCCATTGTTGCTGGACTGTTTCTTCCAGCCATTTCTGCAACTTTCGGTAACAATATTGTGAATGGGGTAGAGATCATTATTCTCTGATGAGGTAGCTTATCCATCTCGACAAGCAATAAGCATTTCACATACCTGAAAGTTCTCTCAACCACTCCCAAGTTGGAATGGGTTTTACTCCCAAGCTCATCCGTGCAAATCTCTGAAAGTCCTGTTGGCAATCTTTCCAGTAGAAACATACTGGTGGGTGAAAGAGATAATCCTGCCGTGAGATGATGGTTGTTTTCTAGTAGCATGAGAACACTTCAGTTGTTCCAAAATTTAGGAATCAAGTGCCTAATCACAAGGTCCTTCCCAGAATCACCACAAATACCTGTCATATCAGGGAAGTTGCTAGAAACCAATTAAAGCATTCTGGCAGATCCTACTACTACAATCTGCAAGATGAACTGTATGAAGGAATCTTCTGAGCATTACATAAAATGGAGAGAGACTTCCTAGGATCAGCTATTCCTTCTAGGTAAGTTCACAGGCAGCAAGTGAATGGGAGGATACATTTATGTTGGAGGGGGCTTGTGACATGGAATTTCATCAGCAGACATAGGGTAACAACTGTATGCCCCTGAAGGTCACATGCTGCCTTTGAGAGAATCTGTATGATACTTGATCCTCGAATCCCTCACAGACCTCCCCGCCCCCTACTTTTTTTTTTTTCAAAATGTTCAGCTTAAAAAGTTCTTTGGGAGTTGCACATACATGCTTCCTTCATTTATCTGACAGTTTAGGGACTGGAGCACTGTCAGAAAATGAATTTGATTGAAAAGTGGAGCTATGTACTCTACTACAGGAAGCATGAAAGCCTTATGGAGATTTATGTGGGATCATCCACAGATTCACTGCTTGTAATGTCTCTCAGCTGGCTAGGCACCTTTTTTTACCCTCTCAGCTTGTTTTGCAAGCTGCAGACGTGCGCGCGTGCACACACACACACACACACATACAGGTGAACCCAACTGAGCCTCCATAGGCAAGAAGAACTGATAAAGGAATGGAACCCCCACCAAATTAACAGAAAATCCTTAGTTTGGAAATATCAAAAGACCAAGTCATCAAATGATGGGGTACTGAAAGTTGAGAGCTTCCTGTAACTTTTAGGGCATGCATTTTTGCCTGTAAATTCTGTTTAAAGACCCCAGCCCTTAAGAGCCCCAAACAACATTTTTAAACCCTGCTGAACCCACTCATATGAGCTACAAAGTATTAGGACACTCTCCATCTGTAAGTGGATACCCATACCTACTCTAAGCCCTTGCCTTATCCCTTTTTGCAACACTCTAGGTTTATGGAAGTGATGCTGCCACTGTTTCTCAGATTGCCTTATGAGATTTGATCATCTAGAGGCAAGCTCAGCTAGGCATGAGGAATCTTAAAAAAAAAAAAAATCCTGATTGAATTTTGGCAAGACCTTATCAAAACTGCATACCCTGAATCAATACATGAATGAAAACAGTTATTCTTTATTCATACTTCCATAATTTTGTGATAAGCCTCTATGAACATCAAGCTGCATAAATTGAGGGAAAGAAAGTCATAGCAGAAGGTGGAAAGGAAAATTTTCAGTTGAATATTAAGAAAACAAAAATAATAACCACAGATGATTTGCATAACCTTAAAAGCAGACAATGAAGACATTGAAACAGTCGAAGATTTCCCATATCTTGACTCAGTCATTAATCAGAATGGAGATTGCAATCCAGTCATGTAGGGATGGGGGGGTAGCAGGCGCACTGTTCACCACAGGCAGCAATGTTTTTGGGGTGTCCTGGCCCTCAGCCACACTCCCACATGCTCTGGCCATGCCCCCATGCACAGAGGACATGCCCCTCACGCTTGTAGCCCCCTCCAGCCCCCCCTCTCTGCACTCCAAGCTCTGCCACTGCTGCAATCAAGAAATCAGAGAAAAGACTAGAACTTGGAAGGGCAGCTGTGAAGGAGGTAGACAAGATCTTGAAGCGTAAAAATATAACACTGAATACTATTGTTTATGCCATTGTATTTCCAATTTCTGTGTATGATTGCGAAAGCTGGACGGGGAAGAAAGCAGATAGGAAGAAAAACAACACATTTTGAAATGTGGTGCTGGAGAAGAGTCTTTTGGATACCTTGGACTGCTAAAAAGATAACTGAATGGGTCCTAGAGCAAACCAAGGCTGAATTCTCCATAGAAGGCAAGATGACTCAACTGAGGCTGTGGTACTTTGGCCATAACATGAGAAGATGTGACTCACTAGAAATGGTGATAATATTTGGTAAAGTGGAAGGCAGTAGGAAAAGAGAAAAACCACATTACAGATGGATAGACTCAATCAGGGAAGACACATCCCTGACTCTGCAGCACCTGAGCAGGGTTGTTGAGGACAGAATGACTTGAAGGTCTCTCGTTCATAGGCTTACCATAAGTTCATGTCTCCTTTGCAGCAGTTCACCATAATGGATAAAAATACTTATATTAGTTTAGAAAAACAAACAAACATACAAGCAGAATTATATTAATAAAAACTGATTGCAAGAATGTGTATTGCAGGCCATTTCCACACTACACTGTTATAGTGCTATTATTCCACTTTCCACATCCTATGGAATCCTGGGATTTGCAATTTAGGGAGGGGCAATTACAATTCTCAGCCAGAGAGCTCTTTGGCCTCAGTAAACTACAAATCCCAGAATTCTACAGGATGTTGAAAGTGGAATAATAGCACTATCACAGCGTAGTGCAGAAATGACCTTAGGGAAAATTGTCTTTGGAAATGTATATATTTGAAAGATGATGTGCCCAAGATTGTGCGAATGTTCATGAGGACTTTTCTAGAAAAGTTGGGACAGAATGTAGAAATGAAACTGAACTAATTTCAAAATCGAAAATGAGAATCTGAGAGAATCTGATATTGACAGGTTTATCTACTCCTGTAATCAAACACAAAGTTCAAAACATCTAAAGCTGCAATTCTTTGACAGTGATCCAGGAGGTTTGTTACTGCCAGCCACATGATGGAATTGGTAGAGTTCTCCTGGCTCATTCTTCCTGGCCAATCATTGGTTGTTCCTTTCAAGAGGTGAAATTGTACACCAGCACCATCCAGAAAGGATTGCACAAGGAGACACAAGGATATCTTCTTCACAACATCTGAGCAAGTACTTACACTGGCTTAGTCCACAGTTACAACATTGTGTGCCTCCAAGAGGATTCCATCCTGAGGTTGGCATCCTGTAACGGGATGTCCACATGTGTTATGCTTCCTTTCCTTTTTGAGTAGCTGGAAGTCTCAGCACTGCCGTAATAATTTCACATTTGGCTATAAGGACTTAGCCAGGTGTCTCTGTCATCCTGCCTACTCCCTGCAAAGCACAAGAAGACAATGTGGGGGGTTTCAGAAGCTGTTCAGTATGTTGAGGTGGTACATAGTGTAGGTTGTATAATGATCTCCTGCATGGCACTGATTGAGGATAGAATGTGAAAATGGCTAAGAAGTCAGGCCAGAGTTAGCAGCTTTACAGGGTAAGCTAGAACACTATTGGTCTTTTTTGTCTTCCAAACATGGACGAGACAGTAGCTGGAATATTACCTCCTGGACATACCTCCAGTTCTTGTCAATGCAATACAGTGCAGTGCACTCACATGACACAGTGTAATACATCTTGGACTTACTGTTTGAAATCTAACATTTGCCTTCTATCTGGAACAAAATAGATGCTTTTATTGAAACGCAGCATATAGAGGAAGGGAGTTGATGCAGATCCATTTGAGAACCTGGACCTGGCTGCAGAATGAATGGCAGACGATGTATTTACTGTTATTCCCATGTATGGACTTGAAGGTACTTGGAGGAAAGGCAGGTCATAAATGTAGATAATTAAATGGATTTTGCCTTTGGAACAAGTGACATGATCTCTTGCTTCTCTGTCCAAATGGCTTCCTGCCCTATAGTGCATTTGCTGTACATCCATTGAATGTTATTTACTCTGAGATAATTTTTTTCTTAACCATACTCATTAATCGTATTCAATTTATTATATTGGTTTTGTGTGTTACCTCTTTCTTCACTGTTTACCTGCCAAGTATCATAATCCAAACAAACAAGGAAGGAAGGAAGGAAGGAGAGAAGGAAGGAAGGATTTGCCAACAAAGCTGCTGTTGCTGCTAACAAGTTAGCAGATGCAGGATCTTTCCAATGAAGACAACAACCAGAGATCATGATATATATGGCCCAGATCCAACTACTCCATATGTAATGGATATGGCAGTATAGACCAATTCTTATAGAGGAAGCTATTATCTAAGCTATTAGAACAATTAGAACAATATTGATGGGACTATCATTGTGCAGCAAGTTAATAGTATCAAGGAACAAAAAGGAACAAAATCACCTCCTCCTCTTCTTCTGAAAATGAAAGCTGGAGTCTACAGCATGTGTAAGGAAACCTTTGCTGTATGAGATATTTTGAACTACCCCTCCCAGAGTCCCTTATCATTGGCCATGATGGGTAGGACTGACAGGATAAGTGATCCAATACATCTGGAGAGGCAAAATGTTCCATCTCTCGTTTACAATGGCCTCTGCAGGCTTTACTGATGGACTGGGTCTATGAACCACATGTATATCACCACTTGTTCTCTTTCATGGGTTCAGAATATGATTAATTATGGAAAGGTCTTATTTGCAATGTATTAGCCACAATCCCTTGTTTTTTCCTTACCATAGACCTAAAAAGTGTGTTGAGAAGATTCATCCACTTCCATTTGCCAGTAAGCTATAGAGGGCTGGAACAGTCAAAAGTTTTAAGCACTGTCTGTGGGCATGTTCTGTCCCCAGGATGAATTGTTGAAATAGGTAAGTATATGCATGCCTGAAACAAAACCCAAGATTTGAGAGGTATAGTAAAAAGTTGTAATATGGGCTCACTTCTCACAGTGACATTACCATCCCTCATCCCATATGTAAGAACATAAGAATGGCCACATTGGATCCAGCCACAGGCTTATGTAGTCCAACATTATGTTTACTTCTCATGGGAACTTAGTTACCCAGGGGAAACTCATGAACAGGATGTGAGTATAAGTGCACCTTCCATCTCATGTTCACTGACAACTAATAGGTAAAAACATACTGTTTTGATATGGGATCTGATACATAGTTATTCTGACTAGTAGCTGCTTATTTTAGATGTTTGGATCTTCACATCAGTCTGAAGCACTTTAGGCTGTAGCTGTTCCGCTCCAGGACTGAACTTCACTATTCCATTCTGATCCAGATTGGTCCAAATCAGCTCTACAGAAGGAAAAAAAGGTTGTTATGAGTTGTCCATTCTGCCTCTGCCAGAATCAAAAATGAATTCTCATGGACTGTTAACAAAAACGTCCCTTATCACAGTAGTTAAGAATTCATTTTCATATGACAGAAGTGTAATTTCCAAACTGCCAGAAGAATGAAACAGCTATGGCTATTGCAGGTTCTTCGTCTAATCTTGAGATGTTGAAATACAGGATCCTGTTATTCACTAGATACCCTGGGATAATAGGCTGGAAATAAGTGTCCTTACCATCTTATAAAAAGAGAATATAGGACAAAGAGTTCCTTACCTTATTTTAGGATCACTAATCACTGTTGTCAGTCATTTATTGTGATGCTGCAACTATCCACATCCATGGTTTTCAGGAGCAGAAATTGTATATTTGTAGTTGTGAATAAACATCCTCCAATACAGAAGAGGGAAACTTAAGCTGCCATATCCACCCATTCATGGGGTGACTTTTCTCTTCCTCATCTACTTTTTTCTTTTAACGTTGTTTTCTCTCAGCTTCTAGTGTTTGTTCACCCTCCTAGCCTTCTTACTAGGTACTAGGAATTTCTTTCCATTCCTCTAACCCTCTCTCAATTCAAATTATAGATATTTTTATATTTGCATACCGACAGAAAAAAAGAGAGAGAGAAAGGAAAGGAATTAATGAACTGATTCCACCTCCCCCTCAAAAAAAGAAACAAAATGTTTCAGCTTCCACTTTCTTTGGTTGCTAAAAATGAAACTGTGTTGCATCCAATAAACACATACACACACATACACAAAGGACCACACAGTGTGCAACTCCATATTCCCCTTAGTAGCCACGCCAAATTTCAGGTATTTCGGCTTCATGGTCCTGGAGCTATGCTGGTCAAACCTACACATCATTTTGATAAGAGAATGTTCATATGTGGGTGTGCATGTAGACGAAACTGTTGCAATTTCAAAATGTTTTCCTATTGATATTTCTCTTCAGTAAACATTAGACTTTTAAAAAGGAAAAATAGTCCTGTTCTCTCTCTCTTGCTCTCTGCAACCACCAACGTTCTGGTTGGCCGAGACTACTAGAGAATTTAAGAAATTCCCGCAAAGACCTCCATAAAGAAAAGAAGGAAAAGTACATGTTTCTCTTTCCAGTCAGCAAGACAGGTGTTACCAGTCTGTTGCATCCTCCAAGCATTACATTAATGCAAAACATAGTCAAAAAATACATTTGCTGTTCAGGATCCATATCAGACAATTCATAACACACATCCCCAATACTTCTATGCCCTACGTGGAGATTTTTATTCTTTTTATCCCCTGAATGAAATGGCAGAATTCTGTTGTAGACAAATCTGCTTGTCTTCCTATACAGGTTTTGTACTTGAACAGAGATGTAAAATTTCCAGAAATTTTGAAGCCACGGGAGGGAGAAAATAACCTTTCCCTTCACTTTCAGAAAAAAAAGTTGAAAAATGAAATATTAAGCCTGCTTTACAGATTGAAAGTCATTTTGTTACATAAAATTCATTATATATAATTTTGTTTGGCATAAAATTATTCTGTTTGATATATTAAAATATAGTTTATCCAGAATATAATTACCAATTGAATTCGCTTTTTTTAAAAAAAAAAATTCTTGATACATATGGACTACAAAGTTGTTTTCTAGCTTTTAGAAATTGATTTGGGTGGGTATAAATATGTTAATACCTCGTCTTTATTTTTTTTTTTGATAATATAAATCATTTTTTTTTCTTGCAAGAAAAAAGGGCTTTGGGGGTAACTAGAACACTGCTCCCATTTTTACCCTTTTTGTTTGTTTGTTTTCTTCAGCCTTCACATCTGTATACATACCTCCATTCAATTTTTAAAAATAAGGGCCCAAAATGATTTGTTAGTCATAACCAGATACATTGAATAGTATGTCAACATTTATGTATCTTCCATTGATTTAATGTCCCTATTCTAGCT
This sequence comes from Cyclura pinguis, assembly GCA_030412105.1. Taxonomy (NCBI): domain Eukaryota; kingdom Metazoa; phylum Chordata; class Lepidosauria; order Squamata; family Iguanidae; genus Cyclura; species Cyclura pinguis. The sequence goes on from CM059602.1 coordinate 167,329,319, forward strand.
GGGACTAGTGATTAGATTCAGGTGAAGAGTGTCTACAGGAAAATCTGATAATTAAAAGCTAATGCCCAATAATCAAATATTAAGCTATATTAAGCTGTTCTTTTTTTATGTGTTTAATGTCCCAACTGATATTTACTATCTCCTTTCTAATATTTGCCTCTTAAATGTTGGTGGTCATTTAAATATGTTTTTACATTTCTCCTAAAGCATGGCTGCTGTACAGTTGCCTTTTTTGTTACTTTTTCATTTCTTACAAGTTTGCTTTACAGAAGGGCGGTATCTTTTTCAAAGATGTAATTAGTATATGTCACAGAGCATGAAAGACTTCCAAAGGAAAGCACACCAAAAACTTTGTAGCATATTGCCCCCGCTTTTTTTCCAGGAAACACTGTAGAATACATATTACCCATACTCCTCCTTGCTTCAGATAAGTCGTCTCTGTTTTCTTCAGGAGAATAAACAGTGACTGTGGCTTACATGCAGCTGAGTAAACAAGATCAGCAGGTGTTTGAAGTTTACAAGATCATCTATTTCAGCATGTAACATTTGCTTAGTAGTCATTTAATAATTATTCTGTTATAATACAATGATATAATGCAGCACCATGCATAAGAGTGGCTGTTGTTAAGGCTGACAGCCACATGAATGTCCATCAATTCATCAAAGGACTTTGAGGAGTGGATTATTATACTAAGTTGGTAATTATATAAAAGTCACCATGATACACCTTATATCATTCTCCAAACATCCTACAGTCTGTAGGAATAGATCTTTAGGGATGAAAGGACAAACAGGTGATGGAGGGAGATCCCTTTCTAATGACCATGTTCCTGTCCATGGTAGAAGAGCAATTCAAGGTAATAAAATCAATATATGAGACTTCATTGATGAGCTCACCATAATCCTTAATGGCACTGGTCTTCACATATTTCTGTTGGAGGAATTGTTATTGTTGGTGCTGTGATTTTTTTAAAAAGAAATCTTCTTAAATATATGTGTGTGTGTGTGTGTGCATGTGTGTGTGTGTTAAAAAAATTGTAAAAAAAGAGTATCATGCCTAGATAAGACTTTTGTGTTCATCATTCCATGACTGTTAGTTGCTGCCATATCTTACTCTTCCAATCAGCTGGAGAATTAGACACGAAATAAGAGATCATCTTAAATCTAGCTAGCTAGCTATCTGTCTGTCTATCTTGGACTAGGGAACACAAGGCTTTTGAGATTTTTTAAGACTGAATGTTGTGGGACTTTGAGATGTTGAAGGACTGAAAATCTAACCCTGACCAGTTCAGCCAAGCATGAAAAATGATAGGAGTTGAAATGCAGCAACATTTGGAGGGACACATGTTTGCTGTTCCTGTTTTTTAGAGTATTCCAAGCAGAAACATGACTTCTCTACATTGGCTGGCTAGCTGGAGAGTATGGAAATCACTCCTACAACACTAATTTTATGGTAATATCATATGATACTAGAAATGTGTCTTGGAATTAAACAGTGATAATAGTCTTGGTCATGTTGGTAGCCGTTTTGGGTCTCACTCCAGGAGAAAGACGGCATAGAAATTTAATAAATAAAAATAATAATGTTCTCTTTGCATATAGGGTACTCACATCTTGAAGCAGACTTAGAATCACCTCCATTAGTTCCACTTTGTGCAATTCAGACTTTCTCTCTACCCACCCATCCCCCCAAAATAATTCAGGTGCGGAAATTCTTTATACTTCATTAGAAAAAAAAAATATGTAACTGGAAAAGATGAACCACTAACCCGAGACACAAGTTATTGGGTGATACAAATCACAGAGTGAAAAAAAACCCCTTTGTCCAACAAGTCATTGGAACAGAGAATGGGAAATTAAGGTCCCATATAGAACCCTTGACAGCAGGGTTGATTTTATTACCATTATGTGAGATATTAAATTTGTAATTATAAACAGAGCTGAAATAGATAATATCCATAGGAATTCAGTCTTCCATTCTTCATATTCCATGTTCAGCCAAGTTGAACATGGAGTGAACTCATCAACCATGTTCAGTCTTCCATGTTCAGCCTACAGAGTATGTGCCATTTGCCAGCATATTTAGAGCACTTCCCTTTTACCCTTGATACCAGCATGATTTGATGTGTTTGTACAATGATCAAACTACAGTGCAAAAGAGATACTTGATGGGAATGCCATCAAGATTCCTTTTTAACACTGATATTTAAACATTGCACATGTTCATGGGAGCACATGAGTGATCTGTTTAGGGGAGGAAAGAGACATGAATTTGGAACTGCAGCAAACACGTTACTTCTGAAATTGTAGACATTCACTCTATTATACCTGAAGGAATGTGGAACAAAAGAGTGGACCAAATAAACTCACGGAATATTAGTGGTGTGGAAAAGCAGGGGGGGGGGCACTAACCACTAATCTTTCAATTTTTTTTTCTTTTGTTCTTTGGTTAATCAATACAACATGAACAATGCCAACAACACTTTACAAGCAGATAGAGCTTTAACCTAAGGACCTGATGGAGAAACGGGAAAATGAAGGAAGGGTAGTTAGAAAAGATGTTGCAGCACTAAGGTACGCAAATGCTGAGGAACAAAAAAAAAAAAAAAAGATAATTGATCAATCAAGTTAATCAAGATGCATAAATTATTTGTCATGAATATCTATCTACCTATCTATCTATCATCTACCTAACTGACTATCTATCTATCTATCTATCTATCTATCTATCTATCTATCTATCTACCTATCTGTCTACCTATCTGTCCATCCGTCTGATTTTTACAGTACTTAAGATCATCAGATTCAAAAACATCAAAGAAGAATAAAGATCTTCTAGATATATAGATTTTACCACAGAGTATCAGGCTAGAACAGAAAGCTGAGCATCATCCATTCACTTTAAAAGTGTCTATTCTCTTTATTCTAAAACTGCCAGTTTGATAGACATACCTTGGCTCAGAGGAGCTGAAGAAGGTAGAAAGCAAAATGTCTTGCTACAGCATTTTTATGTATCTGAAGTGATTTTCAGTTACTGTACTGTCTGTCGTTTATCTATCACCACACATGTACGCATGAACACGAATACAGAGTCATGCTCATGCCACAACAAAATTTCTTGTTCACACTTTATTGCACCTATCACAAAATGCTTCCTAGAGAAAGTAGGTTCTGAGATGAGCTCTGCAGGAGTGTAATGCACACCCTGACTGAAATATAAGTGGCTGTAACATGCTGCCCTCTATGTATATATTCACAGTATGCATTCTCTGTGACCAAGTGCAATATATTTTCCTCATAGGGGCAGCAGAAGCCTCTTTTCGTTCTGTAACGTTGCAAGGTAATACTAGTTCATCCCAGCAACTGAATGGGATACATTGGTGCTTCACTGATATGTCAGCAGTACAAGCCTGACAGTGCCTTGAAGCGCCGTCACTTCAGATGACAGCCCCTCGTTTCCCCGGCCTTTACGAGCAAGATGATTGTGCAGGATGGCTGCAGTTAATGGTCCCTCCTTGTTCTTCCAAACAAGCAGTCACCACACAGGCTAAGTTGCCGTCCAAGCAGTTCTAAGTTGATAAACAGGATGTGCGCTGACAAGTCTCTGTGAATTGTTTTCCAACACACACATTTAAAAGAAGGCCCTTACAAGAAAGAAGACAAATAGAATAAAGTGGTAAAACAAGGTGGATAAAGAAGCCACAGATGCAGAAGGAGATCTGCTGCAACACAAATTATTTGAATGTGTGGCAAGTGGGTGGGCCAATAGATGTCTCATGACCTCTGCTTTCCTTCACTGCTATTAAGAAGTAACAAGATTCTCCCTGTCCTAGCCTCCAGTCCTATACCAGTTCCCTGGGATTAAACCTCATTACATCCATTAGCACTTCTGATTAAGAACATAAACATTTAACTTTTGGGGTCAGGCATTAAGGCAAAAGTGTATTTTCTGTGATTAAGAAATGGTACCAGATTCAATGGGAACCATCTGTCGTCCACAACAGGGAAAGGAGAAACAGGGCTGGGCACCATCTTCCTGAGAAGTCCTCTTGGGAATCTCAGTTCTGTCACTCCAGGTTGGGGTCAGTAGAGTCGGCTGGGTACTAGGATAATCAGCTGACAGACAGGTCATCTGTTGGCTGGATCTGAACCCATGACAGCCAGGCTTCTACAGCTGTAACTAACAAATATGTGGCCTTTTACAATCCAACATAAAGATGTCTATATATTTCACTGTCAACCATTGCATGTCCTGTACTTACTTCTAGGCCCTGTGATTAATTTTCCTTCCCACAAAGGAGTTCCTCAGATGTGTGCCTCAGCAATAATCCATCACTTGCAAGAGGGAAATTGCATGTCAAGATAAGCAGACATTTTTTTACCACCTAGAATCATGGAACATAGAGTTGGAACAGACCACAACCTGAGATAGTATTGCTTTTAAAAATGTGCTAAAGGTGTCATCTAGCTTGATTTACTCATAGTGTTGATCCATTCATGTATGTGCACATATTCTTTTTTTTTCTTCAACTCAGATGACTGAGTGGAAGACAAAACCCCTATACAGCAATGCATCAGTAACTGGTATTTCAAAACACTTTAGTGGGACTCACACTTCACTTACATGATGCAAACTTTAAAAGTCAGGTTGGTTATAAAAAGAAAAAAAAAGGGGGGGAGGAATGTTACATTGTATGGAATGGTGTCTCTTGATTCTGTTTTATAGACACCCCCCCCCCCACAATAATTATAGGTTGACACAGTGCAGTTTTTGCCTCTTGTTCAGTGGGTCTATTTGGACTGGAATGATGCTTGATTACACTTCAAATATAGTCAGTGTGCTTTCTCCAAAGGTTTCCTGTTCCAGTAATACTTGATACATGCAGCATATTTCACCAGTGGCTGAAATACCATGTCAGCCTAGCAAGTAATCTAATCTTGCTAAAGGGGGGGAAAAAACTTTTAAATTCCTATTAAACCTGCCAAGATTTGCAAAGGCCATAATATTGCTTTGAAGGTTGTAACGCATTGGCTTGGTATAATTTTATTTTTCTTCACAGTGAAACCTTAAATTGCATAGGTTAAAAATAAGAGTCCGACTAAGCATGTTGTACACTTCAAACAGCTTAAATTCCTCAATTATCAACCTTCTACCAATTATTCCTTTAGTCAGTTTGTAACCTTCATTGCAAAATATCAGCTCTCCTTTGCCATATATCCCATTCCTCTGCTGTGACAGCACTGAGAAGTGGGAGGAAGCAGAAGTAGCTACCTAGGGAAATCCTTGACACAAGTCAACCGGTGCAATAGAGTCCTGGTTGTCTACTGTGGGGGAAAGATGAATTGATTGCACAGAACGAATGGACAGAGAAGGTCAGAAAAGCCACCAAAAATCTGGAATTTGTCCTATGGGTGTGAGAGAGGTAACTGTTCTACAGATCTGTACAGACATAAATCTGTAAGATTCCAACTGCAACCATTTTCAGAGGCAGTCCAAACCTAACATTTTACAATATCCCAATGTATCAAGTGCTGGATAAAATGGAGAAAAAGGAAGGAAGGAACCTTAAAATAGTTTATACTATTGTGTGTGCCTTGGGGGAAAGCCAACTCATAATGGGATATATAGGAGGAATTGTTCCCCCAGCTGTTGCTTGAGAGTCACACTTTTTAATTTATCACTGAAAATGTGGTTGTCATTTTTACTGGAATTTTATAAGACACTATAGTTTCACCTCAGTGCAATATTTAACATTGAATGAGAGGATAAGAATTGGTTTCAACAGTTCCTGTCCTTAATAGTTACTACTTTAAATCTGATTAAAAAGGGAGAAGAGTGTGTGTGCGTGTGCATGCACACACACACACTAGTCAAAGCTTGTCCTCTCCTGAATATTAATCAATCCATTGAGTCACCCTTCTGAACTCCCAAAAACCTCTGAAAATGTTTAAAGCACTTGGAATGAGTTCTCAAAAGGTCTGTTTGATGCCAGAGCACCACTACCTGCTAATCTGACACTTTCCTCAAAAACAAAATGCAAAGAAGGTGTCTCAAGGTACAAACAGTGCAGAGCTCCACATAAGGCAGGAGACATGTGGTGGGCTTCTCCTTTGTTTGTTCATCTGTTTCTCTGTTTATTTATTCATTATATAGCTTGCCTTTCTTCCACTAAGGGCCCCAACACATCTCACTGCACAGCACAGTTGTGTTTTTTTAAAAAACAAACAAACTATCCTATTAAGAACAATAATGATTTTAAACCATTTTAAATCAGTGCCCTTCTCAACAGATTAGTTTAAAAAAAAACAACAGAAATTAGAATGAAGTACAGCATATCTCCTCAAAGAAAGTCACGTGGCATCTTTTGCTACCAGCCATTATGAAGTTGACTATCAAGCCCCATAATCCCTTGCAGAAAATATCAATGTGAACATCTTCAGCCAGAAAGAGATCCATTTGCACCCTTTTATTGTATGCAAATGATGCTGAAAGCTGAAAGCATCATTTCATGGTAGAAATGTTCTTGTGTCAACAACACTGTCTGTTAGGTCAAAAGAGAAGTTTATCCTGCTTCCCTCTACCTGTGGTGTTGAAATCTGTTTCAGATTGTCTTTCATCTGCTTTTATATCCTTTCATCTCTTTTATCTACTTCCCTTAATCTTTTTATCTTGCTGTTGTCAAGCCAGTTTTGCCCTCCCTGCCATGTATTCCCATCCCATGTAGTGTCCTAATGTTTGAGGTCTTGTTAATACTCTGCAATTTGCCATGAAATTTTTATTTTAATTTCTGGAACTGGAGTTATCCTGTACATGACTGCTGGTTGCTAGGGAAATGAAGAATAATTGAAATTTTTCTTGTTGTTGAAAGGAAAGGGTATCTTCAACAGGCCCCTAACGAAAAGGGTCAAGCAGAATGAGATTTTTTTTTGTACTTCAGGAGGTTTTTTTGTGATGAGGGTTCGGAATTGTTTTTGCAGGGAAAAAAAAAAGAAACAGGTTTTCTGCAGAAACTTTTTTTTCACAAAAAATACTGAAATGTTTTTTAAAAAATCAAAAATGTGCAAAATCTTCCGTAATCTCACCCCAAAGAGGGAAATTTTGAAATCCTTTGTCCTTGCATGGAAGAATAAAATAAAGCAAGCTAAGTTTACTTCTGTGGAGCAAACTGTCTTGGGATTGGTTGGTACTGAAACATTCCAATTTGTTACAACAGAACTATGAAGCTGAGCTTTCTATCCCTGATGTATTCAAGACAGGATATCAGTGGTGCAGGGAGATACTATTGAAGAGTTTGCTTGCATTACGAAGGGAATCACTTTTGTAGCCCTGAAAATGGTCCTGTAATATACATGAAGTGCGGTGATAGAGCCCTTCAGTCCTCAACAGAGAGCCCCAAGTGGCACACTATACACACCCTTACTTCATTTTGGACACCATTATATGATACAAACATTGTTTTAAATGTCCATGGACTACTAGAATTTCAGGGGGAAAAAATACAGTTCCTATTATCATTTGCCATTGGCTGTATTGAGTGGAACTGATGGGAGTTGCAGTCCAACAGCATCTGGAGAGCCACAAGTCTTTCCCCTCCATGCTTTAAGTAGTGATTTCTTTGAATGTTTGATGCAATTGTCAGGTCATAAATTGCGCACAATAATGTGCACTTTAGAGAAAGTTATAGGAAATTGTATGTATAGTACAGAACGTCGCATTAAAATGCATATGTCAGAGACAGATACACAAAGGTAAGTGCAAATATCCTTGGATTTGCATTTCACAGAGGGATATTTAGAATTCTCAGTGAAGAAAGCTGACAGGAAGAAAATCAACACATTTGCTTGGGCTCAGAAGCAGATGAAAAGCCCTCCCTCCATTCCAACTGAAACTGCTACGGCCTTGGAGAGAAAGAAGAAGAGGCAAAAACTGCTGGACTTAATCCCTCCCACACGGCCATTCTCTTTTCCTTTTGAGTCATGTTTTAATTAGATTGTAAGTCTGAAGGCAGGAAACTTTTGTTGTTCTTTTGCTTGTAAAGTGTCATATGCAGTTACAGTACTATATAAATAAGTGATGATGATGATGATGATGATGATGATGGTGATGGTGATGGTGATGATGATAAGAAGAAGAAGATAGTGATAATAACAGCAACAGTAATAACGTGGTGTGCTGAAGAAGAGTCAGAGGCGGATCTAGGCTGGGGCAACTGGGGCATGTGCCCTGGGCACCAATGTCAGCGGGCGCCCCCACCACCACTCACCTCACCCACTTCTGCCCGCTGTTTGCTCACACCCCCACTGCTACTTGCCGTACCCACTTCCACCTGTCACTTGCCTGGCCCATCTCCACTCACCCCTCCCCTGCCCACCCCTGCTTTACTCACCCCCGCCATTGCTCACCCCATCTTCATCCATTTGCCCACCCCCACTGCCACTCAATCCACCTACATCCACTCGCCCTTCCCCTGCCTGCCATCATTCACTCCTTCCACTTCCACTGCTCACCGCACCTTCCTTCATTCACCCGCTCCCTGCCTGCTGCTGCTCACCACAACCACTTCCATTTGCCACTTGCCCCCACTCACCTCAACTTGCCCCTCCCTTGCCTACTACCACTAGCCCCACCCCCAGTGCCACTGACCCCGCCATTTCTGCCCACCCACCCACCCACCTCCACTCCCCCTGTCCCTGCCTGCCTCCACTTGCCATGCCCACTCCTGCTGCTCACCATGCTCACTTCCATCTGCCGCGCTCACCTCCACTTGTACCTCCCCTGCCTGCTGTCACTCACCCTGCCTACCTGCACTCATCTCTCCCCACCCACTGCTGCTCACCCCACCCACTTCTGCCACTCACCATGCCCACTTCTGCCCACCACTTACCCCACCCACCTCCTCTCACTCCCCCCTTTGCCCTAGGTTCTGTTAAGGGTTGGCACGCCACTGAGAACAGTTCTACAGATACCATGGGTTGCTAAGAAAACAAATAGGTCTTTGTGCAAATCAAACTTGAATTTTCATTGGAAGTGAAGATAACTCAATTGAATCTGTTGTGCTCTGGACATATCATGAGACAATGTGATTCAATGGAAAAGTCAATAATGGAGATTCTCTTCTTTTGGTCCTCCTTCATCAATAAATCTAATTCATTTTCTTTTCTTTACTTTCAAATTCATATAATTTTTGATCCATTTTAAATCTCTCTTTAAGTTGTCTCCATGGGAACCAATTAAATTCATGTCTCAAAGCCTTTAATTCTTCTTCTGTATGAAGAGAATCTCCAAATTCTATCAGCTATTGTTGCAAAGAGAAATGGAATCAGAAACTGTTAAAGATAATATGGTTAGATGGGCACAAAATATTGGACATCCAATTGAGTTGGATACATGGGTGAGGGCATGGAAAACAGATATAAAATTTGCACCAAGTTTAAATTTAAGAGAAAACTTCTATAAAATGCTACATAGATGGTATATGACACCTGAAAGGTTGCAGAAAATGGAAATGAAAAATGTTGGTAATGTAATGAAAAGGTGGGGTCGTTCTTTCATAAGTGGTGGACCTGTAAGATAGCAAGGAAATTTTGGAAGGAAATACATGATGAAATTCAAAGAATTTACAATTTAAATTTTGAAATGAAGCCAGAGTTCTATTTGTTAAATATGTTGGGACAACAAAGAGAGATAAGATGTCACCAGAAGACTTTGTTATATTTGATTACTGCTGCAAGATTGACATATGCACAACATTGGAAAGAAAGGAACCATGTTGATATAAAAGAATGGAAATTAAAAGTTCCAGATATGATAGAAAAGTTAACTTTTTCATTGAAAAATAAGTCTATCCAGAACTTTGAAAGGGAATGGAGAGAAGTCTTAAATTGGATAAAGATATTGTAATAAGGAAAGGAAAAGAATAAAGCAAGATTGTATATAATACAAGGCAACAGTGCGTAATAAGGCAATGTAACAAAGCAACAATATAACAATAAGACATAACAACGTAAGATTACCTTTTGAAGAGAAACTATGTATGAACAGAATGTAAATAAGCAGACTCAACTGGAAAAAAGGGAAAGCTTGGAAATGGGGAAGGGGGGGTTATTTCTACTTTAAACCTTAATAAAAATATTTCTAAAAAAAAAATGAAAAATCAACAATGCTTGGCAAAATTGAAGGCAGTAGGAAAAGAGAGAGATTGCAATACAGGTGTATTGATTCAATTAGTCAAGCCATGGCTCTGAGTCTGTAAGACCTGAGCTGGATTATTGATAACTAGGGCTTTTAGAGATCCCTCACTTGTAGGATCATCATACATAAAATCTGATGTGATGGCAAATAACAAGTTTTGAGTTTTCAGCAAAAGAGCTCTAGTTCCTCACCAAACTATAAACCCCAGGATGCCACAAGGCATTGCCATGGCATTTTTTTTTAGTATTATTCACAGTTCAGGACTCATCTGTGCAAATTCACATGTGAATGTTTTGTGCAGAAAACAGCATTTTCTGCACAGAGCACACAATTTTCTACATAAAAAATAATGCGGAAATGCAGAAGTATTAATTCCTATGCAGAAAAATGCTGCTGTCAAGTATGAATTTTGCACAGAGTAAGTCCTGATCCATGAAAACTTTCATTAGCCCAGGATTCTTCTCATCAGGGTTTCTCAACATATGAAAAACATCTTTTTCTTTTCTTTTTTTTAAATAATTTTTATTGAAGTTTATGAAAAACATCTTTTTCAACCATATACATACATACATATACATACAGACATACATATATATAGATATATATAGATATAGATATATAGATATATAGATATATATTAGAATATTCTTTCCATCTCAATTTATCTCTACTGGGGTACACAACCTGTTGCAAATATTTGAAGATTGACAGAAGGGGACTACTGGGGACAAAAAGCTTACCATTCCATCCACTGCAGTTTTTGCCAGCTACCACCATGATCCTTTGTTATATACTGGAAGCTCATTGTACAGAGTTTATATGTGCAAATAACTACTACTGTTCTTGCAAGGATTGCCCAGGGTCCTTTGCCTCATGTACAAGCTTTCAATGCATGCATCAGAATGTACAACAAACCATTTTTCTTGGGGGGGGGCAAAATCAAATGGATATTTGTCAGAAGGATATTGTAGGAGCACACAGCAATGATATGGTAGGGTAGCATGCCTGCCCTCATTACTTCTTGTGCATATTCATAGAATCATAGAATCATAGAATCATAGAGTTGGAAGAGACCCCAGGGGCCATCGAGTCCAACCCCCTGCCATGCAGGAACACCCATCAACGCATTCCCAACAGATAGCCATCCACCCTCTGCTTAAAAACCTCCAAAGAAGGAGACTCCACCACACTCCGAGGCAGCATATTCCACTGCTGGACAGCTCTGACCATCAGGAAGTTGTTTCTGAGGTTCAGGTGGAATCTCCTTTCCTGCAGCTTGAATCCATTGCTTCTTGTCCTAGTCTCTGGAGCAGGGGAAAACAAGCCCACTCCCTCCTCAACATGACATCCCTTCAAATATTTAAACATGGTTATCATGCCCCCTCTTAACCTTCTCTTCTGCAGACTAAACATACCCAGCTCCCTAAGCCGTTCTTCATAGGGCATGGCTTCCAAACCCTTCACCATTTTGGTCACCCTCCTCTGGACACGTTCCAGCTTGTTGACATCTTTCTTGAATTGAGGCACCCAGAACTGGACACAGTATTCCAAATGAGGCCTAACCAATGCAGAATAGAGTGGTACCATTGCCTCTCTTGATCTAGACACCATACTCCTATTGATGCAACCAAGAATCACGTTGACTTTCTTGGCTGCTGCTTCACACTGCTGGCTCATGTTCAGCTTGTGATCTAGCAAGACTCCTAGATCCTTTTCACACGTACTGCTATCCAGCCACACGTCCCCCATCCTATACTAGTGACTTTCATTTTTTCTGCCCAAGTGCAGAACCCTACATTTCTCTCTGCTGAAATTTATTTTGTTAGCTTTGGCCCAACACTCCAATCTATCAAGGTTGTATTGAAATTTGATCCTATCCTCTTGTGTATTAGCAACCCCTCCCAGTTTGGTATCATCTGCAAATTTGATGAGCATGCCCTTCACTCCCTCATCCAAGTCATTGATGAAGATGTTGAGTAGCGCTAGGCCCAGGAGAGAACCCTGTGGCACCCCACTAGTCACCTCTCTCCAGGACAAAAAACAGCCATTGGTGAGCCCCCTTTGGGTTTGGTCGGTCAACCAATTACAAATCCAACTAACGGTAGCCCTGTCCTGCCTGCATTTTACTAGCTTCTGTGCAAGAATGTCATGGGGAACATTGTTAAAGGCCTTACTGAGGTCAAGATATGCTACATCTACATCATTCCCTCCATCTATCAAGCTTATAACCCTATCATAAAAGAGATAAGATTTGTCTGCCATGACTTATTTCTGAGAAATCCATGCTGGCTTTTAGTGATTACAGCATTGTTTTCTGAGTAATTACAAACTGACTGTTTAATGATGTGCTCTAGGATCTTTCCTGGAATTGATGTCAGGCTGACTGGGCGATAATTTTTTGGGGCCTCTTTTTTCCCCTTCTTGAAGATGGGGACGACATTTGCCCTCCTCCAGTCTGCTGGGACTTCTCCTGTTCTCCAAGAATTCTGAAAAATTGACTTCTGAAATGACTTCTGCCAGCTCTTTTAACATACTTGGATGTAATTCATCTGGCCCTGGGGACTTGAATTCATCTAGTTTAGCCAGATATTCCTGTAATACTTCTTTACTTATTCTGTGCTGCATTTCCCTCACTTCCTCACCTGCTCCCCACACCCCAGGTTGGGTACTTCTATCCTTTTGGGAGAAAACGGCGGAAAAGAAAGTATTAAGTAGTTCTGCCTTCTCACTCCCCCCCATTATTAATTGGTCACCTTCTCCACGTAGAGATCCTATTTATTCAATTAATGCATGGAGAAGAATGTTGTAAACCGTTTATGAACCTTATCCATCAAACCGGCAACCTGCCAAAAACACTGATTCCAAAAGGATAAGGAAAATCCATGTGATGAGTACACCTATGTGCTAGCAATAGCTATTCATCACATCTGTGTGGGATTGCCCCATAGCAAAGCTGCTTCCATGGGAGACTCCTGTGTGTTTATGGGTATGTGTGCATGCACATATTCACAAATGTCCTGTTTTATGTTGGTTTTTGCAGTATTGGCATTTGGACCTTTTTGCTAATAAAAATTCTGTTTAGTTTCAGATCCTGATGTTGATGCACTTTGTCTCAAACTAATTCAAATCCAGTCTGCTTTGATTCATGACCTGAATCTGAATCAACATTCAGAAATCCAAACCTCCATGTCTCCCAGTCAATATAACCAGATTTTTTTAAAAAAAAACTGGAATTTTTATGCTCTTGGTGTTTGATGAATGTCCCTTGTACAGTGGCTTCTTAGGAAGTTTTTTTCTGTAAAATGCATCTTTAATTTTTGTCTTTTTTTTTTTTTTGAAAAAAAAAGAACTACTATTACTTTTAAGTCTAGCTGTATGGTTAGGAAATATATAAATGGAAGAAGGAGAAAGAGAAGAAGGAAAAACCTGTATCTCTTGAGAGCAACAAATAAAACCTACTTTTATGGGGATGATTCACTTCCATTTCGCTCTTCTCCTCAGTTGTTTTGAAATAAATAAATAAATAAATAAATAAATAAATAAATAAATAAATGCCTCTCACCAGACAGATATCTGTCAGCAAAAACAGTGCAAAAATTTCAAAAAAGATAGGTACAGGGCTCAGGGAATGATGATGATGCTTGAAAAACAGTTCAAGGCTTTCAAAATAGTGAAGTGTGATAGGGTTTGAACAGTTGTCCCATGGTCCCATTCTTGCTCCAACACATCTAAAATAAGATTAAAGCAATTATATCAAGCTACAAGCAACAGAACATGACCAAGTCTCCTAAAGCCTACAACAGAACTCCTCCTTTCTCCACTGTCATTCTCTCGCTAACAAAGAATGAAGCTGGAATTAAGGCCCTTTCCAGACGTGGGGGGGGGGACGACGGAACACGCTACTCACCAGATTTTTACTTCGTCCGGGCGAGTCCGTCACGATGAGGAGGAGTGTGAGCTCGTCGCTCCGCACCCCTCCAGTGTCCTAAATGACGGCTTCCGGTTGGTGGAGGCTCTCCACCAATCAGAGAAACTCGCCAGCCAGAAGCCCGCCCCTGGCAGATCTGCAGGCATGCACTTGCGTGCCTGCAAATCTGCTCTGGAGCCGGGAGACAGAGCGGCATGGGGTTGCACGCTCTGTGCTTTTTAAAAACCTCTAAAAAGAGGTTTTTAAAAAACAAGCTGCGCGACCAGTTCCGGTCGCTCCAGAGTGGACTGAGGTATGGAACTACAAAAAGTAGTCCGCCCCAGTCCACTCTACGGTGCAGAAGACCTCTGTTGGAGGTCGCTCTGCACCGTTTAAATAGCCCAGTGTGGAAAAGGCCTAAGATTTATCAGAATCATGTCCCTCTCCTAGAGCACAGTGAGTGAAGGCTATATACATGTGTCCTAGGATTAGAAGCTGGTCCTGTCATTCAGCCAGTCCTGTCCTCCCCTCCAACTTCTTCTCTTCTTTGGAATTTTTTTCATGAATAAATCCTAGAACATGTCCCAGCACACACACCTATTTGAATTTTACATACCATATAAAAATGACCCCAGAACTGGTAACTTGGAAGCACCAAACCTATCTGACAAGGGCCAGTTCAAGTCAGATTCCAGACTTCATTTGAAGTCAAGGCACAGTTCTAATTATTACGAATGATTTGTAATTCATGTGTGATGTTATTTCTATCTCAGAGACGTATTTCATTTCCCATTATACTCTCCTTTAGAATTGCTGTTTCATAATGGTCTTTAGTAAGAGTGAAACAAATAATAAAAAAAGCAATTGGCAGTTATCAACATTCTAATCTGAAATAAATTGCAAATATTAAAACGAGGAACATCAAAACTATTTAAAACACAGAATTCTCCCCCACAAACCGTATTTCAAAATACTGAAGTAATATTGTCTGTGCAAATTGTTTCTTGGGAAAGAAACCACACTTATGCAAATGTAATACATCTTTCCTGGCCTCTTGATTTCTTATCTGATTGCACTATTCAGTAGCTTAAAAGCATGTGTAACTGAGAATGGCAACAAGGAGATAGGAATCTCAGGTGAAATAGCTGCTCTGAAGCAAGCGTCCCACTGAACTGATAAACATTTGTGATAAAGAACAAGGTAAAGATGACCACTGTTGCTACACTGTTACATGCTCAATTTTCTTTGATTGCAGAACCTCTTGAATAAAAGTTCCAGCTTAAGCCATTGAATTACATTATTTGTTTGGGTGGGAGGACTTATATTATTTAATTGAGTGTGAGATTTTTCTTTTCTTTTCCTTTTTTTTAAGGGAACAGGGACAGTGAACATTAATCACCTTTAAACGTTTTGTAAGCAAATTGACCAAAGCAGTATTTTGGTGAACATCAACCCAGAATTAATTTGACATGAACCTTGAGTTTACTGGTGGCAGTAGTATGTGTGGCAGAGAGAGGAAGCATTATTTCCCTTTATATTTATCCCCAATCACTCTTTGGATCTGCCATCTACTCCCTCCTTACCTGTCTTTGGCCCTTTTCGCACGCCAGTCCTGTTGCAAAATGGCCTCGAGAGCACTGCAGGATTATGAGGACCGTTTCACATGACGTCCTCACAATCGCACGATGCTCCCAAGGCCAGTAGGCGGCGATCATGCATTATATCATTTTCGGCTTGTTGCCGAAAATGATAAGTAATCGCGTGTTGATCCCGGGCCCCACCCGCACTTACCTTGTGTGCAGAGCCTCCGGACTCACAGCCATCATGCTTCCTCCCCCAGCGCAGTGTGGAAAAGTACCTGGCTGCACTGTGGAAGGAAGGGGTGGAGCTCTCATGCTTCCTTCCAGCCAGCATGGAGCTGGTGCAGAGGGGAAGCAGAGGGGATGCAAGTGCCTCCCAGACAAGGCTTTTCACATGATTCCTGTGCAACCCCAGCAGCACCAGGTAAGGTGTGAAAAGGGCCTTTGTCTCTTGCAACCTTTAGCCACAACTTCATATCATCCCTCAGCTGAAGTTCATATCCTCCTATTCCTTAGATTCAAGATGGTTCCATCTGTTTTGTTCCTTCAGCTTCTTTCTTTTCCTTAGTCTCAACCCCATGATCTTCCTTCTTTCCATCTCCCACATGTAATCTGCTTCATCATGTCTTCTCCCTGTCATTCATCATCTGCATCCAACTATCACCAGCCCTCAGTGCCATTACATATGTTGACTCCTATTTATTCGCACATTTCTGTTTTGTTATAACTGTCTTCCTGTGGAATTTAAAGGAGTGAAATCTGTGCGGAAGTTGTGTATGAATGCATATTTTAAAGTGTTTTTCTTTCAATTTGATAACGTAGCTGGAAGCTGATGATCTTTTATGTCATATCACAAAGGCTAAATTGTTGAAGACCTTGGCCCTTTTCGGAAGGCATTTTCCATGCAAAAGGGCACCTGGAGCATCGTGCGAATGTGAGGAGCAATCTGCATGATGCACTTACAATCACGCAACACTCCAGGGGCTGGCAGGTGCCGATCACACACCTTTTCAGTTTTGGATAGAAGCCAAAGGCCCTTTCCACACCTTACCTTTTTCTGGCACTGGGGTGTGGGGATCGCACGAGCAGCCTCCGACAAGAGGCTCTCAAGTTCCTGCTGCTTCAGCTCCATACGAGTAGCCTGCTTGCCCAACAGCCCCGCCTTTTCCTTAAGCAGTGCAGCCTGGGAGTTTCCCAGGCTGTGCTGGGGTAGGAAGCATGACCAGCACGGTTCCAGAGGCTCCGCATGCCAGGTAAGTGCATGCGAGGCCTGAAAGCAATGCGCGACCACGCACCATTTTTGGCTTCTAGCCGAAAATGAAAAAGTGAACAATCAGCACCTGCCGGCCCCCGGAACATTGTGCAATTATAAGTGCATAGTGCAGATCACTCCTCACAATCGTGCGATGCTCCAGACGCCCTTTCGCATGGTAAATGCCATGCGGAAAGGGCCTAAAATAGTGCATGATTGTACATTGCTCTCAGGCCCCATGCACACTTACCTGGAGAGCAGAGCCTCTGGAGCTGTGCCAGTCGTGCTTCCTGCCCCAGAGCAGCCTGGGAAGGTCCCAGACTGCACTGCAGAAGGAAGAGGCGGGGCTCTCACATGAGCAGACAGCTCATGTAGAGCCGAAGGACCCCAGATGTGAGAGCCTCTCGCCAAAGGCTG
Source organism: Cyclura pinguis (assembly GCA_030412105.1). NCBI lineage: Eukaryota > Metazoa > Chordata > Lepidosauria > Squamata > Iguanidae > Cyclura > Cyclura pinguis. Next base: position 167,346,667 of record CM059602.1, read on the forward strand.
CTCTCGCAATCCCCGCACCCCAGCACCGGAAGAAGGTAAGGTGCAGAAAGGGCCATTCTTACATTTTCCTCCCATCCTTTGTATTACACTCTTTTCATGTCCACAGTCCTTCAATCACTGCCTCCCAATGTTTGCCTTCAACTCTGAGTCCTTACTCTTCATGTTACCTTCTTCCTTGAGTGAAGTAAGGTCTGTCAGGGATTCCAGGGAGGGAACCCTGGGAAAATGATCAACCCACTGCAAAGATGTTGCATCATGCCCCAGCTGTGGGTAATTGCAAGGTTGCATAAGAAACTGGGGTCGTGTGCAGATGGTAGAGGGAGGTGTGCAAACCTCTACCTGATTGGTTGTAAATATGTATATAAGAAAGCAATCCCCAGTATGTATTTGTCTGTTGACCAAACTGGTGTCTGGTGCAAGCCTTTGTCTGTCTGTTCCATGTTTTGTGCATAACGGAACTTTGCTGCAAGATAAAGTGCCTCCTGTTTGGAAGAAACTCCTCTGTGTGTGAGTATCCTTACTGGGGAATAAGGCTGCTGCTGTTGGCTCGCTGAACTCTGGTTTTTCCGCTGCATTTCTGTGGGGCTGAAACTCCTATCATCCCCCAACAGGTCACACGATCAACCCCTTCCTGTATTAGTTTTGTGATATTTGCAGAATTGTACAGGGTTGTTAATTTTCTACAAAAACAGAAAAATATGTCCTTTATGTACTGAGGGAAATTACAAATAGAGAAAAGTAATTTCTACATATTGTATACAACCCAGGTTGTAAATCATTATGAATTTTATTCCTGTGGATAATATTTAACTTCCCTGCTGTTCCAATATTCTACTATTCATAGTTTGGGAATTATTTTGTCAAAAACTCCTATTTATGTACCAAAAACAGCATTTTCTGTACAGAAACATTTTCTGAACAGAAAAAAACATGTTTTCCGCAGAGAAAATGTGCTTTCTGAACAAAATAATAGCATTTCTATGTAAAAAAGTCAATTCCTGTACAAAAAAAGATATCAAATTTTCATGTAAATTAAGTGTCAGAGTGATTTTCATCCATGCAGAGTGCTCCTCATCAGAGTCTCCCAATACTGAAGGAACCTCCTTTTCATCTGAGTTTCAAATATTTATGTTAATTCTTTCCAAACCTATGAGGATTTCCAGCAGTGATATTTCAAGAAGGAAACTAAAATAAGACTCAGAATTGTATCCTGGAAGTGCAGATGAGCTGGAATGGGTGAATATTTTTGGTCTAGATCTTTCTTTAGTTCTGCTGTGGTCTAGCAACTTTTGCATAAGGTAGTCACATAGCATACCAGCAAATATCAGTAAGCAAGAACCATATGCCTTGGACAATTAACACGGTATTGATTTCAACAGGTTATTTTCCTGGTGTTCTAAATGTTTCCTGATGACAGACATTGCCAATGTGTTACTAAGTTACTATGGTTACTTAAGTGTTGTTCACTCAGTCATCCATGAAGATCACAATCACAAGGATATTCAAAGTTACAATAAGACCAATCAGTTTTAAAAATAATAATCAGCATACTTAGCTGGCAGAGGGGCAAAGACTTTAATTCTTTAATGTTTTAATAAAAATCTATGCAAGAATCTACTTGGTCTGTTGGAACACATACCACAGCTGGAGCATCAGTCAAATTTCCAAGTACAAATTAGTCTGATGTGACATGTAACAAAACTTCTTCATATAGGGTCAGACCACTGATTCATGTAATACCCTATTTCCTACCATGATAATAGGAGGAGACTTGAGTCTCCAGGGTCTCATGCAGAGGGCTGTCAAATCACATGGGCTAAAGTCTACTTAAATAATTTGGGAGATTTGGGCCAGCTTTCTCTAAAAGCAAGATTAGTTGACCTTTAACAGTTGCTGTAAGGCACACTTGCTGCTAGAAGTATGCAATGTTATCAAGTGTCAAAATGACAAGCCTGGACTTACTAGTTAGCCATTGTATTTACAACAAATGCCTTAGAATTGTTGACAAGACAATTGTTCAGAGAAAGCATTGGTGCCATTTACCAGAAAGCTTCTGGTACCTTCTATGTATCAGATTTAAAGAAAGATTCATACATACTAGCTTTTGTCTCACTCCAAGTTTGTTTCTACTCTGTATTGACATGTCCAAAACACATGTTGAATTTATCACCCTAGATGTATCTGTGATCCTACTTCCTAGTTATTCACATACATTATTTGTTTTCCTTCTCAGAGGTTTAACTATCTATGTCTAGTAATGACTTTTATTTTTAGTCTATGCATTCTCCTTTATGCCTCCAAAATAATGAATGTTAGTATTTGGAAACTTGACCGTACAGTTAAAACAAAGCTATGAAATGAATTTCTGGACAATTGGTGTCATTCTGTGGTGCAACCTATAGGTGGCTGCTGTTCCTTTATGAGCTTAACTTTTTTCTCATTGGTGAGAGCTGGTGTAATATAGGTACTAAAAGATCAAGCTGTGCACCAAGAAGTCCTCAGCTGAATATTGTTTCTGCTGTGAACAAACATCTTGGCTTTAGAAGAGCTACTCTCTGTCTCTCTTTCAGGCTTCCCTAATCTGCTTTACAGTATGGGTAATATAATTGGAGCCTGGAAAAGTGATTTAGAAGGATACCAGTTCCCAAAAATCCCCAGCCAACCTGGGGTCTGGATGTTGTAGTCCAAATAAGTCAATTGTCCATGTCCAAACGATAATACTGACTTAACTTAAAGGGGTTCCTATGAGGATTACAGGTGGATAATACAAATGAAGTATTAAGAATGCACTAAAGTGCCACAGTCATTGAGTAATACTATCACTACTTTAAGTGTGATGATTACTACTAGAAATAAATACTACTCGGAAAAACAGTATGCAATGTCTCAACAATATTGATGTAAGAAGAATACTTACCTGGACCTGAATGGCAAACATCACTTGGGGGAGGGTAAGCTTTAGATGGATTCCCTGGACAGAGAGCAGAGTATAAATTTTGATTGATGCTCAGTGCCAGATCAAGGCACCTGATAAGGGAAGGAAGCTTGTTCACCCTTTACATGTGCCACGATGGGCTCAAGGCAATTTGGCCTCTGCTGATTGAGCACGTCTTATGTTACTGTATTTTTGAAGGAGAATTGTTTATACCTCAAACGATTAGATCCAAACTGTTTGCCTTGGTGTTTGCAGGCAAGGGGCAGGGTCTTGTTGATTCTACCCCCTTTTAGAGTTTATAAGTCCTTGGAGAGATAGTCTAGGAGCATGGCTTGATCCATGACCTGATCCTGATGTTCTTAGGGGCTTTGGGGAAGATATTTGTAGGTCCAGTTTCAAGCTTTCACTTTTTCATGCTGCATCTATCACTGCCTTCTTTGCAGCGGTGAAGCTTGGAGTGTGTGGAGGGGGGGAGGGAGGGGGTGTGGCCGTGGTGCACAGGGGTGTGGCTACAAGCTGGGACTCCCCAAAAAACATTGCTGCCAGGGGCAAACTGCCCCCATTGCTCCCCTGTCACTACACGAGTGCTTCTTTGAGGCATTACAAATCAGCAAACTTTTTGTGTCCTCAAAAAGGGATGCTTCAGGTAAAGCTTTACAGGTCAAAGATTTAGAGCTGTCAAAGAGAGTGCTTTTTTAAAAAAACATTAGGCTCTCCAAAATGGATCAATTCAGGAGGAGGATTAAGCTTCAATTAGGTTTTTGTTTGGACTCTACACTCTGTCAGGTTTGTGCCCTCCAGCATGATACTGATTTGTTTTATCCTGATAACTGTTCACCCCTTACCAGGTTCCAGTTTTGGATGGCGATGCTAAGGGCCTTGCTACTCTTGGGCCTAGATGAGGTAAAGTTTGGTATCCATTCCTTTAGGACTGGGGCAGTTTCTACAGCTTCAGCAACGGGCTTGGCCTTGTAGGAATCCGGGGCATTGGGTGCTGGAGATCTGTGGCAGTTAAGAGGTACATTCATTCTCTGAAGTTATAGCTGTAATGCTCTTAGTACCTTGTCTGTGTTTCTTTCTGTTTTTTTTTTTTTTTTCCCATAGATTTTAGGTCCAATATGTCAAGATGATGAGTCCTGATTTATGGCCACAGCATTAGAGGGAATGACCTGGGCTTGCTAAAGGGCAAGGGCCTGGTTTTACAAGCATTAAATGATTTCCATATTCTTAGAAATCATTGCCCTGGGGTTTCTTTGTTATTGTTGTTTTTTCCACCATGTTGCCCTGTCAGGTTTGATGGGGCTCTGGGGACTCAAAGTACTTTGATTGCACCCAGAGGATAGCAAACAATGGGATTTGTAATGTCATGCATAGGAGGTTGGGCCATTTTATAAATCATCCCGATATTGTTTTCCAGCAGCCAGAGTTCTACCAGGCTGATGTCAGAGGAAGGGAACTTGTTGTTCCTGGAAGGTTTGCAACAGAGAGTGAGGGCTGTTTTGATTGGACTGGTGGAAGAAAGGGATTAAACAGAGGCTTGTCCCTTGTCTGTGCCAGTTGGAAGGGGGAGAATAAAGACTTTGATGATCACCTCTTGGCACCACTCTGGTGTAGAGTAAGGCCATTTCCGCACTAGACTGTTATAGTGCTATGATTCCACTTTCAACATCCTATGGAATCCTGGGGGTTTGCAGTTTTGGGAGGAGTCAGCCTCTTACATGTAGGGCCCTGTGGCTTGGCTGGGTGTTTCTAATCACCTTCTAGTTTCTGGTCACCTTCTAGTTATGCTGGACTGGGGAGCAGCTAAAGTAATTTGGATTGCTCCTGGGGCTGAGGTGTTTTTGCCTCAGGCAAGGTTGAGAAGGTAGTCACAGGGTGATAGCTAGCCTCAGCTAAGCCTGTATCAGGTTGCTCCCCCTTTTGAACTTTTTCCAGGCCAACACAATTTTAAACAGAAGAGGTCGAATAAAGTGGCCCTTAGTTTAAACCAACTTCTGTGTCTGGTCTCATTATTTCATGGTTGGCCATCAAACAGTACTACCAAAAGAAGTATTCAGCTGCAAAAATTGAGTGTTTTAAAATTCCAAACTAATAGATATGCTGCAAAAGGGAGGATTTCAAGAGTTCAAAGTAAAATGGAGAGTTTTCACTTTGCATTTTAAAATTCAGCTTTATGAAACAAATAGAATGAACAAGGATTTTTGGGATAAATGTTGTTAATTTCCAATTGATGCAAAAGGATTTGCTACTCTTGCATATTCTACAAGCATGAGCTAGGGAGAGAAGGGAAGGAAAAAGGAACAGCCAAGACTAGAAGGCAACAAGTATAAGGAATAATACAGGCAGTGACTTTAGAACTGCCTATACAGCAGGCTGGCTCAAATCATACTAAGTGTAGATCAGAGCTTCAAAAATTTACTTATGGAGAGTAATTTCCCATGGCTGCTGGTTGGAGGAATATAGGAGTAACAGTCTCAAAACTAACTTTTCTCAAGTCTGAAGCAGATCAACTCATCAAGATTTATGTCACTCACGACTAACTTAAGTCCCAAAGAATTTAGCAATCCGTTGTTGTTGTTGTTATTGTTGCTTCTCCTCCAGGACTTCATGACTTCATAAATAAGCCTCCTAATGGTGAAATAATGTTGTTATTTCTGCCTCTTCATCAAGACAGTGTGATTGTATGTGGAGCGGGTTGGCAACAGTCTACCCTCCTCAGGAGTTTATATAATGTAGATTATTGAATATCTAAAGAGAGCTAGGCTTAGTTGCATTAAACATTCTGGAGAGAAAGGAGAGAAACTTGGAAAATGATCTACCACTTGGGCTAGCAATTCTATGTATTTTGTAATGTCTAGGGCCATTTCTGTACTACACTGTTATAGCGCTATTATTCCACATTCAACATCCTATGGAGTTCTGGGATTTGCAGTTTAGGGAGGTGCATTTAGAATTCTTGGCGAGAGACCTCTTTGGTCTCAGTAAACTACAAACCCCAGAATTCCACAGGATGTTGAAAGTGAAATAATAGCACCATAACAGTGTAGTGTGGAAATGGCCTACATTTCATATGTGGGTGTGAGTGGAGGTGTGCGCAGGCATGTGTAAGAGTGTGCACTTGTGATTTCCTACCACCACCTACAGATTTAGGGGCAGTTATGGAAACAGAACTACTCTTCTGAGAATGGTTTGGAAATGAGTATAACCAGTCTTGGTAGAATGACTAAATAATTCCCTGGGTTTTATTATGTTAAACACTTTCATCACTAGTTGCCATTCTTTTGTTTAGTGTCCCTTTCATTGTTTTATTTTTTTAATTTTTTTGCCTGAGGGGACAGGATTTGATTTTTTTTCTCCCCTAATTGGTCCTATGTGGAAAAAAAACCTCACTTCTCTAGCTGAGTGTTTTCCCGTTAAGATATAATCAAGCCTTCTCAGCAGCCACAGAACGAGGTCTAGTGATAATCTTTAATCTTTGTTAAATGTCATATTTTTGCTACCATAAATTTTTAGAAGACAAAACAGCAGTAGGTACAGGTGGCCATTCACCATCTGACTGCAACTAACTTTGGTTTAATTTCTTAGGGAGATTGTAATATCTTTTTCTTATCTTTTCCTAAGGAATCTCTCTCTGTACGTATGTGTGTTTACTGTGAGAAACAATAAGAAAGATAAATACTTAAGTGATGAATTAATGCCTTCATGCTTTTTGGGACATTAATGAAACCACAAAGTGGATATGAAACAGTTGTAAAAGAACAGATTGATTGATATCATTAGCTGCAACTTCATCTTATGAGAGCAAAATGTTCAGATTGAAGATAATATGGAAAAATTTCAGTGGATATATAACAGTGTAGTTTTTTTTTTAATAGACAGGAGAGATTCTCATTCTTCATGTATTCCCAACACAAAAGGGTTTTTTCACTGAGAACACAAAGGAGCTCCCTAACAAACACAAACATTTAGTGTGCATAACCATTTTTCATGATATATAGGAAGGGGTGTCCACTGGTTACACTGAAGGCACATCACACTCTATATACACTTATCCATATGGCTCTGAGAATCTACAAGCATTCTTATGTTGCATTCAACACACGTATACTCAGAATAATATCTTCACACACTTGAATGGTTATTGGCCCCTCAATATTCAATAGGTGTATACTGTACACAGATAGTTAATCTTTACAGTGATACAGTTAAGCCATATTTAGTTGTTCTATTTGGGTTACATAAATGCACAAAGAGGGAAGCACTCCTCCTCACTTTGTCATCACTTTGAAGCATTCCTTCCAAACTCTAGTTTCACTTTCCTTACGCAAAAGCAGTAAGACTGAAGAAAAGAGTCTTTTCCATCTGTGAAAATTCTCTGAATGAACCTCTGCAAAAATGGTGTTTGGAATTATTTGCAGAGTCTCCATGCATAAGGGAGGTTCTCTGTTTAGGGGTAATTATTTTCCCCTTAGCAAACCAAGCATGTATGGAGTGTGGCTTATATGGTCTTCTCTTCACATATTCAATTCATCCTAAATAAAACGTCTGAAGATGACTTTATTTACATATGATGTTTGTGCAAGGGTTTCTAGATGATTGCTGAATGTGCCTTTGCCCACCCAATGGAACCTCAGGCAGAAAAACGTGTGACTGTTTTCTCTGCTTTGTTGTTCCAGTGCAACAAACAGTTGAAATGAGGAACTAAGTAGGTGAGTGAGGGAACAAAGGCCATTTCCACACCGGGCTAGTAAAATGGTGCAGAGCGACCTCCAACGGAGGTCTTCTGCACCGTGGAGTGGACTGGGGCAGACTACTTTTTGTAGTTCCGCACCTCAATCCAGTTCAGAGCGACCGGAACTGGTTGCGCAGCGTGCTTTTTAAAAAACTCTTTTTAGAGGTTTTTAAAAAGCACGGAGCACGCGACTCTGTGCTGCTCCGTCTCTGCGCTCCGGAGCAGATTTGCAGGCGCACGCAAGTGTGTGCCTGCAGATCTGCTGGGGGCGGGCTTTAGGCTGGCAAGCTTCTCCGGTTGGTGGAGAGCCTCCACCAACCAGAAGCCACCATTTTGGACACCGGAGCAGTGCGGAGCAACGAGCTCGCACTGCTCCTCGTCCCAACGGACTCGCCCGGATGCTCAGGAAATCCGGCGAGTCCCGTTTTCACGCGGCTCCTTCCCCACGTCTGGAAAGGGCCAAAGTTGAGGTGTAGAAAGGAGATAGGGTTCTATCTCTAGTGAGAAAAAATAAAATAAAAGGATGGAACATATGAAACAGAGGACAGCTTGCTGGAGTCTGTACTGGTTTGGACTTAAGACAGAGAGATGGTAGAGTTCTGCCATCAGTGAAATTGTTATTGTGGTCCCAAATTCCACATACAGAAGCTGACTGTATCAGTAAAACCAGTATCTTGTGTTACCCTAAAAGATGATGGACTTTGGCATCCACCCACAATGCCAGCGTCTCCTTGGAATTTGGGGAAATTATAGCTCAAATGAGGTCTGCAAGAGGAAGGTAACAGTAGGATCTTTTCACCTGTGTATATCAGTACTAACCACAGAGATGACTCCAGTTAAATCTTAAAAGGATATTTTGTTGGGAATTAACAAACATACAAGAAATCAGACACTCTCAATAACCATACAAGGCTATCATATGAAGCAAGAAAGATTGGATAGAGAGAAATTGGGCAAAAAGGGTGATAGTTACCAATCCTGAAGCAGAAGATTGAAACGTACTACATCCAAAGTACTACAAGTTAATGAGGTAGGAGGTAGGGTTTTTTATGTCCTATTTCCAGCCCTGAAGGAGGATGTGTGGACAAAGCAGTAATGGCTTTCTCATGAAAGGAGTCTGGAATGGTAAGATTGTCTTAACTTTCAGTAAAAAAACATTGATGGGAGTCCTGACAATCTCTTAATGTTTTGGTCAGGTAAAGTGAATAGGGAAGATTCTGTAGGATACGCTCACAGTAGGGTTCCTGATTGCTTCACCTAGACAGGTTTGCTTGCTTTTGTTTTTGGGAACATTCTCAACTTACAGTTTTAGAAAGGATTATCCATTAGCATCAGGCTTTGCTGCCTAATCCTCTCTGAACTTATACTCTCATCATGTCTGAGGTCATCCTGATCTGGCCTATGCTTACAGTGAGTGCACTTTCAAGCATATGTTTCAGTCATAAAATAAGTCCAATTACGAGAATAGCACATCTCACACAGTAGGGGTGTATGGTATGGTAACACTTGCATGGCCTCTGAGGGCATAACTGGCTTATTTTGTACAGAGCAGACTGTACAGCACACACAGCTTTCTCCCTCAATGTTTCACTGCAACAGGTCTGTGTCCCCCTCCCTCATGACATGGCTAGCCCTACAACAGAGGAAGTTATTGCATGCTTTGTCCAGGATTGTTGCTTCCTAGAAGACTCTGGGTCTGCTCCAACAATCTATGTAGGGAAAGGAATTTTAGCTTGGCAATGCTAAGCTTCACTAATGCTGCAAGGGGCAGGTAAAAACACCATACCCACTAGCATTATCAGACGTAAGGGGGAAGGTCATGTAGAGTCCAATGGACTGCATTGGCTATTATGTATTTGAAGCATTTTTATTCTGCCTTTCCATTAAAGTATTTAAGATAGCTTTAAAAAGTTCTTTAAAATACAAAGGATGAAAACACAACAGAGGTAATAGTTGGCAGATGGCGAGAGCTGAAGCCTCCAAAGGCTTACCATTTTCCTCCAGAATGTCCTATGAAAAAGAGTGCTATATCTGGAACATCCTGTAGAGAGAAAATGGTAGGGATGTGCAACTGATTCAGCCAAATCTAAAATTCCGAAGAAAAGCAATTTGGACCAATTTGGACATCATCCAGATGGTATCAGACTGGCCCAGTTCAGTAATGGAGTGGAATGACTCCACTACTAACACTCTATTAGTAAGACTCCACAGTCTTAATCAGTTTGGAAAGATCTAGAGATCCAGATGGCAAAAATAAGTAGGAAGAAGCCAGCCAGTCTGTCTCTGATATGACCATATAAAGAAAATGCCAAGGCAGAATGATGAGGAATGAGAACAGGGGAGGTAGGGTTTGGTAACTGACCTGAAGCGTGTGCAGAAGTCTCACCAGCAGTATCCAGTAGTCATGGTGAGAAGCTGTTTCATGAAAAGTATACGTTCAGTTATATCTCACATCTCATTGTTCATTTGCTGGATTTAGCTATTAGTATAAGACCACTGGAAGATCTGTGTGAGGGTTCAGGTAATTATTAATTGTCATCTAGACCTTGTCTGAGAGTTCAGAGCGAAGATAGTAGAAGCAAGTTTGCTTCCACTGTCCAGATGGTTCTATTTGAGCCTGAAGGTCAGAGGTAAGCAGAAGAAGCACATTGACAGAGGAAACTTGACAGAAAGGTAGGCAATCTTAGCCATTACCTAAAAGGTAGAAATTGAGACAGAAAGAAGGCAGTCTGGGACTAGTCTGACATGCTAGCAAATCCTAGAGCTGATATTTGTCTTCGTGGTAGGCAGCAAGGGTATTAAAGCAGTACTACCAGAGTATTAAAGCAGTACTAGTCTACTTAATGCATTTTAAAAGTTAGAATATAGCTGTCTTGCTCAGGAGAGGGGGAAAAATTCACAGATGCCAAGCAGCTAGGGCAACACCCTAGAAAAAGGACAAAGGATACTGAATACTTTAGACAGGTTAAACATCACTTCCAACCTGTGAATCAAGAAACAAACTCAGTGGCGGGACAGTGGTGAATTGATTAACTAATGAAGTAGTGAATTACAAGTAAAATATTTAATTAGCCAATTATTTAGATGTTGACTACAGAACATCCAATTAGGGGAAGACTTGAGAAGTGATCTGCTCTCACTCAAATGCAGTTGAAAGGAGGGATCCCCAGTCTGTCATCCTATCCACCTCTTAGAGCCATCTAATCAGCCTATGATGACCCAATGAAAAAACAACAAACAAACATCCCTACTGCTGAAAAAAAAGAAACTATAGACAAACATGACTCCCCACAACCGGTCTCCAATAGGCCAAGAAGCTATAACAGCTAACTTGGGATGAGGAAATAATTAATGGACCTTATAATTTGGGCCTGCTATCTATAGCAGTGACAGGAAAGCAGCCTTCTCCTTCTCCAAATACTCACAGAACCTCAAGACGGAGCTGACCACCTTCATGCCAGCCTCCTTAGCTCACACAAGTGTTCAAAGTTATGCCTTGAGCAGAGGAGAACACCAACTGTTCCAAACTGTTGTGTCACTACAGGTACACAACAATTCCTTTTGTCTACCACAATTTTGCTGACTTGAATGGGTACAAAGCCAGTGAAGGACAGCAGCATGAACTCTACTTCTCTCACATGTTGTGTGTTTGTCCAGGTATGCATGCTGTGTCAGACTGCAATTAGATCACATCATACACACAGGTCTCTATACTTGTTCTTTTCATTAAGAAATTCTTGGTAAGCTTTCAAGAAGTTGGAGTGTACCCCACAATCATAGACCGAAAAATACTACTTTGGCCAACAATCACATTCTTAATTCCCAAGATCCAGACTGATGATATATGTACTCTCAGTTTATTTGCTCACAGTGATGTAGGACCAAGATCACCATAGTGAATAATCTGATGGCTTAAACTATGAATAGATGTTTGCCTGTCTAGTCTGATTGTACCTCTGAAGCCTTATGCTAAAGTAACACACTGGAAAGAAATGCTTTCTTTCTTCACATTAAAGTATACTTCAGCGCAATAGCAAATATGTAATTAAAACCTGCATGTCATTCATCAGAAGGGGCTTGTTTATTTTCTGAGCCAAGCCATTTTGATCTGCATGGACAAAATGATGTTTGTTTTGAAAGATGAGTGGAGCACTTAGATATGTAAATTGATTTTTTGCCATTGTAGTATGTGGACATAACAGTGATACACATGCCAAGGACACTTTGAAGAGACCATCTCATTGTGCTTAGCAAAGAAGCAACCTTGAGATTTGAAAACAAATGAAACCTAGCTTGTTTTGGTCAGAAGAACTGCCAGTCTCTCCTTCTTCTTCAATATGAGATCAAAAATATAGAATTGTTACATTAAAACATAATGATAATGATAACCATTTTGCATTTCCATACACTTGCATTTCAAATACATCTTGATATTATGGATACTGGACCCAGATCCAGGAATAAGTTGAAGACTTATAAGACTCTTTATTCCCCATGTAGCATTAGAACACTTTACTTGCTTGCTTCATCCAACACTATAAATCTTAAAACACTTAGGCAGACAATTACTCAAATAAAGTAGATGAGTCTGGAATTGGTCACCAGGTTTGGGAAGTCTATTCTGTTCATTCATTTCCCACTGAGGGCTGGGGCTGGGAGCTTTTCCACTGTCACCCTACTTTTCCTGAACTTGGGCATTTCTGTGCATGTGAAATATGCTCATTATGCCTGCCACCATGTGATAAGTAGGCTGAATGTGATTTTTGTCTGCAATGATGGTGCCCTCTCTATCTTTACCAAATTAGGATAGCACATAACAAGAGGACATTTACAATCCAGTGTTTTCTGGTAAAAGTGCTAACTTTATCAGTCTGGCTGGGCTTCATTGGAAATACATTTCCTATAATACTCAACCATCCTTGATGAACTGTGCGGTAAGTTCCAAGGCTTCCTTTGGCCATGACATGGATACAACATCATGTCATGAATGGGACTTTCTCTGCCATTCCCTTTGTTTTCAAAGGTGTCTTCAAAAACTGAAGTTCAAAACTACTGTTTTCTAGTACAAAACAGACAATAGTGTTTTTTTTCTGAAATGTACTTGATCAGAATGGTACTGAGCCTAACAAGAAGAGTGGATATCCAAGGAACTATGATGGGTATGGCTACTTTCAGGGCTGCCAAGAAGTTATATGGAGTAGATTGATGATGAGGGCCTTGCAACTGTTTGTCTACAAGGGACTTGTAAGTCTATGTACAAAGCTCAGAGGCCACATGTGAGAATTCTTGCCATGATTGCATGCTGAGATTCACCATCGATTTGCACTCTAATAAGGGATCTGTAAATATTTCAGCTTTAATTGTGCTGCATTTCTTCAACTCCCACCTGAACTTTCTTCCTATCCTTGTTTTACGTTGGGTTGAAAAACTTTGCAGATATTATCACATGAAAATCTTCAGTTTTAAGCATACCGTATTTCTCCATGTGTGGCTATATTTATGAAATGTACCTTTTTATGCTATCTATCTATCTATCTATCTATCTATCTATCTATCTATCTATCTTGGCTGGACTTGTCTGCATTTCAAAAGGTGTATATTGTTTTGTATGCATCTTATATCCTTGAAATACTGTGTTAGCTAGAGAAATATGTACATTCTTGAAGTGAGGGCATTTCTTCCTGCAAAGCATCTTGTGTATATGCAAAAAGTGATGTGTGCAAAAATGCTACTTTTGTCAAGATTTTCAAATCTAAAAAAACAAACAAAAACTTTATCGTCCCACTCTAATGCACCTTTTTGTCTTTTATTTTAATGAAAACGTAACCAAAATACCAAGAATTATAATCAGCACCGTAGCAGGGCAATACCAGTGGCCAACAGTGTGCACAGAAGCTGAGCTCTGCGTGTGTGTGGTTAGAGGCAGTCCAAGAGAAACTGTCCCAATTCATCTCCCTGCCTCTCTGCAACTCTGATTACTGTGATCTGGATGGATAACATTGCTATAATTACTTTCAAAAAGTAATCTCAACATATGTTCGTCTCTTCTTCTTTGAAATGTAATCATCCAGACTTTCATGAACAGGATACATCTTGACCCAACTACCACAAAATTTCTTAAACCACCCTCCCTCACTCTCCAGTCTGAAATGGAAACTCTGAAATCCCCTCTCTTTTGGCTTGGTTTTGGCTTTTACTCTAAAAGCCAACTGCTGTAATATAAAAATAAATTACCCAAGGGCTGCTGTGTTGCTGCTGCTGCCAGAACTCTCCCACATAGCTCTCAGCAATAGACTTGACCTCCTTGCTTCCAAATCACTACAGAACATAATACTGCATGTCAGCTTATTGTGAAACACTCATCAAGTACTCTCAACTCTCCTTCCCAAAGAAAAGGTTGAGAGCTGATTTCTTGCTAAGGAGGTGGGCCTGTGTCTTTACTTTTAGACTACAAGTATGGACTTTCATGATTGAATGCTCCTCCATAGGGGAAAAGAAAATCTGTAGCTATTAAGAAAAGGAGATACCAGAAGAAGTTTAAACTGAGGATTCAGGTGAAGTAGGTGTTTAAAAATTCCAACAAAACATTCAAAAAAGCACTTAGGTACCCACCCCCTCCTTCTATTCTTCCAGTTATCTTTGTTGTTGTCATCATTACCATCAACAACAGGATCACCTTACTTTATCTTTTCCCCAAAACTGAGACCTGAGGTGGCTTCCAAATTAAAACAAGTGCAACATAGCTAAAGAATACAAAAAAAGACAAAAAAAACAAGGCATATAAAAATGTACAAAAAATTAAAATGGACATGAACTATTAATGATACTAAAAACAGTTCAAAACATGTAATTAAAAATGTCAAAAAAACAGCTTAAAGTACAATGAGCACAACATACTCTTAAATGTGTGGTTTCTTTCTTTTTTTTTTTAAATAAAAGTCTTCAGTTCTCAAAATCCTGTTGGAATGAAAAAAAAAAACCTTTTACCTACTGATGGAAGGACAGCAAGGAAGGAGTCTACCCTAGCATAGGAAACTGATATTCTGGGCAGACCTGGGAAAAATTGTCCACACCATATCCTTTAATTTACCTATCTGTTCCGTTAGGTTCTTCTTGGGGATGTGGAGAGGGGTGGGGTGAATTGTTGCAACACTGGAGTTCATACGGCTCAAAAAATTTGTCTGTGAAAGCATAATGAAATGAAGCGTCCAGATTAGCATAGCCTGATATAAATATAGAGAAATTTGTACTATTGATGAACAGAGTATTATATCCAATATCATACCACATTATTTTGCTCTCTGAGATGAAAGACAAGATTATTCCCCCACCCCGCCCCATTGCAAGTACAGCAAGTACATTGCAACTTCATCACTGAGAAGAGGAAAATGCCGTCTGTTTCACCTGAGGTCAGAAGGCCATCTCAAAAAATGCCAGACAGGCCACTGGTCACACAGAGTTCTTCTCTTACAACACTCGGTTATCCCTCCACACCTTTCCAACCTCTGGGGCTGAGGCAGCTGTTTCACTCTGCCTAACGCTAGCATCACCCATCGCTATCTACTTTCTGTCTGGGTTAAGTTCCTTCTCAATGGTTTTCCAAAACCTTTAGGCTTTTGATTTTTCTCAAATGTAGATTAACATGACTATTCTTCTGGATTTTGTTCAGATTATAGTGGTCTTCAGAACAGAACTTCAGACCTGACTGGTGGCACAGTGAGCCAAAACCCACTATATCATTTTAATTACTTGTCCATCTTAACAGATCTGCATTGCAGATGGCTTATCTGTAAATCCTGTTTAAAGACCTTTCCCAGAAAAACATTAAATAAATAAATAAATAAATTCCTGTTTATCAACACTGGGCTGTAAATCACTAATATCTCATTGCCGTCTTGACAAACTCACTGCTGAAGCATTTAGTAACAAAGTAGATTGTAGCAGCTGTTAGGCTGAGTGGTATGATATTCCCACCCCCTACTAACTTCAACATACAGTGATTTATTTTTGAAGTTTTATTTCTGAGGGCTTCCAGTTAATTGCTGTGTGGTTTAATTGGACTTCAGTATGATATTCTTTTGATCAAGGTGCAAGTGTTGCTCAGATAAATCTTTAGGGTGTTTTCTCTAATGTTCTGGATTGCTTGGGGCCCTTCTCTCACTTCTTGCTGCAAAGGAAGGAGAAGGCTCTACTTCAGAGACAATAAGCACATTTTAGGTTTTGACTGTATCATGTGTCTTTGATGAAAATATGATTTGGAGAATCCGTGGTGTATGAATTTGTCTGAAATCTCAGGGATCATGTAAACATAAAGTGTAGTTCAACAGCTGTGGAGATGGATGTGGGGGGAAAAAATTCTAAGCACCACTCGCATATGCATACCTAAGCACATTTAAGGACATGTGGGCTTATATGGGGTAGAATGAAGACATGGGGACTCTTAGGAATGAGAACCAGAAAGCAGAATATCCATAAGCCCTATTCAGATGTTCAAACTCTGCTTTCTAAGAATGCACGAGGAACAGCAATGCATTAGCATACTAGCTCCACCCTCATTTTTTAAATCACAAACATCATGCAGGAGCAAGATGTTTGAAAAGGAGAGGTGGGGGCTCTCTGAATTGTCTGGAATAATCGAAAATCAACAGATTCTAGCGCTTTCATGAATAGGCAAAAATTATCCACTTTAGACATTTGTCTTCAGTCAGCCTCCAGAAAAACCTGTGATTGGTTCATCCAAGGGTCACCATAAGTTGGAAACATCTTGATAGCACACAACAACATATACCAGGAGCAACATGGAACTAATGTGCTCAAGCTTAGAAGATGCCAAAGTATTCTGAGGAGAAAGAGACTGCATATGAAAACTAAGCATGCACAGCAGAAGTGGGGAATGGGCAGCCTGTTGGACTTATACAGGATCCAGGCTTTTCCAACTCCCCTGCCAGATCCTAGAGACCTTTAAAAGTTTTTAATGAAAAAATCCACCCCTTCACTATTTCAAGGATGACCATTTACCTCAACACATCAGTGAACCACCATCAAACAACCTAACCCTCCCAAAATACCTAAAAATTGATTGAAAAACCTGAAGCTGAAAATGGAGCGGTGGACAACTGTGCAGGGACGAAAAATGTCCCTTGCATCCATCCAGTTGACCATTCCCTCCCTCTTCCATCTTAAGGGGTTGATGATGAAGAGATCACATGGACATATGTCGAGGCTGAATAGGCTTGCATAAATCAGGTATATACACTAAATGAAAATGTAGTTGCTCACTTTTTTTAACTGAAAAGACAATCCAGCAAACAGACTCTTTCATGCTGGCTTGTCTTATCTCTATGATAAAATCACAGATTGTTGGTAACGTAGCAGAATGAACTCCCAACTGCAAATATGATTCTGTTGGCACAAATTCCTCTGTTCATCCTTGCAGCTACCTACGCACCTACAGAATCAGAATAAATTGAATGAATGACACCATAAAATTGCCTGCACAAAAGACCATTACATGAGGAAACATTATTCAGAATAATCTCACAACATCAGCAGGACATGAAAAATTAAGCACTCAATATAAACTGCATGTTATTGCCTGGTGAAGGGTGTGGGAACTCTTTTCCCCTCTCTCCTTAGCCTAAATTTCTGGCAGGTTACTCAGCCAGTGAGAAATATATCATCTCGGTTTCTGAAGGCACATTTTTTTTCTATACAAGTGTAGACTGAGAAAGTGAAATTGAATACAGATTTGATTGATACTCATTGCAGCTGAGACAGTCCGGTGTAAACTAAAAACTAAAATCAGGACTTTAAAAAAAAATTCTGCAAGTTAAAAGAAGCATTATATCAACCAGGGAGAAACTGGCCGTGGAAATAACCTATTGACTAGTACAGTTGACATTACCAGCCAACTCCAGTTCCCAGATGATGATGATGATGATGATGATAAATATAATAGGTTATGTATTCTGATAGAGTGAATTCAGTTAAAGAAAAACACACCTGAGATTTTCTCCACTTTTTTTCTTTTTTAAAAAAGAGTAAATCTGCCTAACACCAGTGAGGGGTGATAATCATCCATCATTTGACATCCTGACGTCTGTAATGAAAGTTATGAAGTCAGGTCTCAAAACATGGGTGAAGAACCCAATTGAGTTGCTCTTATAGTGATATCTCTTTCTTCAGCTTGTATCTTAGGATGCCTCAATTTTCCTCCTGTAAAAGTGTTCCTTCAGCCAGATTATCCTTGTAACTGACTGTCACTTTCAGCCATAAAATCTCCACTAGTAGCTCCTCAGTGAAGCTTCATACACATTCAGATCTGATATTATGGATCATACTGAAGCAGAGGAAAAATGGTGGGAACCACTCTGAGGTTTGAATGTCTAGTCTGAGAACTTTTGCATGCATCACCTGCAGCCAGGGATCTACTCTTGCATACATTTCTGTCACTTTAGGCCCAAATTGTGCATTATATAAGCTGTGTCTTTCTGATGTTAGTGTGCTCTCATTGCCATTTTGTGTGTGTTTGGGTGTGATTGAGATTGGCATTCTTACTACGAGGATAGGAGAGATGTTGTTGTTGTTGTTGTTGCTGCTGCTCCTGCTGCTGTTGCTACTGTTGTGTGCCTTCACATCATTTCTGACTTATGGTGACTCTGAGGTGTCTGGGGTTTTCCGGAGGCTGAAAGCGTGTGATGCATCCAAGGTCACCCAGTGGGTTTCTGTGGCTGAATGAGGAATCAAACCCTAGTTTCAAGGGTTGTAGTCCAACAGTCAACCACTACACCATGCTGGCTCTCTGTGGTATCTTTTGCTTCCCCCCAACATCCCTCACACAACCCAAAGCCAATTTTCATTGCTCCAAGTAGTGATGTTGAGGTCTCTTTCAGTGAGAACTCTCTCTCTCTCTCTCTCGCTCTCTCTCGCTCTCTTTCTCTCTCCCCCTGCACTGCAAATATCTAGCTAAGGGAAACACAGATTAGTATTACAGAAGGGGCAAGCCCCCTTCCCACACATTATGCTTCCAATCCAGATCAGTGTCTTTCTTTCACTGATTGTGGGTAAGGGAGAAGCCAGGTGGGGACTCATTTTTCTCAATAGTTCAAAATCTGCTAGTTACAATGTATCCAGATAAGGGTTATCCTTAGAGAACATAACTTCTCCAGGAGGATGGCCATGTTGGTCTGTCACAGGATACAACAGCAACTAAGTGTCCAGTAGCACCTTAACACTAACAAGTTATATTCATCATAACTTTTTGTGGAGTGCAGACCATTTCATCAAAGGCATGGAGAGCTACCTCAGGGGATAGATATTCATAAACTTGCTAGGGTCAGATGGAAATATAAAATCCAAAGGTTAGAGATATTGGTGATTATTTTAGCATTGGTCATTTAACAAACACTAGTTGGAAAGTAATATCGTTAGACAGATAAGCAAATTAATACATGATGAATTGGGTTTGTCCAGTCAAAAGACATAGAATCTGACCTCTGAATGGACACTTGTGGGTGGAGGTTTGTAAACTGTAGGGCCTGAGGGAAAAGAAATGAAAACATGGTGAAATAGGAGTCAGTTAACAAAAATAAAGAAATAAATGGAAGAAAGGAAGGAGGCAGAGGTGCAAGTAATAATACAAACATCTTTGCATAGATTTGCTAATTGATACGTATAATGAGATAAAAACCAATTTTACCTATTCAAGCTTTAGGAGACAGAGTTGAACCCCTAAGTGCATTTTACTTCAGCTATTTCCATTTTTTGCTGCCTTAGAAGTTCCTTTGTTCAAGGAAGACCTTCTGGGTAACAGAAACAGAATGTTCTGGGAGACTGAAACGCTCCCCATATTTATTTATTTATTTATTTATTTTAACACTCTCATTTTCATGTAATCTGCAGCATGTAAGTTGTGGTGCACCATTGCTGACCTACGGTGGTATATGTTATTATGACTTCACTTTAAAAAAAATCGGCAAGAAATGTAATTACCGAATTTGTGTACATTGTTTTTTAACATACATTCTTAGTATTAATAACAATAAAAAGGTGGTAGTTTTAGTAACTCACAAGTATCTCAACAAGAGGTTCAAATATATACAACAAACTGAAAAGTCAGTCTTTTCCAGTGCCTATTCTCTTGCTATCTATTTCAACCAAGCTAACATCCACTTGTTCCAGCGTTTTAATACAAGGATGAAAACAATCTCTGCATTTAGCCCTTCTCTACCCTACTGTTTCCTTTTTTCCTGAAGCAAACTGATGTTTGAGCCTTCTGAAATGGTTCCTGGTGATTGATGCAGAGTGTTTTAGAAGGACCACCAACATATCTAGTAATTACTCTGTTCAGGCATCAAGATTGTATTACCTCAAATTGCCCAGAATGATGTCAATTTATCAAACATCCTGTGAGAAGTTCATCCCAGTTTTCACTTCTCTCTGTTAGTCTCCTTTATCTAATAGAATAGGGACAAGAAGGGATTTACACTTTGTCAGCTTCAACCTCTCAGGATTCTGCTTGACCAGCAGGAATGGAAAGACTTCTTCCCTGTTGTCTTGTTCGTTTTATCATCTTTCTTTTTCTCACTTATGCACATAGATTATGAGCATGGTGAGAGAGGATATATAATATGATCTGAAAGCCCAAGATATTTAAGCAGCAGGGCTTCAATAAAGAAACAGTAATAATGTCTGGTTAGTGAGGTAAAACATACCCTGTTTGTATTCCAGATGGAGAATTTCAATTATGCTTCTTTAAGACTCAGACATTAAAAGCATAAAGGTTCACCTCCCAAGGCACTATCTCAGGTAATATTGAAGAGGATGAGGGAGAGGAGGGGGAAATCTTATTTTCCAGACATGCTTCTTTTATTGTTCAGAGGTTTATTCTAAATTACTATGAGATGATGTGATAGGCATGATGAAGTTATAAACAAAAACACCACTGGACTCATTTTGAGTATCTGAACTAAAAAAAGTATTTAAATGATTGGTTAACTAGGTAACACATTTCCTTTCAGTGCTCTCCTCTGTCTCTTTTCTCCTCTAGTAAAATGTTCTGTCAAGATTTCCTACTATGGTATACCTGTTGGTGTCCTCATTGCTATAGTATATGAGTTCTAGTGACTGATTATATACATTCTACAAATGGACTGTAGAATATATTTTCTTGTATCTTTAGAAGAATATCCCTCTCTGTGTGTGTAAGTGTGTGCATACACACACACACACACACACACACACACACACACACACATACTAATCCTGAGAGGTTGAAGCTGACAAAGTGTAACTATATGGGATGGACAGAGGACTTGTGAATGTAAATGTGCCTTGGTGAATTGGAGGAAGGGCCATAAATTCAAAATACCAGCCAAAAAGATGTCCATGAGACCCAGAATGAAGTGATGAAGGCTTGCGGGTTTGTACCCAAAATCTATTATTTGGAGATATGCTCCCTTGTTCATGGGGGTTACATTTACTTGCCAATGTTAATAACCACTGATAAATCCTAGGGTTAGGAAACCTTTGACCCTCTGGATGTTTATTACTATCTTGATCCTGTACTATTGGATAAGATGGCTGAGGCTTCTGAAGCTGACATCAAAACAGCTAGACAGCTAATTCCGTCAGCTCCATTTTACTTATCCCCACAATACTGCTCCCCCAACCCTGCTACAGCTATCACTCTAAATGAAATAGCAAAATGTGCTTGTGTTTGTGCATGTACTTTCAAATCTCCTGTCTTTTTATGGACTTCATGAATTCCATAGCGGTTTCTTAGGCAAGAAATCTCAGAGGCGGTTTTTCCAGTTCCTTCAGAAATGTAGCCTATAGTGCCTACTATTCATTGACAGTCTCCCAACTGGAACTGATTCTACCTAGCTTCCAAGATCAGACAGGATCTGGTGCCTTTAGAGTATTAAAAATATACCCACCCCCATGATAGGTGAGGGGTCCAAGATTGAAGAACAATTTATTTTGCCGGAAACAGAGACTTTACAGTCAGTGAGGGGTCAGAGATTGAAGAGCAATTTATTTTGCTCGTGCCTTCACCATCTGAAAGACAAGCTGAAACAGAGATTTTACAGCTGGTGCCTGAGGGAGAAAGGGTCAGTGATAACGCTGAGGAATTGGATTCATCTTTGCCTCCCAGTCCTCAGTCATGTAGGCAGCAAAAGAGGGTGGCTCAGAAGCAAGCCATTTCACTGAGGTTCAGAACACAGGAGACTGATTAGGAACACCTGTTTTCCCTGCTATTTAAGTCTGTTGACATGGCTTGCTTTTTTGCTTGTGGCAAATTGCTATCCAAGTTCCCTTAAACTTGCTCCATAACTGTGTAAGCTCTGATATTCTTGACTCCTTAGACTGGCTTGACTCCAGCTTTCAACTCAGTGTTCTCCTGAATTATTTGTTCTGAACTCTCCCCATCTCCTCCACCTCCTTGGCAAGTGCTGTCCCATTCTTTCCCTTGCTAACGGAAAAGCACGGGCTGGGAGTTAAATTCTGACACCCCTCCCCAAATTTCTTTATGAATAGCTATAGTCAGCATGGCTAAGGGAGTTTTATATATAATTTTATTTTAGTTATGACGTTTTAAATTCTGTCAGTTAGTACACCTGCTGCATATGTAATTTGAACGGAGCACTTATGACTGCTAGTGCTGCATATGCATTTTAGAATGTATTTGTTCTTTCATTTTCTATCTGCCATTAGTACTTCTCAGAGAGTACAAAAAAGCCTGGAAGCCATTCTTACTCTCATGCAATGCATGAAAATGCTCCAAGGCTTTATTTTGATTTACCACATTTGGTGATAGAGTTCATGAAAGAAGCTGAGAAATTCATGGGAGGAGAGAGAATTGAGAGGAATGCTAGAATGGGAGAACTCTAGGAGTGTTTTCACATGAAGAAAAATTAAAGGAATGTGGGGTCAAACTCTCATTAGAAGCAAAGATGACTAAACTGAGGCTGTTGTACTTTGGACATATCATTACATGACATGACTGATTGGTAAAGACAATGATGCTTAGTAAAGTGGAAGGCAGTGGGAAAAGAGGGAGACCGCACTACAGGTGGATTGATTCAATCAAGGAAGCCACAGCTCTGATTTTGCAAGACCCAAGGAGGGCAGCTGATGACCAAGACTCTTGGTGGTTGCCATAAATTGAAGCCAGTCTGATGAAAAACAACAAAAACGGCAAAAAAAATTTCAGACAATGCTTTTTAAAAAAAATATCCATCATGCAGCAATATCTTTTTTTTTTCCTTAGCAGTAAGCGCAGGGTGAAGATGTTTATTCCTGTCCTAGTTGCTTTCCTTGCAATTGTTTCCCATTCCCCCATGAGTCCCATTTACAGCAGGGGTTGGGAACATGTAAAACCGCAGAGGCTTTTTTAAATCAACTCTGGCCAGCCAGATGAGGGATGGTGGAAACTTCAGTCCAACAACATTTGTTCTTATCCCAGATTTAGATCATTTTCATCCAAGTTGCCAGGAAGTAACTGGACCTTCTTGTGCTTCTTCTGATATTTTATTCACTAAACTAAGTATAGTAACCTTTGACCTTCCAGGGGTTTTTGACTTCATCTTCCTCAGTCCTCCACCATTGGTCATACTGGGTGAGGACTGATGGGACTTTTAGGGCAAAACATCTTAACCGTCAATGGTTACCCATCTCTACACAAGAGCCATTTCTTCACCACACTGTTATAGCACTATTATTGCATTTTCACCATCCTGTGGAATTCCAGGCTTTGTAGTTTACTGAGGCCAAAGAGCTATCTGTTTAACCCCATTAAAAAATTGAGTCAAATAAATGCTAATCACTCTAATCTGTGCTGGAAGGGTTGCCAAGAAATTGGCTCTTACTTTCATATGTGGTGGGAATCTGAAAGGGTATCGAAACATGCCCACCACATATGAAACCCTACTTTCATATGTGGTGGGAATGTAAAAATATATTTAAATTTGCAGATGCCACCAAATTGGGAGGGGTTGCTAATACCTCAGAGGGCAGGATGAAATTTCAAAATGACCTTGATAGATTGGAGAACTGGGCCAAAGCTAACAAAATGAATTTCAACAGAGACAAATGTAAGGTCCTACACTTATCATAGAATCATAGAAATGTAGAGTTGGAAGAGACCACACGGGCCATCCAGTCCAAACCCCTGCCATGCAGGAATACCCTCAAAGCACTCCCAACAGATGACCTTCCAGCCTCTGCTTAAAAACCTCCAAGGAAGGAGACTCCACTACACTCCGAGGCAGTATATTCCACTGCCAGACAGCCCTGACTGTCAGGAAGTTCTTCCTGAGGTTCAGGTGGAATCTCCTTTCCTGCAGCTTGAATCCATTGCTCCTTGTCCTGGTCTCTGGAGCAGCAGAAAACAAGCCCTCTCTCTCCTCTACATGGCATCCCTTCAAATATTTAAACATAGCCATCATGTCCCCTCTTAACCTTCTCTTCTGCAGACTAAACATACCCAGCTCTCTAAGTCTATTTTCGTAGGGCTTGGCTTCCAGGCCCTTCATCATTTTGGTCGTCCTGCTCTGGACCTGCTCCAGCTTGAACATGTCCTTCTTGAATTGGGGTGCTCAGAACTAGACACAGTATTCAAGATGAGTTCTAACCAAAGCAGAGTAGAGTGGTACCAGTACCTCCCTCGATCTAGACAACATACTCCTATTGATGCAGCTGAGAATTGCATTGGCTTTCTTGGCTACTGCATCACACTGCTGACTCATGTTCAGCCTGTGGCCTATTAAGACTCCTAGATCCCTTTCACAGGTAGTACCATGCAGCCACGTGTCCCCCATCCTATATTTCTGCATTCCATTTTTTCTACCTAAGTGTAGGACCTTATACTTCTCTCTGTTGAATTTCATTTTGTTAACCTTGGCCCAGCTCTCCAATCTGTCCAGGTCATTTTGAATTTTGATCCTGTCCTCTGGTGTATTAGCAACCCGTCCCAAGTTGGTGTCATCTGCAAATTTGATGAGCGTGCCCTCTATTCCTTCATCCAAGTCGTTGATGAAGATATTGAACAGTACTGCGCCCAGGACAGAACCCTGTGGCACCCCGCTAGTCACTTCTCTCCAGGATGAAAAGCAGCCATTGGTGAGCACCCTTTGGGAACGGTCAGTCAACCAGTTACAGATCCACCTGACAGTAGCTCTGTCCAGCCCACATTTTACTAGCTTCTTTGCAAGAATGTCATGTGGAACTTTGTCAAAGGCCTTACTGAAATCGAGATATGCTACATCCACAGCATTCCCTTCATCTATCAAGCTAGTAACTCTATTATAAAAAGAGATAAGATTAGTCTGGCATGACTTATTTTTGAGAAATCCATGTTGACTTCTTATGATTACCGCATTGCTTTCTAAGTGATTAGAAACTGACTGCTTAATGATCTGCTCCAGGATCTTTCCGGGTACTGACGTCAGGCTAACTGAGCGACAATTATTTGGGTCCTCTTTTTTTCCCTTCTTGAAGATGGGGACAACATTTGCCCTCTTCCAGTCTGCTGGAACTTCTCCTGTCCTCCAAGATTTCTCAAAGATGATAGCAAGCGGTTCTGAAATGACCTCTGCCAGTTCTTTTAATATCCTAGGATGCAATTCATCTGGCCCTGCAGACTTGAATTCATCCAGTGTGGCCAGGTATTCTTGTACCACCTCTCTACCTATTATGTGCCTCATTTCCCCTGCTTCCTCACCTGCTCCCCAACCGCCAAGTTGAGTGCTTGTATCCTTCTGGGAAAAAACTGAGGCAAAGAAGGTGTTAAGTAGTTCTGCCTTTTCTCTTCTCCCTGTTAGTAATTCACCATCTTCTCTGCGCAGCGACCCTACCACCTCTTTCTTTTTCCTTTTGCTGCGGACATATTTAAAAAAGCTCTTTTTATTGTTTTTAATGTCTCTGGCCAGCCTAAGTTCGTTCTGTGCTTTAGCCTTTCTGACCTTCTCCCTACATCTCCTGGCTACTTGCTTAAATTCTTCTTTGGTGGTTTCCCCCCTCTTCCATTTCCTGTACATGTTTCTCTTAACGCTTAGCTCAGCTGAGAGTTCTTTAGTGAACCATTCTGGTTTCTTCAGATGCCTTCCATTTTTCCTCCTTATTGGCACAGTTTTAGACTGTGCCTTCAGTATCTCCCTTTTAAGGAACTCCCATGCCTCCTGAACTCCTTTCTCTTTCACTATTCTTGACCACGGAATTTCAGCTAGCAGTTCCTTAAGTTTACAGAAGTCCGCTTTTTTAAAATCTAAGACGAGTGTCTGGCTACACTTATCTTCTCCTTCCCAGTGAATGCCAAATTCCAATAGGGCATGGCCACTCCCCCCTAAAGATTCAACCACTTCTACCTCATTAACAAGGTCATCCCTATTGGTCAGGATCAGATCTAGAATATTTGATCCCCTTGTGGCCTCTTCCACCTTCTGGACCATGAAATTGTCTGCAAGACAAGCAAGAAACTTGCTGGACCTTGCTGTCTTGGCAGAGTTTGACTGCCAACATATATCCGGGTAATTGAAATCTCCTATTATTAGTGTATCTCTCATTTTTGAATGCGTGGTCATTTGGTTGAGGAAGGCATCATCAAGGTCCTCAGTCTGGGTTGGAGGTCTGTAGTTAACCCCCACCAGAATATCCCTATTGTTTCTCGCTCCCTTAATTCTTACCCAGATGCTCTCGACCTGGATTTCTGGGTTTAAGTTACAGATCTCTTCACAGGTGAAAACATCCTTGACATACAAGGCTACTCCTCCTCCTTTCTTGTTTGGTCTATTTCTACAAAATAGGCTATACCCCTCTATTCCTACATTCCAATCCTGAGACTCATCCCACCAGGTCTCAGTGATGCCTATCAAATTGTATTTATTTTGTCGTACTAGGAGTTCAAGTTCATCTTGCTTGTTTCCCATACTCTGGGCGTTAGTGTAGAAAAGGCAGAAAAAAAATGGAATGCACAAATATAGAATGGGGAACACATGGCTGGATAGCAGTATGTGTCAAAGGGATCTGGGAGTCTTCGTAGATCACAAGCTGAACATGAGTCAGCAATGTGACGTGGCAGCCAAGAAAGCCAACGTGATTCTTGATTGAATCAATAGTATGGTGTCTAGATCAAGAGAGGTAATGGTACCCCTCTATTCTGCGTTGGTTAGATCTCATTTGGAATACTGTGGCCTGTTCTGGGCACCTTAATTCAAGAAGGATATCGACAATCTAGAACATGTGCAGAGGAGGGCGACCAAAATGGTGAAGGATCTGGAAGCCATGCCCTATGAATAATGGTTTAGGGATCTGAGTATGTTTAGTCTGCAGAAGAGAAGGTTAAGAGGGGACATGATAGCCATGTTTAAATATTTGAAGGGATGTCATGTTGAGGAGGGAGTGGGGCTTGTTTTCTGCTGTTACAGAGACTAGGACAAGGAGCATTGGATTCAAACTGCAGGGAAGGAGATTCCACCTGAACCTCAGGAAGAAATTCCTGATGGTTAGATCTGTCCAGCAGTGGAATGTGCTGCTTTGGAGTGTGATAGAGTCTCCTTCTTTGGAGGTTTTTAAGCAGAGGCTGGATGGCCATCTGTTGGGAATGCTTTGATGTGTGTTCCTGGCATAGCAGGGGTTGGACTGGATGGCCCCTATGGTCTCTATGATTCTATGAGATTTTGGTGGTTAGCTTTTAGAGAAATAAAGGAAATAACTAGTCAAAACATACAATCAAATCTTAAGATAGCCTTGTTATCAATATTTCATAAGGAACAAAATAAGTGGCCAATAATAGAATTAATTTCTATTTTATTAACTGCAGCAAGGCTAAAGATAACTACGAATTGAAAAATAAAGTAAGACACTCACTTAAATGAATGGTATAAAGAGGTATGGGATATAACTATTAATGATAAATTGACTTGTAATATCAAAGTAAAGAGCGGGGAATTAAAAAGAGATATTTTTATAGATATTTGGGGAGAATTTATTGATTATGTGTCAATATAGGGGAAAGGAAGTAAGCCAACTGAAGAATCATTACAATTTTGGAAAGGGAATGGAACTATCTAAAGTGAATGGGTTATATCTCTAATGGTTCCAGTGGTGGGGAGCACTTATTATTTAGTTGTAGAATAGATTAAGTTTAAGAATAAATGGTATAAGCAGTTTGTAAGTTTATGTTTATTATGTATTAGGTATTGTGCTGTGTGTTCTGCAGCGTTATGTATTGTTATGTAGTTTAATTAATTAATAAAAATCATATTAAAAATAAAGAGCTGTCTGGCTGAGAATTCTTAATGTCCCTCCCTAAACTGCAAACCCCAGGATTCCATAGGATGTTGAAAGTAGAATAGTGACACTATAACAGTACAGTAGAGTACAGAAATGGCCTAGGTCACGCTAATAGTGGCTAGTGATTTTTTTTTTTTTTTTTTTTTTGGTATTCTTACATATACATCTTAATGAATAGTTTAATGTAGATTTTCACATGCTGACCGTCTCAGAAAATGGCATCTATAGAATTAATACCACAGATTGGAAACAAGTATCCAATTTAATATGTATCTACATGGGAGTGAAACATATGGAAGTGTCAAAATGCATGGCCTAAAATAAATTCTTAGTTCCAATATGAATAGACCCAAGGAGTTCATGGAATGCTGATTTTTTTAAAAAGTTTCAGGGTTAGAGTGTGTCTACTCAAGCTGGGAATAAAAATTAGATTTAGACCATGACAGATTAAAAGATTCTTTATGGAAGCCCTCCACAACCTTTTGTTCCTGCTGTACTTTTTGACTCCCCCCGTACATGGATTGTGGGCTGTGCTCAGCCTCGAAAATTATCCATTTTATAGTCCTGATCTGATTGATCTTTTGCTTTAGCCCACAGCATCCTCAGTCACTTGCCATGGTCTCAGTCCTCCAGCAGGACCCACCATGACAACTGACTGCCATTTTAAAATTTGCATTACAAATTTGGTTTAATATTACTTTAGCTATTGTCAGACCTTTTGGCAGTGTATAACCCCCTGCCCAAATACGGGAGCCTAGTGATATAGAAGGGGGTCCATTGGTAGACAACACAATGTTTGCTTACCAAAAGACCCATTAAGTATGAAGCTGGCCCAGTTTTTTGTCCTTCTTTTTTATTAAATGGTGACGTTAAAAATATATGAAGTGTGAGAAGAAAATAAAACAAAACCAAATATAATGGCAATTCACCAAAAAGCCTAGAGCTTTTAAGATAAATAAATGTGTTGAAGGAGTTATATGCAGAGTTTGCCTTTAATTTGCCAGTAGTAGAATGCTGCTGTGGATCCCAGAGCATCATCCTACCACTGTTTCCTTATGGATAGCTTCTACATGTCATTATAGTCATTTATCTTACATTACCCAGGCTCTGGTAAACATCCTCTTTTCTTTCCTCTCTTCTAAATCTCTTCATTGATTCCACTATAGCTAAAATGAGTAATGGAGCAGATTACAGAGAAATGGCATCAACAAAGGGAAAATTATTTTTCAAACCATGAAGATGAGTGGCTTCCCTGTCTTTAATTATATCACAAATGCATTCCCAGATTTATTTTTTACGTTGGTTTTGGTTTTACGGAAACGAACATCAGGAAAGCAATGTCATAGGGACACACTGATCATATGAATCAGAATCTAGCAACTTCTAACAACTTCTTCACCTTGACTCATCAATAATTTTCAAATGTCTTCCTCAATAAAAGATGTGTACCTGATGGATAGAGAAGCCATGCCAATTTACCTTTAAAAAAAAGCCTGAACCGGTCGATCTACTCATTGGTGTTGATATGGAGAGAAAAAAAGAAACAAACATGAGAGTCCCTCAGTTGGAAAAACAGTAAGTATTCTACCATGTAATCTGTAAATATTTTATACTTAGAGTGCCTTTTTTCATTAAGAATACACTCTCATTTCCTGACATGGGGAAAATGGATCAGTATCATCACGCTAAGAAAAAAATCTGTTTAAATGTATATTTTGAGTGGCTGCCAGGACTGGATAAAACCCTTGCAGAACAATCGCTATAAAAATCAATAGAGCTCTTTCCAAGGAAGTATATTTCTCATGGCATGTCTGTTCCGCCTGCATTTTAGTGTAGCACTTTCCTGTAGATTTCTCTCCTTTCCTCCTTCTCAAAGCCAGGTCCAGAACTCAAATAATGCAGGTAGCACTACAGGATTCTTTCTTAAATGCAGAAACAACACATGACAATGAACCGTTACATTCAATACTAGGAAATATACAAAGCAGTTTTTCTTTTAGAAAAAAAAATGATAATGGAACATATAATAGGCAGTACCATCTATGCTGTATATGCTTATTTTGAGGTTATTGGGCTAAAAAGGGGGGGAAGATTCATTAATTACTGAATAACTGGCTGATTCACAGGGGTTCTGCAATTACCCCTTAGTCCCCCACCCAGAGATGGATTGTCAGTGATTCAACTGGTCCAAGTCCTCAATACTATGGCTAAAAGAAACATAACATTTCCCTTCTCATGCAGTTCCTTCCTGAATTTCCTTAGTCCTCCATTGCTGGTAGGGGAACTACTGAACTTGCCTGGTAGGTGGAGATGTTCAGAACATTCCTCTCTTCCTGAGCATGCTCATAGAATCTTTAGATTTTTTGGACTTTTTGTTTTGGAAATGGGTCCAAATCTGGCCTTGCCCCTGTCTCTACAGTTTTTCTAACCCACCGTTCTTTTCCTTTCTTACTGCTACTTCTTTTCCTCCACCCCTCAGTCCTCCCCACTTTTTTTCCCCTCTTTCTCTCTACTTTTTCTCTTTTTCACCCCCAATTTTTTTCCTCACTATTTTTTTCTATTTTTTTTTTTCTTCAACCCCAGAGTTTCTTCTGTTTCTTCTTGGTTGTCACCACCCACCTCACAGAATAAGGCATTCTCTCTCTCTGGCCATTTCCACATGGCACTGTTATCTCACAACAACAGTGGGTTGTTTCTGTCAGGGCATTCAGAGTGTGAGTACGATGTGGCCAAGAAAGGTTTTTCTAGGTATAACCGAGGTCATTTATCAGGTAAAGTACCACTGTTTTAGAGAATAATAGCCTTCAGCAGAAGTCAGAATCTCTTCTATGAATACCATGGTCAGAGGGCAAATGATTCTCAGCAGGGCACTGACTGCTTCAATCCTGTTCCTGTAGCTTTGGATGTTTTCCCTGTTGTCCTGGCCTACCCACAATACAGAGCTATTACAACAGCCATTATCGCTTTGTATTCTAAGCACTGAAACCATCAGCACCATCTGGACCCCACTGTCTGTGTTGCAACTCCCATTGTCCACCAGGCTGGGAGGACAATCAACTCACACCTCTTCAGGGAGAGAAATAAGGGTATATAAACCCCTCGGTTTCGAGAAGTCAGATGCAGTCAGATGAAACGCTGGAACCCACTATTATACTCTGAATCCCAATCTGGTCTGCCTTTAGATAGAAGTCTAAGTCACGTTTCACTACTCTTCTGGAATGGTAACTATATAACCCTAAACCCTCAGTCTCTCTCTCCATATCATTTTTCCTCCCTTTTATCAGTTAGCTCTTGTGTGAATGTTTAACGGTGTGTATCTTGTGTGCATGCATGAGTGAATTCCCCTCAATAAAAACACACTTTTAGCTTACTTTTGAATCTTTGGCTGGTTCTTTTCCTGCGGGAACCTGTAAACATTGGTAAGAAAGGTCTCGTTGAGTTACCTCCTCTTGCAAGCCTCCTCTTTGAGCTAATTCATTCCCCACTTTTGCAAGAAGTATCTGGCATTGCGGGGTGGTCCTTATGGCACCTATGTTTTGGGGTAACAGCATCTAGGCATGCTGTCAGTCTGTTTTCCACTCTGCTGATTATTTTGCCTGACTGTTTTATGCTTCTTGGCATGCTGCCAGAAGCCCTAACTTTTATCTTATGTGCTCTTTTGAATCAACAGCACTTATTGTTTTGAGTCAGCCAGACTTCTTTTTCCCTGTTTGAAGCCACTGGCTGCAGCTGGGCATCACTTCCTGATTAGCACTTTGAACATGCTCTGAGGTGCATATCTCACATTACCCTGACAGTTTCTGGTCCAGGAGTCATGCTACTGTATGATGTTGCTGCTATCCGGTGGCTATCCTGTCCCCAAGCATTGCAAAACCACTTTATACTATTTCCAGAAAAAATAAGTTAAGAGGCTCCTTCAGCACTTCAATCCTGTCGGTGGGATCAGTGCAGTGCCATAATAGGATTTGATAGTGTCTTCTGTCATTGCAGATCCAGGAGTGGGGTGCGTGCAGGTGTGCCTTGCTTGTCCTTCCCTCAGTGACTCCCATGGTGTAGCAAGTTTGGAGGTTACAATGTGACTGTGCTAGTACAGCTTACAAAAATCACCCCAATCAATCAGGGCTGGTGAGGCAGGGAAAGGGACTGGCCAAGAACACTGAAGTGCAGAAGGAATACCAGTGGCAATAAAGCTACTCATCCGCTTAAGGTGGAAGGGTACAGAAAAGTGTGTTCCCAACCTGATAGCATTGCTGCTGTGTATGGAAGAGAGTGTTCCTAGCCTGATACCGTCCCACTAATCGCAATGCTGGGATTACAACAAAAGAACATGCTTTGAGGTATAGTTTAGAAAGGGCTTCTCTTTGTCTCTTAGTGGTTGAAATATTTGGCGCCCTCCAGTTGTTGGTGTATGCCATCAAGTCATTTTTGACTTATGGTGAAACTAAGGAGAGCCTATCACAGGGTTTACTTGACAGAATTTGTTCAAAGGGGGGGTTGTCGTTGCCTTCCCTTCAGGCTGAGAGAGTGTGACTTATCCAGGGTCACCCAGTGGGTTTCCATCACTGAGTGGGCTTTTGAAACTTGGTATCCAAAGACAGTGTGGTGTAGTGGTTTGAGTGTTGGACGACAATCCTGGAGACCAGGGTTTGATTCCCCGCTCTGCCACGGAAATCCACTGGGTGACCTTGGATATGTCACACACTCTCAGCCCCAGATAACCCATGATAGGTTCACCTTAGGGTTGCTGTAAGTTGGAAATTACTTGAAGGCACACAAAAACAACTCCGGAGTCATAGTCCAGTGTTCACTTTCAATCTACCTAAGGCCCTCTGGAGAAAGGAAAATTCCAGTCCTGACTGTAACCTCCTCTAGAGGAGATTAGGAAAAACTGCAGATTAATGAATGATGATGATGATACTACATGCTACAGATTGATTTTAATAAACCATAATCAATTTATCCATCTAAAAAATAAAATAACTCCAAAGGTAGACACCACTATGGTTGGCTTATTATCTATACCAACATTCACATTTGTAGACTTTATGGTGTTGGGACCATGATAGACTCTACAGTATGGAAATGTGCTTCTATGTTTTCATCTAACATCTCATCATACCTTCTTTCATCAAAGGATTTCCTTTCTAAATCACTGACTAACTGGTTTCCTTTAAATGTAAGTAAGTCTGCAAAATACAAATGTCTCGCTGTTGACACCTAAGTTTTATAAGACATTTAATGCAGAAAAACAACCACTAATTTGTAGAGGGTTCTTTTTTTTCTTCACTCAGCATCAGAAGCAAAGCAGACACAATAAGACGCAAAAGTTGGCATTTGACTTACAGACTTGCCAATTAAAATTGACTTCTGCTAATCAATGTATTGATTAAAACTCACAGATAACCAATTTATATATTCACAAGACACAAAATGTAATATAAAGAAGCCACTATTTCAATAAATTAAGCCTTAGAGCTACAGGAGAAATTATTTTGATCATGAGGACACCATTGAAAATTCATGTTCTCTCCCAAATTTGCCACCCTTTTAACAGGTAGTGAATTTGTGTGTAAAGTAGGCTGGGTGGCTAGATACCCAAGAAGAAGCAGCTCTGATTAGTACTGTCAACAAATACCAGCTGCTGTAGGCTATATTGCAGACGAAAGAACTGGCAAACCCTGTGAAGTGTTTTGCCTGCTGGAAAGATCACTTCATGTCTGGTAAGTTATGGCACAACCCAAATTTTACTTTCTACCCCAGAATTCTTGTTCACTCCACAGTCTGCTTCCTTTCTTTGAGTGAATCATCCTCAGGGGAAAACATTTGTTTCAGCCCTAGTTATAAATAAACATTCGAAACAGGTAACAAAAAGAAATGCTAGATATCTATCTAAAAAACAACCAAACAAAAAACAGTCAAATACAGCAAAATGAAAACATAAAATAATGAAAGAATAGATATAAAATAAATATAAAAACAGCATCACAGGAACACAGACTGCAAAATAATCCCTACAGCCCCCAAACTCTCTGGGGGAACAGGGGATGTTACATAGTGCTAAAAGACTAGGCAGCCTTCTTCTATGTATGCATCTGCCTATCTTTCAATAGCATGGGTGTGACATATGTGTGGCAACTAAAAAACTAGCAAGTAAATAGTAATGTGCAGGGATAGGATTCTTTACTAATTTCATTTTTGCTGGAAGCAACATCTTCTTCCTGCTTCAAGAAATTTTTCAAAAGATGTGCAGTTTTCAAACACTATTCACATTTCAGGACTTATTTTGTACAAAATTCACACATAGTATTTTTTCAACACAGAACATCATTATATTTCTGTGCACAAATAATATTTTCTGTACAGAATATGCTATTTCCTGTGTAAAATGTCCTATTTCCTGTGTAGAAAATTGTGTTCTCTGAGCTAAGATACCAGGTGTAAATTTTGCAAAAAGCAAGTCCCAGACAGTAAAGATACTATATCCTACACAAATCCAATAACTGTTTTACTTAAAAAGTTACTTCTAATTCATTTGACCTCACAAAAAATCAAGAGCCATCTCCAATTTTCCTGATAATAAGGGGATACACCTAATAAGGACTCACCATTTTCCAAAGAAGAAGAGATGGATATGTAAAATGGCATGGGATAATGTCTGAGATCTGTAAATGAGATAATTAGATGGAAGTAAGTATGTGTGTGTGTGTCTGTGTCTGTTTAACTAAGGCCCTTTCCGCACCTTGCCTTTGCACAGAGACATCCAGTGTGGGTCCCAGCATCATCTCTGCTAGGAGGGGAGTGCAACACGAGCACTCTCCTTCACACCAACTGCCTCCATTTTCCAGGAAATATGATGGGCATGCCTCTTCCTGCCACAACGCAGCCAGGTAGTTTTCCAGGCTGCACTGGGGCAGGAAGTGCAGCCATTGTGCTTCCAGGAGTTCCACAAGCAAGGTAAATGCACATTGGGGGCACAATTGCCAGTCATTGATGGGGAAAACACATCAATGATTTTGCAGTGCAATCATTCCACCTGGGGACAGAAGGAGGACAGGACTGTGATGATGTTGTGCATAAGCATCATCATAGATCCAAACTTGTCCTGTCCCTATGGCAGTTTGGGAGGGTGGAGTGGAAAGGGTTAAGTTATTTCCATGCTTCCTGTCGTCAATGCCTCCAGTGGACTTTAAGAATTAATTTCGTTGCCAATATAAGAACATATGTCTGTGTTTCATGAGTCTGGAGGTTTAAGAGACAGGTCTCAGTGGGAATGCTGCAAATTAAAAGCTACCTGTATACAAATTAGGACTCTTGTGTCACAAATTACAAAATGCAACCATAGCCTTTGCAAGTTGTGACTGATCTGTAACAGCCGGTGCCTTTGAGAGGAATGTTTCTGGTGCTTGTTGAGGCAGAATGCACAGACCTGCATCCTTTTTATTTAGGGGAGGCTTTTTTTAAAAAAAAAGTGTTTGTTTTGTTGTTTGATGCCAGTCCATCAGGGGATATCTTTACAGAAAAGCTCAGACAGATTAAGTAGAACAAAAGGCTCAGGAAGTTGGGCTGTGTTGAAAGACTCAAGGGCAGTGTAGGTCAACAGTAACACCTAAATATAAGCAAGCCTTTGAACAATGCTTGGTAATTGCCTGGTCATGGTGTGCTTTGTTTTATGGATACATGTGTCTCCATTCCTACATGTGACCAGAGATGTAGCATAAAGAAATGAGCAATCTGTTTATGTTAAGGATTAAATTTGTGCTTTTCTTTGTCAGGACTCTACAAGAGAAAAAATCCAGTATCTCTGGGAGACATATTTAAACCAAGCAAAGTAAGATCAAAATTAAGTTTGTAATGATCTAAACACTGATATACCAAGAAGCTCCTTTAGGAAGACTGCATAAATTGGAGATTTGATAGCAAATATTAAGTAGGTGACAGTTCTACTCAAAACCAAGATCCACTGAATTCAGTGTGACTTATTCCCAAGTAGGGTTGCCAGAGCAAAAACTGGAGACAACTCCTATATTTTTAATGGGCATATAGAAGAGGGAATTTCAGAAGGTATTGCCTGTCATGCAACCGGATAACAAGCAATGCCTTCTGAAATTTCCTATTCTATACAACCATTAAAAGTGCAAGAGCCTTCTTTGGTTTTCACTCTGGCAACTGTACTCCCTGGTAAGCATGCATGAGATTACAGTCAAATGAATCCCTCTGGGCCAAAAGTAGTTTTGTGCAAGTGGACTTCAGTTCGTACTTTGAGACTTTTCTCAGCACTCCTCCCAACTCAGTCTGCATGCATCCTCCAAAATCTTCCAGCAGACAAGGGTGTGCTCTGAACAGTTCAGTTCAATTCAGATCTCAGTTCAGTGGTCCTGGCGGTGGGCGGGGAGCTTTTTTTCAGGCTAATTCAGAGATAATCCAACTCAATTCAGGTATGATTGGTTCAGAATAAGAATGCAAATCTGCACTCAAGGATGAACCATTTCAGAAGTTTTCTCCTTACTAGGTGAGACTGTAAGATTTTTTTCCCCCGCAATTTAGTGATTTTTCACATTCTGCACCCGTGGACTGACACTGACGAGCACTCTCGCTCGCTCTCCCCCCCCATATATGTGTGTGTGTGTGTGTGATTTATTTTTCTTTCCTATTATGTTGTATTTGAAATGTTAGTGGTGTTTATGAAAACTACTTTGGTTTTCTACACTAGTCAACTCCCCCACCCCCTCTTTTTTGGTATGGCTGCTAACAGACAAAAGTGCTGGTCTTGTCTCTATTGTGCAAATCAAGAAACATAGAAGCAGTTGCTTCTTCCTCCTCTTTATAAACAGCTTTGCAGTCTGCCATATTACTGGCTGAAATTTTGGTTCCTTGGTGATTCAGATTCTATCTAAGAATCTAAGATTCAGTAAGAAATTATGTGGCATTTCCCAAGTAGTGTATTTGTTCTCATTGTGCTACTGTGATTCCATTTATGGTGACATCCTTCAAATGATGGTGGTGGTGGCGATGATTTTGATTACTATGATTGAATGAATGGTATTAAATTTATAATTGTTATTTGTCCCATGTCAGGGAATCAAGACTGCAAAGGTTCAGATAAAGATAGATAGCATTGTTTGTGGACGAACTACCTAGACAATTGGAGAGGGATCCAAAAACATGTGATTACCTCACTAGTTATTTGTATGGAGAGTTCACGTATTGCTTAGAGATGACAGGTTAGGCAATGTGCAGAATTTTGGATAGATCTTTTTCCTGGAAGGGAGCCTTCAAAAGGAATTAATTTGCTTCCCCTTCCCCCACTTTCCATGAGTTTAGGGGATGAGAACTTGTATGGAAATACAAAGTGTGGAATCTTAGTTTTAAAATTTATTGGTTACAGATACAGTTTGAAAGGACCAAAATTAATTGTCATTACAACTGCAATTTTTAAGAAGTCATTCTTTATTTTAATGTGTATTGAAAAGGTAACAACTATGGATATTTTTTTTTATTTTTTTTTTGTGATGAGGAAACTGAATGCTACTAGCCATTGGACTTCAGTACAAAACACATCTAAGGTGTCCTAAAACAATCTTTAAAAAAATGTGCACATAACAGATGTTTTAAATAAACTTTTCCATAGAATTAGTTAAAGAATAGTACAGATAGGCCGACTCCATCCCATCTCCAGTTACTGATAGCATGGAACAATGTACAGAAGTATTTTAAAACTTGAAAAATTACACTTAAAATGCAACATTTAAAACACAGTGATTTTCCATCTCTGAAGAATCAGTTGCTTAAAAAGCGTTTTGGACAAGGAAAGTTTTTTTTTTCCTCATCTTGATGCTAGCATTTGTATTAAGCAGGCATTCTGCTGTGGAACTTGAAGGCATGTCTATGTTGTACTGCAGAAAATAGCTCGTAACATGTGGAAAGGCAGGCAGCAATGACACTTCCCTGCTGAGAGATTTTGGGGGTGTATTGACATGCACAATTATAGCACTTTGATATCTGTTTAATGCAATCCTGGGATTTGTCATTTCATGAGGTATTTAGAATTCTCTGCCAGAGAACTCTTATGCTATAGTTTAGGGGATGAAATTAGGGAAATTCCAAACTACAAATCTTAGAATATTACAGAATAGATCTACAGCAGTTAAACTAATATCAAACAGCTATATTGTGTAGTGTGGATACAGCCCAGATGTCTGAAGAATCATTGACAGCAGTATCCCTGCTGACTTCCATACACAGAGCTGGATGCTGAAATTGTCAAAAAGGTTCTTTCCTCGTACTTTCCTGATGGTTTATTAGTATCCACTTACTCTACCCCTTATTCAGTTTTCCTGCAAGGCTTCTGTCAAGTGACTCTGAAAGAGGTCCTTTAGTCCCACCCATAATTTTTAAAAATGTGCAGAAGCTTTCCTATTTTTGAAATAAATTTATTTTAAGGTAACAGAACCAATACACAATGTAAACCTATGCACTGGAAGAAGTTAGTACCAATACTTTCAGGAAAGACAACAATGCTTGGTAAGATGGAAGGAAGTAAGAAAAATAGAAGACTGAAATACAGGCGGATAGGCTTGATTAAAGAAACTAAAGCCTCAGCTTGCAAGGCCTGATCAGGGCTAGTGATAACAGGGGGTCTGTGAGTTCTCTAATTCGTAGGGTTGCCATAAATTGAAGTCAATTTGGCAGCAATTAACAACAAAACCAATTCTTTCAATGAGGCTCATTTCTTGGTAAGATAAATAGAAGAGTGATTCCTTCACAGGCACAGGAGAAGCCAGCACTTGAATGATGTGGTATTCCTCCACCACCATTTAATGAGAACTAATGATGAAAGCAATGGGGAAAAAGGCACTATGACATCACCATTTAGTATGAACTAATAATAAAAGTAATGAGGAAAGGGGCTCTGTGACATCCCCAAATGTTTTACATTCTCCTTGATACATTACAGTAGCATTTTGCCTTCATTACTAAGAATAGGAATTGAATATAAGTAACTTTCTTGTAATGAGTTATTACCGAGCTTTGTGACAATGGAATGTATCACCAAAGTATCCCTATGCAAGAGAACAGCAAAATTCAGAATAGGTGTGGGGTTGATGGAGTTGTCAATGAAAAACATTTGAAGAAAAGAGCAAAATAATGATAATGCTGTGATATTGAATGTGGAGCACCCAATAACAAAGAGAAAAAGACTACTTGAAGAGCCAACATTTTTCAAGCAATCATTTGATTCAGTATTTGTCATGCCCTGCCCCAGAGAACCTGAGAGAGAGGAGGAGAGTTCTGATTCAGAGGCAGAGAATAGCCCAGAGGAACAGAACAACCAGCAGGAGCCAGAGGAAGAATCAGCACAGGTACCTACCTTGGCAGAATGCTGGCAAGAGAAAGAAGGACTCAGGTGTTCAGTATACCAAATGACTATAGACTATAAATAAGAAGCATCTTGTCAGCATCAGAGACCCAGGCAGCAACACAGCCCAGAGAAGGGAGTGGGAGAGCTAGCAGAGTCATGCCAGGAGGAGTCAAGGAAGCACTTACTCAAAGGAAGCCCATTTACCTAAGCCAGAGCAACAAGCAAAACCATAGTCAGAGTTCTAAAAGCCAGGGGTCTGGAGCCAAGAGATCAATCCAAGGTATCAGGAGCCAGGTGCTGAAAGCAAGGAGAGGACCTGTAGAAAGTTTACCACAAACAAAGGAAAGCTTCCTGGTAGGCAGTTATATAGCCCAAGACACAGGTGTGGTTAGTCACTGCTTCTTGAACTTAATCTAGGAAGCCTCCCTTTGCTCAGCTCGCTTGAGTCTCCACCTTGTTTGTGGGCTGATTGACACAGGCTCCAAAGCATCTTCAGAATCAGATCCCTGTTGCCCTAAAGGAACAGGCAGAGGAACGTCCGTGCCTGCTTGGTCCATGGCAGCAGGAGGAGCTCTTGAGCTGCAGGACTCATCTCCAGCCAGAGCCACAGGGACCAACAGCTGCTGCTCGTCATCTCCACCCTGAGCAACAAGGACCAACAGCTGCTGCTCATCAGCAGCAGCTCTGACAGGGGCTTCAGTTATCACACATCTGGTATTTCTTACCAGAGTCGAAAACTGCTGTTCTTAATGGTTGAAACCTCACATCTGTCTCTTGCTTCGTTGCCAAGAACTCTGTCTCCAGTTGGACCTTCACCTGCCATGTGATGACAATTCTAGTTTGCCCTTTGGATTGCTCCATGCTGGGGCAAAATGACTTTTGGCTCTAATTCAGCCTGGACTTGAACTGCTGTCCCACTCTCTCTGCTGTGAGTAGGAGCCCTGCTCCCACAGCCTGCTAATTGCTATTAGCTCTTGAGGCCCCTGCCCAGTTGCCTTGCTTGTCTGATACATGACAATACTGTCCCTGGTCCTATGGCTTCCACAAAAACTGTTTAATGTTCCTGATACTAGGAGAGAAAGTAGCTCCCACTCACAGAACTATGTGTCTCCTCTCCTCTCAAAATACACAAACACATGTATATTTTTCTGAAAGGGAAAGCTTGTACAGTGGCCCCTCAACTTTCACAAGAGTTCAGGGTGCAAAACTCTCCTGAAAGTGGAGAAATGTCAAATAACTCCCCCCATGTTCCCCCTCCCATTCCTGTCTGGGGCTCCCCACTTCATTCTCTTGCATTTTGCCTTGGCGGGCGTTCTCTGTGCTGGGCCAAAATGCATGCGAATGGGAAGGGGACTTCCAGAGGGGACAAAAAGATGGTTGTGTGTGCGCCTTCCCTCCATTCGTTTGCATTTTGCCATGGCCCAAGTTCTCTTTGTTCAGCAAGATGCATGGAAATGGGAGGGGGGGAGCTGTGGATGGTAAAATGAAGGTTTGCAGGAGCCTTTCCGCCCATTCCCTTGGCTTTTGCCTTTTCCTGAGTCCTCCAAGCTGGGGCAAAATGCAGGGGATTGGGAGAGGGAGCTCCAGGGGTGGGGGAAAGAAGGCTTGTGCAGGCCTTCCCCCCAATTCCCTTGCTTTTTTTTTTCTCAGCATGGTTACCTTTCTTCTCCATGCCTAGCAAAACGCAAGGGAATGGGAGTAGGAAAATGAGGGGGAAGGCATGTGCACTCACAAATAATCAAATTTGCAAAGATCAATCCCACGAATGTAGAGGGAGAACTATAGAATTTTTATATTTAGGACATCTAGTCACTGCTGTTCAGCCTTCTGCTGAACAGGTCAAGTGTAGTTGTCAGGTAGCCCACCATATTTCAGTTATGGGATATGTAGTAGGAGTTAATTAGCAGCTTGCTTGTAATAAGGTATGAGAACCAGAGACCGTTAGATAAACAAAGCTCGGAATGTAGTGATAAGCGCTGCCAGGCTGAAACCAGAACTCCAAGGTCTCTTGTGGGTGGGATGAGAAACTCTTTGCTTTTAATGTTTTGGATTTTGCTGATTGCCTCCAGTTCACTCACTGAAGTCCTGTACTATGTATGTCACTCCTAATATATAGTGTATTTGCACTGTTACATTTGTGTGTGTGAATTCAGTTCCTGACAGTAGTATCTGATCTTACTAGGTTAATACTTGATATGTCCCATATTTGAGGACTATATAGTTAGCAGAACTGTGTATCCCTTGAATCCAAATCATTAGCAAAGCTTAGATTCTGCTTAGAGTCTGCTTTCAACACCCACATCTCTTGAATCTCTCTGAATCGGCCCAGCTTACTAGAGCACTCAGCCAAGTGCTAAGCATACCCCTAGTTTTAGAGTTCCTTGACACACAAATAGAGTTCATCTACTTAAAACTGTAATAAAATCCAGGAATGAAACAGAAGACAGGTAGATATGGTTCCTCCTGCATGTGAAAGGTTAAAACACATGCAAAAAACAAAGCAAAACGAGGGAAGTAATACCTTCTTTTCTTTTTTAAAAAATGCTTGGAACAACTTTTTTCTAGTATTCAGTTTATTGCCTCTGGAGGAAGAAGAAAGAATTTAAGGCTGCAATTGTACTGTGCACTGAACTTAGCTCCACTTATTTCTGAGTAAAGTTGTATGACACCAAAGGTCCCTCTTATCCAGGAATCCATTTGCACCAATGGACAGAATGATTCATCTGGGAAGTCAAAAGGAAGAAAGAACATTTTTCCTTGGTGTTCATTTGTGATATTGTACTTTCAGAAATATCTTGTTGCTAATATGGCAGTTCACTTTCTAACAGAGGATCTAAGTTCCTGGCCATCACAACATTTTGTAACAGTGAATTCCCATACAAAGAAACAGAAAACTTAGGCTATTGCCAGGTGCTGTGAGAGACAGAGGGCAAAGGACCAATAGATAAAAGCCATTTTTAAATAAGGAAATACATTTTTAAAAGATCTGACAGAGAATTTAACAATAGCAAATATGAAACAGGTGTGGCGAGCAAAGAAAAACTACAATGAATTACATTTTTCAACAGTGTTACTGTCAGAGGTATGGTGGATCAAAACATGAAAACATAAAATCATTCATGTTTGACCTCCCCCCACAAATGACTCTTTTTTCTCCTTACATTCTCTAGCCGTCATTGTCAGTGTTCCATAATGCTTCCAGACTGCTTTTAAGTTGTCAGCAGATGTTAAAAAGAGAAGTGCAACCCCCTGCATATTGTTGCTGGCTTTGGAGGTGATGTTTGTCGTTAATGGGGAATAACATCATGCAGCAAAATTGACAAGAGGTGCCATACTGTGATTCCATATGGCATAATATTCTGAATTGGAAAAAGATTAGACTAGTTTTCTGACTTGATAATGTACTGTTTACCTATTTTTGAAATGTGTTTATGTGTAAGTAGCAAATCTACAAGAAACACAGCACTTTTTATGTTAAACAGATAGAAGATTCCCAAGGCTCAGGTTCATATAATAAGAATCTATTTGCTAAATGGGTCCAAATCCAACATCATCAGAGCAGCATGACCTTTGCTTCAGCTTGGGCCCAATCCATATCGGCTTCTATGGCTACACAGACATAACCTGGGCAGATTGAAAAGTGTTCCTCTTTCCTATGTCATGTCCTAACAGGGATGTAAATCTTCTGTTATACCATTCTTGCATACAATATCAAATAATTTTGAAAATTTTCTGATCACTGAGATTATGAGAATACTTGAACATTTGGGTGACTTTTTTTTTCATTTTAGAACCTTTTTTTTAAAAAAAAAATCATTTGCAATAAAAATCCCTGTTTGAGCATACAAAATTAGAAAACAGTGTGGATTTTTTTTTTACAAAATGCATAATTTTGTATGCAAAAAACACAAGTATTTTTTTGCAAATGATTTTTGGTATGAAATATCATGTGAATGTTCACCCCTTTCTCAACCAGGGTCTGAACAAGCTCAGATAGACTTTCTCAGGAGGATGAGAAAAAATTGCAAATACTCTTTAGCTCCTAAAGCTTTGGAGATACTGAAGGAGGAAGATACTAATATGATATACTCTTATATGTATCACATATATCATATACTTGACAAAGGATGAGTTTGAACCATTTCCTCCATCTTTTGAGTAAGATCAATTAGACCACATTGCATTCCACAAGTGATATTATTATATTTATGTTTATGTGTGCAACGAAAATTCAATATTGAAATAGAATTAAATTATTACCTATATTAAAGTAATGCAAAGTGTACACCTTAAAAAGGTTTTTTCTAAAAAAACAAAACACAGTTAAAACAGTACAGTTTAAAACGATATAGCACCCCTGCACAGCTCTCCTCTTAAGAGGGGTCAGTACTAAAAACCTGTCTTTACCTGCCAACCAAAGGACAGCAAGGAGGGGGCCATTCTATCCCCTCTCATGGGGGAGTTCCAAAGTCTAGTGGCAACCACTAAGAAGCTCCTATCTCATGTTCACACCAACAGTAATTTTGAAGGTGGTGTGATTAAAAAAAGGGCCTCTCCTGTGGATCTCAGGGTCCAGACAATTATTTATGTGCTTCTAGAGGCCAACTAGATTCTCAATCCTTATGCAGGGCATATGTAATAAAGGAAAAACAAGTGACATTAAACGTGCCTGTATATGACTGCCCCTTCACAAACAAGATTTGGCAAGTACATTTTCTTATTCAGGGCAATATCTAAAACCTTTTCGAAATTAGT
Organism: Cyclura pinguis; assembly: GCA_030412105.1. Classification (NCBI taxonomy): domain Eukaryota; kingdom Metazoa; phylum Chordata; class Lepidosauria; order Squamata; family Iguanidae; genus Cyclura; species Cyclura pinguis. The sequence continues at coordinate 167,390,740 of CM059602.1, forward strand.
ATCTATTGATGTAGTCAAATGTTCTAAGAATTCTAAGAAGACTCAATAAGTAGTCTTGTTTCTAATAAAGAGATAGAAGGAACTGCCTTATATTGGCCCTTTTCACATGTGGGGGGGGGGAACGGGAGAAAACACCCAAAAACGGAGCTTACCTGAAACCAGGTAAGTCCGTCACCACATGAAGCAGCGCGAGCTCGCTGCTCCGCAGTCCTCCGGCGTCCCAAATGGCGGCTTCCGGTTGGTGGAGGCTCTCCACCAACTGGAGAAGCTCGCCAGCTGGAAGCCCCCCCCCCCCGGCAGATCTGTAGGCACGCACTTGCGCGCACCTGCAAATCCACTTCAGAGCCGGGCGACGGAGCCGCACGGGGCTGCACGCACCGTGCTTTTTAAAAACCTCAAAAAAGAGGTTTTTAAAAAACACGCAGAGCAACTAGTTCCGGCTGCTCCTGAGTGGATTCTGGTGTGGAACTACAAAAAGTAGTCCACACCAGTCCACTCTATGGTATAGAAGACCTCCATGAGAGGTCGCTTTGCACCATTTCAGAAGCCCGGTATGGAAATGGCCATTGTTTCATATTGTCTAGTTCTGGCTACTGTTACTTAGATAAACCAAATAGACACTCTTTGTTTTAGAGGTTCATTTATTCCAGAGGAACTTTGTGACCTTCATGATCTTTTTCTTCCTCAGATACCTTATGAATACAACAGATTCCAAAAATAGTTTGGGAAGGGAAGAATTTGGGAAGGGAATATGGGAAGGGAAGAATTTTGGAAGCAAAGAAACATCAGCAGTCATCTTTGTCCAAGAGTATTGATTCCTGGAGAGAAGATGACTTCCTTCTCTTGTGCAAATGTCTTGCTGAATCACTGCATAGGCCTGGATCTTGTCTTTCCAGATGAAATAATTGTCTTTGAGATCCCTCCAAAATCTGGCATTTGGGCCAAAGAAGCTTGCTATCCTATTTTCCTTCTTTACAGTCCCAGCTGTGGCTTAGAGGACCTTAATTAGTTTGCCCTCCTTTTGTTTTTATTGCTATAATGTTCCCTATCTTCTTCCCAGGATGAGTGAGCAGGACAAAAGAGAAACAACTGTTATCATCCTTAATATCTATCTTTCAGCATGCATTTTCCCAGTTCATGGGAGCTGTCCTTCCATCCTCTCTTCTCTTTCTCTAGTGTGTATGGATTATAAAAATTATTATATTAGTCTCACTTTTTAAACCTTTTCTTTCCCTTTGATGGTATGATGGTGATGAAGATGGGAGACCCAGATAAACTTAGGCAAATGAGCTAAAGCCTATCGCTGTACTCATTGTCTAAGAAAAGTAAAGCCATAGAAAACATATGGCACAAGAATAATTTTGGTGGCAGAGTAAAGGAACAAAACCAGACTTCTGATATATCTGATTAGAATGTCATTTGGTTGTATGGGTCCTATATTGTTTACAGGCAGCTGGTAATATGCAGATCACTGGAGAATACATCCTATTTACATCCAATCAAGGAAAGACAAGAAAAAAATTACATCCTACTTCTAGAAGTAATAGAGCATGACTAGAATCATTTTTAGAGATTGTTGCAGAATCCACAACTTTGCCACATTCCATGTCTTTTCTGAGGTGGTGCATCAGTTAAGTAGAGTTGTCCTCAGAAAAGTAAAGAATCAGTTAATTCCAGACTTTTTGGAGAGTTATTTCCATTGATATTCCAGTTATTGTGTTGATGCCCTTGCTAACATGTGAAACATCATCACAATTGTTTTCAAGAGCCATCAGCTACCATTTCATTGCTATAGACTTCTCTTCCATACCAATATATTTGGCAGATATAATAAGATAATAAGCATCAGGAGTCATAGATGAAGTTCAAAAATTTTTTAAAAAATTATATGGCAGAAACAGTGGCACACAAATGAGGTTTGTTTGTTTGTTTCTGCAATCCTCCTCAATGAACAGGCTGATGAAACTAGTGTGCTTCCACCTGGATATTATAATGAAAACAAACACTTAACAATGCAAATGTGTGCTTCCCAAGCTAAGAACTTCAGTAAAAAGAGGCAACACATTTTACAGCAGACATCACTGCTAGAACAACACTACTGATATTTATAATCATTCTTCTGCTACAAGATCTTTTCTAAGAGCTGATTGATAGCAATGACCTTAATAGTCTCCATCTCTCTACTTCCACAGTAAGCATAAAATAGAGTCATTTGTTTTCAGATGCTCTCACTTTCCCTTCTTTTTTCTTATTTATTTATTTTTTTAACATCAGAAATATTACCCTTGTTCAGCTTACTTGGTTGCTATTCCGGATAATTTTGCAATGCAAATCTAGGGACAGGTAGTAACCATAAGGACAGAATAGCATTCTGCCCCCTAAAACTGTGATTGAATCACAGGGAAGGCACTAGAAATATTTTATAGTGGGCCAAGGATTTGCTCCCCTCTTGGCCATTCTAGAAATAAATGGCTTCCAGCAAAGGAAGCAAATGGTGTTTGCTTCTCCTTCCTGCATCACAGTCCTTGGGAGTTTATTACATCCTATAGTAATGCCAGTACTATCTTAGAGCCATTGTCAACCAGCATGCCTTAGGGATAAAGCTGGTGATCTTGCCTTGTTTCATCCTCAAAAGGAACATGAGACAAGTTAAACATTTTTTTTCTCTATGTGAGTTGTCAGTAGAATGTAGACTGGTAACCTTGGTGAAAACGTGTATTTCATTGCAAGTAGATTATTTGGATTTTTATAAAACCATAGTGTGGACAAAACACCACCACCAAAATTTGATATCTCATTAGTCATCCCTCCATATCCACAGATTCTGTATCCATGGATTCAAACAACCACAGCTTGAAAATATTTTTTTAAAAAAAAGTTTTCAAAAAATAAACCTTTTCAGTTGTTCACCCTTTTATAAAGGGACACCATTTTCCATGGATTTTGATATCTATCGGAGATCCTGGAAGCAAACCCCAGCAGATGCTGTGGAATGAGGGCCCACTGAATCTCACTGGAGGTGAGATCACTCAGAGGCATGGAGGAATTTCCATATTATTGACTTGTTTTGCCAAGATGGCCAGTCTTGATTAGAATTTTGATCCTGGTAAGATTTTTTCACATCTCCACTTATGGTTTTTGATGTGGAAAAAAGCAGTTAAATTTCTACATCTGAACCACTGGCATAAACTGCAGTACACTAAATGAATTCCAGCAATTCCTCATGCCATAAAGGATCAGAAAGGATCATTACATGCCTGCCTTCTTAGAATTATAGAATCATAGCTTTGGAAGAGACCACAGCAACCGTCCAGTCCAACCCCCTGCTATTCAGGAACACACATCAAAGCATTCCCAACAGATGGCCATCCAGCCTCTGCTTAAAAACCTCCAAAGAAGAAGACTCTGAGGCAGCATATTCCACTGCCAGACAGATCTGACAGTCAGGAAATTCTTCCTGAGGTTCAGGTGGAATCTCCTTTCCTGCACCTTGAATCCATTGCTGCCTGTCCTAGACCCTTTCTGCACCTTACCTTTTCACTTAGGTGGGGGTCAGAGCTCGCGCGAGAAGCCTTCGGAGGAACGCTTTCGTGTCCCTGCTGCTTGGACTCCGCAGCAGCTTCCTGATTGCACGAGCGCCCCACCCGCATCCTGTCCCTTCCTTCCGCAGTGCAGCCTGGGAGCTGCAGGCTGCGCTGGGGCAGGAAGCGCGACCGGCCCAGCTCCAGAGGCTCTGCAGGGCAGGTAAGTTTGCCCCAGGCCCCTGACCGGTGCGCGAGCAAGCACCATTTTCGGCTAAAAGCCGAAAATAAAAAGGTGCGTATGCCCTGAGCTTCATGCTCTTGAGCATCGCTTAAATGTGAATGTGTCATGCAGACCACTCCTCACATTTACGCAATGCTCAAGGGGCCCTTTCGCTTCCAAAACGCCATGCAAAAAGGACCCTAGTCTCTGGAGCAGTGGAAAACAAGCTCGCTTGCTCCTCGACTTGCCATCCCTTCACATATTCAAACATGGCTATCATATCCCCTCTTAATCTTCTCTTCTGCAGACTAAACATACCCAGCTCCTAAGCTGTTCCTCATAAGGCAAGGCTTCCAGGCTCTTCACCGTTTTGGTCGCCCTCCTCTGGACACATTCCAGCTTGTCAATATCCTTCTTGAATTAGGTGCCCAGAACTGGACACAATATTCAAGATGAGGTCTAACCAATGCAGAATGGAGGGGTACCATTACCTCCCTTGATCTAGACACCATACTCCTATTGATGCAACCAAGAATTGCATTGGCTTTCTTGGTTTCCGCATCACACTGCTGACTCATGTTCAGCTTGAGATCTACCAAGACTCCTAGATCCCTTTCACACATACTGCTATCCAGCCACACCTCCCTCATCCTATATTTGTACATTCCATTTTTTCTGCCTAAATGTAGGACCTTACATTTGTCTCTGTTGAAATGCATTTTGTTAGCTTTGGCCCAGTTCTCCAATCTGTCAAGGTCATTTTGAAATTTCATCCTGCCCTCTGGGGTATTAGCAATCCCTCCCAATTTGGTGTCATCTGCAAATTTGATCAGCATGCCCTCTACTGCTTCATCCAAGTCATTGTTGAAAATGTTGAATATCACTGGGCCCATGACAGAACCCTGTGGCACCCCACTAGTCACTTGTCTCCACTTCTCTTGACTTGGACAGTTTTATTATAGTCTTGCCTAGCACTCCGGCTTTCCCATTAATATAGTGAAGAGGTGACGCTTATCAGCCCTTCACCACATCAGTTCAGAAACAGTCAATTTTGCCCTGGTACACTTCCCAGAAGCCCTTTGATATGATAAAAGTTTCAGAAAAACATCTTGTTCCATATGCTAGAAAGGGCATTTTGGTGCACACAATAGAGTCATTGAGACCTGCTTTTGCAACCTTGGAAGAAAGGAATATTGTTATTTTTGATCATGATCCTGAAGGCCATATACAGCACCAGAGGGGAGCTGCACACAGGTACACACCTGTATCAGAAAACACATTCTGCCTTGCCACATACATCTTCATCCACACAGAGATAAAGAAGTTTGAATATCACCTTTCTTCCTGCCAATGGCTTGTTGGAGATGGGTGGGCAAACAAAAGTGAAAGTGGCTTCCATGTCATCACCCAAATACTCTTCTTCTATTAGCAATGGGAAAACAAACATCAGAAAATGCTATTCAGAAAATCCTGTTTCCTGTGCAGGATATACTGTTTTCGTCACAAAAATGTGCTAAGTTTGTGCAGAATGCATTCTGAACTGCAAAATTTCTTGTCAGCATCAGTATTTCTCAATGCACAAGAAAAAAATTTTTCAAAGGTTTTTTGTTTTGTTTTGTTTTTTTGAAGCATATCTTTGAATATTCTTTCCATCCTTATTCAGGAGTCTATATTCATGTTTCCTCTCTAGTACCAAATGTAGAAATAGATGTTATATGTTACTTAACTTTGTTTTTCAACTTTCGTTGAAACAGGGACAAGAAGAAATTTTTTCACATTAGAAATTAGGAGTTAAATATAATATTGTATTGAAGAAGCAAATGGTAAAACCAATGCTTTTTGTCAAAAATCGAAAAAGAAATCAACTAAAATAAATATTTTTTTCATTTAAAAAAATCTGTGTTAGGCCCTTTCCACATGACACACCCAACTTGCCATGAGTACTGGAGAAGGACAGGGCCTGGATGATGCTTATGTACGATGTCATCTTAGACTCATCCTTCTCCCATCCCCAGGCGGTGATATTGTGCTGCAAATCATTGATGGGTTTTGCCCATTCATGACCAGCGATCAAGCCACCATCCCACCATGTGCCCACACTTACCTAGCTTGCAGAGGTCCTGGAAGTGCAATAGCTGCGCTTCCTGCCCCAGTGCAGCCTGGGATAGTACTCAGCTGTGCAGTGGCAGGAAAAGGCATGGCTATTGCACTTCCTGGGTCCCATAGGCAGCCAGCACAGAGGGGAGCGCTCCATCACACTCCTCTCCCAGGAGAGCTGCTGCTGCCCTCATCACCGGATGCCATCAGGACAGAGGTAAGCTGTGGAAAGGGCCTTAGAATCTTGAATATGTACAAAATGGATACCAAGATCCTACAAGAAATTGTTGCCTTTGTTCCTATAATGAAGGGGAAAATAAGTGATATTATTAACTATTACCTAAAAACACATGCAAAGGGAACTACAAAGTCTCTCTGTGTATTTCAGGGAGTGAAATTTATTCCACCTGCCCCTCATGACCCTGAGTTGTTTCCAGGTGATTTTTTAATGTTATTGGAGTGCAGTGGCTGAAAGGGGCCCTGTTTAATGCTGAGAGAGAGGAAAGCTCTGCTATTATGCTGACATGGAGGTCTGGGAAGGCACTGCCTGCCAGCTAATGACAGTACTATGGCGATCTCTTAGAACTCCCCTGGCCGGTCAGTGGCTATTGGGAGTGTGGAACTGTACTAGTACTCTCATTCGGATGGGTAGGAACAATAATGTTCCTATGAAGGACAGAGTATGTGTTTGCAACTCTGTTTCAATAGAAGATTTAATTCATGTTTTGGTTGAGTGCCCTGTTTATAATGATCTTAGGAGCAAGTATATTTTTCCTTTGTTGAAGTCTTTTAAGGGAAATTCTTCTTCTGTGAAGGTTTGTTTTCTGCTGTCTGATACTGTGAAATATGTGTCTTTTAGAAAGTCTAAATTTCTTGTTAGGGCCTTACAATTATGTGCTATAAAGAACAAGGGGGGTATGGAAAGTGATATATTTATTGTTGGTTATATTTGTAAATTGGTTGGATTATCCTTTCTCATGGCTGCTAAAATGCAATAAACTTGACTTGACTTGATGTATTTAAGACTAACAATAGGATTCAGACTTACCTATATGTGTGTGAGATGGACAGTGTACATATCCTTCTGCATATCTATCCATCTATCTATCCATCTGTCTCATGTGTTATATGAATAGAGTATTTAGCATGACTACACATATTCTCGGGGGTGGGGGCTGTGTCTGATTAAACATTTCCATGAAGCATCAAAATCTCCCATATAAAACTCTCCAGTCAGGGTGTAAATAAGAAGTGGGACTCACGTTGTTCAGCTGTAACTCCCAGCAGCCCTAGCCCATCTAGTCAACCATGAGAAATGCTCAGAATGGCACTCCCACAACATTTGAGGGGCCACATGATTTCCACCCCTCAAAGAAATATTCACTTATTTTGTTTCCACGCACAATGCAAAATGTTAAAAGTTCTCCTTCCTGAGAAAGATTTGGGGTTATTTGTGCAATTTTTACTTATATTTAACATTGATAACTTTTTAGTGAAAACTTTGCGAAGAGTGTTACACATTTTTGCATAGGGAATGTATCCTGTGCAAAATACAACAGTTTTGTAGGAACACTCAGAAAAATCTTCACCATTTTTTTTCAGATTTTCACTAAACCACTCCCCCCAAAAAAAAAAAATGCAAGGGGAGAAAAAAAAATATGGCAGTTGACTTTTTTTAAAATAGGAGGAAAAAAGGAAGAATATTTTCCACAATTTTCAACAAAGATCAAACTCATTAAACTGCCACCTCCAGGCCAAACAAGTTATTCAGTCTCAGAGGTCTTATGCACCTTAAAAATAGCACAGGTCCACTGAAATACAAGCAGATATTGATATTCATGTGAACACTGTAGTTCCCTCACACATGTACAGAGAGTGAGAGAGAGAGAGAGAGAGAGAGAGAAGCATTAAACATGGGGGAGGCTTAAGATGCTCCCTCATAATATGCTCCAAACAGTCCAGTGATAAGTAATGGATATACTCAGTGCCTGCAGGATACTGAATGGGTGGGTGGAAGCCAACTAAACAGTAGGGAAAAAATAATATGGAATGTTCTGGGAAAAGAGCAATGCCAGCTGCTTGTAACATGACAGGGACATTCGATGCTTCAACATTTTGCTTCACATCTCTCCACTCAGCCATGAAAATCCATTGGGTGACCTTGGGCAAGTCACACTCTCTTAGTCTCAGAGGAAGGCAAAGGCAAAACCCTCTCTGAAGAAATCATACCAAGAAAACACCATGATAGGTTCGCCTTGAGGTTGACATAGGTCAGAAGACAACAACTCCCTTGTTCCTTAGTATTAATATGTTATCAGCTTAAAGGACAGTCACTTGGCATGATAACTCGGCACATTAGGAAAGCATGGGAAAAAAAGATATTTTTGGATGTAGTCGTCACAGGATCTAGGATTCTGAGACCTGCAATCCAAAATAATGTTTTTTTCCCCCAAGTTTTGTGTTAGGTAGATACAGATGAATGAAGGATCTGTATTAGAGAGGTCCGGGTAAGCGAAGCTTTATCGCAATGAGCTGAAGTTGTTTATCGCAGTCTTGGATGCTTTGGGGTATTCAGACTGAAAGAAAAATCAATAAGCAAGTTAAATAGAACAACGTTGATCTTCTTTCATAGGGTTTATTACTTTTGTCTCCTTACTATCAGCTATAAAGGGAATCCTAACAAACGGAAAAAGTACGAATAGTAATAGTGGCTGTGGTTAGACAGATCATAAATGATCAAGGATGGAATTTTAAAAATATCATTAGTTAATTGCTTAGGCAATTATAAGTATTAGACGTTAATGGTGGGATTCTGCTCTTGTAATAGACGTAAGGTTTTAAAACTGGAACTGAAGTTCATTGCTTATACAGAGAGACTGAAGGCTCACCAGCTGTCATCACATCCTTTAGACCATTGCAAAATAATTAATAAAATAAAATAGAAGCAACTTCTGTGAGGAGTAAATGAGCAACTAGCATAGCCAGGTGTCCATTATAATATCCCCCATTAGAGTGTTGGAAAGGTTTTCCTTTTATGTAGACTGAACACAATGCCCCATCCCCCAAAAAATTTTTATTTTGGGGTGGGAGTCCTTCACAAAAACAGCAATGTATGCACTGTGGAATTTATGAATGTGGAAATTGTGTAAAGTTTTAAAGAAATATTATTAAGTTATCTGAAATACTTTCATTTGGTATTTAAGCAGAAAACAAACTTTCTGTTATTACTATTTTGAAAACCTGTAAATATTACAAACCACAAAGATCTTCTGGTGCTATTTACAATCTAATAAATAACATTGTAAGATTATGCCATTATATATGTGTTAGTATGGTACATGTGAGTATCCACTGGATTTTTTATTTTTTATTTTTATTTTTTTTGGTAAGAACCAGTTCTCAGGTGGCATTTATGTTCAACATGTAGTGAAATGTGCAAGAGAGACTTAATTTTGCCCTCTGCATGGAAAAACACTTAGTGTGAACTTCATTCAAAGCAGGCCCAGTTCATGAAATCACATGGATGAATAGATTGTATTGGTGGGTGTACTCATATGCAAAGGTTCTAACCTTGTGGGAGAGATTGTGAATCTGAACAGTATGTGAACTAGATCTGGAAGTGATTTTGATTAGGATAAGGATTTTTTTTTTTCATACTCTGGCTACTGGTCTATGGAAAATAAATCATTTGTGAGGCATAGACGATGGTAGACAGACCCAGAGGTTAGATATGAAACATCAGAGGAATTGAAGAACATATGTCTCTAAATTATATTTTCCAGGCATCCTAATATTCTCTAGACTCATAATCACCTTGCCCCCAGAAAGAAGACTGTGCACTGATCCTGTTCATGGCCCTCACCATACCAGACCTCAATAATGCATTGACATGCCCGTAGACTATTTTGTTTTTGTGCTATGATGCAAAAAAATGTATTTGAAAAATTAACTTAAAGGAGAAATTTAAACATGCAAAGATGATAGATTTTCAACTTACCATGCCATGATAGTAGCTGAGGGAGAGACAACCTGGGAATGCCCACCACACCTACTCCTGGATTGACAATGATAGGAAGTGCTATCAATCGCTACTGAGAAACCATACTCACAAAGCAGGAAATGGGGCCATTACTGGATTTTTTTCCAGTTTTGAAAAACAGCAAGTTTCCAACACATGGGAGTTTAAAAACAGCTGGTTAGTGATTAAGTTTTGAGATAGCACAGATCCTGGACTGGCAACAACACATTGCTCTGGTGGTATCACAATTTTGTGTGATAAGGGCCTATGTCATGAACCAGCCAGACACCCACTTTTGCAGAGTTTGGAAAGTTAATTTTAGGAAGAATAAATATAAGGACAGAATGAAGCCACATATAATTAAGCAGCATTAGGATGATGCTCTGAATTCTAAAACACCATCTTACCACCGATCAGTTATGGATGATTTCAACCTGTCACTGTGTTTATTCTTCTTAAAAGTATCTTTCTGTTTATAGGACACTCGGCGCTGCCCACATTAGATTTACTAAATAATTGCTCATGGAAGCGATACAGACAGGGTAATCGAAATTTTAAAAAATGAAAGAGGCATCCAACGGGTATATTTTTGAAAAAATAGGTGACTTCAGTTTTCTTCGCATTAGCTAGAGAAATGCAAATTCCAGTCAAGACCAAGATGTAAAAATTCTATATATAATAAATGCTTTAGAATAAGGTGTCATGGAAATGACCAGAGGGAAGGGACCCTAAACTTAATTTTATGTGTTAACTGGCCAGGATCTAGTATGAGGATATAAGTACAGCTGAACAGATTGGAAACAGTGACTACAATGCTCTCAAATGTAATTTATATGGAAGTCGGAAAGGTGTTCCAAGTAAATCAGATGCTGTCCTATTTGTCCTCAACAGGGGAAGTCTCTCTAAAATAAGGGGACTGGTAAAAGCAAAATAGAAAAGAATCAAATCTGTCTGAGATGCCTAGAGGCTAGTAAAAGCCAAATCAAAAGAGGTTCAGCTCAGCTGTACACCACAGGTGAGATAAGGAGCAAAGCATCCTCATGTCTAATTGGCAGTGTGAAGAAAGCTATTTAAATGGGGGGGATTTCTTTCATAAACTGGAAGTCTTACCCAAAAGAAGCAAATTTATAAAAACATCACTCTTTAGAAAGGAACTACGAAGTGAAGATTAAGAATGCCAAAGAAGGGAGAGGGGAGGAGGAGGAGGATTATTTTGAGAGCAAGTTGAATCAAGATAGACAGTTGAACACTATCACAAACTTTAACCCCAAGGACAATGTTCCCACTACTACTAAGCATCAGTACAAATTATTGGCTGGCTTTAATGAACACACCTTGTATTTCCTGAACCCACTGAGAATTTGAATCTCCTTCCCTCAGATGGGGTCCAAGCTACTGACAACCAGAGTATAGCATTTCTGCTTTGTGGATCATGGCTCACTAAAATAAACAATATAGGATTTTTTTGTCCAAATATATTCCAGTGGGTGGGACCTAAATGTGCTCCTATGGCACAAAGTTATAAGTTGTTGGGACAATTTTTTCCCCATTCTTTTTTTTTTTTTCTGTAAAAATAAAGGCTGTTCATTGCACATGGCTAAAACCTAGGGATATTGTCAATGGACAATGTGCAGAATGCCTACAGGACAGGTGTGGTTCTGTGTGGATTCTGGAAGAAATATGTGACTGTAGGACAAAAACGTTCCTTTCTGGCATATAAGGGTTAAATTAATAGGCAATTTATTCTGATTGCAATACCAGGCTGCTTTTAAAAGTTCAATATTTTATATATCAGTGTAGGTTGTGGTTGACTGTAGTGAGAATTCAAAGATCATCTGAGTCACAAAGGGGCATTTGCAATATTTCTGTGAATGCAATATAAACATATGGAGGATGAGCAGGGGAACTAATTAAAATCCCAAACTGCACTCAGACTAGAATTTATAACCAGTACAAATTCAAACTATATTCCCTAGTTAATAGTATGATTTACATGTATGCAGAAGCTTAGAAGAATTAGGATTTGGTGCCGTGTATTGTGTTTCACTTTTTCATTAAAAATCTTGCTTAAATATTTTCCTCAAATGCTGGGTAGATGTAGAAGTAGATGCAATTAGATTGCAAATGAAAACGATCTGCTAGCAAGGGGACTAGAGAAATTATTATTAACAATGTTTAGTAGCTTGCAAAACATAAGGACTGTGTAATGTTTAGTACCTTGATCACTCACTTCCTTATGTACTGTGTATGAGTGTATAAGGCATGAAAGTGATTGATTTTCAGGGTTACACACTCCTACACATTTAGTAGAATCATAGAATTATAGAGTTGGAAGAGAACACAAGGGCCATCCAGTCCAATACCCTCTCATATAGGAATATGCCATCGAAGAATTCCAAACAGATGGCCGTCCAACTTTTGTTTAAAAAGCTCCAAAAAGATTCCACCACACTCCAAGGCAATGCATTCCACTGTTGGATTGTTTTTACTGTCAGGAAGTTCTTCCTACTGTTGACATGGAATCTATTTTCCTAAAGTTTGAAGCCGTTGCTCTGTGTCCTAGTCTCTGGAGCAGTAGAAAACAGGTTTTCTCCATCCTTCATATGACATCCCTTCAAAAATTTAAACATACCTATCATGTCATCTCTTAACCATCTCTTCTCTAGGCTAAACATACCCAGCTCCCTAAGCTGCTCCTCATAGGTCATGGTTTCCAGGCCTTCTACCATTTTTGCCACCCTTCTCTAGACACCAGTTTGTCAATATCCTTCTTGAATTGTGGTACTCAGAACTGGACACAGTATACCAGGTGGAATTTGGCCAAAGCAGAATAGAGTGATACTTTCACTTCTCTTGACCTATATGCTATACTCCTATTGATGCAGCCCAGTATCATATTGGCTTTTAGCTGCCACATCACACTGCTGACTCATGTTCAACTTGCACTCTACCAAGACTCCTAGATTCTTTTCGCATCTACTATGGTCAAGCCAAGTATCACACATCCCCCCCCACCTCAAGTATAGTACCTTTCACTTCTCCCTGTTGAAATTCATTTTGTTAGTTTTGGCTGCTAAAATCATTTTGAATTTTGATCCTGTGCTTTGGGGTGTTAGCTACCCCTCCTAATTTGGGTCATCTGCAAATTTGATATGTATGCCCTCTATATACATTTGCATGAGTCCCCTTCATATATTAATGTTTGAACAATCATATCATAATTGTCCAGCAAGGCACTACAAAGACAACATTACTGTCCTGCTGTTGTTGGTTCTGTCCTTCACTGTGTCCTTACTATCTCTATCCAAACACTGGGAATGTGTCAATAGGATGCAGCCTGTTCTATGTTTGTAGATTCAAAGGAGAGAATAAGTGTCAAAACATCCTGCCTACATCATTCTCCTTTCAATAAACAGATAGTTTTACCACCTCTTTTGTTCATCGAAGCTCTTCAATTTCCATCTTAGAAATCAGTTGCCTTGCATAACATCAGGGCAGATTTTTGGACTTTCCCCAGTTCCTTCACATCTTACATTTTGTACTAACCTGCCTGAAAAAAGTTTCTAGAGAGCCACAAAACTTGCCAAATGTTGTGACATTTTAGTGATCATAATAAAAGTGTTAGATAACCATGATTTTCAGTTGGTATGCATGGATCCCTTGTCTACTTTGTTTATATACCAGTTTATAGAAACTCATATGAGAATCTAGAGCCAAAGTTTAAGATCCATATTTGGTTTTCATGTTGGCATTTCATTTAACATTTCCTTGATTTTATACTGCAGAGTACTTTAGGAGCCACATCAGTTTTGTGACAAATTCCTGTCCTGCTGAGAAGCACATACCAACTGTTATCTCAGTTCTCTATGTACAGAATGGAAATGGAAGTGACTTAACTTGCTGGGTAACTGTAAGCATAGATGAGAACAAGGAATATTACTTACTGTGAATCTTAGGGTGGTCTATACATTCATATCTAAACTAGGAATATTATAGACAAAATTACATACTTTGATCTCAGTGGGATATATTTAAGTAGAAGTTTCACTCTCCCGTTGAAAATAAATTGTTTAAGTGGCTGGAACCATGCCCCATATTTCAGTTTATTACTATTTTTTAAGTCGGGGAAAAAAAGAAGAAGAAAAGAAAAGATCACTCATGCCTTGGAGCAATTAAAAATATGCACATCTAGAGCTTTCTTGAACTCTCCTCAGTTTAACTCTAAGATGATTCAAGACCTTCTAGGGAGAAAAAAAGAATCTGAGCCATTAGCCAATCTAACCCCATTCTTTATTTTCCCTTAACTTCTAAAATAGCAGAACAAGAATAGACAGGATGTTAAGTTTGCTTGTTTGTTTGCTTTAATGCATTTTGGACCACGGGAAACATAATTCTTCTGAGGGCTCCTGTTTAGCATGGTGTCCTTACTGAGAAGCTATGACTAGCAAACTAGTTGTAATATAGCATCAGAAGGTCTGGGTTGAAGCTACTTGGCAAACCGCATATGGATAAAATGTTTCCAAATGATGTCTGTACCTCTGGAAACCAATGTCCATTGGGAACGCTGAACAAATGGAATATAGAAGCGGACAAGCCACTGTTAAATCAGAATTTGTCTGATTGTTTGGAAGTTCGAACTATGGTTTGGCAAAAAATGATGATTAGTGCAAACCACATTTTGGCATGATATATAAACTGATATATGTACAGTAATCTGGGGGGAAAAGGCTTAATGAATGGAGGATTATAAATAAATATATATATTTAACCAAAGCAAAATAGAACCTTGTGGTCTGATTTCTATTGTGATTGTAAAGCTCAAAGACAGAAATGGAAGTCAGCAGATGGTCTTGCCTGAAGATGTTAGCTGGGCATGCTGTGGTGGGCAGCTTCAGTTAATTAGCCAGAGGTGAAATCTCTAATGATAACTTTGTGGTGATTTGGAATCCATTCATTTTCTAGGTTTTGGGTCAGCCTTCAGCCTGAGATACTTCTTTATCTCACGTGAACAGTTAGGACAATAGCTTTTGGATGAGCGCAGTTTAATCATTTTTGTGTGTTTTTATCATTTTGTTTTGTTTTGTTTTACCCTTTAATGCAATTTGGATTTTTTTTTGGAAGCCATGGAATTGTTTCCCCCTCTCCCCCATGGCAGCAAACTCAAGATGAGTGGTGGAGCTTTGGGGATATTTTGCTCAGTTGTTTTATTCAGTAAAAATCTATTTGGAAAAGACAGGACCTTCTGTTTTACTGATGGAGGGCAAGGGGTTGTTAAACAACTGACATATTGCAATATCTTCGCAATCCAAAATAAAGACTGTGGGCTGTATTCAGTTGGCAAATTGTGCAGTCCTACCCTACACTTTTTACACTTGCAAGATCACTTGTAAAGTGACAGTTACATGTCAGTAATGAAAGGTACGGATTACTGCCTGGCCAGAAGCAAGTAACATTCCACAAGAACCCTCCCCTTTTGCACACAAACTCTCTGACTGAGTAGAAACGACTGACTCCATCCATCTTGGTGTTTTGCTCCAAGGGTACACTTTGTAGCTCTGTCATCTTTAATTACTCTAGTAGCAGTTCAGTGATTCCACAACCAGTTTCTTTGTCTTGCTAATCTTCCATGAAATAATGGGCATATCATCTTCTTCTGTCTCTTTACTATCAGCAGCAAATGTATGCTGGATACCTCAATTACGTATTGGGTGATCCTTTCCCTTTTTGATCCACCCAAAAACCTTTCAGAGGCATACATTATGATGCAACTAAAGTTGCCTAAGTGTGCAGTGACTTAACCTAATAGCACGGACATACAGCAATATAATGAAGGGGAGAGGGGAAGAAAAATCAATAAGCGTTTAAGATTTCATTGTCAGCTTCCTTTGCTGCTGTAATTTATTTTTGTTATTTTTGTTTCCTTGTTTTACCTCCAACATTTACTCTAACCATTCATTCCTTAGAGAGCCTCCTACAAATTCTGGTTTGGGAGCATCTGGCAATTTTCAGAGCTTAGAAACATTGATTTCTTAGACTGAAACTCTTAGAACCTCCAGATAGTGTGACAAGTGCCCATGATGTCAGGGGATTATGGGAGCTGTAGTCAAAAATGCTCTGACAAGTGCAGTTGATAACTTTATTTTTTTAAAAAAAATGATTGTTAGTTGTAGGCAATTAGCTGCTGCGGGAAGTCTATCTGGCCATGCAAAATTCCTATATGGGCCCTAACATAGATGTAATTCCCATTGCTTAGAAACATTAGCCATGGAGACATATATCTATCACATAGTATCTCTGTAGCTGTGTTTCCCAATGCTACCCCAAAAACTTCACCATGTAAGTAGCATAGCACCCCCCCTCCCAACACTGTCATTTCTGAGCAGTAAGAGAGTGGAGGAATGAGTGGAGATGTGCTCTTCTGTTTTCCCATAACTGGACATGCTGGAACAGGGGTCTTCAGAGACCTCTAGGGGCCCTTGTATGGCCTCTGAAGATGACATCTTTCCAGTACATCCAGCTACTGGAAAATAAATGGATATATCTCCACTCATCCTGGTCTCCAACAACACAAAACCGTTTGCGTTGGGGGGCTGCAGTGCTTACAAGGTAGGCTTTGGAGTCTTTCAGGCCACAACTTCCACAATATCTCAGCCATCATGACCTTGAGGAATAGGGGATTCTTTGAACTGTCATTCACTGAAGTAAACTTTCTAAGTTCTGCTCATTCCCATAACTCGCCTACCTTATTGTGCACCTAGACTTCCATGCGGTCTAAAATACAGGTAAACAGCCCATACTAAGGACTTCAGGATGACAGAAGGGACATCTATAAGAGGATTTCAAAAGTCTTTAATGGGACTCATGGAAAATGCAAGTATTTCATCAGAACCATGCAGCTGAAAGCAGAGGTTAGCTCTTTCTTCAGTGAAACCCCTGCCCCAACAGAAGTTCTTACCTGTATTATTGTCTGATGTCACCAGTTATACTGATGCAAAAATCAAACAATAAAATAAAGCTTGCAAAGATTAAACAGTTACACCTTAACAACATATTTAAACAAAAGAATAACCAAGGAGACCCTTTCCTATTCTGAAAAGTCATCCCACCACCCAAAATGTAAAATAAGGGAGAGAGAAAGGGATGAATCTATGCTTTTCCACAAAGAAAACTGAAGCCATTTCCACATGATGGCACCATCCCAGCATGGGGACACATTGCTGCTGGTCTGTGATGTGTGTCAATGTGGTACCATAACTGTTGCATCCCCAGCTGTAGCGATCATGAGGTGTACCATACTGGAAAAAAATCTGGTAATGGCCTCCCTTCATGCAATGATCCTGTCACCGGCTGTCATGCAGAAAGGGTGGAAGTGCTTTCAAGTGCTTTCTTCCTCAGTGCAGCACAGGAAGATGCCAGCTGCACTGATCAAGGAAGGAGTATGTCCTGAATGCTACCCATCTGCTGGCGGCCAGCTGGGTGTGGAGTGTAGCAGGATAGCGACAGGATGACGTGGGGTCCAGGTGTGGTGTGGAAAGGGCCTTAATCTTCTTTAGAGGTTCCTAGTCTAGGTAGTGCGGGAAGGACATACAAATGGAGGAGCTCTCCCTTTGCAGTTCCAAATGCATCCTTCTCTTATGGGAAGATATATATTGGCAATATAACAAAAACGAGGAAACATAGAAACATTTACTTGTCCACTGCCACATTAGTTGCCAAACAGGTCCCATCCCCCTCACCATCAAAATGGGCTTGGATTTAGGCTTGAGGAAGCGGGGGACATATCTAGTTAACTCGTTGTTGTTGTGTACCTTCAAGTCATTTCTGATTTATGGTGACCCTAAGGTGAACTTATAACAGGGTTTCCTGAGGCTCAGAATGTGTGACATGCCCAGTAGGTTTCCATGGCTGAATGGGGAATCAAGCCCTGGTCTCCAGGATCATAGCCCAATGCTCAAACTACTAAACCACATTGGCCCTAACCAGTTAACTCCTTGCTCAGGACAAAAGCTAAACCGCTAAATGTAAGCATCAAAAGGTGATACTGTCAGAGTTCCCACTTTATGCTTCTTTTGCAATTCTTCCACAGGGCACTACTTAACTAAGGCCTTTTTCGCACCTTACCCAGTGCCACTGGTGTTGTGTGGGGATCGCACGAAAAGCCTCATCCGGGAGGCACTCGTGTCCCCTCCGCTTCCCCTCCACACCAGCTCCGTGCTGGCCAGAAGGAAGCATGATCGCTCCACCCCTTCATTCTGCAGCACAGCTGGGTACTTTCCCAGGCTGCCCTGGGGGAGGAAGCGCTATGGCTGTGCATCTGGAGCCTCCGCACACAAAGTAAGTGCGTGGGGCACGGGAGGGACACGTGATCATGCATCACTTTCAGCAACGAGCTGAAAATGATATGCGCAATCACCACTTAATGGCCTCAGAAGCATCACACGAATGCAAGGACATCATGTGGAACAGTCCTCACAATCGCATGATGCTCCTGAGGCCATTTCACAACAGGACTGGTGTGCAAAAAGGGCCCAAGTTTGGGGGACCCTGAACCATGATTCTTTCTAGGGGTGTCCACCAAGTTTACATTTTAGGAAAAAAAGCCTTGAGATAGCTTTTAGTTTGGTCTTTGTATCACAGTCTACAGACCTGACATAAAAGAAAAACACTATTTCCTCATTAATCAGTTTTAAGCAAAACAAACTTGGAGTAGAGGTAAGTTCAATTTATCATTTTTCTTCATTCCACTACAATAAATACAGCACTCTTTATTCCTAACAGCACAACACAATATTTCCATTTGACTTCTTGTTTAAAAAATAAAAGTAGTAATCCCTGGAGTGTAAAGAGCTGTACGGTAATTTTGCAGCCGAAATTATACACTATAGGCCTATCTATCTATGTAGTAATGTAGGAGTATACCAATGGAGCAAATCTGGTCCTCTTACAGCATTCCTTCCATGAAAACAATCCTCCTTTCTACCTCGGTTTTTGAAATTAAAAAAAATGTAATTTTGAATGAGTCAGTATAGAACAATAAAGAACTACAATGAAGGAGAAAGAAGGAAGGGGAAGAACTGATGGAACAGAATCTCCAGGAGATAAGGGGTGGCATGAATGTGGGAGGTATGAGTAATAAAGATGTGGTATGCACTCAGCAAGAGCAGTGTGTCTAGTAAAGGTTTTTCTCAGAATTCCTATGACTAGCTTGATTTTTGTTTAACCTGACTTCTCCTTGATCAGAACAGATCAGTACAGATCAGAAGAATCCACCAACATAATAAATCACACAGTCCTTCAAACATTTGCTGTTATTATGTGCCTTCAAGTGAGCCTGTCATGGGGTTTTCTTGGCAACATTTATTCAGAGGAAGTTTGTCATTCCCTTTCTTCCAACATAGCCACCCATATATTTTTCAGGTAAGTGGGAGGAAGGGATGTACCATGGCACACACTGGCTTGATTCACAAAGTAATCTGAATTGGAGACTGTGGAGGAATAGTCCTAAATTCAACTGTTAGTCTCAATTGTGCACCACAGGAGTTTATGTAAGTTTTAATTTACCAAACCCCACTGACTCAGTGAGTCTATTCTGTTCTACTTGGGAATATCAATTAGATTTAGGCAACAATTTGTAGATATGCGCTTCAGATCATAGCTTGGTATGAACCATAGGCATGCAGATTACATCTACAATCCTTCCTGTGACTACAGTGTACTCATTGGTAATCCAAGAACTGTAACTTGCCTCTCTGTCTGAGAGGCAGTGGCTTGCATCCTGTTGGTTAGTCCTAGTCAGAGTAGATTTATTCAAACAATTGTTGAATGGTGCTCTAGTCTATTATAAGGTCATTTCCACACTACCCTATTATAGTGCTATTATTCCATTTTCAACATCCTATGGGATCCTGGGGTTTGCAGTTTAGGAAGGGGCATTTAGAATTCTCAGCCAGAGAGCTCCTTAGCCTCAGTTAACTACAAACCCCAGAATTCCACAGATGTTGAAAGTGGAATAATAGCACTATGACAGTGTAGGGTGGAAATGGCCTAAAAGAGGATTTAGGCTAGACATAGCAATGAGTACAAGCTTTAAAGTGAATGCAAGCCCATCTGTGATAATGCAATCTTTTTTAGAGGAGGAGGCAGAGGAGGAAGAGGACGTTGTTTCTGTTGTTGTTGTTTCAGTGCTTTTAAATGCTTGGTCTAAATCCAATTCTTGTCGTAACTGCAGTAGGAATAGGATCAATCGGATTTACATAATTGTTGACTTATCATTGAACAATTAATTCAGTGGGTCTACTCCATCTGGGACTAGAAATTGGATTTCGGTGTTTATGTTATTCTAATTCATACATACAGTTTAAGTTTTGATTTTTAACGACTTTATTTATTTATTTATTTTACTTTGTCAGTTCTCTTGAGGAGAATTTGTTTTGAAACGTGGATCATGATGATGGTGAAGATGATGATTCAAGTGACTCTTAATTGCATCCTTGATACTAAATCCTATTTCCTGGTTCTAAATAACTAAATTCTGAGATTCATTTGAAATGGTGCAGGATGTTTTATGTTTTTTACTGATATCTGTCACCCTTCAGATTTATTAAATTCTACTGTCACTACCCTTTTGTTCAATGTTTGTGTGTGTGTGTGTGTGTGTGTGTGTGTCTGAATGTGAGTGAGTGGGGGACAGAGAAGCCTTCAAATATTTCAGTATGATTTCTCAAGCATACCGAAGAGATCAAAATGAGCTCAAGGTCGCTGATCACTTCACAGTGATTAGCCGGTGTTTATGTGGGGTCATAAAACTGGCTTTTATGCATGCAGTTAAAATGGTCTTGCATTAACCCCTTTTCTATGGTCAGCACATAACACACAGTCCCATCAAGAATGTGAAGTCTCCAAGCCACAACCCATTTACTTCTACAGGAAACAGCAAGACGTCAAAAAACATCTCATTACAAGGTCAGCATGAAAATCACATTATGTCTCTCCATGAGTATAGATCACATGCTGGTTGTACTTCCCTATCTAAAAACAAACAAAGCAAAACACTACGTACCTTGTCATTGGTAGAGAAAGAGAGAAGAAATGTTTCTTTTTTTAGGCAGCATGTTGTACCTTAAACTGCTTCAAAAAATGGAAGATGGGATTTATACAGGACATAACATATTGTAGGCTCCACTAAATGTACATTCCTTTGTTTGTATAGTTGGTCATATCAAGGTTATTTCAAAAGGTAATAACATCTTCTCAACAAAAGTGTTGAGAAGAAATTATCTGAATCATCAAGCTCACCTCAGGGGATTTTTATTTTATGTCAACACAAAATCCCAAAGCATGTTAGGAACACATCTCTTGCTGCGCGCTATGAACTCTGTCCAAACTTTTCTATTCAGTGTGACACTAGAGTTTTGTTTACCTGCTAAATTATCCTGAAGTCATAGAAGAGAGCTGACGTTGTCCCTCTTTATTCAGGGGATCATGTCCTCAATCATAGCATGCTTCTTATCTTAGGAAGGTATACTATCAAGCAAATCTTTGGCCATTTCCATCCTCTACTGTTATAGTGCTATTATTCCACTTTCAACATCCTGTGGAATTCTGAGGTTTATAGTTAACTGAGGCCAAAGAGCTCTCTGGCTGAGAATTCGAAATGCCCCTCCCTAAACTGCAAACACCAGGAGTCCATAGAATGTTGAAAGTGGAATAATAGCACTATAACAATGGCCCTTTTCACACAGCAGTTTGCAAGCAAAAGGGCCCCTTGATTGTCGCATAAATGTGAGGAGTGATCTGCATGACTTACTCCCAGTTCCGCCACGCTCAAGGCCCTCATGCGCAGCAAACATGCATTTTTTTATTTTCGGTTTTTAGCCGAAAATGACCCGCGCTTGCGCAATGCTCACAGGCCTGGGCCGCACTCACCTGTGGTGCGGAGCCTCTGGAGCCAGGCCTGTTGCGCTTCCTCTCCTCAGTGCAGCCTCCAACTCCCAGGCTGCACTGCGGAAAGAAGGGTGGGGCGCGGGTGGGGCTCTCACGCGAGCTGGAAGGAGCTGCGGAGCCCGAGCAGCAGGGAAGCAGCAGGGAAGCGGCAGCATTCCTTCCAAGGCTTCTCACATGAGGACCCCAACCCAACAGCATTAAAAGGTAAGCTGGGGAAAGGGCCAATGTAGCACAGAAATGGCTGTAATTTTAAAAGAGCTTTGTGCCAATATTAAATATAAATGGAAAACTTTATGTGGAAAAATATCCTTTAATGTGGTGGCATAAGCACTGCTGATGTTGTCACCCACTGATTCATGGATGCAATGCCTTGAATTTCCTTGTGTTTCTGACACAAGTTAACATGTTATGCTGTGAAATCCATTCTGAATCCCTAAGGCCATAGTTGATCCTGGAACGTGGAGAATTATTTTTTTAAAAAAATACTTCATATTGTTGTTAAAGCAGCACTTGTTTACTTCATCACAAAAAGTAACTCTTCACCCTTTTTCAGCAGTAACTAACATGAATACTTTTTTAGACTGAGAATCAACTGAATGCAGGGAGGACAGAAACTCTTACCACCATACTAATGTGGGTTCATTACTACTTGCCATTGTACATGTGGTGGTCCACGTTCTGAAATTGCAACATCTGCTCATGCATTGACATCCTGGAGGCCTAGCTGTGTGATGACAAAACCATCAAAGCATTCACCCTATGGTTCATCTTCTAAATTGGCTTTTATGAGTTTGCAAACTATTTTGTGACTATTATTTTTCTCTTTATTTGTTTCTCACAGAATGATTTTCCTCACTCTGAAAGAAACCTAGCAATGACAATGTGGGTTGAAGAATGCAAGATTACATTTTGGAAGAGAGATGCTATGGACTGAAAACAATACCATGCCCTTCACCATTTTATTAACACATGTGGATCTTCTTATGTGTACTTCTGACTTTCTGTCAGTCTCACTAAATGACGCATGTATTTTAACAGCAGGCCAGCTCAAAAGTGAAATAATTATTTCCTTTAACTGTGATACACTGCAATAATTCACTCTGTTCAGCTACATACTTAAATTTGTTTTCCCACAGACCAGGCAGATCGATACCTCTCCCAAATGTCTTTCTGTTTAACTTGATCTACAACTTTTTCTTCCTAGCTATCTACTTTTGACAAGTTAAAGTCTATTTTTCCTTTTCGTTCTTCTTTTTTTTTTTTCAGTATCAGAGTAAAATCGTCTTCATATTGATCTGTGTCTACAGTAGTGATGGATGTGAAACTGACCATCACTACCCTACAATCCTATGGTTAGAACAAAATATAAGAAAACCGTAACAGAGTCCTGCTGGATTAACCCAATATTCTATTTAGTCCAGCAAGTGTTTTCCTATATAGTCAATGAGGTGCTTGTGAGACATGCTTATCATGCTGGCTGGGGAATTCTGGGAGTTATAGTTCAATTTTTTTAAAAAAAATCTGTGCCCTGCTCCCAGGAAATCCACAAACAAGACACGAAAGCAATATCATCCCAGCAATGGAATGCCAGTAATATCCTGCCTTGAGACTTGCAAGTCCACATGTTCACCTGACAGCTACAATAGCCATTCACAGACTCATCATCATTCTCTGCTTCAGATACTAAGCACAGAGTGTTCCTCTGTGCCAATTTTGTGCACTGGAGAGGAAATACACATTTTTTTTGTTAAAGAATTGCCTTAAGTGGGAAGGGGTGAACATTTCATTTGATTTTATCTGTGCTAAGAATTTACAAAAATTCATAAATTTCTTTATATCCTGGAAGAACTACATATTCTTGATAAACCTCATACTCAGAAAGATCTTGAAGTTTTTTAAAAAAACAATGCATGAATAACAAACGAATCAATTACTCCATCCTGGATCTCAGCATTCAAGCATTATACTAGATTTCTGCAAAATTCACTTATGTCAGCAGCAAGGCCCTCCCTTCATTTATTATTGAAGGAGGGCAATGCCACTGACTGTCATTTGCACAATAGTAGAATGTGTCTCCAAATTCCAGCCACCTGATCCCCAAGAGACACATTAACCATTTGTCCCTTACTGGTAATGGTGCCCTGGAGTTACACTGATGGAAATGAAAAAGCATATCTGGAAATGGATTTCATTTTCTTGGAAGAAAGAAGTTGGGCTATTCTGCCTTTTTTTTTTTTTTTTTTTTTTTTGAACCTAAGCCCAAGAATGACTTTCAAAGAGTACATCAAAGAAAACAATTCATCCATAAAAATTGTCTCTCTACACCAGTGTGAGTTTTATGTCTAGCATGACCTACTGCTTTGAAATGAAAAGCCATTTGACCTGCATATCTCCCTACTTTTAATGAAATACACACTGAAGGTCAAAGATATTTCTTCTCTTTGCTTAAGCACTTATTCCTGAAGTCTAACCAGGAGAAACTGTCACTGCTGCTCAACCCCTCTCCCCTGAAAAACATTCCACATTATCTTAAAGTGGCACTGTCATTAGCTTTTAGAGATCAAATGGAAGTATTCTTGAATGGAATGTTAAGTGAAGGGAACATGGTCCCAGTCTATACAGACAGCAAAATGAGGCAACAGAATCCTGAGCTGGTGAGGGAGCATCTTTTTTGTACTTCATGAAATAACTCCATTGATATACAATATTACATAGTTTTCAGCTGTGCCTCTCATCTACTTGAAGTAACATGGAGCAGCAATGTAGAACTCTCCCATACACACACTTCCTTTTGGTTTGGACTGATACTGTCTATTCTGCCATCTCAGGACTGTTGTATCATGCTGTCTTCTTGTTATCACTTTATTTTGCTTCATGTATAGGCCAGGCCTCAGTTGAGAAATAATGTCCAGTTTTTACCTCTTCATGACTTATGAGCTGACTCTCCTTCTCTATGTTAAATGTAATCAATAAATCTAGAACATTCTTAAAGAAGTGGGCAGTTCTTCCTGAGAAATGATCATATTTTTGTTTCTCTTCATTTTGTGAGATCTTCACACACTGATGTCCTTTACTCTGGCATACTTAGGCAGCAATCCCTGTCCCTATAGAAAAAAAAAATCCACAGGCATTGTCCAAGCATTGCAAATTAAGCTATTTAAATTAAGGATGGACAACTTGTGTCCCTCCAGATGTTGTTGGATGGGAACTCCCACCATCCCTCATCATTGATTATGCTGGCTAGACTTGGATCACAACATCTGTAAGCCCCACACTCCGCATTCCTACCATAAACCATGGAACAATTATCTTTCAGCTGTGGAATCCACCTGGAGGAATGTTGGAGGTAATTTTTGTTGAACTCTCCCCACTTCTCCAGTAGTCTATTCCTGAGGGTTTCAGGAATCAAAGAAGCAATAACACTAGGTGCTGCAAGACAAAATGGAGACTTGTTAAAATTGACTCATTCCAATCCACTGACAGGGATATTCTAACTCCACTCAAGAGATATTATTACCGGTGGAAATAATTTCTGGCTTCAATCCAAAGTCTCTAGGAAACAACAACAACTAAAATCCACTTGGCCAGTATTTAACAAGCAAAAGTGTTGTGAATAATGAAAACACTTATAAATTCTTAATGTGGGGTTAATAAATTTTGTGTTTTTTTCACTGAGGATGAAGATGAGGTAACTGGTTAAGTTCAAATCAGCTGTTACATCTGCTCTGTTCAATGATATGAACTCTCCCCCATTCTAGATATTTCTCTGGAGCCTGAAGTATGAATCCTTCCTAAAACATTCTGGGAGGAAAAGAAAAACATGGAAGTATTTCTATGGGCAGTATTTTTAATAATGCACTTTCGCAGAAGAGAAGATCACAAAGATAACTTTTATCAAGGAAGAGTGAATGAACTCATTACTCAAAAAAAGAAAAGAAACCCTCTATGATACAACAAAGAACTCAGAGCACACCAATAGTGAGAAAGCAAACCCTTCTCCCTCTTTTTTCATATTGTACAGATAAACACATCAACGAAAGGACACTCATTTTACACATTGTTCATGCTCACTAAATATTTAATGGAGGGGAAAACAAACAGGAAGCTGGCAGATTCACCTCCTGTTGAACAGCACAAAGGTCGATGTGGTTACCTTTAATAAGGGCCTAGGCATCAATTATATATGGAGCATTTGTGCGTAGTTCATATTGTCCCCAAGCTGACAGATTAATATGATTCTTTCCACTGGAAACACAGGACTGTTAGTCATGGTAGTGTACACTGTACAAATTACAGGATGTACCTGCCTTCCTGAATCTGGCATCCACTAGACTGCATAACCCATCACCCACAGACAACAGTGCCGGAGGTTTGCTGGCTGTCAGTGATGAAAATGTATAGGCCAATCCATCTGGAGGATTAGGGTAGGCTGATATATTCCAACAGCCTTTTCATGTAACTATGTAGCCAATGTCATCACTAATCTGATGGACATCTAGTTTATGTAGAGAGGTATCAAACCTAAATACCCTAATGGCACTAGATCCCATCTGATATTGGAAGCTAGATAAGGTAAGCTCTGGTTAGTACTTGGATGGCAGACTAACAATGAATATCAGGTGCTATAGGCTATATTTCATAGGAAGGAACTGAAAAAGAGAAAAAAAAATCTCTGAGTATTCTTGCCTAAGAAAACTCTCAGTAATTCATGTGGTTGTCATAAGTCAACAGGCAGCTTAAAAATGCTTGTATGTGCATACATGCATACGTACACATTGAGACATTTTATGATTATATATGTGCAGATAAATTCCTTAAATGGAGGTCCAAACAGGAACCTCCAAATTTCTCTTAAATCTTTACTTGAGATTAAATGAGTTTCAATTTACAGATGTGTAAATGTTTCTGCAAAATTTTACATCTTTTCAAAGTCTTCCTCAGCATTCATTCACCAGTATTAGTGGGCAATTGTAAGATAATTTATGTAAGGAAAAATGGTTACAAATCAATTATTACAGATACAACCTTTTGGACTGCATGATCATAACAATGAAAGGTTTTAGTAACTAGTCCCTTAAAATGATTATCTGAGAGAAGCCTTTGCTGAGAGATCAGGGGATCAGATGTCTTTGAACAATCTTACAAATGTCTATTCAAATATAAGTTCCATTGATTTCAATGATGTTTGCTGCCAAGAAGAGTCTATAGGATTGTATTATAAAGTATTCTTGTTTCTGTAAGTCACTTGCTGACAGTCATTCACATACCTACAATAGTATATATATTAAAGGAAGGCTACATAAGGCTATATATACACATATCTTTATGCACAGCAAACCTCATGAACATAGGAGCTGAAAAAAAGTGTTGCTACGATCATAGATTGCTGATATATTAGCAAGTGTGTTAGGGGGACATCTTTCAGCACAAACATGTATCAAGATAATGAGTAGATGTGACATGTAATTTCATTCCCTCCTTTTTTTACCCAGGATTGGAAAGCATTTCCTTGTTTCTTGATAAAATGTAAGAGGAAACATGAATTATAGACATAACTTGCCAAAAGTTCCAGATATCAAGGTCACTGAGAAGTGTTGGATAGAAATTGTTTTCTTTCCTTAGTAAAGCCCTGGTATTCAAAGGTTTAGTTTCTAATCTAATAAAGAAAGAAAGAACCATCTGTTTTGATCCTTCATTGTGGACAAAGATCAGTTATCCATGAGACCCAACGCTGATGTCCCTGTGCAACCCACATCACAGGAGTTTGTGCCTCTGAGCAGATTGCTTACAAGATGAAATAAATTAGGTTACTCGTGGAGGCAGGGGAAGTCTAAGCATCTTCTCCTGTGTAAGCCAGGACTCTTCTTTCATCTTCGTGGGCCAAATTTCCTTTAACATCACACTCAGGAGACCAATATCCCATTAGCAGGAATGAAACAAGCTGTCAATTTTGTTTTATACAGAATAGTTAGAATCATAGAATCATAGAGTTGGAAGAGACCACAGAGGCCATCCAGTTCAACCCTCTGCTATGCAGGACCACACATCAAAGCATTCCCAACAGATGGCCATTCAGCCTCTGCTTAAAAACCTACAAAGAAGGAGACTTCATCACACTCCAAGGCAGCATATTCTACTGCCGGACAGATTTGACAGTCAGGAAATTCTTCCTGAGGTTCAGGTGGAACCTCCTTTCCTGCAGCTTGAATCCATTGCTCCTTTTCCTAGTCTCTGGAGCAGTGGAAGACAAGCTTGCTCCCTCCTCGACATGACATCCCTTCATTTAAACATGGCTATCATGTCCCCTCTTAACCTTCTCTTCTGCAGACTAAACATACCCAGTTCCCTAAGCCATTCCTCTTAGATCATGGCTTCCAGACCCTTCACCACTTTGGTTGCCCTCCTCTGGAAATATTCCAACTAGTTCTTTAAATCTCAAATTAATTCCATCATGAGGAGCATTTTTGAATATTGATTAATTTTCAAAAACACAAAAACAAAAACTGAAATAAGATCTTTACCTACCTCATAGGCGAAATTCCACAGGTACCACTATACTTAGTATAGGGTAGACTATGTGGTATCTGCCTGCTATAGCAATGTTAAAGATGAGGAGGTTCTTGAAAAAGAAAAAAGAAAAGGAAAGGAAAAAAGAGGTGGCTATCCTAATTCAGCACTAACATGGTTTAGCACAATGTGAAAATTCAGACTTTTAAACATTAAGGGCCCAATGTCCTGCACCTGGACAAATGAATCTATCCATTTCAATATTTTATTTAAAACAAAACAAAACCTCAAGATCTTCCTGTCTTGAATAAAAAGAAAAGTATGAATTTTGATAAACCCTTATCAAAAATGAGTGGAAGCAAATTTCTCACACCCCTTGGTATTGGTTTCTTTGGAATACGGTATGATTTGGCTTTTTTTTTTCCCTACAGAAAGCTTCCATGTGACATTACATTTACTCATATAGAAACAAAAGCTGATGGGTGATATTGGTTTCTTTCAACTAAAACATGAATGATGGTATTGATTTGTTTAATGTAAAACATGATTGGGCTTTCTTTTTAGACATCTTTGATACAGCCCCAATCAAATCTTTACAAATAGCACTTAAACACATGTGAGTTTCACAGAGTGCGAATTTTGCCTGAGGACTGATGCACTTGGGCTTCTGAAGCAATGAAGGATGTTCCAGTCATCCAGTGACTCAAGGTCATCACTGGATTTTATCAGTACTTTGCCCATGAACTGGCATTTAGGAGCCTGCTTCCTTCTATGTGATTTCAGCTGTAGTGGTTCACTCATGAGTAAATGGAGGAAGTCTATGTGGAGTCTATGGTGCCCTTGAGAAACTTGACAAAGCCAGACACAGTGTTAGCTATACTGTATCATTAGATGTGCCACAAGGATTGATTCATCTCTGGCCTTTTCTTTTCAGGGTGCCAGTACAATGAAATGGGAACATGCTAAAGGAAAACATGCTGAATCACACAGACTCCTTCCTTGCATTAAAGCTTAGAGAAGGAAGGGAAGGTGTGGCTAAAATATGACAGATACAAATTAGGTTTTTATCTCTGCAATCCAGTTTGGTGTTTTTGTTTTGTTTTGTTTTTTTGGTCTCCAAATCAAATTATGTCTGTGTTTACATCCAAAACCTTTTGCAGTGATGAAGAAGCAAGATGGGGACAGAGATAAATTTTCCTTCTCATTTAGCATGAGAGTCAAATGCAAATGTGAATGTATCATGTGCCAGCACAATGGGACCAAGATGAAATGAACACGATTTGGGTTTGATGTGAGGACTGCTGCTTGCATTATGTTAGAAAATGCAACACACTTGATGGGCTTGGAGATTGTGCCTATGTCTAAGAAGAGTACAGGTGTTCCTGGGAAGGGATTGAAACAAATGTGAGAAGCCCTCAATGTTTATTTAATGCCACTCATCACAATTTCCTTCTCTTAGAAATGAAAAGAAGCTCAGAATTATAGGGAGTCTAAAGTGAGCTGTAACAAAGTGGTGCAACATATTTTCACCAACTGGGAATATTGTAGCTGTTCAGGATGCCAGCCAGTCAGCCATACCCTCTTCAACTAAACTATGCATTGTAAGAAATGCAAGTAAGGGATTGCGCTTCCCCTATCAAAGTTGCTTTTCCAACGGATTCGTTCTGTACATATAACCCATGGGAATGCTTGGCATTTGCTGAACTGTTTGGGGAGGGAGGGATTTGCTTCCAAAGCAGGTTCATATTTTCACATGGCTGAGAGTTCCCCTGAGGATGCTTGTACCTTTTGTTTATTACTGGTCCAGGTTTATTTTCATGTCTCTCAGCATTCACTATGTGAATACTTTCTTCCATGCTACATAATTATAGCACTTTTATGGCACTTTAACCACCATGACTCCATCCTTGGATTTATAGTTTAGTGGTTCAATTAAGAGGAACAAATTAGAGGTCAGTGGGAGACATATCTAAATTCTTCATGAAACTACACATCCCAGGATACGATGAGATGGAATCCTGGCAGCTAAAGTTGTATTTGACTGCTATAACTGTGTAGAACAGGATGCTCCATCAGGTCCAGTTCTGCCTATCTGAAAGAAAATACCCATTGCTGAAAGGGCTGCTTATGAAAAGGTGTTTGCTCAGAAGTATGTTCCAGTGGAACACATTTCATCAGCAAGGAGTAGTAGGACTACAGGACCAGATTGCAGGGATGCTGTAGTTTGTATGAATTCTTTTTAAAAGCCTATCTTTTATGGAAAAGTCCAAATTAATTTTCAGGTGAAGTACAATAGATACAGGGAGCAAAGCAAACTGACGCTCATGACGCCCTCCTTTTTAGAAATGGATGTCTCTGTGGAAAATGATTTCTTTTTAATTGATAGTAAACCGTCAAACTAATGGTCCCTTACAGAATAAAACAAAGAACAAAACAGGTCGCTGCAGCAAGAGTCATACTACCTAAAATGATGTGGAATTTGGAGATGAACATATCTACCTTTGATCAGCGTAACAAGCAAGACTGCTTGCCTTTTAAAGTCAGTTTGTTCCTTCAGGTTTAATATAATTGACCTGGGCTATTCTGAGAGCAAGAGCTTTTTCTGATTTGCAGCACATAAACCTCACAACTATGGGTGAACTGAAGGAATTCAGCTGCCTTAATGGAACTTCTGAACTGAATTTCCTTCAGCTTCATCCTTTTCTAATGAGTGATCTGCCAAATCTCATCTGACTAATTTGTAAGTCTGTGGCACAGTTACTAATTCCCACTCATTGCCTTCAAGAGATATAGCATACACTGTTTCACCTTTCCAACAGAGGTGTATTTAGATGAGCTTCCAACCACACATTTATCTTAAATCCCAGCTCCCTCACTTTCTCTAATAAGCTCTAAAAGATGTTTAATGTGCCTAATATGTATCTTCCCACACTTAAAGGCTCTGTGCCATATTCTAAAAGATTTGGGTCTGTTCCCAGAGCAATGTGCTCAGTTCTGAGCATATTTGGATGGCAAAGCTGCTCTTTTGCCAGGTGTTTTCAAGTGCTGCACCTGGGATGCATAATATCAGATGCCAGGCCCCAAAATAACTATGATTTCTACATTTCTGGCTTGTTTTTTTGCACTTGGGTTTTGGAAGTAATTAAGGCTGTGTTCTCCGTTGCCTGCTGTTAGAAACAAAGGTGATTGAGAATCAGTTGGTTCTAGGTTAGTCTGATCTCAGGGTCATATTTGAAGTGTCAGGTTTTAAGTTTCCTGTTCATAATTGCCAAAGAAGAGGCTTACTCTTTAGGATTATATGGTAGTTATATGCCATCAAGTTAATTCTGACTCATAGTGACTCTATCAGAGGTATTTCATGGTAAGATTTATTCAGAGGAAGTTTGCCATTGTCTTCCTCTAAGGCTGAGAGGGTGAGACTTGCCCAAGTTTACCCAGTGGGTTTTCATGGATTAATGGAGATTTGAACCTTGTACACGTGGAGTGCCAGTGTAGCACTCAGACCACTAAACCACAATGAGTCTAGTGATTATAGAGACAGAAATATCTGTCAATTTCAGTTTCATTCAGTTTTCCATTCTCCCAACCATTGACTCCTTTCATCCTGTTTCTTTCTGAGGACACAATTCAATGGAGTCCATGCACTGGATCTCACTTCTTTTGCCGGAATCACTGATCCCTCTTTCATCTTTCAATGTCCTGTGCATCCTAAAAATGCACCTCAGAAGACTGGGAACTCTCAAGAGTAGATAGATAGATAGATAGATAGATAGATAGATAGATAGATAGATAGATTTATCTATCATGGAGGGCTGCAGCAGAAGGCATAGAGAAGAAAGTCATGATTCCAGTGGCACTGGATACAGAAATACACTATTGGATATGGAATTAGTTGCCACAAGAGACAGTGATAGCCACTAACATGGATGGCTTTAAAATGGGACTGAACAAATTCTGGGAAAATGGGGCTGTTTATGGCTACTGGTCATGATAATTATATATCACTTCAAATATCAGAGGCAGCATTCTTCTATAGAGCAGTTTCTGGAGAGCATGTGAGTGCAAGGATGCTGTTCAGCTTATGCCTTGCTTCCTGGCTTCCCGTATGCTACTACTTGTCCAATATATACAGAATGTTGTTCTAGATAAGTTTTTCATACAGTTGAGAATGATACTTTTTAGGTTCTCAGACTAAAGGGATTACAAGAGATTTATATGGGTCTAAGTTAACATGTAATATTTAAGAGTGGAGGCTAAATGGATCCTTTTGCTTCTGCTAATCCCAATATCCTGCATGGGGGTGCGGGGGAGAAAGCTGGTGAGTAGCAAAAAATCATTCCTACCTTGCTCCCTCAACAGTTTTGCAGCTGATTCCTCCATAGACTGTTCTGGCAGTTATGAAACCTGCTTCTGTCTGCACATAGTTCTGACTTTTCATCTCCTTATGTCTACTCTGAGTTCCTGTGAACTCAGGAGCTGGTCTCAGTTGAACCCTGAAGGGTATGTATACATGTGACTTTTCAATCAGATAGTGCTGGAGGACATTGGAGATGCAGAACAGGGACAAAAACCTAAATCCAATTGGAAACAAGACTATTTTCAAAACTTGTACAGAAGGTTAAATAGCAGAACCAAACCTGTACTTTTGGACAACAGTGCTAAATCATCAGACACTGTTCTGACAAATAAAAATGCTATTAGTCTACCTCAAACTGTAATGAGATCATGATTAATAAATGCCTCTCAAAGGTCTATATCAAAGTCAAGGCTCTCTGGTGATAAATGTAAACATCTAGACCCCACTTTGCCAAAAGCTTAGTGTTGCAACTCCATGGCTGCCCTGATTGATCTGTTCATTACTCTAATAAATAATTTATCACCTCCAAGAGGACAATTCATTATGCAGATAGTATGAACAAGTAACTTTAAGCAGCCCATTAAACAAAAACTGTTAAGAAATCAGACATGCTTCTAGTCTCCTAGAATCATCTGTACACCTGTTACACAACACCAGCACTATAAAAAAATGATCTTTTTCCCCCTGAAGTAGCTGTCCATATATTGGTAGTGGAGAGAGAATCTAGAATCCATTCTTGGAAGGGCATTTTTATATTGGAATCTATATTAATGAATATTGTTCAGGCAAGAATTCTTCAGGTACATTAGGCTGAAGAATCTAATGATTCTTAAAATAATTTCTGCCACCTGGATGAAATTTGGGAACAGAATACTCTTGATCTTGGACTGAAGCCTAGATAGTGACTTTTGTTGGGACTTAGGTAGAAGTCACAATTTTGAGCAGTTCTGAGGACAAAGTATTACAGATTTGGATGCAGCTGTGGGACCGGGAAGCCACAAAGCCCAACCAAATGTCTTGTCACCTGGGATGTGAACCCTGAAGAATCAAAAATGAATGTGATGAGATCCTTCCCTTTGTACCTCTGGAAATGGGAAAATCTAACAAATGAACAAAATAAGCCATAAGATTCTGACAGGCACCCTGTTAATTAGTTACAAGACCATAAGTCAGATTTATGATCTTTTAACTTGTTCATGACCAAATGTGAACCCAAAGACCTATTTTTAGCCAGGTGGTACCCCAGAGTTTCTGAGGTGCTGCAGATCAGGGCATAGGAAAATGAAATCTTCCCCAATTTCCCAGTCATGAGGTCCACTGACAGAAGCAGTTATGGCAGGACCCAAGGGATACTTCAGATACTTGTTCTCAACACACTGCACAGTCTGAACACTGCAGAGGTTATTTCCTCAATCTCCAGCACGTTGGAAATCCTTTGGCTGAAAAGGTAGAAGGTAGGATTTTTGGGTGGAGGGGAGATATGCTGTTTTGAGTGTGCTGTTTTGCCCAAGATTTTACATATTAGCTGTCAGTAGAAATGACCTGAAGGCACACAACAACAGCAAAGCAAAACCCAGCTCTTCTCCTCCCCACCCAGCCTCATCACACCACCTTGTTATTTTTCTTACATGGTAGTGTTGATGACTACCTTTTCCCCACTTCCTTTGGTATCTGATCACTTTGGACTATGCTGTTCTCTGAAATTGAACTGGACCAATCTGATCCAATCCTCTATGACCTTAATCCTTTGCAGCCACAATGGGGCAAAAAAGCCTTTCCAGCTACTGAATGTGTCTAATCAAAAGATGTTATCCCACACTACCAATTCTGCATGTGTAGTACTCCTCCAGATGCAGCAGGTATATAGTTCAGAAGTACTCTTTGATGCAGAACTATCAATAGAAGCTGAGGTGGCCTCTGTCGTAAGGAATGCTTATGACCAGTAACATTTGTTTTGCCAGCTATGTCTCTTCCTGGATGAGAATAACTTGATGGCAGTAGTCCATGGGCAGATAACCTCCTGGGTGTGATATTGCAATATACTGTACATGGGGCTCCCCTTGAAGACTGTCCTTAGGTGACAGTCTTTTGGTTGAGGTAATATTGGTTAAATTGGGGAGAGAATCTAAACTCTGGAACAAAGTTTTCAATAAGCTGCTGACCTAGAGGCAGCAGCCTGGAGTCACTGGCTTTATTCCTATTGTTGGTCTTAATTAGAACAAAGCCACTGAACCAATAAAGTTTATCTGCATATTGACTCACCATCCAACAATTGATTCAGTGGGTTTGCCCTGTGTTGGACTAACTGATTATATTCAAAGTACTATGTAAAATATATACACATTGCAGGTACACGTTCTATGGTAGTGTTACTATGATGTGGGTGGGGTAGTGGAAGGGTGACCCATAGTCACCAAAGAAATTATTATTTATCATGTTCCAAATGATTGATATTATTTATTGTGATTAACAGAAAGAAGGCTAAGGTTTTCCTTTAGACTAAAAAGCTCAAGAGAGGCTAGGCTAAAGAATAAAGTCAGTGTACCATATTGCCTCCAGGTATCCTAAGCTGGTTCTGTTCTGAAATAATTCAAGCAATCATGAGCAATGGCAACTTTTTAACCTTTGAAAAATACTTCCTACTCATTACCATTGGAATCATAGATTACTGTGTCACCAGATTGGCTCTCTGTGGAGCAATAACATGCTCCTGCCTGACACATCGCATCTGTACACAATGGCTGCAATTTTCATCTTTCCAAAGGACAATCTTTCTTCCATTTTAACTTTTAAACCTTTCAAATTAACATTGCACAAATGAGGCTATACATTTTTTGAGCTCCAGGTAGGGAGGGGGGGAACCGAATTACTGTTTAACAGGGTACAAATTTTACAAATGAAAAGTTGCAGAGTAATCCTTCTCAGATACACATCATTGCCTTTTCCACTCACAGTTTTTTTCATATTCTTTACACATTGTAACTGAATGAGTGTGGGAAAAGCCAAAGACTCTTTTCTTCCTACTTCCCAATCTCCTTTTCAAGATAGAGAGAGATTTAACAAAGGGGGACTTGCTGCTGAGGTAAAATATATGTGAAAAGTAATCCAGAAAGGTGGTTCTACAGATAAGGGCCCATATGCTACATAATATACTTAGCTGCAAATGTATACCTAGGTAAAGTCTTCTGGCCCAACCACCCCAAACCTACTTTACCAAGCAGCCACACTAGGAGATGGAGGTCTGTTTAGCTGTGAGTAGCAAAATGACATTTCTACTCCCCTCCTACCAGGCTATGAGTGAGGCTGTGACAACCAGAAGCAGGACACCAGTCCTTGTCACAGCCATACTTGCTGGTGGGAGGTGGTGGGAAGGCCACCGTCCTGTGTTCCAGTTGCATCTCTTTGTGTAGCTGCCAAATACAATGAAATCACTGTAGAATAACTTCACTGTTCTTTCCCACAGGAAATAATGTAGATGAATGTTGCATAAACGATTCCACTAGATCCTGCACCAAACTATATTGATTCAGACCAATCCAAATCAAGCTCAAATAAAATCTGAATAATCTTGGATCATTCTGACAGGAAAAAACACTGATTTGGTGATCTGGGGCCCTTTTACACTATGTAATTACACCACTATGATTCCATTTAATTGCCCTGATAATATCCTGTAGAACTGTAGTTTCATAAGGCCCTAGAACATTCTGGCTCTGTTCTAAATATTTCTTCCTAAATTCTAGATCCAATGATTCTATAGGATGTTACCTTGTGGTTCAAGTGGAATCATAATGTTATAATTGTATAGCATGAAAAGACCCCTAGACAATAAACTGCAGTAAAAGAAAGCCAGATGGTATATGCCCAAAATGTTGCGAAATAGCACCACACAAGGAAAACGCTAGGATGGGAAGGGAGGAGTTTGGTTTTGTTCATTGACACTTTTAGCTTCCAATCTGGATTCATATCTCACTGACATTCTCCAGTCACAATACTTGGCAGGAAAGGATGTGAATACTTGACTATGTTGTCTTCACAAAATAATTATAACAGTTTTCTATCTGCTGTGGAAGAAACCAATATTCCTCCATGGTATTTTCTCCATATTCAAATGTTGCAAATGGTTAAATGGATTATTCTGCATAGAAAAACATGATGTGGCTTTTTTCTCCCACAAGAATCCTATTTTCTGCATAAGAAAAAAAAATCCTACACAGAAAACTGGGAGAAGAGGGGTTGGCAGAAAACCTAATTCCTGTGCAGAAAATCACTTCTTCTGAGTGCTTGTCTATGGAGAGTAATTCCACTCCAATCCTTTTGGGCATTTGAATACTGGGAGAAAACTGCGCAAGGTTCTCTCTTGTCTGTTTTTCCGAACAGGGTTTCCCAACGGTCAGGAAGCCTGCTTTTCAATGTGGGAATAAATAATGAGAATCATCCCATTCCTATTGGCAGGTGGATTGTTGAAGTATGTTATCTTCCTTTTGGTCTGTTGCTAGTTCTCTGCTAGCAGCAGGTGTATTTTTCAAAGAGATTTGTTGAATTTCATTGGAAGATTTTTGTTTCCTGTAGCTTGCTTTTTTTTTTCCTGCCCTTTATTTCACCAGTAATTGACCTTCAACCCTCTTTTTCCAGTCCTTTCTCAATCCCGGTCCAACCTTTTTACTATTTATATTTGCTGTTTATTTGAGTGACTCCATGTATTGGCCTCAGTGTAGGTTTACTATTTCTATTATTAATTTTACATTTCCCTTATCCTCTGATCCCTTCCCATTCCTCCTTGACTTGCATTGTCATTTCAAATTGTGTTGTTTCTTTAGTGTATTGCTGCTGTCCTTACTTTTTCTTTCATGCTTGTCTGTACTAAGTGTGTGTGAGGGAATTACAAAAAAATAGTAAGCCTTCATGTGCAAGTAGCACACATACTTCGCAAACTACCATGGTGTAGAAAATCAGCCTAACTGTTATCAAGAATATAATGGCTAGAATATAATCCCCTAGATCAACCTGCTGCAATTTGGA
Source organism: Cyclura pinguis (assembly GCA_030412105.1). Lineage (NCBI taxonomy): Eukaryota > Metazoa > Chordata > Lepidosauria > Squamata > Iguanidae > Cyclura > Cyclura pinguis. Next base: position 167,428,428 of record CM059602.1, read on the forward strand.
GGACTTGTCCCCACGAAAAAGTTACCGTGTTTGCTGGTCTTAACTGCAGAGGAAAAAAGTACTATGGCCATTTAGCTTTCCCAATGCAAGTCAACAGAAGGCATACAAATTTAGTATCCAAATTCTGACTCTGATTGAAATCTGAATCAGATCTGAATTGTTTTGAAATGAATTTGACCCCAGTCTGAAAGACTAATTTGGGCCCTACAAAATTAGGGGGAGGGTCTTACACAGCCCTAAAATAAAGACAGTGCAGTGTACTTCATTATTATTATTATCAAATAAAGAAACCATCTGCAAAAAAAAATGCAAAATCAAGTGTATTGTTTTCAGATTGCAACACAGTCTTTTCTTCTTGCACAGGGGATGCTTGCCAGTGAAGGGACTGCATAATGAGATAAGACTACATGTGACAGAGAAAAGAGCCATGGGATTATATTGTTCCCTGTGATGCTTTGAATTCAAACAAGTATCCCAAGAGACAAAAATGTTACAATTTTAACTAAGCAATTACAACAAGAGATTTCACATGGTTCTGTGATCCAGAGGCCTCAGAACAAAATGCTACAACAATTATAATTTTCTCCAGCTGGTCGTCCTACTCAAATGCTTTGTGACATTCCAGATTTATCAGTCTAGCCAAGGGAAAGCTGCATATCCATTTTGATAAAATATTACCCTTTGAATTTCAAAGCACTAATATCTGCCCTCAGAGTCCAAGACAAGACTTTCTGTTTCCGTCTTGGTACCAATCAAGTTAGTACTACAGATCTTTTTCAGTCTCCCTAATGTTGCTGTACCTTTAGTACCCTGAAAGAAGGGTAATTGCTATTTTTCCTTTCCATTCCCTTCTTCCATCCCACCAGCCCCAACCTCCATTCCTGCTTACAGCTGTCTGACTCATGACTCAGGCCACTCACAAATGACCTAATAACGTCTGTTCTCTAGACACTGACTGTCTCTCATACAGCAACAAACCAATGTCCCCTCAGTGAAGGTCACTTTTTTTGCTTTGCTGGAGAATTCTTGTATCCTATTTTCCTAGGAAGCATATTAAGCAGAACTTTTTAGACATCCATTTTCTAGAGGTAGACATAAGTAGGAATCCAAAATGTAGGAAGTGAACAGAAATTTCTACAGATGTTCATGTATTTATATACAATATGTCTTTTGCTTATGCATGTGTGTGTGTGTGTGTGTGTATGAATCTATTATTTGGGTGTACATAGATAGACAACAGAGATTGCTGTTTGTCTTCAAGTTATTTCTGACTTATAGTGACCCTAAGGTGAACCTATCATGGAGTTTTCTGGAACTGAGAGTGTGATGTACCCGAGGTCATCCAGTCGGTTTCCATAGCCAAGCCAGGAATCAAACCCTGTTCTCAGGGTCATAGTCCAGAGCTCAAACCACTATGCAACACTAGCTGCGATCACAGAGATATAGATGTAAAAATACATAAACTAACCATATGAGTTCACTTCAAAGCTAATGCTTTTCATCATAGACTATTATGAATCAAACTGGAGGGAAATGGCTGGCCACTATGTTGTTTTCATTCCAACAGAGCATAACCTTTGCCAACATTCCCCAGTATTTTCAATAGTATTTTCCTGGGTGCTTCTGTTTTCTGGAGTGACATAACATTTCAGAGATAGATCACAGCCCATGTCCAATGATTTCCAAAGATAATATTTCAAATAGAGGAAATTTCAAATGATGATCTGCTTAAGGGGTTGCAAACACAAAGATTGTACTGCAGCTGTCAGGTAGAATCTCAGTTATGGAAGCCCTAATCTAGGTAAACTCACTTGGTCAACTCTTTTTATGTGTGTAGGATACTTGTAAAAAAATAAAACACTTCAATCAGATTTGTCCACAACAATTTATTAAATCAATTTTTTCCTTCCTTTTATTGTAGAATTTGAGATTGACCCCGCCCCCATCACTGATACTCCTGTGGATTACATTGCATCAGGTGTATGACCTTGACAGCCAGCCAGTGTGGTATAGTGGTTTGAGCATTGGATTACGACCCCACTCAACCATGGAAATCCATTAGGTGATCTTGGCCACATCACACACTCTCTGCCCCAGAAAACCCCACAATGGGTTCACTTTAGGGTGACCATACGTGGAAAACAACATGAAGGCACACAGCAACAGCAACAACAACAACTTTGATATCATTTGGTTCCCAGAGAGTGAAATTCATCTTCTTAGCATCCCACCAAATGAAAAAATTGCAACGCAGATACAGTCAGCCTGAGGCAGCTGGACCAGACCGAGGTGGCAGTCTTGTCTTAACAACTGTGAAGGTGGTTCCTGCTTATTTTCTTGAGGGTGTTTCCTCTACCCTCATCCTAATTGCATCTCTGCTCTGTCCTTGTTCTACATCTGTCATTTATTTTGTTGTTGTTGAATTTTTCACTGCCTCAGGCTCTGTGGCTCAGAAGTGGATTATAAATGGGAGAGGGAGTTGTTAACAGATATTTCCCTTAAACTAACATTTGAAGAGAATTTGGGGTTCCTCCTTGAGCAAAAGATGTGAGGAGTTTTGAGGAAAATGTCAAGAGCCCCAATAATATTTACAAAACTCCTTGGGGAGGCTTAACATCTTTTGTTTCATATGTTCCAGTTCCAGTACCTAATATTCAGACCACAAACAAATCCTTGGTGTTATCAGTGGTTAAAATTAAGAATTCTCCATGTCTCCTTTCCAATGAATTATTTTTCTGCTCATATACGGTTTAGGAAATTTGGTTGATTTCAGAGTCACTAACAGTATCAATGAGTTTTTAAAATCACCAACTGATGGCAACTGGACTCCAACCTTATTAGTGTACTACTATGGAAGCTTTCCTCCCCCACAAAAAAAAAATAATAATAACCATGAAAGCATGTTATAAATACTTCTGGGAGATACCATTCATTTCTGTTTAAGTGAACAGATAAACAGGATATACATAACCTATTTGGGAATAAAAAATCGATAAGACCAGCTTTTTGCCTGTCAGTTGTATCCTGTTTCTTGGGCTGCATGATATTGCTTGGACTATGAACAGTTTAGTAGAAACCTCTAGCTAAGCTTCCAATTTATTCTGCTCATCCTTTGGTCACAGCCATCAATTTTCTTTAATAAATGACCAAAGCCATGAAAGGATATCACAGGATAAAAGCATAAGATAACTTGACTGGAGTTGTTGCGTAAATATATCTTGCAGTTTTAAGGGTCCAAGCTGTTGATTGCAAGAACAGCAATTATAGATGTTTTATGTGAGGCAAATCACTAAATGTCAATGTAGAAAAACTAGAGTTTATGTAATTTTAGAAACTCTGTGTGTGTGTGTGTTTCATCACAGTTCCAGTTATCATTGGAATGATAGTTTCCCAACATTTTCTTTATAGAACTTTAGGTGTCTTCATGTCCAATAGAAAATGTCTAGTTCCAAGGACTTGTGTGTGTGTGTGTGTGACAGAGAGAGAGAGAGAGAGAGAGAGAATGAGAAGGAGAACGCAATGACAAAAATGCTGAAAACCCAGAAAGATGGAACTAAGTTATAAGAACCCAACATTTGCCTGCCTTCAGAGGCAGAAACATTGGCATGGGAAATAATCCAATGTCTTGTGCACATGAAAAGCTTATGTTATATTTTAAGAACTCATTGATATAGTGGAGCCAGGGTTTAGCATGTAAACCTGGCAGGCCTTTTCTGTTGGTGTTGATGATGGCACCAGTTGCCTCATCCTTCATGTTTCCCTTTGCCCTCTGAACTAACTTGCAGTCCTCACAATAGCTGGTGAGAAAATGGATTTCCCAGCAACCGTGTAATATTATGAAGCATCTCTGTTGCAATGCTTGTTGGTGTTAAATGCTGATGAGTGATCCAAGAGATTTTTCCTTAGATATTGGGCTCTGTTTCCTCTCTTAGCCTGCATACCTGCCTCTAGTGTCCATCAAGCTCCCCTATAGTGTAATGCTTCAGCCATTTCTACCCTACACTGTTGTAGTGCTATTATTCCACTTTTGACACCCTGTGGAATACTGGGGTTTGTAGGTTACTGAGTCTGAAGAGCTCTGTGACCTTAAATTCTAAATACCGCTCCCTAAACTGCAAAACCCCAGGATTCCATACGATGTTGAAAGTGAAATAATAACACTATAACAGTGTAGTGTGGAAATGGTCTTCTGCTCTTTTTAGAACTCTGATTGTTACATTTGGTCTTTACTGTAGTGCAGCAGTACTTCCTCAATGTATTTTTGATATAATTTGGGGGCTCCAGCATAGTACTACCAAGTTATCGGTGAGTGCCACCCTGAGGAATATCTCTTTGATTTAGCTACCAGCTGCTTGCCTATTCAGTGGCCATTGGGCTGGGGGTTTTGGGGGGGGAATGGTGGAAATAATATTCAAACACTTCAAAAAATAGCCAAAAAGTATGTTTTTCAGGTGTCAAGAAAGCCTGATGAGAAGAAGCCTGAACTGAGGAAAAGCTTTACAGTTCAAGATTTATCCTGAGGGGGAAAAATGCACATGTTTTTGTTTTCATATAAAACAGCATCTTCTGAGCAAAATACAACCCGCCCCCAGTGCGGTAGACCTTGTTTTTGCACAGTTGGGGACTTACATTGCACAAATTCACATGTGGGCCATTTTCGCATGATGTCACAGTCCCATGACGCGGATGCATTGCTACCAGTCTGCAAGTCGTGCTTTTGCATGGTGTCATCGCAGTCCCACTGCCAATGCATTTCCACCCGTCACAATCACGGGATATTCCATTACAAGAAAAGATCCAGTAATGACCCCCGATCACTTGATGTTCCTGTTGCTGGTGGCCATGTGGAAATGGCAGAAGCACAATCAAGTGCACCATGGGAAGTGGCTGGCTGTACTGTGGGAGGGAGGGAGGGAGGGAGGGAGTCCCTCATGCTACCCTTCCACAAACAGCCAGCTCAGTGCAGAGGGGAGCATTTGGGTCACGCTCTCATCCTGACAGTGCCACTACCAGAAGCATGATGGGACGGTGACAGAAAAGAGTAAGGTGCAGAAAGGGCAGTGCTTTATTTTGCACAGAAAGCAGCATTTTCCACACAGGAAATAGCATTTTCAACAGCAGCACAAAAAATACTGTTTTCTATTTAAATGAACTGTATGTGTCTTATGTCCAGAATAAGTCTTGAATTTTGGTTTTGAAGACTTTCGGGGGGGGGGGGCACAGAAAGAAAATTGCTGAAATGACTTACTAATTCCTTCAAAGAATTGTATTCCTAATATCTTTCAATGGCCATTTCCGCATGGGGTGAGGGAATTGCCCCGCGCCGCTACTTACCGGATCTTCTGGCTCCCTGGTTCCGGTCCAGGCTGCTCCGGAGCAGTGTGTGGTCGTCGATCTGCTCTGCTCCGGCATCCAAAATGGCGGCTTCCAGTTGGTCATAGGTCTCGACCAACTGCTGAAGCTTGCCAGCCTAAAGCCAGCTCTCAGCAGATCACAGGCTCACATTGGTGCGAGCCTGCGAATCTGCACAAGGGAGCAGGCTCACAGTGACACGCTCCATGCTTTTGAAAGACCAGAAAAATCAGGTCTTTCAAAAGCATGCTGGAGGACCACTTGGGGTCGTTCCAGAGCGGACTGAGGTGTGGATCTACAGTAAGTAGTCCAGACCCAGTCCACTCCAAGGTTCAGACATCCTCCATGGAGGATGCACTGCACTGTTTTTATTACCCCGTGTGGAAATGGCCAATGTCATACTTTTAGCTGTCTAAATTCTTGTTCTTTAACTGGCCCTTCTGTGCTTCAGCTCTTCAACATTAAAGCTTAGAGGTGTTCTCAGGGTGACGAGAAGGTGGTGCTAACACAAAAAGAGCAGGAATCAGATACAATAAGTGAGAATTGAAGACTGGGCAATCAACTGAATGTACATACTTTAAAAATAAAATAAAATCTCCTTCTTCTGCTCCTCTTTCTTCCTCTTCCCCACTTCCTCCTCTTTCTTCTCTTTCCGTAACTTTTAAAGTTTTTTTTAAAGTTTTTTGAAAGTTTTAAATCCCATGAAGCCACCTGTTTGGAACTTATCAGAGTTAATCACCTCCTTAGTATATGGCCATTTCCGCACCGGGCTATTAAAACGGGCAGAGCGACCTCCGACTGAGGTCTTCTGCACCATGGAGTGGACTGAGGTGGACTACTTTTTGTAGTTCCATACCTCAGTCCAGTTCGGAGCAACCGGAACTGGTCACGCAGTGTGCTTTTTAAAAACCTCTTTTAAGAGGTTTTTAAATAGCATGGAGCGCGGGACTCCGTGTCGCTCCATCGCCGCGCTCCGCTGCAGATTTGCAGGCACGCACAAGTGCATGCCTGCAGATCTGCTGGGGGTGGGCTTTAGGCTGGCGAGCTTCTCCGGTTGGTGGAGAGCCTCCACCAACCGGAAGCCGCCATTTTGGACGCTGGAGCAGTTCGGAGCGACGAGCTCGCACTGCTCCTCGTCCCGATGGACTCGCCCGGATGATCAAGAAAGCCGGTGAGTTCCATTTTTGCCCGTTTCCTTCCTCGCGTGTGGAAAGGGCCTATAATGGGCCTCCAAATGTCATGCAGATGTTTAAAAGAAAAAAAAGTGATGGTTGTTTTGGTTTCCCAATGCAAGCCAGTGGGAGAGCAGGTGATCCAAATTTCCAAATCTCAGGTCTGAGTTAGTTAGATTGGATTAGATCTAAATCAATACAGTCCAAATTGGGGCTTGATCCAATCAGGTTCCAAAGTGAATCTGAGCACTCTTGAACAGTCCCAGTAAGAGTCAAGGATGCTAACAATGCAAATGAGTAAAGGTTACCACTGTATCAAAACAGTTTTTCATGCTATGATGATGACTTGGAAGGAAAACAGTGCAATATTTTAACATACAGTTCTAAACATATAGTTCTACCACCCACTCCTATAAAACAAAACAGAATGAAACAAGAAACAAAGCAAAGAAACTGTCCTGTCAAATTCAGCATTTTGAGCTTCAATTGTTTTCTGTGAAAAAGTAAGGCTGAGCACCTGCCAAATTTCCCTCAGAATCCAGCAAATGATTGGACATTTGTTTATTTGCTTTCTCATACAATCATGGAATAACAGGAAAGGACCACAAGTGCCATCTAGTCCCATACTCAGCCTTGCGGGAATGCAGAACTAAAGCACCCCCAGAAGATGTTCATTCAATTTCTGTTTAAAGATCTTCAAAGAATGACAGTCTACCACATTCTGAGCCAGTCTATTCCACTGTCAGGTAGCTCCTACAGTCAAGAAGCTCTTCCTAATATTTAGGTGGAATCTCTTTCTCTTGTAATTTGAATACATTGGTTGATGTTCTAATCTCTGGAAAAGCAGAAAACAAGCTGCTACATCTTCCATGTGGCATTCCTTCAAGTATTAACCCTTTTTCTTCTCCAAGGTAAGTACAATTCACAAGCTGATCCTCATAGGGCAAGGTTTATCTTCTTGGTCTCCCTCCCTCCAGCTTGTCCATGGCCTATTAAGGCTTCTGATCTTTTTCACATGTACTGTTATATACTGTCACCCCATTCTATATTGGTTCCTTTCACCCCCCCCCCCCGGTCTCAGTGTACTACCTTACATTTACTCCCTTTTGAAATTCATTTTGATAATTTTGGCCTATCTTTCAGATATGTTAAGGTCAATTGAAATTGAATCCTGATCCTGTCCTCTGGGGTATTAGCTAGCTCTTTCAATTTCATACCAACTGCAAATTTGGTTTGTTCTGTCTTTGTTCCATCAACCAGGTCATTAATAAAGATGTTGACTAACACACGGCCAAGGCAGAACCATGTGGCATCCCACTAGTAATTTATTATGAAGAGAACCACCAGTGAACCAGGATGAAGAGAATCACCAGTGATCACTCTGGGTTTGATGCACAAACCAGATACAAACCCACCTAACAATAATGCTGACTAGTCCACATTTTACCATTTTATTCTGGATGCCAGATTTTCTTGTTTGATAACATGGACACATCTCCATGTTGCTGTGCATATATTAAGAAGGCACATTGATAGGTCAAGTGCTACATACCTTCAGCAGAGCCAAGTAATAAAGTAGCCTAATGCATGATGTGATTATGCTCTCCCTATACATCCCTACTTCCCTTGACTGATAGAGCAAGACAGGGTGCAGCAAAATATTCCAGTTCTTGAAACGAAAAAAGAGTTACTATGAATGATGCTTATCATGTTAACGCCTCCCCCTTTTGTCTGCACTGACACTATACTAACCTTGTTCAGGTATTCATACAGAGAGAAAATGAAATCAGACTTGTGCCTAGTGGCCTGCCCACCTACTGAGCTCTAGGAGCTGTATGCACAGTGACAACTGGAAGATTGCCATACACATAATACACAGTCAGAACAAATTATGGTACATCTGTCCTACATCAGCTGTAGCTGCAGTTGTATATGTAGTGTGGCCCTTAGCTTTCTCAGGCAGCGATTTTGCTAAATGAAGCAATAATGCATGCAAGATGTCCCATTCTGCCAGAAAATGTTACTGTTTCAAATCTGAAATATTAGAGAGATTGAGAAATAATAAATAGAAGGCCACCTACAAACAGTTACCTTTTCTCTTTCATGTTGTGTCCTTCTGTTCATTTTCAGGAGACAGTAGGATGAAAGTTAATCCTCATTTTTTTTCCTTCTTAAAGAGAAGCTAGTAGGTAAATTTATCTGCAAATGCCAGATATTGCTGTGCTACCTAAGAGATCATACTTTAGGTTAATGGACATTATGTTGCATTGGCACATGCTTAGGAGAGATTAAGAACTTCAGCATCAAGGGCCAGCGATCTGTAGCCAATTTTAAAATTGGCAAACTGGGAATGGGACATTTGAAAGTTAGTTAATGCTTTCTTTTGGTCTAACAAGCTGCCTGCTCTTGAGCCTACTGCTACAATCCAATGAAGTCAAAAGCAAGACTGTGAAGGACAAGGTTATAAATGCCTGAAAGTTTGCATTTTACGTTCTCTTTATTCGACAGCATACTTAAAGGATATGATGAATAATTCTCAGAAAGTCATAGATAGGCAGTGCTTTCTCACACAGTTCCGAGGTCAGAGGGGGCTTGTGAACTGAATGGGGATCACCCCCCCTAGCAAAAAGGATAAGTCATCCCCTCTGTTCAGGTCTGTGCGTGAAGGGTAGAGAAAAAGAATGGAGGGTGGGGTTATAACTCAGTGACTTGCAAATTTCCAATTTGATTTTTGGAAGGTAGATTGCTAGCTCTAATGGCTGAGAAAATAGAGACAGGTTCACCAACTGGCTTTGCAAATAAACCATGGTGGTACTGCCAGTTGTGATGTGTAAGCATGCCCTGTAAGTACTCATAAAACTGTGCCAGATTTTGAAAAGAATCTTTTGGAAAATATCTTTCATTTATCTAATTCTAGACATATCTGGTATAATGGATGTCACCATCATATGAAGCAGTCTTATACTGAGTCAGAGCACTGGCTCAGCATTGGCAAATCTGAATAGTAGCAGCTTTCCAAGATTTCTAGCAGAATTGCATCTGTGCCCAGCACAACGAATCTGGAATACTCTGCACACAACATAGATGTTCTACAACTTTGCTGCAGCTCCTCCTATGTTCATGTCAGATGGTGGACAAAATAGTGCCTTGTAGCTCAATAAGTTTGTAGTTGGCATGAAACTTGAGATTGGGATCTTCCCAGTTTATATTCCTAGTCATTAGTACACCAGGATTAATATCCTAAGAGTACAGCACATGTTCCTTAGCACAATAGAACTCTTTCTCTCTTATTACCTGGAGGCCTCTGGAGACTGTAGTTTGAAAAGTAACTTTTTCATGCTCTATTTTCTCCTGGTTTACTTCACACATGCATACACAGAGTCCTTCTGTATCTCAGTTTCTTTCCTGAGGTGTCACAACTGTGTCTGGAGGGTTGCGCTGAAACACATACTGTTTACAGCAAAGTAGACTGCTGTGACATAATCCTGTAATCATCCTGGCAATATCTTGATTTCAACCCAGTTGATTGTTTTATAGGTTAAATTGCATTAAGCAGCAGTAGGACTGGAATGAGGGGAAAAAAGAAAACAGTGCCTAATAGATATAAATACCTATAAGAGAAGGCAAGCTGTAACACTGTTAGGATTTTTCATTATTACGTATCATTAGACAGTGATATGTTAAGTAGTTCAATTTGCCATCTCTAAAAAAAAATGCACAGAAAACACAGTTGCCAGGTAAAGACCAATACAAGGATAGAGAGTACACAGTAGAAATATACTGTGGTTATTCTGAACTGAATTTTTCACATTTTCCCAATGTAATGGAGGCTGCACATGTTGCAGGGCTGGCCCAAGATGACTGCCTGAGGGGAAGAACAAAATGGAGCAAACATCCATTCCTGTACAAAAGCCAGTTGTCCATTGAATCTTTCTTCAGCCCTCAAAGTGGGATAGAATCTCCTACCTCCTTGGAAGGCAACATACCCCTTTATGGATGCAGAGAAGAAGGCTGCCTGGCAGCACACAGCTTTTTCATTCAACCTTTTGCTTCTTGAATTGACCATATAACTCTGCCTAATAGTAGGGCTGGTGGTCTTGTCCTTTACCATGAAGGTAATTCTGAATTATTCAGTTTTAATTAGTGAACTTTCTGGGAATGGCAACATTAACTAATCCAGCCTGGGTTGGTAGGATGAGACAGGCAGGCTGCATCTCACCCACCAATCATACCTTACATTTACCACAAGGGATTTTTGAAGAATTCAGCCCTTTTGTGAATTCAGATAAGAACTTACTAGGTCATCACCTCCTGAACAAATGTGTTGATCAGAGTTTAGTACTTGGTCTTTCTTTCTTTCTTTCAAAATAAATGTCTATTTTGCACATCCCTTCCATTTGGAAAGATATATTCCAATAAGTATTTCCATATGTTTGCATATGTATAAATGCACATATATATGTGGAAATATGATGGATTCAGGGGTGAATATATGCATAAGTGACATAAACTAGAAACAGACAGATCCACCCATGCTTTATTTTATACACACATATACATATATCTCCAACATCCTTATCATAGGTGGAAACAAAGGTGTGCATTAGAGATCATATTTCTCTGTGCCTGATTGCCTTTTAAGATCTCCAGAAAAAACTTTCTTTCTTCTTATCACCATCACAGGTGTTTAGTGAAGAGAGATCCTCCTCAATGGCTGCTCCAAAATTGTGAAATCCCGTGCAAGGTCCTGTTTACTATTTTTCCACTGGCAAGCAAGGAGGAAGTCCTATGGCCATTAACATATTACAGCAGAAGGATCTTTTAAAGGTGTGCATTATGCTTTTATCCTTTTTGCTATGTTCTAATAAGTTCCCAATGTTCTAGTTTGGTGTTCTTAACAGGACTATTTATTTCATCGTTTTTGGTTTGTTTGTTTGTTTTTTAAATAGGTTTTAGCTGCTGTTGTCAACTACCATCAAATCCATTTCCACTTACGGCAACTGTATGGATGAGGGACCCCCAAGTCACATTATCACCAACCATGCTGCTCAGATCTTGCAGATTCAGGGACCTCTGTGCCTTGATTGAGGCTATCCATCTGAAATGTTGTCTTTCTCTTTTCCTGCTGCCTTCTACCTTACCACACATTATTGTCCTTTCTAGTGATTCATGTCTTCTCATGACATGGTCAAAGTATGACAGCCTCAGTTTAGTCATCTGGACTTCTAGAGAGAGTTTGGGCTTGATTTGATAACTGAGAGCCATTCATTTGTCTTTTTAGCAGTCCATGGTAGCCATAGAACTCTTCTCCAGTGCCACATTTCAAATGAGTTGATTTTCTTCCTATCAGCTTTTGTCACTGTCCAGCTTTCATAACCATACATAGAAACTGGAAATACAATGGTATGAGGATACTAACTTTAGTATTTGACAATATATCTTGAGACTTCAAGATCTTGTCTAATTCCTTCATAGCTGTCCTTTCAAGTCCTAGTCTTCTTTTGATTTCTTGACTGCAGCCTACAGACTGATTAGGAACAGAAATTCATGAACTATTTCAATATCTTCATTGTCTACTTTAAGGTTACATAAATCATCTGTGATCATTATTTTTGTTTTCTTATACAAACCTGCTTTTTGAGCATGACTTTGCTTGCAGTGGGTATGAATGCAATGGTCCTGTAGTCACTGCGAAGTTGTACTTTGTTTTAATTTGTTGTAAGCCACATTTGGTTACTGGGAAGAAGGTGGGCTATACATAGTAAAAATAATAATCAGTATCAGAGTTGGAAAAGTTTTTTATCTCTCTCTCTCTCTCTCTCTCTCTCTCTCTCTCTCTCTCTCTCTCCCAGAATCCATCAGCTAACATAGCCAGTGGATATACTGACTTGGGATTCTGGAAGTTGCAGTCCAGAAAAAAAAATATCCCAAGTTCTTAATGACAATGTAATTTGAATATCTCAAGTTAAAGCTTTCTCTGAACAACTAGAGAATTTGTGAGGGTGGTGAGAATTATGTTACATGCCTTTTGTCCAGAGTTTGGAAAATTGAACTATAATTTCCAGTGGTCATGTGGACTAGTATGATGCTACTTAACCTGGTGGTTCATGGATCTGGGTTCATGGATCCACAAGCCATTAGTTGCCAGGCCATGGTGATTTCCCTGGAAAGAAAGAAACAACTGTAACCAATAGACATAAATATGGGAATGGTCCTTAGCACACTGGGGGGGGGGGAGTCTCCCACATCAGATAGCATGAGAAGAACTGGGATGGGAGAGTTCAGGGGTAGTGTTTTGAAGAATAATATTTTCAGCCTCTTTCCTTGCTTTCCTCTTAGAACTACAGATCACAGAATTCTTGGGAAGAAGGCAACCTGCTAAGTCTAGATGTTTTCTTGATGTGCACTCCATATATTGTTGATATATAAACTTGGTATTAGTCCGCTTCAGTCATAAAAAAGAATGTGCACATGCATGCCCACACATAAAATAATTATTAGCACTTTTGCACTGAACATACAGCAGTGCCACAAATAAAGTTTAATGTCCAATTTTGAAATTCCTTGGTTTTGGTGTTTCTTAACACTGAACTGAACATGCTGCTTATAAAGTACCAAAGGATTAAAGCAGTTAAGAAGTATTTGAGATATTGATATGGCAAAACCTGTTCTCTATTTTCCACGTGTTCTGTTTCCACATATAAAAGCTTTCTTTTCTTTTCATTTTTTTTCCTGCCTCATTTTTTAAAGACTTGTAGCATTCCTTTCAAATTCCTTTTGATTGTGCTTTTGAGAGGTGAGAGGCGGATAATGCTGTTTGATGTGGTTAGCCCCCTTTTCATATCAAGTCTCTCCATGTCTCTGCTGCTACCCTAGCTACTTGCATTTTGTAATCTGTAGAAGTCCCATAGGAGAAATTATCTCATGATACCTTCCACTGAGCTTTCTCAATGGAATCCAGAGAGATGATTGTGCAATGAAAGAAAGGATATGCACAAGTCCACATGTGCTTTTTTCTACTTCATAATTAATGCAAGTGAAGACCCCAATGTACCCATGAGATTTTCATTGAAATTGTCTTCTCATTTACTTTTTAAAGCAATTCCTTTTATATCAGATGAAATGCAAATGATCTAGAGTGATCATTTGATCAAAAGTGGAAGCATGTGAAGGATATTGGAGTGCTAAATGTGGTAGAGAATAAGTCTGGTACGTTCACCAAAACCTCTCCCTCACCACCGCTTTATTATGTTAATGAAGAAGCACATTTGAAGAGGCCAGTATGACTTGTAACTCTCAAGATAACAGCAAACTGGCAGCGATATACTGTGACGTGCCAGTTCTAGTTCACAAGAAGCAGGAAAAAAAAGTGATCAAGAACCAGATACACTGCTGGTGAAGAGAGGCAGCAGCTTGAGACAGTTTGTGTGTGTGTGTGTGCATGTGTGTGTGTGTGTTTTTCAAGTCACCTGTTGACTTATGGTGATCCCATGAATTTCGTAGGGGTTTCTTAAGCGAGTAATATGCAGTGATGGTTTTGCCACTTCCGTCCTCTGAAATATAGCCTACAGCACATGGTATTTGTTGGCAGTCTTCCATGCAAGTATTAGCGGGGCTGACCCTGTTTAGCTTCCAGGATCAGACAGAATCTGGTACCTTTATACCCAATCCAAAATTTTTAAAAGCCTATCATCTGTCTATGTCTGTCTAGCTAGCTATCTATTTCTCTAGATAAACCTGTTCTAATTTACAATCAAACAAATTTCACCCCGCACACGATATATAACAATTGTTTTGACTTCTCAACTAAAAATATAAAAAAATAAATTTACACTTTGCCTTCCTTTAATGTTATCCAAACTGTTTCCTACTCTCTAACCTGACCTAAAGAGGATGAATTATGCTGATAGACTGTGTTTGCTTTGGCAGCTCCCATGTTTTGCAGGTCTGGACCTGAATAATGTCCCCATTGTAAATACTCTCAGAGAAGGGATTTTTTTTTAATTCCTGTTTCACTGCTTTGACTTTTTTTATTCTTTTTTGTCTCCCTCTAATAATGAAACTGGATGAAAGATCACAAGGAAAACCTCCAGAGGAGAAGAAACAGATAAAATGCTGCTCCCAAACAGTATAATTACAAATGTGGTCTCGTAGGAGGGAACGTGCCTGAGCTTTGATTTCACGGATGGTTGGGATTTTCCCATTTGAGGTGATGGGAATGAATGTGCTGGCATGTCCTCAAAGGTCTCTTCAGCATAACATGGACTTTGTCCCAGAATGTGCCAGAAAGATGGGGGGGGGGGACACAGAGAGAGAAAGAAAGAAAGGAAAAAAAAATCCACTCACCCTATGATTCTGAGTGCAGTTTTGCTTTGAACCACTAAAGGTTGTTTGCCTTGCTGTCATTGCAACATGGCAGTTTACACATCAATAAAGACTGAAAGAGGCTAGGATGGATGATGTATTGTCTTTTGGCATCTCTCCATCTTTGAACTTTTCTCGCTATTTTTTAACATCCAAGTGCCTCAAAGACATTTGCTAATTTTCTTTACTATGGCAGAAAAAAGCTTGCTCCACACATATTAAAGTCAGTGAGTGGTGAAAACACTCCCTGTTTCTCTCCCTCCCTCTTTAACTTGTATTGGTTATATATCAAAACAAAATGTTTCAGAGTGGTTTCAAGTTCAAAGTAGTCTATTCAGTTATTTTCTGCCGATCCTAAAGTATAACCAGTGCTTAGAGAAGTTACTTTTTGAACTAGAACTCCTGTAAACCTGTGGACAGCACAGGCATACTGTCTAGGGGATTCTGAAGGGCTGTAGTTCAGAAAAGTAACTTTTTAAAGCTTTGCTTTCAATACAGTTTTATAAGTTGGACTGTAGCATATATACAAATTTACGAAGCTTCAGCTCTACTATACCGGGAGCTGGCTTGCACTGTTACCTGTCTCCTGTGCTAACTAAAACAACATCACAATTTTAAACCACTGTAAACAAACTTTACAATAAGAAAAAAAAATTAGATCTTTACAAGCGTGCAAATTAAGGTTGTGCATGATAAGCAACACCTCCTGAAATTCTTTCTTCTACACTACCATTAATGCTATAAAAGCTGTGTCCTGTATTTCATCTGTCAACTCTAGTGCAAATTCAACACATTTTTACAATTTCAATTGCATTGCAAACAGTTTTTCAAAACTTTGGCGTAACATACTCTAATTTTACTACATGTGGAAATGGCTCAGAAATTACATAGAATACTAAAGCTGGCCCTAAAACAAAAATAACTAACTATTCCAGCATTCTGTTCCCAGAGTGTCAAGTTAGATGTCTAAATGGGAAGTCCACGAAGATGTGAGTACACTATCTCTTTTGCATTCAAGTGCTTCAGAAATTGGCTTTAAGAGGCATGCTGCCTCTGATAATGGGAGCTGATATGTAGTCGTCATGACTAGGAACCACTATCTTCCATTATTTTCCCCCTTTGAAATCTCTCTAAGTTGGTGGCCATCAGTACATCTTGTGCTGGTCAATACTGCAGTTTAACTATGTCTTGTGTGAAATACTTGCTTTCAGCTGTCATGATGCTCCAAGTCAGTCCAAGTCAGGTCCAATGTCCATACTCTTAATATTTTAACAGAAACAGAAATAGAGACTAAGTCCAGTATTCTGTGTCATGCACTTAGTTATGCATACCTATCCAAGGGCTTTTCTGCAAGACGATGCTTTCCTGCCTTGTCACTTCACAATCCTGGCAGCGCCTCTGCTGAGATGGGAGCAAGTTCCCAATGCTTAGCACAAGAATGCTAAGATTTAATATTCTACGGTAGGCCCCAGACTTATAAAACAAAAGCAAGGTTATGGAATAGAGAGAGGGAACATTTTAAGCAATTATCTACATTTCAATCAGTATTAAGGCAGTATCATAAAAATACTGACAAATTGATGTTGTTAAGAGCCACATCTTTATTAGGCTTATTATTCATGCCAGACAAATAGTATGATATGGCATCCCATGATATGATTAATTTTGGCTTTGCCACGGCTTTGGAACTACATGCCTGTCAGTGACAGAATGTTGTTTCCAAGTCCTGGATTTGTTGCTTTACAGGAATGTGGAGACCATGCAACCGAAACTATTGTGCAACTGAAACATGCTACATACTAGACCTTCTCCCTGACCTAACACCACAATCTGTTTTCTAAGAGAAGTAGAGAAATCAGCCATCCAGTTTAACCCCGGGTGGGCAGGAAGAGACAAGACAAAATCTGTTAAACTGCTGAAGGTTACTCATCAAAATTTAAACACTTATAAATAAGCCATTTCCTAACCTTTCAATGTAAAAAGTGGCATGACCCAGCCCTCCTGCACTACCAAAATTCAGATCAATTTTCTGAGGAATATCCATAGAAAATATTGCTTGCTTGCTCGCTTGCTCTCTGACTCGCTTTCTTTCTTTCTTTCTTTCTTTCTTTCTTTCTTTCTTTCTTTCTTTCTTTCTTTCTTTCTCCTGGTTTTAATAGCAGTATGTGATTCATTCAGCCCAACCGTGACAGTTAACTTTTACTGTTTTAAAGTTGCTCAAGTTTCATCAGAGACAACTAAACAAGCAAACAAAACTAGTCCATGCAATTAGGACTGTGGGTACCCTGGGTGATACTTCACTTCTTGGTGAGAATGTACAAGATGTAGAACAGAACTTCTCAAGCATGGTTCCCTGGAAACCTAGGGTTCTACAAGAGTTCATTAGGGGTTCCATGAGAGGCTGTGATTGTAAAAAGAAAATCAACATGTCTTTTTTGTGCTGTAGATATCTCATTTTATTGCAGAGGTTTCCCAAGAACTGAAAATTATTTCAAGCACTCTTCCAGGTACAAAGTTTGAGAAAGGCTGATCTAGAACACATATTTAGAAGATCTGGGGGAAAAATTGCACACAAAAATGTGACAGCAGTGAATGAAAATGACAAATTTGGAAACGGACCTTACAGTGAGGGAACATAGTGCTATTATTTTAAGAACATCGTTCTGTTCTTCTTTCTGCCAAAATCTACTGGCCTCAGACAAGAAACTAGAAAACTCATCAGTGATGCTGTTGTCACTGATTGAAAGCTCATGCACATTCTTCTACCATGTCACGTCACAAATCTATCAATCACAACTCATATCATAAAACAAAGTGGTAAAGAAATAAATGAGAGTTCTCATGCAGCCCCCCAAGATTGCTGTTTAAAATCTTCTTTAAAATCTTTACTGCCAGTTTTAGAGTCAAATAATATGAGGGCAGTGGCAGATCACCAGATGAGATATTAGCATCTCAACAATGGGTGGCTCTGTGCCAGTGGAACAACCAGATGCTATTAGTGATTCTGCAGAAGCTGTTGGAACCACAGGGCTACTGTTTGTTACTTGCTTTTGTTGTAGATGGTACTGGAAGGGCTAAAAGGACTTACTTTAGGCAAAGGACTAAAAATCTTCTTCAGTTTCTCTACAAAGTATTGTACATCTCTTTGGCTTAGGAAAAGAGGCTAGTGCAACTTTATGGCAGCTGTCATGGCTATCTCTCAGTGTGGAAGTCAGATGAATATCTGCTGGGTTCTCAAAGCTGGAGAAGCGCCTCTTGGTGTTTTTCACCTTATAAAAGATCATCTAGGGATACTGGTATTTGGCAATATTAACTCTTCTTATCATGTTTCTTTAAAATGAAAGGTAAAGCTTACCCTTGCCACCTTCATGGAGCAGGGCAGGCACATTGCTCTGATCCCTTTGGCCAGCACTGTTGCTCTTAGACCTGGCAGAGCTCCTGCACAGCACAGGTCAGGGACAAAGTCTCTTGATGGCATTGAAGACAAGGCCATTACAAGACCTCAGTATGAGATCACAAATCGCACAAAGGTTCCTGAAATTTCAGTTTCATCCCTATAGAGAGACATCTTCTTGGTTTAGATGCAGGAATGGCCAGTTCCACTATTGGTCCTCCCTATGCTTTTTACACATTATTTGTGTGTGTGTGTGTGTGTGCTTAAGCAGGATATTATACATCAAAACATATCTGATTCTTTCTCTGTGATAAGCATTCATGAGAATTTGTGCATCCACATAGAGAAAATTCCCCTGCCACAGTCCTCAGCAGCATAGAATCAAAATAATGTGCAGTTATATCAATATCCTAAGAGTGCATAACTAAGTATCATCTGACACAACCCCAAACCTAATCTTTATGCCAGTATCCACACTGAGCAGTGCAGGTCTGTTCAGCTGGACAGCAGGATGACATTTACAGCCCCCTCCTCCCAGTGAGCAAGGCCATGTTGAGCTATTATGACAAGGATCCTCCATCTGATTGTTGCAGCCTGTCTCACTGGTGGGAGAGGTCTAGAAAGATCATTCTGCTGAGCTGCAATCACCAGACCTCCATCACTGAGTACAGCTGATGGCTGTTAAGGTAGATTTGGAAGTGCATTTGCAGTCATGAAAATAATCTCACAGTCATGAATATGTAGCATCACTTAAAACAGGGCAGTTACTCTAAATTACAAATCCATACCACAATGCAGCATGCTAGTCTTAGTTTTGAACTTTCTAGAACACGTATGTTGATGTGAAGATCTTTGTTCTAGTCAGTGAGAAAGAACCTTTTTCAAAAGGCCGAGAGGCTTGCATATGTAGATATACAGTTATCCCCCCATCTCTCTCTTTCTGTCTCTCTCTCCCTCCCTCCCCCCCCCCCCGTGAACCATATTCTGCAGAGTTTTTGTGATTATCCAACATTATAATTTGGAATGGAAGAACGGAAAGCTCTCTTAAAATTAAATAATGAATTCCAACATATTCCTATCCTCCAAAAAGGTCTTCATAGGACTTCAGCTTTTGCCCATGCTCCGGCTGAATGAATTTTCTTCTTTATAACTGACTCATTCCCATGATGGTAAAGATTCAATGTGCCTTGGACTCTGTTAATAATTCCTTTAGCTCATGCTTTTGCTAAAAGAATAAGAAGAAAAGGAAGAAGAAGAAGAAGAAGAAGAAGAAGAAGAAGAAGAAGAAGAAGAAGAAGAAGAAGAAGAACAAGAAGAAGAAGAACAAGAAGAAGGAGAAAGATTTCTAGCAGATGTGCTCATGACTGTAGACCTTCAATATTATGGTATTTGTCTGGTGTGCAGACCACTGTTACAGTACCTGGAATGCCTCTGATGTCCATTTGGACATTAACAAAACTAAGAATGGCCAACATTTAAATTAATACTTCTTGCATTTCCTAAGGGTAGTTTGATTCAAAAGAGGCTCTCATGGATCTAAAGAGGTCTGGTCAATCCATTAACAGGTTAAAATGTGCCTACCAGACAATGCTTATCTCGAAGGCAAACAAAGCACTTCTTAGCCACTATTAATTACTATTATTTCTTTATTGATTTACCCATAAGACTACATCTCAAAGATATCTATAATTAAAGCCATAGAGTTAAGTCGAGTGAATGCAACACATTCTGTGTATGTATGTGCGCACACACACACGTATGCCTAGCTAGTTTTACTCACTGGACTTAATAATGGTCTTATGGGCTTCTCCTTAGATAGATAGATAGACAGACAGATAGATAGATAAGTAAATATTTATTTTCTTCCTCAAACTCACCCTACCTTTGTATTGCAAGTAGTCTCAGTTTTCTGATATGTTAGAGTACAGGGCCTCTCAAAAGCATCCCTGTAAGCTGTTTCCCAGCCCTGTTTGTTTTTGTTTGTGTTTTATAAAAAAAAAAATCTGAACATATAGCCTCTCATACGTTAAAGTTATTATTTGTTTGTTTTATATCTCATCTTGCTATTGGAAATAATGAGAGAGACTTGGTGCATTTTTCTACATAGGAGAGCAATTAATGTGCTAGACAGAAATTTGAACAGTAACCAGCCTACCAAATTGCCCCTCACACACTTAACTCTGAGATGTAAACTCAAACTCAGGCTTGTTTGAAAAGTATATATAAAAGTAGTTTACTCACAGATTCTCGAGCATAATCAACACAGTTTCATGTTCTCAAAGAAACTTGGGGAAAAGTAAACAGTTACATAGTTTCCGGGGAAAGGCTGTTGCTGGCCACAGGCTTAATAGAGGCAGACAGGAAAGGGAAGAGAGAGAAACCCCAGAGAACAAAGGGGTGCTTGCGTCATACAGGAAGACTGGGTATGAACAAACAAACAAACAAATAGGAAGCAGTCTATAGGCTTTGTGCCCAAATCTCTAGAGTGAGCATGCAATCTAACTACCAGTGAATTAAGAGCACACAAAAGATTGCTATTCCCAACACTTTCTCCTAGTGTTAGGGTGTAAAGCAACTAAGAACTCAAATCAAGATCTTCTAATAAAATGCAATAAATTGGACATATTAAAATTCCAATTAAAGCAATTATAATATCAAAACCCAGAACTTAAAAAAAAAATCACAGAAACACAAAGCAACAGTGTGTTAAACCATGGCACTATCAGGATTATAGGAATAAAATGGAGTTTATATCTGCTGTCCAGACAGTAAAGGCATATTGACCTGGGGATAAAGGTCACTTTGTTATAGAGGAGGTTAATGGAGTTTTAAAGCCAAAAACAAGCAAATGAGCATATATAGCCACAACCTACCTGATTGGCAGCCCGAAAAACATGTTTATACACATGTATATGTATGGCTGTTCTCATGAACAGCATCAGTCCCACAGGAACTGCATATCCACCTAAGCCAGGTTCTAATGCTGGACCAGTTTGCTGTTGCTTTTGATGCAGGGGCATTTAAAGTGCAACTAATATTTGATTTTTTTTTTTCATTCTCATGTTGTTAAAAAGAAAAAAAAAATTAACCAATGTAGCAATTTTCAAGCTCTCAAAAGTGAAAAAGCTGATTTCCTCCCCTTCCTTTTGATTTTATACAAAAATGTTCAAGACTTGTGCAACAACATTGCATTTTGAACAAAATGCAGTGGCTGGCATCCTATTCATTAGTCCCCACTAAAGCAGATGCTTTTCATAGGAACATAAGAAGCTGCCTTAGGTGAAATCAAATTATTAGCTCAGTACTGTCAAGTTTGAATCAAAGTGATTCTCCAGGCTATCAGCCAGGATTCTTTCCTAGTTCTAGCTGAAAAGCCCTGATGATCCCTCATCTAAGTACTAACTGAGTCTGCTTAGCTTCCAAAATCAGACAAGATCATGGGTGCTCAAGGTGATATGGCTTCCAAGTCTAATTGCCAGGTATAATGCAAACCTTCTGGATTTTGCATTTCTTCTTCTCCTCCTCCTCCTCCTCCTCTGTTCCTCCTGATAATTCTATTTGTGACTTATTTCCCACAATAGGTAGTTAGATTAGGGAAATGTTACTTTAACTTCCCAGATGTTGTTAAACTCCTTTTCTTTCTCCTTAACCACTTTGTGGCTTTAGCTCATCCCAATTCAAAACTGTTGTATTTTATTTCCAGGGTGCATGGACTGTTGCTCCTCATAGATTAGCTTTTGCAACCCAAGTTGCAGCTTGGATGAAGGAAGGTCATCTGTCTCTATCTCCAGGTGCAGTCCGTTAGAAACCATATTTGGGAGAATATATTTGTTTCTCAGCATGTAAGTGATAGTCAGTGCACAATAACTGCACACCTTCATTCATTCATTCATTCATTCATTCATTCATCTCAATATTTATTACTCATATTTTCTTGGAAATGCTTGTTTCATAGATGGAAAAATTTAAATATCAAAAGTCCCCAAATGATAATAAGATAGCATCCTGACATTAAGCATATTATCCTTCTTGAAAAGATTAAACCACAGATCTCAGTGATTTTTTTTAAATCTGAGTTTTCTCCCATTAATTTGCAGCTAGCAATTTCCCCCACTAATGTGATTTTCAGAAAGAATCAGATTTGTGGGTGTTCTGTTAGCATCTATTATTCTATTTCTAAGGCAAGTAATGAATAGTTGAGGTTATTGTCCAATTAATAGCTTGCCTGAGATAGAAGGTCACCTACCCATATGATCCTTGGTGCTTCAAAATAATCATTATCTACAGCCACATTTTTCAAATGAACCAAATATACATTTGTCCACTGTGACCATTAATGATAAGAAATGGTACAGCTTCCAGATGCATCAGATTTCAGCTGAACATGGAGATAAATGAAGAGAGAGAGAGACAATTCCTTTGGATAATTAATGGGACACAATGTTATTATATTAACTGGATCTTCAAAGGGGTCACAGCTTAGAAAGGTTATCTGAGAAAGGAGTTTCACAAATGAGATGTTTCCAGTCCTCAGGATACTCAGCAATGAAAATAAATGTTCTTAAAATAGGCTGTGTCCAAACACTTTTATATTAAACATACTCAAACAACAAGGGAGGTATTGGCAGGTCACAGGTTCCATGTTGGTAGATAGTGAATCTGCTCTCGATTTTAGTTCAGATTTCAAAAGAGCTATTTTGGAGATAGGGTTTACACCTTGGATAGCTCCTGTAAAGTTTAGACTAGAACACAAAGTGATTCACCACTTTGTGATCTGGAAGCGACTAATAACAAGGAAAGTGAACTTTTTAGTAAATCTAATTTTTCTTCGTGCACACATACATGCATGCACATTATCATGGAAATCCAAACTGCTTCGGTGCCTTTGCTAAATTGCAAAGAACTATTGCTTTTATCTCTTCTCATAATTCTCAAAACAGATATAACCAGTTCTGAGAGGCTGCTCTATACAAGACCTTGGAAAAAAGACTTTTTGTGCTGTTGGTCCCAGAATCTCCCAGGCAGCAGGGCCACTACAAAAATCACATTTCTGAGATCTGTTTTATTCTTAGAGCCTTTCCATACTACGTAACTGCTGCACTATTATTCCACTTTCACTACCACAGCTGCATCCTATGGAATCCTGGGGTCTGTAGTTTTGGGAGGTACCGGAGCTCTCTGGCTGAAAATTCTAAATATCCCTCCCTAAACTGCAAATCCGACAATTCCATAGAACAGAACCATAGCAGTTAAGGTGGAATCATAGTGTGTATGTAGTGTGAAAAGGCCATTAGTCAATTGAATGGTCCAGAAAACTCCTATCTATTCTAGTTTGTAGATAAGATGTATGATGGCATTCGGAATTGTTGAAATACATCAAGATTGGGGCTAGGAAGGGATTTGAGTTTGTGCTTCAAAGGAACAGGTTTGGTTCTCTCTGTATAAAGCTATATTTGTTCTGGTGCTTTCAGGAAGCATTCAGCTTATACCAGTTAAAATGGTCCAGGGATTTTAGGCAGAAGGAAAAGGTATGCTATCTGCCTGCACCTTATGTACAAATGCTGTATCAGGAGTGCTAAAGTCTTTGTTTCCAGCCACTTAAACAACTTAAGCTGCCTTGTAAAAGAAAACAGGAAAATGCAATCTATTTATACTTGCCATTGATAAATCTTCCAAACATAATAGATTATTCAATTACTAATGGCCCCATTTTAGACATCTTAGTGAGATAATTAAAGCACTGTGGCACATAATCAATTCATTGATTGATCATCTCACCTCTTTTTTCTGAAGGTAATAATTTAATTTATGTCCTTCTACAGATTCATTGATGCTATTTCCTGTATGTGCCTGTGCTTCATTTTCCTTTGACTTCCTTCCTCTTCCTAATTAGTAAGCTCACAGGAGAAAAAATTTATAGGACATAAAAAAGGTAACCTGTTAAAAAACAGCAACAGCTTCACTGGCTGCCAGTTTGCTTTTGGGCACCATTTGAGATGCTGGTGATGACTTTTAAAGCCTTACATGGCTCAAATCCATGTTGTTTGAAGGACCATATTCTCTCTCATGAACCAGCCCAGGCTCTGAGATCTGCTGAAGAGGCCCTTCTCTTTATCCCACTACTTTCACAGATGTATCTGGTGGAAACACAAGAGAGAGCTTTTTCAGTGGCTGCCCCCAGACTCTGGAACTCCTTTCCCAGAGAAGCTAGAAATAAAGATTTCCCATACTCCAGCTCAGCCATTAATCAAAATAAAGACATGAATCAAGAAATAAGAAGTAGTCTAACACTGAGAAAGGCAGCTATGAAGAAACTAGTTAAGATCCTGAAGTACAAAGATATATTATTAAATATCAAGGACAGAATCATCTATGTCATAGCATTTCTGATTTCTATGTATCGTTGTAAAAGCTGGAAAGTGAAGAAACTTAGGCCCTTTCCACATGTGTGGGGGGGGAAACGGGCAAAAACGCCCCAAAACGGAGCTTACCGGCAGCCGGGTAAGTCCGTCGCGACGCGGAGCAGTGTGAGCTCGCTGCTCCGCAGTCCTCCGGCATCCCAAATGGCGGCTTCCGGTTGGTGGAGGCTCTCCACCAACCAGAGAAGCTCGCCAGCTTGAAGCCCGCTCCCGGCAGATCTGCAGGCACGCACTTGCGCAAGCCTGCAAATCCACGTTGGAGCCGGGCAACAGAGCGGCACAGGGCTGCGTGCTCCGTGCTTTTTAAAAACCTCAAAAAAGGGGGTTTTAAAAAACACGCAGCGCGGCTAGTTCCGGCCGCTCCTGAGTGGATTCTGGTGTGGATCTACAAAAAGTAGTCCACGCCAGTCCACTCTACGGTGTAGAAGACCTCCATGAGAGGTCGCTCTGCACCATTACAGAAGCCCAGTGTGGAAATGGCCCTAGTTTAAATATGGTGCTAGAAATAAAGTTATTCTTTATTTCAAGTGGTACAGTGTGTACTGTCCATGCTGGCTTGTTTATCAGCTTCTGAAATGTTGGTTGCATACTACTGGAAATGACTTTTCAGCTGTCTCTCAATGGATTTTGAAATCATGGGCTTTGCCTGAGAAATATAAACTGATGACACTAATTCTATTAATGATAAGAACTGGATAAGAAAGAAATCCTGTAGTTAATAACTGAAACATAAAAGTGATCACATTTTTGTGAGGACAATGTTTCCCCTAGAACAAGGCAAATTTGTTCATTTTCCTGGATGAAATTCTGGTCGGTTCATGCCAGAATAATGCGACAAAACCTATCCTGGAAAGAGAGTATTCATCAAAAGAATCTGTATGCCTGTATGAGCTCTGTGCAAGCCACTTTTTAAAGGACAATGAAATGTGCTGCTTCTTGCAACATTGTGAAATAAAAATAAATGAAGCTTGGATTCAAACCTTGTATTGAGAACCTTGCTTCCAAGAGGTATGGTAAACTATAATCCTCAGTGGAGAGAAACAAAAGTTTCCATAATAAATTTCTTACAATGGGAAACCAGTTCCACTTTTAGACATCATTTCATGGATTGTTTAGAAAGCAATTTAATCATCAAGTCTTATGAGTTCTTCCTTACCAGTCACGAATATTCATCCAATGGACCAAAGGATAATTTAAGAGACTACCTTGCAATCTTGTGACGGAAACTTCAAAGAACTAGGCCCACGTTTTTTGTTTGTTTGTTTGTTTGTTTTTGTTTTTTGAAGGATCATATTCTCCCAGTCCTACCCATGTTCTGACATCTTCTGAGAGACCCTTCTCTTCATTCCTCTACCCTCACAAGTACATCTGGTGGGAACACTGGAGAGGGCCATCCAGTCAGGTATGGATGGGGGGGGCAATGGGGGTGTTTTGCCCTGGCAGCAATGTTTTGGGGGCATCCTGGTTTATAGCCATGCCCACATATGTCATGACCATGCCCCCATGGACTATGTCCACGCCCCCACATGCCATGGCCACACACCCATGCTGCAGCCGCACCCCCCTGCCCCCCCTCCACACACTTCAAGCTCTGCCACTGGGACCATCTCCATGGTTGTTCCCAAGATCTGGAGCTCCTTTCCCAAGTTAGAGTGGAACACTCTTTATTATTTGTTCATAGACTTGATATGACAGGACTTTGAGAACTAATTTTTTATTTTATTTTTTTATAATTTTTTATTTTTTTAATCTTGGAAAATGGGTGTCATATACCATGATGGATTTTTTGTTTTGATTAGCTGTTTACTGGTTGTTTTTAATGATTTAGGGTTTTTTAAAAAATTTTCAACTGCTTGATAATTTATTTGCCAACTTTTGTGAAGTCTGAATTTTTATCTATGTCTGTTTTTAAATGTCATAAGCTTTTTGAATCCCAAGCTAAGAAAGAAGCAGGAAATAAATGAATATATATAATTCTAGGCTATCATGTGATCACTGAGATTTCTTTCTCCATTTTACCATGCATGTGTTCCTCATGCAGTGTAATGCTCAAAAGTGTGGAGACTTAACTATATGCTTTTGGATTGCTGTTTATATCTTCATTTGCTATAGCACATTGGAATACCTACAGAGATACCAATTGTATCAGTACACATGGCTACTAAATTAAAGATGCTTTGAATATGACCTTGATAATACCATCTCTTTGTGTCCCTCAATTCAAAGTTTGGTGTGTATTTGTCACAATAACCAGAATGCTTGAATTACAGTTAAATTAGCTTTTCATGCATAGCTGAGTACCTATATACTTACCGACACCTACATGAAGAATGTAATGTACATTGCCTATGTTAGAAGTTAATAGGGAGTAACAATCTACATTGCTTCAAAGTGCAATAACTTGTGAGCCAAATCATTTAGACATGCTAACTCCATCACAAGTTCTGGCTGTTATCTGTAACTGACATTCTTTTCCATTAGAAAAACAAGTTTTAAATCAAGCTACTGGGGTTTAAAGGAAGATTGTATTTTGTAAGTAAGGAACTAACAGTGCAGAGAGATGGCTATTTTGATTTATGTTTTCATAGCCTTGGGTGAATTATGAGGTTCAGATTTTCAGAGTGAAGCTTTTGTAGCCTGGGTCAATCTTTATTGTCTCATGTCATCATGGCAACAACAGGAACTCTGTGGCATCTAAGGAAGTGGGTTGTAGTCCACAAAAGTTCTTCCTATGATATATCTATTGTACTTGAAGTGTGTTTTGCAGCAACAAACTAGCACAGTTCCCCCTTTGGAAACTGAAAAAAATGGAGTCTCTTTTCTTTTCTTTCTTTTTCTTACTTTCCTACCCTCTTTCCTTTCTATTGTTTAAAAAATATTGATTTATTTACTTTTCCCAACAGTTACATGTACCTTGAGATTAGTAAAAGAATGTTATTCATCTCCTGAACAAGGACAAGGAAAACTATTAAGCATGTTAGGTGAAGAATCCACTGACAATTTTGTCATTTTAGCTGACTGTTAGTAAAGCAAGAGTGAACAATTATTAATTGAAAGAGATACAAATAATAAGAACACCTCCACCAAAATCTGATTTCATTAGCCTTCATTAGCCTTCTGGCTCCCCCATTAAAGAAAACCAAAAATTTAATTAAGAATCTCCCTAGCTGATGATTTATGCAATCTACTATGATGTATGTGAAACATCCACCAGGGAGGATAGGTGACTTTAAATGGCTTTGTAATGTGTGTATATAGCTGCTGGGCCCATTAATGGCAGTTGAATGCAATCACCAAAATCACACACTCAGGTAAGTAATCTTGCAGTCGCAAATGTAATTAACATGAAATGGACACTCTGGGTGTTGAGATGCCACTGTGGTTTAACGCATTTTTTCCTTCACCCCTGGAGCTGAGGAAGAATTCAGCCTGCAGCACATTTTTTTAAAAAAAAAAAGGTAAATAGCATTTACCTTTAAAAAGATAAATATAATGATGTAAACTCTCTCTTGCAGAAAGCTGGATTACTTGGTCAGGGTTACATCATGCTGTCTTACAAGCTATTTATCAAAAATTTTGATCTAGGAAGCAAAATACAACTTTTTGTTCCTCCTCCTCCTCTCCTTCTCCGTCTCCTCCTTCTTTCTCTTTCTCTTCCTCCTCCCTCAGAGAGCTTGGGAATTAAAATGCAGAAAATGTTTGCTGATTTTCTATGGATTCTCAAAGCCATTGAACTCTGCCTCTTTTTTTCTATGAAGGGAATGATCATTCTGTTGTTTATGCCATCAGTCATTCCAAAATCAGTAGCCTACTAAATATTTAATTGCTATCTTTATTTTCTCTTTTAAAACTAGTCTCTTTACCATGTAAGTAAAGCGGAATTTGAATTGAGCTATCACTTGCTCCTTGATCATTCACTAAAACCCAGGAAAAACCCTAAATTATCAAAATAATGACTTGCCATGGAAATGTGTAATCTGTTAAATACAATTTATTCATTCACTAACAAGAATCTCATTAGTGATAGACACTGGCATAATGACAAATTGCACCTGCACATGTTCTTCAGTGGTAATTGTGTGAAGGAGGTCGTCATCTGTTCCTGTAATAGAACACAATAGGATAGTGTTGTTCTCTAGGACCTCTGGAGGAATTCCAAGAGGTCCCGGTGGATGCCTTCTTCATTATGGGTCCAACTGTAAGAACAAAATCAGATGCTGTCTGGTTGCCCCCTTCCCTCTGCCAACCACTAGATAGCCTTGTCAGCAAAGCCCTGGCAGGAAACAAGTGTGTTTCATATAAATAGAAATGGGTTAGGAATCAAGTTCCATTTAGTGGAGATTTATTCTCTACCAAATCCATCCAGGATCTCATCCATAGTCTCATGTTAAGACCTAATAGCTGACATCTTATATCACTTTGATAATTCAGTAAGTCATTACAAATGACCTAAAGAATCAATCCCTGTAATCCACCTTGAATTCAAAGGAGCCCAATCTCTGTGATGGAGCCCTGTGGTGTAAGCAACTGAGGCTTTTTGAAATAATGCACATGGAGCTTCTGCTTGTTGTACTATGAGGGGGTAAGAGGGAGCTAGTCACATCATTCTGAAGCACCCCTGTCACCCATACCACAGATCTCTGTCAAATAGAACAGCATCTTCAAATTTAAGGTGGCTTTTGGAGGTTATTTATGATTGTGGAAACAGTGCTCCAATTGTGAATACATAGTACAGGTGAATATGGAGCAGTTATGGATTTACGTTATGAATTTCTAACTGCAATGTTGGGTGCCAACCAAGCTTACTAAGACAATTTCCACACTACACTGTTTTAGTGCTATTATTCCACGTTCAACATCCTATGAAATTCTGGGATTTGTAGTTTAGGGAGAGACATTTAGAATTCTCAGCCAGAGATATCTTTCACCTCAGTAAACTAAAAACCTCAGAATTCCACAGGATGTTGAGAGTGGAATATTAGCACTATAACAAAGTAGTGCCAAAATGGCAAAGTTTTGTGTCCCACATTGGATTGACTCCCAGCTTAGTCACCCACTGAGTAGATGCACAGAAAATTACAGAAAGGAGTAATTAATTAATCAAGTAATTAAAAAAATAATTTAAGCTTCATGAATTTCACTTGGTCTACTCTAAGCAAACCTAAGTGTGGATTCAATAGTTTCCATTTATGTTCCTTTGGCTTGTGCTGAAGAAAAAAATGTTGGTTGCATTTAGCGAGGGGGAACCACATTACTCTGATAACTGCTTTAAGCCTGCCAATGAAAAGATATGATATAAACAAAGAAGTTGCCAACATTGTCCATTCAAATTCAATCAGCATAATCCCAGTACTGATTTGATTATTTTTCTTTCTTTGCTTTTGTGAAAAGGCAACTACTGCAGCATATGACAAATTTGGCAAAAGAAAACACTCCTGAGCTGATTCAAAAGTCATGTAGAACAACTAGCAAAACAGGTATCTTTGTTCAAAAGAAGCCTCTTACATTGTTTTGTTCTAAATGATACTGATTTATTTCAGATATGCATTTACACGACACTGTAAGTAGCAATAAAATTGTCTAACTGTTGTTAATGTACACCTCTCATCCCAGGTTTGACAGAAGGTAGATCTGAATCTACTGGCAGATCACTGGATGGTTTGCAATAGGTCACCAAAGGCCCTGTAATTTAACATTTCTGACCTTAAATTATACTACTGAAACAAAGGAAGCTTGATGTAACCAGGAGTGCACATTCAAGTGAAAAGACTATGAGCAATTTGCACAAACCTGGCCAGAGCTTAGAAGTAACTCATGACAAGTAGCATTGCTACTTATAAGTTTGTTTTTTTGTTTTGTTTTGTTTTGGTAACAAGGACAAAACAAAATAACATTTCAAGGCTAGCATAACAAATGGGAATACATTTTTTTTTATTTATTTAATGACAAAAGGTATTCAGTTATTGTCTAAAGTTACTTTCCAAGGCGATTTTTAGGGACATTTTGACTTGAATGCTTCACATTTGTTGTCATTGTTTTCTCAATCCTATTTTATCATAAAAAATGAAAATGTAACAAAGGACATAAGGACACACTAATAAAAAAAATTGTCATGGTAACAAAAATACATGGGTGGGAAGCTTTGTTACCACTTGCAGAACATTTTATTATTATTATTTAAGGTGATGTTACAAACCCGGTTTCTGACACTCAAAGCACATTCCTGGGGTCAGAACTGATTTGTTTAAGTATGTACATTTTGTACCAGGTTTCAGTTAGGGCTCTGGTTAAAAAAAAATACACCTATACAGTAGATCTTTGAAACATTTCATTCGATTTATATGGTACCTGATCGGTGTGGGTGATACAGGGCATGTTATTTTGCACTGTGTTACAGTTAACGGATTGTGGGCCTCTAGGAAGAAACCACCATATAGCTCACTAATCAAAAGTGTATCTACTTTTGCCTTACGCAAGCTGCTGAATAAAATGAATAATTGATTGTGCTTAAGAACAGAATGTTAAGGTCATTGATGATATTCACGTCACCCATCGAAATCTGGCCACATTCTCCTTGGGCACATTCATTTGCAAAGATTTAAGTAAAAGAAACAAAATCAGCAGTAGCCAGTATGATTTTATCAACTTCTAAACATCAGGAAAAGGATTTTCTACATTCAATTAGACTAAATCATTAGGATGTGCTAGACAAATGTTTCCAACTAGGCCAGTGCTTTTTTAGAAAAGAATAAAATGATCAGCATGATGTAGCTGTCAAAACATCTTTTTCCCCCAAACCAGCTAAAATACAACCAACTCAATATGTTAAAAAAAAGTAATATTTATTAAAATAATTATAATTTCAATGGTGATGATAATTATGACTATGAGAAAGATAATAACAAAAGTTTGGTTATAAAATCACTATAAACAAAAGTCTTGCTACCCTAAAAGAGGGGGAGAGAATTTGAGGTCTACCTGCAATGCCAGCATCTCCTTAGAATTTGGGAAATCGTAGCTCAAAGGAAGTCTGTGAGGGGAGGGTAATGGCAGGATGTTTTCACCAGTACTAACTGCATAAATAACTCCAGTTAAAAGTTAAACAGAGTACTTTATTGGGAATTAGCAAACACAGAGGAAATTAGACACTCTCAAAAACCATACAAGGCTATCGAGAAATGAGGCAAGAAAGGCTAGATAGAGAGAAATTGGCTGGAAAGTGTGACAGTTACCAATCCTGAAAGGGAAGATTGAAGCAGAATAGTTTAGACAGTGAGTTTGAAGGTAGCAAGGAAGAATGGGAGCCTGGGGGACCACGTGCAGGTGATGCCCAAGGTTCTACAAATTGTAGGGGTTGGAACTGAGGCTTGTATATTCTATTTCCTGCCCTATAGGAGGGTGTGTGGACAAAGCAGTAATTGCTTGCACACAAAGCATCTGGAAAGGGCCTATTGCCTTAAATTTAGGTAACAAAACGTTGATGGGAGTGCTGCCAATCACTTAGTGTCTTGGTTGGGTAAGATAAATAGGGAATATCTCTGTAGGATATGCTCACAGCAGGGGTCCTTGACTGCTTCACCTAGGCAGTTTTACCTTCTACTGTTTCCAGGAGTGCTTGTACCTTACAGCCTTTTGAAAAGATCATCCCAAGCCCATCAGCATTGGGCTTCCCTGTCTAATCCTATGTGAACTTACGACGTGGCCATACTGAGGTCATCTGACCTGGCTATGTGCTTACAGTCAGCACTTCACCAAAAATGATTTTGGCCATAAATATACCTAATTTATGAAAAATAGTCCAGTCTTCAAAGTGGGGGGTGTTAGGTGTACTAACAATTTTCAACTTGTAGCTAAATTCTAATAATAATTTGATCTCTCATCTGTTTTGTTTAGCTCCAAAGTAGGGAGGGGAAGAATATGTAACCATATTGGGAAAATGAAAAAAAAAACCTGTTTATTAAGTATCAAGAAGCTCTTATAAGAAGAGCATTTTTGCACTTCAGGACTCATTGTCTGAAAAATTTGCACTTGCAAATTTGCACATAGAAAACTCCCTCCTCCCCCCAGCCCAGAACAACATTTTCTGAGCAGAAGATTTATTTTGCTTAAAATTTGTACACAGTCTTTTTTTTTCTTTTGCACAGAAAAAATGAACAGTTTCTGGTCAGAAAATCCAGGAGGGAAAAAAACCCTCTTTTTCCTCCCTCCACTCATCTTCCACCTTATATTACTCTATTTTTTTATTTCCTTCTAAAATTGTAGGACCACCACACCACAAGAAAGTTCAATAAGAACATCGTACCATTAGATCCCCAACAATGGGGAGTTTATTCGTTCTTCTCTTGAGGCATCAGGCTACATACATTTAAATATCTTTTTTACCTCTTTGAGGACCCATAATCAATGTGTAGGGATTCCCTTTAGCAGAATTCTTACTCTTCATTATTATTCTTCATCAGTGTCCATCTTTATCCCATTTTTAATGCTATCATGACCTCTCATTGATTCTCTACCCTGCCAATATCCCTCACCATTTCTGTTTCATTAGTTTTCTTTTAGTCAATATGCCCTTGACTGAATGTATCAGTGCTGATAATGGGGGTGGGGAGTGTTTTTGTTGTGGCTTTTATTGTTGTCATCTATTTTTCTTCAATATGTCCTTTCTCCAAGGGTCAGTTCATGACTAAACTTTTTGTTTGGTGCACCTGGATTATATGAGTTTCTTCAGCTCAGAAAAACCAAAAATGTCCATTGTCAATTGAGAAACATTTGACAGAGGCAACATTTCAACATTTCATTATGATTTGGAACCATTTCCTTATTATTCATTTTGTTATCACTAGGAACTACTCACATATTATCTTTTTAATTTTCTTTTTTTTTTTGTTTAGGGTTTTTTTTTTAGAATTAAAGAAAGACCTTATTTTCAAATGCCTTTTAAAAAAAAAGACTGAATACTACAAGTGACTGATTAGTCATACAAAAAAGCTGCCATCTACCCGTTCTCTTCCTGAACATCCATAACACACCATGAGAGTAGGACAAGTCAAAGTATGAGACAGCAATTGACCCGTATCATATTCTTTCCCCACCATTAGCAAGACCATTGTTACCCTGATTTCTGAGGTCGCAGAAACAGGTTGCTGCTGTAGTGGAGCAAAACTACAGTAATTATTCATAAAGAATATTGAATATGATGATAAAATAATCAAAGATTTACATCCCTGCCTTGGGGCACAGAGACTTCTATTAAGTCTGTCATTTTTATAACAATATCCCAAATGGGAGTGTAAGATGTCCTTTTATGGTTACCTTCAAAATACAGATCATGCTGTTACCCTGATTTCTGGGGTCCCTTGAGGGACACCTCAATGTGCTCCACATGGTGGGGAATGGAAACTAGCCAGAGCACAAGCAATAGCAATGCGAGAAGCAGGGTAACCTAGCGGGGTCTTTTACCCAGTTTTTACAGGGTCAGGCTGAGCCAAAAACCAAACAAGAATGTCCAATAAATTATTTTATTGAAGGAAAGTCTCATGCAGCAATGCAATCACGCACACACGCACTCAAGACCTATTAAGCAAAAGAGAGGAAACTGCATAGGGGAATATTTGAAGGGGTGTAGCTGGGGTGATACTGCACCTTTGTCCTGAAGTCCTTGGTCCAGGAAAAACAGCGGAGAAGTGGGGCTTAGCACGGAGAGGGCTGTGGGGATCACTCAACGGATGGAGCAACAGTCCGCTGGGATGATCAGGGATGATCCAAAGAACCACTCAAAAACTGGGACTATTTGTAGGGGAAAAAGTACCTGGAGGACTAATCCTTTCCTGGGGAGAACAATGGGTGTTGGAGTGATAATGAAGCTCCACCATGGTAATTTCCTTTGTGTGATAAGATTGCAAGTTGCCAAAGTCTCAGGATCTTCGGCTGTGTTAGTTTGTGGTGTGACTTCATGTAAATGGTCCTCGCTTGATAGCATATTTGCTCAGCTTGGGGCAGACCCTCTAATCTCTTCAAGTCAGCATCTCAGGGCTGAGGACCCTTTGTTTATTGTGGTTTGCACAGCTTGAGGTCTCCTGGGGATAGGTGACCGGGGATTTTACTGGTCTGACCTGGTTTTCGATCTTTGACCATTGCTGCCTACGTGCCCATCCGGGTGACCTCTCAGGCACATTGAATCATATTTTAATATCAAAATTGTAGACCCCGGGATAGGTTTTTTCCAGTGGAGTAACACCATGCCTTTTTAATTACAAAACTAACTAAAGTTGCAGTTATGCCACAGTAGTTATGTTTACGTTCCTGCAAAAATGAACTAATAACATTCTTATTTGTGATGAGTTACTTCCAGGTTTTGCATCTACCTAATGTCCTTTAAACAAGGCATTCTAGGCAATGAACATGGATCTTTTTTAGAGATGGATGAGTCAACTTTTAGCCCATGGGAGCTTTGCATATACTCCAACAAAAGTCAATTTCATCCTGAATTCTTTGCTAACATTTAAAAAATATGTACATTTCCCCTATAACGTACATTTCCCTTTAATATTAATTTTTCATTTAACTTCAGCCTAAAATACCCCCTTTTGTATACATTTTTGAGTTTTAACAGCACCTTGCATTATTGTACCATGCAGAAGATGACTGCATTCTGATCCAGAAGCTGCAAATTTGATTAATCTTCTAAAAATACCAACTTCCTAAGACTTTATTTAGAGTATGTGTTCAGCCGTGAACTGACAGATGTGCTCTTGTTCTCATAAATGAAATCACCCACCCATCAGTAAAGTGAACAAGAATTTTTTTTTCTCCCAAAAAACAAAGACCACAAATTGCAATAGGTCTGGTGCAAAGGAAATCCCTTTGAATTAGCTGATCAGACCAAATTTCCATTTATTTATTGTGTTTCCTCTGCTTTGAAGCTAACAGTTAGATCTGAATTTAAAATGTTATTGATCATATAGGACAAAATTGCAAATACTTCTCCCTTTTGTCCTCTTCCAGATCTTAGGAGGCAAATGTAGAGGAGGAGGACCAAATTTTGCCCTTCTCCTTCTTCAAATATTGCTGTTAAATGGCTTTCTGAAAAAGGCTACAGGGTGCAATGAACAATGTCAGCAACAGATACACAGAGAAGTCTTTGACACGGCTGACATCCAATTTACTTAACACCAATTCAAGTTGGAAAGTGTTCAAAGGCTTTGAAAACTCCTAACAATGGTGTGACTATGTGTAAGTGTCACAGAATATTATCCTATTCCCGGGGGACTTGTTAACAGAGTTCTAATGTCAGAATGCCAACAAGACAGCTCTTAATGGCTGGAATTACATAATGCTAGCTCTCTGAGTCTTTGGGAACTTAGATTGTAGAAATGGATTGTGCCTTGGTGTAGTCATTCTCCCCTTGCCATCTTCTGTAGAAGGATCAGTTCCCATAGGCTTTATAATTGGTTTGGAATTCAGACAGATGAAGTCAATTTGCTGTACATCACTTTATTGGAACAATCATTAAAATTCATTATTTGTTTTCCCTACTGAGTAAGGCCATTATTTATTTAAGAGCTGTCTTATAGAACAGCTCAAGTTGTCTGAAACCCACTGTTATCCAGCATTCAGTGAGACTGATATCACCCACCCCACCCCAGATTCATTGCTGAATTAACAGAGATAGATAACAGCCATCTATAGGAAGACAAATAAGCATAAGAGCCCACAATGCGAAGATTAATGCAGTTACAACAACTCGTCAATTTTTAATGCACCAACTTTGCAGTTTTATATTTAGAATCTTGTACACAAATGTAGGTATATGGGAGTAAAGCCCACTGAATGAGGTGTGATTTTCTTCTGAGAAAATACACATGTAATTGGACAGCAACTAGCGAGGGACAAATTATTCAGGCACTCGTCTGTGACAGTTTTACTTGCATTCATTCATGAATGTCTTCTGTCCAGTTCCCACATCAATCTACGAGTTTCTTTGAAAAATGTGTGAAAATGTACATTTATTTTCCTACATAATTTCCCTCATTTATTCATATTTCAATTCAGCTTTCCTCAGTATAGATGTTTTTGTACACTATTTTCTCTAATATTACTGTTTGTGTATGCAACGTTTGAATGAGAGTTCCATTTTTAAGTGCTGAAGAAGTACTTAGTCCAAAAGAGAAACCACATAGTAGCTTGAGAAGTGTTGGACAAAAATGGGAATCAAATAAAATTTGCATCAGTTCATGCTTATAGGCAATCAGGAGCAATACTTTTTAAAAGAATTGGGATAAGTTCAATTGAACATAATAAGATGTTCAATTGAATATTGCACTTCCAATTAAACAAGCATGTTAGAGAGCCAGCATGTTGTAGTGATTTGAGCATTGGACTATGGGCCTTTCTGCACTGCACTATTATAGTGCTATTATTCCACTTTCAACATCCTATGGAATCCTGTGGTTTGCAATTTCGGGAGGGGCGTTTAGAATTCTCAGCCAGAAAGCCCTTTGGCCCAGTAAACTACAAAACCCAGAATCCACCAGGATGTTGAAAGTGGAATGATAGCACTATATCAGTGTAGTGTGGAAAGGCCCTATGACTCTGAAGACCAAGATCTGAATCCTTGCTCAACCATGGAACCCCTACTGCATGACCTTGGGCATGTCACACTCTCTCAAGCTCAAAGGAAGGCAAAGATAAGACTCTCTCTAAACAAATCTAGCCAAGAAAACCCAATAATAGGTTTGCCTTAGGGCCACCATAAGCCAGAAATGACTTGAAGGCACACAACAAACACCAATAACAAACAAGCATGTTTTTGAAGCAATATGGAAAATATTTGTGGGAAAGGCTTTAATAAAAGAGGGAAGTATAAGAAATTGAACGCCAATTGAGACAAAATCCGTCAGATAAACAGATTAGATTACAGATGAAGATACAGCAAGCTCAGTTAAATCAACTTAACTCAGAAGAAATTGAGCAACAGATAAGGAGAATGAAATATAACTTTTTTGAACAAGCTAACAAACCGTCCAAACTGTTGGCAGGAATGTTGCGTAAAAGAAGGGCTTGGAATGTTATAACTGAGATTTGAATAGGAGAAGAAAAAATTACAAAACAAGAGAGATTAAAACAAGTATTTCATAAATACTATGTGAAACTGATGAGCAAGATCCCAAAAGAGAAGAATCAGCAAGAAATGGAAGAATATCTGAAGAAGATGAACAGAATGAGATTTAATGAGGACCAGAGATTAATTTTGAATAATCCCATTACTATGATGGAAGTTGTTGAGGCTATTAGGAACTTGAAGAACGATAAAACTCCTGGACTTGATGGGTTTACTGCAAGATATTATAAGATTTTGGAACATGAAATTTCAATGCCTCTGCAAAGTACTATAAATGAAACAATGAATGATGGAATACCAGAGACCTGGAGGGAAGCCAATGTGGTTTTGATTCCGAAGGAAGGAAGAGACTTGACAGATGTTAAGAATTATAGACCAATCTCACTTTTGAATACAGACTATAAGATCTTCGCTACAATATTAGCAGAGAGGCTCAAGAAAGTCTTATCAGAGATAATTGACGAAGATCAGAATGGCTTCCTACCAAAAAGATCTTTGAGAAATAATACCAGAACAGTTCTAAACATAATTGAATATTATGAAAAACATAATGAATGGGAATTGGCCATGGTTTTTGTTGATGCGGAGAAAGCTTTCGATATGATTAGTTGGCCATTTATGAAGACAGTGGTTAAACAGATGCAGGCAGGAGAGAAATTTATTGCATGGATTGAAGAAATATATAGACAACAACAAGCTCGATTGGTTATCAACGGCGAAAGAACACAAAAGATAGAACTCCATAGAGGGACGAGACAAGGATGTCCCTTGTCACCTTTGCTGTTTATTTTGACAATGGAAATACTTAACAATGCTATAAGAAAAGACAAAGAAATAACAGGAGTTCAAATTAAGAAATATCATTATAAATTGAAAACTTTCGCAGGTGACTTGGTCCTCTTTTTGGACGATCCATGCAAATCTATAGAAAAATTGAATTTTACAATGCAAGAATATGGACAATTCTCTGGTTTCAAAATTAATAAGGACAAAACAGTTCTTTTAGCCAAAAACATGTCTGAAAGAGAAGAGAGGGAACTAGTACAAAAAACAGGATTTAAAACAGGACTAAAGGTAAAATATCTAGGAATTTGGATAGCTAAAAGAAATAATGAGTTATTACGAGAAAAAATGGAAGGAAATAACAAAAGATCTACAAAATTGGTCTTCTTTGTGGCTCTCGTTGATGGGGAGAATTGCAACAGTTAAGATGAATGTTTTGCCAAAAATGAACTTTCTGTTCCAAAACCTGCCTATAATAACAAATATGAAACCTTTCTTACAATGGAAGAGAGAGTTCACTAAATTTATATGGCAGGGGAAGAAGCCTAGGATAAAATGGAACATTATGACAGATATAAAAAGTAGAGGAGGAATGGGACTACCAGACTTGCAATTATATTACAGAGCAGCGGCTTTTATGTGGCTAAAAGACTGGATAGACCTTCAAGATATGAAAACGCTGGCATTGGAAGGCGCAGACTTGAGGATGGGGTGGCATGCCTATATGTTTTATGACAAAGCAAGATTAGATAAAGATTTCTCACATCACTATATCAGAAAATCGCTTTTGAAAATCTGGGATGATTATAAAGTCAAAACCATGAGGCAGCTCCCCACATGGGTCTCACCGCAAGAGGCTTCTTTTGGTAGATGGACTGATACAGATAAATGGTTGCGGTATGATGATATAATTGAGAGATGAGCTTCTAATAATTTTAAGATGAAAACAAGGGAAAAACTAGAACAGGAGGGAATAAGACTGAGTTGGTTCCCTTACAGACAATTAACCGAAAGGTTTCATATGGACATAAAAACTTACAGAATTCAACCAAAAGAGAAAGTTGGAGTAGTTAAATGGCTTTTTGAAAATCCACCTCACCTTCTCGCTCAAATCCATCAAGAGATATTACAGCAGGAGAGACAAGAAGAAACAATAAAGGAAACAATGATTTTATGGGCTCAAAATATTGGTCATTCAATTCAATTAGAGTCTTGGGAGCAGAGTTGGGGAAAAAAGCAGAAGTTTACAGTAGAAGTTACAGAATTTGAGAGAGAACTATTACAAACTATTTCACAGATGGTATATGACACCAGATAAACTGAGAAGGATTTATAATACAGGTACTGGACAGTGTTGGAAATGTCAGAAGGAGGTCGGTATGATATATGTGGTGGACATGCTGAAAAGCTAAGAAATATTGGAATGGAGTACATAATGTGATTTATACATTAGTGAAAGGTCAGTTTGCTAAGACACCTGAATTGTATTTGCTAAATATGATTGATATAATAGAGGGTACTGGTATAAAGAAGCATTGGAGAATATTACTGTATATGATAACAACAGCTCGTATTGAATATGCAAAGTTATGGAAAACTCAGCAAATACCTACAATAGAACAATGGTGGGCTACATTTATTGAAAATAAAAATGCGGACATGGTCTCCCAGAGATTAAAGTGGAAATCAGATGATGAGATACAGAAAGAATGGCAAATGGTAATGGGTAATTGCTGGGTTCCAACAGTTGGGAATATGTAATTTATGGTTAAAGTTATATTACGAGTGGGCGACAGGTATATATCATGAAGCGGAAATATGGAGAATGAAATGCAAGAACTATCAGATAAATTAACAGTATAATGTTGTACAGTACCTTAAGTTTGTAGAAATCTGGAAAATGGAATCTAGATCAATGTGGAAGATCAGATATATTTCAAATGAAGCTGACAATTGAATATGTATGTTTTTTATAATGAGAATTTTGAATAAAATGATTTAAAAAAATAATAAAAGAGGGAAGTATCACACCTCCACAAGAAGAATTACAATTTTGGAAAGTAGAGTAAGCTGAAATATAACTGGCTGTGAGAATGGGCTCACATTTAGGGTTAGAGTTTATGGTTAATAACCGGATCATATATAGTATTAGCAATAGGTTAAATATAGTTGAAAAGAATAGATTTAAGAATGAAACTATTATAGCAATAATGAGTACAAGGAGAAAGAGATTTAGATACATAAAATCAAAATATATAATCAATGTGTTACATAATATGTTGAATAAGTATATGATGATAAAGGATCTGGAGAGAAATAGTAATGTAAGCTATTTGTGTTGTAATTTTTCTCTTTTTCACATTTATGTTATTCACGTGGGTTTTTTTTTTGTTCTGTTATGTACTGTTCTTTTTCTTTAATAATAAAAATATTTTTTAAAAAAACAAGCATGTTATCAGGATGAAAATATAACAGGATAAATTACATACTATCACAACAGCGTACTCTTCACATGGCAAGTGTCAGATGTACATGGAATTCTGTCTGTTAGGAATGAGGCTGCTTTTTAAAAAGAAATAGTCCTGCTTACCCAAGTGTCTATTTGTTCTTTTCTTTTACATCTGTACATCCATCAAGAAAATACACATTGTGAAAAACGATTAGATATTACTTTATCTTGACAAAGAAACCTTTCCTGTAAAAATTTGCTGCCTGAAACTAATTACCATTCAGGGAAATGGAAATGCAAAACACTGGTTATGCAAGGAATGTTTGTGACAACATCTTGGCAATTTTAGTTCAGTACTTTTAAATAGTCAGATACCTACTCAACATGAGGAAAGTAAAATAAATTGACAGTTTCTGCAGGTGTGTGTTCATGTGTGCGTGTGTGTGTGCTGGTATTTATGTTATCAGGAGAGTCTGTGCCAATTGTTCTCTATTTTTGTTTGTTTCAATGAATGAAACAAATATGGCTACCAGTATATAGAGTATTGAAACAAAAATAGTAGTGAAGGGAACTCACAATGCAATGGCATTATGGGTTTTTAATTGCATGGAACTCTGTAATAATGGTGGCTGACGCCACTGAGAGCAAGTGAGAGTGTGCACAATACAAATGAATAACCAAATAGTTTTCCAAGAAGTGCTTAAAAAAAAAGAAAGAAAAGGGAAGATATTTTGCAACACCAAAATGTGACTCTTTTGAAAGATTTGATGCTAGCAGAGAGTTTTAGAAAAATATTTACTAACAACAAAAGGAACCAAGACTACAATTTCTGATTTTGGAAGCTCTTGTGAATGTGCTGAAGATTGTCCAGCTGTTCATTTCATCACTGATTGACTAGGAGCTCTCAGATAAGAAAGATTGTCTTCACTGTACATGACTTTCATCTGACTTTAGAAATATTATAACATATCTGCATCTGATTGGCTCAATATTGATCCTGAGTCACTTATCCCT
Source organism: Cyclura pinguis (assembly GCA_030412105.1). Lineage (NCBI taxonomy): Eukaryota > Metazoa > Chordata > Lepidosauria > Squamata > Iguanidae > Cyclura > Cyclura pinguis. The sequence continues at coordinate 167,470,495 of CM059602.1, forward strand.
GACTGACTAGAAACATTTGAGGAAGAAAATCATTTGAGAATCACTTGAGGAAGAAAATAGTATCATTGACAAGAAATGTTCAATAGTGGTAGTCAGTTCTGACCAACCAAATAGCAAATCTAAATAGTTAAAAATAGAGGCAAGAAACAAACGACTTCATGTGCAGATGTGCACAAATATATGCACGTACAGAGAAACTGGAGAGAGACCCTCCTTTTATCTTAGTATGCCCATTTTCTCCCTCTGAATTTTTTTTTATTATTACAGTGTTGAAGAAGGTGTTTGAAGTGTAGATATTCTACTTATATTCCTAAATTTAAATTTCACTTAAATTTGCACTCTAATATGCAAAATACAGTTGGGCCCCCACTTTAATGGGGGTTAGCATATAGGACCCCTACAAAGGTGGAAAAACAGTAAATATCTTCCCCCTCATACCCACGTGAGTGAGCAAAGGAACAGATGTACATGCCTCCCCTCCTCTTGTTCCCCTATCCCTTCTCTCCCTCCTATCCACCCAAGCTTGTTCCCTTGCCCAAGCATCCACCCCTTCCATCCTCCCAACCCCTGCATGCCCAGATCTTATTTCTGTATAGGTTGTTGTTGTTGTTGTTGTTGTTGTTGTTATTTTCTTCCTTAGTTTTCTTGTTTGATATCACCAGTGCTGAGGCAGAACAAACACATAGTTAAAGACCTAGAGGTGGAGGGGAGGAGTCTGTACATGGACAGTGACAGCACAGTTGTTTTTGTTAACTGCCACTGAGTTGACTTTAACTTATGGGTGACCCTATGAGGGGCAGCATGGTGTACTCCTTTGAGCATTGGACTACAATCCTGAAGACGAGGCTTTGATTCCCTGCTCAGCCGTGGAAACCCACTGGGTGACCTTGGGAACATTACACACTCTCAGCCCCCAGAGAACTATGATAGGTTCGCCTTAGGGTTGCCATAAGTTGGAAACAACTTTAAGGTACCCTATAAAAACTACAACAACAACAACAAAATGAACAAAATAGCTGCAAGTCATCCTGTCCTCAGCAGCCCTGCTTAGGTTTTACAGACTCAAGGTTGTGATTTCCTTGATTGAGACTATCCACCTGCAGTATGGTCTTCCTGTTTTTCTACTGCTTTCTACATTTTGTGCATATGTACCTTTAAGTCACCTGTCGACTTATGGTGATATAGGATATTCTTAGGCAAGGAATACACAGAGGTGATTTTGCCAGTTCCTTCCTCTGAAATACAGCTGGGTATTTGTTGGTGATCTCCCGCCCAAATACTAACTAGGGCAGACTCTGTTCAGTTTCTAAGATCAACTGAGTATTTAGGTCCTGCTTTCTGCTTTACTGAGCTTTAAAGTCTTTTCTAATCAATCATTTATTTTCCTGATATGTCCGAAGTACATCAGTTTCAGTTTAAGTCATGTTGGCTTCTAGGAAGAGTTCAAACTTGATTTGCTCTTGGGCCCATTTATTTGTCTTTTTGGCAGCTCATGGTATATATAGAACCCTCCTCCAGTACCACATTTCAAATGAGTTGATTGTCCTCCTATCAGCATTCTTCACTATCCTGCTTTCACAACCATACATAGAGGTCAGAAATATAATAGCATGGGCAATCCTTACTTTAGCCTTTCTGAGTCCTAGTCTTCTTCTGATTCCTTGATTTCTGTTCTGACTTATGACTAAACCAAGGAACAGAAAATCTGTAACTGTTTCTATGTCTTCATTGTCTACTTTAAAGTTATATAATAGTCATTATTTAGTTGTTTAAATGTTTAACTATAACCCTGCCTTTACACTTTCTTCCTTGACGTTTTTTTTTCAGTAGTCATTCCAAGCCTTTGCTATTTTCTGCTAGTAGTGTGGTGTCATCTGCATGTTTTAAACTGCTGGAATTTCTTCCTCCAATTTTCACACCTCCTTCCTCCAGGATTAATCTAGCCATACATATGATATATTCAGCATACATATTAAACAGGTAGGGTGATAAAATGTAGCCTTTGAAATTTGAACATAATTCTGTTTGGGTACTAAAAGTGACTTTCCCCACATTAATTTATTAACATTTGTATCAAAACATTTCCATAAAAGAACAGAAAAAGAGCCATGAAGGATCAAATCACAGGCTTTCTAGCTCATTATTCACATTCCCACAGTGGCCAACCAGTTGCCTACTGTTGGAAGCAAGTAGGCACCAATCCTTGTATAAAACATTTAGTGAGAGAGGGGAGACTAGATAATGCCTGCCCTTTGTTTTTACTTCTCTTTGGTATTATTTAGTCTATGTACTCAAGCCTTTTGACTCCTTGTTACCTATAGGTGTTGTGTCTCCCTTCTCTCAAGAAGTTAGTCTCTTTTTTTTTACTTTGCCTGGGAATAGTGGGTGTTGACTTATACCAGCATATGGGAGCCAGCTTTTAGTGGCTCTTCTCACTAGATGTTTGTCACCCTCTTTTATCATTCTCCTTTACTATACTAAGATAGATTTCATGAGACACTAATTTTTTTTTTTATTTTGCAAGAGCGTCCAGAATCATTTCTTCTGTTTCTACCACAAGCATATATGGTGATAGCCATGTTGCATTCTGCTTAATATAGATACCAAATACTCAAGGAGGAGGATGTTGACCTGGCATGTTTCACAGAAACTTGATTGGGGGATGACAGTGGCCTGACATGGGCTCAGACTCTCCCCAGTGGGTACTGTATTAGTGAGCAGGTGAGGGAATGTGGGTGAGTGGGAGGGTTGGTAGCTGTGGTCCATAAAGGCCATCTTAATCTGACCAGAATACCTATTAAGGACCAGAGCCACACTGAATGTATATACCTGAGTCTGAAAACTAGGGATAGACTGGGGATTCTGCTAGTGTACCATCCACTCCACTGCCTAACAGACTCCCTGGCCAGTCTCTCAGAATTGGTCTCCAACCTGTTGTTGGAGTCTCCGAGACTTTTGCTTCTGGATGACTTCAACACACTGTTGGAGGCCAGTTTACCATCTGCAGCTTGGGAGTTCATAATATCCATGACAAACATGGACCTATCCTAATTGGTTTCAGGACCTACACATTCAGCAGTTCACACCCTCGGTGTGGTTTTCAATTTGGAACATAGGGATCTGTTGGCAGAGGTGATTAATACCTCTGAGTTGTCATGGACAAATCACTTTCTGGTCAGGGCTACCCCTATCCTACCCCTTTGGGAGTGGAGGACCTATTAAAACGATCCACCTTTGAACGCTAATGGATCCTCTGAGATTCCAGGAGACCTTGGAGGGTTTTCAGGCTGGTGACACTAATGATTCTGTTGAAGCTCTGGTTAATAAGTGGAATCAAAATCTAACTGGGGCTATTGACACAGTTGTCCCCAAACATCCTCTCTGACCTGTTAGTAAATAGGCTTCCTGGTATACAGAGATCCTAAGGGAGCTTAAACAGGAAGGACAATGACTAGAAACAGATGGTGGAAAACTTGACTGCTATGTGAGAAGACACGATCTAGAGAACATATTTATTCCTATAGGGTGGTAATATGTGCAGGATGACCCTCTCACTTGTTGTCCGGTCACAATCCTGACCACACCTCTACTGAGATGGAAGCATGTCTCCAGTGCTCCTCTCCACACCCAACTGGCTGCTTGTGGAAGGGAATGTGAGGGACACGCTTTTTCCTTCTGCACTGCAGCTGGTCTTCTTCCCTTGCTGCAGTGGGGAATAAAGTGTGTGATCATGCTTCTGGCCCTTCTGCATGACGAGCTGTGATGGAAGGCTTGCATTATTGGGAGTCGTTGATGGAGTTTTTCTGCCAATGATATACCTCTCAATCATATTGGCTGGCAATGCTAGAAGGGTGGGACCAGAACAACACCATACAGAAATGTTGTGGTGGTCTCACTTTTCTCATGTCCCCATGCTGGGAGGATGCCATCATGTGGAAAGGGCCAAAGAATTTTTTTTTTTCCTGCACATATTGCATCTAAGAATTCACATCCAACTGAGCTATTCAGGGTGGTGAGAGGTCTAACCCAGGCACCCTCTCCACCCCGAATCCAATCTTAGAGCCTTCAGTAGCTCACTGTGATGATTTTAATTACCGTTTTGCAGATAAAATCTCTCACATCAAAGCCAACTTAGATGCCATTGTTGAAATTGATACTTTAAGTCCAGCAACTCTGTGAGTGGGATTATACTGGATCAGTTTCAATTGGTGAGTACTGCAGATGTGGACAAGCTGCTGGGGCAAGTAAGGATGACTTGCTTTCTTGATCTCTATCCATCTTGGCTGGTCATCCAAGGAGGAGATGCAATTAGACCTCAGATACAACATATTAATGCATGTCTCAGGGAAGGGAACTTTCCACCTTGTTTAAAAGAGATAGTGATTAAATCACTATTGAAAAAGCCCTCCCCTAGATCCCCTGGGTCTTAATAATTACAGACCAGTAATTCAGGCAAAGTGATTGAGAAGGCAATTGCCTTCCTACTCCAGGTGGTCTTGGATGACACATACTTCCTTGACCCATTTCAAACCAGCTTCAGAGCAGGATACAGAATTGAGACTGCTATGCTCACCTTAGTGGTGATGTTCATCTTAGCACTGACAGGGGTATGTGTCCCTGTTGGTGCTTTTAGACCTCTCAGCAGCATTCAATACTATCAACCATGGTATCCTTCTGGAACACCCGGAGGGGGGTGGGAATCAGATGCACTGAATTGCAGTGGTTCTGGTCTTACCTCACAGGCGGATGGTGCTTAGGGATAGCTGCTCCTCAAAAAAGGAGCTGTTATATGGCATACCACCAGGTGCCATTCTATCACCAATGCTTTTTAACATCTGCATGAAACTGTTGGGAGAGATTATCCAAAGGCATGGGGTGAGGTGCTATCAGTACTCTGATGACACCGAAATCTATTTCTCCATACGTCCAAAAAAAGCTTCTTCTAGGGATTATGTGTCTTCTCTGAATGAGTGCTTGAAGGAGGTACTGGGCTGGACGAAGAAAAACAAATTGAAACTGAATCCAGACAAGACAGAAGTCCTTTCTATTAAGGGTCCTAATCTGCAGTTGGAAGTATGTCAACCAGTTCTGGAGAGGATCACACTCCCCCTGAAAGACTGTGTTTGCAGCTGGAAAGTGCTCCTGGATCCATTCCTCCAAATATCAACTCAGATAATGTGACAGTCAGGAGTGCTTACTATCAGCTTTGGCTGATACGTCAACTGCACCCCTTCCTAGAACTGGATGATCTAAAGATGGTATTGCACACACTGGTAACCCCAAGGTTGGACGTCTGCAATGTGCTGTACATTGGACTACCTTTGTATCAAGTTCAGAGACTCCTGCTGGTACAAAATATGGCAGATAGATTGATTACATGCACAGAGAGGAGTGAACATATCATGCCAATATGAAAATCACTCCAGTGGCTGCCAATTGATTTCCAGGCAAAGTACAAAGTGTTGGTTCTTACTTTTAAAGCCCTACATAGTTTGTGTCCAAGTCGCCTGCAGGATCACCTCCTCCCATACAATCAATCCACCCTTTACACTCAGGTCCTCTGGGGGTCATTTACTTAAGCCGGGCAGGACTAGACTGGTAATGGTCACCCAGAGGACCTTCTCATTGGCCTCCTCAGACTATGGAATGACCTGCTGGAAGAGATTCAATAGCAAAATACACTATCTAAATTCAAAAAAGTGCCAAAGACTGATCTCTTCCAGCAGGTCTGCCCAGTCTATTTTTAACTATTATGTATTTTAATAATGATGTGTTTTAACTATGACATTTGTATTGTATTTTAAATGGTCTTATCTATGTTTAGTATTGTAACTTACAATGTATTTTTAATTGTATTTTAATTCATGTTGTACCCCATCTCAAGCCTTGGGGAGAGGTGGGTAACTATTGTTATTGTTGTTATTGTTATTATCCTATACCTATGAGAGACTCCAAAACAATATATGGATACAGTATTCTTCCCTTCCCTTCCCTTCCCTTCCCTTCCCTTCCCTTCCCTTCCCTTCCCTTCCCTTCTTCTTTCTTTCTTTCTTTCTTTCTTTCTTTCTTTCTTTCTTTCTTTCTTTCTTTCTTGCACAACTCTGTTGTGAATTAACTTTGGAAAGGTTTTGACTGCAGAAAAGGTCAAAGAAGGGTTAGTATTGCCTCACATAATGCTTTAATTGAGAAAAGAAAATACCTACACTGGTGTCTCTCTCTTGTATTTTTATTATTCAGGGAGAAATGATAAATAGCCTATAATTACAACTTGCTCATAAGAAGCAAGTCAACACTAAGGTCAACATCCTCATTTTCTCCCACTGAAGACAACCTCAGGGTAAATATCAGTTAGAATAATGATTGCTGTCTGCTGTCTTGCTGCTGAATTACCAATAACCCAACAGTTGGATGTATTCGTTCAGTTTTCTGCTTTTAATATACATATAACTAAGGCTTTCTTTTGGCTTTCTTTGTTCTCAGGTGCAGAAATGAAGAATTTCCAAAGTTTTATTCCCATTGGGTGAGAGTGGTTTTCTGTATTTTTGACGACTTTTGGAAATAATTTGTGGGAAAAAAATGCTTGTGTAGAAAACTGTTACTGCCCTGGCTAGTCCAAGCTTTGGGGATATTAAAGATATCCTCTTGATATCATAATTCGGCTTCACTTCTCTGTTCTTCTCCATGTGCTTGCGAGGCCACCGGACAAGCACGTAAACAAGCTCGGCTGTTAATAGCCGTAATATTCAAACTACAATACAGGCAGGCCAAAAATAGCTGACTCACTGCTTTAGGAGACCTCCAGGCAAGTACTCTAATTAGGTATGCACGCAACCTACAAAAGAGCCTCTGCCCCACGCTGGCAGCTTGATGGGTTAACTATACAATACCCAAGTGCTCTGCGTTTGCATACTGGCTACTCTATTGAGAACCGCTACGATAACTCAATCATTCAGATTCTGACCTTTCGGAGGCTTTGTCTCCAATTCCAAATCTATTGTTTTTCCCCAAGTAAGGCATAGTCTGCAGTCACAATTCTCCTTATAAAAACCCTTGATTCTGAGACCTTCCTTGGACCGCTCCCGAGTTTCATCCCGCCTTGCTGCCGCTTTGCTTGGCGAGCCTCCCCTCAGCTCCACGTGCTGAGCTACATCGCACACCAGCCTCGCTCTCTATTTTTCCAGGCTTCAGGACAGTTGAAGTATCACCCAAACCAGCAATCCCTCTAAAAATCCCTCTATACCACTCCAACCTTTATTTTGTTTAGTTATCTTGTCTGAGTGCGTCGCATACACTGTTTTGCTGTGTATTTAATAAAACATCATTTATTATTTCAACTTTTGTGTGCTCCTTGACTCGATCCGACCCCGTAGACATAGGGTTCAAGATCTCGCTACGTTACCCTGCCTCTCGTAACGCTAAGCAGTGCTCTGAGCTAATTTTCCCCACCTTCAATTGAGCACGTTTTGGTGTCCCTCCCGGGACCCCCAGTACACAGGGTAACAAAACACTGGGCTTTTTAGTAAAAACATTGGCTTTGTACACAAACTGTTTTCTCAACAGAAAACAGTATTAAAATACTATATTTTCTGTACAGCCTCCATTTTGGTGGACAAATAATCTTTCTTCCGTCATCATCATCATCGTCTTCATTATCCTAACTTATGAAAAATCATGTGGTGGCCGACCACCTATTCAGCAGTGATAAGGGGGAAAAAAAAGAGTTATTTATATCCCTACACTTAACAACTTAAAGTGATGCTTTTTGCTTTGCCCATTTTTCTATAACATGGATCCAAGTGCAGAGGAATAACAAGTACTCACTCACTTTTAATTTTATTATCATTTATTCAAAAACCATTTAGCTGGGCAGACAAACCACTCACTAACACTATTACTGCCTTGTCTGGATTAAGTTTTAATTTATTGGCCCTCATGCAGTCCATTATTCCATCCAGGAACCATATCACAACACCTACTGCCTCACCAGAATTTGACAAAAAGAGTGATACTGCTTGGCATCAGCATATCGAGGACACCTCAGATGACCTCAGCCATGGGTTTTATGTAGGGACTAAAGAGTATAGAGGATAAAGTCAAACCATAGGTCAAAATCTTTCTAGTTTGGAGAACAAGTATTGATCTTATTCACTTAAAATGTGAGCCAGAACATGTACTATTGTCTGTGCAGCTGTCTGGATATATTTTTTGCCATATCTTTGAGGGCAGGTTTGAGGAAAGTGCACCTGCAGGCCATATGTGTGTTAAACTGCTACTACTGTCACCCTGCTCCAATAAGCCTTTCATAACATCTCCCCACCTCTACCTTCACCTTTGCAAGAAAGAATGATAGAATGAGAAACAAAGGAAGCAAAAGCAAGATGAGAGAGACAGACAGACTGAAAGAGAAAACAACTTTGGAACTTCCTGTTTCCCCTGCAACTGAAGTCACACACCCAACTGCTTGGCTGCATCTATAAGTCAAGGGAGAGTTAAGATAAGCTTAGGCTGGCATCCTATTAGTGGCACATGCAGATATAAGTTAAGCTTATCTTGTGTTCTATGGACCAAGTATAATCAGATATTGCAATTACAATCACAACTTAATTATAAGTGTGTATGTGTGTAGATAGACAAAATAGATAATGCAGGTGCCAGTGCAGGACTCAACTGTAGGACTTTTCTCCCCATTCTGCTTAGTTGTACTGCAACATTTGGATGCATCTCTCTCTCTCCTTCTGAACTCACTCAGCAAGTACAACTGCTTTCTTAGAGTTCCCCACCCCCTGGACCAAACCAACACTCATGCGGTTTATACCTGCATCTGTCTAATTTTGGTCATTGTGGAGCTTAATGTTCCCTTACTCTGTCCACAGTGGCCAAGAATCCCAGACCTAACATAAATTCCTGAAGCCCCCACCCCTCTGTTACTCTGTTTTCTGGGGGTCCCGAGAGGGACACCAAATTGCTATCAAAACTACACAAGTTGGGGAAATTAGTTCAGAGCACAAGTTGGCAATACGAGAGGCAGGGTAACTTAGCAGGATCTTACAACCCAGTGTCTATGGGGTCAGGCCAAGTCAAGAAGCAGACCGGTTTGAAAATAATGAATGATCTTTATTAAATACAGGCACACAATGTAAGCAACACAAACACACAGATAACTAAGGAAAATAAAGGTGTGAGTAAGATAGCGGGATTTTCAGAGGGATAGTTGGTTCGGGTGATACGAAACCTGTCCTGAAGTCCGGAAGGAAATGGAGAGCGAAGCTGGAGTTCGATGTATCTCAGCACATGGAGCTGAGGGGCTGCTTGCCAAGCGAAGTGGCAACAAGGCGATCTGGAACTCGGGAGCGATCCAAGGAAGCACTCAGAGTCAGGGGTTTTTATAAGAAGAATTGTGACCACAGGCTAGGTCGGACTTTGGGAAAACAATAGATTTGGAGTTGGAGACAAAGCCTCCGAAAGGTCATAATTTGAATGATTGAATTAGAGCCGAATTTATCAATAAAGTAGCCGGTATGCAAACGCAGAGTTTTTGAGCATTGTATAGCTCGATCATCAAGCTGCCAGCGCAAGGCAGAGGATCTTTTGAGAGTTGCTCGCATACCTAATTGAGGTACTTGCCTTGAAGTCTCCTAAAGTGGCAAGTCGGCTGTTTTCTGGCCTGCCTGTATTGTCTAGGAATATTACGGCGATAATCGACCGAGTCTGTATGTGTGCTTGTCTGGGGGCCTCGCAAGCATATGGAAAGGATATGTGAAGCAGAATTAGTGATATCCAAAGACAACTTTTATATCCCCAAAGCTCAGGCTAGCCAGGGCAATAACAATACCCCTGTCATTCTGTATCTGGTGGAGGTCATGGTGAAGGGAATCGCAGATGCATGTAATGTATGTAATTGTTTCTGGTTTTGCTAAAGAAACATAGCCAGATGCTTCTGAAATTCCTCCCTGTTTACTGAGTCAGTGTGGTATGGTGGTTGGAGCGCTGGATTACAACTCCAGGGTTCAAATACTGCTTGGCCATAGACACCTACTGAATAAACTTGAGTAAGTCACACACTTTCAGCTTTAGAACAAGGAAAAGGCAAACCTCCTCTGAACAAATCATAAAAAGAAAACCCTATGATAGGTTTGCCTTAGAGTTGCCATAAGTCAAAAATGCCTTGAAAAAACACAACAACAAACACTGTCTACCAGGCACAGAATGGTGTAGAGGTCCAAGAAATGATTAGTGCCTCAGTGGAGCATAATTCCAATGAGAAATTTCTACACAACTCTGAGGAACTGCCCAGAGGAATCAACAAGAAGGAAGGAAGGAAGGAAGGAAGGAAGGAAGGAAGGAAGGAAGGAAGGAAGGAAGGAAGGAAGAAGGAAAAGATGGAGCAATATGGGAAAGCAATCAGAGAGAGAGAGACTCCTGCAGATCAAAGAGGTCAGCGGAACTACAGAGTGAGAGAGAGATTCAGATAACTAAAACAGATAAGGAAGACAAGCACAGTAGTGAGAGAAAGACGAAAGGGGTAGAAAGCAACCAGAGAGAGAGAGAGATATTTTTTCCTGAGCCTTAAACTGGGAGTTCGGCTGCTAGGCTGCTGCCTTGAGTGAATCAATCTAACTTCCTGGGTAGGTAGCTCCTGTACTCTTGGTGGAGTGTCAGATCATCAAGGAACAAAGACATATACAGTGCCTGCTGCATTTAAATTAAATTAAATCCAACAATAAAAGTAGAAATAATTAATTAAGTTGAAATTAAAATTAATTGAGTGGCTATTTTCACTAAGACTAGGGTTTTGTTTCTGATAATGAAATAATGTAATTAATGTAGTGGGTAAGTATTTGTAATGAATTAAATTAAATGAAAGTATTATCTTTCTTCTCTATATAAAAAGTATTTTTTTAAAAAAAATTAAAAGATATATGCCTCCAACATTTCCAAGACTCAAATATGACTCCTGGCCCCTCCACCGTTGCTGATCTTTGCTCAATGGGGATACTTCCAGAATGATAAGGGCCTTATCAAATCCCAAATGCTGAAATAAGGAACTGTAGTTCCTCAGGAATGGGACACACCAGTGCTGCTAGCAAGAAGAAGCTACCATGCAAAAAGTTTCAACTGATGCAAAGGACCAATAAGTGATCACAAAGCTCTATAAATCCTCAGCACCACAATGAAAAGATAGAATTTCTCAATCGCCATTTTGCTTCAGGTTTTTTTTTTCCACAGGAGGAGGACTATGTGCTTCTATGCATCAACACTTCATTTTAACTGAAGTCATCTCTACAGTTAGTACGGAACACTTCATTTTAAGAAGGATATAGACAGATCATAGGGAGTTCAGAGAAGAGCAATGAGGATGATAAGAATTTTGGAAAACAACACATATGAGGAGAAGTTGATGGAGCTGGACATGTTCAGCTTGCTGAAGAGAAATTTGAGGGGTGACATGATCATACTCTTTAAAAACCTCAAGGGCTGCTACGAAGCGGAGAGTGAAGGCTTGTTCTCTGCTGCTTCAGAGATAGAATTAGATCTAATTCTTTTAAGTTACAGGAGGGTAGATTTCAACTGAACATTAGAAATAACTTGTTGCCATCCCTTACACACCCCATCCTGCAGGATAGCAAGAAATATCATTTTCATACAAAAACTGGACACTTATGGCTGGGAAGCATGCAGCAAGCAGGACACTGGCTGTAAGCCTGGTCTAGGCCAGGATGGCCTCAGCATGGCCATATCATAAGGTCAAGAAGAATTAGGTGGGAAAGCTCTGCACTAATGGACTTCCAGTAATCCTATCAGCAACCCAACATCTGCTGTGTGCATTTCCTACAGAGACACTTCTCCATTCACTTTACCCAACCAAGACATTAAGAGGCTCTTAGGACTCCCATCAATGTTTTGTCATAAAAAGTAAGCCAATCAGTCCATTCTGGACTCCTTTTGTTTACTCTTCCAAAGAAGTATTAACACTCATCCCCTTAGGGTAGGAGAAAGGGTATTTAAACCCTAACACTGAGCCAGGCGTTTTGCTAGCATGTTAAGTGTCACTTTGCACTCCTGACTCCAATTCCTTCTTGTTGCGCTCAACCTTCTGTTTGAGCTACTCCACTTTGATCTTCTGTTTCAGAACTGGTAAATATCACCCCTTCAACCCAAAATCTCTCTCTGTCCAACTCTTCTTGCCTTTTCCTTCCATAGCCTTGTATGGTTCATGAGGTTGCTTTATATCTTGTGTGTGTCTATTAATTTCCAATAAAATGCCCATTTTAATTGAAGTCATCTCTACAGTTAGTATTAGTATACACAGGTGAAAAGATCCTGCTGTTACTCTCCTTTCACAGGCTTCCTTTGAGCTAATATCCCCAAATCCTAAGGAGACACTGACACTGCTAGAGGACCTCAAGGTCCGTCACCTTTTAGGGTAACAAACTTATTGACAGTTAGAGCACTTGGCAATGGAACCAGTTGCCTAGAAAGATGGTGGAGTCTCCTTCTCTGAATGTCTTCAGAAAGAAGATGGACAGTTACTTGCTGGTGATACTCAAGTTGGAGAGCCTACACTGAGAAGGGGGTTGGACCTGATGGCCTTTAGGGCCACTTCCAGCTTTATGATTCTGTGATTTTATGAATCTCCTCTAGGTCCTCAGTCAAAGCACTTTTCTTGTCTAAGCGGATTACACATAATCTCATCTTTCTAAATGACTGCTTCACTTCCCTTGGCCTGTTTAGCAGATACCTAGTCCCACTGACAGTGACACCTGTTTTGACCCACTTGCTGAATTGGGCTCTGATTGGGAGCGGGATTTCTCTCCATGGTTTGAAATAACTCTAAGCATTCTGAGAAGCCAGTCTGAATGTAGAGACAACAATTACAATATCCAACCAGATTTTTGTACATTTTTTTATTCATCTTTTCCCATTCTTTCTGTATAGCCTATCCTGAATATGGATTATGGAGAACCCAAAAGCTTGCACTGCATATGAGATTCTAGGGATCCTTATAACAGTATTACAAAACCTGAATTTTATTCGTACACATAGATCAACTAGCCCACCCTCCTGCTGCTGCTGCTCCTCTTCCTCTTCCTCCTCCTTCTCCTTCTCTTATGTGCAAGAGTCCCTTGTAAAGTGACATTCATCCATGGTTGACTGCACAGTATCCTACTAAAATCCTACTAATTTTGGAAAGAAGGATTTAAAAGAACAAGAAACAAAACAAGTACAAGTGGTGACAGGAAGATAAAATCATGAAGACAAGCCTATTAATTACATTTCAGAATATCAAAAAATCTAGAAAATGATATACAAAGGTGGACAAGGAGCATATCTCCTTAAAAGGAAAGTATTGTGAGGCATAGCCATGCTTACTCTTTGAATTCTAGCTGAATCCTAACTGCCAATACTGCAGATTTTAAATGGATCCCTATGGGGCAGAAGTACAAATGATGACTGATCTGTCAGTTTAGCTTTCTTCCACATTCAAATTTTCATGAATTTTAAATTCTGATCAGACTCAACTTGGAATGAATTTCTCACCCATCCCTGAAGATGAAGAAATGTATCAGTCTTACAATTCCCTACATTCAAATTTTGTATTTTTGTATACATTACGATTTTAATAACAAATTGAAATGATATTTCCATTCTCTCTCTTTTATTATTTGGGACTACAGACTCACCCTTACGGTGTCCCAATATAACACCTTTTACCTAGACACACTTAATTTTTCTGATACTTACATATTTTTACTTGAATTTTCTTTGGAACAAAATCTGAAAAACCTGGATCATGATGCCAGATTTTGGTGGCTTTGTTAGATTCATTTGGGAGTCCAAGTGAAATGTTGCAATGTGCTGTAGAAGGCAGAGCTGCTAAGACAGGGTTCCAGTCTTGCTGTTGCTGTTGCAGTCATTGTTGTCATCTTTTAAACATATTTTGATTGGTGTTTTTATCTTGTGATTTTAGCTTACTTTTATTAAACCAAAGTTAGCTTAATCATTTTTTATTGTATTAAGAGGGATATATATGTATATGGGTGTGTTTATATGTGTGTATATATCTATATTTATGGCCATTTCTTCACTAGACTGTTATAGTGCTATTATTCCACTTTCAACATCCTGTGGAATTCTGGGCTTTGTAGTTTACTGAGGCCAAAGAACTCACTGGTTGAGAATTCTAAAGGCCCCTCCCTAAACTCCAAACCCCAGGATTCCTTCCATTGGATATTGAAAGTGGAATAAAGGCACTATAAAAGTATAGTACAGAAATGACCTATATCTATATCTATCTATACCTGTAACAGTATTTTTTTTTTCTTCAGAGGTTGTACACTGCCTTGAATCCCATCCTGGAAGAACAGTGAGATATAAATAAAATTGAATAATAAGTAAATTATTTTTGAAAAGGTTTAAGCCTCACCTGGTGCCTCTGTGAGCTTCTATACATGATATGACATAACTAGTTATGAAGTAGGGATGGAAAGTCTCAGGTTTCCCAGTTCCTGAGAGATATTGAGGAAAAGGCCTTGCTGTTTCTTCCACTACATTGGGATTTTTTTTTCTCACAAAAGACAGAAAACTCACCACAGTGTTTAAAACTGTGCGTTTTCAAGAAACTTGTACAGTTTTACTCAGAATGGCACAACTTTCCAGACAACAACTGCACAGTTGTAGGTCTGCCTCTTGCCATGATTGTCCTATGTTGCATAACTTTTTGAGAAAGAGGGACAAGACAGCACAAGAATGGATGGACTAGATACCAGGAATTAATGAATAAGAGTCTATTGCAACAAAAATAAGAGACTACTTCTACAAAACACGAGAAATTGAAGGGGAAATTAAACCAAGAATGGGATGCTCCTCAACCAGCAGGGGAACACATTACATGACCAACTAAAAATAAAAAAGATGATGGAAGCAACACATGGAAAAACTATATAAAGAGATGAAAGGTTGACAGATCCATTCAAGGAAGAAATATCTGAAGATGAACTGCCAATTTTAGAAAGTGAAGTGAAGGCTGCACTCAGAGCACTTGAGAGAAATCAATCACCAGGAGCAAACAGCACACCAGTGGAACTGCTTCAGTCTAAAGGGACAGAACCTATGCTAGTTCTGACTAAAATCTGTCAACAAATATAGAAAACAAAAGACTGGCCCACAGATTGGAAACATTCAATGTACATTCCAAACACCAAGGAAGGGGACACCAGAAATTGCAGTAACCACGGGATCATTGCATTAATTTCCCATGCAACCAAAGTCATGCTCAAAATTCTACAACAAAGATTTCTACCATGTATAGAATGAGGAGAGGAAGAAGTACTAGGGATCATATTGCAAACATACTTTGGATAATGGAGCACACCAAAAAATTTGAAAAGAAAATAAGCCTAGGGTTTATAGATTGTAGAACAAATGTCAATTGTGTAAATCATGAGAAACAATGGATCCTTCATAAAGACATTTGATTGCCTTGATTCATAATCTGTATACAGGACAAGAGACTACTGTTAGGACAGAATACAGAGAAATAGAATGGTTTCCAATTGGCAAGGGGTACCAGAAAAGGGTGCATTTTATTACCCTATCTGTTTAACTTGTATGCTGAACATATCATCTGCAAAACAGGAGTAAGACTTGGAAGAAGAAGGCATGAAAATTGTAGGAAGGAACATCAGCAGTTTAAGATAAGAAGATGATAGCATACTACTAGAAGAAAACACTAAGCAGCAAAGACTTGAAACAATTGCTGAAGAAAGTCAAGGCACAAAGTATAAAGGCAGGTTTACAGTTCAGCTTTAAGAAAATAAAAATAATGACCACAGATGATTTGCAAAACTTTAAACAGATGTTAAAGAAATTGAAATAGTTCAAGATTTCCTATACCTTGGCTCAGTCATTAATCAGAATGGCAATTGTGTTCAAGAAATCAGAAGAAGACCAGGATTTCGAAGGGCAGCTATGAAGGAACTTGACAAGATCCTGAAGTGTCAAGATTTATCATTGGATGCTAAAGTTAGGATTGTCCAAGACATGTTTCCAGTTTCTATGTATGATTGTGAAAGTTGGGCAGTGAAGAAAGCTGATAGGAAGAAAATCAACTTATTCGAAATGTGGTGCTGAAGAAGAGTTCTACAGACTCCCTGGATTGCTAAAAAGACAAATGAATGGGTCCTAGAGCAAATCAAGCCTGAACTCTCCCTAGAAGCCAAGATGACTAAACTGAGACTATTATACTTGGGACATACCATAAGAAAACATGATTCCCTAGAAAAAACAATAAGTCTTGGTAAGGTAGAAGGGAGGAGGAAAAGAGGAAGACTGTATTACAGATGAATGGACTCAATCAAGGCAGAGATGTCCCTGAATCTGCAAGACCTGAGTAGGGTGGTTGTTGATAGAGTGACCTGGAGATCTCTCATCCATGGGGTCACTATAAGTCAAAGTCAACTAGACAGCAGTTAACAACAACTACTGCATTCTTGAGATTTGGGACTGGTTTTCTAGTCTTGCTTGACAGAAAGGCAAAAGTAAATAACAAAAATGACCATCAATCACCTTTCACTCTCTAGTCTTTGCCTCTCCTCAAAAAAAATGGGCTGAAGAGAATATCTTCTGAAAGTCTTAATATGACATTTGCTTTAAGTGAGGAAATGAAACAAGGACTTTTGAGCGTTTGTTATTGTTTTTCATTGAAAAGTCGGACAGGCAAGGAAGCTGTTCAGATTTTGAGCAAAGTGATTAAACCTTAGAAACAGTTTACAGGTCCATATCAAGAACATTTCAGACTGCTTGATTAAAATGCATTTGAAATTAGGGGAAATGATTGATTCAGTTCTTTTTGTTAGGGAACACAGGGAAATAATAATAATAATTTTTATTCATATGCATATTTTATGACATGGCATAAGATGATATGCAGTCCACAGTTGGGGAAAAAGACATTTTGAAAACTTGCTCAAAAAGTGTCTTCCAGAATGAAATACCATATGTTATATTCCTGTTCAATATACTTTCAGATGAGTTATAATTATACTTCCCTGAAAAACAGGGTTCATCATGAAAATGCTGACAGCTAACATAATGAAATGACACTTGCAATGAAATAATGAAAATACTGCTGCAGAAACATGTTAAAATAAGACAGGTGGATGAAAATCCATCACTGCTTGCATCTCACATTAAAAAAAAATGAACATAGTTTTGGATGTGGCCATCTGAAACCAGACAGTGAGACATTACTCAGTTCTCTTTGTCAATTGGCCAAGTGGAAAACAGATATGGCAGGCAGTGGCAAAGGAGATTTTTAAAATATGTGTCTTTTGCAGCGATGCCAAGCTATCATCTGGTTCCACAACCTCACAACATTGACAGCACAGTCCTACACAGTTCTATGAATCTATTAGTCATAAATAAATGGTTATACATTGGCATCCTGAGTGATTTCCATAAGCTACAGCTTGCTAAGATCATTTTGCTTCAAAATCATATTTGGATGCCTCATTCCATTAAAAATGAAATCTTGCCTTGCATGTAGAAAGCTGGAACTTCAGGAAGAAGATATGTGGGCAATTTCTAAGGATGTGGGAGCATTTCGCCTTCCTCTGGGCCTCGACAGGGTACACTTCCTTCTAATCCCTGATCTCTCCATTTTCCTATTTTAAAAAAAAGGAAACAGCATTTTGTGCATAGAAAATAATATTTCAATGAAGAAATATTAAATCCTGCACAGCAAATACTGTGCAGAAAATTCTGTAACTGGGGATTTATTCTGCATAAAAGTCAGTCATGGATGATTTGCTCAGAAAGCATCATTTTCTGCATAAGATTCAACTATTTCTGCATTGAAATATTATTTTCCATGCAGAAAATGCTGCTTCCAACACAAAAGTACCATTTTCTATGCAAAATAACCACACACAAATTTTGCGCAAAATAAGTTCTGGATTGCAAACAGTCTTTGAAAACTGTGTGACTTTTTTGTACAGGGAAGAAAAATGCTAAAACTATTTGTGACTGCCTTGAGAAGAAACTTAGCAAAGAGTTACATCCCTATTAAATACCAGTTTAAATAAACCATTTTTAGACGTATGTAAAATCCTAGAATCATAGATCTTTGAATCAGAAGAGATCACGAGGGCCATCTCATCCATCCCCTGCCAATGAAAGCATTCCTGAAAGATGTCCATGCAATCTCTGTGGAAGGGCCCTCAAAGAGGGATCACTCACCACCCTCTAGGGCAACCTATTCAATAGCTGAACAACTCTTAGAGTTTAAAAGGTTTCCTAATGGAAACTTTCTGAGGTGGAATATCTTTTCTTATAATTTGAATCCATCAGTTCATGTTTAAGTCTCTGAAGAAGCAGAAAACAAGATGGCTCCATCTTCTATATGACATCTCTTCAGATATTCAGATATTTAAAGAGAGTTCTTGTGTCACATCTCAATCTTCTCTTCTCTGTACTAAAGATATCCAGCTACCTAAGTTGGTCCTCATAAACTTTGATTTCCAGGTTTTCCTTCCCTAGACACATTTCAGTATGCTGATATTCTTTGGCCCTTTCCACACCCTACCTTCTTGCACGGTCCTTCAGTGATGATCCCCACAGCAATTCTGCTGGGAATGAAGCGTGACAGGAGCACTCCCTGCATGGGACCAGCTCCCTACGGAAGAGAGTGTGATGGACATGTTTCTTCATTCCACAGCACAGCTGGGTACTTTCCCAACTGCGCTGGGCAGGAAGGACTGCCATTGTGCTTCAGGGGCTTCCACAGGAAAGATAAGTGCAGGATGGTGACATGACAATCACATGTCATTGACGGGAAAAACCCACCAATGATTTTATCCATGAATGTTCTACCTGGGGATAGGAGAGGAGTGGGACTGCAATGATGTCATGCAGAAGCATCGTCATGGTCCCACTCCTCTCCCATCCCCATGCTGGGATGGGAGGCTACTGTGGAAAGGGCCCTTGAGAACTATTGTGCCTAGAACTGGACCATTATGCTAGTTGAAGTCTGACCAAAGCAGAACAGAGCAGCACTACTACTTTCCTTGATCAGAAGAATATACTCTATTGATTTAGTATAGAACTGCATTGGCTTTTTTGCCACTGCACCGTACTGTTAGCTCATGCTTAGTTTGTACTCTGCTAAGACCCCTACATTCTTTTCAGTGATGCTGCTTTCAAGCCACTCATCCTGTATTTGTGCATTTCATTTTTCCTCTCTATAGTTCCTTACATTTATACCTGTTGAAATTCATCTTGTTTGGTTCAGCCCAGCTCTCCAATCTGTCATGCTAACAACATTACCTGTCAATAGTATCTGACTTGGGTTAATACTTTATAATCCACCACACTGGGATATTCATTTTACTTCTGTACTCCATTCTTAACATACAGTCTCACAATGCTTCTTTATTTCTTTTCATTGCTTGTTGCTGTGCTTGTACAAAATCATGTACCAGGGCCTGAGGTGAGAGGGAAGTGGGAAGTGAACCTGAGAAGTTAATTTGACAACATGAATTTGCCTGTCTAACTGATTAATTTGAAACTCTGGCAGAAAGAAAGAAAGAAAGAAAGAAAGAAAGAAAGAAAGAAAGAAAGAAAGAAAGAAAGAAAGAAAGAAAGGCTGGATAACTGTGTGCAATCTCAAGGAAAAAAAAATCCACTCATGAGGTAAATACTTTTATAGTGCTGACATGCACCTGCCAAACAGAACCTGAAGCAGAATTGGACACTTACGATTAATGGATATAGCTCCATATTCTTTCAACAGGCTAGGCCTGCAGGGCTATATGGCCATTTGGGACTTATTTATTCTCAGTGTTGTGACAGCCTCACGCAAACAAGAATTATAACTAAAATGCCAGTGGTCCAGAATTTCATCCTCTCTAACAGATATTAAAACATACCTCTTCTTTTTTTTCTTCTTTTTTTGTCCTTTCAAGAATCAAAATAGTTAAGAAATTGCAGATTATACAATGTGTTCTAAAAATCTCTAAGGTTGATACCATTTCAGAAGCCTTTGAGAAAATATATTCCAATATTCCTCCTTCCTGCCCACCAGCCATCAGGTTTTGAGTGAAACTGTTGGTTTGAATATCTCCACACGAGTCCAGTGAGATTAACAATTTAAATTAATCCCTTTTGGGTTGACAAGTCACTCTCAGTTTTCATTAAATCATGATTGGTTTTGTTTCCTTGTATGAAATCTCTCTCTCTCTCTCTCTCTCTTTTTTTTTGTTTTTGTTTTTTTGTTACTTATTACTGCAGTCCTTGAACCTTTTTGAATGTTAAATATCTTCTGTTCATTGGGAATAATGTGTTCTGCAAAACGGCTAGTATTGATTAATAAAACTGTTAGAGGGGGTAGGGGTGGGTAAACAATGCCTTGAAAAGAGGAATTTAGGAAATAATGGCTGGATTATGGAATGTATCTTGCATACCAACAGACAATTGTCAATGATGTGAGAAGGCTCCAGTAAGTAACCAAGAGCATCATACTGTTAAATCCATTTTAGCCTTTCTGCTTGAGCAACTTTAGATATTTTAATGTGCTCTCTCCCTACATGGGGCAATTGTCTAAACTCCCATTTTGAATTTTGCAGAGTAAGTGTAAAAACAGGAACTCTTGCACTTCCTGTCCAACACCTATTAGATTGCCCAGAGCTGTTTTCAATGACTTCCCAAAGGGAAGCTTGGAGAGAGGAAGAGACACTTGTTGCCTGGAATCCACATTCTCCATAAAAGCTGTTGTTTATTCCAAATGAAAAGAAGGATTATTAAAGGCAAGGTCATCTTAAACATGCTCTGCAATTAACCAGTTCAAAAAACCACTTCAAAAGCTCTCCTACTGGAGAAGCCACTCTGAAGGGTGAATTTGGCTGTCTTATATCCACTTCACTTTTGAGGCAGATATTTCTGTCAACAACAACATCTCTTCTGTTCACATATTCATTTGCATCCTTCCTAATGTGAAAGTTCCAAACATTTTGCCACACTGTCTAGATTTTTTCAGTGTCAAGTGAAAAAGTCTCATTTTCTTTGAGATGTTGTAATTTGTTACATTTATTCTTGTTTTATATGTGCAATAATGTAAAATAATGATCATAGAGTTTATCTCAAAAGTGATGATGATGGTGATGATGATGATGGTGGTGGTGGTAGTGGTGATGCTGCTGCTGCTGCTGCTGCTGCTGCTGCTGAGGGAACCAGTATTGCTATTATGGGGTTTGTTGTTTTGGTCAGCATGGAACTATCCTCTCACCACTCCCTTCCCATCTAATTGTAGAGAGGTGGGAAATCTTTCATAGCAGGTTTTTGGGTGATTCTGCAGAGCGGAGAAGAATGGAAAAAATCACATTGCATGAGCATTCATTCATCACACTGATGATGATGATGATGATGATGATGATGATGATGATGTAGCAGACGTGGAAGATAGGTGAAGGAGATGGTGGTATAGAAAATTCAGTCTGGCATGAATCTACATCAGAGCTCTGTCCCACTACAGTATGGATTGTTCTTCTTCCGGTCTGGTTCTTCTTAAGCTGCAATTTTCTGTTTTAATATAGTTAGGACTCAGGAAGACAAGTCATATGAGTTTCCCACCATGGAGACAAGCAGACTTAACTGACCAAAGCCACAGTGGTCAAAAGTTGCCTGCACTGACTTATATTCACCAATGTAGCAGTGTAACTCACAGTGGCTGTGGTTCTTTTCCCCCTTGTTTTCCTTCTACATATACACAATTTTGTATACTCAGAGGACATACCAAAAAAGGTTACATGGCTTGCTAAGCAACCTTTCCCCTCCCCTTTGATACATGCACACATTCACAGATATTCACTTGTGCTCACTCACGTGGCACCACAAAGAAAATAATTTTGCTGTTCTCTCCTGGCTGCTGTTGTTATAATCAGATGAGAGCCAATCCAGCACTCAACACACTACTCCTGCAACTTCCACTTTTTTTCTCCAATCCCAATCCCGGTTGCAAGAAACATGTTTTTTTTTTAAAAAAAAAAAAAAAAAGATATACCAGTCCCCCCCGCCCTCCCCAAAAAACCTACCACAGATTAAAATTAAAGGTATTAAAAAAAAATCCCAAACCTTCAAGGATGTAAAAAATCTAATTTCAAACTGCATTGGGTGGATCATTATGTACCACACCAGGACTGAGACTGAGGTGAGGATGTGCAGATTCTGGCCCTTTCCGCATGAGGCTGGTCAATCGGTTCATGCCATTTCTTACTGGATTTTCTGGGCTCGAAACAAGGCGGACTTTCCCTCATTTCCTTCCACACAGCTACTGCACATGTTCCATTCTGATTTGGAGGAGTGTGAGTTCATGAATCCACACTGCCTCCACCATGGCCACTCCTGCTACTCCCCTCACCCTGCCCCGTCGGCTATGATTGGTCCTTTTTTTTTTTT
Source organism: Cyclura pinguis (assembly GCA_030412105.1). Classification (NCBI taxonomy): domain Eukaryota; kingdom Metazoa; phylum Chordata; class Lepidosauria; order Squamata; family Iguanidae; genus Cyclura; species Cyclura pinguis. The sequence goes on from CM059602.1 coordinate 167,492,944, forward strand.
GCATGGTTTAGTACATCACTGCATACATGCGTATGTGTGAAAGTCCATACTACCCCCTGGCCCCTCCCATGAGCCCTTCCCTGACCACCAATTCGCACTGGTGCGAATGCACGTGTCTGCACCACTGTGAAAGTGCGAATCAGATCGATCTGGAAAATTGGAAAACCAATTTCTTCCGGTTTTCAAATAGTGCGCTTTACCACTACATAGGGGTACAGTTAGTTGGAATTACGTGAGGAACGAATCATCCCCCAACAAATAAACCGAACCTAGTCTGCTCCAATGTGCAGAAGACCTCTGTGGCAAGACGTATTGGCCCACCTTAATAACCGCGTGTGGGAAGGGCCTTAGTCTTGGTCTCCCAAGCATATTTCAGTACCAAAATAGACATTATCAGGGATTCATGACTGTCACTTGGATCATGCAGTTCTGTCTTAGAGTTCCTAAATATTGTCTACTTAAAGGCATATGCTATAAGATTTGTATCTTCAAAGTTCCCCTGTTGACTACAAGCAGCAATGAAATCTAGCAATGAGGAGGGCAATGCTGAGCACAAAGATGTCCAAACCTGTATGAAGTAGGAAAGTCAAAAAGTGACCTGATACACTTCCAGAATAACTGAATTTATAAACCACACTAACAAACAAAGATATGCTTTGACACACTTTACCACTTGCAATAATAGTTTTAAAAACACATAGAAGAATATAATTTCAAATATAAGAAACAAAAAAAAGTACTCCCTTGATAAGCTATTTTTGGAATGTCATCATCTTGCAACAGACGTCAAATTTTGGTTTATACAAAAAAATAATTAATAATGATGAGAAGACTCTATTTAAAAAGGAAGCACAGTGGATTTTAAAATGAAAATCATTGGTTCCTAGAGGACTAAATGAAGAACTTGATCTTCTCTCACTTCTGTTTCAGTCTGAATTTCTTCTAGCATGATAGGTCCTTGAAGGCTATCATACTTCTTCTTCTCTACCTACTCTCTTTTTTTCCTGACCATGTATAGGCTTTAAGTAATGTACAAAAACTGAGATATATTATAATGTTTTATGTAGATATTATGATGTAATTGTGTGTTGTCACTTCTATTTGCATTTGTTTCTATATGTCCCCTGAAGAAGTCCATTGAAATATATACATAGGCCAGAATGTGTTGGGCTCTGAACAAAAGAAGAATGCCATATACTGAGAGTGTAGGCTGAAGAAGAAGGTCTATAATGTTCTGTGATTCAGGGTCCATAGTGATTCCATCCATCTTTTGTTTTATCTCAACTTGGGAGGGGAAGGGGACTAAAACCCTTCCAAGTCAATGTTATTAGTCTTGATCCTAGCTGTCATTCTACTGTGGGCTGGATTCCCAGTCTAAGAAACTCAAAATTTCCTGTTCCTTATCTTGCTGGCTTTTTGTTTCAGCTGACATCATAAGAACTTAGGAAACCACCTTATACTAAGTAAGATTATTGGCCAATTCATCCTAGTATTGATGAAAATGAGGGATGACAACTTGCCACAGTTTAGAGAAAATGATTTTCTAGACCTATCTGGAGATGTCAGGATCAATCATGACACTTTTTGCATGTAAAACATGTGCTCTATCACAGAACTATGGCCATGAGTAGAAACTTAACAATGCAACCTTGTTGAAGGAACCATGAGTTATGTCTTTATTCTTGATCTCTGGCAGGCTGATATTATTGGGTTGTCACCTCTAACCAGCTGGTAAGGAATTCTGAGAACTGCAGTCCAATATTATGTGAAAGGCTATGCTTTGTCCATTTCTCTCCTAGAGCATAAGAAATGGAACACACAACAGATCTAAAATAATTTTGTTGCTGGTGTATACATATGAGCCATTGATTTATTGGATAATGACAATGACGATGATGAGGATGATGAGGATGATTTTGTTTTTTTAAAAAAAAAAAAAGATGGGACTTATCTATTCATGTAAATAGTTTCCATCATGTACATCCTCACATGATGGTGAACAGTCGTTAATACTCCAAAGACAGAGGTTTCTTCCAGTATGTATAAAATAAAAGAGTCTTGCCCATACATATTCTAAATTATTCTTGACATTTCAGTTAAGATTTTTTTATTTATGTAGACAGCATGAGTCAAATCTGTCAGGTTTTCAGCAAAGCTGTGCATATTCTTGCTACAGTATTTTTTGCTACTGATCGAGAGATTTGTCCTTCAGGGAACAAAAGATCAGTCTCAGCATTTTGACTTTTTAAAGATATATTTGAATCATAAATCACACCATGCTTTGGGATGAAAGGCAAACTCTTGTATGAAAGCTTAAACAAAAGAGAGATACCAAGAAATGACAAATGGCTGTGTGAAGTGATGCCAGTTTATACCATTCCCATAATATGCAAATTTGAAATTACGCAAACCTTATACCAGTCTATTCTCTGGAATAAATCCAGTTTTTGAAGAGCTGAACTGAAATGGCCTGCTGTGTTTCTGTGACCAAAAATGGTCCTCCTTCGAAGGTTGTTCCCCGTCCTACAATTCTTCCAGTGTTCTTTGCATTATCCTTGCTTTTTTTCTATACTACCTTTGGTTGCCCCTCAACGGCAACCAAATCTTCATGCACCAAATCTGGCTGGCCATGTGGAATGATAACAGTAACCCATCAGTTTGAATTATATACATGACTAATCCAGGGAACTCTTTTTCTATTGGCTTTGTCTGCCCTCAGTGACATGATAGCCAAATGTATCTTGCTGTGTTCTAAAATCATTTCATATGCAATGTGATTCCTCTGAATGACACAGATCTTGGAGGATATTATTCCAGGAATAAGAATAAGTTATTAACTTGGAGAACAAAATGAAACTGAATCAGGAGAAACAGTGACAATGAACAAAGCCAAAAAAGATGGGCATTTTCATCAATACTTACCTGGACCTGCATGGGGAATGGCACTGCTGGAGATGATGAGTCTTTGAGGGTCTTCATGAGAAAGACCAAGTTGTGACTTGTGAATGGCTCTTGGTGCCAAATCACAATGTGATGGGGCAGAGCAAAGGCTATTTAAGTCCATGTGCCCTGTCATGTGTTCCTTCTGGATCATTGGTGTGATTGACCCTCCTACCCTCAATGCAGTATGAAAAGTGTCTGGTAATTTTGGGGTCAGATAGGATTTTTTTTTCCTATCACATACTGTATTTGATGGAGTTGGACAATTGGTTTAAGGTGGTGTCTTTAAGTAGGTTTCCATTTCTCAGATAGCTGGGGGAGAATATAAGATGAATCATCACCTTCTTGCATGCTTTTGGTGTAGTATAGTGTTCTGTAACGCCTTCTCTAGAGCCCTGTGTCCTGGGGTGGGGAAGAAGGCTATCCTTGAGGCTAACCTGGGATTTCTGCTCTCATTTGTAGGACCCTATAGCTTTGATGGGAGTTCACAGGGTTACCATCCAGTTATGCTGGACCAAGAAGCAACCAAAATAATTTGGTTTATCATCGGACTGAGTTGTTTCACCCAAGGGAAGGCCGAAGAAGTAGTCAAGAGAAGACATTTGGCCTCAGCTGGACCTGTATCATGTTGCTCACCCCCCTTTTGCTCCTTGTCCAGGCCAACAAAATTTAAATAGTTTTGGTTAAATAAAATAGCCCTTGTTTAACCTCATATTCTATGTCTGGTCTCATTACTTTATGGTTGACCCTCAAAAAGTTTTATTTGGGGCCCCAAAATTGAAATGGCAGAATGTCCATGTAGTTTACTCAGTTTGCCGACCATTTTCATTCAGAAACCTGCCCTTTCTTATAGTTTCTCAAGTAAAGAAAATTTACATAAATACAGTTTGTTTGTTTTTTAATACTCAAAACCGGTACTTCTAGATTGATAAGCCATTTGAAAATGTTCATTCAATTGTCTGTATTGACAATTAAAAGAAATATTTATAATGGATAATAAATTTATTGGCTTTGAAGAAGAAGATCATAAATTAGATGAAATTTTGTTAGGAAATCAAACAAAAAGAATCTCCAAATTATATAAGTGTTATTAATGAGACAACTGGAACAAGAGCAGATCAAAGAACCCATGATAAAGTGGGCCCAGAATATTGGACATAATATAGAATTGGCTAAATAGGAAAAGATATGGATGGAAGACATAAAATTTACTCTATGCCTGAATTTAAGGGAGAACTTTTACAAGATGATGTACTGATGATACATGACACCCCAGAAACTAAAGAAGATAATGCATAAAGGAAGTGGTTTATGTTAGAAATGTGGGAAAGTGACTGGAACACTTTTTCATCGGACATGCCAAGTGGCAAGGAAATATTGAAAGAAAATACATGGTACAATTACAAAAATCCTAGATGTAAGATATGAAATGTCCCCAGAAGTATACTTGTTAAACATTATTGGAAGACAAGAAAAGTGGGGAACAAACAAGAAAATAATACTTTATTTAGTTATAGCAGCAAGACTGTATTATGCACAATGGTGGAAAGTAAAAAAAGAACCCTCAATGGAAGATTGGAAGTTAAAAATCTCAGACTTTTTGGAAATGGAGAAGCTGTCAAATTCGATAAAAGGAGCCTCAAATCAACAGTTTGGAAGGAATTGAAAGTCAGTCATAGAGTGAGTGAAAGGAAGGTAGTTACTGCAAGTTAGAAAGACAACAAGATAAGACTTACTATAGTAATTCTGTATTAGAAGGGGAAGAACTAAAGAATATAATTAGGTAGTGTGTATTAGATAATTAATATTAGAAAATATATATTTAGACAAAAGGACTTTATTGACATTAGGAATTCTAAATATAAAGCAGGACAATCTAGACACACGATAGTAAATAAAGATTTCATAAATTGTAGGTTTGGTAGAACTATTTGAAAGCGGTTGAGATTTGAGGAAAACACGGGAAAAGGATAGCAAGTAAAGGGGAAAGGGGAAGAGGGGGAAGGAGGGAGGGATGAAAAGGGGGAGAAAGGGAGAGATTACAATGTTGATGCAAGATTTATATGCCCCATACGGAATGGAAAGGAGGGAAGGAAGGGTAGAGTAGGGTGGGAAATAGGGGTTTTATTAACAAGAGATAATGTAAGGAGTGCAATGTAATATTGTATGCAGTCAATTTGATTTTTCCTATTTACGGAAACAAATGGAATATGTAAATGTATTATAGAATATGTATTGATTAAATGTTTGGAATTTAATAAATATCATTATTAAAAAAATGTGTATTCACAGTCTCTCAAGCTAACATATTTAAATGGTTTTATAGCCAGCCCTCCATATTTTGAGGTTAAGTATTTGAGAATTTGATTTGTGTACTCGGGGCTGAGAGCCACATGGAATAAAACACACACCATGCAAGAAATTGAGTAAGAAAAGGCCACAACTTTATTGACTACAGCTGTGACAGAGTTAACCTGCACATGAGTCTGGATTCGGTCATCCACCAACCTGGTGTTGGCTGATGAACCGCCTACAAGCCACACCCATTTTTTTCTGCACTCTAACACCCTGGATAACTGTGTCCTGGTCTATGGCACATATCCTAGATCCAGGGTCCATGCCACTGCCAAGGCTAGCGACAGAATATCGTATTCCCTTAGCAACTGCAGGGAAGGTGGGTGGGATGACATCCAATGAAGACTGAATCTGAGGAAGTGAGGTTCCCTCAGAAAATACCTTCTGTGAGGCCTGAAGGGGAGGAAACTTCCCCCAGGCAACCCCCGATCACGGCAGCCAATGAACCAACTGGGTGCTTCAACTCATTGGCTGCCCAGTGCAACAAATGCTGGGAACCCAGAAGAGCAGCTGGCCATGTGGAAGATGCCGGTGAGTATCTCCTCCGGCCCAATCCACAAATCGGCCACATGGTCAGTCATGCAGCCCTACTATTTACAGATTACTAGGGACTGGGATGGGAGGCGGGAGGGTGTGTATGTTCTCTCACTTACTACATGGGTGCGGTGGAAAGGGATGGGATGGGAGAAGGCCATGGGCATATTTGCTTACAATCCAGAATAGGAAGGGGAAGGGGTTGGGATGGGAGGAGGGAGGGCAAATGTATTTGGTCACTCGTTCACTGTCATAGGTTAAAGAGGGGAAGGAAGGGGATTGGATGGATATCTACTTTCCTACTTTTTCTGTTTCCCATCTCATCGCCTTCCCACCTCCCACCCACATTACCAAATAAGTAAGTGAAGGAACGGTTGTGCTGCTGGGCCTAGACACCCTAGCATTATAGGTTTTTGTTTGTTTGTTTTTTGTTTGTTTGTTTGTTTGTTTGTTTGTTTTGAGTATATTAAAGATAGTTTGGGAGAAGGGGTGGGACGAATCCAGAATTTTCCAAATCTGAATCCCTGGAAGCTTCTGCGAATTCACGAAACTTGAATCTTTCGAATCCTTTTTTTAAAAAGAGTTTAAAAATCAAAGGAAGGAAGGATAATCTTGGGCAAGACACACTTTCTCAGCCTTAGCAAAATACTAGGCAAAGGCAAACCTCCCTCTGAAGAAATCTGGCCAGGACAATTGTCATCGTTTTGCCTCAGGATCTCCCCAGATTGAAAATGACATGAAGACCCTTCCTGCACAGGCAGGAAAACGTGAATGAATGCCACATTTTCCTGCCTGTGTAAACAGGGCCACATACTACAGTACAGAGCTAATCCAGGTCAAAACTGGATTTTCTTTGCTTATGGCATCCTGGGGTTTGTAGTTTGCTGGTGTACCAGCACACTTTGGCAGAGAAGGCTGTGACACCTTGTAAAATTCCAAATCCCAGAATTGTGTCTGAAAGAGCTCTGCAAGGGAGGTATGCAAAGGAATGTTTCAGCTGTCCTTGAAACCTCAAGTCTGTACCTTCCAGTCAAGTGCTGGATTTAAATATGAAATGTTTAAATATCTTAGAATACAACCCCAGATATAATTTCTGAAATTGTTTGAAAGGCCATTATTACTTCAAGGGAAAAACTCACATACTTGCCATCTCCCCTTGCGTGTCTTGTCTCCCAAATTTTCAGGTGTCCTGGCCTCCCAAATTTTCAGGCATCCTGGTCTCCCAGGTTTTTAGATGTCCCAGTCTCCCAGATTTTCAGGTGTCCTGGTCTCCAACTAGCTATTTGCGCGGCAGATTCGAAAGATTCGGTTTACCTATTTTGCCACAGGGATTCAGATTCACAAATCTCAAATCCTTGCCAAGGATTTGAGGAGTCGAGGATTTAGTTGGCCCATCCCTATTTGGGAGGCTTACAACCTTTGCAGTTTTTCCACTTTCATGGGGGTCCTGCACCCAAACCAAACCCCGTAAGAGTGGAAGTCTTACTGTAATTTGATTTCAATTAAATCCATTCTCTTAAAATTTTTACAGATTACTCAGCAATCTTTCAAATTGTTTTAAATTAGTCTACATTCCTTCACAGGCCCTGTGCACTAAAATGTAATTTATAAATATTTTAACCAATAATAAATAAAATCACCAAGCAATAGTAGTATAATTCTTTTTTTTTTCTACCTTGATATCATGTTCAGTGGCTACTGAAGCATCAAATGTGATGTGTTGACAGATAAAAAATGGAGAGAAGGAAGAAGACAGGCCTCTGTATGTGTATTTCTGAGGATATGCAAGCATGAAAAAGAGAGAAAGAGTGGGTGATGGGGATGTAACCCATCAGCACTTTTTTTCTTTCCCTCAAAAGAAGCAACAAGCAATTTTGGATGGAATTCTCTATCAGAGTATACCTTGTGTAACTTTACATATACTTACCTACGTAGCAGAAATGCTAAGATGTCTGGCAGGATGATGGCAAGAGTGTCCCAATGTGTGGCGGGCTCTGCCAATGTGCATTGGCACTCCCCGGCTAGTGTGCTGATGTGCATTGGTCATGCTATATAGCAAAGTAACAGCAGCTCTTTACCAGATACAGATGTTACAGACCTGCCAATTCGAATCGCCACAGACATAAAACCACTTTTGAAGAGTTAAGTTCCCAATAGGATTCCAGCATTTATCAGTATTATTCCTGCTGTGAGAAAGGCTTCAAAAACTACAAAATGTAGCTAGTTTATAGATTGGGACTTTTTCCATTACAAAAATAGGCAAATTTTGTGCAAAATAAATCCTAACCTGCAGATCTTCATCAGTCCAGAATTCTTCTGATCAGGTTTTCCTGATACTGGAGCTACATGTTTTTATGGGGGGCTTTTTTGCACCATTTTGTTTAACGTTGTCAAATTTTCTTTACAACTGTAATGAACGCTTAATTTAACTTAGTTTTTAATACTTCCTTTCTCCTGACTTGGGGCCCAAAGCAGCTTATGAGATACAGTTAAGATCTGATAACAACATTTAAAGAATAGCTTTCATGGTGTAGTGTAGTGGTTTGAGTGTTGGACTAGGACTCTGGAGACCTGAGTTCGAATCCCGATTCAGCCATGGAAACCACTAGGTGACTTGGGCAAGTCATATGTCCTCAGACTAAAAGAAGGGCAAAGGCAAGACCCTTTCTGAGCAATCTTGCTAGGAAAACCCCATGAGAGGGTCACCTTAGGGTCACTGTAAGTTGGAAACGACTTGAAGGAACACAACAACAAACAAAATTGAAACACCAGTAATTTAAAACAAAATAAAATTCACTTTAAAAACAATAGCAATGAGAATAAAAGCACAGTAGAAACTCCCCATTAAAGATCCTTCTGCACAACCAGATGAATCACCAAATGCCTGTTTAAATAAAGAGACATCTGCCTCTGTTTTTGTATTGCTCTTTCAAAACAGTTCTGCTTTAAGGAAAGAGAGTGAGTGAAATATCTACAATTTTCATGGAGGTGGAATAATTTGGGGGAATATTACAACTGGGAATAACAACATATGTTACCAGCTTTGGGAGAGGTAACCTGTAGCTGTGGCAGAGGTGACATCTTTTATTCTTTTTTGCAACAGTATACTATTTTCAAATCTCCCTTCTCAACATCATGACTACTGTTTTATTTACTTGTAGTTACACTTTCATTCTGGACAACTAATGGGTGAAACAGAGGCTATGACAAGAATGGTGCCCTCTGCTGGTCTAGTTTGGAAATGTCAGAAATTCCCTCCAGGGCCACAAATATGGGTTAGAGTTTAGAAGTTTAGAGGAAAGAACAGTTTTAAACAACGACTTTAATCTGAGCTGCGCACTGTTTCAGTAGTAAAGCATCTCCTTAGCATGCTTATTAAAAAGCTTTGCTGACTTGAAATGGGCTGTTGTGAATGACATGTTGATGGAAATCTGTGGTTTAGACTTGCAAGGCACGTATACACATTTGAAGACAAAAATCAAGACGAAATATTATATGAATATATTCATTTTCACGAACCCATTATTCAATGTCAATGGACTGAATTTTCTTTAACCATGGATGCTTTGCTCTTTTATCTTAATGATTAGCAGTTTGATGCAAAGACAACTCCTCCCTTTCCTGGAAGCAATCTTTTTGTGAAATATTGGGTCCAGCTTTCAATTTAAATAGTATTTATAATATCTTAGCACTGGGGAGCAAAAGGATCTGCTACAGAGTTATGTAGGGGTCACTTTTCAAGTTGACCATCTGCTCAAGCCTTGCATTTTCTCATTTTTGCTTTTGTTTAGAAGGAGTTTCTACACTGAAAATGCATAAAAATTAGCTACATAAATGTAAAGCAGACTAAGAAATAGCTGAAAGTAATTGCAAATCAATTCTTTTAGAAATATTGTTAAATTTATTAAATGTTCTCAACCACTCACTATTAACAGACAACATCTCACATACTTGATTATTGAGTATATATTTATACCTAATTGAATCTTAATTGACTTTAATTAATATGAGATTAACTGAATATTAGTAATGAACAAAAAGGAATTAAATTGACTATGATATTGGCTATAATGCAATTAGTACCTTTTTCATTGACTATAATGCATTTAGAATATTTGCTGCTGGATTTCAATGGAAAACTGCAATGTCAATTAAAAAAAAAAAAAAAAAAATCCTGGGGAGTACTAAGGATTTAAAGGGGAAAAAAAGGCTATGGACAACATTCTGCTCACAAGCCATTTTGCCCACCCTCGCTATAGCAGAAATGTTTCTACACATATTATGGCTGAGTTCCTGCTTCATCAGATGTATCTACGATGATCTAGCACCATTATTCTAGTTATATCTGATTATGCCATTCAACTCCTCCCACTCCCCAACCCCTGCCCCCCCCCAAAAAAAAACCCCACTAACTTTGCAGTCTGGCAGTGGCCCAAATGAAGGTTTTCTGAGATGCTGAAGATTGGAGCACTGGGAAATCACCTGCAGAGCTCTCCTGGTCATGGGTCACATTGAGAATGGGCAGTTGGAGAGACCCCTCATGGTCCTGGTGGAGTTGCTTCTCTCAGTGTGTCCCTGTAATCAAGAATCATAGAGTAATGGAATTGGAAGAGACCACAGGGACTATTCATTTCAACTCCCTGCTATGCAGGAACAGGAGAACACCACAGATATTTCCCAATGCCTCCATCTGCAGAATCTGAGTAACTCTTTGGTTGGGGCACTGCCAGGCTGAAAAGGTAACTTTTGTGGAGTCACATTTAGTCATGAACAACTGGAAATGTGAATCTTTTGCAATTAAATCCAGTGTATAAGCTCATCACTACTGAACAGGAGGCCAGCTTTAATTTATATCCTGCTCATCTTCTAACAAAATTGGGGGAGTGAACACTCAGTTCTGCCTTTCTCTTCTCACAACCACCATGTTAGATAAGCCAGGAAGAGAGACCAGATGCCAGAGAGTTTCATGGCCAAACAGGAGGTCCAAGTTAAGTTCTCCCTACTCTGACACTACTACTCCCTACTCCTTATTCTAACTATTAGCTGTAGTTACCTAATTCTTACAGATGATTTTATCTCATATATGTGTTGACTTGCTGATATAGTGAAGCAACGATGTAACTGTTTTAAGCTATGTATTTACATAGATCCGCCTAAACCATATGTTCATTATGTCTGTATTTCAGTAGTGAAACAGAAGGGGGTCACATCTACCACTGCCTTTGATTTAAAATACCTATAGGAGAAGCCAGATGGATCAAAGAGTGGTAGCAACAAACTCTGGGTGGCTAGTTAAACTTTTATCACTTGGACATAAAAGCTAGGAGACTGTAGCTTCTCCAACAAGGCACAATGATTTGGACAATCATTGGAAGAAAGAGAAAGGAAAGGAAAGGAAGAGAGCTAAGGTGCTTGTTAACACTGTTCTACTTCACCTCCCAATATCCATTCCCTGTGCATGGTTACAGGGATCACTTCTACTTATTACAGCCTGAAGAAGTGGACAAGGTGTTTGCAGAAGTACAACTGACTACATTTTTTTTTTCAATCCTTGCCCTCCTGCTTGATCAAAGGTCTCTAGGAGATGGGGTCTTGGCTGTGGTATTAAACACATCACTGTGTAATGGACTAGTTTGTTTTCTCCTTAGGAAGACAGGAGTGCAACTACTCCTACAGAAATCTACCCTACAGCCATTGGTTTGTGATAGCTACTACAAGGTAGCTAATACCTCTTTATGGATGAAGATAGTTGACAACACTATAGTGACAATTAGATGGCATTGATTATTTGTACCTGTTTTTATCTGGGTTCTGGTCTGGCTTTGGGCTTTAATCTGGATTCAGCTCTGTCTATTAACAATCCTATTGGGGAAGGTGTGTGTGTATGAGAGAGAGAGAAAGAGAGAGAGAGAAAGAGAGAGAAACGGAAGAGAGAGGGATTGATTCACTGTGATCTACAAACAGTTTGAATTCTCATTTGGTTTCTTGACAGGTCTCCTGAAAATGAGTAAGAAATTTGACTGTGAAGAATGTATTAAGTATCCATTGGCTCTTGCTCATGAAAAGTATCATGAAAATGACAAGGGAAGCTCCCAAGAGTTTTAATAAAATTAATAAACATCCCCAGGAACGGTACAACAAATACTAAGTTCCTGTCAAAGGTCTCATAAAGCAAAAAGCAGCTTTTTTTCCTGATATGAGAAATTGCAAGACTAGCAAAAAAACCAGTTTTGATGTGACTAATAAAGTGTCTGGGAGGGAGGGAGATCCTTAAGTGGACTATTAACAGCCCCTAGTTCTGCTTCTGAAATTCCTGTGCTCTAAATGGGTTTGTGTTTGGGATTTTTTTGTAGCCACTCTGTTACTGTCTTTTCATCTTCTACACTCCTCCCTGAAAGTGCTATTGGGCGATACCTGTTCATCCTCATGGTATCTGGCTTCCCTCTGGACTCAATCCATGTAAATGGAGTGCCTTTATATAAGGAACTTGAGCATCTACATTTTGATATCCATAGGGGCCCCTAAAACCAATCCCTCATGCATACTGAGGGTCCACTGTACTGAACCAGTGTCTGCTGGTTCAGTACAGGATGAGAATAAACCACTTGAATCTTAACCCAGACAAGACAGATGTGCTCTTGGTCAGTTGAAAGACATTCCAGAGTATAGGGATTTGGCTGTGCTTGAGGAGTTATGCTCCCCTGAAATCTCAGGTTCAAAGCTTGCATGTACTCCTGGACTCAGAGTTGCACTAGCACTAGGAGTACATTTGCACATTTAAAACTGGTGTGCTGCCTCAATCCATCCCTTGAGACATCAGATCTGGCTATGGTGATAATATTCTTTTACTACATCCCATTTGGATTACTATAACACAGTCTCCATGGGGCTGCCTTTGGAAACAGTTGGAAACTTCAGTTGGTGCAAAATAATGTAGCCAGATTGTTGGCTGGGGCAACTGAGACTCCACTGGTTGCCAATCCATTTCTAGGTAGAATTCAAAATGGTGGTTAGGACCTTGAAAGCCCTACATGGCTTGGGTTCAAACTATTTGAAAAACCTTTATCTCCCTACATGATCTCTATGGTCTGAAGGGGAAGACTTTATCTTGACCTCACAACCATCACAGTCATATCTGGTGAAGGCATTGCTCCACACTGGCAGTTCCCCAGTTATGGAACTCCCTACTGTCTTTCTGCCAGCAGGTAAATACCTTTCTACTTAAGGAGGCATTTGGTTTGTAGTAAAAATACATTTGGTTTGTGGCAGGCAAAACTTTTAAGGGACTAGGATGGTGTTTCTATTTTTATCATGTTTTGTATGTTTTTTTTAAAAAGTCTTTTAACTTGCAATTTTAACTTGTGTTTTTAAAACAGAAGTTTAACTGTGCTTTTTCTTTTTTGCATTAAGATATTTTTAGTTCTTTTGTGGTTTTAAAAGCCACCTTGGATCCCATGTTGTGAAAAAGGCAGAGTGTAAATGAAAGAAAAGAAAAAGAAAAGCTTACTTCAATAGCTACAAACTGAGCTCAAAGTTCAAAAGTAATTTTCACTCAGTTAACTTAGATGAGAGGTCAGGATCTTCCTTTCCCAGTAGGCTCGTGCAGAAGCAAGCTATTGCAACCAGTCACGTAGGGATGGGGGGGGGCGATGGGGGCAGTGCACCCCCAGTGGCAATTTTTTGGGGGTGCTGAGATTCCTTGCTTGCCCTCCCTCACATGCCGTAGCCCCACCTCCATGTGTTGTAGCCCTGTCCCGTCTGTTGTAGCCCCACCCCTGTACTCCATATCCCTGCCTCCACATGCCATAGCCTGCCCTCATCCACTGTAGCTCTGCCCCACATGCTTTAGCCATGCCCTCACCCCTCTGCCCACCCCCCCTCCATGCACTCCAAGCTCTGCCACTGATTGCATCCTCTCATGGCTTGTGTGTTCTTCATGATTAATAACTTTTGCCATCTTGACCATACTCTGATGTTGTTTGGCTAGATGTGTCCCACTTTTCATCTTTGAAGTGTTGGAGAATATGACTACTGTTCAAAGTAAAGGAAATCCATAGCCCAACAAGACTTGCAAAATTAGATGAGGCTTTATAAGTACATGATGCAGCTATTTGTGGGCAAGTTTTTTTTTTTCGTTGTTGTTGTTCGCCTTTTGAGGTGAATGCATCCAGTGCCTCAGGCAGCAGAGTTATTTCCCTTTGACCAGCTTGGAAGAGCCCTTTTTGCTTCAGAAGCTTACCACTATAGGAGCTTCTCCATAGTTATCTCTCTTTTTTGAGATCTCTGCTAGGGGCCACACAGTTGTCTCTGCCTCCTCATTCGCTGGTGGTTTAGCAGCCAGAGCCAATTTTGTTGTGTTGCATTGCCTAGTCTCCTTCCTCCTCTTGTACTGGTGGGACAAGGCTTGCAATTGCTTCTCCTGCTGCTGCCTATTGTGTTGGGGGAATCTCCATCTCTCAGTAGGGAGGCATATAATCTCAGCCAGGATATATTCAAATCACAAGTTCAAGAATACAATACTGTCTCTCAATTGTTGTTGCAGTTGCAATCAATCAGTGCCATCTAGCTGAAATTAACACATTATACCTGGTAATTATTAATATCACTCCTTACTAATTCTTAACAAACAAAGTGTTCAAGGGCAAGTGAACAGTTCACATGCTAGTGAGAGCAGGCATGGGTAGAAAGAGGAGAAAAGTTGATACAGATATGTGATAAAGTTAACTGAACACATTGTAAAATGTGATCCCAAAGTCAGGTCACTTTTCCCCGACCTAAGGGTTCCAGAATGTGTTGGAGTCCCACCATCCCCAGACATCAGTTGCATTACAGCTCTGTAGGTCAACTATGAAAACAACCCAGGCTTGGGGAGAGCAATTTTAAAATGACAGAAAGGGACCTTTCAAAGGTGTCAATTACAAATTGTGTTCCTAAGGTCAATAGTGCCAGCCTCCATGCCATTCTCTGAAAATCCCTTGATTTGTTCTGGGAACAATTGTTTTCAATACTGACAAAACTAGTAATAACTAAATCAAGTTAACTAATGCTACAATTCAACTATTAGTGTGTTGCAATAAATGGACTTCTCAATTTTTAATTTTTAACATTATTGAATCAATTTCTCAAGCCCAATCATTATCCACGTTGGAATATTCCGTCCTCAGAATTCCAGAAATACCAATGTGAGTGCAGGGAACATTTATTCAAACCATCAGAAGAAAAGGAAATCTGAAATGCCTTACAGTAATATTCAAATATTACGTGCTCTCTCTCTCTCTCTCTCTCACAACACACATACACACCTGTTGCCATTGTATCTGTAAGTACTATGCACACTAGCCAATTTATTTACTTCTTTTCTGCACATAATAAGCCTTTCTTCTGTTTGTGTTTGTACAAATCTTCCAGTTGTGCAACACAGTGATATAATCACAGAACCCATCTGGAGCCAAAAGAGAAAATTAGAATGATGCTTACTTCTCTGCCTCCTCTGCCATCACCCTCTCCCTCTCTCTTTAATGGATTGACTCATTTCCAGCTTGACAGCATCCCTTTAAATATATTTCACTGTCTGGGATATTTGCTGCCTCAGGTCTCAGATGCTCCAGAAGATGTTGCAATGTGACACTATAACATGTCTCTTTGGAATGCTAATGGTTTCCTTCCAGCTGTTTCAAGAGCATCTGCCACATGCAGCACACACAAAGTAACACCAAGGGCACAGCCCATCTCATTACCTTCTGCTTAAGGATCAGTATCCCTCCAGGACAAAGGAGGATCATTCTTCCAGTCCCTAAGGATTCTAGGCACAGACATTCAGGTAGTATTAAACTGTATGTTTCAGGAACAATGTGGTGACATCTGCCACACAGTAGATGATCCTCACAGCAACAAGGAGAAGGGAGGCATATTTGATTTATTTGCACTAATACGATGAAAGCAAAGGGAGTTCCGCAGACCTATGATGTGCTGGGAGATGCCATAATAAAACAAGTAAAAGTAATCCCAACAGCCTCTGTAAGAATTAAGGATGTGCCACACAGATTTGGAGGTGAGCCAAGAAGCAGTGAGTCTGTCATCACAGAAAGTCATTCTCTGGCAAACACTTTCTTAGAGTGAGAAATCAGGTCATAGCTAAAAGTTACATGAAACTTATTGGAAGGCTATTGGTGGTCACACAAGCTGAGGGATTTTGAGAGTTTTTATCTAAAGAAGTAATTTTCCCAAGTGATGTCAGTTATGAGATGTGAGGGGGTAGGGATCTGTCAGTTTTGCTTTCTCCTGCATTTGAAGTGTCCTTTTTGTCCTAAAGGTGAAGAAATTGATGACTTTTGGTACGTTCTTCACAATTGTCTTACATATGCACTATTCTAAGTATATCTATGGCCAAGCTGAAGAAGACCATGCACCAGTACGCTAAACAGGTTTGAAAGATCAACAGCTTCCTGGGAAGAAAAAGAAAGGAGTAGAAAGTTAGATGGCAACCATAATTCTTCACTTATATGGTTGAATGGACAAGGATTCAAACTCAGAATTTTAACTGACAAACATTCCAAGCTGTGGAACTTGAATGGATTGGTATCAGTTCTGGTTCATCTCAAATTTATCACATATACTATCTCATAGTTCTGTTTTTGAAGTTTTTTAAAAGCAAACATGAAGGAAATGAAGCATTTTGGTAAATTCCTGTCAAAAAAATGAACTTAAAATTCTTCCTCATTCCTACTTGAGATCTACTGAGCTGCTAATAATAATATACTTTGCCTGATATGATACCACTGAAGTAGAACAGTGAGCAGACTGGTAGTGACCTTCCCTGGAGAGCTACTTAGCCCTATGGGAATCATGTTACCCTGTAGATAGCTGACTTCAATTCCCATCATCCCTTATCAGCACAGCCTATGGAAAGGAATGCTGGGAGTGGTATTTCAACAACGTCTGGAGGCCCATAAGACTCACACCCATGCACTACAAAGACAAAGATATGGCCCTAGGCTGACTGCCAGATCCCATCTGAGATTTCTGGTGCATTACACATTCACTTACATGTGTTCTCTCTGGATAGCTTCTTTGTATATGTTCCTACAAGAAATCCACCACCTGCCAGTCTGTTTCTGGGTAAAATTTGAAGAGCTGGTTATGATTTATAAATTCCCTCTATGGATCAGGTTCAGATTAAGTAAAATACCATATTCACCAATATAAGCCTGCCTGTGTTTCAAGATCTTCTGGGAACACCCTTTTGTCTGTCTCATGACCCTCACTGATATATATGGTGGGAACACAGGAGAGGATCTTCTACACTGCTGCTCACAGGATGTGAAACTCTTTTCCTAGAGAAGTTAAATTAGTACCTTCTCTGCTATCCTTCTATGGGTAGATGAAGATCTCGTTGTTCAGCCGGCTTTTGAAGGCTGATTGCTCCAGGGAAAAGGACTAGTCCAAATGTGCTGCACTGTTTATTGTTTTCATTTTTAATGAACATACTTTTTTTTACTGCTTTTAATTCCTTTGCTCAGTTAATTACATTTTTAATGTATGTATTATGTGAATTTTGAAAACTGTACCTATTTTCACTTCTGTAAGATGCGTTGAGTTCCAGACTGGGGAAAAGGAAGGACAACAACAACATGTATTTCATGTTTTCATAGAGTTCGGACTTGGAAGAGGGGATACCTTCAACTTTGTTAATAGCCTATATTGTCTTTTGAACATCATTTCATAAAATCAAAACACACGGAAACATATTGTGGTGATATTTTTACGAGGCCAACCAAAACCCACAAAATACATTGGGCAGGCTTTCAAAGCTCATAGGCTTCTTTGTCAGGCATAAGTGTTAAAAGTCATTTTAGGGAAAGAAATGTGACAATAGAGGATCACAGATCTGTATCTTCCTTGAGATGGTAAAGATGAGTTTAAGATGGTGGTGAAGGGAAATCAGGTGCAGGCAAAGGCAATAAACCTCCCTCTACCACCACCATCTCAGGTGCCATTTTAAACATCAAACTGTTGAACATTAGCCATGGGAAACAAACTACTCATAGCTGGTTGCATTTTGATGGGCTTGTGAATAGAATTCTGTACAGATCCACAGATTCAGGCCATAGGAGGGGAAGGGGCAATGGGGTGGCACTGGTGTTTGCAGTAGAGGTGTCATTAAAGGCATGACACACATCTAATTTACTGTACCTGGAAAATGCAAAGCAGTACTGAAGTGTGTGCTACAGTTTTCAGGTACAGTGATTTTTTATGGAGATGGATCTGAAAAAATGTGTTGCAGGGGGGGCTGACTGAAACATCTGGGACCTGTAAAACTAAGAGGCTAATGCTGAAACCAAATGATATAATAATAACACTCTCAAATTCCAGTTTCTCTTACATTAAATTTAATGTAGTATAGATTTATTTAAGCAGGATATCAGCTAAGGTCAAGTCAACTGAGGGGTTTTTTTTTTTTGTTCTGTTTTAATTAGAGTATAGGATTCTTTCAGTGTTCAGTTTTTCTAATGTATTTGGCTCACTCTTATGTACAGAATAATGTGCTTCTTAATATATGTAACTGCTAGGATGTCAAACTGAATCTTCTGAAATTAGTGAGTAGCATCTTCCCCCACGAGCACTATTTATGCTAATGAAACTGAAAATCTTAACCCTTTAATCCTCATTCCATACAGCAAGCAAAAGTATTTCCTCTTTTTTTTTTTAAGGTTTATATATTTTGCTTTTGTAAACAAAAGTTTTAAGAAGTTTATCAAGACCAAACAACCAACCAATCAAAACAATATGATAAATTACACCACACTGGAAGCACAAACTAGTAATATATTCAAACAAACAAAAAATGCAGAAGACAAAACTAACCAAGAAGCCATGATTACAAATTGCCCTGTTCAGTGAGAGAAAGAAATGCTGTAAAAGCCTAATCAGACTCCATTAAAGCCCAAAAGAACAAGATAGATTTCATCAAACAATAAAGGTTATTACTGACATCATCGAATGAAAAATTCTTGAGGAGAGATTTTCCAAAATTGGTGTGGGTACGATACATTCCTCCAGATATTGCTGAAATGCAGCTCCTAGCAGCTCAAGCAAGTTTAGATTATGGTAAAGAATGTTAAGATTTGCAGTTCCACAGCACTGGAAGGGTTATATGATACCTACTTCTGATCTAGCAGGAAGGCCCCCTTTCTGGCATGCTCCAACCTAAGTTCAAGAGATGGAGACAGTACTTTGATGAACAGTTTAATTACATGCAAGTTCACAAGGGAGGAATCAACATTTTAGATATACCACTTCTTGGGTTTTTAAGGCAAAACTGGCACACTGAACTAAGACTAGAAATAGGATCCAGCTTGAGAAGTTTAATCTTTATGAATTCTGCTGTGAGTTAATGCTGACCTGCAGCTTCCAAGTCAGAGGGGCAGTGAATCTGTTCTGGCTTTTAGTTCAAACTTTAAAAATATCCAAAGTATTGAAGTTTGTTCCTCCCACAGATTCAGTACCTTGGATAGTTTCTTTAAAGTTTATATCCATGCCTGAAGTGGACCTACTAGCTTACTTATATGGGACCGCCCAGCCACCAATGGTACAAGCTGACCCAATCTACATCTCTTGCCCTAATGTGCCAGTTGAGGTGGATTTCACACTTTTCCAAATGTTGCAACTCAAGCAAGTGTCACAAAGGATTTCAAAATGCGTACCTTGAGATAAAAATGTTTAGAAATGTGCATTTTTCAGTATGCACTGAAAAATTTCCCTACAGGACAGCCAGTATATTCTATTGCAGATTGTAGATACTGAGGTCAGACAGAGAAATCAGATGTGAAAAGTATGGCCAGTGAAAATTACGTTAATAATACAGGGCCAGATTTTTGTCACACTGCTTCATACCATGAGGTTTGTGCAATCAGCAAATACTTTATTAATGTCCTCTGTTAAGGAGGTGACTATTATGTTAGGCAAAGGAAAAAAGCATATGAAATGAACATGTTAGGAAAAGCAGTATATGGAAAGAAATGTGAATTTCTCTGACATTTCCCCCTACCTCAGGATTATGTGGGAATATGTCTCAGGTTTGTATGAGAATCGGGTGAAACTCATTTAATATAGTTGAACACCAGTGGAAATGGCGCAAAGAGGATACAGACTGTTTAGACCATCCCTATCATCAAAACACAACATTGTACAACGTTTTGCAGCAGTGAAAACAAAAGAGAATGAGGGGAAATGTTATTCTGGAAGGCCTCACCTCTTCTGAGGCCATTTCTACATATATATGCCAGTGTTAAAAGACTGTCTCACTAGTAGATTTACAGTAAGAAAATGAGCAATGACCCCCAAAGTCAAAACTTAAGCTGTCAGGGAAAGAGGCTCAGTTATGTCTCAGCTTTCAAAATCTGCTTGGCATTCCTTGTTCCTGTTCTCCTGTCCAGCAGTGGCCAGAATGGGTAGATTCACAGAAACTGTACAAGAAGGCCATGGGGTGGCTTGGTGAGTCATCCATCTCCTGTCATTCCAAGCTTCTGGCAGTCTGAAAGGCACCTTGAAAATAAAGCTCCACATGATGCCAGTGAGTTAAGCTGGGAATGGGCACACAAAAGCAGGAAAAATGAATCAATTAAAAAAAAAATTCTTCTGGGGAAGAATATATTATAGACAAGAAAGTATAGCAAGGTGGGAATGGAAGAAGAGTCAACAAAATTACCCCAGTAGTTTTGCAAAATGTTAATAAGGTGTATGATTCAACCTATCGTTATGCAAATATCCCAGACTTGTAATATCCTTGATGAAAACAAGGAATCAATATATTTCAACACGACAGCATTCTGCCACCACCTTGGCCTCAAAAGAGGAAAAGCAACAACAACAATAGGGTGCTGCTAGAATAATATGTGAATTATTTGTGATGGCTCTTTAATTGAAATGTATCCCTTCTATTACTGAGAGGTGTCTTGTATCAAAGACTATGGCATCAAAGAAACTTTGTGCAATAGATGTATGATATTTACTGTTGAATAGCAAGATAATCATGAATAGATAAATAATGTCAAGGTTAAAAAGTTATGGAAGGACACCACTAGGAAGTTTTAAAAGAGAATGGTTTGTCTATGGGTTGTAGCATTAACAGTTAACGGCGATTTTGTATGTGTGCAGTTTAGCTTCCCTGGACATATTTGACAAAAATATCTGCTACTTTCTGTTTCACGTACCTCTAGACCCACTGAAAGGTCACACAGAGAATTTCCATGATTTTCAGCTCTCTATCAGGCAAATTATGAATTATGTGTTTAAGACCATTTTCAGTGCAAAGAACTGAGTATATTTGCCATTCCAGTTCTTATAAAGAGTTGGTACTGTGAGAGAAACCAGGATCACATAAATATTTGAGCGAGGTGTACCTGTCCCTTCAGATAGTCATAAAATGAAAAGGTGAGAGTGGTAAATTTCTTTTTATTAATATAAATAGCAGAGGAGAATTGTACTATGTAAGGATAAGACCAGATACGGGATTTGGGTAAAACAGAGAACAACTGGACCAGTGACAAAAGCCATACTGTGCTCTTCTTCAGATTGCTTGCCACTTCAATCTAGTCTTCTTCTCTCTCTCCAGCCCCCCCCCCAAAAAAACCCCTTAGTATTCCATGGCTGTTGAAAATGCTCAGTACTCACTGGGTTGTCTTTGGTTTTCTTATTCCATGTTGTACTTCCAAAAAACTTGAGGCTCCTCTGTCTTGCTCACATCACATTTGTGTGAGTGAAGATGTTGTAGTAGCAAGAACAAGAACACTCAATATAAGCACTGGAAATTAAGGAAATGGTGTCAGAGTTGTATCTCCTTTTGAGTTCTTTATGTTGAAAAGTGCCCCCTTTCTGCCCTGATTTGCAGCACTTGTTGCAAATACATTCACTTTTTGTTGTTGTTGTTGGTCCACTTTTAAGCACTTCCCTCCTTCTCCTTCCTAATAGCTTCTTTATCCTTACTGTAGTTCAGTCCTGTTTAAGAATCTATCTTAGGCTGTGTCAGACGATTGGTCATCTAATCCATTACTGTCAACACTGGCTCTCAGTGGGTCTCCAAGGTTTCAGGCAGGATTCTTTCCTAATCCTGCTGGGAGACCTTTGGTATTCGCTGGTGATCTTAACTAAGTACTACCAGGACTCACCTTCGTCCAAGTGCTAGCTGGGACCATATTTTCAGTGTGTTATGGTTAAAATGTCATGTAGATGTTCATCTTGGTTTTGACAATGAGGCTGGAAGACTCTATCTGATGTTATAGCATTGATAAATAGAATCCTGTGCTCCATGACAGCCAATGGAATTAAATGGAAGCATAGATAAAGGAGAGCAAAGGTTATGGGTATCATAGAATCATAGAATGATAGAAATGTAGAGTTGGAAGAGACCACATGGGCCATCCAGTCCAACCCCCTGCCATGCAGGAACACCCTCAAAGCACTCCCGACAGATGGCCATCCAGCCTCTGCTTAAAAACTTCCAAAGAAGGAGACTCCACCACACTCCGAGGCAGCATATTCCACTGCCGCACAGCCCTGACTGTCAGGAAGTTCTTCCTGAGGTTCAGGTGGAATCTCCTTTCCTGCAGCTTGAATCCATTGCTCCTTGTCCTGGTCTCTGGAGTGGTAGAAAACAAGCCCTCTCCCTCCTCTACATGGCATCCCTTCAAATATTTAACCATGGCTATCATGTCCCCTCTTAACCTTCTCTTCTGCAGACTAAACATACCCAGCTCTCTAAGTCTGTCCTCATAGGGCATGGCTTCCAGGCAACTCACCATTTTGGTCGCCCTCCTCTGGACCTGCTCCAGCTTGACCATGTCCTTCTTGAATTGGGGTGCCCAGAACTGGACACAGGATTCAAGATGAGGTCTAACCAAAGCAGAGTAGAGTGGTACCAGTACCTCCCTCGATCTAGACACCATACTCCTATTGATGCAGCCGAGAATTGCATTGGCTTTCTTGGCTACCGCATCACACTGCTGACTCATGTTCAGCTTGTGGTCTATTAAGACTCCTAGATCCCTTTCACACGTACTGCCATCCAGCCACGTGTCTCCCATCCTATATTTCTGCATTCCATTTTTTCTACCTAAATGTAGGACCTTATACTTCTCTCTGTTGAATTTCATTTTGTTAGCTTTGGCCCAGCTCTCCAATCTGTCCAGGTCATTTTGAATTTTGATCCTGTCCTCTGGCGTATTAGCAACCAGTCCCAATTTGGTGTCATCTGCAAATTTGATGAGCATGCCCTCTATTCCTTCATCCAAGTCATTGATGAAAATATTGAACAGCACTGGGCCCAGGACAGAACCCTGTGGCACCCCGCTAGTCACTTCTCTCCAGGATGAAAAGCAACCATTGGTGAGCACCCTTTGGGAACGGTCAGTCAACCAGTTACAGATCCACCTGACAGTAGCCCTGTCCAGCCCGCATTTTACTAGCTTCTTTGCAAGAATTAGCTTCTTTGCAAGAATATGGGTATGAAGGGTATGAAGTTAAAAAAAAGGTATTGGCATTAATATGAAACAGTAAGCAGAGAAGCCAAATGGCACAGAACTTAAACTGTGAATTTGGCAAGTGGATTAACAAATTTGCTCAAACCCAGCAAGTAAATGTAATGTTTGACCTTATTAAAGTCCCCCCTACACACACACATACCGTCAGATTTCCAAAGTCCCTTCAGCTCTGCTCTTACTGGCAGAGACTGAGAGGCCCCATTTAAATCATAACCTTTAGGGTGACATTTTGACATTAAGAATAAGATAGGGATCTTGCGAGTGGTGGGGGGAACCTTATTGGACATTTGAAAGATATTCCTTTTCTAAAATGACAAAATGTGCCAAATACTTGACTGCACCCTCTGGCATTAAAACGAAAATATGACTGTAGATTGTTCTCCACACAATCAGAATACAGTCAGAATAAGCAGTTTGCATACATGTAGGATCCAGATGAGAACTTGCATTCAGATATTATTTAACTATATTTTGTATTGACTTCCAGCTAGGGATGGATGATCACTCTGGCCCTTTTCACATGTGTGGGGGGGGACGGTGTAGAGCGATCTCTCACGGAGGTCGTCTACACCGTAGAGTGGACTGGTGTGGATTACTTTTCATAGTTCCACACCATAATCCACTCAGGAGCGGCCAGAACTAGCCGGGCTGCGTGTTTTTTAAAAACCTCTTTTTAGAGGTTTTTAAAAAGCACGGAGCTCGAAGCCCTGTACCGCTTCGTCGCCCGGCTCCAAAGTGGATGTGCAGGTGCGCGCAAGTGCGTGCCTGCAGATCTGCCGGGGGCGGGCTTCCGGCTGGCGAGCTTCTCCGGTTGGTGGAGAGCCTCCAGCAACTGGAAGCTGCCATCTGCGACACCGGAGGAGTGTGGAGCAATGAGCTCGCGCAGCTCCACGCGGTGACGGACTTACCCGGCTGGAGGTAAGCTCCGTTTTTGGGCGTTTTCACCCGTTCTCCCACACACACGCATGTGAAAAGGGCCTCTGTTGCTGGTGCAACACTTTCACATGTTTGCTCTTAAACCTATTTTGTTGGCCTTCTCTGCATCAAACTCTTAATTTAAAAGCTATACATGTCATCATTAAATACAAATTTAATTGTATTTGAATTTTTTTCCACAAAACATGTGCATTACTAAAGTATATTCGGATCTCAGAAGGCCAATGTTTTGCAGCTTCACTGAGCTAAGAAAGATTCCAGACATTTTGGAAATGAAGGGGATTTAGGATTAGAAATAACTCCAGAGGGAAAGGGAGGATCATCCATAGAAATAAACAGCTGATCTAACAAGTGGGACTCAGCAAATGATGCATGTTTAAACTGAGAATTACATCCCCAAATTTGGAGATGTGCAAAATTCATTCCAATCCATACATGAGAGTGGGAGGTGGGATCAGTCATTTCACTTTAGAATTCTCATGGTGTCATTAATCACAGTTTTAAATGTGTACAATAGTTCATGTGCTCTGCCAGCCACATACCTGTTTCTCTCTGCAATCTTAATCCCTATTTGTACATTTTCCCTTGAGGTGAATTCCTTTAACACATCCCCTATGTCTACAGAAAAGAATATTGTCTTCAATCACTCACTGCATACCTCTCTAGTGAACTTAGTTACATTATCCAGTTCTAGAAACTTGATTATAACTCACGTCCTGTGCTAATTTCTGTTTCATCCTGTTAGTATTTTCTTTTTCCCTCAGCTCAGCCCAGTATGAGCTTAAAAGTGCATTGGTTCAGCTATCTTTCATAGAATACCTCATTAATATATGGCCAGGTGAAATTATTAACCAGCCCTCAGTGTACACGACTGGGGCAAAGTGCTTGCTGAGTATTTCATGGCTAATATAATAGGTCAAAGATGTCTTGTGTTCATCAGCATTGCTAAAATCAAGTTTGTCTGTTTGTTTGTTTGTTTGTTTGTTTGTTTTTGGTTTGGGAGAAGTGGAAGTGGACAATTGTCCAGAAAGATATTGAAATAAA
This sequence comes from Cyclura pinguis, assembly GCA_030412105.1. NCBI lineage: Eukaryota > Metazoa > Chordata > Lepidosauria > Squamata > Iguanidae > Cyclura > Cyclura pinguis. Next base: position 167,518,290 of record CM059602.1, read on the forward strand.
TAGAAAAAAATCCCTGGAGACAGCTCAGAATAGAAGGAAAGAAGAGTGCCTCGATCACTCCACAGGCAAGAACTTGAATAACATGGAAGTGTATTAATGTTTCTGGCATTTGTAAATGTTAGAACTATTCAGAAATAGTGAACAAACACAGTAATAAATACTTTCAAGTCTCTCATCCACAGAACTACCTGGAAAGCTTTGGGAGTCATCAACCAAAGTGTTAAGCCTCATCAATTTCAACAAGAAAGATATAAGCATTTTCTTAACTTTCCAGCTGAAATTAGAGCGGGTTAAATGTACCATCTCCAACGTTTGGGGGCTTCATTGAGCTAGGATGAGGTCCAAATGTTTTGGAAAGAAGGGGTGTACAAATTAGAAAATATCAACTTACCAACCTCTACCCACCAGGATACAATTCCTTGAAGAAAGAGAAAGTCACCCTTAGAAGCAAACAACTGATCTGGTAGAGGAGATTCATCGAAGCAAGCATCCTTCAGCTTCTGGAGTGATGAATGTGTTCCACATCCCATTCTGAATCACAATGGTCGTTGGAGCTGAGAGTTGAATGTGACTTTAGATGCAGATGAGATTGTATACCATACCCATATGCAGATGTCTGCATATGAGTGGCAGCTGGATGAAAACCAGAGCTATTTTTACTTGGCTTGGTAAAAGCTGACACTCAACTGTTGCCAGCTGTGGAAAATGACAATGACTACATTGCTTCAGAAATGGAGGGAACAAAATGAAGAAAGAGGAGCATGACCCATTTACCTTTTGAAGAAAGTCAGTTTGTGTGCTTCAAGAGAAAATCAAACAAAGTCACCAACAAACTCAGGGTTACTGACAGCTAGTCTATGGGCTGGGTAGAGTTTCTGTCTAACAGTGAACTCCCCATCATATTTATTCAGAAGTAACTTCCACTTCATTTAAAGGGGTTGATTCTCTATTATATGTGTTTCAGATTTCAGCCCAAATTTACTTAACGTGGAGGGCGATCTTCCTTCATGACTTGCAGTGGGTCTTTGAAAGGAATGGTAGGCTATAAATATGGCAAACGAACATGAACACAAACAAAAGGTCAAATGTGGGGTTATTCCAGCCTGAGAATGAAAACAAACAAACAAACTTCTTTTTCACTGCTAATCAAATGAAATGCTAGAAATCAGCAGACTTGGTAGGCTGAACCCTTTCTGGGAAAGCCATCAGTGTGGCAGCTAGAGATTCTGGAAGCTTTCACATCACATAATTATAGTAGTGTGATCCCAATTTAATCACCATGGTAACATCCTATGGAATACTGAAACCTACCAGTTTGGGGAGGGGTACTTAGAATTTTCTGCCAGAAAACTCCAGTGCCTCCACAGTCTACAAACCCCAGGATTCCATAAACACGGTAGTTGAAAGGGAATCAAAATACATAATTGTGCATTGTGAAGTGGACAACAGAAAATCTTTTAATGTTCCAATATGTTCTTCAGTATTCAAAGGTCAATGGCTAAAGATATTCTATCTCATAAGCCTTATCTGAGCACAGCAACTATGTCTTTCTCTCCTTCCCTTGCTCCTCATTTTATACAAAATACAGTAACAACTGGGGATGTTGTTTAAGGAGGACATAACATCCACCCTCATGTTGAAGACCATATGATTTCCTCCTCCTCTTGAGAGCATCTGTATTTACTTTTCTGAGTCTTCACCCTCAGTGATGTTCACACAACTGATGGACCTTAAAATTCTTGGATGCCAGAGGTAGAAACCCCTCTGCTTATTATCTGCCCCTCACCCTTTTAAGGACTTTGAAGAGCATATTGTACTCTTTAGAAATTGTATTGTTTTGAGCGTATTGCATAATTTTGTGTGGTTTTAAATTGTTTTAATATTCTTAATAGTTTATGTTTTAATTTTTTTAAGGGGGGTTGTATTTTTTAATGATTTTATAATCCTTTTAAAGTGTAAGCTTCTTTGAGAAAGGTGGGGTATGGATTGATGATGATAATGATGATGCTTCCTGACCTTGGGACTCCTAGGACTTTAGTTTCCAAAATGTAGTCCTGTACAATTTGTTGTCAAGCAACCCAAACGCAGGGCAGTCGCCATATATGAAATCCCACCAAAGGCTCAGTAACCTTTCTGGGACTTCCAAAAAAAGACCCTAACATGCTGCAACAAATGACTGGTGTTCAGCTGACTCAGTTGCAAGTTGCAAACATGGGACAGGACTGTTTTTGCATTCCAGTGCAAGAAACTCATATTAGCCCCTTCCACAAGTTTTTATGTGCAGTAGGAATGGAAAAAGTGCTTGTTATTATAAATATTGGTAATTATATATCATAAGAAATATTATTTCCATCCTATTGTACATAAAAATCATGTGTGAATTTTGCACAGAATAAGTCCTGAATTGCGGCAACTTTTGTCATTCCAGGATTCTCCTACCCAGGGTTTCCTGGTACTTAAAAACATTTTTCTGTGTGTGTGTGTGTGTGTGTGTCCAAATATTTTTTCCATACCTGGAGCCAACTATCTCTCTGTCTTTATCCAGCTCATAAATATGCAGAAGAAGAACATATGAATGTTTATTTATTGAAGGGTAGCAACCAGCAATGTCCTCAAAATGAATCCACACGAATGAATACGCTCTTGCAATTTTTCTACTATGCAATAGGATTTTCTTATATACTAAGCTGCAAGACTAGTATGGTAGCCTTCCAGTCAAATAACAGAAAGAGTCTACTTTAGCCTCCTGTTCGCACAGTCACCTAAGCTGATAGAGTTAGCTGCTGTTGATCTTAGACCAAACATTTCAAATCTTGCTGCCACCATTTTTGTGAATATCACTGGCCTTGATCTACTGTGTACCCAGGATAAATGGATAGAAAGTAATGCTTCTTCCACCTGGCCACCTCAGTATAGATTTATGGAGTTGCCTTTAGGCTATATGTTTTGAAATACTACCTTAGGCTTTCTTCTTTAAAAAAAGACAAACACACAAAAGAGAATAATCTGAACAAGTTCTTGGGAAAGCACTGGTTGTCCCTTAACAATCGTCTTGTCTTCAGTAGAACAATGCATAAAGAAGAGAAGAGGTGTGGAAACCACGAGAGTGTGTGGGAAGAGGAAAAGAAGAACAAAGACCACTGCACAGCAAATAGTCTGAAGATGCATGGAAGGTGGGTAGTAGTGATGGTAAAGGGGTTACTTTTGCTTGCTACCACATTGTTTAAAAATAAATCCTGTTGATGAAGGAATAGCAAATTTTTTGATCTATTCTTCCAAAACTGAAACAAAATTCTCAGCCATCGAAATTGGCCAAATGTAATAGGTGCATCTATTCCCAATATAGAGAAGGCCAGGTTACACATATCTGCCACTTGTAGTTAAAGATGAAGAATCTTCTTGGGGGTGGGGACAGAGCTGGAACCCCTACTACAACACCACAATGTAACCTTATGTTTTAGTTTATCTCACATGCAATTTTTTTAACAATGGCTGGCATCCTGTTAGGCAGTTACGACCTTGTAACTGCTACATATTCACATTTACAATCACAGCACCATTGCAGTAACTATGAATAACCCTGAAACCTTCCTTAAAAGCCAATTAGTCATCCTAAGCAATGGAGTTTTATGATGTTGATGAGAAGGCTGCTGCAGGATGATGTGATCAGCCCCTTCCTGCCAGTGAATAACAGTGCAAGGAGCAGAAGTAATGACCCTTGCAAGGTTTTTCTGCAACTCTTCATTCCACCATCACTCGCTGTCGGGAAGAGGCTGGTCACATCACCCTACAGTACCTTGCTCACCATTTTCATAGAACTCCATTACTTATCTAAAATCAGGATCAAACATTATCATATTATTCATATTTAAACTGATATTTAGTTCCATATATCTCCTGTTTCACAACATACAGTTCTAAATACACTTCTTTCAAAATGTTTATTTTAAAAGGTTTTTTCCCCCTTACATTTCCCTTTCAGCCAAGAAGTGTGTCAAGAATATGGAAATATGAAAGTGAGTATATAACTTGATTCTTATTTGGATACTATTCCAGTAGTTGTGAACTAGGCAGTTTTGTATATGAGGTCACAAGGACTGAATTTCTCAATTATATCAAGCAATAAGTCTTCCCTGTTGAATTCAGTGTTGCTATAAAGTGTAGCTATAAGTGTGAGTAGAATTGTTATGATCTTTTTCTTTAAAAAAATATTGATATACATGTAGCTTTTTGAAAGAAGTAATTATGATACAACTCATGCTTGAACATACATAGTATATTAAAAAAAAACTTTAAGCCATTAGTTAAAGCATATGCTTTTCAATAAGACAATAATAACATAACCATATGCTTGTCTATAAATGGCTACAATACAGTAAATAAGGAGCTCTAAAGACTGCAATTTTCAGCTTAGACAGCGAATTGCAAAGCCTTTGAGACAGTACTTACATTCTATTCTCTCTCTTCTTTCTTAACAATAATATGATCTCTTGTACGTACAACCTTTTTTATAACAAAAGATGAAATCCCATTCCACATACAGATGCAGACTGGATTACTCTTTGCATACTGGCAAAGGAACAGCATCTCCCCATGTCCCTGACAGCAGCAGGCCAATACAAGTCAATTGGACAGCTGGGCAGTACATAAAATGCTGTTTTTTTTTAACAGAAGACACTGACCAGGGGTCTTAGAAGGAGCATCTATCCCTGCCCTGAAGGATGTGCTACCTATACCAGTTGTCTCATTCCACCTAATAAGAGGGTCAGCCTGAGGATTATGGAAAAATCTATCACAGGGCACTTCCAGTGAGGTTTCAAAGGATGACCACTATAGAATCCCTGGAGCAACTGTATCTGTGGAGTGCATGAGGTTCTTGCACATTTGAACCAATTTTCTAATCTGCAAAAAATTTAAGATATTTATACAGAGGCAGTAATCAAATTCATGGGTTCACTATAAGTCAACAGGCAACCAGAAAATACATATACACACTGTAATGGCTTTGTTAAACCGAGTATTTTGTAACTTGTTACAATTGTCATATCTTGGTGTAAAAAAGGAAGGCATTGTCAATGATAATCAATGATTATTAGTATCAAGTTCTTCTCTCATGTCCCTTCTCTTCCACAACAACTTCCAAGCCCAGGCATGTCTACTCCCACATGATACACACAGGGAGAGATATAGATATATGGCTTCATATTGAGCTGTTCCTCCAAAATTTTGTGTCTGTATCTGTGTGCCCGTGCATCCATGCAGGTGGGCCTATCATAGACAGGTATGTGATAAAAGGAGGGAAGGACATCTGAAATCATAGATATTGCAAATATCAAGAAATATATTAGGTATTGTAGCAGGGTGGGCATTAGCAGAACCTAAAGACATAAATCTTCATAAATTTTGTTCTTGCAGTTAAGAATGAAAAATTTCTTTTTTTTGTCTCTTCTTGCAATGAGCGAGATGTCAAAAACTGCAAAAATAAGTTCAGGACTTATTCTGTGCAAAAAAATTCCTCCCTCATAGAAAACGGCATCTTCTGTGTAGGGAAAATAAGTTTCCTGCATAGAAAAATGATTTCTTGCATTAAGACATAGAGTTTTTTCTGCAAAGTAGTTATGTTTTCTCTGTAGGAAAATTTTCTCTGCAGAAAAGATTCTTTTTCTATACGGGACTTTTGTTTTCTGCACTAAAAATACTGTTTTCTGCACAAAGACCCATGTGCATTCCCATATGGTGATGTTTCTTTCCCATCTAGGAGTCTTTTCATCAGGGTTTCCTGACACTTTAGAACTCTGTAGGCCTAGAAAAAAGAAAAGAAAAGAAAGAAAAAAGAAAGGAAGAAAGATCCTCTATCTAAAGATGACTACTGTGGACGTCCAGCTACAAATCAAGGGGTGGTTCAGATCAGAACCCTGTAAATGAATTACACTGGTGGAATTATATTGGCAATGGCAGAAGAAGGCTGCAAGTACACCAGCCACAAAAGAAGGAAGGCGTTGGAAACATCAGGCTGATGTCTGATTGCTTTTTTTTTCTTCTTCTCAGTAGTGCTGCCCAACTCTGGAAGAAGTAGATCTCTTAGTACAGTACATCAATGGATTTTGGCCTCAGTATCCTGAAATGCATTTCTTTAAAGCATCACAGGAATCTCCTGAGTTTCTTCAGCTGCAAACCAACAAACTGGAGCCTACTCACTGCTTTCCAAGCTGATGACACAGCAAAAGAATTGATGTTGGAAATAGCATGGAGTAAGCAACTCAGGGAAAAGAACCAACAATATTTAGGGGAAATAAAAACAAAGCATGCAAACATTTCAGCAAGCGTACAACTGAATCTACTTATTTCCCGTTTATTATACAAAGTGGACCATTCTGAGAGAACCAATCAGTGTTCAGTTCATAGATGGAACCAAAGCAATAACAAGAACAACAACAACAGAAAAAATATATAGAGAATGGGCAATAGAGTGGATAACAGTACTCTTCTAATTCAAGACAAGAAGATGAGACCGCAGTTGATTTGTAACTCATTCACCTGTCCCTTCGATAAAACTTACTGTAGCTGTTAGTTCACAGAAGCAACATAGCAAGAATGACATTAGCCCTGGGTCTAGGAGAAAACACTCTGCTCTTAAAAGCATACTTATGAGCAAATAGTCTTGACAACTCACATGTATTAATTTGATGGATTACACTTGCCACAACTAAGTTTCCAAAAGTGATAAGAAAGCTAGAAGTTTAATTTCCATTCTCCATATCTGCTAAAAAGAAACTTTGCAATATGCTTTATGGAAACATTGAGACTTTCTTCAAATCTGTTGTCATGAGAAATAAAGATTATAAATACCATGGGATTCTCTTTTCCCTTTACTGTCCATTAATTGGAACTAATGAACAATGTCTGCACACCAAAGAGGGGCAGAATTGCTGGATGATGGTTCCCAATGCAGTCTCACAGCAGCAGAGCTGAACTAATATATGTGGTTTTAGATTAAAACTGGGGAGATCTTAGAACCACCTAGTGTGGCTTCAGGGAATGTTAAAGTGGAATGAAGTGTGTTCACTTTCCTCCACATCAAGCAAAACAATGCACTATGGCAGTTAAAAAAAATAGGAGGGAGGGAAGGGTGAAAAGAAGCTGCTTTCATTTAAAGTGAGCAGCAATTGCTTATGACAAAACTAATCATGTTATAGTAGCAAAGCAAAATACCTTATGTAAGTGCAACAGAACATGGCAGAGCATGTGAAAGTTACTTCTTGGACTATAGCTCCCATTATCCACCTTGCTGGTAGTGGAATTCTGAGACTTTTTTCCCCAAAAAAATAACCTCCCAAGCTTTGAGGAATAAAACAGCTCTCCCGTCCACGTTTCCTACTATGTCTAAAATACATAGAGAAGAAATTGTGTGTGCACACATTTACAGGTGGAAAAAAATGGAAGGTATTTCAAATATTTTTTCCAGGATCAAATGAAACTAGATGAAAAACCTATCACAGAAGATGTCAGCATTTTCTCAAGGGTTCATTAGTTGGTAGCCACCACCTCCCATTTGAAAAAAATGAAACACTTTTGTCTGATGCAGGACCATGGTATGACACTGCAGAGTAAACATTTTTGTGAAAAAATGACAATCATCATGGTGAACATAAGCAAAGAAGAAAGAAAGAAGTCCGTTTCAACTCTTCCACCTTTCTTTCTCCAAATTGGGCTCCAAGTTCTCTTTGAGAACTTTTGGCCTAGGATTAGTTGTAACCTCACATTTGCTAACTCACCACTACAAGTCAACAAAACCAATAAATAGAGGCGATTAAATTGACAGAGAGTGGCTGGTTGTTTAGTATACTTTATGGCATTAGGCAGAACCCTGGAGGAGAGAAGAAGAAAAATTGAGCCATATGTTTCTATGGAGAAGGATGCAAGTGGCAAGCCACTTAAGGCACAGTGATTATTTCTCAGATAATGTCCAAGGTGTTTCAGCTGTCTTAATTAAAGATACCACCAGAACATAATCAGAAATAATTATTAACCATAATCACAAATGTAAAGAAATCATTTAAAGTGCAGCAACATATATCAACAGGAAAGCCAATATATTGCCAAGTACTACTATTAGAGTGTAATAATGTAACCACATAACAAATATGTGGTTATATTATTACACTGTAAAGAAAAAATATGTAAAGAAAAATTCCTAAATCCAAATCTAAGTCCTAACTACAGTCAACCCACTGAATCAATGCAACTCATCTACATGTTGTCTTACAAGCTTCTTATTGATTTAGTTAGCTGAGATTAGCAAATGCATTTAGGATGTTATTTTCAAAGAAAATCAGTTAAAATAAAATATGAACCAGAAAATGTTACATTCCAGGCATTTTTTGATATGAAACCATATATGATAGAATTATATGATCTTTCTCTCTCTCTCTCTCTCTCTCTCTGAATGAAATTATGAGTCTTTCTTACATAATGAGGTAAAACCAGTAAGACTGGAATCCTGTTAGTGACATACGTGCACTTCATGTAGACCAATGTCGTCTTTGGAATAGAGGTCCATGTGCTATTCTCTAGTCTCTTGTGTCCCAAACAAAAAAAACACTACCTCCGAGCAACTTGGTGACCTCAACCAAGGTATAACCTTCACTAGAACACAGTGAGGTAAAAAGCTACAATTGACAAACACCTTTGAGGCATATCAGCACTGACAACAAACCAACAGTGCAATTTATACATTTCCATTCTGAAGACTGTCATGTTGGGTTTAGTTTCACTACCAGATCTCTGTTTGATTGAAACTTGTACCTGCATTCATTAGAGTCCATAACTCTCGAATGAATAAGACTAATGCTGACAGCTGAAGACATGTTGGGAATTACTTCTGTAATAGTAATTGGGTCTTCTCAGTCTCAATTGGTTTAATAATAATTAGTCCTGGTCTTGAGCTTTCTGGTTATTGGTGGATTCCACTTTAGTGCTTGCTGGCTATAGAAGCAGCCTCATGCCTCCCAACATGCTTTGTTCTGCTATATTCCTCTAAAGAACAGCAAATCTATCCTGTAAACGTATTCCTCAAGCTACTAGGAGTATAAGAAGTGTGACGGATTGCACGTAAGCATTTGGCTTGAAGGTTTTCCAGTGGACTGTCTTTTATCTTTCAGAGAAGGTGATTCAGTGACCTGGACGCCAAGGAATCTGTTGTAATCCCCTCACATTCTTTCACCCAAACTCATCCCTCAAACCAGCCTAATCCAATAAACAATCAAAATTAATGTCATTCCCTTGCAAATGTTGCTAGACGTCTACCTTTTGCCTCCCAGATAGTTTATACAAGGATCTTTCTTTACAACGGCCTGTAAATTCCTAACCTGAGAAGCATCATCCAACAAAAATCAGTGGAAGACATAGAATTCTTTCTATAGTTTTATACTATATAACAAGCAATAGTGAATCATATTTTGGTATAAATGTTTAATGTGTTCTGAACTATCATAGAGTAAAAGGGTGTGGAGTGGCATGTGTGTACATGTGTGCATAACCTATGCCATCTTAATCTAGTGGTTAGAGTTTCAGACTAGCACCCAGGAGATCAGAGTTCAAATCAGGGATTAAATCCTGCTTGCCTCATTCTAGTACATGGGAATGAGGAAAAAAAATCTCCTTTCCTATGATAAGATGAGCTGCTTCCTTTTTTTTTTTTTTTGGCAAGAGCTTTCTCCGCAGTGAGAACGTTTTTTTGCTCAATTTGTGCAAAGCTATGGTAGTTCCTGCCTTGTTGCATGGACTTAAAATAATTGGAAGCATTGGATGAACTGTGTCTTTTTTCATCAGTTAGTCATTCTTCTTTTGCTAGCTAGCTATGTGTACTTTGCTTCATAAAAGGGAAAGATGGTACCTTTGCATAAAGACAATTTTGCAAGATTTACTGTAATTCAAGTGGGGGGGAACAGGAAATGCACTCTATCTTCTTCTGCTGGAGGCAAGAACTTTCAAGAAGGCTGGTGATTTCTCAGCAGACTGTCTCGACCAACTGAAACAGCCTCTCTCACCAAGAACAATAAATTCTGCAAATATTCTAATATCCCTACAGTAGTTTAAATCTCCATTTGGCTTTCACATTCCCTATCTAAATTTGAGCCCTGCCCCATACATTACAGAGTTATTGTGGTGCTGCAGGAATAAATTGTGCTAACCATTTACTCTTTCCGTCAACTCTCAGAGGGAGGGTGGGATATACATGTTATAAAGATATTTATAAATTCTTTTTTTAAAAAAAGTGTAGTAACCTGTTGTTGCTGTGTGCCTTCACATTTTTCCTGACTTATGACAACCCTAAGGTGAATTTACCATGGGGTTTTCTTGGCAAGATTTGTTCAAAGGGAGTTTACCTTTGCCTTATTCTGAGGCTGAGAGAGTGTGACTTGTTCACCATCACCCAGTGGGTTACCATGGCTGAGTGGGGATTCAAACGCTGGTCTCCAGAGTCATAGCCCAAGGCTCAAACCATTACAGCATGCTGACTACCCTCCAACATTTCACAGATGAAAGCTGAGATACACGTGGCCAGGCAAAATCAGAGTGTGGTCAAGATGGTAAAAGTTATTAATGAGGAAAAACATACCAGCCAGGACAGGTTACAGCAGTTTGCTTTTGCTCGAGCCCATTGGGAAGGGTAATATTGGACACTCCCTCTTTCCCCTGCTGAGCCAATTAAATAAAAGCTAGTTGTTTGCTGCTGCTGTTGTTTCAATTTGAATTCAGTTTACAGCAACTAAAAGCAAGTAAAAAGGAGAAAGAGAAACTGGGACATTTTAGAAGCAGCTGGAAAAATGGGATTATAGACAATTAATCAGGACTGTCCCTACCAAATCAGTACATAAAGTTGGAAGAGACCAAGACAGCCATCCAGTCCAATCCACTGTCCTTCAGGAATACACAATCAAAGCACTCCCAACAAATGATCATCCAGCCTCTGTTGAAAAACCTCCAAGGAAAGAAACTTCACCACACTCCAAGGCAGTATATTCCACTAACTGCTCTTACCATCAGGAAGTTCTTCCTAATTGTTAAGTAGAATCTCTTTTCCTGTCATTTGAAGCCATGTCCTAGTCCCTAGCCTTTTACACTTTGATTGTATTCTTCTTCTTTTTTTTAATAATCATTTTATTCAAATTCAGATATAAAACAAACAATTATAACCGTCAACTTATTTGAAATATTTCTGATCTTCCACACTGATCTAGATTTCATTATCAATATTTCTTAACGTGCTTAAAATATTGAACTACATTTTAGTGCTAGTATTACTTGTTGATTCTTGCATTTCCATCTCCATATTCCCGCTTCATGATATATATCCTGTAGCCCCCTCATAATTTATCTTAAATCATGAATCACAGATTTCCATCTGATGGTACCCAGCAATTACCAGTTACAATTTGCCATTCTTTTTCATAGAATCATAGAATCATAGAAATGTAGAGTTGGAAGAGACCACACGGGCCATCCAGTCCAACCCCCTACCATGCAGGAATACCCTCAAAGCACTCCCGACAGATGGCCATCCAGCCTCTGCTTAAAAACCTCCAAGGAAGGAGACTCCACTGCACTCTGAGGCAGCATATTCCACTGCCGGACAGCCCTGACTGTCAGGAAGTTCTTCCTGAGGTTCAGGTGGAATCTCCCTTCCTGCGGCTTGAATCCATTGCTCCTTGTCCTGGTCTCTGGAGAGGCAGAAAACAAGCCCTCACCCTCCTCTACATGGCATCCCTTCAAATATTTAAACATGACTATCATGTCCCCTCTTAACCTTCTCTTCTGCAGACTGAACATACCCAGCTCTCTAAGTCTGTCCTCATAGGGCATGGCTTCCAGGCAACTCACCATTTTGGTCGCCCTCCTCTGGACCTGCTCCAGCTTGACCATGTCCTTCTTGAATTGAGGTGCCCAGAACTGGACACAGGATTCAAGATGAGGTCTAACCAAAGCAGAGTAGAGTGGTACCAGTACCTCCCTCGATCTAGACACCATACTCCTATTGATGCAGCCGAGAATTGCATTGGCTTTCTTGGCTGCCGCATCACACTGCTGACTCATGTTCAGCTTGTGGTCTATTAAGACTCCTAGATCCCTTTCACACGTACTGCCATCCAGCCATGTGTCCCCCATCCTATATTTCTGTATTCCATTTTTTCTACCTAAGTGTAGGACCTTACACTTCTCTCTGTTGAATTTCATTTTGTTAGCTTTGGCCCAGCTCTCCAATCTATCCAGGTCATTTTGAATTTTGATCCTGTCCTCTGGCGTATTAGCAACCCCTCCCAATTTGGTGTCATCTGCAAATTTGATGAGCATGCCCTCTATTCCTTCATGCAAGTCGTTGATGAAGATATTGAACAGCACTGGGCCCAGGACAGAACCCTGTGGCACCCCGCTAGTCACTTCTCTCCAGGATGAAAAGCAGCCATTGGTGAGCACCCTTTGGGTTCAGTCAGTCAACCAATTACAAATCCAACTGACAGTAGCCCTGTCCAGCCCGCACTTTACTAGCTTCTTTGCAAGAATGTCATGGGGAACTTTGTCAAAGGCCTTACTGAAATCGAGATATGCTACATCCACAGCATTCCCTTCATCTATCAAGCTAGTAACTCTATCATAGAAAGAGATAAGATTAGTCTGGCATGACTTATTTTTGAGAAATCCATGTTTACTTCTCGTGATTACCGCATTGCTTTCTAAGTGATTAGAAACTGACTGCTTAATGATCTGCTCCAGGATCTTTCCGGTTACTGACGTCAGGCTGACTGGGCGATAATTATTTGGGTCCTCTTTTTTTCCCTTCTTGAAGATGGGGACAACATTTGCCCTCTTCCAGTCTGCTGGAACTTCTCCTGTCCTCCAGGATTTCTCAAAGATGATAGCAAGCGGTTCCGAAATGACCTCTGCCAGTTCTTTTAATATCCTAGGATGCAATTCATCTGGCCCTGGAGACTTGAATTCATCCAGTGTGGCCAGGTATTCCTGTACCATCTCTCTACCGCATGTGCCGCATTTCCCCTGCTTCCTCACCTGCTCCCCAACCGCCGGGTTGAGCGCTTGTATCCTTCTGGGAAAAAACTGAGGCAAAGAAGGTGTTAAGTAGTTCTGCCTTTTCTCTTCCCCCTGTCAGTAATTCGCCATCTTCTCTGCGCAGCGACCCTATCACCTCTTTCTTTTTCCTTTTGCTGTGGACATATTTAAAAAAGCCCTTTTTATTGTGTTTAATGTCTCTGGCCAGCCTAAGTTCATTCTGTGTTTTAGCCTTTCTGACCTTCTCCCTACATCTCCTGGCTACTTGCTTAAATTCTTCTTTGGTGGTTTCCCCCCTCTTCCATTTCCTGTACACGTTTCTCTTAACGCTTAGCTCAGCTGAGAGTTCTTTAGTCAACCATTCTGGTTTCTTCAGATGCCTTCCATTTTTCCTCCTTATTGGCACAGTTTTGGACTGTGCCTTCAGTATCTCCCTTTTAAGGAACTCCCATGCCTCCTGAACTCCTTTCTCTTTCACTATTCTTGACCATGGAATTTCAGCCAGCAGCTCCTTAAGTTTACAGAAGTCTGTTTTTTTTAAAATCTAAGATGAGTGTCTGGCTACGCTTATTTTCTCCTTCCCACTGAATGCCAAATTCCAATAGGGCATGGTCACTCCCCCCTAAAGATCCAACCACTTCTACCTCATTAACAAGGTCATCCCTATTGGTCAGGATCAGATCTAGAATATTTGATCCCCTTGTTGCCTCTTCCCCCTCCCAGTGAATGCTGAGTCTCTTCTCTCTTCTGGAACTGTTCCCAGACCTTGACTGTGAAAACTTCTCCTCCTTCTGCTCCAATGTTGATAACAGGAATCTGAGCTGCTCCGCTGCGTGGGGGCAAGAGTCTCTCTGTCTTTCCTGTCCTTCCAGCACAGCCTCAAAAAAGACTCCCTTATGAATATTTTTAAATCCTCGAATTGTTCTCAAAAGCCAAACAGACAAAAAATAAAGGAAACAACGCAGTTGCAAAGCAAAGTCCCCGATTTTAAAAATCAAACCACAATCCAAATGTCACAGTCCTGAATTTCAATATTCCATGTTCATTGTTCCAAGTTCAATGTTCAGTGTTGTTCAATAGACCAAAAGAAGAAAAAAAAATCCAAAAGGGAATACCGATGTCCCATCTCATCACCAAAAAAGGTACTATAATCCACAAGAGTTCGGCAGCCACGTCTTAAATCCTATACTCCTGAAAACACAGATGTAAGGTCCCAAACAAACACAGATCAATTATGTACCAAGATTCCAAAATTCCAAGTCAGTTCAATTAAAACAGAGGGCAAAAACAGAAAGGCAAAAGCTTAAGTTTAAACCAAGGGTAACCATATTCTCAGTCCAGTCAAGTCTCTTCATACCAAGCAAAGGCAAAAAAAAAAAAAAGCACAAACTTCGATCCCGTCTCTGTAACTCTCCGCTTATGCTCTTTTAATCAAAACCGCTAGTGAAATCCATTACATTCTTAGTATGCAGTCTATCTTAGGAAATTGTAGTCTTCTAAAAAAATTTTTTCCACCATTACATACTCACAGTCTGCTGGGTCACTACGTATTGCCACTCCTGTTCACTACTGTGAGTTCCAAATTGTTGCAGTATCAATGAAATAAAAACTAGATCAGATGCTTACTGTCTCAAATCATGTCTTCTTTTTTAAAAAGCCGGCAGCGGCACTTGTGCCGCAAACACGGCGTCCCTGCTGGATACGTCGTAGCCCTTTGGCCCCCCTGAAGCCTCCTGTTCCCTCTTGTCAGAAGGAGCTCGGCACCAGTTATGGAGTCCCCTTCAAGCAATCTTCCACACCCCCTTTACCGGGGGGGTGTCTAGCCGTTTATCAGATGAAAAAAAGCTGCTGTATTCCAGCGGGAGATAGCACAGAGTTGCAGAGCTCACTCCGTGCAACCACTCGCGCACGCCATGCGACCGGAAGTCCCGATTGTATTCTTCTTGACATCTTATCAATATCCTTCAGTTGTCAATATTCTCCAATACAGCTGCAGGACATATAATATATGTACACCATAAATTGGTGTATAGTTGTCCCTCCATATTTGCTAGAGTTAGGGGAACAGGACTGTTACCCTGACTTCTGGGGGTCCCCTGGGGGATGCCTTGACTTGCTTCAAAAAGGCAAAGACTGGTGGAATTAGCAGAACACTGGCTATAGCAGAATGAGGTGCAGGGAAACCCAGCGAGACCTTCAAACCATTTTTATGGGGTCAGACCAAGCAAAAGCCAGCCAATCATATCAATGAATGAATTTTATTAACAAATATGTTTTCACGCACAAACATAGTCACTCACTCATGCACACTAGGCCTATCAAGAAGGGAAAGAGGTGAAAACTTATAGGGGATAAAGCGGAGAGGGTGTAAAGGCGGTAATACTGCACTTGTCCAGAAGTCTTCAGTCCGGGAAGGTGGGAAAGAAGGAGATCAGCGAAGAGAGGCAGCTGAGGGGAGCACTCAACTAACAGAGTGCTGGTCTGCTAGCGTGGCAGGGAGTTCTCTGAAGAGGGTCTCGAAAAGGGGGACTACATATTCGGCAGAATGTACTTCAAGGGCAGACCCTTTCCTGGGAAGAACAATGGTCAAAACAGAAGGAAAATACCACACAATAACAACTTGATGGCTTGCATGATTTGTTCATATAAATGGACCTTACCTTTGTAGTAAGCGTTGTTCAACAGGGGGAAAACCCAGTAATCCCCTCAAGTTGGCTTTGTGGCTGAGGGCCCTTTGTCTCTGCGGATGTGCCTAGCCTGAGGTCTCTTGGGAAACGTAACTGGGGATTTTCCTGGCCTTGACCTATGTCCAGTCGCTTGACCTATTTGTTTAAACATCCATCTGGGCAACCTCTCTGGCATATTTTTGATATTAATTTTATATCCCCCTGGGACGGGGTCTGCCAAGGGGGTAACAGGACTGCAATGAAAGTGAAAAAAAGTGAATAATTCTAGGCCTTCCCAAACCATATTTAACACCAAAAATAGTATGATCACTGTATTCAGCCCAACATGGATCTTTTTGAGGCATCAGGGTTCCTTCACAAGGCAGAAGTGGTTGATTGGTGGGGCTTACTGCCATCTCCACTGCTGCCCACACCTTTTTTAATAGGAACTTACAAGCCTCGTTTGCAGTTTCTCAGTCTTACAAGCCTTGTAGTCCCTATTAAAAATGGCATAGAGCAGCAGCAGAGGTGACAGCAAATAATCCATGAATAATCAAATTCACAAAAGTGAAACCTGCAAATGTGGAGGGCTGACTGTACTATGATAGTGAAGATGTGAGCGATGTGTCAGAAATCTGTAATCCATGTTTCACCTGAGTTATGAACTAAGTATGGTTACTGTCCTCTTAGCTTAATTTTCATATGGGTTACTGTCAATGGATGAGAAGCTTTCTATTGCAAGAGACATCTTGTTTAACCCTTTGCCATGCAGGAGTACACAACTAAAGCACTCCTGAGAGATGACCATCCAACTACTGCATAAAAATCTTCAAAGAAAGTGATCCTCTCCTATTCCACCACTGAACAGCTCTCACAGTAAAGAAGTTCTTTCTAATGTTAGATGGTATATCTTTTTTTTTTTGTAATTTGAATCTATTGCTTCATGTTCTAGTCTGTGGAGAAGCAGAAAACAAACTTACTCCATCTTTTATATGACATACTTTCAGATATTTGAAGATGGCTATCATTTCACTCCTGAATCCACCCAGCTCCCTAAATCAGTGTTCATAGGGCTTGATTTCCAGATTTTTGACCAACTTGGTCAATCTCCTCTAAACATGTTCTAGCTTGTCAATTTCTTTTTGAACTGTGTTTGGCTTCTGCACATGAAGTAGATGCATTCTGTCCTTTGCTGCACATGGCAAAAATTTCCTCAATCCGGCATCAAGATGGGATATGGTAAAAAAAACAAGGAATTGAACAAAGAACATAGAAGGGCTGGATATAAGACTGTAATGTGTTCTTGTAAATTCAAACTGCAGTGAACAATAATGATTGAGTGTTAGGTTTAAGCCTCAGCCATCTCAACCCACGATCCCCCAGATGTGTTGCAGCATTTCCAGGAGATGATAATATTTGCAATACAACACACCTGGAGGCCCCAGTTTGAGGAAGACTTCTGTAAGCCTTTCAAAAAACAATTCAAGAGCAGGATTGTTTACCTTCTGTTGTCATTGTATGCTTTACCAGTTCTGTTTCCCTTCTTCAGTTCCAGTAAGATAGAGCCTCAACCAAGTATTTCTTTGAGATGTCTTGGATCTCCCTTGAAAGGGGAAAGGAGGTAGATAAGATACAAGAATGACCCGAGCCTCCTTTTAGAGATGAGAAGAAACCATGTGTTTTACTTATCTGAATGTCAGACTTTAATAACAGACTCTTCTCTGCCTCCCTGCTCACAAAGGAATGATCTAATGTTTGGAACCATGCTTCAAACTGACACTTTTAAAGCAAGGGGGGAGTACATAAAAAAGAACTACAGGGAGACAAAATGTGTTTTAACTTGGCACAGCCTACAGCAAAAGAGGTAGGCCTTTAACCTCAATTTTCTCTTGAAGCGGGTCAAGGGTTGGTCAGTGAGCATTGGACTAAAATGCCCAGATAGGAAAAGTGAATGTTAGTCAATCATGACAGCAGCTGGCCTCTCTGGTTTGGAATGTCATTCTTATTTCTCTTTATAACTCCGTCAATATCCCTCTTCCCAGTACTCCAAATCACCTAGTCAAAACAACTTGATTTCTTTTCTTACCATGTATTAACTTGTTTTTCTTACAATGTACTAACCTGTTGTTTAAGTACCTCAGATGGCCATTTTCTAGGTCCTATGACAAATTATTTTCCACTGTCCTCCCCGCCTTTTTTTTCTTCCAGGAATCATCACATCTGGAATTGCAAGCTTTTGCTTTCAAGCTGAGCAACGTCACCTGGACAAAAACAACAACCATATATTAAAACTGGAGGTGTCTACAATAATTTTATGAACAATTATGGGTGGTCTCTCTTTTTGACTGACAGACAGCCCCATTTGATATTTTGATATCAAATTTACTTCAACTTGGACAGTGACCAAGAGCACGTCAAATTTTGAGATAGCTGGTATGAAATCCTGAACAATTATGTTTGCCACAGACATACAATGGCCCTGTGAAGTTATGTAGACTAGTGAGTGTGAGGATAAACCATTCAAGGTCATGGTATCATAAGCCAAACTATAATTCTCTTGGTACATTCCATATAGCTCTGCATTCTTCCCTCCCTTAATTAATTATAGGTAGGAAAGAAGCTTATCGGAAAATATCTAGGGAGTGAGGCTTATCTCTTCCCTTCCCAGTACAATTGGAGTGTTCTCCAAAAAGCCTTCCTTCAAAGTGAGAAGCAACTGGAGAAGAAAGTCCAATCACTTCCAGGCTGGGAGGTAGTGGATGGGGAGAGACTTGTATCAGCCCTAAAATGATGTGAGGCGATAAACATCAGAAAATGTAGTGAATAGCATCCCTAAATGTTTTGGGAGGCATTTTTGGCTACTTGGCACATTAAAAATAATTTTTACCTCTCCCCAGTTTTTGGACGATGAGAGGATGATAAGAGCCAGTGTTGCCTTCTAGGTGCCCATGGTCCTAGTGCCTCTTGACTAGCCTGGCAGTTACTGCCTCCTTTTTAAACTATCTAGGCTAATAACTGCTTTGCTTTATGCAAGAAATACAGAAGCAGACCAAAACCAACAGAAGTCTGTCCAGTCTCTGCTTAAATCCTCCATGGATGGTGCGTTCCTCTCCTCTCTAGATAATCATATCCATTCTAGAATTACTATTGTCATTCAGAAGCTTCTCCTGAAAGTAAGTTGAAATCCACTGTCCTATAACTGAAGCCCATGAAACCCTGCCCTCTGGAACAGAAAGAACAATCTTTGCCCTCTTCTATGTACCAGATAATTGTGTGCCATCCCATGAAGCCCCCACTCCCAAGTCATATTAGCCATCATGGATTAACATTCTCTTCTTTCTCCTGCAAGAAATTACATTAAAATAAATAAAATAATAAAATAAAATAAGCTCTTGTCCAAAACCCTCATGTGTTGTGGCCACACAATAATTACTCCGTAGCTCATATTACTAAATATTTGATGAAAGTAAAAGTGTTTGAGATATATCTTATACCTAGAGTTGGAATAAATAGAGAATAGAGAAGACTCTTGTCTTCAGTAAACCGTGATGTTATGTAACGTAACACTGAAGATCTGCACATATATTGAATAATGTGCAGGAAATATCTAGCTGGGAGCTGACCCTGCAATTGCCGCCTGCTTGCTTAATTAAGGAACAGTCTGGTGTTGATGAAAATGTTAAGTGTTGTCAGCAGATCAGAATACATACTTATAGACAGAATTCATCGTAATAGGTCACAATGTATTCCCGGCTGATTTACCCATTAATTCTTTTTCATAGATAATCATACAAAATACGTATGCACTCCTCCAAACATGGAGGGAACATATGTGCAGAACTACACGTTCCTATAAAAGAAAGCGCTACTTTCAATTGTTTTACAGTGGTGTATGCCTAATGTTCACCAGATGCAACCTTTAACGTAGTATTCACTCAGAAAAGTTAATTTCCAGATTCCCTTACAGCAAGTCTGGAAAGATTCAGAGAGCTGAAGTGCAAAAAAGTAATGCTTCCAGGTTCTGTTTCTGACTCTGTATTTGGATATACAAAGACACAGAGTGACAGAATAATGTAGGGTGTTTTTTTCCCCACTATTTCACTTTTAAACCTGCAGCAGACAAACCACGTTCTTAGTTATTTATACATGGAGATGGATGGATGGTTGTCCTCTGGTTCAAACACATGTACAGTGTCTCAGAAAGGAATGTTCATATCTATCAGGTTCACATCTATGGATATCCTCCTTTTCCAACCTCCACATTTAGTCCTAACATAATTTTGCCAATTTTATTTTTTTAAAAAAATTATATTTACTTCCAAAAAATAATCATTTTAATATTTAATATTCATTATTTTTTATTTTTTTAAAAAATAAAAATATGAAATTCTTCCTTTTGTCCCCTATATATTTTTAAAAAATACATTTTTAAACATACTTTTTTACAATTTGTACACATTGGCTAAAATGTGATTGTGACATATTTTCACAAAGTGTCTATACATAGGTTTCAAATATATGCCTTTTACATGCTGTGTTTACTCCCAGCTGTGATAGGCAGATTGTAGTACATCCAGTCGGTGTCCAGTTTAGTAAGTACATTTTTTAAAAATACACTAGAATTTTTTAGGAATTCTTCACATGTTCCTAGGCTAGGAGTAAGACTGTGAAGAATGTAAAGAAGATTTTCAAATCTTCTCATCCTTAATGTGAAAGGTGTTTTGACAAATGTCCACTCATTACAAGACTTTTTACACATTGTTTTTGTCTTGTGAAAAACAGCATTTAGCACAAAAAGGTTCTGTTTTGCACACCAAGCATTGTCATTTCCAAAGGAAAGGAAAGGAAAGGGAAGGGAAGGGAAGGGAAGGGAAGGGAAGGGAAGGGAAGGGAAGGGAAGGGAAGGGAAGGGAAACAACACAATCTTTCCGTGTGAATGAAATGTTCATGTTGACATTTGCAGATGAGCAAAATCGCAGGAAAATGTACAAGAATTCTCACAAGCTGAAACACTGGGAAGAAAACTTTTATTTTTGTTTTCCTCACAGGACAGAATGAAATAAGCGAAGATTTACACCCCCAGCTACTTGGACCAGCAGTTGTAGTCCATTCCATAGCATGCTCTACAGAAAGTCTTTCCACAGACAGGCAATCGCTTGTGACCTCTTTTCCCCTCCTTGCCCAGAAATGCGAGAAAAACATCTCCCTGAGTCACTAAAAATAATTGGACTGGGTCATAAGAACTGAATTGGCATTTGATCTATGGAAGTGCCATCGCTTAAACATACGTGGAAAGCTCGAGCCTGTCAGCTGTTTTCCACATCATTGTGCACCATGTCATATAAAAATGGATATATGTTTCACTGTACAAAAACTCTATAAATACCATTTAAGGTACAGAGACCGATCAATGCTAAGAGATGCAAGAGCTATTGTGCTCCTTGGAACAGACTGTTCTGTCCTCCAGCAGAATCATTCCTTACTAGACACATTTCTGCAGGATCAAATTCTTCCCTTACCTTTCTTGTATTTATCACCTATTATAAAATATACTTAAATGTTCTCATTGAAATAAAAGGAACCATGGAAATTATTTTAATATAAGTATTAATAATTAAAAGATTTATTTTATTTTCTATTTTATTCTATTTCTTTTCTTCTTCTTTTTTTGGCACACTGAGTAAATGATGCCTGTTGACTCCTTTTTGTCCCGTCTACTTTGCTGTGGTTCTTGGTAAATCACTATTTGATATCACAAGCACAAATGAAGCCACTTTATAAATCAGTTGTTGTTTTTTTGTCCTTCCAGAATAGCATTTTTCTGATCGGCAGGTGCTCTCAGTAGGCATATGTGAAAATTGCACTCCAAAGAGATGTTTTCCAAAAGAGATTTACCTGAGTCTTCCTTTCCAGATTAGAACACAAAACAATACACAAGTCACATTCGGTAATCTAGATATTTTCTAGGTTTCCAAAGTATTCTGTCAAAGAAAGAAGCAACATATGTGACAGTGTGTGAGAAATGTGCACAAATACACTTAGGCAAAGTATACATTTGAAAAAGTTATCAAAAAAATATAGAGATTACTTTCTTTATCTTAAAAAAAACCCTGTATGAATGTAGCATGGAACAGAGTCGGAAACAGGAAAAGGAAAGAAAAAGTCACAAGTGTGAGTGACTCAATGCACATCTAACACCACACCACACCATCTATTTGTCGCCTTTTGAAGCCCTGTCAAGTGATGACCTTCACATTAGTGGGATGGTGAAACCACTCTACATTTAAGTCCTAATATTAATGGAGCCAGCCAAAATGCTGAATTTTAGCCAATCACAAGTTTCCTCAAACTTGCATATAGCAGAGGGCTTTGTCTGAGTCCCATCAATGTCCCATGCATGTCTGGTGACAACATATAAGACAGACTTCTTGGGGGCCGGTCCCAGGTTGTGAATTTCCTCCCAAGAGAGGCCCAGTTGATCCCCTCCTCATCCTTGACCTGCCTCTCTTCTTCTTCCCCTTCCTCCTCCTCCTCTTCTTCTTCTTCCCCTCCTCCTCCCCTTCTCCTCTATACATTTCCTCTTCTTGCTAACAGGTAAAGATCTTTCTGTTTAGATAGACCTAAATAGCAGAAGCAGTGTGTTGTACTTTATAGTTATGTTGTTTACTATGTTTTAAATGTGCTTTAAACTATTTAAAGTAGGAATGGGACGAATCCAGAATTTTCTGAATCAGAATCCAGATCTGAATCCCTGGATGGTTCTGGTAATCCACGAATCTCACGAATCTCGAATCTTTAGAATCCTTTTTTTTAAAAAAAGAGTTTAAAAAGCAAGGGAAAGCAAGCACTTTTTTTGAAAAGTGTTTTTGAAGCAGAATTTGACATCTTTGTTTAATAAAAAAACAGATTAAATAATAGTTTTCACTTTCAGGAAAACTTTCAGGATCGTGGGCAGGATCCTGCCAGTGGTGGACAGGAGAAGAGCGGGGAGCATGAGATCACACTCCCCACAACTTTCTTCTGCCCGCCTGGAGCAGGATCCCATCGGTGGTGGGCAGGAGAAGAGCAGGGAGTGTGGGATCTGTATTTTTTGGTTGGTGTATTCAAAAGATTCTGTTTGCCTATTTTGGTGTGGGAATTCAGATCCATGAAGCTGGAAATCTTGCTGAGGATTCAAGGATTTGAGGATCTGAGGATTCGGTTGGCCCATCCCTAGTTTAAAGTTAGTGTTTTAATAGGAATTCTAGTTTAATTTTTTTAAAAAACACAACACTTGTGTGGTATACATTTTTTTCGTTGTATTTTGTTTTACTCTATGCTATAATCTCTCATAATAGAAGACAATGACATTAAGCAAACAAACAAACCCATCAATATATTCTTTCTTCAGCAACATTAGAAATTTACCCTCCTGTCCTTGAGATGATGGCCGAAATTTTCATTAGCTGATGCCTACAGATGCACTTCTATGACACATAAATAAGGAAGGACTTCTGAGACATACAAATAAAGGGACAGCTACTGTGATTAACTGGTCCCAAGCCAGTAGAACTGTGTGTATGTACGCATATGCACACACTTGGATGTTTTACTAAGAAACCTGATGTTTAGGATCACTTATTTGAAAATTGTTCTGTCAAGTCTCAGTGTTTTCTTTGACATTCCTGGTTATTTGAAGGTATCTAGCATTCTCTGTTGTCTGTGGAGTTCTTTCAACCAATAGAACTCTGTCTTGATTCTGTTAGGAGTGATCTCTTCTGTTACAAACAATCCTAGGCTTGTAACAAGTAATAGCCTTTTCTGGGTGGCTTTGTTTTCCCCCTGCATTTCAGGAAAAAAAGTAACAATTTTTCTACAAAAGAGTTTGCCTTCATACATGAAATGTCACTTTTGCCTGGGGAAAAATGGGAAAGAAAAAGAAGCCATGCAAGCCAACCTGTCTTTCCATTTTTCAGACACCAATCTTTTCTTTTTAAAGTCTGAAGTGAGATGGTTATGTTGTTCTCTGAAGCCTTTTCAGGGGAAAAACAGTAAAGAAAAAAAATAGGAAATAAACCTTTCTTGCTTCTATTTCCTTTCATGCATATAAAAAAAAAAAATTAAGCCATTAGCAACATTTCAGTGATGAAGTGCCATCTCAGTTTTAACTCCTATGAATTGCTATGGAAACTTGAAATGTGCACAGAAAGGGCACTTAAGGGATGCATGTGCGTAGGAGGCAATGAGGTACTCTTGAGAATGGGGTGAAGGCAGAATTTGTCATACTCAGAGTAGACCTATTGAAATCAATTTGCCTTAGGTTAATAAAGAGATTTGCCAGGTGAGGAGCTTCCCAATACCCAAGATTTCATGACCTGAGACCAAGGGAGGACCCATGGTGACAGCAGTCATTATATAGTAAACATTAGCCACAGTTGCTCAGAGGATGTCATTCAACTGAAACACACACACATACGCACACACAAATTCACACGATGGCTAGTTACCGTGAAAAAGGAGGGAGGAGAGGAGATCTCTAGAGAGTCAATAGCAGTTCCTCCAAAGCAAACCGCAGCAGTGCAGGGGGTGGGGGGCATAAGATAAAAAATAAAAATAAATAATAATAAAATTTTTATAATAAATAACAATAACAACAACAACAATACATTGAATTTCAGGGCAGCCTTTTGCCCTGAGATTTCTCTACCCACCCTGAGGCCTGGTGAAGAGCAGGCAATATCATGATTATTTCTCATCCATCTATTATATTTATATGCCACCTTTCTCCCAGAGTGGGACCCAAAGCAGCTTCTAAAAAGTTAAAAACATTAATAAAGCATGAAAAACAATTAAAAATATTGAAAGATGTATTAAATTATAAAAACCTACATTTTTTAAAAAAAACATCTTAAAACCCCACTTGCTTACACATGAAAAGCCTGTTTAAATAAGAATGTTTTTGCTTGCTGGCGAAAGGGGAGCAGCCACTGAGAAGGCTTTCTCCCACCAGGCAAGCTGGGGATGGTAGTGGGATCAAGAGAAAGCCTTCCCCTGTGGATCTCAAAGCTCTGGCAGGTTTGTATTGGGAAATATGATCTTTCAAAGAGTCTGAAACTAAGCTGTATGTACTCCTAGTATAAGTCTGGATTTAGCTCTATGTTCCTGAGGCACATTGCCACTTCCTCATTTCCTTATTTCATTTGTATGACAATTTTCTCCCAGAACCAAGCCCAAGGTGGCTTCCAGAAAGAATCAATTAAAAATCGGAACAATGTAATTCTAAAAAGAGTTTAAAAACCCACGTAAAACACTATACAATAATGTTGTTGATGATGTGTGCCTTCAAGTTGTTTCCAACTTATGATGACCCTAAGGCAAACATATCACAAGGTTTTCTGAGGCTGAGGCCCTTTTTGCATGCCAGTCGTGTTGCGAAATGACCTCGGGAGCCTTGCGTGATTGGGAGGGCAGTTTCACATGACATCCTCGCAATCGCACAATGCTCCTGAGGCCAATAGGCGGTGATCATGCATTATATCATTTTTGGCTCATTGCCAAAAATGATGCGCAGTCGCGCATCCCTCCTGGGCCCCACACACACTTACCTTGTGTGCAGAGGCTCTGGACACATGGCCATCGTGCTTCCTCCCCAAGCACAGCCTGGGAAAGTACCCAGCTGTGCTGCGGAAGGAAGGGGCGGAGTGATCACTCTTCTTTCTGTCCAGCACGGAGCTGGTGCGGAGAAGAAGCAAAGAGTATGCAAGCGCCTCTTGGAAGAGGCTTCTCGCATGATCTCCTCAAGATCCCAGTGGCACCAGGTAAGGTGTGAAAAGGACCTGAGAGTAGGCAGTGCTCTGAAGGTCACAGGTTTCCATGGCTGATCAGGAAATAGAACCCAGATCTCCAGGGTCATAATCCAACACTCAAACCACTACACCATGCTGGCTCTCTTAAAAGAAATACAAAAGTTTTTAAAAGTTTTTAAAAGATAAGTTAAAAAGATAAATAAATAAAGCATCTCAATAAAAACTTCCCTGCTTATACATTAAAAGCCTTCCTAAAGAAAATGGCCTGAAAGGAAAGTAGAGAAGGCAGCCTAGCCTCCCATGGAAAGGAGTTCCAGAGGGTGGGAGCAGCCACTGAGAAGGCTTTGTCTCATGTCCTCACAAAGCAAGCCTACGATGGTAGCAGAACTGAGAGAAAACCTTCCCTGCAGATCTTAAGTTTCTGGCAGGTTCATATGAAGAAATATGGTATTTCAGATAGTGTGGATCTAAGCTATATGGGGCTTTAAAGGTCTTGACCTGCACTTTGAATTCTGCTTGGAAATGAACTGGCAACCTTGAGCTCATTGCCATTTGTACTGCCCTGCTATAAACCAAGAAGCAATAAAGGAGTCCATCTGGCAGAGGTTCGTGGAATTCATTGTCCAGGTTTTATACTCACTTGGGTAAGTACCAATACATTACAGTACAGCGGAAAAGGTCTGCTAACCCAGAGGCTAGTCCACTGGCTTCCAGTATCTTCTGGCTTGTGAACATTGCCTACAGTGTCTGCAGGTAAGTTATACCCTCTGTGCAATGCTCTCCCCCAAATCTTGCACCTAGATGTTCTAGCAACCCTGCTCTGTCCCCTGGAAAGTCTCCTGAAGGGATTCTTTTCCTAGCTTTGCTCCTTCTTCCTCTTCCCTGATTAGGAAGAGGTAGGAGGAGTGATAACCAGGCAACTATTATTGGTTACAGATCATCACTCTTCCAGCTCTTTCCCCATACAAGAATGGGAGAGAAAGAATAAAAGTGGATTCATGGCCAAACTGCTTCAGCAGGCATTGAGAAACACCATAAATGTGCCCTCGCCAGCATCCAGCCCAGATGGCAGGTGGTGGAATTCTGCACTTACTATTACTGTTCTACTCCCCTCAGATATTGGAAAGACAGTGTGAAACTGTCTCCACAACCATGTAAATAAGATACAGTGAAATAAACAGAACCCTTCACAAGATGACCAGTTACATTACAGGTTGATTGGCTGATCTTTTTGAGGAGTCAACATTTCATAGACAATCTGTTTGTAATCAGCTCAATTTCAGCTGGAAGTTTTCTGCATGGTGAAGTGGAAGATGTGTGCTACTCTTCCACCACTCTGTTTCAGTACCACTCCTATCTAAAGTTACAAATGGGAGATCAGTCTCTATACATATTCTGAGCACAGTTTCTGAATGCTGAGTCCCAGACCAGTTTGCTTCAGAATGCCTGCACAGATCTTATCTAAAGTCAAAATCATGTCTGGTCAAAGACACACATATTGAGTTCAAAGAGTCTTAGGGCCTTTCTGCCCTACATTGTAATAGTACTATTATTCCATTTTCAACATCCTATGGAATCCTGAGGTTTGCAGTTTAGGAAGAGGCATTTAGAATTTGCAGTCAGAGAGGTCTTTGGCCTGAATAAACTACAAACCCCAGACTTCCACAGGATGCTGAAAGTAGAATAATAGGACTATAGCAGTGTAGGGTAGAAAGGCCCCTGGTCTCAGAAAAGAATTTATAAAACAAATATGAAACTATTGTCTGTCTGTTTGTTTAATGTGGTGAGTGATATAGCTAACAGTGGTGTATAACACTTTTTCTATGGAAGGATACATTCCTTTAGAAATCTGGTATTTGACTGTTACTAGCAGTGGTAGGGTCAAAGGCCTTTTCTGCACAAGGCATGAGAAGCAGTTTGCATCATTTCATGGCATATTTAAATAACGCAGTTTTCCTTCATTGTTTTCTCCACTAGGAATTTTCCTGTGGAGGAGTGTGAGTTCATGCATCCACACTACCTCTTTGCTGGCCACTCCTCTGGCTCCCCTCACCCCGCCCCGGTGGCTGTGATTGGCTGTTTTTCGTTTTCTTTTGGGTGGTTCTCTTTGTGCATGCCTACATGGGTACATGCTATGTACTATGTATCTACATCTGGCCTTATAGCCTGCCCTCTGCTGCCCACCAATGTACATTGGTACAGATGTACATTTCTGCATCACCGCAAAAAACTGAATTTTTCCAGGGTTTTTTTTTTCCAGTTTTCAAATACTGTGCTTTCCCACCACATGGTTGTGCATTAACAATGGATTCCATGCAGAATGACAGAAAATAACATGAAGCTACTTTACCCCCACATGCAGAACAATACAATGCTACAATACACTAACCTGGAGTAATGACCCCCTGCAGAAAGGGCCAAAGTCACACATTTTCTCTTTCTTCTCTTGTCACCCCCTTTTTGTGCATCTCCTCTTCTTCCTGCTCACCAAGTAGGATGTTTGGGAAAGGATTACTTGCTGTTGTCAGAAATCTGTATGATCACTGAGATTGACATGAGGCTTTTGAAATTAGGCTGCTGACTGCACTGGGCTATATGAGGTTCTAAATTAGCCACCCTGATGTATAATTGTTTAAAGTTGGTTGCAGTGATGGTGATTTCGTTCTTGTTTTCTTGAAGATACTACAAGTGTGGGATCAGATAGTCACTGCGAATCTTTTACCCATCCATCAACCGCAGAGAAAACTATATAAATAGACAGAGAAAGAGATATATTCCTGCTCTCTCACACATTCTCTCTCTGTATTTAGAGGTTCTTGAAAGCTGAATGACATTAATACAGGCATAAGATATATTTTTGATAACTTACACACTATATAGAGAGATATAAAACTACTACTATCTTAGATAGATCTGTACTGTATTCGTCCCAGCTAGAGAAAGCTTATTGCATCAATTGTTGAATCCTGAACTAATAATTATGTAAATATAATTGATTCAATATGTTTCCTCTATTTTACATAACCAATAGGAGTCAGGGCTATATCTATTGATACAGATGTTTTATATATCTATATCGATGTTTTCTGTAATTGTATAAACTATAGAAAATATATCTTATGATTCCATTAACGTAAGCCAGCTTTCAATAACCCTGTGGAAATACATGCAGTCCAAAGTAGAGGAGACCTGTTAAATCAACATTTGATTAAATGGATACATATCCTTCTTGGGACTACAAATAGGCCATAGACATATGAAACTGGTTTTGATATCTTACATATAAATATACTTGATTGTGATTTAGACATTAATGACTCAGTTAATATTAAAAAGTCAGTTTATTTCCATTAGTACACATGAGATTGGGAAAAGTGAAATATATACAGTCCTCCCACCAGATTTGCAGGTTTGACTTTCATGAATTTGGTTATTCATGAGGTGCACATGTGCCTACCCCCATTCTCCTCCTCCCATTCCTTTGCATTTTGGCGTGTGCAGAGAAGGAAGGCACGTGCACCTGGGCCAAAGGCAAGGAAGGGGGGGGAGGCACATATGCTTCTTCCTTCTCCCCTCCAGAGCTCCCCCTCCCATTCCCTTGCCTTTCGCCTCAATGCTGAGAACACATGCCAAGGCAAAAGGCAAGGGAATGCGGGGGAAGGCACATGTGTGTCTACCTTCTTCCTTCTAGAGCCCTCCCCTCCCATTTCCTTTTCATTGCCTCAGTGTGGAGAACATGTGCCGAGGCAAAAGGCAAGGGAATGGGGGAAGGCATATGTGCCCCCTCCTTCTGCCCTCCAGAGTTCCCCATAACATTACATTGCCTTTGGCCCCAGTGCAGAGAATGTAGGAGAATGGGACTACGAAGCCCTGGAAGGGAATTAAAGGGGATCATGGGAGGGGGGGGAGGACTTATTCATGGTTTTTCCACTTTAGTGAGGGTTCTGTGCCCCAAGCCCTCACAAAAGTGGAGAGGCCAATGTAGTTTGGTTACGTTAATAAATAAAGGTTAACATCCAAAGAACTCCATAATTGGCTCTATGCATCCAAGAGGTCTGAGCTCATATTTCTTAAATAGCTTCCCTTTCTGCATTGGTCCTTGGAAAAGCACTTTTAAAACCCAGAACATTTCCCAATTGAGGCCTTCTCACATGACCAATTAGAAAGTGCTGTGAGGCCATTCCATATTTTTCTTTTAAACAGATTTATAAGGGAAAACAAGAAAAACAGAAGAAGCAGTGGGAAAGGTACAAGTGAAGGATGATGTCATCTAGAGGCCCTTTAAAATTCAATGAAAGAGGCAGGGCAATAGTGTGATGAAAGCATTGTCTGAAACCATTTTGGAAGGAATATCAAAAGCACTTTGTGGTTGTCTATCAGAGAATGAGTGCTGCTCACAGAGTGGGGAAAAAATTAAAAATCTCAGTCTGCATGTTTGTGACTGTCTATAGTAGATTGTAAATTGTAACCCAAGTGAAATATGGATATAGACTGCTCTAGAAAAGACTCAGCAGTTAATGGCCTCCTTCTTTGCATCCAAATATTTGAGATGAATCGTTCACAATATTCAGACTTTTTTGTCATCCTTCCGAACAGATGTTACTCAAACACTTTTGGGTCCTGAGGCAGTGAATTCAAATGACCTCCTGTCCCTGCTGCCATGCTGGTAAGAAATGTAAAAATAAATTAAATAATTGAGAATGTGTGCCATTTGATGGCACCTGTTAATATTCCATCTAAGTCTCATCAACCCTACCAATAGCTAGAAAGTGTGGGAACTGTGAGGGATGCAGTTCACCTTTCTGTTTCATATCTTTAGCATTTTCCTCAGAGGGGTAGAAAACTCTGCACAGGAAGTCTGACAAAGAAGACTCTAAGGGGACAGGGATAAGACACCAAGAAAGTCTTACTGCACTGCAAGATTTTGGATATCACACTAATGTTACACTGGGTTTTTTTAAAAAAAAATGCTCTGGCTTAATGTAACTTTAGTATTCAACAGAATTTACACAGGTGTCAACTTACCTAAATCCCATTAATTTTGTAGGGCTACCCCAGTTGGGAATAACAACTGAATTTATGCCAGAGGTTGGAATAATTTAGACCTCCAGATGTTATTAGATTGAAACTATCAGTTTTCTCCATCATTGGCTATACTAGGCAAAGCTACTGGGAGTCTTAGTCCAACACTACATAATAGCTAGCCCTGATTTAGAACTTTGCACCTAGCAGCACTTGCTGTATGTTTTGCTGTGTCTGTGCTAATGGTCTCTCAAGTAGAGACATTAGTCTAAAGTATGCAAATCATGATTGTTTTGAAGCATAAATCATATTATCCTCTGTCAACATGTCCTTCAGAGCTGTTTCTGAACATAAATTCTCTCTTAAGAAATGAACTAGACCTCTAGGGGTTAAACAGAGAGCATAGTATATTAGTTTTGCTCCTGCTTTACATAGTTTCTTCAAAACCTCACTTTTGAAATAGCAAATCAACTTTTCTTGAAAGACATCAAAAAAGCAATGTTCAAAAGTTCACTCCTTCAAGGTGACTTTAAAACGGGGAGGGAGGGGGCAGAGTTTTCTTTGAAGAAAATGGCCAAACAACTTGTGTGAAACATTTATTTTATAGATCCCAGAGCATTTTTCCTCAAGACCCCCTTCATATGTTACTTTTTTTTCTGACACAAGTATGCATTTTGCAATATTTGAGTGGCCATGCAAGTGTTCTGCTCACAGGTGAGGAAATGTGGGATTCTCATGAGAAACCTTTGGAGTATTTCCCCTCCCCCGTCCCCTTGAAATTTCTTGATGTTTCTCCTGAGGAGAAATCCCAAATTCACTTTGAATTTTGCTCTGGACAAAATGGGTTGATGGATAGGAACCTTGGGACATACAACACCCCTCCTCCAAAATACTACTTGTCTAACTGAAATGCTTCCTTAGTGATGGCAGCAATATTAGTAAGAGTAGCAGTCATTTTTAGTTATTACTGATTCACAGAGTTAGTAACAACAGTGTTACTTCCCTTGAATGTTCCCAGAGGTGTCAAATTCATGTCAGTTTGCTTGGAGAAAATTTAAGTGGTAACACAAATGAAGTTTATGGATTGGGAAACCCACATGACCATGTACCTGTGCTGTTGTCTAAACAAATTCCATGAGGATTTCTTTTAACAAACAAACAAACAAAATGTACCAGCTGAAATACAGTCTGTGGGAGACCGTGGATTTGAAATTAACTTCTCCCATCCAAACTGTACTTCATATGAAAAAGGAATCACATCAGGAAGAATGCTCAGAACTTTTTCTGAGTATTAGTGATCTATTAGTGTTGAACACAGATGATTTTAACTTGTGGGAGTTGAAACCTGCAGTCCTTGAGGTAAGTGTAAAAGTGAGTAGAGTCCCATGCTAGAAAGAAATAGGACACTCTAATCACTATTTCAAACAGCACCATGTTAGGAACAGTAGTATTGTGATAAAAGATAATCTTAGCTTGGCCAACCAATCATATATTCAGAAAAAAATATTAGAAAAATAAACATCAAAATAATTAACACTAAGGATGTTTTCTCCAAATTCTAGACAGTGGGACATTGCTCTCAGCATCATTTATTTATTTAAATTGATAGCTGATCCCACAATTCACACAGACTCAATCTCAACAGAACATTATCTATCTGTCTGTCTGTCTGTCTACCTATCTATCTATCTGTTCCCCTATCTATCAATCTAATGCCACCTCAGAAGAACAGAACATTCATTTATTTAATCATTCATTCATTCATTCCATTTATATCTGCCTTTCCTTTGAGGAGATAAAGTATAAGTGGTCATCTCCAT
Source organism: Cyclura pinguis (assembly GCA_030412105.1). Lineage (NCBI taxonomy): Eukaryota > Metazoa > Chordata > Lepidosauria > Squamata > Iguanidae > Cyclura > Cyclura pinguis. The sequence continues at coordinate 167,550,651 of CM059602.1, forward strand.
TTCTAACTTCAGAGCAGTCCTATGAGGTAGCTAACAATGAGGGAATATGGCATCCCAAGGTCTTCCTGAAATTTCACCAAAACTTCCCAATTCTCCCTCAGCTTATCCCTGGACCTCAAAGATTATTCCAAGCATGAGGTCTCATAGGGATACCAAAGGTGCACAGGCTTAGATTTTGGAAATTCTGAGGTGAAACAGAGTGGAGTTTTCAAGTAGCTGTGTCCGTTGAGAAAAAGCCTTTTTAAAACAAACAAACAAACATCTGAATGTGATGCATGAATGGTAAACTTTGAGAGGGCATCTTAGAGACATAGCTAGTTAATATGTGAACTTAATCCTGCTTGGGCTGTCTGTTGAATCATAGAATCATAGAGTTGGAAGAGACAACTGTAACCACTGTTTCTAGCCTGAGCTTGTGGGATATTAAGATATCATTTCATATCAATAATTTGGCCTTCTGTACCCATTCCTTTCCATGTGCTTGCGAGGCCCCCAGACAAGCACACGCACAGGTGCGGCCAACAATAGCCGAACCATTCGAATCCCAATCTAGGCAGGCCAGTCATTGCCAAATGCAGCTTCAGGAGACCTCAAGGCAAGTACCACGTTATGTATGCACGCTACTTACAAAAAGATCCCCTACCCCGCGCAGGCAGCTTGATGAGCAGACTGTACAACTCTCAAGCACTCCGCGTTTGCATACTGGCCACTCTATTGACAATCTGGCTATAACTCAATCATCTAAAGTACTGACCTTTCAGAGGCTTTGTCTCAAGCCCCAAACTCATTGTTTTCCCCAAGTACAGACTAGTCTGTGGCCACAATTTTCCCTATAAGAACCCCTGACTTTGAGTGCTTCCTCGGATTGCTCTTGGCTTCCATCCCACCTTGCCGTCACTTTGTCCAGCGCGCCTTCCCCTCAGCCCCACGTGCTGAGAATCTACGCTCACCAGCTTCTTTGTTTTTAACCGGGCTTCAGGACAGGTATAGTATTTCCAAAACCAAACCTCCTCTAAAAATCCCACTATCCCACTCCAACCTATATTTCTATAGTTCCTTGTGTGAGTGTGTTGCATACACGTGTTTGATTATATTTCAATAAAACAATTATTATTATTTCAACACTTGCCTTATCATTGAATCGGCCTGACCCCGTAGACATAGGGTTCAAGATCTCGCTACTTTACCCTGCCTCTCACATTGCAAGCTTGTGCTCTGTGCTAATTCCCTCCCCATTGTTGTAAACACATTTAGGTGTCCCTCCCGGGACCCCCAGAAATCAGGGTTACACCACAGAGGCCATCCAGTCCAACCCCCTGACATTCAGGAATACAGATCAAAGTACTCCGAACAGATGGCCATCCAGCCTGTGCTTAAAAACCTCCAAAGAAGGAGAGTCCACCACAAATAAGTCCAATTGTGAGTCAGTGGTTGTTGTGCTAGATTGGGATTTAGGAGATCCAGGTTCAGTCCCTCCTCCTTGAGCTTTGTTGTTCCCAGTGATGCTATCTCTCACCTTGAACAACTTTACAAGGTTGTTATTAGAATGCTAATGTGGAAGAGAAGAGTTAATGAAGAGTTATTAAAGGAGAGGCAGAAAATTGGACGAAAATATAGAACGTAAGTGTAGCTTATAAAAATAAATAGATACAATAGCTGATGATAGATTATATTAGATATGTAGGTAGGCAGATGATAGACAGACAGATGACTGATAGATAGGCAGTTTGATCAATCTAAGAACAAATATATGAAATGTGTTCAAAGTAGCTTTTTAAAATGTGAGAGGCCTCACATTCAAACTCACTTGTGAAAGCAATCATCCATAAATATGACCAGGTTCATCCAATCCATGACACAGAGGGTGGGCTTTTAACAGCCTGTAGTTCCAGCAATTTTAATCTGACTTTAACTGGATATTTTTAATTTGCTTTTTGAAACCTAGTGCTACCTGTCATGAATTCTTAGGAGGGGATCCACTGCAAATTAACATAAATAGATGCAAATTGGCTGACAGTGTCTGTTGTGCATAGAAGGTAGAAAGCCCCTGGAAACCCAGCCCAGATATTTTTATGTAGTTTACAAACTGCAACTTTCAATCTCTATGACAACTGAGTATCAGTACATTCACTTTCTGTTGCAAGTGATGTCAAGGATGATAAACAAAGGCTTGAACACAGGCATCCATTTTATAGTTTAAATTAAAATTAAATGATGTGTTAAAATGATAAGACAAAAAAAGCAGGTTAGCAGTGGAGGAGCTTGCCAGCATTAAGAGAAGTTGCCACCACATTCCATGCACAGAGTGAAGCAAGTGCATAAGCAATTAATAGCTATGACTTTGGCTCTGTTCTCCCAATAGCTTACAACTCAGCATTTTGCTTTCCCAATTCCTTGTACCCATTGTCATTGCAATGTGGGATCCATTTTTGCAGCTACAGCTCATGTCAATGACATCACTGTAGGAGAAAACTTGAAGTGTTCATCCTTGATTAGATTGCCTGGTAACAATGCTGCTGGCCCACCTTGGAAACATTTTTAATTGTTCTGGTGCTTGAAAGGACAAAGGCCTTGGGAGGACTGACTATTTCTGTGACACTTGGAAGATGGAGGGGAAAAGATTTTGAAGAGAAGCATTATTGCATCACATCCTCCTCCTTGTAACATTGTTGTTGATAAAACTTTCCAAGGCTGTCTAGATAAGATGACTTATCAAAAGCGGCTAATGCACAGACAGCTTGTCCGCTTTTCCTGACACACATACCACCTTGATTGAAAAGTAGGATAAACATTATTATCAGAAGAAAGAGAAAGCAAGTATCATTTTTCCCAGCAGTTTGAGAAAGGGTCCAAGGATGTAAAAAAACCTTTCAACAAATACAGTCTAGAGTGGTTGGATTTCAGTGAAAGGTCAAAGGGTATTATGTCAAAAAATGACATAACCTTTTAGATTGTTGGAGCAATGAGGCAGATAAAAGTTAACAATGAGTATTTTCAAATACAAATTTGCAGTATGTTCCTGTCACAGCTGTAATAACACGCTTGGTTTGAACAATCTGCTACAAAGTCAGTGTGTTGCATTAAAGACATTAAACACCCTTTCTTCCTTTTCTGAATGTCAAAACAAAGTCTGTTCCCTTGATGCACAAGCAAAGTGCTTGTTGATCCAAGCAACCTAACACCCAGAGATCTAAATATGCATACAGGGTGACTGTCTGTCCTACAATATAGAGTACAGGCCTTCATTTGAGGATGATCCTTTGTTTCAAGACATCTTCTGTTCAAAGAGCCCTCCAGACCTAGTCCAGTTTAAAGAATATAATAATGGAGAAATTGAAATTGTGGTCCAACAATGAACAACACAATGTGCAAGCACAGAGGTCAGCTGGCTGCAGTCTTTCCTATTATCGTAAGATATATTGCTGCTTAAATCATAGCAATTCTTTCTAAATTTGCATTTATGTGCATGTATTGACATACGTAAATTCTATTTTGCCTTCTTTTTTTTCTTTTTTTGGTAATGCCATTCCTCTTTTGGGGTGACAAAAAAGTGGGCACTGCGTATTAGAGATGTAATTCTTCAATAATTTTGTCCTCAGAGGAGGCAACAGCCAATTTTATCAGTCTTCTTCCCACTGAGAGAAAGACTTCGAAAACTGCATACTTCCATAAGACAATTTGTAGTTAGGAACTAATTCTGCACAAAATTCACATGGCATTTTTGCACAGAAAACAGCATTTTCTGTACAGCAAATGGCATGTTATACACAAAACATATACCTGGACTTATATGGTGTGATAGGCTGTGGGAAGAATACTAGCTTGATGCCTGGGTATTCCTATAGAGATTTATGCTTGCTCTCCAAGGACCTGATCACCTGGTGCACATACACACACACCCCACACCAATAGGCAGTTGGTGCTTGGGGTGGTATTAGCAGGACCTGGTCTTCGTCCTCCTCTGTGGAGCAGTAGCACTGATCTATTTGCATTTAGCTATTCCACACACACTCACACACACATTGTGGGTTTAAGTAGCAGCTGGTTTGACCTTTCTTTGGCCCTCTTAGGTTTCCCTGGATTGCAAGCAGGGCCTTGGAGGAGCAAAAGACTCATTGTCCTGTTGTGCATGGCTGATTAGATGCCTACTGGCCCTGGTCCTGAGGTCTAGTGGCCTTCATATTTGAGGCCTATAGGGTCTAGCACTTTGTGGCAGATTGTGGCCTAGCAGCCTAGTGGGTATCAATCTTAGCAGCCTATTCGCCCTATTCTAATATGGCCAATTAGAGGCCTACTGGCTCTGGTACTTTGGGTCTGTAAGTAGCTTACCATACTTAATACTTCCTTGTGGCTGATTAGAAGCCTACTGGCCTGGATACTTGATGCCTATGAAAGGCTTACTGGCCTAGTGCTGCCAGGCTGATTGCAACTTGTAGGGCCATGTACCACATGGCTGCTTAGAGGCCCAGTTGGCCAGTTCGAAAGTGCACGGCAATGCAGTGAGGTGAAGTTGGTAAAATGTAACATCTAGTCTACTTTCCATCTTCTCATGGGACATCCTGAAGGCTTTGAGTGATTAGGCTTTTCTTTGGGAGGTGCATATGACACAGACAGAGTTCTTGCCATGGAAAAGTTGGTATCCTGTTCAGCTTTCGAAAAGTTTAGTATTTTCCTGAAATGCTTATGCTTAGGTCCCTTATGCTTAGGTCAGGTCTGAGAGTGAAAATTCATTATTTCAACTTTTTTTTTTTTTTTTTTTGTTCCTTGGTAATACAGGAATAAAGCAGAATTCTTTTTTAATGAAGGAATTTTATTCCCTAAAGATTTAGGGGCTCTACCTGCTTATGGGAAGATGGAGGCCACTAACACTTATATAGTTTTCTTAGGTATTGAAACTAACATGGCCAAGCAACATGGTTGCCACCAGTAGAAAAAGTGGGTGATTTAGATAGGGGACTGTCTGGTTTTCTTAAGTTTAGGAAGGCAACCTTTTGTGAATTCCAGGAATTGGAATTGGGCATCTTAAATTTGTTTGTAGAGTAGTATTCCTGGTAGGACCTTTTTGAGGCATCTTTGTGATGCTGTTGCAGGTGTGTGGCAGCCACACCGTAAGATTCAGATATCATGGAGAATTTGTATGTTTGGCAACAGATTCTTACATTCTTCAATGCTATTTCCTTCTAGAGGGATGAGCTGCATATCCAGGATTTTTTGAAGGTATCCTCAGATGCAATAGCATTTATTTTAGAGGCTAAGTCTGGTTTATTAACAGAACTGATCTTTCTATTTTTTTTTCCTTTTGTTGTGGCAATTCAGATTTGAGCAGAGGAGTTACTTAACTCCTCTATCCATTTCTGGTGTGATAATATGGCTGCAGTCTGTGTTATGAATTCCATGCATTCAAAGTCCTGACAGATTATGTGCCTTGTTAGGATTTTTGTTCTACAAAGTTTACAATGTTTGGGCTTTACTATCCTATTTACAGCACTCCATGTGGTTGATGTGAATAATGAGATAGGTGATGCTGTTTCCTATGAACAGTTGGAGTTCTTCAGACAGGTTGCCCCAAACTGCAGACTCCTGTTGTGCTCTGATGTCCACAGACCTGTGGAACCTTGGAGGGATGAGTTTCTCAGAGCCATCAACCTCTCCTTAGTTCCTAGGGTATGGAGGTACCACCTGCAATTTCAGAGTGCAAAAGGCACTAGAAGGATAGACTAGAGAGAAGGGTCAAGTTGCTAACCAGCATGAGCCTGATATTAGGGAGTGTATGATCTGTTACCTGTAATTCAGACTATGAGGCTGCACTCAGTGGTATTAACTGCATTCTTTGGGACTTTATGCATTAGTGATCTAGTGGCAGGTGCAATGGGGGATATTTCAGGTGTTGCTCTAGCCTTTGGGAACTTAATCTTGTCTGCTGAACAACTTGTACTGAGGATTAGGCATTCCAAGACAGATCAGAGAGGGGAGGGGACAACTGTCAAGTTGGGGCTGTGTGCTGACCCTACTCTGTGACCAGTATTATATATAGTTTAGAGGTGTCAGACCGGGGTTCCTTTTTGTCATGCTGGGTTTTCACTCCTTACCAGGTTTCAGTTTTGGATTGTCACCTTGAGGACCTTGCTGAGCCTAGGCTTGAAGAGTGTTAAGTCTGACAACTTTTCCTTCTGGATTGGGACTGCCTCTACAACTTTTGAAATGGGCATAGTCCCACAAGGTATTACAGCACATCAGGTGTTGGAGGTCAGCTGCTACAAAGAGGTATGTCTGTCCCCTTAACTTCTGATGGCATTTTGGCTCACTAACATTGTTGTTTGTCTTTCTGCTGTTTGCTGTGTTAAGATGATGGGTTTTCATCAGTCATCATAATGTGGTTTACTGGGTGGTGCACCAGACCCAAATTTTCCATTTGTGCACTCAACTGGGGTCAAGCAATATTGTCTCTGTGGAGTGGTTTGGGAGAAAAGGCCTCTGGTGGAGCAGTTTGTTGTTTCTTTTGTCTGAGGAGCACACAGGGCCTCCTCCACTGTTTTAGTCATTTTTTTCAGTGGGAATGACTTGGGCTTGCTGAAGTGACATAGGATAGTAACCCAAAACTTCCTCTTTATGGTCCTGTGACTCAGGGGATAGGGAAGGAAGCTGTCCTTTAAGCTAACCTGGGATTCAGACTTTCACTTGTAGGGTGCTGTGGCTTGGGTAGGAGTGCCCTTGATTTACTTTCCACTGATGGTGAGCTGGAAAGCAATCGAAATATTTGGATTGCTCTTAGGAATGAGGTGTTTCACCCACAGGAAGGCTGAGGAGGTGGTCGAGGAATGACAGCTGGTCTCAGGTGGACCCATATCAGGTTGCTCCCTCCATGCTCCATTTCCAAGCAAACAGCACTTAAGTAGGTTAGGTCAAATAAAGTTGTCCTTATTTAACCCAAATATTTGTATCTGGTCTTGTTATTTCATGGTTTGTCATCAAAATAATACTTCCGTGCACAAAATTCACTAGTTGGTAACTTATTCTGTGCACAGTTGACAAGTGGGATTTTTGCATAGCAAATAGCATAATATTTAAAAAATATTGGCTGGAATCCCAGTTTGAGATTTATGGACTTACATAAGTGACTTGCCTCTGCTGCAGTCTGAGTTGGGCGGTTATGTAACATCCAATATCCTGTAAATGGGTGTGTTACTACACAGGGGAGCCAACAAAGTGACTGATGTGCATTGGGACCCACTGGGAGAGAAGATCATCAGAACTGATTTACTTAAGTTTGTTGTTCATTGGTCCTATTGTGCATGGACATACCAGCTAGGGAGTGTTAAAGTATGTGGGGATACTTTTGCCTTTTGTCCCATTATGCATAGTTTATTAACAGGGTTTTTTGGCACTTCTGCTATGTAGCTAAGTACACCAAACACTTCACATTAACGGGGATAGGGAAACAGAACCCCCCACTGAAAGTGAAAAAAAATGCTAATAACTATGGACACCCCACACGTGCCACCAGGGTGCAGGAGAGAGCCAAATGGGAAAAGAGTTTCCCCGCTTGCCTTTCTCCCCACCCCCCACCAACGGGATCACAATTGCATGGGTGGGGAGGGTCACAGGAGAGACCCAAGCAGGAAAAGAACTTCCCTGCTTGTCTTTCTTTTCACTACCACCAGTATGATTGCACGAGGGGAGGGGTGCAGGAGACAGCCAAATGGGGAAAGAGCTTCCTCGCTTGCCTTTTTCCCTACCCCCACCTGTGGGATCCCGATCATGCAAGTGGGGAGGGTCATAGCAGAGAGCCAAGCAGTGAAAGAACTTTCCCACTTGCCTTTCTCCTCACTCCCACCTCCACGATCATGTGAGTGGGTGGTGCAGGAAAGACCCAAGCAAGGAAATCACTTCCCCACTTGCCTTTCTCCTCGCTCCCACCTGTGCAACCATGCAAGTGGGGGGCACAGGAGAAAGGCAAGTGGGGAAAGGGCTTCCGTGCTTGGCTTTCTCCTTGCCCCCACCGGTGGGATCATGATCGCATGGGTGGGGAGGATTGCAGGAGAGAGACAAGCAAGGAAAGTACTTCCCTGCTTGCCTTTCTCCTTGCTTCGACCCGTGCGATCAAGCAAGGGGGGGGCACAGGAGAGAGCCAGTGGGGAAAGAGCTCTTTCCCCGCTGGCTCTCTCTTGATACCCCATCCCAACCACACCTTCTGCTGCCTACCCAGGGTGCACTCGTACCACCAGCGGCAGTGGAAGGAGGGTGGAGAATGGGTGATCACCTAACCCACACCTTCTTCCACCTCCCCAGGGTGTGGCTGCATGCGTGGCAGTGGCGGAAGGTGCAGGGTAGGCGAAGGGGTGATCGCCTACCCTGCACCTTCTGCCACCTGGTCAGGGCATGCCCTCAGGGATGGAGGTGGTGGAAGGAGCACGGGGAATGGGTAATCACCCTCCCTGCACCCTCCTGCCCCCCAGCCCAGGCCAGGGTATGGGAGGGGGAGAAGGGGGGCAAGTGGGCACCTCACAAATAATCAAGTTCATAAAAGTGAAACCCACGAATGTGGAGGGAGAACTGTATACATAAAGTTATGTAGGATATACTGTGATAGAGGGTCCCAGCCATTTGTTCATTATTTCTGCACAGAAGATGTCCTCCGAGCAAAAATACTATGTACTAGTTTTATGCAGAATATGTCCTGAACTACAAAGATTCTGTTTAGTCCAAGAATCTCTTCATCAGGGTTTTCTGACACTCAAGAAACAGGTTTCTTTTTTACCATTTCTTAGAATATTTTTGAATATCCTTTCCACCCCTCTGCATACATACAGGGTGTTCTCCTGCCCATCACCTTGTTCTGTTAAATTCAATGGTGATTGAGCTGCAAATGCTGAAAGGGAGCTACATATCAATCTGTGATCTTTTCCCTGCAGCCTTACTATTTCTGTGAGTGTTTTGCAGAGTTCTTGCTTCATAAGTAAATAATAAGTCTTCACAATGATAAGCAAGAATTGTAGAGCTACTTAAAGACCCTAGATAACAACACAATTAAACTAATAGGATCCAGGGATGTAAAAACTGACCAGAATACTAGTGGGAGTGGGGGAGTTGGGGTTTTTTTTAATCATACTTAGTGAGCATAGTCAAAAGTTCTGTCTCATAAGTACTGCGTGTATATTGGTGTATGAATTAGCATCCCACACTGAACAGAAAGAACATTAGAATATATAATAGCTTTGTGGCATATGTGAAAATCCTGATTAAATTTTTTATTCTTTCGTCACATGCAAACATAATGTCCTTTTCTATGTACCTTTTTGTAGGACAGGTTTACAATTGGATTCTGCTGCTGTTTCTGGTGTCTGCTCAATGCATTTTCCAGAGATCTATTAAATTAATTACAAAAGCTGAGAGATATGAGGGAAGGAAAAGGGAAATTAATTTTTTTTTCATATTTTGGTAAACAAATTCTCTACTTTATTTAAAACACCTTAAATCTTAATTAAAATCTCAGAGAATAACATTAGTGTTTTAAGGACCTCTCCTGAGACTATCAAATTCCATCTAAAGCTTCATAACACATTATCTTTGTCTCCTTGCCTGTAATGTACAGTCACAATAAACAGGGTCTGAAAGATGCCAGTGATAGCATAAGAGTATGAAACTGTGATGTCCAGTATGAAAGGTCTCATTTGTTCATCTAAGTTAACAACAGGAAGAACAACAATGTTTATTTATAATACCCTTTTCACCAACAGACAGAACATCAAACATATACAGTCAGAGACAAAGACAATAAAACACAACGTTATCAATCTCTCTCTCTCTCTCTCTCTCTCTCTCTATATATATATATATATATATGTGTGTGTGTGTGTGTGTAAAAAAAAAACCCAACATCCCACCAGCTACCTCAGAAAATTCAGGCATAGCTCAACAGCTTAATCCAGACAATCAAAGAGGAAAGTGTTCAACCACTTATAAAAATGAGTGAGCTCTTTCTCCAACTGAATGTGCAAAGGAAGACCATTCCACAGACGTGGAGCCAGAACTTGGAACGTTTAAACCTTGACAGAGTTGTACGAGTTGGGAGGGGGGAGGAATTCTTTGTCTGTAAATCTTAAATTCCTAGATGATGCATATCATGCTAGCTGAGCTGCCAGGTACTGGGAAGGATTAGAGCACAGATCCCAAAACAGAAAGACCAGAAGTTTGAAACAGATCCTGGCACAAACTGGTAGCCAGTGAAGGTTTCTACAAAAGGAAGAAACATATATATTTAAGGAGCTTTAAAAATTCCATTGATGTATATGTGTCTGCTCCACATATGGCTAAGTCTGGATCCAAACTATAACAAGTAAAACCAAAATTCACAGATTCTTCCATAAATTGTATGGAAATAAGGTTTTTGCTTTAAAAAAAATCAACTATTGGAAAAAACAAAGCTTTCAGACTCATCTATATCTAGTTCCAGGCAGATAAATCATTCACAGAAGTCATCCAATTCCTAGGAAATGTAATACATGAAAATTGCCCCTAGAGATTCCAGAGATTGGCCAGAGTAAAGGATAGAGTTTAATTTTAATGTACTAGCAGGCACTTCTGTCATCTAAAACAAGGATTTACAAAGTGTAATTTATTTGTTCCACATGCTAATCTGGCACTCCTCTATCAATGAAGTGGAAGCAGAAGGGGGAAAAAAAGAAAAGAAAAAAGAAAGATCATTTAGTAGGTGTTAAGTCTAGCTTGAGATGTTTAATTTCAGTTTCATTAACTTTGCCATCTGTTTTATCTCAAAAGCACAGAGTAGTAGCAGATGGAGATCTAGCACTTTGAGTCCATGCTGTTAAAGGCAGAGCCATTTACTAATAAAGTTAATGCCAGCCATGATTTAATTAAGGATGAGGCCCTTGTTGATGTAGATCTGATTGGGAATCAGGTGACCTTCAGTGGTTGCACACTTCCACATGGAGGATAACAGGACCAGCCAGATGATGCTATCATATTATTTATATATCTGTGTTGGATCCAAATTTAGGTGCATATAGCTGGGTTGATTGAAACAGATTTCTGGGATATGATTGTGTGTGTAGATTGTGTGTGGGCAGTTGTGGACAGATTGGAAACCAGTTTTCACCCCTCTGAGAAAATGTTCTCTCTCTCTCTCTCTCTCTCTCTTTCTCCCCCCGTCTCTCTCTCTCTCTCTCATGCGCACACACACACACACACACACACACACACTAGCCAAAGACCATCAAAAAACAAAACAAAAAGTGACTTCAGATCTCTGTTTTTCACTATTTTTGGTAGATTTTCTATATCTTGAGGAAGGAGATGCTTGGCAAACTAAAGATGTTTTGAAGACATATACCACTCTTTAAGACACCCAGAAGTGGCTTTTGGCCATTTTTGTGTGTTCATCACAATTTTGAGTGGCAGTACAGAAGGATTAGAGGGTCTAAATACCCTAAAGGCTCAAGATCCCATCTGATCTTGGAAACTGAGCAGAGTTGAGTACTAACTGGTTAGTACTTGGAGGGGAGACTGCCCATAAATACCAGGTGCTGTAGGCTATATTTCAGAGGAAGGAACTGGCAAAACCAACAAAACCAACAAAACCAAGGTATTTCTAGCCTAAGAAAATCCTATGATATTAATGGGGTTTCCATATGTTGACAAGTGACTTGAAGGCATGTGCACACAAACACACACACAGAGGGGGAGAGAGAGAGAGAGAAAGATTGGGGGCTGGGGGTTCATATGAAACTACTGGGGTCTACAGTGATTCATGCTTGATAAGAGCAAATCCCTGTTGGTGAATTAAATTTACACTATCAGTTTGTATTAATTTGTGTCAATGTTTCATAGTTATCAGGGAGAGAATCTGGTATTTGCACGTGCTATTCCACCTAATATGCAATAGCTCAAATGGCCCCAGGTTATTCTGATATTTATTTATTTATTTATTTATTTTCATTACTGTGGAGAGGGCCAGGCCTGCTTTTCCTTCTCACAGACTAGACTGGCAGCTTCACTTCCAGCCTGTTATATTACCCTGCCCCCCCAATACACCCCTGTTTTTCCCTTTTAAACCACCACTTCAGTGTATAAAGGGTAAATTTTCTCAGTTTTTATTCAGAATGTGTTACTGATCTGGCACCATGCTGCTAATTGATTAGAACTAATGGAAAATACTCTACTGAGTCAGAATTTATAAAAAATATAATGCAAGTTATATTAAAATAACCAACAGAGAAAAGGTATTGGATGTCATAAGTAATTCTAAGCAATAGCAAAAAGGTATTTAACCAGTTTCTTATATCTCCACCCAATATACAAGCATAAACTTTCATAAACACACAGGTCTTTGGCTTCTCTTTGGCTCAAAAACTTAATTCCCAAGTCTAGGTCGCACCTTCTGACCCAACTCAAAAATGCTTTGGTTTCTCCTCTCTCTCTCTCTAGACCTCTGAAAAAACAACCACTCTTTTTCAGACAGCTATTCTGGCTGACTGAAGAGCTATAACTTAAAACTCACTCTCTCTCTCTCTCTCTCTCTCTCAGAATCTCATTGAAGAATCTCAAAAATCCAAGTCACTGTGCCTTATATATAGACCTTCTCTGATCAAATCTCAGTCCCTCCCTCTTACCAATGGGCTGGATTTTTCTCATACACAGCCACTTGGGTTACATAGCAACCTCTTGCTAGGGCTGCCCTTCCACTCATGCTAGCCACACCCCAAGGCTCCATCACAGTTTTAAATAACATTTTACTCTGTGAAGTTTTAGGACTAAATCCAGTCGCTATTTCCAACTGGCATAGACCTATTGAATCACTTGTTAAATGGTGAATTAACGCATTATAAATTCCACTGACTCAGTAGGTGTGCTCTAGTTTGGATTACCCACAGGATTCATACCATAATGATTCAATAACCCTTGTGTTTGCTTAGGATTCTTAAGAGCATAAGAAGAACTCTTAAAAATCCTAGTTTACCTATGGGAAGCCTACATGAATGATCCAAGTGCAATATTATCCTTTCGCTTGTGTTCCCCAGCAAATACTGCATATAGAAACATATTGCCTCTGATTTTAGAGGTAGCATATAGTTAGGATAGAAAAAATTATTCAAAAATTATTGAAAAACATGTTTCTTGAGTGCTAGGAAACACTGAGGAGGCTTTGACTGATTAGAATCTTCACAGTTTGGGATGTCTGTGAAAAATTCACACTTTTTGTACAGGAAATAGCATTTTCTGCACAGAAATGAGCAAACCATCAATAGTATTCAAATACTGCAGTTTCAAAGACTTTCAGTGGGAAGAAAATCACTAGAATTACTTATTCTGTCCCTTAGGAATGAAATTAGCAGAGAATTAAATCCCTAAAATATAGCCATTGCAACTAGTCCTCACTAGTAGCCTTATTTTCTATGAATTTCTCTAATTACTTTTTAAGGCCATCCGAGATGGTGGCCACAACTACATCTTCTGTTACCTATTGTGATATTATTCATTTTGTGGCACACTGTGGGCTTTACTCATTATGCAATCTCTTACAGAATGGAACAATTTTCAGATTTTAAATTCTGCCCTATAAAGAGCTCAACTATTTTCTTTTGTTTTGTTTGTTTAAAAAATATTCACTTTATTTCATCCTCACCATGGCAACTTTTTGTTTTGGTCATGCCTACTACTGCGAGTGGAGAAACAAATATAGTCCTCAAGTTGAAAAATATTCCCTGTCCATGATCTTTAGTCCATAGATCTTCCTTGTAGAGGATGCAGCAAGCCAGATTTAAATATTTGGATTTGATGTTGGCAACCCAATTCTTGATTCATATTCTGTTAGTGTATCAATCACTCTGCTTTCATCCTCCTTCTCTGTGCTGAAACCACCAAAGAAGAATTTAAGCAAGTAGCTAGGAGATGTAGGGAGAAGGTCAGAAAGGTTAAAGCACAGAACGAACATAGGCTGGCCAGAGACATCAAAAACAATAAAAAGGGCTTTTTTAAATATGTCCGCAGCAAAAGGAAAAAGAAGGAGACGATAGGGTCGCTGCACAGAGAAGATGGCGAATTACTAAGAGGGGGGAGAGAAAAGGCAGAACTACTTAGCACCTACTTTGCCTCAGTTTTTTCCCAGAAGGATACAAGCACACAACCTGGCGGTTGAGGAGCAGGTGAGGAAGCAGGGGAAATGAGGCACATAATAGGTAGAGAGATGGTACAGGAATACCTGGCCACGCTGGATGAATTCAAGTCTGCAGGGCCAGATGAATTGCATCCTAGGATATTAAAAGAACTGGCAGAGGTCATTTCGGAACCGCTTGCTATCATCTTTGAGAAATCCTGGAGGACAGGAGAAGTTCCAGGAGACTGGAAGAGGGCAAATGTTGTCCCCATCTTAAAGAAGGGAAATAAAGAGGACCCAAATAATTATCGCCCAGTCAGCCTGACGTCAGTAACCGGAAAGATTCTGCAGCAGATCATTAAGCAGTCAGTTTCTAATCACTTAGAAAGCAATGCGGTAATCACGAGAAGTCAACATAGATTTCTCAAAAATAAGTCATGCCAGACTAATCTTATCTCTTTCTATGATAGAGTTACTAGCTTGATAGATGAAGGGAATGCTGTGGATGTAGCATATCTCGATTTCAGTAAGGCCTTTGACAAAGTTCCCCATGACATTCTTGCAAAGAAGCTAGTAAAATGCAGGCTGGACAGGGCTACTGTCAGGTGGATTTGTAATTGATTGACCGACCGAACCCAAAGGGTGATCACGAATGGCTGCTTTTCATCCTGGAGAGAAGTGACTAGCGGGATGCCACAGGGTTCTGTCCTGGGCCCAGTGCTGTTCAATATCTTCATCAACGACTTGCATGAAGGAATAGAGGGCATGCTCATCAAATTTGCAGATGACATCAAATTGGGAGGGGTTGCTAATACGCCAGAGGACAGGATCAAAATTCAAAATGACCTGGATAGATTGGAGAGCTGGGCCAAAGCTAACAAAATGAAATTCAACAGAGAGAAGTGTAAGGTCCTACACTTAGGTAGAAAAAATGGAATACAGAAATATAGGATGGGGGACACGTGGCTGGATAGCAGTACGTGTGAAAGGGATCTAGGAGTTTTAATAAGACCACAAGCTGAACGTGAGTCAGCAGTGAGATGTGGCAGCCAAGAAAGCCAATGCAATTCTCAGCTGCATCAATAGGAGTATGGTGTCTAGATCGAGGGAGGTACTGGTACCACTCTACTCTGCTTTGGTTAGACCTCATCTTGAATACTGTGTCCAGTTCTGGGCACCCCAATTCAAGAAGGACATGGTCAGGCTGGAGCAGGTCCTGAGGAGGGCAACCAAAATGGTGAGAGGTCTGGAAACCATGCCCTATGAAGATAAACTTAGAGAGCTGGGTATGTTTAGTCTGCAGAAGAGAAGGTTAAGAGGGGACATGATAGCCATGTTTAAATATTTGAAGGGATGCAATGTAGAGGACGGAGAGGGCTTGTTTTCCTGCTACTCCAGAACAAGGAGCAATGGATTCAAGCTGCAGGAAAGGAGATTCCACCTGAACCTCAGGAAGAACTTCCTGACAGTCAGGGCTGTCCGGCAGTGGAATATGCTGCCTTGGAGTGTGGTAGAGTCTCCTTCTTTGGAGGTTGTTAAGCAGAGGCTGGATGGCCATCTGTCGGGAGTGCTTTGAGGGTGTTCCTGCATGGCAGGGGGTTGGACTGGATGGCCTGTGTGGTCTTTTCCAACTCTACATTTCTACGATTCTATGATTCTATAAAGTGGGTCTGAAGTGTGATATTGATGGACTCAAGCCTTGAGACTGATGGTATTAATTATTTACCCCGATGATATCCTTCTGGGAGCAGATCAGGATTTCATGACTGTTATGTCAGGTATAGCCCTGTCTCAATTGCTGTCTGACTCAATACATGCATGAGGACATAGTTTGGTTCTGGAGGACTAGAAAAAAATTATCTGTGGACATGGAAGCCATCCATGACTCCTGTTATCACGATGCATCGTTACCTCATGAGTTTTAACTTTGAAATTTCATGTAACTTTTCCAGGTATAGTGGACTTAATTTGATAGTCCATTTTTTGAAATTGGTGAGTCCAGATAGTGTTTAGCATTTTATATGTGATATTGCAAAGGTACAGCTTTCCGCTTAGAGTGATCAGCTGATCCAGGTAGTGATACGATCACTCTCAGATTTCCTCAACCCAGCTCTGTATCCAGGTCAACTGTTTCACAGTTTGAAGAGCTAAGAGTAGACAACGTAAAAAAAGGTCAATGACTAGAACACAAGTGGAAGGCTCAAAAAGACAGAATGAACAACTAGATAACTTTGATCTTACTCTGTAGATGTGATAATAGTGAAGAGATCTTCACTACCATGATGGTCTATTCATTGTTATCAAGTGAAACTTTTCTGAGTGGTGAAGCAGCTCTTGTAGTGAACTGCAACAGCCTAAACAGACAAAAGTCCACTATGATTTTGCACATGGAGACAGTTGTATCTACGCTGGCATTGACAGTGCATGGATGCCACTCTTTTGATAGCCAGGGAAGAGAAAAGTAAGAGTTAGAAGCTGGCGGGGGGGGGGGGGGACTGTTTAGAACTGTTTTTTATTGTTTTCTGTTTTTTGGAATTAGAAGTGTTGCATTTGCTCAAATATCAACACAATTTCACATTGTCACACCAACATTATGAGATGAAACTCATTTGAAATTCACATTTCTCTGAATTTTATAATGCAGTTCTAACAATCTAATAAAAAAGGAATAGATTTATAGTAGGGAAAAATGCACAGCAAAATGTATTATGTTTGGGAAATAATGTTTTAAAACTGTTAAGGAAATTGCTTGCAAAAATTGGTGCTTTGCATAAAATTGCCTACAAAGTTAACTTACTAGGCAAAAACAAATAAGTAATGTTTTGTTAGAAAAATCATAATGTTGTGATGAACTGAACATAAAACTAGAAAAAAAATCCAAGTTCATGGTGAGAAGGGGGGAAAAAGAATGTCAGATTCGTCCACCCTCACTGGCAAAAGTCTCCTTTACATTTTCCCTTTTGCCATAAATAAAAATTTTGATAAGTGCATTTCTCAGAATATACAGACATTAGATGCTGTCCACAGGGAACAGTAAACAGACATGTCATGAATTCATCAATGTGGCCCATTGAATCATTCATATAGAATATTAGCTAACTTGGCCATTTTTTGGCCACAATACTGATATATAGTGCTCTTATCCAACTTTCAACATCCTACGGAATGCTGGGCTTTGCAGTTTAGAGAAGGGCATTTAGAATGCTCAGCCAGAGAGCTCTTTGGCCTCAGTAAACTACAAACCCCAACGTTCCACAGGATTTTGAAACCGGAATAATAGCACTATAACAGTGTAGTGCAGAAACGGCCTTTGAATACTTTATACTGGGGAAATTTAACAATATTAAACAGTATCTGATATTTTTCTGTAAATGTGGTTCCCATTAAGGAATCACCATCTTCTGACTATACAAGCCAGCCCCATGTGTAAAATTAAGTTATACAAGTTTACATATTTCTGTACTGTCTATCTACAGAATAGAAAACATGAGAATCAGATAACCACATTCACCTTGTTGTCTCAATAGCCACAGTAGAGCACAATGCAACAGCATGAAAAACAGCATAAGCCAGATATTCCCTCTCTACCATTCAGTAAGGCCACACTTCCCAAACTGTCTAAAACATAGCAATTACAGCAAAGTGGAATGAACTGTCTCTTGTTAAATTACAATTGCAATGCAATGCAGATATACCATTTATGTTAGAAAAAAGGAATATAACAAGTAACAAGTTATTCGCAAGTAATTACTTCCAGATTCTGCTGGGTACATTCATGCTGTTCTGTCAAACATAATCCTCACTTTTTAGAAAAGACCACGGAAGAAAGAGGTGTGTACATGAAGGCTGTAAGATGTTACAAGTCAAAGTACATGGTACCCAATTCAAACAAGTTATCCACACACAGGGAGATAACAATGCCATATACACCTCACCCCAGCTGGGGCAATAAATACACACTAGTAGCCATAAGTAACAATTTGCTGCCTTTCAGGATGCCCAAACTCAGCTCAGAGTGACAACCTCATTCTTCTTAATGACAGGCTGCCCCTTTGGGGTCTCAGATTTCATTTTTGCTGATTCCTCCTCATAGTTTCCATGAATTTCTTGCTAAGACATCCAGTACACATATTTTGTTGCTGCTGCTGCTGCTGCTGCTGCTGCTGCTGCTGTTGTCATTGTCATGTGCCTTCAAGTCATTTCTGACTTATGGAAGCCCTAAAGCAAACTTTTATAATGGGTTTTTCTTGGAAAGATTGTTGAGAATGGTATGCCTTTGCCTGCCTCTGAGGCTGAGTGTGTGTGAGAGAGCATGACTTGTTCAAGGTCACCCAGCGGGTTTCCATGAATGAATGGAGATTCAAATCCTGACCTCCCGCATCATAGACCAATGCTCAAACTGATACATCATGTTTGATCTTTGTGGACTTCACAGTACAGAAATGCAAGTTGGAAATTAGAGGAAAGGTAAAAATGACCTTGGGATACAAACTTTCCTGAGTATATCTTTGAAGCCATGTGTGCATGTTCTTATTAGTCTGCATTTGTTAAGAGTTTGCAATGATGCTCCATCCATTTTCAATATCAATTTATTTCCTTGGAGATGGTTGTCCTTTAAATATGCTTATGATGGCATTTCTCAGACAGAAGTAGCAATGTTAACTATTGCACCAAGTACCCAAATATGACTCATGGGATAACAATGTCATGAGTATTTGTATGGAAAATTGCTGAGGAGGGAGGATAATTTACTCATGCTTTGCTTTCCTCCACAACTATTCACAAAGTTAATAAAGCAGCAAACACATACACAGAAGTGCGAGTAGGTTGGACTGAATAAACATGAGGTGTAAATGTAGCAGGGATTAGGAGTGTGCAGTCTTCTAGATGTGGGTGGACTACAACAGCCATCATCTATCATAGTAATGTTGGCCAATGTTGATGAAAGTTACAGTACAAGAGCCTCTGAAGTACCATGTGTTCTACAGCAAAAATCAGGCTTGCCATTTCATTTGGGAAGGGGTGTGACATTCACCCAGGCCCCAATACGAATGCTTCGGGAATTCAGCCTTTGCATGTTCTGATACAAACTGACCTGATCTGAACCTTCTGGGTGAACCTATGGATCAGAACTTAGTCATCCAACCAATTTTGCATACCCTGAATGTTCTGACACAATTCTAAGCTCAACACGTGTATCAAAATAAGTTTAAAGCTGACTATTATGAAAGAATAAATTTAGAACATACTGTACCTTTACACGCCTAGAGGATTTCTCTATGCATAATTTATTGCAGGAACAACAAATAGCAGAAATTGCAAGCAGGTGTTACAAATTAAATGAAAAAAAAATTTTTTTAAGGTGTTACAGTCTAGAGCCAGTGGTACGTAGTGGTTTGAGTTTTTGGACTATGCTCTGGAGAGCAGGATTCAAATCCCTGTTCAGCCATGGAAACCCACTGGGTGATCTTGGACAAGTAACATTCAAAGGCAAAGACAAACCCGTCTGAATAAATCTTGCCAAGAAAATCTTGTGATAGGTTTGCCTTAGGGTCGCCATAAGTCAGAAGGCAAACAATAACAATTAAGTCCAGAAACTCAGTCATCTTAGATTTACAATAGGCACAGTGCTTACTGAATCCTAAGGACTGTAGCTCCTGGTGAAGTATTAGGGTATGTTTGTGAATGTTGTTTGAATTCAGGAAAGGCTATAAGTTCTTTGGAAAGAAAGGAGAAGCTTATCCTGACATCCAAATATAGACTGTAAAATGACCGAATACTGTCTAATACAACTCAATAGGCTTTGTGTTATATTATCAAAGTCAATGTGTAATTTATTCTATTTGTAGATATTCTTTGTTTTAAAAATATCTGAGCATGCCATATGGTCAGCTTCACTGAAAAGGTTGTTGATAACCCTCTGAATAGCCTCTCTGTTGAAGCTGGTAAGTAAATGGCTTTTATTGTATTTTTTTTTAAAAAAAAAAAATTCTTGTTCTCTTGTACAGTTTTAATTAAAACCTTAAGATGTGACTGTATGGTAGGTTGCATCTTAGATATATGGGCTGTGTCAGGAATCTCTCTCTGCCAGGCCACAGCCAGCAAAGGATGAGAGAGGTCAGAAACACTTGGGGAGTCCGAACATACCAAACACCAGGAAAACACAAGCCGAGCCAGGTCAAGGTCCAGTCTAAAGGTTCAGGAGGCAGAGATCTGTCCGGAGGGTTTCAGGGAACAGGAGACACAAAGGTTGTTTGTGAGGGCTTTCTAATAATTTGCTGCAAGCAAGGAACAGCCAATGCCGGCAGACTTAAATAGCCCCTGTGAGCAGGTGCTGCTCGTTATTGTTTCCTCAGCCTAGTCCAAGCAGCCTCCTTCTCAGCAGCCCGTTTCAGCCTTCTGCATGATTGGGGGCTGATGGGCACAGCTGGCTGCAACTCCTCTGCATCACTACTGGTTCCCTCTCCGCCATGAGCTGGCTGAGACAACTCAGTCTCTGTTTGACCTTCCAGTGAAGGGGCTGTTTGCAGGTTGACTTGCTCACTCACTTGCTCGGCCCCCTGCACAATCAGTTCCTCAATCACAGCATCATTATCTATCACAGGAACTATTAAATCATAAGTGTTTTGGTCAGAACACACACACCCTTTCTCTCACATACTCACTCACTCTCATTCTTTCTGGAATATTTGGATGGTCCTTTGTGTAGGATTAACCCACCAAAAAAATTCATCATGCCCTCACCACTTGCCCTTCAAATAAAAACAAATGTTTAAAAAATCAGCAAGAGGATTCTGAGGGTTGCAGTTGCCAAAAGTAACATTTTCAAGGTCTGCTGGGGAGCAGAGACTAGCACCAACAATGATGTTATTTCAGCAGAGTTGAAGACCTTCTTTTAATTCTTTCCAGGACTTTTAATGATTGGATTTTGTTGGGATCAGGACTGTTGGTGGTAGTTCTGTTTCTATTGGAATTTTGTGTTTTATTCCTTCTTATTGTGTTTGTTGTTCATTCCAAATAACAACAACAACTATAACAATAATAAGTTAAGCAGTTGGGCAGATTACAACATTGTCCGATCTATTTTTTTTCTTTTTCTGGCACCCCAAGATCCACCCAGCAGAGCCAGGAGCAAAAGACATCAACTTAAAATTAGAGAAGACCATGCCCCCAAGCACAGTCTGAGCCTAGAGCTCTGTTTCAAGCAGCCAGCCTGCACTAAACATAAATATTCACTGTATATTCACCAAGTGTTTGATATTCAGGATGTGCATTTGACACTTTCACAGATTTCACTGTCATAGCAAACGTTTGACAACCCCTGACAGAAGACCTGCAATGACAATCAATATTTAAGTCCCTGATATACAGCAGTCAGCCTTTGACAAGAAATGACAGCAGACATGCAGTAGTAATCAGGATTTGACATTGTTTGATTGATGGCTTGCAACACCACAAAGCAATTTCTGTGAAATAATACATGCAGCCAATCAAAATGGGTGAACTTGCATGGTCAAGGCCAAAGAGGAATTCCAAAATCTGAATGATATATTTTAATATCTGAATGCAATAAGAAATGTGAACACAGATGTTTTACCTTTTTAAAAAAACTTTTTTGCCATCTTGGTTCAGCTCAAACACACAGTGAAGTCAGTTTAGCTGAAGAAAAATAAATATGCCCAAGGAATACTCAGAGGAGGTGTTAACCACAGTATGAAAATTGGGTGCCCACTCCCTGGACAGTGTACCATGCAAAGATTGATAAAATTACTCTAAACACATGACCATGTTTCTCCTCCTTCCATATTATTTTATTCACTGTATGCCATTTTGAGAGAGACATTCATGTTCATCTGTTTTGGTATAAAAAGAAGCAAGCAGTATAGTGGCACCTTTTAACACTAACCAGTGCATTTCTGCAGCAGCTTTCATGGACTCCAGTCTGCTTCTTTGACTACCTAGAGTGAAACCTCAATACATAGTAGATTCTTCTGTATCAGTTCTAATACCTTACATAGAGCATCCAATGAAGAAGATTTAATTTCTGCCACATTGCTCAAAACTACATGGAACTTTCAATTTGTAAGAACAGTTTTTTTCTTGTTGCTTATTGAAAACATTTTGTAAATAATTTTCTCTCAAGGGAATTGATGTTGTCAAGAAACAGACTCAACATATGGAACATATGCCTAGTAGAATCCTAGAGATACACTGTAATGTAAGTAGATTGTGGGCTGGGCTGGGAATAAAAGACTCTTAAAAGTTAACAAGAATATTAAACTCACTACCCTAATAATGAGGATAAACTGTCTTCTTTGATAGGACCATTAAAGCCATTGAACTATCCGCTACTAAGCCTGTCATAGTCCTTGTCCTTAAATCCAGACACTTAATATGTGTATTATATATACCTGAATATCACACTAATTAAGCACATGGATTCTGGCATTCTTTTTCTATCATTATGTTTCAGCCTTAGTACCATTTACATGACAAGCTTTTATCTGAGAGATCCAGTATAGAGTAATGGTGTTTCAATAACAATAGTAATAACAATAGTAATCACTAGAACAAAAGTGGAAAACTTGGCTCACTGGGAAAAGTAAGCACCAAAGGAACACTCAAGGCAACACACATAACCATTTTTCTCCCTCTTTTCCTCTACAACAAACAATTCTGTGATGTAGATCAGATTAAAGAAACTCTCAGGATCACATCCATACATAAGTCTTTCCCTCTTCTTTGTTTCTACAACAAACAATTCTCTCTGAGTTAGGTGTTAGTAAAGAAGAGTGTGAAAGTCATGGGGAGACAAGTCCTCTTTTAAGCAGCTATATGTGGCTCCTGACTTACAACTGTATGACTTCATGGGATGATTTGGGATCTGGCAGAGTACTACATGTCTAGTGCAACTTTAAACATGTTTACTTAAATGTAAGCCCCATTGAACTTAATGAGTCTTACTCTCTGGCTAATATGAAGGGGTGTCAATACAGGGAGACAAAATGAGGGTTTTGGTCCCTGTAGGAATTCTGTCCCCCAAAAATATTTTCCTTCACTCCCTTGAATTCTAGCATCGTGGCAAGTGAGACAGTACAAATTGTTCACATCTTGAATTTTGATATTTGCTGTGTTTATATACCCTTGCTAATTTTGCCTACTCCTTTTCTATGGATACCTAAACTGTATACTCAAGTCAAATTTTATTGTTACTGCAATGCTAGAAATTTGGAGACTGAGGGAAAATCCAGTCCATTCCAGCAGCAACAACAGAGATCACTTTCACACTGTTGGATTGTACCAGAGCCAAGTTATCTCAGTTTGTGGTCCCTTCTCAATTCTCACCCAAAACAAGGGGGAGGGGGAGGCATCTTGCACCCTTTAGTGGTCCAGTTAAAAAAAGGTACCTCCTGTAAAATGTGTCAGTACTTTCAAATGCTACTCTGTAGACTTTGGTCTTTATTATCACAAGTCAGTTGAGTAGTTTATTCTATCTGTAGGTGTTATTTCTTCAATACATACATATATATTTATATATTAGCGTATGCCGTCTATGCAGCTTCAGTGAAACCGTTGTTGATCGCTGTTGCTGGATAGTTTCTCAACTGAAGTTGGTAAATTGTAACCCTGTCAGCTCCAGATGAAAAATATGGATCAATATGAACCTATTTCATCTGGATTTCATGGTCACTGGTAACAGTTGTCACATGATAAGGCGAACAAAAACTTGTACTAGGAAGATTTCATAGTTCAGTCCTAGGAGGAATTCAGCTAAACATTTTGGAAATGAATCACCCTAAGAAGATCTTCTGCATCAGAGACAGTTATCTCATGAAAACCTTGGTTTCTTCCTGACTGCAACTTCCTATCAGTGTGCACAGGATGAAAATAACATCTTTTCGTGAGATAATTGTCATGAAGCTATATCTGTTACTGTTTATGGCATATTCAGATGTGAAAGAGACAAGCAGGAAGAGATCCTTATTATTAAGAGCAACCCTGTCAGTTTTAAAAGAAACAAAAACAAATGCATCAACAGAACATGTTTCATTACACCAATGATAAAAAAGCAGTATGATTTTATTCTTGTGATTTAACATTTGTTTTGATGTGGTCACATATCCTTTTAAGTTTATTTTTATTGATTGAATTGCAGCCTTTGAATTTGCTTCAGACTTGTACATTTACTTGTTTATTTCTTTACTATATTTACACAGCTGAAGCATCACAAGTTTGTTGTTGCAGATCACACATAAATCATTAAACTATAACACAAGTATTAAAATTCAAACACAATTAAAGCATGGGTCTTAAACAGAGAGACCCAGACAATAAAAATGTATGTTTTGAAAGTTGGATTGTATATGTGTGTGCGTATATAATCTTCACTTGGAACTGAAATGATCATAAAGATGTTACTTGGAGTAGTGCTTCTCATGCTATCAGATGTGGGGGACCAGCATTTTTCCCTTTAATGTGTCTGGGAATGATATCGTATTTCTGCCCCGTGGTTACGACTGTTTTTTCTTTCCATATCCTGGAAACTCTCCATGGTCAACAGCCAATGGCTTGCAGACTAGCACAGGTCCATTTTGAGCAGCTCTGACTTGCATATCCATTCTAGAAAGGCTGTTCCATAATGGAAACAGCCTTGATCAGGGGAAAGGGAAGAACACAGCCATGTTGATTGTCTTTGGTTCTCTTGATGGCTTTCAGTTGTTGTTATGTGCCTTCAAGTACTTCCCAACTTATGGCAACCCAAAGGTGAGACTGTCATGGGGTTTTCTTGGCAAGATTTACTTAGAGGAGGTTTGCCTTTGCCCCCTAAGGCTGAGAGGGTATGACTTGCCCAAAGGTATCCACTGGGTTTCCATGATCAAGTGAGGATTTGAATCCTGGTGTCCATAGTCTATGGAGTCTATGGTAATAGTCATAGTTCAATATTCAAACCACTACACCATGCTGACTTTCTTGGTTTTCAGTACCATCAAACATATTACCGTTCTAGACTACTTATCTAAACTGGATGTGAAAGGACTATTTTGCTGTGTTTTCACTCATACCAGGATCAGACCATGAGCCTTAGCATCTGAACTTACATTACAAGAGGAATCTACTTCTGAACTGATGTGTACAAGGTTACACAGCTCAGATGATTTATAAGATAATACAAGACCACGACAAGCATGATAGCAGGTCCTACTGCTGTGTAAGCCTACCTGCCTGTTCCCATCTCCAGGCATGTAGCAATGCAACTATCACTGAGGGAGGCAGAGACAAAAATGTGAGGAGATAGGTTGGGCACTTGTCACAATAAAATAGCTTTCTGTGCAAAAACCTCATACAGAATAACAAAAATAACCCCCAATTTTGATTAGAAAATATGTTATGAAACGTCAAAAAAAAAAAAGAGAAGTAAATTTAAAATACAATATTGTCCACATGCATAATAGTCATTTAAATTAAGTAAAAGTGATTAGGAAGTAAGTGAATATTGTACAAATCATCCTAGTATAATGATTTCAACTGTTAATAAAGTCTAATGTTCTGTGATTTCCCTGAGAACTTTCAAAGAAACTAACTATATGGAATTAATTCAAATATGTTACTTTCAAAAGCCAAGACTACCAAATTTTCTTTTCTCTGAGGAGGCATTCAGTGCCTATATTCTGTCAGCCCATGTGCCAAAGTTGTAAGTGAATTGTCACACACAGATGTAGATGCACCAAAGTCGAGTCCTGGAACATAAAAAGTGTACATGGATGAACAGCTTCCTTGTACATACACAATGTTTTATGAACTTTGTGAAGGGTTAGTATTGGTTTTTTTAAGTTTGAGGATTCTACCAAATCCTTCGCTTTGAATGCCTAGACTTTATTTCTATATGTTAAATTGCAATGCTAGAAGTATGTTAGTTTGTGTATAATAATATATGTATGCATAATGTATGTATACTTGCACACATATGTTCATAAGTCCTTGTGTGCCTTCTGTCAGGGTTAGCAGGAACTGAGTCCTCTGAGCATGTGCAGAGTTCAAACAGTGACACAAGGTTTTGCCATGGCAGAGGTATTCAGTGAAGCCAGAAAAAATTCCAGAGTCTCATTAAGTTAGGCTTAGAGGCAGATTTATTGCTGCACACTAAAATAAAGGTTTTTGGCAAAACATTCAAGAAGCAATTAAGTAAGAAAAAACAGAAGATAAATAGGCAGTATCTCCCCTTACAAGGCATAAACTGTCAGCAGAATGACAGGACCAACTAGGAAAACCTTTCTGGTAATTTGTGAAGGCAAACACTAGCCTTTTTAAGTCTCCCTGTCACCCTGAACAAGTGAGGTGACCCAATCAGCGTTTTGGCATGTGGCCTTCCCCAGTACACAAGTTATAGTCATAAAAATCCTGATAACCTTGCACCTGCTCATCTGGCCACATCACCTCTTTCTCTGCCGTCGACTTAGAGGAAACCATGCCTGACTCAGCATATATCCTTGACACCTTCAAGTATTTTTTGACTTATGGCAACCCTAAGATGAACCTATGAGGGATTTTGTGGGGCTGAGCATGTGTGACGCATCCAGTGCCATAGCCAAGCAGGAATCAAACCCTGGTCTCCAGGATTGCAATCCAGCACAGAAACAACATTTCTTGTTGTGTGGTTTCTGACTTATGGAGCCCCTAAGGCAAACCTATCAAGAGGTTTTCTTGGCAAGATTTGTTCAGAGAGGATGTGGCACTGACTCCCTCTGAGACTGAGAGAGTATGACTTGCACAAGGTCACCCAGTGGGTTTCCATTGCAGAGCAGGGATTTGAACCCTGGGTTTCCCGGAGTCCAACTCTAACACTCAAAACGCTACACCCTGCTGGCTCTCTGAAAGACAGAGAATGAGAACTCCTGGTATGTCTTCCTTGTCTGGAAAGCATTTTTTTTTGTATTCTGTAACTTTGTTCTGTAAGCTGCATTAGGAAGTAGGAGCTAGTGTGTGTGTGTATGTGAAAGAGAGAACGGTGGAGACAAATGGTGGATAAGGAAGTACTGCTGCAGCTGAAAAATGCAAAGATAATATTATCAAAACAGCCGGTTGCATCTCCTTTTCAGACTTCCCTGTCAACATGGAGAGTAAGGGAGTGGAGGGGGCAAAAATTCCGTGTTCCCTCAATTCATCTACAATAAATCCCTGAACAGAGCAACCAGGAGAATGAAATGAGGGAGGTAAAAGTAAGAACCATTCCGTTTCCTTCCACAGTACCAGAGTGCGAGCCCAATAAGGGAGTTCTCACTCATATTTGATCAGACTCCTCACAAGGTTTTCTCCACCTACATTCTGACCACCTTCTTCCTTGTTTCACTTCATCTCTCGTGAGTTCAAAACTCAGAATATGTGGCACATTAATTCAACTCATTTCTCTACTGCTCTGTGGGGGAATTGGTGGAATGGGAGTGATGATGTGCTTGTGTATTGGAGATGACTATGCACTAAACAATGTCAAATCTAGATTAATATGAACGACTCTTGTACATCTCTGTCCCCATGGTTGCAACAATCTCAAAATTCTAGGAGGCCAGTATATAGGACCCTTCAAACATTACATATGGTTTTTACATACTTATGCTTTTAGGAAAGCATTTCACAATAGGAAAGACTAGCAGTCTCAATCCATGCACAGTCATATAGATTTCTTTCAAGAATCATAGAAGGATAGACATTACTGAAAATGGAAATGTGTTAGTATAACACATAGTAATAAATCTGTTTCCCTTGGTATGTGAGCAAGACTGATACCAGTAATTTTCCCTCACAGAAAACTATAACAAAGGAGGCTGGAGGCCGCAACATAACCTCCTAACCATTATTCTGTAAATCAAAAAGAGAAGAAATACAATCTGCAGTCACAGCAAGTGGTCTAGCCATTGAGGTCTCTCCTTCTCTGCAGTTTACAACCAATAAGCATGAACATCCAACAATCATATTGCCAAGTTCTTCCAGGGAAATGTGAACTTCAACCTCATGGCAAAAGAAGTATCAAGAAAGTGAACTCATCTCTGGTGTTGGGATCAGTTAAAGCCCATAAGTGAGAGAGTTATACATGCATTCTTTCTTGTTTCATATTTGAAACATGATGTGTTGCACGAGAAAGGATACAAATATATTGTCTTCATATTTGGGCCTCCAAGCATCAAAATCTCTCTCTCTCTCTCTTGATCACACACACACACATACACCCCTATCTTTTTTCTGGCCTTCCTAATTTTTCTTATGTTCTCCATAGTCTTTCATAGTGGAGGTGGAAATACCTATGCAATATGCGTTACTTGGTATATAGCAGAAAGGCTGCTGAACTTGGAAGTGCCAGCCCAGCACATTTAAGATGTCTGAGGTACAGCAATAACAGAGCTAGCTCGCTGTCTCTGTCTGTCTGTCTCTCTCTCTCTCTCTCTCTCTCTCTCTTTCTCTCTCTCTCTCTCTCTCTCACACACACACACACAGATACGTACCAGTCAATGTGTACAATATTCAGGACAGGACAGAACAAGTCATTTGAGCACCCGAGATGAAAATTTTCCATCCTTCAAGAGGTAAGAAAATACAGCAATCATAAATGACATAACAATTTGCTGCCTCTTCACAACATTCCAAATCTGCTGTCTGAGATGGCCATTTCATTCTGAGGCTGGGGAAAACAAACAAACAAGCAAACAAACCCATGTTCAAATCTCTGGTTGACCACACAGCTCACTTTCTCTCAGTGCATTCCAACACATAGGGTAGTTCAAAATTTGGTGAGAACGTCATTGATGGGTACAAAATAGGATAAACAGTAATTTTAAAAAAGTTTTTGAAAACTAGGGGAATTACAGAAAGTTTTCCAAGGCAAAAGATAAAAGTGCAGCTGTGCCAAAGGAAATGAGATTCCCATTGCTCTGCTATTGCCCCAAGAAAACATGACGAGCAGGTGTATATTTAGAAGGAAGCACGGATGTCAGATGGTGGGGTCCCTCAGGCTCCTCAGCGACCTGCAAGATTATTAAAGAAGAGGCAACAGCTGCTTCTAGTAAAACTGCAAGAAGATGGAGGTGGATAAAACCCCAAAGAGTTACATGGATCTCAGAGGGACAAATCTAGAAACAGGCATCCTGTGCCTGAGGAAACGACTTAGTATCACTAAGTGAGCATATTCCAATAAGAATATTAAAAGGAAAACAGTTGCAAAACACACACACACAAAGAGACAACCTACAGTATTTTGAAGAACTGGTTCTTATCCAAGTTGACATTCGCAGCAGTCAGAAAGAAGTTGGTGGGACACCCAATGATGATGAAAGCTCTGCTGTTTCTGAAACTAGGGCCATTTCCACACGACGAAGCTCTTCCGTGTTGTCTCGCTGCAGTCCCGGGTCCAGAAGGGAGCGCGTCAGCAATGCTTCCCTTTGCACCCGCTCGGTCTATGCAAAAGAGAATGCAATGGCGCCATGTCTTCCTTCCGCAGCACAGCTGGGCTTTTTCCATTGCAGCACTATGGAAGGAAATGTCGCCAATGTGCTTCCGCATCTTCTGCATGGCCAGAAGTGATGGAAGCACCGAGCAATCACAGGCGCAAAACGGATTTTTTCCATTTTGCAAAAACTGCGCAAGCATGATGCTCTGTGACAGGATGGCAGCGGGACGGTAACGACATCTTGTGGAAGTGCAATCTGCCTACCACTGCCATCATGTGGCAAAAACACAACAGCGACGTTGTGTGGAAAGGGCCTAGAACTGATAATCCAGATCTTAGTAAAGAGGTAACAATGGTAATGGCATTGGAATCTCCCTGGTCAAAATGCAGCTGAAGGACAGGAGATAGTGAGAAATGCGGAGGATTTAGAAGCTTTATTTTAATAATAAACAGAACAACAATACAAGAGAAGGAAAGCTCATATGACTAAAGCGTCTGTTTTTTCAGTTCACATGATACCTTCAAAAATTCCCT
Organism: Cyclura pinguis; assembly: GCA_030412105.1. NCBI lineage: Eukaryota > Metazoa > Chordata > Lepidosauria > Squamata > Iguanidae > Cyclura > Cyclura pinguis. The sequence goes on from CM059602.1 coordinate 167,580,734, forward strand.
TTTCTAGATGACAAGTTAGTCTGGAGTGGTGTTGTGGTAAATGGTGAAATCTTCATGCTCATGATGACCATTCTTGCACCCATTCACACTATACTGTCATAGCACTATTATTCTACGTTAAACACCATGGCAACATCCTATGGTATCTTGAGGCTGGTAACCTGAGAAGGCAGTAGAACTCTCTGGCTGAGAATTAAAAATGCCCCAACCCAACTGCCAATCCCAGGATTCCATAGGATGGAACCATGATTGTTAAAATAGAGTAACAGGACAATAATTGAGTAGTATGAATAAGAATCTCTTCTCCAAGAGAAATGAAAAAAAAATGTAGGCAGTGGTATTGATTCAAATAAATAAACCAGTAGAGTTCATCTCCACCACAAACAGGGCACTTGTTTGTTTGTTTGTTTTTTAAAAAGAATCTTATTTCCCCAGTGAAGACTAAACCAACCAAAATACTTTTGCACTTCGGGAAATCATATACAGTGATCCCTCCACATTCTCTAGGGTTAGAGGCACAGGAGCCTGTGAAAGTGGAAACATCATGAATAATTCTTCGCCCTCCCAAACTGTATCAAACACACACACACAAAAAGTATGATCACCATATTTAACTCACCATGGATTCCTTTGAGACATCAGGGTTCCTTCACAAGGCAGAAGTGGCTGGCTGGTGGGATGCCACCTCCACTGCTGCTCCGCACCATTTTTAAGAGGGACTTACAAGGTTTGTTCACTGTTTCTCAGTCTCACAAGGCTTGCAGTCCCTATTTAAAAAGGCATAGGGAGGCAGCAGAAGTGACAGCAAATAATCTGTGAATAATCAAAGCTGAAAAAGTGAAAACCGCAAATGTTGTGGGCTATTTTGCTGCTGAGAAAAAAAAAATCCCCTTTACTATAAGGATTTCAGGAAAGTTGAGAAGAAGCAGAGAATCCTCCAAAGAAGCATATTGTATTTTTATTCCTGCTAATCAGAAAATCCCAGCACTTTGACCCTGAGAGCCCTGGCCCAACTCCATCACTAGCTGTGGGGCATACACAGGAAAGATCATGGCAAGTTGCCTAATGCCAAATGAAATCATTGGTCCATATGGCTCAATATTGTCTACACCTACTGGCAGATATTCTCTAGGGGTCTTTCTCAGCCGTTTCTGGGGATGACAGGGAGTGAACCTGTGGCCTTCTGCATGCAATGGATTCAGACCCACATGGTGCACTGCATTATGGGGGAGGATCCATTTGTGCTGGCCTCCAATGGAGGAGAGCTCAAGTGTTGGTGTCAGGTGCAATGTACCATAATGCTAAGTATTTGGGGGCAAAGCTAGGGTGCTTTTAAGCTTTCCCTACGCTTCTTTTTTTATTCTTTGGATGACAGCTTGACCCACCTTCAGTGCAGTGTGAGCTTTGTTGGGTGCTTTGAGGCAGGGTAAGAATTTTTGCCCCTGTTCTTTCCTACTGAATACTGCATCTAAGGGACTTTGGCTTAGGGTGGTGTCTTTAAATTGTTCTGGAACTGCCTCTTTAGATCCTCTGACACTGTGAGTAAGGAGACTGTCCTTCAGGCTGGCCTGGGGGATTTGCTCTCACTTAAGTCCTGTGACTTGGGCATGGGGTTCCTTCGGTCTGCATTTCAGTAGATAGACAGATGGAGAACAACCCAGTTATTGGGTTCCCCTTGGGGCTCTGGTAGTTTGCCCAGGGGAAGGCTGAGGAGAAATTCATGGAGAGACATGACCTCATCTGATCCTGTGCTAGATTGCTTCTCCCCTTGCTATTTTCCAGGTTCAACTCAGTTTAAATAGATTCTAGGTTAAATAAAGTTGCCCTTTCAACCCAATTCTTTGTGTCTGGTCTCATTATTCCCTGGCTGGTCATTTTCCCTGTAGTGAAAATGATTCACTACACAATGTAAGAAGCATACCGTTGGACATTTTTTGCTTTCTTTCTTGCAGCACTGGACCTGATTAGGAATGGGACCACTATGCTTAAGTAAGGGATGTTTAAATTTTATGTCCCTGACAGGTTTTTACCTAAATTCAGCCCCTCCAAAAAAGGGGAGGGACTCAATTGGAACCAGTGGAATTCCCCCTCTCCAACTTTTCTAGCGCCCTAGGAAGCAGTCAGAATATTTTAAAAATGGATGAGTTAAGCAGTGCTTTTGCAGACAGCAAGCAAGATGTAGTGGTTTGAGTGTGGTATGATTCTGGAGACCAAGACTGAAATCCCCACTCAGCCATGGAAACCCACTGGGTGATCTTGGACAAGTCACCCTGTCTCAGTCTCAAAGGAAAGCAAGGGGAAAAAATCCTCTGAACAAATTCCTCCATGAAAATCCCATGATATGATCACCATAAGTTGGAAATGACTGGAAGGCATACAAAAAGGTTTAAATCTCCCTTACGTTCACACAGTGTGTTCACTTATTCATAAAAATGAAAATAACATTTTGCTATACACTTTCAGATCTCAGTGCAAGTGTGTTGCATGGGGTAGATCCTCAAGACTGAGTCCATGTTGAAAGCACTATGATGTGGAAAAAGGGCACCAGGCCTGAATACAGAGATTTAAACATTCAATGAGCCATAAAACTTAAAGGGGGATCCTGGACCAGTCACAATCACATAAATTTGTATCTTGAAGGGAGGAGGGAGAACACTAATGTGGTATTTTACAATGGGCATCCTAATGTTGCAATAATGTAAACATGCAATAACCTTGTTCATATCTCTTGTCTCTTTGAAAAGGGCAAATTGCACATTTAGGACAGACTATATTACTAAACAAAGTTGCTTTTACTGAGAACTTCTAATTATACAACGTGGTGCTAAGCTGTTTCTCCCTCAACGTATAATCAAATACTCCATAAAAAGTCTGTTCTTAGCAGCTTGCCAGCTTTGAGGGGGAAAAGAGACGGGAGGGGGAATGTACATAATACAATATGCAGGTACAAATTTCAGTGCTTCAACTTGAAAGGAATACAAAAGAAGTAGGAAAAGTTGTATATTTCGGACCCAATCTGATCAAAAACCTATTTAAATGCAACATACTCCAGACAGAACCATACAGTACATTTTGGTAACACAGGAACCCGCAGCATGGCAAAGACAAGGAAAAAAGGTTTATTTAAAACAGACAAACAAATCCCACCTTGGCAATAGATGCCATCTACAATGTTATATATGAGAGGGTATTTTCCCCAAAAAATGGATCTAAGATTAAAGAGGTGTTTGTGATTTGAAAAAGTTCAAATAATAGAAGGTAAAAGATTGCAATTGATTGCAAAGTTGTCAAATTCTTGCTAAAAGTGGATTCCAAAGCCAAATCTGGTCCCTTCTGGCAGGGACCATATTGGATTGCCAGAAAAAAAATGAGGAGAGCAGACAAAAGGATTTCACAATGAGTTTGTTGTGATATGAGATCATGCAATGGAGCCAAGAAGTTTTGAAATATCTTATTGCCCTCATGATTCCCTCTTTGATCAGCTTTGCTTGGCCCACCCTCTAGCCATATAGTGCAATGCAGGCTTTGGCTGGTCCCTCCAAGGCCAGATTTCAGTGAAACCTATTTTAACCATCTTTACATTTGCCATCTAGTTTAGACGTATCTTTAGAATTCAGGGCTTGAAGGAAGTACAGTTGGTGATTCTAATTTGAACATGTTAGCTGCCATTTCAATTTGTAGCTTCTTTACAGTGGATCCCAACAATGGTTACCCTTAGATCGTCACTGAATATTGTATATTCTTGTAATCTTAAGTTTCCCTGGTCTTTTATTGTAAATGGAATCTGCATTTGGTGATCAATCAACCCTGGAACCTCTTGAGTCCAGAGGACTGAATTCATCCTGGCCAAACTTCTCAGTGTTGGCTCTTTCTACATCAGTTAGGGTAGGAAAAAGAAATCTGTTTCATCTTGTCCTACTTAGAAGCAGCTTCCCCACCCCAATGCTTCCCCTTTCTAATGTGATGAAGCCACCTCTTGGTGACAACGGGAATTTTTGTTAGAGTGTGGATTATGAACAAGAAAATGGCAAAGACCAAGGGTTAAATCCTCCTACCCCATAACACTAAACTATGGATCAAATATTTCTCTCTTTTTTGGGGGGGAAAAAATGAACTGAAAAGAAAAAATAGAAATTATTCAGTAAATAATATCTACCTATTGCAGAATCCATGTTGGTTCAATGTATACAGAATGGACAGCCACACTGTTTATATAGATTATATGTTTCCTGCATTCTCTCGGGACAATTCCATTTGGATTTTTCTTTTTACTGTCAGCTTTTAGTGATTAACATCCTAGGTATTTATCCAATATATTCATGGTTGTCTCTGATAGCTAGGAAGCATCCACTTTTCTCATGGTGCAGGTGTGTTATGAAGTATCTCTGCCAAAACAGTCACATTCCTGGAACCAGTTCTGCCTGCCTCTAAGTAAGAAAAAGTATATAAGTGTACACATATATTTAAGCAATGGAAGGTGTTCTCCTAAGTTCTCTTGCACTCTGTCTTTAGCGACCCTGCAAAATGCTACTTCCAATGAGGCATGCTTTTATATTATCCTCAATGTATGCTCAAATGTAGAGATCTGAACTCAGTTTAATCAGGACCTAAATGTGTGACATTACCTTCAGATGTTAGCTTGTGGAAAATCTAAGGCCATTTCCGCACTCAGCAAGGGAATCACTCCCTGCTGCTACTCACTGGATTTTCTGTTGGTCCAGTCTGGTCTGGGGTGAGGAGGAGCAGTGTGTGGTCATAGATCTGCACTGCTCCGGCGTCCAAACTGGTGGCTTACGGTTTGTCGTGGGTCTCGACCAACCGCTGAAGCTCGCCAGCCTAAAACCCGCCCTCCGCAGATTGCAGGCTCACGTTGGTGCGAGCCTGCGAATCTGCATCGGAGAGCAGGAACACAATGGCGCGTGCCGGCATTTTGAAAGACCTGAAAAATCAGGTTTTTCAAAAACACGATGGAGGACCACTTGGGGTCGTTCCGGAGTGGACTGAGGTGCGGATCTACGGTAAGTAGTCCGGACCCAGTCTGCTCCAAGGTGCAGACGTCCTCCGTGGAGGACGCACTGTACCATTTTACTTACCCCGTTTGGAAATGGCCCAAGTTTCTGGGTTTGTGAAAATAGAGCCTTTGTGCACAGAGGCTGTATTTCATTAGCAGACGCAAGGAGAAAAAGAAATGCCAGAACTTTGTTTGTGACCTTGTTAGGAGAACCTTATTTTCTGCTTCTAGATTTAAAAGAACTGGAAAGGGCAGACCTTTGGTGTGATCATAGGCCACTTTATATGAGAAATACAACAGAGGCAGGTTGGTACCTGTGGTATTACATAACTGGTAAAAAATAATGTGTATATTTTTAGGTTGTTCAATCAATTCATCCAAATCCCAAAGTGAGTCAGGCCAATTCAGACCAATTTTATCAGTTCTGGATTGCCTCTGATTGGTCTGATTTAAATTACAGAGAAGAAAGGAACAGCCTCAACTGATTTGGACTGACCCAAAAATTCATGTGTCAAAACTAAATGAGGGAAAATGGAGACAGGGTGTCTCCAACATGACCTCATAAGGAAAATGTCCAGGCTGTGAAATTCACAGGGAAAGGAAGAGAGTCAGGTTTTGCTAATTCCAATATGTACTCTGGGAAAAGAATTTCATTGGCATTCTCTGATTATAATGTTTATGGGGAGAGTTTGTATGAGGCCCTGAAGTTTTATAGTCAACTATCTTCCTGCATATCTTTCTTCATTTGCTAGACTTAATGATTTGTAACAGATTGCTGAAAAAAAAGCTTTGCCATTTGTTGATTGTTATCTCTTTTGAGAGTATATGATGTTTTCTTTTTAATTTCCTGAAAAGCATAATCCTCTCTTTGCCTTTCCTGTTAATTTGAGTAGTAATCTCTTGGTGAGTCTGTGTCAGACTTCACCTGGAGAAGTCCTTCATACAGGAAGAGAGCTGGAAGATAGGCTCCAGCTGGAAGGGTGTTCATCAGTGAAGGAACTCAAGGACCTTTTCTAAAAACATATCAGGCTGAAAAAGAGTCTGCTTGGCTGATGCACCCCCATCCAGAGGAGGGCAGTTCAGAGGCTGATTAAAAGGCAGACTTATCTCTAAGCCAAAGGGAGAGAAGACATCTAAAACACAAGACATCAAGACCAAATCAAGGTAAAGTATGAAGCTCTCACAGGATGTAATTCCTGAGTAAAATATCCTAAGCAGCTGCAGATATGTGAAGGTTTCTACTAGTTGCAGCTATGCAAGAATATAATTTGCCTTGAGAGCCAATACTGATAACTTCTGCCTGTTTTGCTCTCTGCTTTCAAGATTTTTGTATTCCTTTTTGACAGATATGCTGGCAACCTAATGTTTGTACATTTTCTTGACTGCTTTTCTGGTTCCATTTTGCATTGATTCCTTCTAGGTTATCAATCTGATCTATTACCTGGTCTCAGCTTGTATTCTGACTTTCTCCTTTACTCACTGCTTTGAACCACTATTCCCCTTTCTTCTCTGTGCCCCATCCCCAGCCTGATTCTGACTCTCTCTTGACATCATCATGTGGCTCATGTACTCCTTGGCTTATAGCCCTAACCAGCACAGTCTCTCTGTATTTTAAGTAGTGAGGCTGCCTATTCTCTCATTCCTTCCCCCAAATTGTTGTTAGCTGTCTGATATGGTTTCTCACAAAGATTCATTTTTAAAAGTCATCTTCCTTTTTCTTCTGTGTTGATATTCTGAAAAGTAAAAAATGAAATAACATCTGCACAGCATTGTAAACTGCATTCAAAGTTATATACATTATTTAACATAACTATACCTGTCGGCTTCTATACCCGGTATAAGAGCTTAAAATAATAGCCCTATTCAAACAGTTTTAAGTGTGGAGACTTAGGCCGTTTCTGCTCTACAGCCTTATCTTGGCATGGGGATGTGTTGAAGCCACTCTGTGACACATACTGTCACACAATGTTGTCACAGTCCCACTCCTCTTGCATCCCCAGCTGTTGTGATTGTGTGTTATATTATTACTGGAAAAAATGTGGTAATAGGCCCCTTTTGCACAATGATTGCATTGGCTCGGGCCATGCAGTAAGCACAGAAGTGTTGTCAAAGCACTTCTTTCCTCAGTGCAGTGCTGGAAGAGGCTGACTGCACTGCAGAAGGAAGGAGCATGTCCCAAATTCTACCATCCACCAGCAGCCAGCCAGGTGTGGAGGGGAACATTCAGGACATGCTACTATTCCAGCATTAGCATTGCCAGGATGACAGCAGGACATCATGGGATCCAGGTATGGTGCTGAAAGGGCCTTACTGAATGTGAGCTCAGTAGAGATTCTGCTGGAAGCCATAACATATGACAGGACTGGAATAAGTGGGGCCCACCAGTCACATGTGGATCAGCCTCTTTTTAAAACCCTACCTCACCATATCCTCAGACCATTCTAAATAGCAAGGAAGTCATGGTGGCATGATCTTGCAGTGGTGCCATTTGTAGCCAAAATTAGGTGGCATATTGCAAGAGACAAGGGATAAGAAGAGCCTGTTGTCTAGAGAGCCAGTGTTGCCTCCTTCCACGATAAGAAGCAATAATTGCAACCCCCAATCTTTGCCAAAGGCCACAAGCCACAAATCCTCCAAACCTTCCTTTATTCCATAACATATAGTTTGAGACTGGAGCCCAATTTGTAAGGGATACCTTAAAGTGGCAGTACTTTAACTGAGTGGGTAAAATTGGGGTGGGGTGGCAATGAATTCATAATTTAATTAGAAGTAGGGGTAACACAGAGCAGCAGCTATACTGTACAAATCAGTTATGGACCATTTACAGTGAGAGGCTTTATCTGAGTTTTCCCTCTTTTTTAAAAGCAAAATACCAATTTAAAAGAGCAATGCAGAGCTGCCGCCTTAAAAGGACATATGAAAGGCTATTGCTATTAAAGAAAGTTAAAAATCAATGCAAGGGTTTTTTCTTAAAAAAAAATGAATGAATACATATATAGAGTTGGTTTTAAGCACAGGGAGCTGATTTTTATGTGTTTTTTTTCCTGTTTTTACAAGGAAAAAAAATTAAAAATGTAGCCTTTTCCTTGTCCATCCATGAAAGTGACCATTGGCCACTTCACAGTTGTCTAACCTTCCATAGGAAGAATTAAGGGATTTGAGCTGGGATTACTCTAGATGTATATCAACAAGAAACTCATTCTATGAGTGTACAGCCTTATGTAGCTAAAATATACACAACCATCCACAATCTTTTTCTCTCTCCCCTGCCCACCCCTGCCAAAACCCCCTCCACCCTTCTCTCTCCATATATGTGCGCATGTGTGTATGTAAATGAGAGAGAGAAAGATGGAATACCTTTAAAGAGGATGTATTTCATTGACCAGACCCCTAAAAGGAGCACCCTATATCAATTAAGTGGTTCTTGTAACTTTTTTTTTTCCAAAAGCCATTTGTTTGATGTAGATATGGCAACTACTTACTAGACCAATGTCTGTTGATATAGATTCATGGCATGATGGGTTAAATTTCATTTACTTGATTGAGACTGGCTTTATAATAGTGATGATTTTTTTTCCTATGAATTCACAGTGAAGGCTCCCTGTTTTGCAAGAATTCTTCTTCCTAGCTCTTAATGTTTCCAAAATCTTCAAATTTCATCAAAGCCATCACTGGGCTACATACAATATTATACAAGCGGATCTTTGCTCAGACAGGGGAAATTTTTTTCAGTGTTCTATGTCTGAAGAACCCTGTGTCATTCCAAGAGGCCTACTCTCCAGAATAGATTTTGGGGGACACATGAGGGATCAGGTGTAAAGATGATGAATTTTATTTACCAATGGTATCTGTTTCATCAGCAGAAAGCAACTATTAGCTGTAAACTTATGACCTAATCACAATGATGATGCAGGGATTATTTATCTATCTATCTATCTATCTATCTATCTATCTATCTATCTATCTATCTATCATCTATCTATCTATCTATCTATCTATCTATCTATCTATCTATCTATCTAGGCAGTGTGGGGTAGTAAATGCCTCAACATTCTTTCCTAATATGAAATTCCTCCCTTGGACGGGGATGGTATAGAAGTTAATGCCACAGGAGTGCAAACAGAATTGGAGCCAGAGGGATTAGGAATATTCAATATTTTCTTTTGCTTTGTGATACAACTTATTCATGCTCCAGATCATGAGTAACTATGCCTTGCAAGCCAAGGGGGAAGTGTTCCCAGACTTCCCATTCTCCCATTCCCTGGAATATCATGATGCTTAGCACATCCACTGAGGTATGGAGAAGAAAGTTCTTTATTGAATCCTGTTGTAAATTTTTAGACTCATACTATAAATAAATTGAATTGGCTGTCTGTCTTAAGATTGGTAGCTGCCAATTATGAAATGCTTTGAGGCCTCAGTCCAGACATATGATCAGCAGGCTACCCATTATTTGCCCATGCCCGGCTGCTCAAGAGATAATGGGCAGCCTGCTGTGCTTATCTCTGGATTATCTGCACATGTCTAACTGTAGCACCAGTCACCCATGTAGTAGAATGATTTAGTCCTCTTTAAAGTCAAGGATCCAATTCCCTCAATGTAGAACCTATGAGATATATATGTGTATGTGTGTGTGTGTGTATTCCATTTTGCTATGAAAAGGTAGATCCTGCAGAGAATTATTAAAAGAGGAAACCACATCATAATGACATAAAAACTTCCATGCTGACTTTGGGTGAGACAAGATATATTTTAAAATGTGTGTTACATTAATAAAAGATTAGCTTAATATGCCAATTACCGCTTCAGTGTAAGACTTCTCTCCCCCTACACTCAACCTTCCACTTACATTCAGCAACGGTGGAATTTGGGGAAATATTCTAACAGTTTGATCCTTTTAAAAATTTTATGTGAGACAGAAAACTTGACACAAAGGAAATGTTTTAAACATTCACTTAAAATTAGTTCATCCTTTCTCTGTTTAATACATTTCCCTATTATATTTGCTTGAGAAAAAAAAGAGGGGGATTCTTATTTTCCAAAGAAAGAGTAAGGCCTAGAATATGACATTTTGTTAAAAAGATACTCTGTTTGATGACAATGAGTCTTATACACACATACATACATACATACATACATACACACATACATATATATATAAAATGAAAGAAGCAACCCTCTTTTACATGCTCATTCACCAAGAGATTTTTAACTTCCTCTCAAGTGTATTTAACTAATGATCCATGAAGCCGAATACAGTTCACCTGCCATTATTTAGTAGCCCATTAGGGGTCTGATTTAAATCCCAGTGTCCCAGAGACTTAGATTCAGAAAAACAAGGAGCTCAGGAATTTGTTTCACACAACATGGTTATAGGCCTTTGATACCATTTTAAGTGCATTCCACGGAGTCCTGGGGTTTGTAGAAGAGTTCCCTGGCAAAATATTCTAAATTCATCACAAAACTCCATATTCTAGAGGCCTTTTCACAATATACAATAATAATGCTATGATTCTACTTTAACTGCTATGGCATCCTCCTGTAGAATTTGAGAGTTTGTAATTTGGTGAGGCACTAGAGCTCTCTAACTGAGAATACTAGGGCCCTTTTCACATGTGGGGGGGAAACAGTGTAGAGCGACCTCTCATGGAGGTCGTCTACACCGTAGAGTGGACTGGCGTGGACTACTTTTCCTAGTTTCACACCAGAATCCATTCAGGAACGGCCGGAACTAGCCGGGCTGCGTGTTTTTTAAAAACATCTTTTTAGAGGTTTTTAAAAAGCATGGAGCGCGCAGCCCCATGCCGCTCCGTCGCCCGGCTCTAAAGTGGATCTGCAGGAGCGTGCAAGTGCGTGCCTGCAGATCTGCCGGGGGCGGGCTTCCGGCTGGCGAGCTTCTCCGGTTGCTGGAGAGCCTCCACCAACTGGAAGCTGCCATCTGTGATGCTGGAGGAGTGTGGAGCAGCGAGCTCGAGCTGCTCCACGCGGCGACGGACTTACCCGGCTGGAGGTAAGCTCCGTTTTTGGGCGTTTTCGCCCGTTTCCCCCCCCGAGACGTGAAAAGGGCCTAGGTAACCCTCCCTAATTTCTGTATCCCAGAATTCCATAGGATGGAACCACGGTAGTTAAAGTGGAATTGTAACATTGTAACTCTCTAGTGTGAAAGGGCCCCAGGATTCCATAGCAGAACATAATAAATGGCTGATGATCTGCATTCAGCATAATGGGTCACTCAGTAAGGACCAGAATCTATAGTAATCTATAAATATCAGGTTTGCCAGAGATTCTGATAGTCTTTGGCCCTTTCTGCATGGGATTATTAACGTGGGTCAATGTGTTTTGGCACGGAACTGTTCTGCACATGAGAGCAAACTAGGTTCGCTTAATTTACCATCGTTCCACATGTAATCCTGAGTTAATGCACCCCCATGTGGTGGGAAAGCGCACTATTTGAAAACTGGAAAAAATGCAAAACAATTTTTAAGATCAACCAGATTCGGACTTTCGCAGTGGTGCAGATATGCACATTCACACCAATGCAAATTGGCGGGCAGCGGAGGGTGGGCTGTGGGCATACTTACCTTCTCCAGCTGTCCCCGCCCACCAAAGGACAGGCAGGCACCATTTTTTGTTTTGTTCAGCAAACTTCAGAAAATGGAATAACTAGACAAAACACGGCACAGGTATGTTAAAAGGAGAGAGCTGTTTTCTATTTTGCAAATGTTTTACCGTACTTGCTGGCATTAGACAGACTGCCTTATGAAAGCACCCTATTTTTGGAGTATATTATTTAGGAAAAATTATTTTAGTACTCTGTTCCCAGTTCCTGTCCTATCTGCTTGGGTGGGGGGAACCTCCCTGACCAGACAGAAAGAAGAGGTTGTGTGTGTGTGTGTGTGTGTGTAAGAAGCTCCTTGTCCCCCATTCCTCTCTAGGGGAGGATCGTGTCGGTGGCAGGGCAGAGATGAGCAGGGGAGAGATATCGTTCTCCCAACTTTGCTCTGCCAGGTGATCTGCCTGGGTGGGGGGAGTTACCATCTTTGCACCCCATTTTCAGAAGGCATTGGGGAGAGTGCCTCTTATACAGTGGCAAATACATACCTACATAGGTACATACAAATGTACCAACCCAAAAGAGAAAAAAAGCCAATCACAGCTGCCGGGGCGGGGTGAGGGGAGTAGTGGGAGTGGTCACCGCCAAAGTAGTGTGGATGCATGAACTCACACTCCTCCAAATCAAAAGGAAACATATAGAGGAGCTGTGTGGAAGCAAATGAGGGAAAGCTTGCATTATTTGGCTCTGATAAGACATGGTTAGAAACAACATGAACTGCTACACATGCCTCATGCGAAAAGGGCCTTTGTGTTTTGGGAACCTCTTGTTTGTAAGGCTTTCAGTCAAATAAAGATGCACTTTATCATTGATTCTGGTACAGCTAAGGGTGAGGAGGGTGTGGTTCATGGCCCACTTCAACAACCAACATCTTCATGTAACTGCTCTGAGATTTAAACAGGACTCTCCACTGATGGCTACCCTAGTTCTAGCAAACAACAAATCAAAAACAGTAGATGCTTTGTGAGCTCCATGTGCCTGAATCTACTTGCTATTTAAGTTTCCCACAATGCCCTTCTGTAGGATCATTTCATACACTAACAGATATTCAGAATAGTGGCTAGACCTCCAGTTTTGTCAATGACACCTTCATCCAATAAGCCTGTCACTGCCTACTGACACAAGTGGAAGAGGAGCCCTGCTAACGTCGTGTATATTCTCCTCCAACATGGAGCTAGATCTAGGCTAAGAGCAAGAAGAAATGGACTAAACTGATTTGCAGGGTGTGCCATGATAAAGTCCAACAGGATTTTTTTCTCACACGGGGGGGGGGAGACACTAATTTCTCAGGCGATTTCCACACTACACTGTTACAGCGCTATTTTTCAACTTTCAACATCCTATGGAATTCTGGGGTTTGTGGTTTACTGAGGCCAAAGAGCTCTCTGGCTGAGAATTCTAAATGTCACTCCCTAAATTGCAAACCCCAGGATTTCATAGGATGTTGAAAGTATTATAATAGCACTACAACAGTATACTGCACAAATGGCCTAAGTTCCCTGATCCTTAAATGTTCCAGCATAACCTGTTATTCCATATTAGTTGACCATTACGGACTGCCTAAAGTCTACCTAGAGTGTAACATTACTAGTGTTATGGAATCTAGAGCTTAGAAAAGTTACTTTTTTGAACCACTAACTTCAGAATCCTCTGTGGCCAGTGGCACCTTAGCATACATTTTCAAGCATAGCACTGGTGAGGGGGACTTCATGGGAAGAAATGTCCACACCTGAGCTGTCATAACAGAGCAGGCCTTCTCCCTTGAACAGCAACCTGCCTCACTTCAGGTGGCAAGCCCATTCAGAAGAGGGTCTTTGCAGCTGATGTGAGAGAAGATTGTCTCTAAAATATGCAGGTTCCCAAGGAATGTAGGAAATGGAACAGATGACAATGGACCTTGCTAGATGCTAGCAAAATTTGCTCCCAGTGCCTGTGTCTGGACAGTTGCCTACCAGCTCTCTTTCAAACTAACTGCATTTCCAAGTATTCTTCAGTGACACCCAAATGTCCAAAACATGGCAGTAGTCCAAGCTAGTCATCAAATTATAGATGTAGTTCTGTTGCTTCCTTGTTGCTTTTCCAAAGCATATTTGCTAGGAGCTATACATTCCCCAAACTGCCCTTTACCCCAGTTGGTTAGAATGTAATCCCTGCTCCCTGAAAGGAAAGAGGGAAAAACAAGATGATAAATTCCACAGCCTAGGACCAGGCTGGGTAGCATGAGGTTCTCTATATGGTGTGAGACTAAACTTCACATTATCCCTAGCCAGCATGGCCACTGGTGTGGAATGATAGGAGTTCTAGTTCAACAACACATAGGTGGCCATGTATTCTCCATTCTCAGTCTGTCTGCTGTGTCAGCTAGTTTATGTGTGTGTGTATATATAGAGAGAGAGAGAGAGAGAGAGAGAGAGAGAGAGAGAGATCCATGTTCAGCTTGGCTAACTCCTTTCAGAATTGCTTACAAAGTGAAATATTTAATGCTATTTAGATATACACTGAAATAATACAGTTTAAGTAAGACATTACATTACTCCAGCATCTGTTTTAAAAAATCTAATGAAAAAGCTATAATAGCTAAGTTAAATTGAGGCCCTCCCCTCTCCGCACTTTAATCATGAAAAATGCCCCAGGCTGACAAAGAGGCAGACATCAGCCTTGCTTAGTGAGGGGAGCTTAGTGCTGTCAGCCATCTTATCTTGTACAGGTGATAGCTTTTATCTAGAGACATAAACATTAAAATAGAGCTATAATCCTACCTTAGTCCTCTAGATGATCTCCAGCTGCTTTTCAGATATGAAAGGATTTCCTTGCTCCCAGACAAATATATTATCAGTAGTTATAAAGTAATTTTAAAAGATGGATATAATTTTATGCAACACAAGGGACAGGAATTAATAAAGGGCGAATATGAATGAGCATTTAGCCAGTGGTCAGTTGCCAGGAGATGCTTATAATCATTTTGTTAGCCAGTCCTTTGGGTGGAATAATATTTTAATTGATAATCTATCAATTAATTGGTTAATAGTAAGAGATAAATTTGAAAAATAAAATATAAAGGATTGACTGATTAATTAGATACATTTACCGTATGTTTTCTCCAATAAGCTCAAGGTGTTAACATACAGACCATGAAAGTAATACTTTGAAAAATTTGATCTTTCTTTCTTTCTTTCTTTCTTTCTTTCTTTCTTTCTTTCTTTCTTTCTTTCTTTCTCCTCCTTGAGTATGTTCCTTAAGTAATGAGAAATAATACCATTACTTCTGATCATTTTAACATCAGTAGTATAAATATGGCATTTCCTTAAACAACAAGTGAAATTTGTTTCAAGCTCTTGTTTTTGGGGCAGTCATTTCTGATAAATTTTGACCATCTGATGACATCTTCTGTATTTTTGAATTTTAAAAAAAATAAATGGAAAGCAATGTATAAATATTTATTTTAAAAATAATAAATTATGAATGCAATATAAAGAAGTAATATAATGTATTACTTTTTGTTGTTATTGTATTACCTTTTAATGTAACTTTTCTAACTTCTACGTGTGCATTGCTTACTTCTTCTCTCCTTTACCCTGACAAAAACAATATGGAGGTCAGTAATTTTCTTCTTAATGGAAGCAATTAACAATTTTAGCAGTTTTCCTCTCACTGCAATAATGTCTTTGAAAACCATGTTGTTTCCAAAGCCCATCTATTATTTGGGATGTGTTCTGTTCACAATTCACACATGGTTGATTTGCATAGCAAACACATTCTGCACAGGAAACAGCTTTCTCTGTGCAGAAAATCTTGTTTCCTGAATAAAACATGGGGTTTTTTTTTTTGTACAAAGCAACCATGCATTAATTTTGTACAGAATAAGTCATGAATTGTGAATAGGTCATGAATTGTGAATGTGTGCAGTCTGGTTTTCAAAGACTTTATCAAGAATTACCTTTTTGCTTCCTTTAAGAAAAAAAATATGGAAAAATTACATCCCTACTACCAGCATAAAAGGGAGGAAGGGAGAAAGAGGGAAAAAAGGGAATGTGGCAGCAGCTTTAAGACTAGGGGGGTTTTGTATTGGCATGACCTTCCATGGATATAAACCCATTTCTTCAGATGCAATACAGAGCCATATGAATGCCTCAAGTATAAAGCATATCTATATAGTTGCGAGCGTGGGATAGAATGTAATAGGATCCAGAAAGATGCAAATTGTGTTTCTTGGCCTAAATGTTCATGTTTATGTTTTTATTGATTTTTTTTTTCATATACAATAAAACTTTAAATAAAGGGACAAGCATAAAAAAGGGGAAAAAACAAAAAAAAATAGAAATAAAAAAGATATAGATAAGGAAAAAAGAAAAGAACAGAAAAAAAAGAGTGACTTCCAATCTTTTCTTCAGTAGTTACTAAAGTATATAATCAATCTAAAGCTCTCTCATGTTCATAATAATCCTTCATCCTCTTTTCTGTAGCCCTGTACTAATATCTAAATCCAACCTAACAAAATCTTTTATATATTTTCTACAGAAAATCAATAAAGGGTTAGCACTCTTGAACACATGCTAGTATTGCTTTTTCCCTAAGTTAAGTTAAACAAATTACCCCCTCTCATTCTAATTTAACCACAATCTAATGCAAATAATGCAAAATATCAAATATTAAATCTTTTAACCTTCATTAAAAGTTTTCCCAATTCTTTTCTAACCATTTGTTCCTCCCTCTAATTTACATCAGGAATGACTTGAAAGCATATGATGATGACAACAATCTCTTTTCCAGCTATGCCTCTCAAAAAATGATAACTCAATAATTATATATTTTTTCTTTTTTTCCCTTTGAATTTTTCATAACTATTTCCAAAAAATAAACCTATCTCATTTTAATATTCCTTGTTATTGTCTAGCCCCCTAGCACACATATAAATCAACCTTAATATCATTTTTAAAAGTTTCTTAAATTTCATATATTCCTCCTGAAAAAAATGTATTTTATAACAACAAAATAAGATCTACAAACCAAGAAACCCAATTGTTTTAAACTCAACCTGTTGTTTTGTTTTGTTTGTTTGTTTTACCAAGCCTCTGTCAAATTAAGCATCACTCATGAAATTCCGTAATACTTATGGAGGAAACATCCTTCCATAAAATATGTTCCCACTGATTTTGTAGCCTTTGCCCTCTTCTTTCTCCTCTTCCAGCAGTCTAGCTGAAATCCAAATATTCTTGAGGTCTTTCCAGAACTACCCACATGGCACTGTTCTCTCTGATAGCTTTATTGTACATCCCAGCATTCTTCTTTCCAACATCTCAGAAGTCTTTCAGGAAAAGTATCCTGCTTTTCTTCTCCTTTTCCATGACTCTAAAGTCTCCTTTCTCCATTATTTATAATAAGTTTAAGACTCTTCTCTGGCTCCTCTGAGATCACTTTTAAATCTGCAAGATGACCTTGGTCTGGCTGAACATTACCATCTGAATTTTTCCCTCAACACTGCAATATGTCCTCTTCCTCTGATTCTCTAATTTCCATCATATCATCATGAGATCATTTTTCAACAATTCAAATTTCTCTAAAATTCCTGCCAGATTGTCAATCTCATTCATTTTCTGGGAGTTGCATCATTGCCATTCTTCTATTTGGCAAAACATGTCATATATAGGGTTAATACTTTTGAATCCACAGTGATTCCTCCATTAGATTATTACCATGACACAACCTGGCTGTTTAGTTTCTCTTATTATTCAGATTGCTTTCAATGGGATGTCTCTACCAAACAAAACAAATCCATCACAAACCAGTCTTTTTCCATAGTCTGTTTTTGCTCACAAAGCATGTACAAAAATAATAATTTGCAGCTTTGAAAAGTACCTTTACAAGTTTTAATATTGTTATACCCTTTGTGCACTTTTAAAAATACCTTTCTTATTTCACACTGTTAAACTTTCTGCTTTCAAAATGTCATGTTAAAAGTCTTAAAAATAGTCCTTAAAGTCATTCATATTAGTATAGAAAGAAGGAAACTTACCAAGGTATTAATATCACCACTGAAGATCTCTTTTAGCTCTAAGAATTCCAGATGTAGGGGAGGAGTAGTTAAGAAAGTGAGATGAAAGTTTAGTGTCCTTTTTATCAGCTTGTATACAGTGGCATGAACTTGATGAAATTTTCATATAGTCCCCTCCCCTTCACTTGTACTCAATTTTTATGGCCTCTTAAAACTTAACAAGGTTCCCGGTCTTTGTGGGTGATCTCTGTACCCTCCCTTTCTCTGGGGAGAAAATCCCCAGCCAGAACTTGCCTCCAAGCCAGTGATCTTGCAGTTTCCATTTTCACAGAGCTCTGTGAGAAGGGATGCCAGCCCACTATCTTCTCACCCAGAAGTTTAATTCTGCCAGATTTATCCCTTGCCCTAAATTTTGAAAAGACTGGGCAAGGTGATAAATGCCTTTCAGAACTTGACAGTGGGCAGTACTGATGTCTGAAAGCAATTACCAAAATTACTGCTTACCAAAAGTCAGTTTCCTTGGGTTCAAATCTATATCTGAGAATATTCCTTATCTTATATGTGCAGTAGTGGGGACTCCTATATGTATGTAGTATGGCATGAAACGCAATCAGTTTCAATATCTGTGTGGTCTAGGCCATCACTCTAGCCACAGCATCATACTTTCTCTGAAAAGAGAGATGGAAATTTTCTCTTACTACGTCCTGACAGGCAAGTACAAATAATTCTGAAAGTATGGCATGATTGCAAGAGGCTTTGCACATTTTTGATATTTTTCCACACTTGTCAAATAATCGTTTGCACAAAACTTTTTGTTTGCATGCAAGGTTTTGCAAAACTTTTTTATGCACATTTTAAAGATATTTTTAATGTCTCAAAATGTGAAAAAAAAATCTCATAAGAGTCGATTTTCTTGATAGGAGTGTCAATTTGTCAAGGTACCCTTTTTCATTGAGGAGAGGAAAAACTGCAAGCATTCTTTACATCTCTATCTGAAAACTGTCAGCCAGTACCAGAGAGCTGGTGTACAGCTATGGCTAAAAGAAGGAGCTGCCATTCATGGTGTCCTCAGTTTTAGTCTTGCCTCTGACTAGATGGTATTGGTCAAACTTCTCCCCCTCAGCCTTAGTTCTTCCCTTCTTGAACAGGGATGCTAATAATACTATTTTATTTACAGAATTGTTCTGTGAATTGTGACTAGACTGCTCATATAAAGTACTTGAAAGTGCTATATAAAAGTTAAGAATTTCCATCATTATTTTGCAAAATACAGCCCGTTGCTGGTCTCTCATGCTACCAATTGAAACCATTCACAAATGCCTGGAAGTACGCACAATTTCTGTGAAAAGTGACCTTCAAAAAAATTATAGTGAAATTACTTCCAAAGTCTCCTCCCTAAGCAAGGAATACCATGTGTGTGAGGAGGGAAGGGGGACTGGAATCAAAAAGGCCACCCTTATCAGTATCTGCCAGGGCTTGGATTGCAAGTCCACATGTGGAGAAAAGCATAATGCTGGCATCAGAGTAAACAGGACTGTCAAAGAGAATACCAGCAATTCACACTGAGCCCTAAAATAGGTGAGAACAAAATTTAGCTCTCTGAGAATAAGAGGGATGTGCTCTTGAGGTCTAATTAAATATTAGCTGCAGACACCTAATGAAACTGCAATAGGTTGGCTCAGGTTGAGGAGAAAAAACAGCTAACTTGAAAGTGAGCAATAGAAGAGCAAAGATGTATGAGTGGAGTGTTTTTTTTAAACACCTATTTTTACCTCTACCACTTCTACACTCCAAATTGTCTCCTGAGTTTTCACCAGAAGGTGAAAGGAGTGTTTAATGCTTTTCCCACATTCTCAACATTAGAAATGGAAAGAATGTCCATCATTATTCATTTCACTGCAGAATGACGTTATTTGCCAGTGCTCGAGAAGCACCTGGGAGAAGGATAGAGCAGCAGTGAACATTCCTTGCAGTTTGTGTAAGGCATTTGGGAATAATCTGTGCAAAAAAAAGCATGTTGTTTTTCAGTATCAAATCCACTCTCCAGTCAGAAATTGTGTTTCCTGAACAGAAAACTGAGTATTATGCAGAAATGCTCTTTCTGTGCCCTATGAGTGTGTTTTGAACCCCAAAGGGAAAAAAAGAAAAAGAAAAATATGTAAAGACATTGCAAAGTATGATTCTCTCTCAAGAAATGCATCAAAATCTTTGTGTTCTTTTTCGTAATACAATTCTGTGGCATACTATGGAAGTTATTCACTCTTGCATGTGAGGATGAAAAATCAAAGATTTACATTCCTAGTGAATGTACATTCCAAATCTCACTTGTGTACACTCATGCTGGAAATTCTGCCAGAGTTCAGTAGGACAGACCAGCCTGGGGATGCTTAGGAATGCAAAGATAGTGAATAACTGAAGGGGTAAACCATGTCCCCTGTCACATCTCCATTCTGACTTACTTCCATCCAGAGTGACTTTTTTCTCCCTCCCTGTTTTAAAAATGGTCATTCATTTTTCAAGTAACAATTAATGATACCACATTTGCCAGTTTCTGTTCCAGTTGAAATTTCTGAACACTCTTCAAAGACATTCCCATATAGGATATATTGCAACAGTGATAACACTACAGTGTAATTTCGACTGGATTTCACCAAAAGAGCTAGAAATATAAGTTGGGTACAGACTTAATCCTGTTTAGAGTATACCATTGAAATGAATTATATTTATTTTACTTTCGATTAACTTAAATCATTTATTTCAGTGGATCTGCTCTACACTCAACTGAGTCTGATTCCAAAGAGGTATATTTAGAATAAAACTATGATTCTGGGAGATGTGAATTCAAACCCAAATACCAGAATTGGTGAAGCGTGTCATTTACAATGAACTGTTTAAAATGAATAGCCTATAGTGAGTGCAAAACAAACAAACAAACAAAAAAACAGAATTCTAGTTCTATTTTTTTTAAAAAAAATCCTCTGCAATCAAAACGGATCTGCCATAAAGCAGGCCATAAACAGAAGAACTCATTTTAAAAAAAAACCCAACTGATTAAAACTATAATACAAAACAGTATGAAACAGGAAGTCCAGAATCACAGTTATCCAGATAAGAAAGCTTTTGCATAAATTATTCAGCAGGAAGCAGCTGCTGAATAGTTTCAGGCCAAAATATTTATTCCAGTTTCTGGAAAAGATTCACATTCATGTCCCTAAAATATTTTAGTCAAATTGACAGTCTAAACACAGAACTGTAGAGAGCTAAAAACATAATGCTACTGGTTGTAATGTTTTAGGAAACCAATCTTAAAGGTGGAATCTTAAGTTGAAATACATTTGGTTGCAGCCACTGTCTGAAACATTGTAATACTGTAGTATTAACTTAAATCCCTCCAGCCTCACACATATTTTTGGACTGTGCAGTCAGTGTGGTTGAAATATATCTGCACTTGCATGTTTCACTTAACCACTGTCCTCTCTCAAATGGCAACTTTGGCTGTTATAATCCAATACACATTGTAAATCAAGTTAAGTCAACTTGGAAATACAGGGTAAATATATCCCTCCGTTTTATAGATTCTGTGTTACTTATAGATGCATATGTTGTCAGGTTGGCAAGCAACTAAGATGAGTAACTCTTCAAAAAAGCAGGCAAACAAAGAGGTTCATACCTGGCTGAGAGCTGGAGCTTTCTAGCTCAAAGAAGCACTACAGTTGAAGATGTCAGATTTAGGTTCAGCCACTTTCTGTTCAAGAAACTGAGTAACAAGCGATACAGAAAGACCCACTTGAGCTCCAAGGGACCTGCTCCTATTCAGAATACATCATACTCATAGATTTATGTTGCTAAACAAAATGACTCATAGCAAGATCCTTAGGATCCTGAAGGCAAAGATCAGGGATAGTGTCAGTGGCAGAGTAAGCCAGGCAAGTCAGACAGCAGAACTTTAGTGTTGTCATGAAAGTAGACGTAGCAGCCACCTAACTAAGCCCCTCTGTTGTAGGAGACAACCTTGCATTTTAGACAGCATGCTGCACATATCTTGGACTAGCCTGATTCCACCAGGCATGGTGGAAGATAATGACCCACCACCTATTTTGTGGTGTAATTCTACTGCTGGTCCATCTGGCTTTTCTGGATGAAATTAGGTGGGTGGTAGTATCGTGCTCTTTGCCTGTGATAGCAACATAAGTAAGTCCAAGGGCAAACACAGAGAAAGGGCCCTGTATGCTTATATGAAGGGAGTGGAGGCATTAGCAGGATGAGGGGTAGAGCCTAACATTTTGGGCAAGGTGTAGGGGTAGGACCCTGCCATTATAAGATATATCAAACTGTGCAAAATCTACCGATTTGTCTAACATGCATCTTAAATTGACAAATAAAATATACTTTGTTTCTCTCACAAGTGGTCTGAGAGCCAAGAAAAGAAACAACAGAAAATCCTAACTAGGCCAGCCTCCTCACCCTTTTTCCTTTTTATTTTATTTTTTTTCCTGGTCTGTTGGCAGACCATACCAGCAGCTTACAAATGGAAGAACAGAAGCCTGTGCTCATACATCACTGTGCAGCCAACTCCAGCCTCTGACCTGCCATTGGGAAGCCCAGACAATATTTTTACCTATTCATGCTTATGACCCACTTGAGTTGCACTAAATTCAGTGCAGCTTGGCTGGCTGGGTAACAAATGGACAGGCTGTAAGCTGAGGCCACAGAGGTTTGCACTTGTCAGTGTGGTGATAAGCGAGTGCTTTATCATCAGAAACTAAAGAGTACTTAAATGGCACTGGCTATAGTTGTGTTCATAATTTATTGGCCTCAAATGACCACTTGCTGCAGGATGCCCCTTCCTTCCCTCTCTTCCCTATTTCTGATTTGCTGCAGTTGGCATTTGAAACTTTCTGTGATAATTTTGCAGAATAATTTTCTTTGTATGGCATAAAGTAAGCAAAGACAAGGAGCGAAATATGCTACGGGTGAGGGGAGAGAACAAGAGAGATACAAAATACTGGGGAAAAATGTATTTAAAGCCTTGCAAAATAAACACTTTGATTCACGAAACACTTTCTTTTTCACAGCCACTTCTCCACCCAACTAGCTATCAAAAGTAATCAGAGAGCTGATAAGAACATGAAGGCATCCTTCTCATTAGTCTTTTTCCTGTTTTGATTGCCAATATTAAGGATGACCAAGAGCTTCCTCTTGACAATATCAGGTAGCTCATCACACAGCTATGAAACGTTGATTTCCAATTCCTTCTGCCTCTCTGTAGTTGCTGTACATTTGATATCTACGTGAATCAAGCCTGTCAGCTTCCATTTTGTGAACGAAGAATGAAAAACATTGAATGAGGACAAAGAATATCACAAATTTCAGTTGCAGCAGGGATGCCATGAATCAGCTCTGGGTGCTATTGCAGCCCTTGAAGGAACTATCTAAGATACTAAGCCTAGTTTGGGAATAGGATTCATCACTTTAGATAGTTCAGGAGGAGTCTAGAATAAAATCTAGGGTGCATTTCTAGCCTTACTGACACAGAAGCTGACAGCTATCCCTTGTAAAACTCTCAGCATCCGTCACGAAAACAAAGCCTCTATATAAATATTGTTTCTAAAGAGTGGGTAAAGGTGTTCTAATTGGAGGGAAAAAGATAGCCTTCTAAAACTATGCAGTACAAATGGCCTGTCAAAATTTTCCATTGTGGGTGAGTGAGAAAAAAGCAAAAGAAAATCCCTCCTCAGAAACCTGAGAAATTTTGGATCAGCGATAGTACTTCCTGTTCTCTTGCTTTCTGTATAGTCCTTATCTTCCTCTTTTGACTGCCTGACACAAAACACTTACATTATACAGAACCTGTAATTTTTACAGGATATTAATGTATATTATTTGTATATGATCTGAAATTAATTTTCTCTGTCAAGCTTGAAATAAATAAATAAATAAATAAATACCCATTTATTCAGATGACATCTAATGTAGGTAACTAATGATTCTATTTCTCCACAAATATATAAAAAATAACAATGGAAACAGAGCCACACTGAGAAAAGGCACCTAAATAACAATTTATTCTTTTGAATGTTAAAAAGGTAAAAGCCAGCATCACCAAAGATGTAGTGTTAATGAACTGTTCTTCATCTAGACATGAAACTTTGCATGCAGAAAGTAGCCACAGTGATGGAAATGTCACCTAGCAGCTGGCTGAACCTATAGATTTAGCTTCTTGAATACATATTGGATATTTTCAGGTGTTTTGATTACCACACTGAGGCCCTTTCCGCACGAGGCAAGGGAATCGCTCTGTGCTGTTACCTACCGCTTCTTCTGGGGTCCAAAGCAACGCAGACTGTCCCTGAAGCCCTTCCGCAGGGCTCCTTCTTGGTCCAGGGTGAATCGGAGCAGTGCGAGGTCTGTAGATCTGCACTGCTCCGGTTTCCAAAATGGCGGCTTCCAGCTTCCAAAATGGCGGTTCCAGTTGGTCGTGGGTCCTGACCAACCGCTGAAGCTCACCATGCCTGAAGCCCACCCTCCGCAGATCTTAGGCTCACATTAGTGCCAGCCTGCGAATCTGCACGAGGGAGCAGGAACGCAATGGCACATTCCAGGAAAATAAAGACCTGTTTTTTGCGGTCTTTAGAAAACATGCTGGAGGACCACTTGGGGTCATTTTGGAGCGGACTGAGGTGCAAATCTCCAGTAAGTAGTCCACTCCTAGTCCGCTCCAAGGTGCAGACGACCTCGGTGAGAGGACGCACTGCCCCATTCTAATTGCCTGGTGCAGAAAGGGCCAGAGTTTCCTTTGTCACATTTACAGTTGGTGAACTCAGTTATACAGTGGCTCATGCTAAAAGAAGCAAGAAACCGACGTGCCTATACATCTGCCGAGAAGGCATGAGAGCTCCAACAGAGGGTTGGAGAGTAATCTTCAATAATTTCTCTCTTACTTTCATATTCCTTTGTTAGCTTCCATACTATTCCATGGCTGCAGGAGACAGGAAGAACCACCACGATAAGATTCTCATACACTTCCTCTAGAAGAGGAGTGGATAACATCTGGTCCTCCAAATGTTCTTAGACTGCAATTCCCACCATGCCTACGCAGCATAACTATTGGCGATCAGGACCTCTGGAGATGACATCTGGAGGATTGGCAGCGATGTATTTACGTCTTTTGCTCCGAGTCTCAAGTCAGGTCTCAATTCCTTAAAAGATACTTTCAAGTCAAGTCTCAAATCTGGAAGCCAACTTTATACCCCAACCTATATCTCAGAATTTTTGGACACAGACAAATAAAGTCAGTTTTAACAATTTAAGTAGTGTCAGCCCTCCATATTTGTGATTTTGCCATCTGCAGCTTCAAAAGTGGGACATAAGATCCTTCTTATTTCCCATTTGCAACTGGAGGCTTTTTCAGAAGTGGGAAATAGGATCCTTCTTATTCCCCATCACTGAAGCTCCAAAAGCTTTAGAAGGAAGGATTCTTCCTCCTCATTCCCTAACATATTTTCTTTTCCCCTTTGAGATGTGTGCCTTGCACTCTGGGGGTGAGTTTTACCTTCTGCTCTTAGGAAACATTTTAGAAGGCTCCTTCTATATGTAATGAGGACAGGCTGCTGAGCAGACCTCAACCCCACCTCAATCCCATTGCCTAATCCATTTGCAGTTCCCCTTTGAGAAATAAACCCACACTTTGGGCTTGAGACAGATCATCATGTGACCAGTAGGCAAAAAGAGAGGGAAGCATTGTTGAAAGTCATGAAGTTTCTGGATGAATGTGCTATGTTACTGAACCAAGGGCAGGAAGTCAGTCACTAAAAATATAGAAATCAAATTTGAGTCAGTGCATCATTTCTTTTTGAGTCAAGTCCAAGTGAAGTTATTCAAAGGACTTAAATCTGACTGGAGTCCAAGTCAATTGACTTGAGTCTACACCACTAAGGATTGATACTGCCGACTCCTGCTCTAGCATTAGGCAAATTGGATTAACTGTGACTTTGGGTGCAATGATTGACAGTATGTTGATTTGCCATTAAACAATAGAACTACATTGCCACTTTTCGTAATTAACTATGGTGTGATTTATGTGATATGAAAATGGAGCTGGTTCATTTGAAGCCACATTGTCATAGACTTATCTCTATTTTTGCTTTGTTGGAGATCTGTATATGAACTGTACAGACAGCCTGTGAACATCATTGGTGTCAACTTCAATTTAAAGAAAGAAAGAAAGAAAGAAAGAAAGAAAGAAAGAAAGAAAGAAAGAAAGAAAGAAAGAAAGAAAGAAAGAAAGAAAGAAAGACATTTGTTGCTAGAAAAAGACTTTTTTCCCCACTTCAGCCAAAGCACTGATACTTGAACTATTGTACACACTGCAGTGAGGGGATTTTTAAGTTCAGATTCATACAAATATCTTTCTTCAAAGAGAGCTTTCCATTGCTAAGTTAAAATAATCAAAGGCCAAAAGATAAAATAATACAGTTGGTCTCTCTCTGCATAAACTTTGCCAGTGTTGTGGTAGTAACACATTCTTGCTCAAAGAAAAGGAATTCCGTAGATAAAGAACACCTAGCCATTTCAGTATATCATCTCAGTTACTGATATATTTTATTTTGTTGTTCAGCAACTCTTAAACAGCAGAGGAACAGTCTGCCAACACTGTCATTTCTTTCTATCGTTTAGCATTCCTTCTTTGGTGCTTCTACCTGAGCTACATTTAGCTGTTTTGCTTTCATGAAAATATGAATAACCATGGTCTGTACACTACTTATTTAAAATAAAAAAGTCTCCCACAAGAAAAAAACAAAAATAAAATAATGTGTGTGTGTTTCATATGCCATTGGCTCTTGTGCAGCTTTGCAGAAGTCACAATACTATAAAGAGATTGTTCACTCATTAATGCTGTTTTCTAGTTCAATCATTTCCCATTGGTTATTTTAAGGACATTCAGTAGAACTAGTGGGGAAAAGGATCTTATGGTACCTTAAAGATTAACAGATTTATTGTGGTATGAACTTCCATGGATTATAACCCACTTCACCCACAGGAATGATTATCCTATATGAACACACATACACACATTGTACGTGCATGAGAATATGTGTTGCTAGAATTGATAGACAGGTAGACAGCTTGATGAAAGCATCTGTGATGGAACCCCTATCTGAGCTGATTTCAAACTTCCAACCCTTGGGCCCTTGTCACTCACATTGCCCTGTTACACTTAGGATCTTTCCCTGGTTCAGAAGCTTGGACTTCAAGGTAGCTGCTATTCTGGAAGTGTGGCTGTATTGATCAGTAGCTCAATGTGGTAGACCATGACCAGATCTCCCCTTCACATCTTAAATGACAGCAGCCAGACAAATTTGTAGAAAAATCAAATAATAATGATTTGTTATATACCAAAATAATCATCTACCCTTATGCTGATTCCACACACAGTATACAATAATCCTCTTGCTTCAAACCAGTTAATGCTTCTCCCACATTCTCAGCTCCCCTAAACTCAGTTCAGATCTTATCCATTTCCTTTCTCCTTACCAACCCACACATTCTATTTCTGACTCCCTAACTCTATTTGATTCCGTCCGTATCTCTCTCTCTCTCTTTACAGATAAGCCTCTAGATTATACCCTCTGTAGCCCTCCCCTAACAGCATCTGAAAGGCTGTGATTGGGCATTTCCAGTTAGGCTTGCCAGGCTTCTCACTCCACAGCATCATCTTCCTAAAACAATTGAGGCATCACAACAAGCTCTTTTTATTACCACCACAAACCAATTCCCCCATTCAACAGACCTCCTACTCCAGATCAAAAGGTGTGTAGAGGTGATAATAGTGATTCATAAAGGGCTCTTGACTTCCCTGTGTCTCATACTATATATCACTATCATTCTCCAGAAGTATGTTTCAGGTCAATTTATATATCAAAATGCTTGAGTCTTACAGCCTTAGTCACCCAAGAATGTACTGAAATTGTTGTAGTGCTTCTTAGTGAAGGAGAGCCCTAAAATCATAACCCAAAGCACACCAAATGTGCTGGAAACATTTGAAGGCAAGACTGACTGACTGACTGATTGATTGATTTATACATTTGTCCCTACACAGAATCAAGTTATCAGGCTGTTATGTTACTTCCAGGTCAAGCACAAACCTGAAATTTAGATACACGCACAATCTTTATTGTGGTGAAAATGTAAAGAACAAAGTTTAGCAGAAATTGTGTGACAGCAAAGAGGTGTAGGGGATGAATCCTCTTCACATTTCTTGGGGTTGGAGAAGCATAATTTTCAGAAATTGGAAAATTCACCAGAATTCTTCAGGTGTTCCATGAGGCAGAAATCTGCCATTTTGATTTTCATTTGAAAAATTGATTCTAAGGAGAGGTTGCTTGGAAATGGTGAGCTCCTTCACACTAAAAATGACTGTGAGTTTCATCATACCAGTTCCTAAAAATGTCAGAAAGTCTTCTCTTTCCCTTTCCTTTCCTTTCCTTTCCTTTCCTTTCCTTTCCTTTCCTTTCCTTTCCTTTCCTTTCCTTTCCTTTCCTTTTTTTTTTGGTCCGAATTGTTTACTGCCTTTTTTTCCCCCTGAGAGACACCTAATCTCTCATTAACATATATCTGGCAGGCAGGTAAAACATGGTTCTCTCCTTTCTGGGAATAGTTGTACCCATGGAACCTGATTTGTGAAAATGTGAGAAAATCTGGCCCTTCTACTTGTGTTCTGCAGGAACTACAGTTCAGGGGTGTACTGCCTCTGATACTATAGGTGACAGACATATTTTATGATTGGTAACCAGTTAAAGCCTTGTCATTCATGACTTTTTTAAAAAAAAAAAATTCTCTTTAAACTCTCCAAGTTGGTGCATATCAATACGTCTTGTGATATTGAATTCCACAGTTCAATACTATGAAGAACTTCTTTTTATCTGTCTCTAGAATGTTCCACCTTTTAGCTTCGTTAGGAGATTCAGATTCTAGTGTTATGAGGAAGGAAGAACAATGCCTCTCTTTCCATACTATTTTATACAGACCAATTATAACCTGACTTCTCCACACCATTGTTATCAAACTACTAAGGAAACTTGGCAACATTCAGTATCACAGACTTTCAGAGAGGTGTAAGTCGTGCTCTATTAAAAATGTGTGCAGTACAGAGCAATTCAGAAGAAAGCATCCTTCTCAACTTTTGAATGAAAGAATAAAATCCTTCAAAAATATTCAAGGGGTTTGTCTTGAACTATCCTGCTACTTTAAAAAAAACAGTACAGGGGGTAAAAAGCCTCACAAGTCTGATTTTGATGCTTTGTTTTTTAGTTCTGCCAACTGTTTCCTGTTTATGTAATATTTGAAGCAGATTGATCACATTCCTGATGATCAATGGAAGACACACTTTCAACAGAGATTGAATCACAGCTCAGAAGAGAGCTGGATTAACACTATTTATCAAAATGACAGAGCAAAGTTGAAAATGAACACTCCCAAATCAAGGAATTATGAGCATAATGAAAAACTTCAGGCAACAAAAGGGAAGCTGGGCCATTGAGATTGGATGCAAATCCCAACTGAAGCATCAAAGGTA
This sequence comes from Cyclura pinguis, assembly GCA_030412105.1. Taxonomy (NCBI): domain Eukaryota; kingdom Metazoa; phylum Chordata; class Lepidosauria; order Squamata; family Iguanidae; genus Cyclura; species Cyclura pinguis. The sequence continues at coordinate 167,609,925 of CM059602.1, forward strand.
CTTGGGGCAAGAAGGGTCAACTATTTATTGACTCAGATGAGTGATATCATATGGCAGGAAGAAAAATGCCAGATGTGTGGCAAAATAGCACAATGGCTGCTATTTATGAAAATGAAAGAGGAACAGAAGAATGTGAGAGGTGTCAAGGAATAAAACCAATGTAATATGTGATGATGTTTTAGGGGATATGATTGCCCAGAGGATAAAGGACAAAGAAGGGATCTCCCGTATAACTATCTGGCTTCAGGCCTACAAGAAGATCAATTGCAAGCCTTTATTTCTGCAGTTCAGAAGAGGACACCCTGCCTCCTTTTCATGGCTGTATGGTGGCCTCAGCTGTTTCCACATCACTACTTTTCAATGAGCTGGAGGCACTGGTGGAGATCCTCCACCATGCACAACAAACGTTCATTTATGTGTGTGCATTCACACACGGTTGTAGCTGAAACTCTTTCAACCTCTAATCTGCAAAAGTCAGTATTAGAACTATGATTCATGAGTGGAACTGTTCAATTGTATATGTGAGCCACCCTCAGAATTTGTAACTGAAGGATGGCAGAAGGAGAAAAAGTAAACACATAAAATAAAAAAAAATGAATTATTAAGAGTCCATATCAAAAAAGATATCCCCAAATTTCCATCTGGGTGCATTACTCTAATGATTGCTCTTTTCCAAGTGGATAATGGATGAAGTCCCCTTGTCTTGTCTGTGGTTCTATTTCCCCTATGTATGTGTTAATGCTGAATTTGGGTTGACATTTTTTATTTCCTGAGAGATTCCTCATCTTTAACCCCTTCATGCACAATAGGTAGGACATTTTGTAGAGATTGCTGTACCTATTGAATCTGGCTTCTGTTAACTGGAAAAAAACTTAATTCATTTACAGAAAAAATGCAGTTTTCTGCATATTTAGGATAGGAAAAAATGAAGTTTTTAAAAAATCAGCTTAAGAAGAAAGCAATGCTGAAAGATTTTTCTATCCCTTTCTTAAATACAATATAAACATCTCCTCAGGTTTTAGTCTAAAGCAAAAAAGACCTCAGTCCCATTCAATTGCTTTCCTTCACCCCTCATGAGATTGGAGGAGAGCTTAGGAGTAGCTGCATGTGTGAGGAAGGAGAATGGAACATTGTTTGTGGCCACTGGAGTGGGACTTGGTATGTACTGGAGCTAGGGGAAGGATTAAACGTTATTGTATATTTGACCAAGAGAAAAGCTGCCTGATTATTCAGAAACAATATGGGGAGCATTTCAGGATTTATCGATGGTTAGAGAGAATAAGAAATGCTGCTAGTATAAAAAAAAAATCACTGTCATTAACAAGTATGTGTTTGTGTGTCTGTGTGCATAGCTGTGGTGGGAGAGTGGACTTTCTCTTTACTGTGCATCTGGAACAATCAAGAGCTACTTTAGTGTTACAGCACTGAAGACAATTACTGAAATAGTAAGATTGACTGCCCACATCCACCTTCTTTTTCAAGGCCCAAGATTTTATTGGCAACTTGAGAACAATAGATTAGTACCACATTTGGTGAAGTGAAAAATAGTACAGTATTCAGTTAATGAACCTATTTACTGTATGAAGATGAAAAAGGTATACAGAACATGGGACTTTTCAAGCATTTACCCAACCAAATAGATAATTTTATGAGCAGATCATGGAAGTATATTTAAAGTATTTTTAAATGGAAATAATATGATCTCAGCAGTTTTTTTAAAAAAAAAATTCCTTATATTTGTCACAACAGCTTCATCTGGATTAACTGATCTCTAACTTTCTCCCAATATAGACCTTGTCAAAGGTCATCACATTCAGCTGTATATATGTGATGTGAAGCAAAGCAGCTGATAATATTTTTTTTATAGTACATAAAAAATAATGATGGCCAGCAATGTGATATAGATCCTCTTGTGGGTCACCAGTGAAGAAAGCAAATGATTCTCCTGGCAAACATAAATATGACAACATTGAGATGGATGGAAAATATAAGAGGCTGTCATTGCCAATTTCTGGCCTCTTCTACCTTGAACAACTATGAGCTATCCAGAAAATGCATCATCTTCCATCACAACAGTTCTCAGAACACTTTGGGTCAATGATACATATCAATATTGTCCCATGTATACAGACTTCTAGGTGATCATTATGGGAATTAAGGATGAAAAGGAAAAAACTGGACACATCCTGTAAAACTTAACATAACGGAAAGGTAGGGTCTCTGATTTGGGAAAAATTATTTATATGGTCTTCTTCAGGAGAAAGCTCTTTGAAAAATCAACACATAGATGTCTCCAAATCTTGTTAATGGTGGATGCCAGTGTGGTATATGGGAATATGATCAAATTGTCAATGATCAAATAATATGTAATGAATAAAAAATGGTAAAGCAGCACCATCAATAATAATGCCACAAAAAGTCCAATAAATACTATAAACACACACCTTATTTTTGCCAGTTAAAAATGCTTGCAAACAAAAGCATTCTTAGCTGGGGTGGAAAACACCAGTTGCATCTATGTGGAGACTGTACGCCACAGAGAAGGCTCTTTCTCTTTGTGCCATATAATGGCTGTCATCTTGCTAGTGACATACAGAAGTGTTAACACCAACATACGGATGCATGTCACTTTTTTATTGTTGTTGTGGAGTTCTCTTCTTTCCACCACAATGACCAAAGTCCAGCCCTTGTTTACCTACTGTAGCAGCCCTATGACCATTCAGTGGGTTGTGGAGAGCAAGGGAACTGAAGAATCTGGCTATGTCTCCATAACCAGATGAAGAATGATTGTATCATCTTCTGAGGACTCTGGAGGATAAGCAGATGATACCATCTGTCTGCAGCTGGCTATGGGAACATAGCTAGATGCTTCTCCAATTTCCCCCACTGTCTACCAGCCACTGAATGGCATGAGGAGGCTGCAGTAACTCAATAATGGGTTTTGAAGTTGAGCAGAGATACATTATATCATTCTGTTATGTTACAGTATACTAATTAGTATCTCATCCAATTACTTTGGGAAGAACTAAATATTACGAACTACTTCATGCATAAACTGCCCATCTCTACATTACATATCTACTATCTTTCAAGGGTCACAGAGGAGGAATGCTACATTCAGTCTGGTGAGGCACAAAATTGTACAGGTCCTTGGCCAAAAACATTTTGCTTCCTGGAGCACAACCCAAATTGGATCTCCCTTCTGGTAGACACAACACTCAACTCTTATTTCAGTATTCATATTATAGTTGCTGCTTTTATTTACTGCTCCCCTACACACTTCATGGTGCTACCTGATGCAGGTTGCTTCATCCTCTTGCATAGCAAAATGAATCCTTGTAAATTGGTAGCAATTTGTCCATGTAGATTTGCTCATGTACAGCCAAGTAAGTCAGGATAAACAGTGACTTTTCCACTTAAATTCTCATGTTCAAGCACCAGCAACCTGTCTGTTTTTCCAATTCCATCACACACAGATTATACAGTTCATTAAATCAAGAGATGCATAGAATCACAGGGTTGAAAAAGATGGCAACATCCATCCAGTCCAACCCCCTGCCATTCAGGAACACACACTCAAAGCACTCCCACATCTTGCACATAGTCACTTACTCATTCTTCCATATGATAATGATTTTTAAAGGAAAATCCTCACAAATTCCACAAATACACTGTGCAAAATACAATTTTGGGGGGGAGGGGCAAAATACATTTTCCTGCAAAACAAGTGGTTGTGCAAAATAATGTATGTTTTGCTATCACTGCTGCTGACAAGAGAAGAGCTGGTCTTTTTGGACTTGTGGAGGGATGAAAAATCTTATGAAGATAAAAAATGAAGATAAAAAATGGAGTACCTCTGTGCTGCCTGGGGAATTTTGGGAGCTGTAGTCCCCAAAGGACCATGCCCTGGTTATGACTAATGTAAGTACTATTTATTCCTAATTATTGATCTACTGTAACCCACTGACTGATGTTGTAATGGGACAAACACATGTACTGCTTGAAAAACTTTCATTTATAGAGCTACAGTACTTGCATAGAAGGGGGAGAAAGCTCTTAAAACTTTGTCTTATAAATTTTCAAAGCAAATGTCCATATGATCCTGCAATGTCATTTCTTATCTTCAAGAAAACTTTCTTATCATATAAAGGGGGGGACAAGAAGGGTTTTTATCTGATGATCTCTAATTTCATCCCTTCCACTTACCGTCCAATCTGTCTCTCTCCAATTATTGTTCTGTCCCAGGCCGAATCTCTGGTTACACTTTCTGCCATAGTCTATGATAAAACACCCAGAAACACTCCTGAGTTCTTGCCTTCTCTCTTAGCCTCTTGAATTGTTTAGGCTGCAGAAAACAGTTTCTTGGCAACAGGCTGTGACAGCAGTCAAAACTGTATACTTCCCTCATAATTAGAAACTGTACTCTGAAGAGAAAGACTGAGGAGTGGAACTTTTTAAAAGAAAACTTTCCACTATTTTATGTTATATCAATCCTGGAGACGCAGAAGAAATGGAAGTTACTTCCTAGTGTGTGTAGCATTGTGCAATTTAAGATTAAGGTCTCATCCATTTAGAATTCTTGTGTAACAAAACTGTGTAACATAGCTGTTCAATATCTGGCCAGCACTATCTCCAAGTATGCATTCAACCCGATCATATGGGGGCTTAAACTGTACTTGGGTTCAGGCTATGCTATCAACCTCTGCCCACAACTTCCCAATTCCTGCCCTATTTTACTGGTCTTGCAATATTAAGTAACAAGTTCTGAAGAAGGGTTCTATTGCTGTTCAAGTTAAAGTGAAAAGGACCTCCTTTCACATCTTTGAACTATGGGAATGAAGGTTGGGACTTGAGCAAATTGGGATATTAGGAGTATCTGACAAATTAGCATTCCTTTAGGGACATATTCACACATAATTTCCCCTACATATGCATATGTCTTTGTTGTTGTTGTTGTTGTTGTTGTTGTTGTTGTTGTTGTTGTTGTTGAGTTCTATGGGAATTGGCATTTACCTCCTCCCTCTGTGGCCCCTATCCTCAACCTACTGAGCAGCCTCTGAACTTCTCTACTTCATGGGGAGTGAGCAGGATAACAGAAGGGTTGGCTTGTAGCCAGATGAAATGATGACATCTGTGATGAGATCCGCTGGAGTCCTCCAGAGGTCTCAGTGCTGCTATGACAATTCCAGGTCTGGTTATTGGGGCATAGCCAGATACCTTAGCAATCTTGACTGTCCCACACAAGGTAAGAATGGCCATTCAGGGGGATTCAAAGGCTGTTCAGCAAGTTGATGGGTGGTATATGGCTAGCATAGCAAAGGCTCGCAGGTAGGCCTACTACACTATGCTGAGTCATACAAGATAGCAGCCCATACCTCCTCACAGGAATCTGTCAAGGCTCTGAGATCCTAACGAGAAGCCCTTCTCTCAGTCACATTAGGTTTACAAATACAGATGGTGATATCATGAGATAGGGCCTTCTTGATGGCTTTCCCTAGAATGGCCCCTTCCTTGATGCAAGCAACAACAACAACAACTCCTTTGACAGGCTTTTAAGAACTTAAGTGTTTTTTTAAAGGGTTTTTTGAAGGGTATTGCATCATTTTTAACTGCAGTTGGTCAGTGAGGGAAAGCCTTCCTTCAGGTGAGTGTATCTTCCATGTTTGACCATTTCCACAAGTAGCAAGTTTCAAAGGAACACCAGGGTTTTGTGAAACACAGAGTTAGAAAACAGCTAGTCTTGTAGAAGATCGTAGAGGATCGTAGAAGAACTGACATCGTATCGCTCCATAAAATGAGAGTGATAGAAATATGTTGCAGCACTAGCCAGAGAATTACCACAGCTTCACCAATGTTTACACAAATAAAGGTGACAGAATTATACAAAGGTATGAAAGGTATAGCTGGGAAGCAGCTCCCTCCTCACACAATTGCAGAGTGCCCCAATAGGATTTTCCCTTATTTTTAGCCTTCTGTTAACTGGCCAGTCTCCTCTCCCTTGCACTCCCATACACGAAGGCCAAATACCACCATTTTTTTCCTTTCTAGTTTCTCCCAAAATAGCAACAGGGAGAGACTTCCCATTACTTCTGATCACCCTTTTGAGAGGAATTTCAAAGGAAATTGGAGATATTTGGGCACAGTGTAGGATTCTGCAGTGCTTGTGGGTATGGGAAGAGTTGTTTTGCATGTTTTGATATGTTCAGGGGTTCTGGATGGTTTTGTTGCAAAACTGACCAAAAAAAAGGATACTTTTTTAAAAAATTGTTCTGAGGGGAGTGATGAGGGTTGAAGGCCATAAAAGTGGGGTCCAGGGGCTTTAGGCAGCTCACAGCCTGCACTTTGACCATCCCTGGATTAGATTAATCTCAGAACTATTGCTGGAAGGGCAGACTTCATGATTTTCTTCAGCACAGTTTTGCTTTACAGGATAAAATGTTCCTTCCTGGAACAAATAGTTCCTTCCACAACAGCCTTTCTTGAACTGTTGCTTTTCAGTTGTGGCTCAGTTGTTCTTAGAACCACACCACAGCATTTTGCATTTTTCAGAATATAAGTTCAGGCTTATGATTTTCCCATTCATGTTTCCCATTTCATGTTCGTTGTGTGTGGGCAGCCATGTGGGCAGATATTTCAGGACAGGACAATCCAAACTCTTTATGTGTTGCATGTACTTGATAAAGTATTTCAATAGTAGTCTTCAGTCCAGGGTGAAGGTCTTCTCAAGACATTCTGGACATTTTTCTTGGTTTCTAGAATGATGAAGGTGTACATGACCTGGAAGACTGGATGGCCAATATAAGCAGATGTATCATCATTACCAACTCCCAAAAATGAAGAAGCACAGACTACTGCCATCTGACAAAAGTGAGATACAAACACTTTATTCTATGCCAGAGGGAGGAAATAACCACACCTGCAGCTCAAAATGGTCCCTCATGTATTCTGTTCTTATGCAGTAGAGTTAAAAGTTTCAAAATTTTTCTCTTCTCCATATAGCATTATGATAGGTTTTGTGCACGGCTCACTAATTGTCTGCATATTGAAAGTTTTTCCAAAAATTTCATGAATGTGTAAATTTCAAGAAGAGTTTTTCAGTTTTTCATTGTTCTGCACAAAGTAATGTTTCAGCACAAAATACATGTGCTGAAATACACACAAAATACATGTGCATACACACACACACACACACATATACAAACGCACTGGTCTTTTTGTGGTCATACAGGGTTGAAAAATCTCAAAGCAGCTAACAGGGTATTTCTATTTATCATGAAAAATATATGAATGAACTTTACTTTTTTAGTTAAAGTGGTATTGCCTGGATTAAGAGATTTTACCACTGGAGAGCAAAGTGAAAGTGAATTGCTGGACGACATCTCCCAGAATTCCTCATCACTGAGTAGGGCTCTGCAAGTTGCAAACATTTGAAAGGCTACGCATTTTCTACTCCTAGAGACAAAGTTGCCTTGTGTGGCCAAAGAAAAAGGTAAATAGGATTTCTCTGCCTTTATCAGCTGTGTAGAAGAGAAAATATCATCACATTTAGCTTCTCATAGAAATTTCATGTTGCTAATGTTGCCACATCACAGTATGAAATAAACCCATATGTTGCTAGCATACCTTCAGTAACTGTATGTTATATTTCTGATAACAGTAACTTTACTATTTTGGAAGAAGATTGTGACCTATGAATAACTATGAAGAGAGAGTGAAAGAGAGAGAGTTCAGGGCCATTTCCAGACCACACTGTTATAGTGCTTTTATTCCACTTTCAGCATCCTGTAGAATTCTGGACTTTGTAGTTTCCTGAGGCCAAAAAGCTCTCTGCCTCAGAATTCTAAATGCCCTTCCTTAAACTCCAAACCCCAGGATTCCATAGGAAGTTGAAAGTGAAACAATAACACTATAACAAATGTAGTGTGGAAATGGCCTCAGTCATTACATGCTTGGGTCCTACCTGTACAACATAAACATTTGAATAGACAAAAACCAAATTATCAGATTAATCTATCCAGGCTCTGTTTATTATTTAAATGTCTGGGACTGCATTCAAGATAGAATGAACTTTAGGTTTTAGAAATTAAAATACAAGTGAAAGCAAAAGCCTCACCTTTATCCACACCTTCTCACTTCTCACACTAAATATATCTCTTGTCTCTCCACTTCCAATTTTGCAACAGGAGCTAGTTAACCTGAGAACAGGTAAGTGAGCCAAGTAAATGAAATATAATTGGTTGTCTACAGATTTTTGTTAATAGTGGATTGTCTGCTAAACTAACCTTTTAACTTAACCTGCTATAAGGAAGGTAATCATGTCAAACAGGCAAACACAAAGCAACTTATTAGTAACAGATGAGATAGTAATACAATCTATCAATCAGTTGCGAAAAACACATGATAAGGAGTTGTCTATGTCCTAATCACAGGAGCAATTTCCAAGAAGGAGCAAAAGCATGCTTAATAATCAAGATTACTTTTATAGAATACAACCAAAAATATCTTCTAATTCTGATGACTACAGTGTTCATATTAAACGTCAAGGTTTGTATGCAGAAACACACTTCATCCCCTATGAGACTTCTGTAAATGAAAACGAGGCCATCTGTTAACTTAACAATTTATTTGCTATGAAGATGCAATGCTTTGCTCAATTCATTCTTGAAGGAAGGCATAAGTACTTTTGGTAATTTTATTCTCACTGTGAGAAAAGTCTTCAAAACTAGTGTGGTTTTTCATGACTTTTCAGTTTGGTGTTTCTGTGCAACATTTGCACTTTTTTTGGTACAAAACCAACATTTCTGAGCATGAAATAGCATTTTCTGTTTCCTCTGCAAAATAAACATGTGTGAATTTTATGCAGAATAAATCTTCAACTGCAAAGATTTTTATCTTCTCATCTGGGTTTCCTAGCACTCTAAAAGTATCAATTTTGACCATTTTCTAGATATTTTTGAATATTTTTTCCATCTTTACTTTTTCTAACTTCAGTAACGTACTCCATAAGTGCCTGGCAATCATTCATTATTTGAGTGGAATAGAGGAAAGTCTTCCAAAATATTCCTGAGGTGAGGTTTAAAAATACTGTCAACGGCTGCTCACAGGCATATTTCCTCTCATATTGGAAGGATTACAGAATCATCCATCCTGGCAGTTTTATCCTTCATAAGGGTATATAACTCCCTTTTTAAGCAGTCCGAGTTGGTGGCCATTGCTACATTTTGTTGAAGTGAATGCCAGTTTAGTTATGCACTATGTGAAGTACTTCTTTCTGCCAGTCCTGAATTTTCTACCATTCAGGTTCAGCTGATAGTGTTGATATTATGGGAGATGGGGTATGAGAGTTCTATTAGCTTTCTACAAAGATATATGACTCCTAAAGATTATAACCTATCTGCAGTGGTGAGTTCCTTCAAGCCATTAAAGATTCTGCTCGCCCCTTTCTGCATCTTTCCCACCTGTACCATATCCTTTTTGAGGTATGGTGACCAGACCTGTACACAAATATTAAAAGTGTGGTCACACTACAGATTATAAAACATTATTTTAATTACAATTCTATTATGTGTGTGTATGTGACTATATTTTGAATATTATGTACAGTTTTGGTCGTCACATCCCAAAGAGGATATGGTACAAGTGGATGATGTTTCCACTCTCATTCCATCAGTGAGCAAGACTGTAACGTGGAGGACCAACAAGAGTCCGATTGTCAGAACCTCACTCACTAATGGGAGAGGGGGTAGAAATGTCATCTACCTGCACCGTAATCACAAGAATAGACCTCCTTCTTTTGGTGTGGCTGATGACCTGAAAAGTAGGTTTGGGGGCGAGCAGTTACAATGGTGGCAATAAAGATGTGATCTTGAATGCAGCTCAGTGACAGGTGCATAACCACAAGTTACGTATCCATAAGCCAATGTCTTTTTCTCAGCAGCTGTACAATGGGTCAGTATTTTCACTGAGCTATGTATCAGGACCCAGCATCCCTTTGCAGGGCAGTCATTGCCTGCATCGAGGCCCAAACAACATGTATTTGAAATTAAATTGTTTTAACTCCAGGGATCATTGCTTAAAGGAATGTAAAATATTACAAAGCATTTTTATTATTTTTATTTTTGTCTTTAAGACTGAGAGATTGGCAGGGGGAGAGATTCATGCTCAGGTTTAAAAAAAAATCTGCATTTTTACCCCGAAGGAAGCTAACACTTAACCAGTTCGAAATATTACAGTTTTAAAAAACATAATGTGTTGTTCAACACTTTTAAATATTTCCACTAGCATTACCCGTTTCCCTGATGTTTGGTTGTGACTCATTACATAATGTGTCGTGCAATGCATGCTTTTTTTTCGTTACTTTGCTTTTTAAAATGTTTTAAATCCTTTTTTTAAAAAAAATATATTAGGGGGATCCTGAGCAGTTTTATCCCTTTAAAAAAAAAAGGATAAAACTGCTCAGGATCCCCCTAATAATCCGAATATGTCCCTCCAAAAGCAATATTTTAAAGTGATGTTTATTACTCCTGACAGCAAAAAATGAAGTTTTAGCTTATGCCATTTTTTAAGTAGTAGCATCATTAGCCCCGTGTTAACCAAAATAAAAATAAAATATAAAATAAATAAAATACAAATGTAACAAATATGCAGCATGTACATTCCTACCTCTGTATTCAGGGTACAAATCTCCCTCCCTCCTAAAAAACATGTTAGAGGTAATATCGTTACACCTGGGTAATTCTTGAAAACAGTACTTCGGTTCCCTGCTCATGGAAGGGAAAAGGAAACTTATTTAAGTTCCTTCTTCTGTGTTGCACTGCTCACATTACACTGCTCTGTGGGAATTAATCAGCTGACATAATATCTGTGATTTCTTATTTTAAAATATTATGATAGGCAAATCTTCTTCCTTTCATTTCAACTCCGAATCTTTAGGAATATACAGTAGATGGAAAAGACCCATGTTGACTTCTTTCTTGAAAGCTATAAAGCATAGCTTGTAGAATGATTCTATTTGCACATTAATCTTACTTTCCGAATAGGGGCAGATTCTGATAGTGATGAGACAACAAATGACCTGTAAGAACCACCATCCAAAAACAACAATAAAAACCTAATCAATTTGTCAAGGTTCACATAAAACATGGATTCTCCCACTCTCATCGTTAACTTTGAATATGTTGGGACCTTGTTAGTGTCTCTGATTAAATCTTTCAAGATCATAGAGACTCAAGCAGCTATCACTTTTTGTCTTTTTGTGTGTGTGTGCCTTCAAGTTGCCTGTCAACTAACTGCATTCCCATGAATTTCATAGGATTCTCTTTTTGAAAATATATTTTTATTTAAAAAAGAATTTAAATACATAAAACAACACAGGGAAAGAAGACAAACAACAAACCTAAAGTACCTTAAAAATAAAATAAAAAAATCCCTACCCAATTTAACAAAGACAAAGATGAAACAAAATCTAAAAGCGGGGGGGGGGGCAGGGAGGTTAAACAGACACACACATGACTTCCAGCCACCCACAGAATGGTTCATTTGTGAAATAATAAACAGACCTCCTCAATATTAAGTAATAATATTGCAAGGCCCCGCTTTGAGGGTCCCTAATATCAGTATGGTTTGGATGGGCACCATACCTAATTGGCATAATATGTAATCGGCAACACATTTTATTGGCTCTGATATCAAATTCAAGCCTGAAAGGTGATGGAGAGGTCAAACTGAGCAAGGGAAAGAATTTGTCTGTAAATGTGAGAAGCATAGGTCAACTCCAAAATTCCTCCAGGTAAGACTTGAGTCATTTGTCAGGCAAATACATATTATTCCTATGGATAATAGGCTTAAATAGAAGCTGGACTTTTCCAAGGAATCCAACTGTGAGGAGCCCACCAGGACACTGATTGACAGATATCCATCCCTTGTACACCTGGATTCTTTCGCCTGTCCTCACAGCACCCACAATAGACAACTATTACAACATTTATCATGTCTTTGTCAATCAAAGCACTAAGCCTATCAATAGGCAAAAGATTCATTGTCCACAACAGGTTCCCTTTGTCTTGCATCTGGAACCTTCACAGCCACAAGCCATTTTCAGGGTATAAATACCCCTGATTTGAGGAGGCCCAGTGCAGTCTCTTGAAGGTCAACCCGTCACTCTGTCCGTCTGGCTCCTGAATGAGAACTGCCCTCAGGTCCTACCTAAGCCAAAATACATTTCTGCTCTTCACTACTCTTTTGGACTGGTAATTATAAATCCCCCCAAATCCCTCAGCTTCTCCATAATTTTTCCTCCCTTTCTCTTTCAGCTAGCTCTTGTGTGAATGTGTGATTGTGTGTATCTTGTGTGCATGCATGAGTGAATTCCCCTCAATAAAATCATTTTATTAGACAATTTTGTTTGAATATTGACTCGGCCTGACCCCGTAAACATTGGGTTCAAGATCTCGCTAGGTTGCCCTGCCTCTTGCATTGCTTAGCTTGTGCTCTTGCTAATTCCCATTCCCCAGTATTTTGAGCACATTGAGGTGTCCCTCACAGGACCCCAGAAATCAGGGTAACAATATGACTAAACGTGATTATGTAATATAATAAGATTATATAATATTATACTTTTATTCCTATAATATAGGGATGGGCCAACCGAATCCTCGAATCGTTGCCAAGGATTCGAGATTTGCGAATCTGAATCCCTGTGCTAAAATAGGCAAACTGAATCTTTTGAATCCACCAACCAAATAGTTTTTGGAGGCCAGGATGCCTGAAAACCTCGGAGACCAGACACACAAGGGGAGATGGCAATGAGTTTTAGCCTTGGAGTTAAAATGGTCTTTGCTAACAATTTCAGAAATTACATCTGGGGTTGTAGTCTAAGATATTTAAATTGACCATTTAATATTTAAGTTCATTTAATATTTAAGTTCAGCACTATTTTCTGTGCTGAATATCAATGGCATGTAGAAATGCTGGGGTCAGTGAATCTGATGCCTATCAGAAGTAGTGGGGCAGAGGGCAAGGTCACGCAATCTCATCCAGTGTACCTCCTTCCACAAGATATGCCCACACGGGCTGCCTCCCTCTGCAAGGTAATAATCTCTATCCTTTTGACTTGAGACTGGATGGTAGGGATTGGGAATTATTGAGACTGGACTAGAAAATTTGACTCAAAAGTCCCTTGCAGGACTTGAGACTGGACTTGAGGGTAGAGAATTGAGACTGGACTAGAGGCTAGTTTTTGGTTTTGGCTTTTGGTGTTTTGTTTTTTTTTAAGTGCCTTGTTGCAGGACTTGAGACTTAACCTGAAACTGCAGGATGTAGAATTGAGACTGGACTAGAGGCAGTTGTTGTTGTTTTTTTTAAATGCCTTCCTTGTTGCAGGACTTGAGACTTGACTGGAAGGTACGGTCTTGAGATTTCAAGGACAGCTGAAAGATTCCTTTGCATAGCTCATTTGCAAAGCTCTTTCAGACACAATTCTGGGATTTGTAGTTGTACAAGGTATCACAGCTTTCTCTGCCAAAGTGTGCTGGTGCATCATCAAACTACAAACTCCAGAATACTATAAGGAGCTATACAAAGAAAATCCAGTTTTGACCTGGATTATCTCTGTACTGTAGTATGTGGCCCTCTTTACACAGGCAGGAAAATGTGGGATTAATCCACATTTTCCTGCCTGTGTAGAAAGGGCCTTCATGTCATTTTCAATCTGGGGAGATCCTGAGGCAAAACTATGACAATTGTCTTGGCCAGATTTCTTCAGAGGGAAGTTTGCCTTTGCCCAGGCTTTTGTGAAGGTTGAGAGAGTGTGTCTTGCCCAAGATTATCCTTCTTTCCCTTGCTTTTTAAACCCTTTTTTAAAAAAGGATTTGAAAGATTCAAGATTCATGAGATCCATGGATTCCTAGAACCTTCCAGGGATTCGGATCTGGATTCAGATTTGGAAAATTCTGGATTTGTCCCATCCCTACTATAATACTTATATGAATATAAATTGCTGTCATATTAATTCATGTCATTAATATTCAAATCCCAAAATTGAAAATCACTCCCAACAAGCTCTCAAATGTACTATAACCTTCTCCCAATCTTTCTTAAGTTTATTCAGTTTCATAGGATTTTCTTAGGCAAGGAATACTCACAGGTGGTTTTGTCAGTTCCTCGCTCTAAAATACAACCAAAGCACCTGATATTCATTGGCAGTCTTTCATCCAAGTAATAACCGGTACTGACCCTGCTTAACTTTCAAGATCAGACAGGATCTGTTCCCTATAAGATTAAGTACTGTTTCACCAAAACCTAAACAGTATTAAAATTAGTTCCAAAAGATGCCAGAATATTGCCGTATTTTTGGAGAAAATAAAAGATTGAGAGGAAACAGCTTTCCTTTTTCTTCAAGAAATGTCTTGTTTCTCTTTATCAGAGAGCTCCTTTCAAAGGAAAATAAAGGCTCTAACTATCAAAACAGACAGGTTGTTGTAGCAATCATGGAAAATGTTAACACTTGCAATTAATACATTCTCTCTCCATTATATGGCATGGAAGCACAAAATTACTAATGATGTTTCTTTAAAAGCTTTCAAATAAAAGCAAACCATTATACAAGAGTAACTGTAAAGGATAAGGGGATACCATTATTTTCTTATTGGAATCTCAGAGAAGGAATCATACTTAAAAACAAAGAACTCCGTGTGCGTGTGTGTGTGTGTGTTTATACACACACACACACACACACATCCAGTGTGGACATACAATCTCTGAGGTTGATTTTTTATTATTGTTGTTGTTTTGTTGTTGTTGTTGTTGTTGTTAATTTATTATTATTATTATTATTATTATTATTATTATTATTATTATTTGAGTAATGGTCTCTAGAGTTGGGTGCTTGGCCATTTGATGGAACACCATAGGGAAATCCAGAAGCACAAGTCTTTGAGGTGTTCATCCTGCATTTGTGACTCCACAAAGTGCGTCGATAGCTAGGGATATGCATACCACCTTAGCCACTGATGTTGCCAATATGCATAGCTCTGTTCCTTTCACTTCTGACCTTCAGATATAATAGAGTTCCTATACTTCTTCTACTGAAGGCTGCACTTCCAGCCTTCAAATCTTCATGTTAAATATAGAAAAAGTAGGAGGGAAGGTGATAAAGCAGGGGAATATGCAAGCAAGTTGGATGGTCCTGCGCAGTACACATCAGTGCTCCTCTTGTTTGGGGCTGCACTTCAGGTTTTCTCCCCACTCCTTACCAAGCAAGCCCAGTTTCAAGATTTTGACCCTGCTGGTTGGCTTTTGTGAGAAACTAAGCAAGAATCTTCTCCATAAATTCCTCTTCTTGTTTGTCTGTCAGACTATCTCCAGCCTGCATTCCTGCTTAATGACCTCTGTTCCTCTAGCTTGATTTGTGTACTGTTCTGATGAGTTTTGTCTCATACTTCCCATGTATGCCCCTGGTTTAAAAGCAGACTGCTCTTCAGTTTTATCTGTGCTCCAACACGACACTCACTGGGGTTCATGGAAGAGTTTCTCCACTGTCTTCTGCACCAGTCCTAGATCATGCAAAAAAAAAAAAAAAAAAAATCAATTGGGACTAAAGGAGGAAAAATGTATCAGAATGACCTTTTTTCTAGATTCAGATTTGTTCAGTGTTTAAGTTAATTTCATCCTGAACAGGAAGATATTGGTGGACTCTAATAAATTCATCAAAAACTAAGTTGAAATTAAATTCACCACCATTTCCACTGGTGAAATTCAGTATGTACAACTGTTTCCAACACTGAAAGGAGCATATTACATCTGTCTACCATATAGGAACAGAAGATAAGTATATTGCTAACAATCTTAATTTAGCACCAACTGTGTTGAATGCACAGGGATTCAACTACAGAATTTTAAAAGTTACACTCTGCAAGTGTGGTGTCTGTATGGAGCAAAGTCAGTTTCAATTTCCTGCGTGTTTATTTTTTAAAAAAGAAAAATAATTTTCTTTCTATTCCAAAATCCAGTTAAATACTTACTAAAAAATGGAAGTGAAATTGTCATCCATCCCTACATGTGGCCTTTGGTCCCATATTGAGAGAAAGATAGGATGTTAAATAGATAAATAAATCCATCCATCTAGAACAATCAAATTTTGTGAAAATCAAACATTTGTTGCATATTAGTCCTGTTTTAATGGAACATCTGAGGAATTTTGAGGACACGTAACAGTAACATCACTTGCCATTTTTTAAAGGGGTGTTACACGTATACCTCTCTGGAATCCACTGAAAATATTGATCCAGGTTTACCCAGCAAAGACTGCCACAACAACTCACAGCTAAACATCCTGATATATTTACATAGAAGTATGTCTCACTGGTTTCAATAAGATTTACCTCCTAACTGTTAAGTGTATATAACATTAAAGTGTTAAAAATTAACTCATTAATTGATTGTGACATAATAGTCTATGGGATACAATAAATATGTTACAACTAGCGTATATTCCTGCCGTTGCCCAGAAATTTATTTTCTAATGGGTAATACTTGTTAGAAAGATTTGAGATCCTTGTGTCTCTAATTCCCCAAACTGTCTTGTTCAGTACCTGTAACTTTTCTGCATATCCCCCAGTCCAATCTGTATTCAGAGTTATCAACATAGAGAGGTTGGGTTGCTGTGGGAATACACTGTCCTCCTCCTTGCTGCTAGGCATCATCTCCATAGCAACTGGCCTATTCCAGTACCTTTTACCTTTCCCCCGTAGTCCCCAATCCAATCTGTGTTGCCTGAAGATGTTGATGTACTGACTTCTGATTGATTGATTGATTGATTGTTTTGCTTTCTGTTGAATTTGTGCAATGGCTTTACGTTTTCTGGAAACATTTTTTGTTTTGAATTTCAACCTTAAGATTCCTCACGTATGGAACCCATACAATCTACTGTGTGAGGCGAGAAGACCTGGTAACTATGTTGTGTATGTCACTTTAATTTTTCTCACGTATGCCTCCCAAATGTTTTATGGTATTCTCATTGATGGCTTCATCTCCATAGCAACCAGCCTGAGGCCCAAGAGCTCTCAGCTGAGAATTCTAAAGGCCCCTCCCTAAACTGCCAACCCCAGGATTCCATGGAATCTTCACAGCCAGCCAATCAGATGAGGCCTTGTCGCCTCACACAGCCAATCATATAAGGTCTTTGCCCGCCTGATGCAGATAAACAGACAAACTCGCAGACAAACATTGACTTTTATATAGTAGATTTTCTCCAATGTGTGTATTTTATGAATATTTTTAAAACCACAGAGCAGTCATAAATTCCTCAGAGAAGTGCTTAATTACAATGACAACTGTGTTTAAGTTCATATTAGTTTGAAGTGTAAATAAAGTCAATTCCTATGAAAATGTGAATGAAACTAATTATTGCTCCATGCCTATGTGAGACTGGGGAATCTGCTAGCCACATCAGCAAAACGGCCGACTGCCGTAGTCACTGAATTTTGTCTATGATAAGCCAAAATGTGAATCCAGAGATTTTTAAGGAGAGCCAAGACAGTATTCATAAGAATGTTGACTTTCTCCATATAGGAAATTTCACTTCCACATTATGAGCACCTGTGTTTCCACCTGCAGCGACGGGCACATGGAAAAGGAATGTAAAGTTTTCCAGCATTTTAGGCAGGGTGGTTGGACATAAGCTATAATCAGAAGCACAACTGAAAAGGAACTTGATATTGCTCCTACTTAAGGATATTCAACCTCTGCAAATTCTATTTAGGAATCTCGGTTTTGACTTTGTCACATTTCTCCAAATCTCACTTACATTTTCTTCATGAGGTTGTAAGATTTTTTACCCTTCCTGTATCAAAAATTTTATTCACCTTTTCCCCAATGTGCTCATTTGTTTAAACTTTTTACCCTGATGTGTATAACGCCCCTATTGTCTAAATTATTTTTGCGTGTAGTTTTGTCAACGATGTATATTTGGTAGTACGTCATTCACATTTTCAGATGCATACACTGTTTTGTGTGAACTTTCTTCTCTCTGAAATACCCTATAAGCCTCATGTCTTGTTTAGGCAAGGTCTGTTTCTTCTTGCAACAAGGCTTGAAGGTACTTTTGTTTAGCCTGGCAAATCCAATGAAATTCTTTTCCATCTCAAACTCCGATGCAAACTGACTCAATCCCTACCTCCTGGACCAGTGAGCATAGCTATCCACAAGATTGTCTATTTCCAAAACACAACGTTGCTTTCTAATACAAATTTAGAAGAACAATGCAATATTATGTGAAGAATAATAATAATAAAAATGTTAATGAAGAAAAGGAGTGGAAGGGTGGACACATGCCAACAAGATGTGGACTAAAAATAGTTTGTTCTATTCATCTTTGTTCCCAGTACTCATTGCAAGTGTCTCCAAATTTACAAAAAAGGCTCAAACGAATTCGTTTTGAAAACTGTAGTGCTGCACTTCACATGTCATTCTCTACAGTGGCTATTTTTATTCAGTTGAAAGAGTTTCCAGAATTTTAGCCCCTGTGGCCCAACAGCTTGAAGAGAAAGAAAGAGAAAAGCTCTCTACAATAATTTCTATGCATAACTGAGATGAAATTAGTCAAGTGTAATTTTTAAACTCTTTAGTATAATAGGGGCTGTGAAATTGTTCTTTACATGATACCTTTAAAATGACTACAGCAAATGCTTCAAATTGTCTCATGGAACACAATGTGGTTTTTAAGTGCTTTTTAAATGTATGAAAATCTAAGCAATTAAGGAGCAATTATGGAGGAATTAAAGTGCCAGCACAATTAAAATGCATATAACACATAAGTCTGTCAACAAACCATGATTTCTTTGTCCTTACCCTTTCTTATGTGGGCTCCCTAATTCCTATCTGTGGGATGCTGAACTGAAGGAAAGTACTTGTGTCTGTTGTGAGGGTTTGATCTCTTCTGAAAAGCAATTACATTAGCATTATTTGAGGAACTAAATTATATTTAACATGAAAAACAATTACATTTAATATGGAAAAAAATAACAAATTTACTCCAAGCCAGCAAGCATGCTACACTTGGTTCAATTAAAAAGAGATCAGATTCAATCTCAATTAGATTTTGTGGTATAAAGACCTAATGTGGATTCTGCTTCTAGATCCTAAGAGATGAGACAATGTTGCATTGAAATAACATAAAAAATAGTGAATACTAAAGACAATAAAATTTAATCAATGGTAACAGACATAGAAGTGCATCACTCAGTAACTTTCAGCTGAATTAGATTAACAGCCAGCATTAAAAAGTGTTGTGTTCCTGGGTTGCTGTCTTTTGAACAGGCCCTTGGGCTTCATGTGCAGGCATTAGAAAATTAGTGTTTGTTTCCAAGTTGTGAAAAGCTCCAGTTGAAGATTTCTGTGCATCCAGTTGAAGTGCTCACAAGATCAGCTTGGGTTTATTTATTATTATTTTATTATTTAAAGTTTTTCTGTATCACTTCCCAGACCACAAGGGCTCCCAAGGCAATGAAGAAACTTTACTTTTCCATTGAGATGTATATTTTTCTATAATGTGTTGATATGACTTTTGTTTGTGCGGTTTGGAACTTTCACATTACAGGTCAAAAAGGAAACACTCATCTCATAGTTCTGCCACCTTTAGAGGAAGGTTTTGTGGGGATGACCTTCTCAGCAGCTGCTCCCAGGCAATGGAATTCCCTTCTAAGAAAGACTAGGATGGTGGCCTCCTTGCTGTCCCTTCTGCTCGCAGGCAAAGATCATTTTATTTATACAGGTTAGGGCAAGTAATTATCTGCTAAG
Organism: Cyclura pinguis; assembly: GCA_030412105.1. Lineage (NCBI taxonomy): Eukaryota > Metazoa > Chordata > Lepidosauria > Squamata > Iguanidae > Cyclura > Cyclura pinguis. The sequence continues at coordinate 167,629,719 of CM059602.1, forward strand.
GACAGGTTTTTAACAGGTGGATGCTATATAGTTTTATTGATACATCTTCAAAACACTTTTTGACATTATAATTTTATAAATTATGTTTTAAACGTTTTATATTGTTATTGATACCTTTTTTGTCTTCTTGTAAGCTGCTTGGAATCCCAGTTTCATATCCTCCAACTATCCTGATTTGACGGGGACAACTCTGATTAATCCTCTGCCACCCCAATTTCTCAACTGCTCATAAAATGCTTCTCTCTCTCTCTCAATTCCTTTCTGATTTTCCTCCTTTGTCCTCAGCTTACTTCAGTTGCTTCAAACTGAGTTCAAAGGGCAAAAGTAGTTTATAACTTAGCAGAAGAGGAGAGGGCACAATCTTGTCCTTCCCAGCAGGCATAGGCAAAGGCAAACTGCTGCATCCAATCCTACTTCATGTGTTCTACCTCATTAATAACTTTTGCCATCTTGACCACACTGTGATGTTGCTTGGTCAGATGTGTTCCAGTTTCCATCTGTGAAATGTTGAAGGATATGAAGTTTTGGAAGATAGGATCTAAATTCAATCACTCCGCACAAGAATATCCAACTTCAGTTTCACTCCTTTTTCAGCAGTAATCATTTGCATGGCCATTGCTTTCTCCCTTATCTCTCCATTTTTGTATCTCAGTCCATCCCTACCTGTGATCTCTGCTCCTCCAGCTTCACCATCCTTCACTATTCAGAGGTCTCCTGACTCCACTCTTTTCCCATTTTTGTCCCAGATGTGTTAACTGACCTCAGAACATGTGTGTGGTGCTCCCTCCCTTTCTTCATGGGACTCTCTTACTAGAGACTCTTTTTTCATGAAATCTTTGGCCCAAGTCCTTCATTCCCCCACCATAATTCACCCCATAACCAAGGGTGTAGCTATCAGGGAGATGAAAGCATTCCTACCCAAATAAGAATTCTGTCTCCCAATGACATTTTCCTTCTGTCCCCCAAATTTCTAGCATCACAGAAAATGAGCCATTGAAAATAATACTTGTTATTTTCACATCCCCTTGGTAACTTTAGCTGCCTCTTTTCTTTGAATTCCTAAATGGTATTTCTAAATGAGCAAACGTTACTGTAATTGTAGAAATTTTGGGACAGAAGGAAAAATTCGTGGGAGACAGAATTCTTACTTGGGGGGCAATGCCCTCATTTTACCTCCCCCAATAGCTAAACCCTTCCTCTTAACTAAGCTTAAGCGTATTGTATGTGAAGGGAAGAACTGCAGAATTCAGCCCTGCTTCTACTCCTTCCCCCTTCTCCTATTGTTTCCTCTGTACTGAATTTTATTTGGATCACTACTCACAGGCAGCTGTCCTCATCTGTTCTAGACACACTAAAGAATGTATATAAATAGCTGAACAAGATAATAAAGAAAAATAGTAAGTGCTAATAAATACAATTCGGAGTTCTGCTGCAATAAGTTTGTATTACTACTATATTACTATCTCAACCACTACAGAATTATTGCACTGTGATTCTATTTTAACTGCCAGGTTCCATCCCATGGAAACCTGGAATTTGCAGTACAGGGAGGGACCTCACAAAACTGTAAGCCCAGGATTCCACAGGATGCATGCATAGCAGTTTAAGTGGAATAATAGTGCTATAATTGTGTAGTGTGAATGGGCCCAGAAGTATTGCTGCTAGAATCTGGGTAATATTGGGGGGGGGGGAGTCTACACGTGTACTCCTCTCACACAACCAGAGCTTCCCCATGTAACTTAAGCAGAGCAGAAGGATCTGTTCCACAAACATCATGCCAGTTCAAATCATTTGTCTATCAAAGGAATGGGCAAGGTTTGGCTTGCGAGCCCCCAAAGCATGGTCTCTGAAGCCCCTAAAGTCCATCAAGCCCCCAGACCCCCAAATAACAAAACAGCAGGTTTGCCTCTCAAATCCATTGACATACCTCAAAATGGGGAGGAGGCTGGAAATGATGTGGCATCACTTCCAGTTGTGTTGGGCATACCACTGCAACTTGCCAGGGGAAGTGCTGAGGTGAAAGACACACCCCCCCGAAGCTGTCCACCCCACTTGTCTAGTTCACCGTTAGAGGCTCAGACTATGGTCTGTGAATCACTGGTAGTCTCCAACCTCCACGTAGTTTACGAAAACATTGAACAGCATTTCAGAATATCCATACTTGACATGGCACTTGCTGATGACAAATACTGAGACCATTTTGACTAGGGCTAGACGGTTAAACAGGCCAAAAAGTCCCTGTTCAAAAACCTGTGATTTTTCATCACAGGCTGACAAACATTATGATGCCTTCAGAGAGTTTTGCTCATAAAAGCAGGAGCATCCATCACCTTAGAAAGGCAAGACTATAGTTCATTAAAACAAGAGTAATTATACTAGGAGTTTGGATCTGTATATTAAAACAAAAGTTCATAAAATGATCCACCAAACACACTGGTTACTGTCAAGTGGTTCTGACAAGTGAGGTTTGAATGGACAGCTTCTCTTATAAAGTATGGAAAGCGATACGTAGTTAGGGCTGTAAAAGACCATTCCTTTAAATCCAGGCTTCTAATCTTCTGGAAAAGATAACCACAAGGGCCCTCCAGTCCACCCCTCTGCCATGCAGGAATACACCATCAAAACATTCCTGACAGATCACCATCCAGCCTCTGTTTAAAAACTTCCAAAGAAGGAGACTCCACCACACTCTGAGGCAGCATATTCTATTGATGAACTGCTCTTACCATCAGGAAGTTCTTTCTAATGTTTAGATGGAATTTCTTTTCCTGAGGTTTTAACTGCATTTTGACAAAAACTTTTACAAATTTTTAAATATGTCTTTGTGAGTGCTTTTAACTTTGCTTTTATTTTTGTAAGCAAGAGTCTTAACATTGGAGAAAAGCTGAGATATAAATGAATAAACTCTTAATATTATTATCATTGTCATCCTCACTATTATTACTATGCTGGGAAGTTCATCCCAGCCTGTATCCACATAATTTTTCATGTGGTTGCCTTCAGGGCAATTAAGTCATACAGATATATGAATGTAAGACAGCTATTCTTTTTGAATACCAGAGATGGAAGTTCATACTCTGAAAGGTTAACAGTTAAGGTTGCCAAGGTAGAAAAGGAAATATATAAATGAGACAGAGTATACAGCTTTCATTTTCACTCTGTTTCCCTACCCTGTGATTTATTTTTACGCCAAGGGCATGGAGTGCTCTCTGGCATAATATACCTAAATTCTCAGGTGTTTTAGGTGCCTGTGGAGCCCCAAGGCTTAATTTATTCCCAATTATGTAGTAGCCTAAAGTGTCCAGAGAAATATATTCAGAAAATGACCTCTAATCACTAGATTACCTATAATTTCCTTCATATTCTAGGTAAGTGTCATAAACACCTGTGTTAATGTATTTTTCCCCCTTCCTTTCCTTGAGTTTTTAATCTTCTTCATTATAATAGTCACCATGGGAGACCATCTATTTCAGCAACTGATGGGCAAACTCCCCCTTCCTCCTGCTCTCATCAGATTGGCTAGGGAATGAGCTGAATAATTTCTCTTCAAAATCACAAATAACTGGGCTTACTCTTCAAGCCAATCCAACATTTGGAAGTTGCTCATATAGTCCCCTGCCTCCTGCCAGCCTCCCTAGTCCCAAAGCATTCTTCATTTCATCTGGCATAAAATGTTCATATCTACCCAATGACTCACCTTCTAAGATGCCAAAACTCCACATTTGGAGCTATCCCTTAGCACAATGGAAATGTAGAGGAACAGGAAGTCTGGAGTATTTGTGATTTAACTGCCACCACCCACTGGACAGTTGGGTTCTCTAGCAGCCTGGATACTAGTCCTAGGTCTTTGGGGATGAAATAATCATATTAAGAACACCCTTGTATTGGAGAACACCAGGGATAGCTCCCCAAATTGTTCAAATAGGAGAACAACTGCTCCTGGAAGTTTTCAAGACTAGGAATTTTAGAGCAGGTTGTGCCTCTCGTACCCTGTTCTAGCAAAAAGTCTGGTTATTCCTAAAAGTGAGTGCTGTTTTTCCCACTTCATTTCCAGATTTATGGAGGTGAAGTCCCCATAGTGTCCTGGGGCTAGAAAAAAATGCCCCTGAACCCCCAGATTTTAGCCAGCTTTGTTTTAAACAAACAGTTTTATATACTACTAAAACATTCAGAATTATTGAATTGCAATCAATTGGAAGTTTTAACTGCTGAGCTTCCTCTAAAATCTGATTCTAGACAGGCAGTATCTCTTACATTCTGCAGACGTAGTGGAACTTGGAATTAACACACTTTCATGGGTAGATGGAGTTTGCACCCAGTCACAAAGGTACTGATACTGAAGAGAGGAAGAAACCTAAAAAGGCACAAGAGCAGTCCTGTATTTGGCACTACACGGGCATATGAAAGGTATAGACTTCAGACAGCCTTTCAAGGGGAATTCCCCTAATAACCTTTTGAACAGGACTTAGTCAAGCTTCACCTGTGAAAATGACAAAATGGTCCAACCAGCATCAGGATATTAGCAGAAATGAACTAAAAGTCAAGCTGGTTGCCCACTCAGGAACGAAGAAGGACATGCAGGGAGCATTAAGGCCTTGTTGGTCAAGTTGAAATAAAGGTGACAATTACAATTATTAAGGCATTGCAATTTAACCCTCAGGGTTTTTTGCTCTCTGCATGCTCCCTGTGCGCGGGGATGATGCCCTTTGGCCTACTCAGGGAGGGACGACTGTAGAGGGGACACAGCCTATTTTTCAGTTAGGTCATTTTGGGTTGAACATTGCAATTGGCTGTTACCATTGCTTACGACTTCTGGGTGTTTGGAAGCATTTTGGCAGGGGAATCTGTGGCCCATGCAACCCATGGCCACATTTTCCCCACTCATGGGCCACATGAGAAGCCTCTCTTGCAGAATGTTTTCACTGTCAGTATGATTTAAAAAAAAAAATCATTGTGGACTCAACCTGACCTTGAAGATAAAGTATAATAGGTAGTACATTGAATAAATCTTCATTTCCATAACTTGTCTTCTGTATAGTACCAAAATATTTGGAACCATTTTTTCTATGAATTAGAAGCAAATTTAAGATATTCACAAGTACTTCTGGAACTATTCATCTAGAATTACTTGTCCGATTAAGTTAGGAAACATTCTTTTTACAAAATTATTCATATTATTTTTTCCTTATTCACCCAGCTCTGATTGTCACTCAAAATCACTAAATGCTGGCATTTATCAGTCTATCAAGCATTTCTGACAAGATAGAAAGAAATGATTTACAGTTCAAAAAGAATCTTGATTTCTACTAATCGCATGTCTATTCATTAACTCTGTTCATTATATATAAAATGTGTTTGAAATAGTAGGTGCCTTGTGCATTATTCACATGAGGACATTTCCTTATATTGAAATGGCTCAATGGAACATCTAGGTCAGTAGTGTCTGCATTCAGAACGCAAAGAATTCTTTGTTTTATCTTCCTTGAAAGAAAATGTGTTTCAACACATTGAGACACTTTGTCAAAGAAATTATCATGTATTATGAGAATGTTCCTCTTTAAGCAAGCACCAATGTTTCCTTATTTCTCATTTTTTGAAGTTGTTTTTGCACTAAATCTTGATTAGTGAAAAACTTTTTACACAAAATCCCATCTTTTTGCACAAATATTTTGCCAGAAAGTTCCAAAATGTGAAAAATCACTGAAAAATGAGGAGAATCTCTCTTAATCTTGCCCAGTACAGAGAAGTAGTCTGAAATCTTCAGTTTTCATGTGGGAGAACAAAATAAGGAAAGGTTTACACACAGTCAAGCTTTATATACAAGATTACAGTCACTGGCAATGACTGTGGTTTCAAACAGAGGGTCTCTCCAAATCCTACTTAGAGAGGCTAGATATTAAATCTGAGGCCTGCATATAAAGAATGCACTCTATTACAGAGCTAGTTAAAGCTTGGGTCATAGTAGAGCTTGAAAAAGTTACTTTTGACTACAAGTCCCACAGTTCTCTAGTACCCTAGCTAATGACTCTGTGAGTTGAAGTCCAAAGAATGATTTTCCAAACACTGATTCTGAAGAAGAAAACGTTAAGAGGTGATATGATGGCTATGTTTAAATATTTGAAGGGATGTCATATGGAGGATGGAGCAAGCTTGTTTTCTTCTGCTTCAGAGATTAGGGCTATTTCCACACTACACTGTTATAGTGCTATTATTCCACTTTCTACATCCTATGGAATCCTGGGGTTTGCAGTTGAGGGAGGGGTATTTTGAATTCTCAGTCAAAGAGCTCTTTGGCCTCAGTAAACTATAAAGCCCAGAATTCCACAGGATGTTGAAAGTGGAATAATAGCACTATAACAGCGTAGTGCAGAAACGGCCTAGGACACAGAGCAATGGCTTCAAACTACAGGAAAAGAAATTCCATCTAAACATTAGGAAGAACTTCCTGATGGTAAGAGTGGTTCAACAGTGGAATGCACTGCCTCTGAGTGTGGTGGAGTCTGCTTCTCTGGAGGTTTTTAAACAGAGGTTGGATGACCGTCTGTTAAGAATGCTTTGATAGTATATTCCTGCATAGCAGAGAGTTGAGCTTGGTGGCCCTTGTGGACTCTTCCAACTGTGCAATTCTATGATTCTGTGAAAAGTGTGAATCTCCATTTAACATGTCCAAAGGCTGCCCAGATATACCTGATTTTCTCTTGATTCATTTGGAAACTTGATAGCCCTCTGGCAGTGGATGTCCCTCTTAGTTGGGATGTGCTTGAATGGCTCATCCATTCTCCACTATTATTTGTGGTGAGGAAAGTTGGCATTAGATATTGCCTCTTAATAAAAATCACTCCTTGTCAGAGGGGGAAAAAAACAGAATTGTCAGCTTTTTTTGGCTTCTCCTTCTTTGTTTTCTTCAGTGGGGCTGATCCGCTCTGAGAGGTGGAAGAACAAACCAAGGGCAACATCACAGCTTGTGCCTTCTCCCATAGCAAGTATCTCTGTAAACAGAGTCCAAATTAACTTGCATTCTTTCTTTCACTTAAACTTAACAGGTTTAGGAATCAGCCTGAATTATTTACTCAAACAGTTTTTATGACAAACCACATACTTCTTCTTTCCCCTATCCAAATACTTTTCTACTGTGTCTTTGTCAAACACCAGTCTCAATTTCTGCTTCAGAGTATCAAAGAATCAGCCATCTTGGAGGCAGAACAGATAGCAGAGTATGACGTCTGTCAGGCCATTTAAATCTTAACATGGTTGTGGTTTTCAGCTATGCCTACCTCACCCCTCAGCCCGATATATCTCATCTTAAGCAAGGCACTTTGCATCTTTTGATACATGTCCTTCTGTTTTGGACATATCCATAATAATATGTTTTAAGCTTTCTCCCTCCCTTCAGTTTTACTGTATTTACTGGTGTATAAGACACACCCATATATAAAACGCACCCCATTTACACACTGGCAAATACTATAGGACACAGTGTATATAAGACACACCTCATTTTCAAACAGTATTTTTTTGGGGGGAAAGTGAGTTTTATACACCAGCAAATATAGTAATTCCAGTCAAATCAGGCTGAAATCCTCAAATGGTTATCCACTTAGTAATATTCCGATGACATGAGTGCATGGCAACTTGTGGTATAAAATGCAATTTAAGCCAGCGTGCCAAAAAGTAATTGGTGGCAGCATTCCAGAAATAATTAAATCCGATGAATAGCTGTTAATAAGGTTTTTACTCAGCGATTCACATCCCTCACCACTTTCCCGCTTCTCTGTTAGCAACAGAATTCTCCCTAATGAATTAGTGAAACAGACAAGATAAAACAATATAAATGGAATAGAGAAAGATTCCTATTAAGTGATACCAGTCCCAAAGACTTTGCCCAGTAATCTCATTCTTTTCTTTCCTCCCCTTTTTTACTCTTTCCCTTTTTTGCCAGTGCATTTTAAACTTTGAGCCACCCATAGCATGGCACACAACAAAAGATGAGGGAAAATTGTGTTTGCTGTCCTATATGGAAACATTTTTGAGACTTTCAACAGAACAGAATAAATCTTGCCTCTGGAATCCATATATTTATTAGGTTTGCAGTGAATTTCCGAAAAGGAAAATGTGCACTGAATAGTGTGCACATTTTAAAAGTGTGCATGAGTGAAAGCTTACACATTGGAAAAATGTGCACAAACACACTGTAAACAAGGCAATATTGTGCTCCTTAGAAAATGTGTACGAAATGCATATTGAGAGGGAAAATGTGAAAAACAAAACAGAACAAACAGAAGAAGCCATAGAATGAACAGGATCACCAGTGGGAAACTGAGAAACTCTAGAAGAATAATATAGACAGTTTTGTGCATCTACATCCACAAGTCAGTGAAATCAAAACAGTTGCATCTGAGCTCACTGAGGATGGGGAGATAATAATATACTTTTATTATCACACACAAGAGGGGTTCACACCACAAACTCTACCCTTCTGTTACATGCCCAACCTAGCCACTCTTCTGATGTCTACATAACTTTACTTAAAGGATTCGCATAATCTGGATGTCTGTACAATCAGGCATCAAAGTTGCAAATGAATTCTTTTATAGACACCCACACTCAATGTATGGAAGTCAGTGGTGTTGGTGTGGTGTTGATTTAGGTATAAGAAATTGAAAACAAGGCCAGCTGCACAAATCCACTCCTACTTCAATAAGTGAAAGCTTGGCACATGCACAGTTTACGAATGGGAATAATTTATCTCTCTAATAAGGTTTGTTGTCTTATTATCTCTAGTTTCATCATCTTGTTTATTAAGCTACCCACCTCTTCCAAAACACACAGGGAGTTTAGTGCGTTATCAGTTTGTTTTCAAGTAAGCCTCACAACTCTGTACTAGTAGCTCATTTTGCAGAGTTCTTTCTTTCTAGTTTGACACCATTCATAGGTCAATCAGTCTTTCTAAGTTGATAAGAGCAAGTCCCACAGACTGTGTTGCAGACATTAGTTTACCTGAAGTGGTTATTTGATCAGAGACCAAACCATGGATCTTACAGTCAAAGGGCAAATGTAGTTGCTACTTTAGCTAAAGAGGAATTTGATGGGAGCATGTTACTCTGAACTCTGACAGGCTACCACAGAACTAAGCAATGCATTCTTTATTTTTATTTTTATTTTTAAATTGATGGCAAGAAGATTGCCTGGGGGAAGTATATCAAGATATCTTGCTGTGCTATATCATTGTTTATCACACTTCTCCTCTGTCTGGCTGCCGCTTTCCTTAGTTTACTGGGCAGATAAGCCTTTCTTTGAAGTGTGTATGTTCTGGTGATTTCATGGGTATAATATAATAGTTAATATACCACAGTTAAAACCTACCATCATAGGATCAGGTCCCAGTACAATGTAAGATTGGGCTTCATAGCATGAGTTGAATATTGTAACCAAATTGGGAAAAATGGTTTTATGGGGGTGGGGTAATATTATTTCCCTCCACTATTTTTCTTAAAATGCATTTTTGTATATTTGCATTTCTGTTATTCTCCGTGAGGGTCAATTGCCTATCATAATCACAGTCAGAGGTGAATTGTTACAGAGTGTCATGGTATTAACCTTTTACTGTGTGATCACTGATTGACTGTCATCACACATGTGGCTAATTGAGATCTTGGTCCTTTTCGCACGTTACCTGTTAACGCCGCTGGGTTGGGGTCCTCACGTGAGAAACCTTGGAGGGAACGCTCCTGCTTCCCTGCTGCTTCCGTGTTGCTTGAACTCTGCAGCTCTGTCCTCTCGTGCTAGCTCCCCGCCTCTTCCTTTCGCAGTGCAGCCTGGGACCTTTCCCAGCCTGCACTGCCCAGGAAGCGCAACCGGCCCAGCTCCTGATGTACCGCACGCCAGGTAAGAGTGCGTGGGGTGCCGGGCCGATGCATGAGTGCGGAGCATTTTCAGCTTGAAGCCAAAAATGAAAAAATCCATGTGCACTCTGCGTCCGGCCCTTGAGCGTCGCGTAAATGGGAATGCATCATGCAGACCACTCCTCCCATTTATGCGACGCTCAAGGGGCCCTTTCACTTAAGAAATGCCGTGCAAAAAGGGCCATAGAAATACCACCCATCAAACAAACCTATAAGAGATATTGAGACCCATCCTGTTAGTGGCACAAATATGCATAATCATGGTTTATATATGCATATGTCTGTTTTTGGATGGAGCACCAGAAGCTATTATTTAGACCTTTGCACTCCCTCTAAAACATTCCCCCAACATCTATCAATCTCCAGGAGGAAATACTGCTGCTGCTACTGTTGCTTATCCATGTTCTGGGCTCCCAGAGGAAGGAGAAGAAGGGCACACTCCTTCTGTGCTCTGGGCTTCCAGAGGAAGAGAGAGTGCACTCCATTTCTCTCCACCCCTAAATTAAGACCAGCTTCATCATCTCAACTGACTAACTCTACTTCCCTTCACCACCACTAAGCACCAGCAGCAGGAGCCCCTCCCTGGTTTTGACAGCTGCTGGGGGGAGAGAGAGAGAGAGACATGAATCTGTGTTACTCTGATTGCTGGGGGTCCCGGGAGGGACACCAAATTGCTCTCAAAATTATACAAGTTGGGGATATTAGTCAAAGAACACAAGTTAGCACTGTGAGAGGCAGGGTAACATAGTGAGATCTTGAACCCAATGTCTACGGGGTCAGGCCGAGTCAAGGAGCACACCGGAGTGAAATAACAAATGTGAATTTTATTAAAAATACAATCAATCAGTGTATGCAACACAAACACACAGAGAAACTATAGAAATAAAGCTTGGAGTGGGATAGAGGGATTTTTAGAGGAGTTGTTGGTTTGGGTAATACTACACCTGTCCTGAAGCCCGGTCGGAAACAGAAAAGCTGGGGAGCGTGGATCTCAGTACGTGGAGCTGAGGGGAAGGCTCGCTGGACAAAGCGACAGCAAGGCAGGATGGAAGCCAAGAGCTATCCGAAGAAGCGCTCAAAATCAGGGGTTTTTATAAGGAGAATTGTGACCGCAGGCTAGTTCGTACTTGGGGAAAACAATGGATTTGGGGCTGGAGACAAAGCCTCCGAAAGGTCATAATTTGAATGACTGAATTATAGCCAAATTGTCAATAGGATAGCCAGTATGCAAACGCAGAGTACTTGAGCGTTGTATAGTCAGACCATCAAGCTGCCGGCACGGGGCAGAGGATCTTTTGAAAGTAGCGTGCATACATAATGTGGTACTTGCCTTGAGGTCTCCTGAAGCTGCGAGTCAGCTATTTCTGGTCTGCCTGTATTGTGTTGTAATATTACAGTGATTATCAGCTGAACCTGTGTGCATGCTTGTCCGGGGGCCTCGCAAGCATGTGGAGGGGAATGGGTATGTGAAGCCGAATTAGTGATATCAAGAGATATCTTTTTAATATCCCCCAAGCTTGGGCTAGCCAGGGCAGTAACATCTGCACAGGTAGAACTTTATGCTCAGCCTGCTTGATGTAGGATCTCAAACACTGTCACCTCACAGGCTGGACTATAGTTTATATGGACACATCCATGGTTTTTCATTGGGAATAGACTTCAGCAAAGCACTCATTACAATGTGAAAACTGAAGCTGATAAAATGAAATTGTATTGTCCTAATACTGGGATCTCAGTTTGATTATACAGAAGCTCCTAAATTTGATATAACATGGCTCAATAGGAGAAAACATACTCTGCATGCAGAAGATCATAAGTTCCATCCCCAGAATTTTCGAGTGGGGTGACAAAGACCCTCATCTGAAATCCTGGAGAGCTGTTTCCAGTCAGTGTCAGTAAGTCTTCCCCAGCATGGTTCTCTTGAAATGTTCAGGACTACATTCAGCATTTCTAGTCATTGGCCACACTGGCAGGAACTGATGGAGTTGAAAACTAAAGCATCTTGAGGGCAGCACATTAAGAAAAGGTTGATATAGACAATCCTATACTATCTGGACCAATGACCTGCTTCACTCTAAGGCAATTACTTGGCCTCTATGAAGTTAGATGCCCCTCAGCTAGATAACTGATACCATCTAATGCATATCCATTTTTTGTCTTTGCCACAGCTCTAGAAAAAGCTGATCACACAGATAGAATCACTCTGGATCCCCTTTTAACTTAGATATTGACCATCTTTCATAATATTATCAGTGAATTCTTCTAGAAGTAACTCGGAAGAGCTCAAAAAAGGTCACTTTTTGGCACACAGTTCTCAAAATTCCCCAAGCCAGCATGACTGGGGCATTCTCAGAATTTTAGCCCCCAAAAAGTAACTTTTATGAGTTTAGGAACTAAACATCATCTTCAAAATTATTGTTGTTGTTATTATTTAGTTTTCATTTTGCATTGGGCACAAGACAGTGCCAGTGGGCTGAAAGCCAACTTGCTATAAAGTAAATGGTTGCTTACTTTACTGGAAACTACTTTGTAGTAAATCAAACAAATATAAATCTGTCTTAATCCTTCTAATCACACAGAGATGAATCCACAAAGCTGTTTGTTCTCTGATTTTTTTTTCACCTGCTTTTCCTTGTCAAAATATATTGGCCCTCTTCCAAGTAAACAGGATATTCTGGTGCATATAGATCAAGGTGTTGTGGTACAGGATTTTCATCTGAGGAAGATATAACACTTTTCTTTCAGCAGGGTAAAGGACTTAAGAAAAACAAAGAAGCAAATGGGAAACTTCTCACCCTGGTTGAATGAACAGGATATCAGTGTTCAGGTTCCTACCAGCTTTCTGCCCTCAGGCCAAAGTATCTTAGGTTTGTTATGTTCAGCAGATAAAAGAGAAGCTAGCAGCAGTTTCCCTACCACACTTGTACCGTAAGTGCCAGTGCAGTTTTGATTCTGAAACATGGGGAATCAAAACCAGCTGTTTCCAAGACACAAAAAGTGGAAAATGTAAGATTCTCCTCCTGTCTGTTTTCCTTTGAATGGCAGAGTTTGGAAAAGTTACTTTTTTTGGATAACAGTTCCAAGTTCCAATATAGTAACAGTTCTAGGCCCAGTTGAATTATTTCAGTTGAAAAGATTGACTTTGACTAATTTCTACAGTTTGGAAAGTTATATTTATTTTGTTAAAATGCAATTAATTGGCTGGGTCAGCTAATGCAATAGCATGAACCATTCTCCATCTTTCACTGGATGTCATGGAGTACTTCTGAAGTATTGGTGCAAAGTCCAAAAAACAAAACAAAAGAGAAAACCATCTCCACTGGATTTAAGGATGAATAGAAAGGTGGAGGGGAGTATCACAGACATACTGCAAGAGGAGAAGTGTTTCCGCTTCCAGTTATTAAACTGCTGTCTGATGACTTCTTGGTAAGGATAATCACCCTCCTTATCCCAAGGCAAAACACAAAATAAGGAAGATAGGGAGCAAGAAAAGACAAATGCTTAATCATGTGCATAGTTCTGGGGATGGGGAATATTGGCTGAGAGATTTGGGGAGCTGTAGTTCACAAATGTAACTTTCACAAGATGTTCCCATGTGATTTATAAACCCTTTTCATTTTGTTTGCCGGACAGAATGACAGTTCATCTGTAGAAATGTCAAAACTTTTCGAATAACCTTGGAACAAGAAAGTGTTGGAAGGAAAATGAAATATGTGCTTAGTCATCTATAACTTCAGAATTTAGCAATTTCTTTCTTAAAGAATAATAACCTTCTAAGTTGCAAGTAAGAAGAAGCCTTCTACCCCTACCCACTTGATAGAAATCAAAACTAAATTCTGCAAGTCTTCTGAACCATGCCTTTAAACACAACCAGTTCAAAGGAAACACAGAATCAAGCCTAAAACACACTAGGGAAACACTAATGAGAGTGGTTTTTTTGTCCAGGTCACAGATATGGGGAAGAAATCAGTGGTTTCACATTTCCATTCAGAAATATACATTTCATACCTCCCAAGGCTGTCAGGAGAATGGGATATTTCTTGCCTTAGAAATCCATACATTTGCATGACTTGCAATGCATAGCAGGGAAAAGGTGCATACAACATCACAAGCACATTTGAAAAACATGCAAAAATAAAGAGGCATACTTTAAAAATGTGCAGAAACATTTTAAGTCAATATATTAGGGAGAAAAAAATCTATGTATATTTTGAAATATGTATATTTTGAAAAATACACACACATTTCTGTGTGTATTTTTCAAAATATACTTATTTTGTAGGTTAATTTTTCTCCCTAATGTACGTATTAATATACATGAATTTCCAAGACATCTCTATAATAGCAGGTATATAATATAATATAATATATATAGTAGATATATATATTATATTATATTGCATTATATATAATATCAGGTATATAATCTCATTCCTAAATGCAGTCTGTCCTACTTCTTCAGTAATCTCTTTTTTAAAAAAAATCTGCACAAAAATATTTAGCATAGTTTCCAAAAATATTCATTTATTATTATGTATGCATTTCTGTATGAATTTTATAGTAAATACATATTCTATTTGCACTTTGGTTCATTTTTGAGCCAAAATCTGCACCGCAAAATTTGAAGAGCTACAGAACTTAACTATGACTCTATCCCAAACTGTAAATCGACATGTGAGAATCAGGCAGGGGTATAACTATGGGGAAGAGAGAAAAGAGGAGAGTGCTCCCCAATAAAAATCTGATCCCATGAGATTTTCCTTTGGTCACCAAATTTCTACCATTGCAGAGAGAGACAGAGAGTCTGAAAATGTTTTACTTGAAAAGGGAGAAGGCAGTATGAAAAGAAGAAGACCTCACTGGAGATGGATAGACTTAATCAAGGAAGTCAAGGCCCTAAGTCTGCAAGGAGGGCTGTTGATGGTAGGGTGACTTGAAGGTTAACATGGCCCTTTCAGCACAATGTCCTCATCCCACCATAGCAACACATTCCCAGTCCAGGACCCATGCTATCATACAATGTCATAGATTCATAGAGTTGGAAGAGACCACAAGGGCCATCCAGTCCAACCCCCTGCTATGCAGGAACACCCATCAAAGCACTCTCAACAGATGGCCATCCAGCCCCTGCTTAAAAACCTCCAGAGAAGGAGACTCCACCACACTCCCAGGCAGCATATTCCACTGCTGGACAGCCCTGACCATCAGGTTCAAGTGGAATCTCCTTTCCTGAAGCTTGAGTTCATTGCTCCTTGTCCTAGTCTCTGGAGCAGTGGAAATCAAGCCCGCTCCCTCCTCAATATGACATCCCTTCAAATATTTAAACATGGCTATCATGTCCCCTCTTAACCTTGCCTTCTGCAGACTAAACATAGCAAGCTCCCTAAGCCGTTCCTCATAGGGCATGGCTTCCAGTCCCTTCACCATTTTGGTCGCCCTCCTCTGGGCAACATCAATGCTAACCAGCTGCTATCACGTTCCCTAATGTTGCAAATCAGCACTATTTCATTTCCAGAAAAAATCCAGTAATGGCCTCCTTTCCCACCAAATTCTATCAGTGAGCGCAATTTCCCAATAGCACTTAATAGCACTTCCTGTTGTTGCCAATCCAGGAGTAGGCAGGGTGTGGCATGCCCAGGTTGTCCCTCCCACAGCTATTCCCATGGTGTGGTAAGTTCAAAAACTATCACCTCTCTGCGTTTATTTGAAGTTCCTCCTTTGAGTTTTTTTTAATTTTTAATACATGTTTTAAACATTATAACACAAAAATGCAATAGTGTTCTGTCATGATGTTACAACGTGGCTGTGATAGTACAGCTTATAAAAAACAAACAAAGAAAAAACAGTCAGGAGCTGTGGGGTGAGAAAAAGATGGGGAAAGGAACTGGCTAATGACACTGTAATGCAGAGGGAACACCAGTGGCAATAACACTACTCATCTGCTTAAGGCAAAAGGGTGTGGTAGGGAGCATTCTGAACCCAATATCATAATGGAAATGGCAATACTGGATTGTAACGGAACAACATGCCATTGAGGTGTGGTGTGGAAAAGACCCATAGGTCAAACTCAATTTGATAGCAGTTAAGAACAACCAAAAGAATTCTTATATTGACTGTGTTCACATTCCCCTGATTACCTTGTCAGTCCTTTTTCCTTGACTTTATTACTAAACATTCAACAGAAGTTTTAAGTGACCAATGTGTGAAATTTGGGGACTGAAGGAAAAAATTCATGGTGGAGCAGAATTTTAACTGAGGAGCAATGTCCTCGTTTATGCACCTTGTAGTTTTGCCCTTGGAATTAAGTCAGTTTACTTCCAAATACAAAAGGACAACTATTACCATTATTTTATTTGATAGGAGGACTGAACCAAATATGAAGGATGTCTTGATATAAGACACTGAGTTGCCAGGGTCTTTTAAATAAAAAAGTAAGGGTGAAATGTATTCTGGATGCAGAATAAAACTGTACACATTATAAAGAACATGAATAGAGTTCATTCTGCTTTCCTCTAACCTTTGAATTTGGGATCATCCAATGATGTGATAAGCTGGAAAGTCAGGACAGATCAAAATATGTTCATACAATAAATGGTTAAACTAATTTGCTATTACAAGATTCCGTGCTGTCCAGTAGTTTAACCTTTAAGATGAGATAAGGCAAGCTTTGTCAGTCTCTTCATGCAGACTCCAAGTCCAGAGGCTGTATGCCGCTGATTACTTCACTGGGGAATCACAGCAGACAATTACTATTTCTCTCATGTGTTACTTATGGCTTCCCATAGAAATCTAGCAAGCTAACATTTAAAAGAGGACTCTTGATTCAGAGCTTGGAATACAGTTGCAGTCAAAAAAGTAACTTTTCCATCTGAAATAGGCCAGCAACATTTTTTTAAAAAAAAAATGGCTGAAGGTGAAAGCTGTGCCTTTCTGTGAAGAAAAACACATATCTGGTGGGAAAAATTTCCAGGATGTATACCAGTATTCTCCCATACTGAATCATGAAGAGGAATTCATCTGAACACTCCTCATCTCTCATTTTCATCCTTGATAATCTTCCTGGAACATCTTCAGCACACCTTACATTTTTAGAATCCTGTTTTTTTAAAAAAAAATAATACTAATAATTTTACTTATGATTTTTTTAAATAAAATACACATGGCTGTCTACCACAGATAATTTGATTATTGCTACATTTCTATGTCTACATTTAACCCCAAGACTGCTCACTTTTTAGTTAGCATGCAAATTCACATTGGACACTCTGCCTTCTGTTAGAATAACCCTGAAGGCAGACATTCACAAAATGCCCTTAACAGACGTGTGATGCTGGCCAGCTAAATATTTCAAGTGCTATGCTTCTTCTGTGCTTTGCTGCACAGAACAAGAGAGAGATTTAAAAAACAAAAACAAAACACGAGAGTCAGATTCTTTAGAGTTGACCCAGGCATTAAACCTCAGCCAACCAGACTCTGCCATTTTATTTACTTCAGCTAAATGGGATTTTGCTTTCAGTAGACACTCAGTAAATCAGTGTGCTGCCCCCATTGATACCTTTGGTGTTTTCTAACCATCTGTGAGCTTTGCTGCTCTCATCCTCACCAGCCAAAATGAGATTTATTGACTCTTTGTGGGCATGTGCAAACATGGATATAAATTTTAAAAGAAAAGAAAATTCATGAGGGAGGGCAGGGGACGAACTAACTTGACATGCCTTCATGACTGAATGTCACGCTGAAAGTATCTATTGGTTCCAGGAGATCCATGTATATCACAGGGTGCCAAGCAATTATACAAGCAGTATTAGGCCATTACTTACAATGACTGTGCGCCCATGAATGGTAATGTCAGGATAAATAAGGACAAATGATAGAGGGTCTCTAGTTTATAATATCCCCTAGAAGTCTTGTGCATGGCAGCTAAGTAAACTACTAATACTTGGTCCAGTGGATGCTCATTTCCAGTAGAAAATTACTACCTGCTGTTCTTGGTGACAGTGAAGAAGGGGAGTTAATAGGAGGGTTCCCGAGACAAAGCAATAAAGTGGCAGCCAACATTGCTTTGCATCTTTTCAGCTAGGTAACGGATGGAGAAAATTACAGAAGCATCCTCTTAAGCAGAAAGCTCTTGTCGTTGGCAAATGCTCTCCTTTATCAGGGAATTGTGTAATAGAGGTTTTGCAACACTTAACCGTGCTTGCTTAAATTGGTCCGGGTTTATTCATTTACAGAGCAGATATCAGTGCCTTGACAGCTTTTTCTACCATATTAAAATGGCAGTGTGTGTGCCAGCTCAGCTTCTGCTAAAAGGCAGGGGGCTGATACAGAAGAAACCTTATTAAGCAATGAGAAAAGACTCCTGCTTCACTCAGATCTTTTCTCTACACTAAAGCAACATCACTTCTTTTCTCACATCCCAAAATCAGCCAAAGATAGCTGGTCTCTGGTTTGTCCTGAAAAAGCATAAGGATTTGACCATGCTGATGTATCAGTTTTTTCTGACATCATCATCATGCAATGGTTTGGCCATTGCATTTCATGGCATTCATAGATTTTGGTATTGTGTGTTGTTTTGTATGTGGATTTGTTGCTGCTTTAAGATTATTTAAAAAAAAACATAAAAAATATATTCAAGGGTAACCATGAAGACCATATAGCAAAATAAAACAAAATCCAAAATCTACGAAAGTGTGATACAGTTATTGGCCAACCAAAATGCACAAAACACATCATACAAGCTTTCAAAGCTCCATTGGCTTCTTCATCAGGCAAAAAATGTTTTTAAAAAATCCTTGCACCGTTATATATTCTAATTCTAGGAAATTTCATTCCTGTTTTTCTAGTCAAAACAACCACTACTGTGAATTCAGGATAATCCTAGAGTTTGGAGAACTGTGATAATGGAGAGTGGGCCACAAACATTTTAAGGTGGGGAGCCCACGGATGCAAGTGGAGGTGGGGGAAAAGGAAGATTTGCTGTTAACTGCTGTCAATTTGATTTCAACTTATGAATGAGAGATCACCAAATCACCCTATTATCAACAGCCCTGCTCAGATCTTACAGACTTAGGGCCATGGCTTCATTGATTGAGTGTCTCCATCTATAATATGGTCTTCCTCTTTTCCTACTGCCTTTTACCTTGTCAACCATTATTGTCTTTTCTAGTGAGCCACATCTTCTCATGATATGGCCAAAGTATGACAGCCTCAATTTAGTCATATGGACTTCTAGGGAGAGTTTAGATATGATTTACTCTAAGATCCATTTGTTTTTCTTCTTAGCGGTCCAGGTTGTCCATAGAACTATTCTCCAGAACCATGTTCAAGCAAATTGATATTCTTTCTTTCAGCTTTCTTCACCGTTCAGTTTTCACAGCCATACATAAAAATTGGAAAGAGAAAGAGATATGTCATTGATATATCTTTACACTAGAGGATACTGTCTGGCTTGTTCATAGCTGCCTTCTAAGTCCTAGTTTTCTTCTGATTTCTTAACTGTTGTCTCCATTCTGATCAATGACTGAACCAAGGTATGGAAAATCTTGAAGTATTTCAATGTCTTCATAGACTCTTTTAAAGTTATACAAGTAATCTGTGGCCATTATTTTTGTTTTCTTCATGTTCAACTGTAAATTTATCCTTACACTTTCTTCCTTGACTTTCTCCAGCAATTGCTCCAAGTCTTTGCTATTTTCTGCTTGTATTATGGTGTTATCTATTTACCTTAAATTACTGATGCTCTTTCCTCCAATTTTCATACCTTCTTCCTCAGAGTCTCTGAGTGCTTCTTTCATTTTGTTATCTAAAATTATAGATTCATCATCATATGGTTCTTCCATGGATGAATCTGTACTCCTTTCATCTCTTCTATAATTCTTTAGTATAGTGTTTCCATGGTCTTTTTATTCATACTTAGTCATGTAATGTCTTTCCCTGAGGGTTGAAAAGCATTCCCATCCTTGGTTTAAATTTTCCTTTGATTTCTTGGATCTTGTGGAAGATGTCTCTTGCTATTTTTTTGTTGTTGTTATCTTCTATTTCTACACATTTATTATTGTAATAGCTCTCCTAATCTCTGCACACAAGTCACTGAACAGTTGCACTCAGGGTTCTCCTAGTATTTTCGGCCCCTTTTACTTTTGCTTCTCGCCTGTCATTAGGAGTTTGAAGAGTTTCATCTGTCATCCATTAAGGCTTTTTTTTTTCTTTAGATAATGTCTTTTTTCTATTCCTCCCTGACAATATTCCTTGCTTCAGTCCAGAGTTCTTCTGGCTCCTGGTCAATTAGGCTTAGTAGAGCTAATCTATTTTTTACATCATTTTTACATTCTACAGAGAAGTTCTTCAGTTTGTATTTTAGCATAAGGGTTGGTTTAGTGTTCTTCCTTATCTTTATTCCAATTTTGGTATGGTCTGAGTCACAACCTGCCCTTGGTCTTATTTTTGCAGATGGTATAGAGCTTGTTCATCTTCTGCTTCTGATTATATAGTCTGTTAGATTTCCGTATTGGCCACCAGATGATGTCCTCCTATCCAGTCACCTCCTGGGTTGCTTGAAGAATGTATTTGTAATGAACAAACTGTTGGTCTCAGAAAATTCAATCACTTTTCATGAGCATTTGATCATTTCTTAATCCTATGTAAGATTTTCCTACAGTCTTTGATTCAGCTCTGTTTCCTACTTTTTCATTCCATTCATCTATGATTAAGAAGAAGTCCTGTTTTGGCATTTGATCATTTGCCTCCTGGACCCCAGCATATAATCTTTCAGTTTCTTCTATAGTCAGAGCATACACTTGCATTATGGTTATATTGATCAGTTTTCTCTGAAGTCCTATTGATGTGACTCAGTCAGACTTTGCATTATATCCTCTATCTGCTTTTGCTACATCTTTCCTCACTATTAATGACCCAACATTTCTTCTCAGATTTTCATTTCCTGAGTAAAACACTTGTAAATACTATATAAAACACACTGACTCAAAATGACTCATTCCTGTTCAGCTTGGTTTGTTCACTCTAAATATTGTAATGTTTGTACATTCCATTTCTTGTTTTACTATGTCTAGTTTCTGCTGATTCATGCTTTTTACATTCCATGTCCCTATAATAAGTGTTGGGCAGCTTCAGACTTTTCTTTTACCTCTGAGCATGTCCACAGCTGAGCATCCCTTCTGGTTGAGTCCAGTTTCATCATTAGTCACTGTGCTATTTCTACTTCTCCCTGCCTTACCCCATTAGCCTGTTGAGTGCCTTCTGACCTAGGAATCTCATCTTTTGGCACTATCTCTTGTTTCATTTTGGATTGTCTCATTACATTACAAAGGCATACAACAGGGATTTACTGCGACGCCGTCTGCACAGTACTAACAAGTGTTAGCTATGGTGTCGTTGCCATTGCCTCTGAGAGATTCTCTGCCAGTGTCACCCCCCACTACTGCTGCTGACCAGTAGCTGTTTGGCACATTTAGTCTAGCTCATCAGCAAAAGCCAGTATGATGTGGGAGGCTCCTTCAATAGCAGTGCCACCATCAGCATATCTTCTTGCCTAAAAGGAGCATGCAATTCCACCACCATCGAAAGTTAGTCCCACCAAATGAAATGTTCCCTCCATCCCCAAGTTTCTATAATTGCAGTAGCTTAAAAGTTCAGCTAAGCATTTAGAAATAGAGTTTACACACTCAAAGAAAAGGGGCAGGCATAGTTACCAAGGGAATGTTTACACAACAAATACACAAGTTCTTGGTGTGAATAATTTTCAGTGCCTCACTGCCTTCACTGCTACATATTTGGGAAGGGGAATTTCATAGAATCATGGAGTTGGACGAGACCACAGGGGCCATCCAGTCCAACCCCCTGCTATGCAGGAACACCCATCAAAGCATTCCCAACAGATGGCCATCCAGCCTCTGCTTAAAAACTTCCAAAGAAGGAGACTCTACCATATACCAAGGCAGCACATTCCACTACCAGACAGTTCTGACCATCAGGAAGTTCTTCCTGATGTTCAAATGGAATGTCCTTTCCTGCAGCTTGAATCCATTGCTCCTTGTCCTACTCTCTGGAGCAGCAGAAAACAAGCCTGCTCCCTTCTCGACATGATATCCCTTCAAATATTTAAACATGGCTATCATGTCCCCTCTTAACCTTCTTTTCTGCAGACTAAGTATCCTCAGCTCCCTAAGCTGCTCCTCATAGGGCATGGCTTCAGGACCCTTTACCATTTTGGTTTCCCTCCTCTGGACATACTCCAGCTTGTCTATATCCTTCTTGAATTAAGGTGCCTAGAACTGGACACAGTATTCCAGATGAGGTCCGACCAATGCAGAATAGAGGGGTACCATTACCTCACTTGATCTAGACACCATATTCTTATTGATGCAACCAAGAATCTCATTGGCTTTCTTGAGTTCAGCTTGTGATCTACCAAGATTCCTAGATTCCTTTCACACATACTGTTATGCAGCCATATGTCCCGCATCCTATATTTGTGCATTCCTTTTTTTCTGCCTAAGTGCAGGACTTTACATTTGTCTCTGTTGAAATTCATTTTGTTAGCTTTGGCCCAGCACTCCAATCTGTCAAGGTCATTTTGAATTTTGATCCTGTCCTCTGGCATATTAGCAACCCCTCCCGATTTGATGTCATCTGCAAATTTGATCAGCATGTCCTCTACTCGTTCATCCAAGTCATTGATGAAGATGTTGAATAGCACCGGGCCTAGGACAGAACCCTGTGGCAACGCACTAGTCACTTCTCACCAGGATGAAAAGCATCCATTGGTGAGCACACTTTGGGTTCGGTCAGTGAATCAATTACAAATCCACCTAACAATAGCCCTGCCCAGCCCACACTTTACTAGCTTCTTTGTAAGAATGTCATGGGGAACTTTGTCAAAGGCCTTACTGAAATCAAGATGTGCTATGTCCATATCATTCCCTTCATCTGTCAAGGTTGTAACTCTATCGTAAAAAGAGATAAGATTCATCTGGCATGACTTATTTCTGAGAAATCCATGTTGACTTTTAGTGATTATGGCATTGCTTTCTAAGTAATTACAATCAAATTGTTCAATGATCTGCTCTAGGATCTTTCCTGGTATTGATGTCAGGCTGACTGAGCAATAATTATTTAGGTCCTCTTTTTTTCCCTTCTTGAAGATGGGGACAACATTTGCCCTCCTCCAGTCTGTTGGGAGTTCTCCTGTTCTCCAAGAGTTCTCAAAGGTTATTGCGAGTGGTTCTGAAATGACTTCTGCCAGTTCTTTTAATATCCTTGGATGTAATTCATCTGGCCCTGGAGACTTGAATTCATCTGGTTTAGCCAGGTATTCCTGTACTACTTCCCTACCTATTCTGTGCTGCAACTCTCCCACTTCCTCATCTGCTCCCCACCCCCCAGGTTGAGTACTTCTATCTTTTTGGGAGAAAACTGAGGCAAAGAAGATGTTGAGTAGTTCTGTCTTCTCTCTTCCCCCTGTTAGTAATTGGCCATCTTCTCTGTGAGCAGCCCTATCATGTCCTTGTTTTTCTTTTTGCTGCAGACATATCTAAAAGAGCCCTTTTTATTGTTTTTAATGTCTCTGGCAAACCTGAGTTCATTCTGCACTTTAGCTTTTCTGACCTTCTCCCTACATCTCCTGGCTATTTGCTTTAATTCCTCTTCAGTGGTTTCACCATTCTTCCATTTCCTGTACATGATTCTTTTAACACTTAGCTCAGTTGAGAGTTCTTTAGTCAACCATTCTGGTTTCTTTAGACACCTGCCATTTTTTCCTCCTTATTGGCACACTTTTCAATTGTGCCTTCAGTAACTCACTTTTAAGAAACTCCCATCCATTGTGAAGTCCTTTCTCTGTCAGTATTCTTGACCACAGAATTTCAGCAAGTAACTCTTTAAGTTTACAGAAATCAGCTCTTTTAAAGTCTAGAATGCATACCTGGCTACACTTGGCTTCTCCATCCCACTGAATGTCAAATTCCAATAGAGCATAATCACTCCCCCTTAAGGATCCCACCACCTCCACCTCATCAAGAAGGTCATCCCCGATGGTCAGGATCAGATCTAAAATAGTTGATCCCCTTATCACCTCTTCCACCTTCTGCACCATGAAATTGTCTGCAAGGCAAGCAAGGAACCTGTTGGACCTTGCGGTGTTGGCAGAGTTTGACTGCCAACATATATCAGGATAGTTGAAATCTCCCATTACTACTGCATCTCTCCTTTTTGAATGTGTGGTCATCTGCTCCAGGAAAGTACCATCCAAGTCCTCAGGCTGGCCTGGAGGCATGTAGCAAACCCCCACAATCACATCCGTATTGCTTCTTCCTCCCTTAATTCTTACCTAGATGCTCAAGACCTGGGTTCCCAGATTTAAGTCATGGATCTCTTCACAGGTGAAAACATCCTTGACATATTCTGCAAAATGGGTTATACCCTCCTATTGCTACATTCCAATCATGAGACTCATCCCACCATGTTTCAGTGATGCCTATTAAATCATATTTATTTTGCTGTATTAAGAGTTTGAGTTCATCTTGCTTATTTCCCATGCTCTGTGCATTAGTGTAGAGACACTTATGACCATGTGCCATTCTCAGAAGTTCTGTACTAAATGTTGGGGATGATAGGAGTTTCAGCCCCATGGAAACACAGTGGAAAAACCAGAGTTCAGCGACCCAACAGCAGCAGCCTTATTCCCCAGTAACGATACTCACACACAGAGGAGTTTCTTCCAAAACAGGAGGCACTTTATCTTGCAGCAAAGTTCCGTTATATACAAAACATAGGACAGACGGACAAAAGCTTGCGCCACGCACCAGGTTTGGTCAACAAACAAATACATACTGGCGTTGCTTTGTTATATACATAGCTACAACCAATCAGGTAGAGGTTTGCACACCTCCCTCTACCATCTGCACATGACCCCAGTTTCTTATGCAACCTTGCAATTACCCACAGCTGGGGCATGATGCAACATCTTTGCAGTGGGCTGATCATTTTCCCAGGGTTCCCTGCCTGGAATCCCTGACACTGAAGTTACTTTTCCTCCTCCTGTTGGTCTCTAGTACTACCTGGCCTGCTCTATCTATACCACTTGGGCTATTTTTCCCAGCACTCACTGAATCCTTGCCCTGAATAATACTGTCTCCTTCCCCAGCCGAACTCAGTTTAAAGACCTCCTGATCTGCTTTGCGAGACTGTTAGCAAAAATGTTCCTGCCAACAGTTGTGAGGTGCAGCCCATTCATTGCCAGAAGACCATCTTCATGGAAATGGAGACTGTGATCCAAAAACCCAAATCACTCCTGGCGGCACCATCTATGAAGCCTGTTGTTGATCTCCACTATTCTTCTCTCCCTTTGTGGGCCATGTCCTTCCACAGGGAGGAGAGATGAAATGACAACCTGCATTGTCATTTGAAATGGCAACCTGCATTGACAAACTTTTCATTTGGGGAACCAGAATTTTTATAATACGGCAAAGCCCTCATTCCCCCACTCCATAGTTACATCCCTGAAGAAGCCAGGGATGACATGGTATAGCTAGTAACCACAGCATGTTGATGGACTTTGAAATCAGAAAACAATAACAATCAAGTAGAAAGAGAAAAGGAAGAGAGGACTGAGGGGGAGACACATAGATATAAGAAAGAGGAAGTAGAAATTAATTCTCCAAAGTGCTATAATTGTTTAAACTCATTGTGTTTCAGAAAATAACGGTTTCCTTCTTCAAGGGCAAATTGAGCTGGTATATTTCATGCCTCTGGGGCATAGTTACACCCCTGAAGAAGCCAATGACGACATGGTATAGCCAGTAACCACAGCATGTTGACAGACTTTGAAATCAGAAAACAATAACAATCAAGTAGAAAGAGAAAAGGAAGAGAGGACTGAGGGGGAGACAAATAGATATAAGAAAGAGGAAGGAGAAATTAATTCTCCAAAGTGCTATAATTGTTTAAACTCATTGTGTTTCAGAAAATAACGGTTTCCTTCTTCAAGGGCAAATTGAGCTAGTGTATTTCATGTCTCTGGGGCATGCCTCTGGGGCATCACTCATTTGTGCCACAGAGATATAATGGCATCTGCCTGTTCCTTTGTTCTCAAGCCAAATACTGGCAAGCTACTTGTTTTCTCACTTTCTAGCCAGCTGGTGGCCATTTATTCCCTTGCTCTCTTCTCAGGTTTCTCTGGACATTCTTCTGCCTAAGAAAGGAAAGCTCAAAAGCAGCCCCACTAACAGACACAAAAACAATATTTTGTGGAAGAGCACTACTTCTTCCTTTTGTTTCCATCATTCATTGTAAAAACAGCACTGCTCAAGTGGAGATATATGTAGGCTTGGAGAAATGCAAAGGAGATATCTGGAGGCTCAGGGAAATATCAAGGTTTGGCAAATACAATAAAACTTTCAGGGTGAAACCCCTAAAAGAGAGGAGGGATCCCAAAACAGTGCTATGAGGACCGATTGTTCTCAGTGACTGCTTGATAGTGAATAAAAACAAAGCCAGGAAAGGGGAGGAGAAATTGAATGGCATGGCCGAAACCCAAATAGTAGCAACATTCCACATTGTAGTAGTTTCTTTTTTCCCCAGATCCAATTCTTTTGCAGTGAGTATTCAAGTAAAGTAAGGGTGGTAGAAAGCCACAGTGAGGAGAATCCTAGACTGATAAGAATCTTCACAGTTTGGGACTTGTCTGTACAAAAATTTGCACATTCTTTGCACAGAAAACAGAGCTGTTGGAAATGGTAAGGGAGAGGTAGATCTAGTGTGATCATTCTTGTTCTTTCTCCACATGTGTCATTTACCAACAGAAGAACAATGCTTGATTAAGAATACTGTTTCAGTAGAATACACAATGGCATGCAAATTCAAGTATGTCTTCTTGGGCAAAAATCCTACATCAGGCAGCATGGGTGTGTCAGGTGGCTAAGTCCGTACAGCTATGTATCCTAGTGCTACTCCCTGCCCCTGAAAAAACTCACCTGTAAACAGTACAGATCCTTCACCACAAACATGTCCATTTCCATGTTGTCAGTTTTCATCAGTTCACAATAATACATTATTTTAATATTTTAATCAGTTTTTCATCAGTTCACAATAATACATTATTTTAATAATTGCAAACTATAAAATCTTTTAAATCATTTTTAAATTATAAAACCATTAAATTCTTGTATGTTCGAGAAATGCAACTCAGAACTAGCTCTAGAAACTCCATTTCCCTTTCACACATCTATGTAACAGAGTTCAAATAAGAAGGACTGTGCCAACCAGCAAAAAGGAAAAAAATCAAGACCAATACATGTCAAACAGATTTATTAACAAACATATTCCAGATTTCCCTATGGATCTGGAACACAAAGAATCTACTTTGAGAGAAACTATTACATCTTAAAGAATCCTCATTCTGATAGACTTCAGTCTCTTCCAGCTTACTTCATTGTCTAGAACTATACAGTGGATGTACCTAAACAGTAATTAAATAATTGTTGTCTTCACAGCTACACAATGTCTAACAAATGCTACTTTTCATGCATCCCCTGTTGTTGTACCCGAATGCAATGATTGGTTCCAGAAAAATGAAGGCTACATTTTTTCAGGAATCTTCACCCTGATTGCCCAAAGTCCAGTGCACATACTACGTAGCTCATGAGGACTTACCATTTGTCCCTGTCATTTATGTGGATTTGTGGAATAACTGCATGGGTGGAAGCCCATGGGCTGTGTCTCCATAGCTCTGTCATTTGTCTTCCAAAATGTCAAGTGACACGAAATGACTCTGACTTGAAAACCTTGGTGACTGATTAAGAAAAATCACTCTTCTTTTCTAAAAGTTTGTCCCCTCTGGGTTTGTTTGTATTTGTACACTTTTTGAGTCATGTAGAGACTGGAAATCCCCCTGCCCCTGCCTTTATATTGTATTGGAGTGGCAGTTCTTTCCTTTTTTGAAAAAAAAAAGATATCAAATATGACTACATAAATGATATGCAAAAGTACCAAGAGACCTGTGGTCAAGGCAGTTTAAGGAAGACTTCCTCACACATGAACTGCAGACATCCAAGGTGGCCCTCTGGAGCTTCTCCCATCCTCTGGGCTGTAATCAGGGACGAGGATATTCCAGTAATGGTCCAAATTATGTAATGAGCTCCCTAGAAAATTTTACCTTCACACAAGGTGATAAGAGAAGGACTGAAATCATCATTTTACATGTACTTTCAGAAACATCTACTGATTTGAATTGTTCTAGAGTCTCCTTATTTAATACTTTTCTGGGTTATTGTATTTGAGGGGGAGAGAGAGAGAAAGAGAGAGACTGTATACATACTGAAAGAAATAGCTGCAATTTCTGCTGTCTGAAGTACTAGAGGAAAAGAAAAGAAGGGTGAATAAGTAGTAAGGGTAGAGCGAGAGGGGGAAAAAATTAAGAAGGAAAAACAACGGAAGATATGGTTTCCAAAAAGCTCGGTCGGCTGGATTTTTCTTGAATTCTAGCCAAGCTCCCTGCAGTCTGTTTACACCATTAGTAGTCCCAAATCTGCAGAGTCCATTTGGAAAAAAGAATCAAGATGTTTCTGTACTACGCCATTGTATCAGTTTTATACCATTTTAACTGTCATGGATCAATCCTATGGAATCCTAGATCACTCCTTTATAATTTGCGGAACTATTTAGAAAGTACCAAGTTACTCTGAGAAGAGACGAATTGAGGATTAAAACAATTAAATTCTGTTATGAGGACAGAATATTGGGTATCTCATGAATTATATTTCAGAGTAATATATTGGAACTCTCTAGCAGATAATTGTCAGTGCCTTACTAAACTAAAAACTCCAAGATTATATAGAATTGACCCATGATAATTAAAGTATTATGAAACTGATAATGGTATAGTTTATATACAAATTTCTGTCTCTTTCTTTTTGAAAAGCTGACACAGGAGGCAAAATGAGCAGTTGCTGGGGCTGCATTTTTGTGCTCACAAAGCATTTTTCTTATATACTCTCAGTAATCCTCACTGTAGTACTGAGTTGACGAGGAAATAATATTCACTGTTATTTGTAACCCGACTTTAAAAAAATACACAATAATTTCCCAAGACTGAAAGTCTAATCAGGCAGAATAGTATACTGGCTATTTTTTCCTCACTTTTTCATTCAAGGCCACTATTTTGTGAGCGTGTAAAAAACAGCAGACTTCTACACACACATGCACACACACACAACCCATGTGGCTATCTGGAAGTGGTGGATTTTGCACAACCCCTTCCCTCAAATATTTTGTTCAGAATAATTTCTGGAAAAACATCAGGATGTGCAAATAGTGGGAAAGAACTGCACATAAATCTTCATTTTCTCCACAGCAGGAAGAAAACTGCAGAAATTATTCACCTTCACTTGTGAGAATAAAATAGTTGAATAGCTGTATTCCTAATCCTGTGTAGGGTCAGTAATCCAGTTTGCAGGCATGATGTGGGTTTGAGGCTGAATAAAGACATCACTAGGTAATTTTAGATGCTTCAAGCAGGAATCTCTATTTCTGAGAAAGCTATATTTGTTAATTATCTGTACCTCCTGCAGTTGGTAATGGTGTGGGATCTGTACAAGGAGAAAACATGGTAAAGAAAAAGAGTAATAGGATTTGCACAAACACCTAGGCCCTTTCCACATGCTAGAAAGGAAAAGCGCAAAAACGGAATTCACCGGCTTTCTTGAGCATCCGGCCAAGTCTGTCGGGACGAGGAGCACTGCGAGCTTGTCGCTCCACACTGCTCCAGCGTCCAAAATGGTGACTTCCGGTTGGTGGAGGCTCTCCACAAACTGGAGAAGCTCGCCAGGCTAAAGCCTTCCCCCAGCAGATCTGCAGGCACGCACTTGTGCGTGCCTGCAAATCTGCAGCTGTGCATGGCGACAGAGCGACACGGAGTCGTGCGCTCCATGCTTTTTAAAAACCTCTTAAAAGAGGTTTTTAAAAAGCATGCTGCGTGACCAGTTCTGGTTGCTCCAAACTGGACTGAGGTACGGAACTACAAAAAGTAGTCCACCCCAGTCCACTCCACAGTGCAGAAGACCTCCGTTGGAGGTCTCTCTGCCCCGTTTTAATAGCCCGGTGCGGAAATGGCCCTAGATATTCAGGTCGTAAAGCATTCTGATATACACAAAGAAGCCAATAAAACCCAGTGTTCAGTCTTAGGCCCTCTCTGTACCCTACCTTTTCATGGCAGTGTCCAATCGGGATCCCAGCATTGGTGCTGCTGAGAGGGGAGCACAACAAGAGTGCTCACCTCCACACCGGCTAGCTGTGCGGTGAAGGAAGTGCAATGGTCCCATCGCTTCCTTGTGCAGTGTAGCTGGGTATCTTCCCAGGATGCACTGGGGCAAGAAATGCAGCCATTGTGATTCCTGGGCTTCTGCATGACAGGTAAGTCTGTGATGGTGGTGTGATCATGGGCCATTGATAGGGAAAACCTATCAATGATTTACTCCATGATTGCACTGCCTGGGGACAGGAGAAGGACAAGACAGCAATGCCATCATGTAGAACTGTTGTTGTGGTCCCATCCTTCTCCCATCCCTGTGGCAGGTTGTGAGGGTGGTGCAGAAAGTGTTGTAGAATAAAAAAAAATCATAGAGCTGGAAGAGACTACAAGGATTGTCAAGTCCAACACCCTGCCATTCAGGAATATACCATCAAAGCATCTTGTACCTATAAAGCTTCCAAGTAGAAAATTAGTAGGGTGTTCCTATGTGCCAGCCATAACTTTCATGACCCACAGCATAATTTAATTATTTGCTAATTAGCAAATAATCTAATCATGAGGCCACCTGGATTTGGGGTGCTAGAATATGATAACCCTAAGAACAAGTGAGGGAAATATACTCCCATTTGTGCTAAGGTAGAGAGGAATGTTACCACAGGGTGCCTGAGCACGGAGCAGGGAATAAATACTGACAAAGAAGAAGAAAGAAAGCAGAGGGGAAGAGAACAGATAGAGAAGACTAAGTGGTCTCTAACCCAGGTGGAGCTGATATTGGCTGAACAAGTGAAGGGTGGAAAAACAGTACTGTAGTGGGATGGGTGGTTGACCTTAATAAAATCTTTCACTAGTAATACTTCCATTAGTAGGAAATGAATAACTTCCAGGGGGGAAAAATCTATTTTTCATTCTGTTTTCCATGTTTCTAATAGAAGATTGCTCTGGAGAAGAAGTCCTGGTTCAACTGAGGACACTACCATTTATGTATCCATGCTTCAGTATTATCAGTGTTATCACATAAATTGATTTCATTTAAGATATCTTTCATCTGAACAACACTGGTTGTTTTGGAGGATGGGAATCTTTAGCTGCAGTATAACTAATTGGTCTGGATGTTTCAGCCATACATTTGCATTCATTGACACAATGTGTCATGGAGTTTCTAGTTTAAAAGTTCCATAAATGCTCAGTTTGGCACATTCGTCATTCAATCCAGCTGACATCTGACTAGATGGGATGAAGATGGCTTGGTGCAAAAGGATTAAAATATCATAAAAATGCAAAATTGGAGCATTTTGATACAATGAAAAGGCAGGATGCAATGCTCATCACTGATAGAAGTATCCGAAAAATAAGAATTATCCTGGTCTAGAATGAAGGGCAATGAATATGATGAAGGCATGACATGTTTCATTATGACAAATGGCATTTTCAGACCAGAATTGAGTGGAAAAAAAAATATTATTTTTGTTTATGTGTGTGGGTATGCATGTGTGAATTATACTAGCAAATCTAAAACACTAATCCATCCATCCATCTTTCAAGGCAATATACAAGAGACATAAAAAACTAGAGTATGACACAAGTTAATGCAATAAACCCATAAAACACCACAATAAAAAAAATCTAGAGCAAAACAAAAACCAAAAGCTGCTGAACAAACTGGATATAAACCAACTTGTAAAATGTCTCAGCAAATAAGTAAAAAGAAAAGCAATACTGATGCCAGTTTAAATTTTATGAGAAAATTAACATCTTCTTCTGGGATTGGACCTGATGGTGACTGACCAGTACAGGGAGCATGGGCTTGCGGAAGATAGACTTCTCAAAACTTTTAAAAAGTGTGCACCTGCTGTGAAGAGTAAGAAATTTTCATTTTGTGAATTATTAGAAATGCTATAGTGTCTATATACAAATCTCTGTTTTCACCATTCTTGGAATACTGCCTGCTATTCTTGTTCCTACACCTGTAAGAGGCTGTTAAGCAAGTGGGAAAGGGTTCAGAAAAAGCAACCAACATGGTCATGTGACAGGAGCACCTTCACTGCAAGGGAAGTTTGCAATGTCTTTCATTTTCTTGCTTCAGAAAAAAACTGGGGATGGGGACACAGGATAAAAATTCATAAAATTGCATATGGTGTGGAGAAAACTGATGGGAAGAAGTATTTTATTCTTATCTCACACTGCCAGAACCTAGTATCATCTGATCATACTGAATAGCAGAAGATTCGAGACTGATTGAAATAAGTGCTTCTTCATATAATGCAAAATCAAACTGCAGGTTTCATGACTGAAATGTGTGGCTGATGGCTGCTGCCTTGAATGGCATTAAAAGGAGGCTGGAGAAAGTTATCAATGGCTATCAGTTATGACTACTATATTATTGCCTCCAAGCAACAGAGGTAGTGTGTCTCCTGGTTGAACTGGTATCATACCTTCAATATCAATATCAATATCAATATCAATATCAATATCAATCATATTTTCTGGAAAACATGAGTGGGAGGGTGCTATTGTTTTCTTTTCCTACCTCTAGGTCTCCTTTTGGTAGTTTATAGTCCATTCTTGGAATATTAATACATAATACTGAGTAGATAGATAGATTTTTGGTACTATCCAAAAGTGCTAGTCTTAAGCTCTAAAGTTACCAACATCTGCTTTCCTTCATGGTAGCATTATAGCATTTTGCAGCTTGAAAGGCCCTTACTTCACAGAATATTATTCTCTAGTGATTGCCTGCCTCTTTCACCTCTTTCCATTATCTTCTGTATGCTCTGTGCCTCCAGTGATCTGTGCCAATATGGTAATTGTGCTGGCAGAGTATGTTGGATAAAGAATGGTTAGTGCCAACGTGTATGTAATGCCTATAGTGATGTTTGACTGCATATACAATGCAATACCAGAAAGACCTTAATCTGGTTCAAGTTCCAGTTCTGTGTTATATTGAGGACTGAGCTGATGAGTGTGTGCAATTTATACTCAAAGTAACTAATAAACTGCAGGAAAAGAGGAAAGAAGAGAGAAATCGTGGGGTGGAGATAGAAGATGGAAAAGCCTCACTTACTAACATCTTGTCTGGAAATAATGTGATTCTACAATATGTTCTATAATGGGAACATATCATTCCCATTTTCTCACCAGCCATAGTTAGTAAAAGTGCAATGCACCTGAACTTATGTATTTTCTCTCATTTATTGTAACTAAGACATCCTATATCCATGTACTTTCCCTCCAATACCTATCGAAAAACATTTGAGAAGTTAATGTAACTTTGTATTAAAATAAATAAATAATAAAATAAAATAAATCTTGATGCTGCTGAGTATTTAGAAAACTGCTCCCTATCTCACTTAGTTGACTCATTAGCATAGATGTGGCATTTATAGAAGGCCTTTTACAGACACGGAAGAAAAAGAAATCATATCATTCATTAAGATCAACGGTTAATCATGGTGAGAGGATAGGTCTGTGAAATAGAACATGTCTGGGTTTCTAATTATAGAAATAAGAAGAGTCTGCTAAAAGTAAGACCCTATTTTAAAAAAATCAGTCTAATTTATGTCTAGTCTTTGTTCCATGATACTGGGTGTTCAATAAACATAGTATAATTACAGTTAAGAGTGGAGAGAATTTTGGTCCTGGTTGGTTTTGATATGAGTTTATAAAAAAAATTAACATTGTTCAGATTCAGGATGGAAAGAGCATGAGATTTTTTTAAAAAATGAATGTACAAGAGACCCTAATTGCTTAAGGCTTGGAGGGTTTAAACCTCTACGTATTCAGCCATGTTAGGGCTGAACTAAGGTGCTGACTTTTCTTTGCTGAGAGACTCCCCATTTTAAACATCTATGTGGTAGGAAGGTACAATGAAATCATGCCTGATCTGGAAATTTCTGTGTCTACTAAATTTGACCAGCACAAATGGGAAAGCATTTGAATTCAGCTTCTTTTGGGAGAATTTATTAAAATTTTCAAATTCAATATCCAGGAGAGAAAGAACAGGTTTTAAAAATTTGGCTGTGGGAGGAAGCAAAACTGCCAGATTTTCCTATTCCTGCTAGAGACCAGTTTCATCCATGAGTTGATGCATGGAGGGATATTGTTCAGGTGCCGTGTAATCCTGAAGCACGGAGTAGCAGCTGTTCTGAAATGGGTACCTGCAGCATGTTAAATAAATTTTGTTTCACTTTCCTGTTCAGTGGCAATGTTTAAAAACTTTGAAGCAGAGTAAATGTTGCATTTGCATCCATGGAACTACAGGATGGGCAGGCGAGAGGGGGAAGGACAAAACTCAATGACAAAAGTAACTCATTCATCCTTTTGGATAATTGCTGAATCCTGCCAATTGAGGGAAGCAGCAGGAATACTTCAGAGACCAGCAGAGCCTAATTGGTTTTTGATTTTATGGGCTTTATTATCCCCTTTTCAGGTAAGTAGGGATAGACAAAGCTGATCAGAGTTCCTGTAAAAACAGTTCTGTACTGCAAAGTTGAGAACAGCAATGTCTTGTGGTTACTAGGAATACCTCTGTCTATATGATTTGGCAATGGCCATTAACCTTAATTCTCTGGATCATAGACAGGCAGACTGCATGCCTATAGGATTTACTTTGTTTATAATAGAACACTAAGATGCACCAGGTACCAAATCATGGCTGTTGGAACACAGGATCAACAAACAAAGGTACCTCTGAGGATATGCTTATCATTTGTGTTCAGCCAGAACTGGCTCAAAGTCCTGTCACACCAAAATCCACTCCAGTTTTGTTTGCCAAGTTTGATTCCATGCCAGCAACTTGATTTAGAAGTGAGAAGGAAAATTGGTATTCCTTCTACTCTTCCTCTACCTCCTTATTTTTGTTAACATTGTTGTACAACTGTGAATGAGAAGTGCTTGATAATCTTTTGAAACTCACCCAGATATCTATCAATATCAATTGGTAGATCCCAATTGGTTTTCTCTCTATTTTCTTTCCCCTCTGACCTCTTGGGAGCAGGTTGCCCACATGGTGCAGACTATGTGGATGGATCCCACAGGTTTAGAGGGTCTGCGTATTCAGATGAGTCCAGCCAGGGCAGCAAGTGAGGATAAACTGTAGAACGTGATCAAGGATACACACACACACATGCGTGCACACACACACATGCACACACACACGCACACGCACACACATATATAGCTTATATTCCCAGTGTTGTCTGGGATTTTATTTTCTCTAAAAAGCTGGACCTCTCAGCCCCTTCAGCAGTACTTTTTCTTGAGGTATAAAGTTCTGTGGATGAATTAGATGCAGTTGAAATGCATAGATTTGAGATCCTGTGTCTCTAATTCCCCAAATTATCTTGTCCAGTACTTGTAAGTTTTCCCCATATTCCCCAATCCAATCTGTGTTCAGAGCTATTAACATACAGAAGTCGGGTTCCTGAGGGAATACACTGTCCTCATCCCTGCTGCTAGGCCTCGTCTCCATAGCAACCAGCCTATTCAAGACAGACACAGTTGACAGAGGCCCAAGAGCTCTCTGGCTAAGAATTCTAAAGGCCCCTCCTTAAACTGCCAACCCCAGGATTCCATAGAATCTTCTTATGCAGCCAATCATATGAGGTCTTCGCCTGACAGAGACAACCTTTGACTTTTATTTATTAGATATTTATATATATATTAATATTTACTTATAGAAACTTATTTCCATTGTATCTATGCATGTATTTCCTAGATCTTGTGTGATTTGCTGGAGTGAATCAGAAGTACTAGAGCAATCTTGAGGAACATTCTGAATTTCTGGGCTTCCTGGGTTAGCTCCAGCCTAAGTCCTTTCTTTAGAATAGCATGCTTGTTCATTAAACCTAGGACTACAAAAGGTGAAGAGGCTGATAAATTAAAGTCACTCCATTTAACGTGGCCTACCATATCAAGAACTGCAAGTCACAGAGTTCCATGCGGTTAGGCAGGAAGGAAGGAAGTGCGGTGCAATGGGCAAGGAAGAACATTGTAAAACAGTAGGAACAAGTGTACCAAGTGAATGGCTAATTCAGTTGCAATCATAGTTTTGGTGCGAATTTGGACACATCTAAAACAACCAAAAATGTTTATTTTATTTTCAGTTTAGTGCTAAAATATATGACACTGGAGCTTGAGGAACCAGAAGAAGCTTCTAAATTTCTATTACACAAAATTCACGATTCGTTCAGAGAGAACTTGAGAAATTTTACATGAGGGAAAAGGAGAAAAAAAACTTTCAAATCAAATTTTAGAAAAGAATATGAACAACCTCCAATTATATAATTGAATGAGATGTACAAGAAACAACTGCAACCAATTTTCAGCGAGAAGTGCATAACATCATTGTCGTCGTTGTCATCATCATCTTGCCCAGTGCCAATGACTGTGGCAGAAGCTGAAAGACGTTTAGAGGCAAGAACATTTAAGCCACTTAGTGCTGGCTTACCTACTGAGTGTGAACCTGCAAGAGAAATTGACTTGGTGGGTAAGTCTAATTCATGATTTTTCAGAGAAGGTCATAATAAAAAGAGAAAGCTTTCACATTGATTGGACTAATGTCTGCAGTCATACTGGGCCACTGGAATGTTTAAAAATGAAAACACGGAGAGAACAGTCCCTTTATAAATGATAGCAATGTTATTAAACAGTTAGCAAACTTGTGGGACTCTTTGGCTGGATGTTACTATTAAACAAAAATGGGAAATGTAGCAATTTTAGAATTTAAGCAAATCGTTTCATAGTTCATTTGGCTGTATGTACAGCTTGAGGTCTTGTTGTATCAGTATAGGAAGGCCATGTGTTATAATCAAATCCACATTTTATCCATCAGTTTCATAGCCTCCAACAACAACAACAACAACAACAACAACAGCAACAACACACTAGGGATCTGAAGAGAAGAAATGTCTGAATCCTCTTTCTGCATCTATGGTGATTTTTCCTTCCCCCTCCAGAGACCTAAAGACAATACGACAGAGGCATCATTGTCTGTTGTGCAGTACCAGTCCACAAGGAGTAAATACATTTTGCAGGTTTTTCTTTATAAACTGTAAACACTTTATGCAACAACCAGTGTCACTTATCTTGCTAGCTAGGATGCTAAAATAGCTGTTGTGGTTTGCCCTAGTTTAAGACAACTGGGCTTCTTGTTTATTGACGGTTTTGTTTTTTAATGATAAATGTTTGCAATCAGATGTAGATATGCACATTAGTCAATATAAGCATGACCTCAGTAAAATTGGCCAGAACCTAAGACAGGTCATTAATCAGGATGGCATCCTGTTGTCATCAATGAATTTAATTCCTATCAAACTGTTAGGACTTGAGGGCAGAACAATACAGTGGAATGGTGTATCATTTTTCCTGCCCACTTGTGGCTTGGCTTGCTTGTGTGTGTCATCTGCACTGGTTCATGCTCTTTGCAGTACATGTACTTTCGTGGTACACTTGTGGTCTGGAGAGTTTGGATTAATCTGTGGGAAACTAATCGGTACCTTTGATAGAGAAGCCAGATTAGACATCCTTTTGATACAATCCAACTGACAAATATAATCTCCACACAAATTTATTTAATGTATTGTTGTTCTTCATGGTTTTCTTATTTTATAAAAAGTATATAAAGATATAAGGAGGCTGTCAATAATGTAAAGAAAAGATATTGCTCTCTTGGCTCCTACTCTTTGTGAGGGTGAAGGTAATGTTGAGTAAAGATATTTGGAAAGAAGTTGAGAGAAAAAGAGGGAGACAAAATCTAATTTGCAAAAGAAACCTGGCACAAGGAAACATATTTGGACATAAAATGTTGATGAAGTCCCAGGAGCCCTCATAGCTTTGGATAAGTTTGTGTGGTAATGACAATGTATATGAGTGAATTTTAATTAAATTAGTGAGATCACACTGTGCTATGGCAGCACACTACAGCTTTCAAGCCAACTATTTCTTCTCTTCTGGAAGCAAGAGTCCTTTTCATGAGCGGCATGCAAATAAAGTGAAAAATAGCAACAGAAGTCACATAAATGAGTTGCTTTAAAATGTTGAGCTTAGTAGTAATACCCTATAGCTAATGCAGGTGGATATATTATGCATCATGCATAAAACATCACATTTTTAAGACACAACTTTAGGTGTTTTATATATCATCATGATCCTATGACTATCACTAACCAACATATATGAAAGCCAGCTCCTCATAGCATTAGTGTCAAAAAATACGAATAACGAGATCAAGACACACAGGCCGTGAGGCCAGCATTTATCAAAACAGGCTGGGGAGGACTTTGTTGGCGTATGTTTGATGGCTGTAGGTTGGAAATTATGGCACCAAGGCTGAACATGTTGGGCAATAGTCAAATATCGAGATGGTTTAGGCATCTCAATATTTCCAAGTATAACTTGGAAGTATGGAGACAGTTACCTGTAAGCTCATTTCTTCCATCTCAAAAGTTAGACTTTGCTTTTCCTGCATTGGAGGGGCTGGTCACACCAGCACACCTTCATGCATAGAAGTGTTGGGGGATTCTGTAATTGTATCTAAGGACTCTTAACACCAAGTAGATTTCCTGAAAGAATAAACATTGTGGCTGACATCCTCTTCATAATAAATACCAGCATTACACAAGCATATATCCTTATTTGTTCTAGAGGGAAGAATTCACTAGCTCATTTGTACAAACACAACTGTCCTTCGAAATTAACCTCTAGTCTGCATCCCCCCCCCCAAGAAAAAACTTTGGCTATTTAATGAGCAGTGGAGGGGGTGGAAAAACATTTGTCTATATTCCTATAGCCAGATGCAAAACAAAAACAACATCCTTCAGGATCTCTGAAGGATTCATAGAAGTCCCAGGGAATGCCTGTTTCATCATGTATCTGACTATAGGGAAATAGCTGTGTTACCCTGTGAACTGGGGGTCCGGGGAGGGACACCAAAATGTGCTCAACTAAAGGTGGGGAAAATTAGCTCAGAGCACGGCTTAGCATTACGAGAGGCAGGGTAATGTAGTGAGATCTTGAACCCTATGTCTACGGGGTCGGGTCGAGTCAAGGAGAACACAGAAGTTGAAATAATAAATGATGTTTATTAAATACAAGCAAAACAGTGTATGCGACACACTCATACAAGATAACTAAAGAAGATAAAGGTTGGAGTGGTATAGAGGGATTTTTAGAGGGATTGTTAGTTTGAGTGATACTTCACCTGTCCTGGAGCCCAGAAAAATAGAGAGTGAGGCTGGGGTGCGATGTAGCTCAGCACGTGGAGCTGAGGGGAAGCTCGCCAAGCAAAGCGGCAGCAAGGCGGGATGAAACTTGGGAGCGATCCGAGGAAGGTCTCGGAATCAAGGGTTTTTATAAGGAGAATGTGACTGCAGGCTATGCCGTACTTGGGGAAAAACAATAGATTTGGAGTTGGAGACAAAGCCTCCGAAAGGTCAGAATCTGAATGATTGAGTTATCGTAGCGGTACTCAATAGAGTAGCCAGTATGCAAACTCAGAGTACTTGGGTATTGCATAGTTTACCCATCAAGCTGCCATCGCGGGGCAGAGGCTCTTTTGTAAGTTGCGTGCATACCTAATTAGAGTACTTGCCTGGAGGTTTCCTAAAGCAGTGAGTCAGCTATTTCTGGTCTGCCTGTATTGTAGTTTGAATATTACGGCTATTAACGGCCGAGCTTGTTTACGTGCTTGTCTGG
Source organism: Cyclura pinguis (assembly GCA_030412105.1). Lineage (NCBI taxonomy): Eukaryota > Metazoa > Chordata > Lepidosauria > Squamata > Iguanidae > Cyclura > Cyclura pinguis. The sequence goes on from CM059602.1 coordinate 167,669,574, forward strand.
TGGCCTCGCAAGCACGTGGAGAGGAATAGAGAAGTGCAGCCGAATTGTGATATCAAGGGATATCTTAATATCCCCAAAGCTCGGACTAGCCAGCGCAGAAACAGCTGGACACTTCTCCACTGCCTCCTCTTCTCCACTTGCCATTAAATAGCCAAGAGGGACAGGCAAGTAGTTGAGATTCCTGTAGGAAAAAAATATGAGAAATGGAATGGAGTTTCATCTGCATGGGACTTTATCCTCCATCTTAGATACAGAAGGAATATTTTCTATTATTGGTATCACAGTAAAAAAGAAAAAAAATCTGACAGTTGTGAAACCATATTGGAAACAATAATAAAGCAATGAGACTTTCATACAATTTTCTCCCACTATTTTCATGTTTCAAAATTTATGGATGATTTTTCCATACGATAAGACAAGTGCACAAGCCACATTCTCCACACAGAAAACATGGGTGTTGTTAAAAATTTATATACATATATATTGTCTGGAACACTTCGAGATGTTCAGATATGGGGAAAAAACTGTGCAGAAGTATTCAGTTTCTCCCATAGGGGGAAGAAAACCACAGTAACTATTCATCCTTATATTCAAGCATGAAATAGTTGAGAATTTACATCCTTACTCCATTCAGGATCTTGGCCAACCTTTTTCTTTCTTACCTAACTATGAACAATTAAAGTAGTTACTACTATTTTATGGTCTCAGCACTTACCTACCATACTCTGCTACCATGAATACCAAATATTCCTTGTGGATCTTAATGAGAAAATGTCTTTCATTCCTGATAACTGCATTTATGTCCATTTTTGGCATCTTCATTTGCATGAAGGTAGAGAATCGCAGTCCAGGTTCTGCTACTCAAACTCACAATTCAAGTTTCTTCTGGGAAGCCACACTCTTACTCATCAACTTTAAGCAGGTACAGTGCTGAAAAGGGCAACCAAAATGATCAATGGACTAAAGCAATTCCCCTACGTGGAAAGGTTACAGCAGCTGGAACTTTCCAACTTAGAGAAAAAGTGAAAATGAGAGCATGTAATAGAGATCTATAGAATTATGTATGGTATAGAGAAAGTATGCAAGGTCATCTATTGAAACTGAATCATAGGAGATTCAGGACAGATGAAAGGAAGTGCATCTTCATACAGCATATAGTTAAAGCACAGAATTTGCAACTGCAAGTTTTAGTGATAGCCACCAACTACAAAAGGCTGAAAGTGTTTTACAATTGTTTTTTAAAAAGTACAATTTAAAAAAAAATAGAAAATAAGTACAGATTAATTGAACTCCCCTCTCTTGGATAAATTGCATCAGAAGAAAAAAAAAGTCTCATACCCCAGTATGAAACAAGCACAGTAACAGAATGTTGATGGGAGTCAGAGAAACAGAAGAAAGTCAAGGCCACGAGCATTTCACATCCTTTGCCAGGGTACATGTATGAGTATGGGGCCAAGTTTATGTGCAAGCACTACTGGGTACTTTTCAAGGCCCAGAACCCCTGAAAAGGGCCTACTGGCAAATCCTGAAGCTATCAAATCCTACAGTCCTTCATTGCTGTTTGATCACTCATCCTTGCTGAGTAAGTAAGGAGTAAGGGATTCTGTGAATTTATCTGAGAAGAGGCAATGCCAACAACAGAAAAGGCAAGAGCACTGAGGCAAGCAGACCCAAGAAGAGCAGCTCCCTATTAACCCCTCCAAAAAAACAAAACAGCTTGATTGTCTACGTCTAAGATCACTATACATCAGATTTGGGGCCCACAATAATGGTGACCCTGAATTACTTCTCCCCTTTACCCTCTAAGTATAGGACTACCTTTTGACCCCTCTAGGAAAAAAACAAGAAGCTGCATTTGGGGACAGTGCTGAAACATGAAACCTTTTTGCAATAGCTGTCCCTAAGTCACATTTGACATGTACGCATTCTCTTAGGGCAAAAATATCATCTGCCTAATGTGTACCAGTTCAGACCTTATAATGGGACATCCATCACGTTTTTAGCTAGTGGTATCATACATAATTCTTCTCATAAGGTCACAGGAACAGACAATTGATTCCATTTATTGTAATTAGAGTTCCATTCCATATGTGTGGCCCCATTTTTAGTGTGTAGCTTTTTTTTTTTATTGTATCACATTTTATCTGATGGAATTAGCAGACTGAAGCAAACTACTTCTTCTTCTTCTTCTTCTTCTTCCTCTTCTTCTTCTTCTTCTTCTTCTTTTAAATAACACCGTTATTTAAAATTTATAAATAACACCGTCAGGGTGGATGAGCGGATCTAAAATTATTGGAATTGCAGCATGGGAGGAGAGACAAGTTGACTTCGAGTGGGGGAAAAAAAGTGCTTTCATGAATTTACATGAACATGGCCATCTAAGTGCATCTCAGTGCAGCAAGATTGTGTTGTGAACATTCAGCAACCCCATTCCCATGAAAAATGTTGTCTCTAGTGCAAGGCTGAAATACCAGATGTCGTAATCAGAGTGTTCTGTCATGGGTTTCATAACTTGTTCAGTCCATAATTTCCACAAGCCTCCTGTTTCTGTACAAAACTCGTCCCTTTTCTCTTTAGGAAGCTTTGACTGCAAATACACAGCAGCGCCAGGGGATAAGCTGATGGATCACAAAGATAAAAACACCCCGTCCCATGCTACTACTACTACTATTTCAGACAACAAAGCAATAGTTACTTTTTCCCATACTGCACATTTTTAAAAAATGTCCAAAACACACTGACAGAGATGTGAATCCTCTCCAGCACCTCAACAACAGCAGCAAAGAGAAACCTGTTGTCTTGCAACAGCTTACATTAAGATGATTTTTTTTTCAAATTTCCCCATTTACCTAGCAAAGATTAATCAAGTTGGGATTTACATCTCTAACCTTGTTCTCCTCTTCATTGGTCCTATGGGTTGGGGGGATCTTAGATGCTGCTCCTGCATTGGAAAGAAATCTACTATTTGCATCAGGAGTTCACCTGTTTAACTTGCAGGCTACACATGACTAATTCCAGAACTGGGATAAGGAAAATTGTCCCAGACTTAGGTTGTTTTGATTCATTGCCATCTGCTGTCACCTGCAGTTTCTGAGCTTGTATTCCTTGGCAAAAAGATCTCCTCTGATTTTACAGGTGAGTTTGAGACTCCTTCCATGGTTCCCTATATGGGTTACCCTAAGTTGAGGTATCGGGGTGGTAGGAGGCCACATTGACTTCTCAGGGCCCCTGCCCTCTGCTACAGCCCGTATTCCAGAACCAAAACAAAAATGAAAAATTGTGCCAAAATGGCCTTCCCCAATGCTTCCAGAGAGTTTGGTGGCAATTTTGTCATATCTTCTTTGAAATGAGTCAGGGCCAGAGGAGACCTTTTTTTCAATATGCAGAGACCAAAATGCCATTTCTGAGTTACTTCCTTTTTGAAGAAGTCTCTAGTGGACCTAAAATGGTAGCAGGGATCAAAATGTGACGAAATTGTTCCCATTCTCCCATTAGCCAAACTGTTTTCAACAACACATTTGGGGTACTAAGAGACCCTGAGGGTCACAAAAATGGCCTCAGAGACCATGCTTCTCTTGCTCTGTGTCTTCCACATAAGATGAAGATGATGGTGTTTCTTCTGAGATATCAGAGCTATCTGGGGTAGCCATGGGGTACGTAGGTCACCCAGGACATTTTGAATTTACAGTGAGTTCTTCATTGTAAGAGGAATAATCATGTCTTGAGCCTGGGCCAGGCATTGCAGGAAATGTACAATGAATTGTATTTGAAAGTTCAAAGTGAAAGCTGTGGCAAACTACATATGCACAGTAGAGATGTAAAAAACACTAAGGCCATTTCTGTATTAGGCTATTACATTGCTATTATTCCATTTTCAACATCCTATGGAATCCTGGAGTTTGCAGTTTAGGGATGGGCCTAAATAACAGTGCTATAAGAGCCTAGTGAGGAAATGGCCTAAGATTTTTTTTCTGTGTTGTTCATAATGAAGTGTCTTGACACACTGAAGCATGCCATCAAAGAAATGGCCAACCACTTGAGATTTTTTTTCCATAATATGAGACTCTTTAAAAATATATATATGTGTGCAAAATGCATAAGTTTTTTTGCATAAAATTTCTTCCAAAACAATGTAGCTTGTGCATAACATACTGTTTTCTGTGAAGTGTCTTTTCTGTGATAAAACAAGTTTTTTTTAAAAAAAAAAAGTTGAAATGTGGGAAATTCCTGGAAAATGCACATTCCCACTGAGTGGGAGAAAAATTATCAAATTATTCATTTTTTAGCAAGAATGAAATGTTAAGGTTTACATCCAGTGGTGCACTCACTATGCCTTGCAGAAAATCAAGGAACAAAAATAAAAGGAACAATTAGGAACAATTAAGAATATCTCCTTCATCAGTTGTCAGCCACAATCCCCTTCGTCAGTTTCACTGCAGAAACAAGAACAGATAACACAGAACTCCAACATCAAAGAGAAAATGGATAAGAAGGATTTCAGATGCACACTCCCAGATGTTAAGAATCAGGCGCAATTGCAGTCCCCTTGACTCCTTTTTTGAACAGGCTCATATTTTGAAGCTACAATTCCTTCAAAGGGGATACCCACTTAAAATAATCAAATAAGCCATATATAAAGCGGCCCATACTAACAGTAGGGATCTCCTTGTTAAAAAGGAAGGAAACAATGAGACTATAGGAAACAGAATGGTGTTTACTTTAACCTATGGTATAAACACTAGTAGAATTAGAAATATCATCCTCAAATACTGGTTTCAATTACAAGAAATATCCAGATGTAGAGAAGCCCCTTTATTTGCATACAAAAGGGCTCCAAATTTTAGAGACATGGTAGTACATGCCAAAATTGGAAGTTCCTGTACCTCCATTAGTATTATCACTGGGAATGTAAGAACTATGGGACAATTTCCATGTGGCAATTGCAGTGTCTGTAGCCATTGCTGCAAATTGAAGTCTTTTGAAAATCCCAAAACTCATACTGAATACTATTTGAAAACTATATTCACATATAATTCTCAAGGGGTCATCTATATTACCGAGTATCCATGTAAACTGTTATATGTGGGAATGACAACAGGAAAAATTAGGATTAGAATCATTGAACATAAAAGTTGTATTAGAAATAAAAGAATGCATGCACTACTGGTAAAGCACTTTGTAGAGCATCAGCATGACATCAAAGACATCAAGTTTTGGTGTGTTGAACAGGTTTCTACCCATAGTAAAGAGGGGTACAAGAAATTTTAAAAAAGGGAAACCTTTCGGATATATGAATTCAATAGCCTATCTCCAATGGGCCTTAATGAGGAAATTGATTGGTTAATTATTACATAGGCAGTTTAGTTCTTTTGTCCACAATGTCCCCTTTGAATCCAAGACACTGTTAATATGGATGACAGTTTAAGGTATATCAGCCTGAGGGATTGTCTGATTAGTAAAGTCCTGATCCCCTACCATGAGAAACACTTCTGTGGCCATTGTTTCATTTGTAAACGGTATAGTTCATATGGTTTAGGTAACAGTTGTATTATGAATCATTATATGAATTTGGTGAGTTTGTATTACAAATGCGTTAATGAGACTGTATATTTTACTACAAGTATGTAAGTTGTTGCAGTGAGGTGACCACACTGAAGTATGCCATCAAAGAAACAGCCAACCACTTGAGATTTTTTTTCCATAATGAGACTTTTTAAAAATACATATATGTGCAAAATGCAAGATTTTTGCATAAAATTTCTGCCAAAACAATGTAGCTTGTTTTCTGTGAAATAAGTGTCTTTTTCTACAATAAAACAAGTTTTTTAAAAAAAAAAAAAGTTGCAGTGTGGGAAATTATTGGAAAACGCACATTCCCACTCAGTGGGAGGAAATTGATCAAATTATTCACTTTTTAGAAAGAATGAAATGTTAAGGTTTACATCCAATGGTGCACTATGCCTTGCATAGGAACAAAAATAAGCGGAGCAATTAGGAACAATTAAGAATATCTCCTTCATTAGTTTCACTGCAGAAACAAGAACAGATAACACAGAATTCCAAAATCAAAGAAAAAAATGGATAAGAAGGATTTCAGATGCATATCTAAATGTGAAATGGTATATGGCTATAACTAACCTTTCCTTATGCACATAAAGTGATGTGTCCATGATGTACACTCCAAATTTAGATTCCAGCATAGCCACTCCATTCTGGGCTTGACATTAACAGAAATATTCTGATCATTCATTAATCTTAATGGACGAATACACCAGAGTGAAGAAATCTTACAATGAAGAATGAGACCAGTCTGGCATTTTATCAGAAACCAGGCTTTGCAAATTCCAGATATAAATGCTGACAATATCTCAGAGTATCTAGAAATCTATTCTTTGTTCTTTAGTGGCAGAGTAAAGATGACATTTAGTAAAATCTCTGGCAAGCCTTAAAGATTTTTTTCTGAGAGTGAGGTAGCGTTACTTGTTTTGATCTATTTTGAATAATTTGTACACAGTAAGATTTAAAAGGACTACTGTGACCATATTGTGGAACTTCCTAAATAACACAGCCCACAGCTTACTTTTTTATAGTTTGAAGGTCCTAAATGCAGTGTGGCAGGTAATCCAAGAAAGTGGCATTTGGCTTGAATTTGATTGTAGGTAATGAGGAATTCATGCCCACCATCTTTGGGCATCTGTTTAACTGGCATCATAAATCTGACCTGGTTCAACTATTCCATTAAAGCAACTGGTATAAAAAATAAATTTCTCTATGCTTAGGAGCCACCTGTTGATTCTTTTTTCTTTTTCTTTTTAAAGAAGCCTTTATTGTTTGTGTTAGAGTGAGGAAGCATATTTGTTATGCATAGTCATACTACCTTGGAGGCTTTGGCTGGTGAAAAATCTCATTTCCTGTCTTGAAGTCATCATTCAGGCTCTGAAACACAGTCTATACATTACACAGGATGAAATGTTTGACTGATCTGAGCTGGTATCCTTTTTGTTAGTTAGTTAGACCATTTCACAATCATGTTTTGCAAAGCGAACCCCTGTGTCAACAAATCTAACGGAGGCCATTTCCGCACTAAACTGATATAGTGCTATTATTGCACTTTCAACATCCTCTGGAATCTTGGGCTTTCCAGTTTAGCCAGAGAACTCTTTGGCCTTAGTAAACTGAAAACCTCAGAATTCCACAGAATGTTGAAAGTGCAATAATCGCACTATACCAGTTTAGTGCGGAAATGGCCAGAGTCAATGGTTCTATCCTATTCAGGATTAAATGGGAATTTAGGCCATTTTAGGATTTGGCGCTGTGCCAGTTCAGACTGCAAGAGACTATATGAAATCAAAATTTTAGTCTTCTGCATGAGACTTCTTGAATTCAGTAAGAGCAGAGAGAAGGAGGGATGGTGATGGGATAGGAGGTTTTTGGATATTTCTGTCTCTAATGTATTTTTTTTATTATACAGAGGGACAATTTGATTTAAAAACTATGCACCCTGAAGTGTTACAGTTGAGAATTCTATACCTCTTCAGTAGACATCCATAACTTTCAGTCTACCACACCATTCTGCTTACTACAATTCTTACTTAGGGCTCACCCAAGAACATTTTAGTGTGTGAAACTGAGCAGCAAATGTCCCACCACCACCACTCAGCCAAGTCAAGTAGCACAATACCACCACAACAGGGGTGGAAAGAATATTCAAAAATATTTTTAAAAATGGTTGAAAAGCATGTTTTTGAGGTGTTGAAATACCCTGATGAAAAAAATTATGAACTCGTGAGAATGTTCAGAGTTCAGGACTTATTCTACACAAAATTCACATATAGTTCTTTTGCTCTCCACCAAAAAAAGCATTTTGACCAGAGAAAATCAAATTTCTATGGGGAAGCATTTCTTCTGCCCATAAAATGCTGCAGTTGTGGACCTGTTCTGCACAAATGTCACACATAGGTGATTTGCAAAGAAAACAGCATATTCCACACAGAAATGACATTTCTATGCAGGACTACTATGTTCTCTACAGAAGATCTTTGTTTTCTCTATGCCCAAAATGCTGTTTTCTGTGCAAAACGATCACGTGCAAACTTTGTGCAGAATAAGTCCTGGAATTGCAATTAGGCTTCATAAAATGTAGTTTTCAAAGACTTTCTTGCGGAAGGAAAAAAAAAATCTAAAATTACCTAACATTTCTCTTGAGGGGAAAAAAACAGTGAAGGGTTACAGCCCTACTCTAGAACAGTCAAACAGGAGGGAAGAAAATCCCCCCACACCTGTCCCATCCCTGTTGATAAAATAATATTTTTAAAAAACTAATAATTTTGACACTCTTAACAGAGGTGTCTGCCTTGAGCTGCCTAATGACATAGCTGGCTCTGATTATCAGATTTAATACCTATGTACTTTTATGTCAAGAGCTATGAAGGCAACATACCATAATAAAGAATAAATGAGATACAACCTCTTGGGCTTCTTATAAAGATAGCCTTACCTAATGATCTCAGTTCAGAATATACTTTAGAGAAGGAGAATTTAAAACCAGAAATAGGTAGAAACCCAAGAAATGCTAACATTAAAAAAAAAAAAAGTTTACTTGCTGTTTTGTTCTGCTAAACCTCTTTTGTTGGTGGTGTTTTTCATATATATATATATATATATATATATATATATATATATTTCAAAGCTTAACTTTGAAATGCTGGGAGAATATTTTTCCTTTTCTTATTGTCTGAGACAATAAGAGACAACACCACATTTTATATGACACAGTACGGCACCAATGACCACAGTCTATATCAAATGTTGCTGATGTTTCCAGCATATTGCCTGTCTTGAATTGTTCCTCTATCATTGCAAGTTAAAAAAAAAAAGAAAGGAAAGGAAAGGAAATGTTGCATACCCTCAGTGAGCTGGTTTGGCACACATTCATGACTGCTGCTGCAAATACCAGGCCTGTAGTTCATTTTGCTTTTCTGTCCAAAGCATTTGTCTTTATGCTGCCTTCTTCCAAGTTATCCTAACATTCTGCTACTATTCTTTCTGTATGCAATGTGCCTGGAGCTATGGAAAGTGAATCTCTTTGCCACAAAAAGATATACATGGAAAATTTCTGTTCTCCAGATTTCTCTCTCCTCCCTGCCCATCGCTTCTATATGCTCACTAAGGACAGGATTTGTTGCAGTATGACTCTGAATGGTTAGAAGGGAAAAACATACTCTCCAACAGTCCTGATTCGGCACAGAAAGTCTGAATTAATCCTCTGTCATCCAACTTGATCAGCTGATTTAAAAATGCCTCATTTTTTCTCTCTTTCTACCACTTTCCCCCTTCTTAGAATCCTAGAATTATAGAGTTGGAAAAGACCCCAGGGGCCATCGAGCCCAACCCCCTGCTATGCAGGAACACAGATCAAAGCATTCCCAACAGATGGCCATCCAGCCTCTGCTTAAAAACCTCCAAAGAAGGAGATGCCACCACACTCCAAGGCAGCATACTCCACTGCCAGACAGTTCTGACCATCAGGAAGTTCTTCCTGAGGTTCAAGTGGAATCTCCTTTCCTGCAGCTTGAATCCATTGCTCCTTGTCCTAGTCTCTGGAGCAGCACAAAACAAGCCTGCTCCCTCCTCGACATGACATCCCTTTAAGTATTTAAACATGGCTATCATGTCCCCTCTTAACCTTCCCTTCTGCAGACTAAACATACCCAGCTCCCTAAGCCGTTTCTCATAGGGCATGGTTTTCATACCCTTCACCATTTTGGTCACCCTCCTCTGGACACATTCCAGCTTGTCGATATCCTTCTTGAATTGAGGTGCCCAGAACTGGACACAGTATTCCAAATGAGGCCTAACCGATGCAGAATAGAGTGGTATCATTATCATTACCATTACTTATTCCTTGGTTTATTTCAATTGCTGGAAGCTGAGTTCAAAATGTAAAGTAGTTTGTAATTGATTAATTCAGTGAAGGGAGAGGAGAGGAGGGGCTCTTTCCAGTGAGCTCCGAAAGTATGCTACTGCAGCTTTCTTAGCTTGTTATTCCTTATTAACTTTTGCACATTCTAATATTGCTTGGCTACACATATCCTGGTTTTTGTCTGTGAAATGGCTGAGAGTACGGAACAAAAACAATAATTTATTTGGTTGACCTTCTTTTCTGAGGCCATTTCCGCACTCCACTGTTATAACTATTATTCCACTTTCAACGTCCTATGGAATCCTGGAGTTTGCAGTTTAGGGAAGAAGCATTTAGAATTCTCAATCAGAGAGCTTTTCCACCTCAGTAAACTACAAACCCCAGAATTCCACAGGATGTTGAAAGTGGAATAATAGTACTATAACAGTGGAATGTGGAAATGGCATAAGAGAGAGGGGGAAGAGCTTGTGAGCTTAAAAAGGGATTGGGATCACCACCACCCTTTTTAAAATAAACTTGCTTTTTTCCCAGTTTACTTTTTAAATTTTATTTGTATAAGGTGAAAATTTACGAAATAAGAAAGGACCCTTGTACAAGATTGAAGGAATATGCATTCTCTGGTGTCCATTTTCCTCTAAAGAAATTGTTGTTATTAAATTTTATGAATGGCACCTCCAGGAATCCACCAAGCATAGAACCCAGAATAATCCTTGATTATTCTGAAATTTCCAAAATATTAAATGAGGGAGTTGCTTCTGTAATTGGGGGTGGCCCTCATTTCTGCATGTTTGCTTTAGAACCAGGCTTGACTAATAATGAAGAATGAGAATGGAGCCTTTTTATCTGAGGCCAGATGGTAACTTCAACACCACTTAAAAAGTAGGTTTCTGTGTTGTTTTTTAATGCTTGCTGCAAGTTTCTTGTGCTGTCTTTATTTTTAAACATGCACAGGGTAGACTAATATAGCCCAAAGAGAGAGGATAATAATTGTAGCTATTTAAACCAGAACAAAGGTGTGGATAACATTGTGATATGTGAGGCAAGTTAAAGACCCAGAAATAGTAGCGCAAGAGAGAGACTTGTGGAGAAAGGTGTAAAAGGGAAGAAGAATACGTAAGCTTAAATAGAAGACATTGAAGACCTTTCTGAGCACTTTAAGAAGGTGTGGGGATGTATGGAAAGTAGTAATTGTGGTTGCTACTTCCTATCCTTTGTTGTGCTTTAGGACAGAAGATGCCTCTCACTTCTTTTTGTCATCCTTCATTCTGGCATTTCTTTTGAGTCTTTTTGAGTGTTGGTATAGTTTTTCTGGAGTGTGTTGGGGGAATGAAATGGGGAGTTTCTCTTTTGTGGCCATTTTCGGAAGCTTATGATTCTTCATTCACTCCTTAAATTCTCCCAGACCATGATATTCTTGTCTTCTGCCCTACTGGAGATCTAAGAGTGGAGAAGCAAGGACAGTAGACTTTCCTATCACTGTAAAGAGGAGGCTTTGAATGATAATACTCCCATGCTGCCCATGGGCTTTCCTGTCCGCTGGCCACAATCCAATAGCCACTTAGTGTAGCATAAATACCCACAAGTGGACATAGACTATAGCAGTACTATACAACCTACATGCAGAATAGCCACGTTGTGCAGTACATGTCAAGGACTGGGTGTAATTTTGCAATTCACAACACACAATGTACAACCAAAATGCAAAGCAGAGGATGCACAACTGCAGTCATGCAATAATCACAGTACAAAATATAGGATGCACCGTCATAATGGAAAGTATAGGATGCCACAACTGTGATGCATAATCACAATGTAAAGCATAGGATGAACAACCCACAATGCACAATGTGCAGCTTGCAAAGACAAAGCACAGATGTCATCTGTGCAACTCCAGTTCTGCAGAATATGTCCAACACACAATGGTGACTTTTTTGCCCCTCTCCATGCATAATATGATCTATGCATATGTATGTTCCTCATTTTCTTCCCTCTTAACTGAGGGCCTCTTCAGTACAATGCTATACCTAACACTGCAAAGCATGAAACGGAGAAGAGTCACTCATTTGTACCCTACTTGCCAGGACTCTGAGATTTAACTGTGTTCAGGGTTCTCATAGCTGATAGCCATGGGTAGGTGAGATGGGTACTTACTAGGGATGTAAAACAATATTCATTGTTGCTTGTTTTATGACTTAAAAATGGGTTCCTTAAACTTAGTAAATTTGGCTAAGATGAATAATAAAGGTAAGGATTTTTCTGAATAACAGTTTCTGCCTGTTTTTCACATCAAAAGTGTGGCAGAAAAATATGTGGAGAAATATGCATGGAGTTTTTTTCATGTAAAAATTGAGGGATTTTTCCCTGCAAAAAACACTTTTGTGCAAAATTCATTTTGTGTGTGGGGGGGTGACCCCCCCCCCATTTTCCACACAAAGCTCTCCCACAGTCAGAAATATTTGGTTTTTTGTGCAAAGTTGGTGGGCTTTTTTTTGGCACAGGATGTGATTTTGCACCAAAATCTAAGTTTTTGGAAAGAGTACTTTTTGTGAACAAACCACAATTTTTAGGCAAAACTCCCAGAGTTTTCAGAAGTGCATGTGATGTTTGTGCAAAACCAGTAGGGAAACGTGATTTGGAACCTGTATTTTCCAATGAAAAATATGTTACTTGAATTTTTTAAAAGTATAAAAATATGCTCTTTTTATTTGCAGAAACCCCAAAGATTTCCATGCAAGAATCTCCCATATATTTCTGCACAGAATAATTTCCTAGAATACTTTGAGATGTGCAAATTCAAGAAGAAAGCTGCAGAGAAATATTTAACTTGTCCAACAAATATGGGGATAATACTAGATTACTCTCTGCATGCAAAGATTAAATAATTGTACATCTATGGATTTCCTAACTGTTTCAAATCAGTACGAATTTTAATGTTAAACTATACAAGGTGCTCAGCAAGAAACAATAAGCATGCTTGCCCTCCAGTGATGGGATTTCCCCAGTGCTACATGTTTGAGTAATCAAACTTGCAATTTAAATGACATTTAGCAGTAAGTAGTTAAGACAGAGAGAGAGGTCCAAATTGTATCTCTCTTTCATCAATCAGATACATAGTAAGTTGCATATGTGAGCTCAGTCATCAGTAATAGCTGAAGAAGATATTTCTAATAAGGTAGTATCTTTACTAGCACATTATTGGGCAAAACAGATTGCTGTCCCATGGGAGGTTATAAACAGTACTAAATTTTCTTTAAATATTAAAATGAAATAAAGGAAATATTAAAATAAATAATAAATCTTTGGTGACCTTTTCTAAATCTTGCAATCTTGACCACCAAGCGATATAAATCTTCACTTATTTCATTCTTCCTTTCATGAACAAATTATTTCAAAAGTTTTCTCCCTGCTTGGTGAGATTCTGAGAGTTTTTGTGCATTTTCCTTCATTTTAGATTTATTTGTATTTCAGTATATATTTTTTTTTGCACAAAATTTGCTTGTACACACATGAAAGCGGTTTTATGTGTTTTGACACAAAAGCAACATTTGGTGCACAAGACAATGCATTTGCACAAATTACACCATTTTCTGCACAGAAATATTGTCCTTGTACAAAGAAAAAGTCCAAGTATTTTGCACAAATTCTTTATTCATAAATTTTGCACAAAAAGGCCTCATATGTGGGGAAAAAAGTGGGGGGAGCTGACCAATTTCTCAACAAGGAGTTTCAATGTGTCAGGACACCTTTCTCCCCCCTCCCAAAGATGAGAAGATTTGTGAATACTCCATCAAAATCTATGCCATCATGGACATATCTCATCATGAACATATCTCCAAGTCCTCAGAGACATTTTCTCTTCCTACTCGCTAGGCAAATATCACCAAGAAGCTGTGCTGAAAGTCTCCAGTCTGCTTTAACCTCAGCAGGTCTAGCCATCTTTCACTCTAGGTGTCCTACAATCTGAACAATCTGTCTCCCAAATCAAGCATACACCTAACCATTTATATCAGTTTGGGAAAGTCTATCCAGCAGCAGCATTCAACAATATGGTTAACCTGTTATTAAGCAGAAATCATTGAGACATAATTACTAAGCAAGCACCAAGTAAAAACTATTTGTGTTGAACCTTTGCCCTTATATTTCAATTTGCTAATATTATAAGTAGAAAACGCCAGTTAGTCAATGAAAGAGTCAAAATGTTTTGGTAATGCTTAATCTGATTATCCTTGAGAGTCCTAGGAGCGTGATAATTCTGCAACTAACTTCTTCCTTGATTTATAATACTTTTCCTTAGAATGATTCTACCTGACTTTGACCTTATGATCAATACCTGAGCTTTCCTTTCAATCTTCCCTTTGATCCTTTGCATTCCAAAAGACATTTTTCACCCAAAACCGGTAGGTCCTTTGCTTTCTAAATTGATCCCCCTCCCAAATAAAATCTGAGTCAGGGATTATATAGACAGCTTGCCATATTTGAGGGTTTGGCTTTCACAGATTTGATTATTTGCAAGTTTCTTCAACCCCTGTCCCCCAACTCAGGTGCTTCTTTTCACAGGAACTTCCCATTGCCTTCAAAAACCTACCTCTGGTCCTTCTCCACCACCAGCAGCTGCTGCCTGGCTGTCTAAGGATAGCTCAAAGTCCAATTTTTCAGCACCACAAACCATTTTCCAGCATCCTACCCACCCAAGGAAGGGGATGGGCAACACAGAAAATGTAGGGCCACCATGCCTACACACATGCTTTCCTTTCCCTTTCCCTGATCTGGTTTGGACACTGGGTGCCTCTTCTCCCCACCATACCTCAGCCCCCTTCCCACAGACACACAGACACATTTTTATATTTGTGATTTTTCGCATTTTTGCGAGGGTCCTGTACCCCTAAACCTACCAAATGTGGAGGGCCAACTGTAGTTTCACTCCCTCTCTTTTGCCACATATACCCACACCCAAGACTGCCAATGTTATGTCTAGCTTGACCCAAAGATCCAGAAGGTATGAACCTTTCTGTATTGAAAAGTTAAACATTAAAAGTTAAAATAGTCTGTGTTTAAGTCCAGTCTGTAAAATTCTCCTATAACACATAATTTACCAACCCTGATCACCAAGAATATTGATATTTCATTTGTTATTAGACTACAGCTCCAGCCAGCTTGAATGTATTGCAACCTTTTGAGCTCTGATTATTTCCCAGTGTCTCTGCTTGAGCCTTATCTAAAAAGACAAAAGACTGTTTTGTTTGGAACATGAAGAAGGTAATACAATATTGAAATCCAAAAGGTGGAATTTGTTTCTAGGTTGGTTTTAGACATGGCAGGATGCAGATTGTAACAGAAACTATTAATAGAGAGTACCTTGGGTGTTCTCCTTCCATGCAGTGACATGTGGGAAATAATATAGGATATGTAAACATCAAACTGTCAAAAAAAGACTTCCTTTGTGGGCTTGCTATTTCAAAATCCCAGATGTCCTTTTTAGTAGAGGAAGATTTTCCCTTACTTTTCAGAAACATCTTTTAAAATTGAGAGACTGGAAAATTATTTAGGATTTAAACAAGTATCTAGGTAGATCCCTGATAAGCTGCCAGTTTTACAACTGTCCTTTAAGAGTGCTTTGGAAAGTCAGAGTGTTGGGCTGGGACTTGGGAGAACAAATTTCTGAGCCATGAAACTCAGTGGGTAAGCTTGGAGCTATCACTCAACCTGTGCAACAGCAAAATGTTACCTCAAAATGTGGGTGACTGAGAGATTCAACCATGATGCCAGTACCTCTGTAAAAAGGTGGGAAATATTAAGAGGGGGATAACCATACAAGATCTTTTATACCTATGTCTACCAGTAAGAACCAGCTGAAGATCCAAAAGTAAACTTACTTGTACTGTTGGGGAAATTTCAATCACACATGCAAGATCCAAGCAGTCATGCAATCACACAAGGCTAACTGAAGGAAAAGGGATGAAAGTTTGGATTGCAAGATTTTCAGGGGGAAGTGGGCAATATTCATGATCCAGCAGAGCAGCAAAGAAGCAATGTGGCTTAAGACACAAGTCTAAGGACAGTATACAATCAGAAATTGGAGCAGCAGAGTAGCAATCAGCAATTGGTGTACTATGAGTTGACTGGCCAAAAACTGGGGTTTAAAAACTCTTTTTTTGACTGGAGGGCAAAGATGCTAATGGTTCTTTGGTAGAATAAACAATGGAGTCTGGAGAGTGGACAATGGAGTCCAGAATGAGCAAATGGCCTTAGCGTTAGGTGACAAAGGGCTAATGGTAGTCCTGATAGCTCAGCAATTGTCATACAAGTGTGGTGTCAAAAGAGAAGTTTGCTTGGTCAGAGGGAGAGGAGTTAAGACAATCAGCTTTCCTGTGGAAACATCACAGATGTCTCTTGAAGGTTGAGTCATCAGAGGCTAACTGTCAGTCTATTATCTCTGGAGTTTCTTAGTGATCTCTTGACAATAACCCAGCTATGCCTTAAGATCTCTTCTGATCTGATTTTGCAGTGCACATGTGTGGCCAGCTTTTCCTCTTAGAAAGAACTGTCATGTAGCATAGCAGGGTATAATTTATATTTATGCCAACTAATGTATGGGCCAATGAAATCATATCAAAGTATGGGGTTGTACAGTCTACTAACAAGAAAGTAGTTGTAACTATAAGATTGGAAGACTCATATGCCACCAGGAGCTCAATGGAAGATAGGAAGGGTAAAAACATAACTAATGAATAAAAATAGAGCTAGGGTGGTGTAGTGGTTTTATTATTGTACTACAACCCTGGAGACCTGGGTTTGATGCCCTGCTTTGCCATGGAAACCCACTGGATGACACCATGCTGATTCTCTGATCACATAACTAGCCATCATTATATCTAGTGACAGAAAATTCCAGTTTGCTATGATCTGAGAGAGAAAGAAAGAGAGAAATACTTTCTTTTATCTGTCCTGAATTACTTAGCATTCAGTCGTACTGGATGGCAATGGTTTCTCATATTATGGGAAGGGTAGTTATGTCTCTCTCTAATTTCTTCGCATAGTGTGTGACTTTATAGACCTCTGCCACTGGGGAAAGTGCAGTCCATGAGGCACATGTGGCCTCAAGGCCACATCTGAGTAGCACAAGAGTGCTGGCTGTCCATTTTATTTTTGTGTTAAATAGGTCCTCCATAGCCTCTGGGGTGCAGAGGTGCAGCCCTCTGAAGTCTCATGGGACCAGGATGCCCCCCATCCAAATACATCACATACCCCTTATTCACCACTTATTCACTCCCTTTCTTTGTATATAACCTATAACACAAGTCAATAAATATCAACAATCTTCAGCCCTGACTTCAATTATATCAGTTAGAACCATAACATTGGTATCTTGAAGGTCATAATTTCTTCTCCACGTCTTCATGAGAATGTTTTAATATCCATAGATTTGAGTATTTTATGCTTGTATCAATTGTCTGCTTCGTCTCCCACAAATATCTTTACAGAATTCTTTGGGAAACCTGCAAGGTGGTTAAAAACAGCAGCTGTAGTGCAATGTCAGCCCTGTAAAGGTTGATATTTTCTTCAAATTGAGTAATTACATTAGGTCTGCAATATTGGGTGCCTGAATATTGCTTTCTTGTAATAATTGTGTTAACCCTTGCTTTGAAAGATGCTCTTGGTGAAACTAAATGGCAAACTTTGTTTATATTGCCCTCTTATTGACAACTTTCCCCCTCCCCTACAAAGTTGTTTTATAGATTTACAGTCAAGCAAATAGCAGAAAGCAATCCCAGACAAATTGGCTCTAAGACCAGTCATGCTGAAAGAAAGGTGGAGGAGTGTTATTATTGAAGTCATTGGACAACCATAATTCTTATGGACTCTACTACCAGACAAATACATTAAAAAGACAATCCTAGTTACATCACATGAGAGCATTGTAGTACTCTCATGCAATGAAAAGCAACTCACATCATTGCTGGGCTACTCTCTGGGATTTATACATGTTGCCTAAGATAGCTGATAAATTTGACTGATTCACCGTGCCCACTTTGAGCCTGCAATCCTCATTTACACTGGTAAGAAATACAAGTTGTTTAGTGACATTCTTCACTCCAACCAAATCATCCTGTGTCTCTTTTTCTTCTGGTCTCCAGAGTTGTAGTCCTATGCTCAAACAACTATACCATGCTGGCTTTCTAGGTATAGTCCTATACCTAATCTAGTAAGTTGTATAAGAAAAAAAAAAGTCTTTTCTTCCTTTTTAGCATCAGGTGCCAAACCTTTAAAAGAGATTGAGACTGCCATATTTTTACCTACTTAGTTTTCTGAGTTGTACGATTGGGAAGTTAGCAGATCAGTAAGAAATGCAAATGCTTAGTTGAATAAGAAGTCTGATTTACAATTATTTTAATGCTGCTCAGAAAATTAATATGCTTTTCCTGACACTCAGCATTCATTCAGATACTCTGACAGGTTCACTTTGTGAAGCTCTACTAACCAAGCACTTGCTGACTTTTATTAATTTCTCCCCTATTTTTTCTTCCACTCATAGTACATCATATTTTTTTAAAAAAAAAAATCCCCACAGAGTAGCCATATGCTTCAAAGCAGTTTTGTTGTTTTTCTAGCAGCCAGCAACACAACAAAACAAAACAGAAAGGGGAAAGTGTACATTTTTTCCCTGTCTTGCTGCAGTTCAGATCATGTGATTCTATTTTAGTAGTAACCATATTTGTAGAGATTGGGGGAACAGTTTAATGCAACCCAACCTAATTTGCAGTTCCCATATGAATAAACAAACCAGAATGCAATTATCCACTTGTTTTCACACTTCTATACATTTTGTGATGCAGTCCTCTGGGGGTTTTTTACACATACACAAAATACGTATGTTAGATGAAACTGTGTACAAAAAATAGAAGAAGCAGAAGTGTGTATGAAAATGCATGCAAATTTTTATGTAAACTTCTTTAAAAACCCTCACAAATGGGTGAAGAAATGACATGGAGCTAATTTATGCTTAATTGAAAATCTATAATTATAAATCTGTCAGTCTGTCTTTTTGCCAAAACCCATAATTCTTGGTCTGCATACTAAGGGGCCCCAAAAGTGTGCATCTTGGGAGTATTTGTTGTCGGTTTTTTAAAGTGTCTTGACTAATTCAGTTTTGATGTGTCTACATATTTGAACCCTAACGTTCAAACACCAATCACTGGGTAAGAGACTTCCTTACTCAGTCCGTAAGTTTGCAGCCATTACAATCTGATGCTATGATAGAGTACTCTAACTGTCAGTGTTATAGAGCTGTCCTCACTGCTTCTAAGACAGCACCCAGAAGCCCATGGAGATGGTTCATCTTTCCCTTGGGGAGCTGCAGGGTGGCATCATTGCCAGAGGATCTATGCCAAGGCATGCCAGCAACCACGAGTTCACTCAAAGAGATCACACCCAATATATCAAATTCCAGCAGCTCTCAACTTTGTTTCAAAGCTGGAGGAAACTCATAAAGAGGAAAAGGTAACTTTTGTTTCACCTTGATAAGCTTTAAGCACAGCAAACTAAGAGCTACAAATAGCTGCCTCCTATGCAGTCAACCCCCTTCAAAACAAGACAGCAAGTATGCCTAGGTGTTCCAGAAGCCATGGTTTCATTGAAAGACAGTAGGGCCAATATAAGGTTGCTTGTTGACTTCAAAGGATCAAAGCAATTCATGCAAAACTAGATACTTATTTTTGTGTTACTGAGAGCAAAATAACCATATTCATTTCCCCTTTTGTGTTCGTCCCACATAATGAAAGACAGCTACTCCCTTCACTAGCAAGTATTTGCCCTTGATGGATGTCAATGCTTGCATGAAAACAGCAGTCCTTGCTATTGACAGGTGAACTTGCAATAGTGTTGGAAGCTCATTTTAACTTAATTTCTGCCCTCCTGGAACTTTTCATCACTTTGAGAAGTAGCTTGAATGTAGTAGAAGTAAAGACAATAATGTAAAAGAAATTGTTATGATCAGAGCAGTTAACACACATTTTTTTCAGAATCCAGCACATCTCAGGGTCTTAGAAAGTAAAGGTATGGAGAATGGTTGTAGCTCAATGCTGTAGTTTTTGCTTTGGTTTCCGAACTTTAATTTCTACCTGAGTTTGCACTGAAAATGACAGGTCATGCTAATTTGTTGGGAGCGGGTTGAATAATGAGGAGAACCATATTTTGCTTTTAACTTAATGAGGCCCATATGTGCTAAATTTATGGCATAGCAAGCAGTGAGTTTTGTTTTATTATTTTGTAATGCATCTGTTCTTATCTCTAATCAGTGATCAAAGCTCAGAGATAAGGAGCTATTTAAAAACTGGAAAAGTCCCTCCCCCCCCCCCCGCTTTCACGTTTGCTGCCCTGGGAAATTTTGCGTGGAAAAGAGCTCTGATATACAGACTGGCAAGGTTTTGCATGGGATTATAGTTCTGATGTGAAGACTGGCAACATTTTCTATGGAACAGGGGCTCTGGTGTACAGATCAGGAAAGAATTGCATGTGACAGGAGCTCTGGGTTACAGACCCATGATTTCTTTAAAATGGGAAGAATTAGAGCTTTTCACCATTAATGTTATCAACAACAAATAATTTTTGGAGTTCTCTAACAATTAATAATATTTTAAAGGTAATGTTTCAAGCTCTCATCCCCTGCACTTCTAAATTTACTTGGGAAAGACAAGAGTGTAGCTACTTTGAGATGGGGGCATTTGTCTGCTCTCCTGAATGAAACTTCCCTTTTGTCCTCAAATTTCTAGCATTACAGAACATGATAATGCACATCTAGAACTCTTATATTCGCTGTGTTCACATTTCCTTAGTAACTTTGCCTGACTCTTTTCTTTGGATGCTTAACTTCTATTTCTATGGGTTCAGCTGATGTTTTAAGTTACCAGAAATTTGGACACTGGAGGAAAATTTCATAGGGAAGGGGGTTAGATTTTGTATTTAGAGGCAATGTCTTCATTTTGTTCACCTGTAGCTAGACTCTTGAGAGAAAAAGAGCTGAAGCCAAATGGATTAAACTCACTATAAGATAGTTTCCATTCTCCCCAGCACTTATTAACCTTTAATGCAAAGAAGATGGCTCATGAACTTTGATGTGATGCTGATCTTTCAAACACATTAGCTTCTCCCTAGTTTCACCACTATGCACATAGAAATCTGTAACTTTTGATATATGGGAATACATCAGAAGCACACTAACCATTCTTTCCTGTTAATTTATATAAAACTGTTTTAAAATTCATGACTGGGTGATTTTTTTTTTACACCCAAGACACTTTAAGATGCATATCTGGCACATTTGATACCAATTGATAGAAATGTCAAAAAGAAGAGGGCAGTTATTTCCCTCTATGGTGTAAGGGAAAAAAGACTAGAGGACAATAAAAGTGGGTATGGAGGAAATAACTCATATAAAATTAGATTTCAACCCATTAATTTTTGTATTAAATCACATTAAAGATATACTAGCTCAACATCATGAAACAATTTCGTGTACGATCACAGCTGTAAGGATTTGCTATGCCAGATATTGGAAAGTACTGTTCATTTTCAAAGTGGAAAACTAAAACATATATGAATATTTGCAACTCTGTCTAAGTTGACAAATTATATTAAAATAAATGAAAGGTGCCAACACCATAATCAATTTTATTCAGTATTGGAATTCCCTGTTTGGAATCTTGGTAAAATTGAGCACATACTTGTCCAGATATGGGATTTGTTAGTCACTACTTACATATACATTTCATTAAGTTCATTGGTTCTTTTCTAGTTGAGACTATCCTTGGATTTAGCCCGTTTTATATCTTTGAAACCTCTTTTTTCAGGACTGTTGGGGGAAGAACCTGTTGATAACACTTGTAGAAAATTAAATTTGAAAGAAAAGATGCATTCTGATCTGTACCTTATGCCAGGAGGTGCAAATCAGCTCATTTCATGTGGAGAGTGGCAGAATGGATTCCTCAGGGATCCTTAGATTTTGTCTAGTATACTGAGTGACTGCCTTTACAATAGAACTGTCAGAGGAGCAGGTCAGTGACTCAAATGTTGTTTCAAACTTGCCAATCATGCCTCTCACTCTTTCCTTCAGTACCATTACTTTCCTTCAGTACCATTACTACCCCCAGCTAAGTAAAGTTTCCTTTAAGACTGCATGGTATACTCCCATATCCAAGAATAAACTCTATGGAACACAATGGGGCTTATTTCTAGGTGTTATATGTATACGGTTTCACTGTTTTATAATAATAAAATAGATTATTTTAATTTATACTTATTGGAGAGAAGGTATAAATGGAATAAATGAATGAACAGGAACATGCATTGAAGAGACCTGTGATTTTAAAGAAAAAGTTTTAAAAGTTTTATTCAACAGTAAACTGGAATAGTCACTAGTTGTTCAATATTTTTTATGACATGTTGATACCTAACAGAGCAGAGTCAGCATGATTCTTTGGGAATTCAACGATCGTCCTGTCATCACTCAGTTATGATTGGCTTCAGCATCTCACTGTTTTCATTCTTCTTCAAAGTCATTTCCCAAGCTGTGGGATATTGTAGACAATGGTTTCCAAAAAAGATAGATGTGTTAAACTATGGCAGGGAAAAAAAATGAAAATGAGGTAGGTGGGAAAAAGGAATCTGGAAGCATCTTTGAGACTGACTAGTTTATTTCAGCATGAGCTTTTATGGATGCTAATTCACTTTTTCAGATGTACTGTGTACTAACAATCATGAAAGGTTGTACTGAAATAAACCAGTTAATAGCAATATAGCAGTTATAGCAATAGCAGTTACATTTCTATACTCCTTTTCAGTGCGAAATACTCCCTAAGCAGTTTACTCCCTAAGCAGAGTACCCAACAAGCTGGGTACTCATTTTACCAACCTACAGAAGGATGGAAGGCTGAGTCAACCTGGAGCCCTACAGGATCAAATTCACAGCATTGTGGCTGCAGTACCAGCATTTAACCACTGTGTCACCAGGACTTCCTCTATAATATAATGATAATATAATAGCATCTCTATATTGGCAGATTCCTTCCTGCCACCACTTCATTTTCATTTTAATTATCATTATATTATAGAGGAAGTCCTGGTGACACAGTGGTTAAGTGCTGGTACTGCAGCCACAATGCTGTGAATTTGATCCTGTGGATCTGTGAATCAATGAGATAACACTGATGTTATCTTATCCATCCAAATAACCAGAGAGATGGTGAAATAAAACAAAGCAAACATTAAAAGAAAGGCAGGATAAAGTGATTGGTTCACTTTCTTATCTGTTTAGTAGACTGAAGATAAAACCATTAGATAGGTTAAGATTGGCAATTACGTCACCCTCCAGAAGTTGTGGAACTGGGAGTCCCAGCTGTCCTAGCTACCATAGACACACTGAAGAATACTGGAAGTTGGAGTTCAGCAACACCTGGAGGACCACATGATAACCACCTCTTGTATCAAGGTCACTACAGTGCAATCAAAATGTTCTAAAGAGGCTGTTCTAAACAGGTGTTTCACATTCCATTAAATGTAAAATATCTGAGGCAGACCTAGCTCCAGGACTCCCAGAAAACTGATCACCAGAGGGTTTCCTTTTATATTAGTAGATCTCCAACAATATGAGCATATCTTGTCGGCTTTACCTAATTTTGGGGAGCAATAGAGATGAGAGAGGACAGACCTAGTTCATACTTCATGCTTAGTATTAGATCAGACCATATTTTTTAGACTACGCACTTCTCAAAATCTCAGTTCAAAAACTGCACACAGAACTTGAGTAAAATATGTTTATATTAGCAGAAAGTACATACTGTTGCCAGTACCCAAAAGGGTAGTAGAAGTTCTATGAGAAGATAAAGGAAAAAGAGATTTCCTTCTTCAGATATTATTTTTCTGTCCCTCACCATCTAGTAATGTGAACTATACACTCCTCCTTCTTTTTGATTGCAGAGTTATGTTTCTGTAAATGAAAATGTTGTCTTCCATGTCAGGAAAGGTTGGACAAAACCTGTAGTCCAAAGAAAATACTTTGTGATGTAAATTGTCAAGTGCACCTGTGAAAAGTCATGTGACTGTAGCTGAGTCAGGCTGATGAGCAATCAGGGGAGAAAGTTGCATCAGATATGGGGAGAATGCAAAGGTAGACCAGGATTGCATCAGCTAGGTGCCTGTGTAAATGTAGCCAAGTACGAATCAACTTTGCACATGGTGCCTGAACTTGTATGCCGGAGGCTCTGCCAGAAAGAGCAAACTGAGGAATGCAGGAACGCCTTCTGGACATTCTTGTAAATATGTATATATTGTAACTCAAGAATAAACTGCCTCCTTAATGGAAGATAGCAAGCAGCGTGGATGAGCTTTTCTTGGCTACAGTGCATTGCTGCTAAGATAATCTCTGCTGGGCACACTTGCATAGCTGTGCAGCCAATCTCTGCTATATTTTGGGCATTTTGTACACTTGACTCTGGTACAGCTTTTTGCCAGAGCTCAGTGGTCGGGAGGGAAGTGCTATTGCAGTTTTGCGTAGCTCCCAGTATCCCCAGGACTCCTGGTGACAGGGTGACATTCCACCTTAGGATATTAAAATGCTCCTTCCCAGGCACAACTCCATAGGGCTGATTAGAATATCAGGACTTATGCTGGGAAAAAGTGGAGGGTGATAGGTCCATGTTTTGAACTACAGAATCTGTTCCCCATGAAAATGTGGACTCTTGCTACCATAATATGTGATGATGGCTACCAAAAGAGATGGTTTTAAACCAGGATTACACAAGTTCATGCAGGATGAGGCTGTCAATGGCTAGTAAAGGTCCTTAAGGTTTTTTTGTTTTGTTTTGTTTTGTTGGTTTTTTTACAGTAGGAAACATCCTGCAAGTCCCAGCATAGCCAATGGTGAGGAATCCTGGGATATGCAGTTCAGTATCTGCAGTTAACCATTACTCTAGACCAACATGTTAAGAAAACCCAAGCAGCAAACACAGCTAGGTTTGTTGTTACACCTACCTCCTTTTCTTTTCCTCAGTCTCTCAAGGCAACAACACTAATAATAACCTTAAAGAAACTGATTTGTTTGAGTGGTTTGTTTGTGACTGCAAACACTTGTGAGTAAG
Organism: Cyclura pinguis; assembly: GCA_030412105.1. Lineage (NCBI taxonomy): Eukaryota > Metazoa > Chordata > Lepidosauria > Squamata > Iguanidae > Cyclura > Cyclura pinguis. The sequence goes on from CM059602.1 coordinate 167,694,627, forward strand.
AAAGTATAATGGCATGAACATAGAAGGTCCAGAGTTCCTCTCCAGAGCACCAGCACTCCCATTTGGATAATAATAATCCCGTAGCATTTCACAGCTGAATGCATTTATGAGTGATACTTGGAATATAAGCTTCATCTGCCCTAGGGGGAAGAGTCAGCATTTTGACCCAGATACAAAGAGCATTGCACAGAATGCTGCATCTTCCCTGAGGTTTCTCCAGAGCACATCATGTAGCTCATAAAATTTGTACCTGTAGATTGCGGGATGCCTCAGGAATGGGACTCAGCTGCAATGTGATGATACTTAAAGGGTGCAGAAGTGATTCAGGGAGTTATTTCACCTGTGTTTCCTCATGTTGACCAACTCCTATCTCCCATTTTTCCAGACCAGAAAAAAGAAAGTCAATAGCTTTAGCAGTCAAGTTAATGTGATTAAACCACATGTACATCAAAACACTGTGATTATCTATGATATTTGTGCAACTCTGTATCATGGTAATCCAGATATTTTGATGAGGGCAAAAAATGTTTCTGGTGGTATGAATAATTTTTCCTAATTTATTTGGATTTGCAGTTCTGCCACTTCTTTGTTAGCCTTGTTACATTCCCTTTTCTATTTTTGCTAGTCATGGGGATCACAAGGAGTTACACAAAAGCCCTGCTCTGGAAATCTGATTTCAAGGTAATGCCTCCAGTTTATGAAATGTCATCAAGGGCAGCCCACCCTGCTCAAGCCTATCATCATAATGGCAGGGGCTAGTAACCTAGCTGTAATTCTTTGGAAGTTGATTTGGCAGCTAAAACATAATTCTGCAGCACCTAGTTGTGACGTATATATATGTATACACACACACACACACATATATATACATACATACACATAAATATTGTCAGTCCATTTAAACCATTTATTTATTTCTTTATTCATTGATTAAATTGACACTCCCTCCAATAAGTAAAAGTCCTTAAGGTTGTTTATAAAAACACAATAGCAGCAGTCCGCAAAGCAATCAATGACATCTCAACAAACCCAAACAAGTACCAGCACCAAAAGGTTAAAATCTTAGGGCACTGAGACCCAGTGATCCAGCTTGAAAAAAGGGTAGCAGTAGAAACAAAAATAAAGGGCTAAATGCTTTCTGGAAGAGAGAAGTCTTAGAGTAGTATATAAATTTATCTAATGGGGATGTCAGGCTCAGCTCCCTTGGGAGGGTATTCCAGACACTGGGGAGAGGAGAATAACTGAGTAGACTGTTTAGTGGTAGCCCCCTGTCTCATCATTGTGAGCAGCATTGACACCCATAAAAGACACTCTCCTTTGTCTTGTAAGCCATTTTTTATTTTTGGCTTTGCTTTCAGGTTGCAATATCACAGTGTTACTCATGTACATAACTGAAAGCAGCAGCTAAGCTTAATTTGTACAAAGCATTATAGGCTAACTCTTATTGTTAGTTCCAAATAGAGTAGACCTGATTAAGTCTATATGTTGACTCACATTGAACAACTGGTTCAATTTTCCTATTCTACTTGGGTTTAAGAAATGGGATTTAGCTCTATATATGTAATGGAAGGTGGCAGTGGAGACTGAAGGCTCACTCCCATCCTTCAGTCTGTGAACCAGTACTTCAAACAATGCAAACACAAGTATGAATTAAATAACTGGGAAGGTTGTACTAACAAAATGTGTAATTTCAGAGAGCTGGATAGCCTATAAACAAAGTTCTAAGCTAAATTTTCCATTACCAACTATCTCAGCAGAAGAAACTGCATTTCACTAGAATTGCTGCAGGATGATAAAGCCTAATTAATGTCTGAAAGTTAAAAGAAAGAACAAGTGAAACAAGACCTCTTTGGGAATGGAGGTTCCATGCCAAGAACTATCTGATGTTTTAGTGAGAAAACTGCTCTCACTCTGAGTTCTGACAGTGTTTATTCAAAGCAAAATGATTTTCTTCACTAGACCAGTCATAACTTTAATATTCAACCTCTGTCAACATTTTGCCATGCCGAGAACAAACTTAGTGTGAGGCGGGAGGCCAGCTTTCAGCTGTCTTTCTTGTGTTCAGTGTCTCAGATTTATATTTCGGGGTGGAAACTCTGCTTTTCATCATCTGGCTACTCAAATCCTGTAAAACAAAGCCTGATATTTGACAGAACTGCATTCCTAGGCTCTAACAGAGAGCTGATGCCCATGTAACTTGATGAAACTCTGGCCCTTTAATATTTAACAAAGTAAGGCTAAGTGGTATCTTAATTATAAATAAGAGCAAGTTGCCAAAGCTGCAGTGGTATTGGAAACCTATTACAGCCTAAGAGGATTTTGAAGAGATAGGGGAAATATTTTAAATGCACTTATTTTAGAAAGGCACAGTCTTCCCCAATATTGTTCAACACCTTTGCAAATTTGTTTGTCTTTCTTCCATGGAACAGCTTTACCACTGCAGGTGGGAGAAGTACAACCAGCAAGCTTAAAGGGAAAAGATACTAGGAGAACTTTCAATCTTTTTTGAGGGTCCTCGGTCAGATCATCCTCAATGGACCTTTCAAGAAGTCTTCTCATTGTGTTCAGCTCCTCTTCCCTTTTCCATCATTGCTCAGCAGGCAGAGAGTCAGCAAACAAGAACTGTTATTATCTCACACAACTGTGTGATTTGTGTGAGTCAAAGGCCCTTTTCGCACCTTACCTTGATAGCGCAACGAACCAGAGCCCTCACGATATTGCTAATATCGTAAGAGGCTTAGTAGAAACCCTCTTGCAGTCCGCATACAGCAGGGCATTGGCAAGAGAGCACCAGTCCCCACCTGGTGGCTTCTCCGCATGTCGGCATCCTGGGCCATGCCTAGGTCCCGCCCTGTCCCTGCCCCACCGCCGCTGATTGGGCAGTGGTCTTTCTTTCTTTCTTTCTTTCTTTCTTTCTTTCTTTCTTTCTTTCTTTCTTTCTTTCCTTCCTTCTCTCTCTCTCTCTCTCTTTCTTTCGCCTGCTATCGTGCTAACATTAGCATGATAGATCCTGCCAACAGGCTGTTTTGTACTACATTGGTAATGTGCTAATGTGCTAGCGATAGCACCGGGTTTAAAAAAAAAAAAACACAGTCGGCCAGACCCCGGTGGCTGCTGTCATCTTGAGTGTGAGTGGCGACGCAGCCGCGGGGTGGTCTTTCGCAGTGACGTGTCGTGCAGTGTTCCCTGCTGTGATGGGGGCAGCCGCTGGCCTGCTGCTGGGCAGAGCGTCCCCTGGGAGTTGCTGCGTGAGGGAGAGGCAGCAGGGACTGCCCACACCCCGCCCACTCCCGGGTCCTTCCCGGAAGCACACCAGACAATGGCTCCGCAGGCCCTCTGGTTGCGCGACCGATGCGTGAAAGGGAGGTTATTTTTACCTTTCAGGCGAAAATAAGAAAACGCGCTATCAGCACTATCTGTGGCCCTGATAGCACCTGGTTCGCCAGAACGTCATGCGGTACGGCGGCTCGTGAAGGGGGGAGGGAGTGTGCCTAATACACTTTAAAAACGCCATGTGAAAAGGGCCAAAGTGAGAAGCCAATGGGCAAGCAGGTTCAAAGAGTGAAGAGTAGGAGCTAGCTGAAGTGGGTTTTGTCAACAGGTAAGAGACATCAGTAGGTGACTGATCATGTCCATCCTTAATCGTAGCCTTTCTTTTATGTGATACAGAAGCCTTCCAATATAGTTTTCCCTTGGAATGAACAGCCTGAAAGTATTGCACTCTTCTCCTTCTTTAAAAACACACCAGTCAGTGCCTGTATGATGCCAGCAGCCATTATTCCTAACCCAAACCTGATTTCAAATCTTTCAGCCTGCCTAGCAAGTAATGATGGGCGAATCCCTGTGGGCTCAGTTAACCAAGCCATTTTCCTTAAAATGTTGGACAACTGCTTGCTTATTTCCAAGCCCAGTCACAAGCCCTTTTGGAAAGCTGACCTGCCCCAGATGTGTACCAAGCCCTTCTGATTTCAAACATAAATCTCCTTTTATTTCATTGTTACACATAGCAATGAAAAAAATTAAAAGTTTTCACCGCGCTGGGCAACCCTTGCAGAAGCTGTTATGCAGTATCTTTTTTTTTTTTAATTTTGAGACTTTTTCGCACACAAAAATCGGAAATGCTACATTATTGTGTGAAACATTGTTTGTTGTACACCATACAACATGGTTGCATTTTTGTTTGGTTGTTTGTTTTGCTATTGATCCTGCTGATGAAAAAGATAATTGGTCTTTTTACTTTTGTACAAAGATCAAAGAGGTTGTGGTTAGTGCTTTGTTTCTTGTGGTAAATTTCTTTGTTTCTCACACTCAAGAAACATGCTTTTGAGAATATTTGGAATATTTTCAAATATTCTGTCCATTCATAGCCCAGCATCCCACCACATGCAGAGGCAGAATTTCGGCCTTACATAACTACTTCTACCCAAACCATTCCATGGCCAATATTTAAAATTTTGTGGCTGGGTATGGGTTCCCTGCACTTTTACTGGGACCAGTAAAAGATGGATTCCCAACAGAAGCAAATGAAGGAAATCCCAGTGTGTCACCATCCTAACAGCTATGAAAAAAGTGCAGAAACGTTGTTTATAGGGAGTTTACTCCACCAGTACATTCCCAGCTGAATGTTGTTTGCCAGGCTTAAACTACCTAGCAAAAATGAAAGTTATTTAGTGAAACCTGCTAAATGCAGCTGTTAATTGACAGCTCTGTTATCCAACGTGGGGCAAGACTTGCAGGGAGCAATTGTATTTGGACACTACTGTCTGATTACTTAAGTTATGTAGTCAGCTATCTTCTGCATATGCTCAGAGGTCTGTTAGATTTATCAGATCATTGCAACAGTTGTGATGAGAGATTAGGTGGCCGCTGATTGTTGCCTGTGTTTAGTCTAATTCCTTCTCTTTTAATTTCATATTAAGCAGTATGGATTCATTTTCTGTTTGACTTTCTTGTCAATTTCAAATTTGTTACTTTGAGTAGTAATCTACATATAACATGTTAACCTCTATGAATTCTAGGTAGTTGAGGGTAGTAATTCTGCCTTCTTCTACCCAAACTGGCCTTAGGTATCAGATTTGCTTCCTTGGTATGATAATTTTTTCTCTCTCAAATGATCTCTCTACTTCTTTTGCATCTGAGTTTGGGTATGCATGCCATTTTACATTAATCTGGTTGGTTGCCAACAACAATTTCTTCAAGCTCATAACACATAAAGGCAGAAACTACAAGGAAAAAGAGTAGTCACAGGGCCAGAGAATTGGCATCCAAGGGTACATAGAGGATCCTTTGCTGTGATCAAGGGATATTCAACAGTACAAGTCCTTCAAATCTCCATCATTTGGTAGAGTTTGGAAAAATGGCATTTTTGAATGAAAACTCCTTAAATCTCCCAGCTCTCTCAAAAAAAAACAAAAAAACAATGGAACTTCTCTAAGCTCTGTAAATTATAGTACTTAGTATCAGAGGGGGATACATCTTTTCAAGTAGCTGACTGTCTACACAGCTTTCAGATGTAGGTGTGCCCTGCTCTGTACTGCACACATTCACCCAGGAAAGGGAGAGGAGAAGCAAAAACAAAGAACTTGTTAGCATGCAGATGCTTCTTTCCCTTCTCTATCAGCATTTCCATAGGACACCAAATCAAGGGCAATGAAGAAGGGAACTCTTTGCCCATTCACAGTATGATGGCCTCTTGCAGGTTAGATTCGCTTGCCAAGAAATGAGCAATCAGATTGCAGATGCAAATGAGACCAGAATTTGAATACTGTATCACTAATGAGGCCCCAGAGGTTGCCTGGTCTGGAAGAATACATTTATTTCTGATGGATGTGGTCCAAAAGAATGTTGCAGATACAGGAGCCTTGAAGCTACACATTTATATTCCTGGAAATGCCATATCCCTGAAACTCTTGGAGATCATGTCGAGCTCAACCTAGATCATAAACTACCATAGATGAATGAAAAAGAAAATTATCTGACATTTTGTGTCTACATCACCCTGTTCTTTCTACCCTGGGAGATGTATGAACTCAATGGATTTTTTTTCCCTGCTGCTGTGCTTCTATCATTTCTCTCACACTCTTCTCTTTTCTCTCTCCCTCTCTGATTGAGAGTTTGATAGTGCAGACAAAGAATCTATCAGATGTTGGACTTTGTGACTCAGGAAACTTAAAAAAAGAAAGAGCACTACAGCATCAATGAGCTGCAAACTTGTCAAATGGCAAATGGCTTCATTCAATCACAAAGAAAACAGAGATAATTTCATCTGGAAGGATGCAATGGCACAAACAGATTTTTCTTCAATGGAAAGAGTCCCAAGTGGCTTGCGTATTCTTGCAATCAGATATTATTCTACAATCATTTTATTTTTTTAAAAAGAGGGCGTATATTTCTACTAAGGTGAATATACTGAAGACTAGAAACTTGGATCCTGGTCTCACAGACATGGTGACTTCTTCAAGACATGATGTGATAGTTATAAAATAGTTATAAAACAACAGGATAATACTAATGATCAGGGAGGGTGAAGTCTTTTTATCACAGAACAAATTACTGAAATGTGCACTTCTGATGAAAATGAGGCACTATAATTTCTGTTCACCTGCCTTGTAAATGGAGGTAAATATGGATTTTGTTGGGCCTTCTGATATTTGGGAGAAATTATTTTCTTCAAACCGTATTGAATTATATATGCAAAGGAAAGCACACAGTGTTGGAAGCAATGTTTAGATAAAGGGCATGATTACGAGATAACAGTGTAGTTTCTAGTAATCATTTTCTAGTTGCAAGAAAAGCAACAAAAAGCCAGGGATACATGATTCATGAAAAATAACTTAAAATGCTTGTAAACCAGCTAAACAGGTTGAAACAGAGGTTACTGGCAACAATCCACAATTCTTGAACAATAGGTTTCTAGACTGGGGTGAGAAACATTTGGCCCTCCAGATGTTTGGATTAACACTCCCATAATCTTTTACTGCTAGGCAGGGTCATCTGAAAGGAACTATAGGCCAAACCATCTGGAAGACCACAGATCCTCCACTGAGTCCTCAATCTTGGGTGAGAGGGAAGGCTCTTTGAACTCATGCAAACATTTGACAGAAACTATCCACTGCCCTGGGGACTGAATGGAGCCGTGACCTTAATTTTACTCACATCATGCCTGTAAAAGTGGTTTTGATCTTTACAGGAGAAGGCTTGAGACTGAGAGTTTGTGATTTGCCCAAGGTCATTCAATGAGTTCACAGTTCAGCAAGTCAGGGCTGGCCCTAGACTTATTTTTCCCTTTTCTGAAGCAGACAGAAAATTGTTTTCCACCACCACCAAGTCAAGGGAGGTTATACCAATGACAGTCAAGTTATGAAGCAGAAAATGTCATAACCACCTTTCTCTATTGTCCTTTGTAGTAAACACGACTATAACAATGTTAGCAAACAGATATTTGCTGCCTTTTAAAGATAACCAAAGCCTGCGATGGCCATTCTACTGTGCCTAATGGTAGAAGTTGCTGTTCTGCGGGTGGAAATGGCAATGACTATTTTCTGTTTCTGAGTCAAAACATCTCCTGAACAGACTTTGGAAAAGATATTTTGGTTTACATTGGTTTCTGGGAGCTATCATTCAGAAAGTAACTTCTCCAAGCTCTACACCTGACCCTGGGATCCAAATTCATGGAAACCAAATTGTCTCCAGTTTCACTCTTGATTCCCATAGTGTTATTCTTCTGTCTCGAACTTAAGAAAATACTCAGAGACTGTAAGCTGCACACTGTGCATGTGATTTTTAAACCAAATGGCTAGATCAATTTGTAAACGACTTTAAGAGGCAGACTGTCCCTTGAGGGCAGTCTTTCCTGTGGAACATAGCGTGTGGCAAATAACCTTAAGGAATAACTTTGAACATTTGTCTGACATACGCATGCTCTAAAGCCCTGAGGGGAAGCAGAATGTTTAACAGGATTGTTATATCTGGAAAGGAAATCTGATGTGCTAAATTCTACCTTTTCAATGATTCACATTGTAGCATCTTAACAAGATGCATGAGAAAGAGTAAGATTCATTTTGGATGAATAAGACAGGCTTTGAATAAAATACTCTGTAATTGTGTGTGTTTAATTGCTTCCTGTACATGCGTTGAAACTAAAATATGACCAGAAGGTGTAAAAATCTATTTTAAAAAATATTGGGAGTAATTCCTAAAAGCAACTTACTGTTTTGACACTGTGCTATTACTGTCTCAATTGTTGTGGTGGTTGAGAAAGCAGGTGGGTGTGACATTTGTGGTGCAGTTTCATAAGTCACTTTCTAATTACATGAATGCAGAAAGAGCAAAGAATAAATGTATAAATTGCTGGGGCATAGGGGAGAAAATACAAATGAATCCTGATTTAGACTATAAAATATAATGATTAAGAGGAGCACTCCAGCAAGTGTGTTTTGTAAGAAACCACAGAGTATGTTTTCTTTTTCTATTCATGGAAAGGGAGGTGTTCAAAAAGAGCCACGATTACAGGTGCTAAGTAAGTAGGAGGCAGGAGATGGATTTTAAAAAGTTCTGATGAATGATCTTGTTCTCATTAAAGCCTGTGGTAAATATATTTATATCTGCATCCATATTTATAGCTAGCTGAAGCAGAAGCTGGCTGGCAGATAGGGATGCTTGAGAAGTCTGATCATCACAGATTCTTATACAAGCTAAGTTAATACTCACTACCCAGGCAACTATTCACTGAATTGTATTCTACTCCATACATAGTTTCTCAGCTCAGAAGAAAAGTGCATAAAATTCATATTTTGAAATAAAATTTACAAGGTTGCAGTTCAGCACTAAAACCACTATACCATGCTAAGAACATTTTCTGAAGATCAATATGGAGTCCAGTTATCTTATGATATTTGCTACATTATCCTTACTTCTTTCCAACCACATTGTCTGATGTCATAATGGGACTTTTGCACTCTGTCACAGATGGCAGATACAGCTAGCAGCCAGTGTGATGGACAATGAAGAACAGGAGGGAGAAAAAAAGCAGGGAGACAAAGGCCATTTCCACACTACACAGTTACAGTGCTATTATTCCACTTTCAACAGTCCATGGAACTGTGGGGTTTGCAGTTTAGAGAGAGGCATTTAGAATTCTCAGCCAGAGAGCTTTTTGGCTTCAGTAAACTACAAATCCCAGAATTCCACAGGATGTTGAAAGTGGAATAATAGAACTGGGGAACTGGGGAGGACCTATACGCAAAGGTGTTACCAGCATTGGCAGAATTTATTGACACTGAAGAGGAGAAATTGGAAATGTATATAGACAGAATGTTCAGAGTAACCTCCAGAGTGGCCAGAGAGAGGAAACTCCCAATAGCATTTACCAGGACGGTAATCAGAGACAAAATACTGCAAAGAAGCTACGATGGACAGCTGAAGATTGAAGATAAAGATGTGAGAATATTTAAAGATATACCGTTTCAGATCTTAAAGAAGAGACAAGAATATAAGCCATTGGCGAATCTCCTGGTAAAGTATCAGATTAATTATCGATGGGAGAAAATCGAGGGCATCTCTTTCATGTATAAACAACAGAGATATAGAATTAATTCAACGCATAAGGCAAAGGAAATGATGGAAAGATTGAAGAAAGACTTCCAGAAGACGAGTTCGGAGGAAGGGAAAGAAGAGGAACAACCTCTAGGAGAAGAAGAAGAGAAATCACAAGAAGAAGACAATGAGGATGAAGTACAAGAAGAAGAAGAAATTCAGCAGGAAGAAGGTGAATTAACAGGAGACCAAATAAAAGATTGAGCCGATATTAAAACTATAACATTATTAACAAAAGGGACAAAATGGAAAAAACGGGATTTTAGGATACATTCTTGGATACATTCTTGGAATATTAAAGGATTTAACTCTGAATATAAAAGAAGACAAATATTTCACTATCTGGAAAAAGAAAATTTGGATGTAATTTGCTTACAAGAAGCTCGAATCAGGACTCAAGACTTGAGATACCTTTGTAACCCGAAATTAGGTAGCTGTTATGCAGCAACGATTGACAAAAAGAAGCGGGGAGTGATAATATATGTGAATGCAAGGTATGGAGCTCATCAAGTTTTCCAGGACAGTAACGGTCGATGCCTAGGCGTAGAAGTTACAAGTAAACAAGATAAGATATTGATAGTCGGAATCTACTCACCCAACGGGGTGAAGGGTGAATTTTTTCCTAAAGTACACGAGGAGATACAGAAATATATGAGTGAAACTGGCAATTTGAACATTGCTGTACTGGGGGACTTTAATGGAGTTGTCAATCCAAAATTAGATAGATTGGTGCAGAAATTGATCCCCCGAAACAATGGAAAATTACCTAAGAGCTTCTTTAATATAATGGATGATTTGAACCTCTTCGATGTATGGAGGTATAAAAATGGACAATTGGAAGGATACACTTTTTTTTCAGACAGACACAAATCAATGTCCAGAATTGATATGATGCTGGTATCTAAAGCATTATTGTTGAAGGCTACAGATATAGACATTTTTCCGAATTTATGTTCAGATCACAACCCACTGCTTCTTAAGATGAAGATTAAGGAAAGGGAAAGGACATGGGGATTAAATGATGAGATCTTTAATAAAGAGAAATACATAAATGAAGCGAAGAAGGAGTTGATTAACTATTTCAGTGAAAATATGACACCGGATTTGACGATGAGGACTATTTGGGATGCAAGTAAAGCAGTGATGCGAGGCAACTGTATCAGATGGTCTGCAGAAATTGAGAAAGAAAGGAGAAATGTTGAGCAGCAAATATTGGACAAAATTTAAAAAGTTGAGAAACGGATGAGGAAATATGCTTTTGATGAGAAAATCAGACTACAGATGAAAGTTTGCCAAGCTGAACTGAATCAACTTAACTTGAAAGAAATAGAACAACAAGTACGGAGAACAAGACAAAATTATTTTGAGCAAGCAAATAAACCCTCAAAGCTTCTCTCCAATCTCTTGCGGAGAAGATGGACTAAGAATATTATATCAGAGATAAAGACTGGAGAAGAGAGAATTACTAAACATGAAGGAATAAAGCAGGCATTTTATAAGTATTATGAGAAACCAATTAGCAAGATTTCAAAAGTGAAAAAACAACAGGAACTGGAAGAATACCTGGATAGAACAAATAAATTAAGATTTACTGAAGATCACAGATTGATCCTGAATAAATCAGTTCCTATGATGGAAGTAATGGAAACTATTAAGAACCTTAAGAATGATAAAGCTCCGGGTCCAGATGACTTTACAGCAAGATATTACAAGACTCTACAACATGAGATTTCAATTCCATTGCAAAGTACTATAAATGAGATTATAAAAGAAGGAGTACTGGACACCTGGAGAGAGGCAAATGTGGTGCTAATTCCTAAGGAAGGCAGAGACTTAACAGATGTCAAAAATTATAGACCAATCTCACTTTTGAATATAGATTATAAGATTTTTGCTTCAATCCTTGCAACGAGACTTAAAAAGATTTTGGCTGAGCTTATTCATGAAGATCAGAATGGTTTTATACCAAAAAGATATTTAAGAAATAATATAAGAACAGTATTGAATATAACTGAATATTATGAAAAACATAATGAGAAGAAAATAGCCATGATATATGTCGATGCAGAGAAGGCTTTTGATATGATCAGTTGGCCGTTTTTGAAAACAGTAATGAAGCAAATGCAAGCTGGAGAGAGATTTCTTTTATGGATTGAAGCAATATATAAACAACAAAGAGCTAGATTGGTTATTAACGGAGATAGAACTAAGCAGATTGAATTGAACAAAGGAACAAGACAGGGATGTCCTCTGTCCCCTTTGTTATTCATATTGACAATGGAGATATTAAATAACAACATAAGAGAAGATAATGCTATAAGAGGAGTCCAAATCAAGAATTATCAATACAAACTTAAAGCATTTGCTGATGATTTGGTTCTGTTTCTTGAAGATCCTAAGAGAAGCATACAGAATCTTATTGGAATAATACAAGAATACGGAGAAGTTTCAGGATTCAAGGTAAATAAAGAAAAAACAGCTTTGTTAATGAAAAACATGACAGACAAGGAGGAGAACGAATTAGCACTTGCAACTGGATTTAATAAAGTACAAAAAGCAAAATATCTAGGTGTCTGGATAGCAAAAAGGAATAATGAGCTGTTTCAAAATAACTATGAGAAAAAATGGAAAGAGATAATTAAAGACTTGGAAAGGTGGACTTCCATGAAATTGTCTATGTTGGGGAGAATAGCGACTATCCAAATGAATGTTCTTCCAAAGATGAATTTTTTGTTTCAGAATCTCCCCATAATAACAAACAGTAAACCTTTCATACAGTGGAAAAAAGACCTGACCAAATTTATATGGCAAGGGAAAAAACCAAGAATTAAATGGAATATTATGACAGATCAAATACTATGGGGAGGAATGGGAGTACTGGATTTTCAATTATATTACACAGCTGCAGCATTCATATGTTTAAAAGATTGGATTGATTTACAAGATACAAGAACGCTTGCACTGGAGGGAGCAGACCTGAGGATGGGATGGCATGCCTATATGTTTTATGATAAAGCAAAAATTGACAAAGATTTTTTGCATCACTATATCAGAAAATCGCTTCTGAAGATATGGAATAAATATAAGAGTAAAAACATAAGGCAGCTACCCATGTGGGTATCCCCTCAAGAAGCTTTCTTTGGAAGATGGAAGGGAACAGAGAAATGGCTGAGATATGAGGATATATTAGAGAAAACAATGACAAACAATTTTCAAGAGAAAAATTGGAACAGGAAGGATTGCCATTAAGTTGGTTTCTGTACAGGCAGCTAAATGAGAGATTCCAGATGGATTTGAAAACTTATGGAATAGAATCCAAAGAAAGGACAGGAGTGATTAAATGGATCTTTGACAATCCACCGCATCTGTTAGCCCATATATACCAAGAAATATTAACACAGGAGAAACAGGAGGAGACTGTGAAATCTGCAGTGATTTTGTGGGCGCAGAATATTGGGCATTCAATTCAATTAGATGAATGGGAACAGAGCTGGAAAAGGACACAAAAATTTACAATGGCTCCGAATCTTAAAGAGAACTATTTTAAAATGTTTCATAGATGGTACATGACACCAGACAAGTTAAAAAAGATTTATAATACAGGTACAGGAATGTGTTGGAAATGTCAGAAAGAGGTGGGAACAATATTTCTTATGTGGTGGTCATGTCCCAAGGCAAAGAAATATTGGAGTAAATGCAAGATCAAGCATGTAAGATGAACGTGGAATTGTGAGGCATAATTTTTTATATGTGAGTAGATATCTAGAAAATGATTCCAGAGTGGAAGAACAAAAACATTATATGTAAAAGTACAATTTGAGATGATGTTTTTTTATTTGTGAAACTTAATAAAATTATTTAAAAAAAAAGAAAAAAAGAAAGTGGAATAATAGCACTATAACAGTGTAGTGCAGAAATGGCCAAAGTCCACAGCATGCTGCAGGGGTAAGCATAAGAAAGGAAAACCATTGTGTGCAGACAGTGACAGAGAGGGACGTTAGAAACAAGACAGTTGAGATGAGATGAGAGAAAGGAGAATGGAGAAGGAGAGGCATACAGAAACAGAACGGGGTAGGGGAATCACATGAGAACAGATGAAGGTATAATAGCGGAGCGGGTAAATGGGAGACAGAAAATACAAAACGGCAGTTGAACAGAAAGGTCATTTCCTTTGAGGTCCCTCCCTAAACTGCAAACCCCAGGATTCCATAGGATATTGAAAGTGGAATAATAGCACTACAACAGGCTAGTACAGAAACGGCAAAAGAAACACTGAGAAGTATGAGTGTGAAAGAAAAATTTAAAATGGAGGAAGAGTGGAGAAACAAGAGAAAGAGGACACCAGACAACCAAGGACAGTGATGACAAAAAATGTGGACAACAGAAGACTCCATGGCTATGAAGAAGAATTTAAGGAGGACTGTAAGTGTTGATCTACACTTATTTATTAAAAAGATTTCTAAGAAATATTCTTCTACAGTGTTGCTGGAGGAGGTGAAGTATGGAGTAGGCCTGACTTATAGTTTATATTTATATATTTAAAAAAGCCTTTTGTTTTCTACATCTTTGTTGTATTTCTGTTGCATTTTAATCTATTCATTCCCTTTCAATTAACAGATAGGTGAGAAATGGTGCTTTCTAAAATTCTTGCAGCTGTTTCCTCCTCTCACATGCTCAAAACAAGTGCTGGGAGGAGAGTGAAATCATGGCTAGAATTTTTTATCTGCATTCAGGAACAGTTTTTAGTGGAGTAATATAACAAAAAATTAAATGCCAAGTTAAAATTAATGTAATTAAAGTCCCCTTTTCAGTAGAAATTAAATTTACATAATTATTTCAAAGCTTTTTAATACAAAAAGTTGTTTCTACTCAGCACTAAGTCCCACCAAGTTCATTGGGGCTTACCCTCAGATAGTGCTTACTGGATTGCAGAAATGTGTATACTGAGTGAACATGCTTTCAAAATATGTATATTGGGGAAGCATACACTAAAAAAAATGTGCTTTTAATAAAGCATTTAAATCTGAAATTTCATGTGGATTTCTTTTTACTTGTTTTTAAAATTGTGTGTTAATGCAGAAATGGGCTTGCAATAAAATGGACAAATGCAGAGTTGATATATGAATGAATACACACTAGAGCAATGCAGACTGGAAACAGAAAACTTAACAGTGAAATAAATCAGTCTTAAAGGTGAAGTATCGGTTTCTTCCTTCCATTTTCATACTGAAAGAAGATAACATGGCTGTCTCTTTGATTGGAACTAGACTCATTCATTCATCCATTCTAGCACGGTCAGTTCAAAATGATCGTATTCCATTATACACATCTCTGTTATCCTACCTGCAAGAGAGCAGCATGTGATGCTTTAGCTGTAACCGGGCCTATAGAGACAAAGTTGGAACCCAATTCCTGACATGGAATTTAAGTATTCACAGCTGCCACAAAGCTAATATACTGCTTGAGCTACCCACCGTCAGCCCATGGTCCATTTCGCAGTCAGTCATCATTAGCCAAGATTCCAACAATGCATACATAATGTATGTATACTTTTATTGTTGTTGCATGCCTTCAAGTTAGTTCCAGCTTACGGCAACCATAATGCCAAACCTATCAAGGAGTTTTCTTGGCAAGATTTGTTCAGAGAAGGTTTGTGTTTGCCTTCCTCTAAGGCTGATTGTGACTTGCCCAAGGTCACCTAGTGAGTTTCCATGGCTGAGCAGGGATTTGAATCCTAGTCTCTAGAGTTGTAGTCACTCAAATGACTACACCACACTGGAATGTTTATCATTTTACATTTGGTTAAATTGAACAGCATTTGCCATTTTGATGCTCATCATCACTGCACTGCTTTGACAATTTTTTTTTAATAATTTTATTCATTTTCACGATTAAAACAAACATTTATAATTGTACTTTTACATGAACTATTTTCGATCTTCCACACTAATCTAGATTTCATTTTCTATACTTCTTTTATCGATTTACATTACTGTACCACAATACAATGTTTATCTTACATGATAGTTCTTACATTTCCCTCTTCAGATTCCAGTTCCATGGTGTATTAACTGTCGCCCCTTCACGTATTACCTTAACCATGAATTACTCATTTCCATTTGGCAATACCCAGCAATTACCCATTGCAATTTTCTATTCTTTTTTTTATCTCATCGTCTGATTTCCCCTTTAATCTCTGGGAGACTATATCAGTATTTCTATTTTCAACAAATGTTTCCCACCATTGTTCAATTGTGGGTATTTACTGAGTTTTCCAAAGCTTTGCGTATTCTATTCGAGCTGTTGTTATCATATACAGTATTATTCCCCAATGTCTCTTTACATCAGTACCTTCAAATATATTTGTCATATTCAACAAGTACAATTCAGGTGTCTTAGCAAATTGAACCTTCAGTACCGCACACATTTTGTTATGTATTTCACTCCAATATTTCTTAGCCATAGGACATGTCCACCACATACTCTCGATTTAATCTTGAAGTCATTTGGAGTTGATCTCTCCAATATATCTTCGTATCGCGGCCATTTATCTGTTTCAGTCCATCTTCCAAAGAAAGCTTCCTGAGGGGACACCCACGTGGAGAGCCACCTTATGTTTTTATTCTTATAGTCATTCCATATTTTCAAAAGGGATTTTCTAATATAATGATGCATAAAGTCTCTATCAATTGTTGCTTTATCACAGAACATCGTAGTGTCTGGCACTCCTTCCTTTATTATCGCATTTATTGTACTTTGCATGGGAATTGAGAGCTCATTTTCCAAAATTTTGTAGTACTGTGCAGTATATCCGTCTGGTCCTGGAGATTTGTCATTCTTCAAATTTCTGATTGCTTCCACTATTTCCATCATTGAGATAGATTTATTTAAAATCGCTCTTTGATCCTGAGTGAATCTCATTTTATTCATTCTCTCCAGATATTCTTCCAATTTGTGTTGCTTTTTTAATTTTGAAATCTTACTCATCAACTTCTCATATTTATAAAATGCGCGTTTTATTCCGTCTTGTTTTGTAATTTTTTCTTCTCCAGTTTTAATCTCCGATATGATATTCCTAGTCCGTCTTCTACGCAGCAAATTGGCCAAAAATTTTAAAGGTTTGTTAGCTTGTTCAAAAAAGTTGTATCTTATTCTTTGTATCTGCTATTCTATTTCATTCAAATTAAGTTGATTTAGTTCAGCTTGGTATACCTTCATCTGTAATCTAATCTTCCTATCTGAAGGATTTTGCCTCATCTGTTTCTCAACTTCCCTCATCTTTGTCACAATTTGCTGTTCCTGATGCCTCCTTTCTTTTCTAATCTCAGCAGACCATCTAATAAAATTACCATGCATCACTGCTTTGCTCGCATCCCAAATAGTTTTCATCGGCAGTTCAGGTGTCATATTTTCATTGAAATAATTAATTATCTCCTTTTTTGCTTCAGTTATATACTTCTCTTTATTCAAAACCTCTTCATTCATTCTCCATGTTCTTTCTTTATCCTTGATACTTATCTTTGCTAATAGCAGGTTATGATCTGAACACAAGTTAGGGAGAATGTCTGTATCTGTAATCTTCAGCAATATTTCTTTAGATACCAACATCATATCTATTCTGGACATTGACTTGTGTCGATCCGAATAGAATGTGTGTCTATCCAATTGTCCATTTTTGTATCTCCATATGTCAAAAAGGCTTAAATCATCTATCATATTGAAGAAGCTCTTAGGCAATTTGCCATTGTTACTGCTTTGACAAATCTTTTCACAAGTCTTCACTATACCTTTCTGTATAGATCTTCCTGAGTAATTTGATGTCACCCTTTCCAGCAGAAAAAAATCCCAAAACATATTTTTGACCCACTCCAGTTTCTTTCAAAAATGGCACACAGCAAAGAGGAATGAAACTAAAATGTACCCATCCTGTTTTGGGAAAGCAAAAATAAAATAAAATAATCCAAAAATATTTTTCCATCAAGTTACAACCCAACCATATGTGGACTTTCCCTATTGAGCTTCTAAAAAGAAAACAGAGGTATCACTGTGATAGCAAAATGAGGGGGGAAACCAATTCTCAGAAAGTGTCAACTGGACTCAGATACTCCTAACTTGTAGACGTTGACCGATGACCATCACATATAAGGGGTCCATTGAATGCATGCCCAAAGTCTGTGCATTGCAAGGCCACCCAGAGGATTTAAGGGGCTAAGGGCAGATGTGATAGGGACCCTGCTGGTGTTCCCAACAGGACTCATGTAAGATGGAAATGTTTTGCTGAACCATTGACAGGGCCGAGAAAGGGGCTTCTTCTATTTCAGAGAATTTGAAAGGGTCTTCATAATTTGTGCTGGCTCAGGGCAAATTGCCAATGTTGTCCTCTCCCAGTGATCAGTCCAGGCACATTACTTGCATGTGTCATAATAGATCGAGATAATGTTGCCTTGTCTGGGATCCCAGTTTTTTGGCCTAATTATTTGCCAAAAGGGGGAAATCACATGATAACATTACACAACAGCATTTGAGCAAGCTTTTTGTCTCTTCACTTCTATGTGTGGCAGTGAGAACTGCCTTTCCCAACCTGGTGTCCTCTCGATGACTTGTATTACAGCTACCATTGAACTATTCATGTGGCCAGGGATAGTGAGAGTTATATTCAGACACATATAGAGAGTGAAAGAAGGAGAAGACTGCTTTATAAGAATATCCAGTTCTTGATATCAGATCTGTTTGTTCACAAATTTTAAAGTTATTTCAATCAGAAACTAAAATACTTGCTGAAACTCCCCCTCTCCATAGTCCCTATGAATTTCTTATAGACCAAAAAACAGGGGCCAAAACCAAAATGATGAGACAAAATAGAGATCTGGCAGTCAAAGCTTTTAATTTGAAAACACTAGTATTCTTTCCACAAAGTCTAAGTCTTGTTTGGCCTCAATATCAACTGCCTCATGCCATGATCAGTTTCATTCTGTCAGCACCATTTGAAAAAGGATGTTACTGATCATGTGCAATAAAAGAGTATTAGGTCTTCAACACATCTGGGATTAAGCCGTGGACTTTACTCCTTTACTGAGAACTCATTTTTTGCTGGTCAGGTCTGATTATGGGCTGAAGAAACCAATTTCAGTCCACTTTACTTTCCCGTGTTTCTCATTGTTTATTTCATTAGTACAGTGTCTGGGCCTGGGGCTCTGGCATTACTTTACAGGCGATGCAAGCAGCTCATCCCTTCTGTGATTGATTGCACCAATGCAAAGCAGTACTGAAAACATCCTCAGAGAGCACAGTCAGATATATCCAATCTTTTTACAAGATACTGGTATCAAGAGTTCCACAGAGAGAATCAGGTAAAGTCATTATTTTGACAAGCTTGAAAACAACAGAATGAACATAGCTCTAGTTAAGAGGTTGAGGAGAGTAGTCTAAATGCTCAGTAGGCCTTGTGGGGTGCCCATAGTACTTCATCTCTTAATCAAGTACACACAACCCCCACAAACCTTGATTTATCTGGGCTACCTGTTATATGGAGCATTCTACTCAGATTCTTATAAACTCAACATGGCAAGCCCTGAATATGGAGAAGGGCAAAGAAAGCATAAACCAGAGGCAGCTGATGGCTTTATAGTCCAATGCAGTGAATCTACACTGGATAGTTTCCATGAAACCTAGTTTTATGGATTCACTATCCCAAAGCAATGGACCCATCAGTCACATCTGATGTAAACACAATATAGGTAGGAGGATCAGTGCCTTATTTGTGTATTTACACCACCCCCTTTCAACTCAAACAATCTTTGGTTCAGAGTTATCAGAATATTTGACTTCATCAAAATTCAGCTGCAAAGTGCCTTGAAAACAGGGCAAACCCAAAATATCACATGAGAACACTGGGAGAAGAAAAGGATAGCTTGAGTAGATGTGAAAAGCTCTTGAAGTGCTTTTTTTTTCTTTTTAAATGTTTTTACACTTGCATGCAACAGCAGTGTTTCCCCCTCCATATTGCTATGCACTTTATCATCTCCTTCAGTGGGTGATCTTTGCCAATTAGGGCTTACATAAGAGTAAGATTGCATCATGTCACCTACATAGTCAATCAGTATTTGCTATTTAGGAAAGATAAAAGAAGGAGCAATTGGCTGCTAAAGGCTGGACAATGCCTCTTCCCTCCAGTGGTCATGGTTCTGTTGTCCATTCGTAGCATGAACGCCAGAAGAAATGCAATGCTTCCCGAAAAGATGTGTTCTGCCATCATTTGCCTTGTGGATGAGATTCTCTTCATTTGCTTTCCAAATTTCCACTCAGCATTTCCAAAAGCAGAGGAGCAGTGTGGACGTTCAGAAGTAGATATGGATATAGATATTAACTGGAGAGGAAAAGAGAATGAAACAAGTCAGGATTTAACATTATACAACATCTACCTACATAGCAGAAATGAGTTGAGAGTTCACAGAATCCTGAAAGAAGCCTCAGGACTAGGCCCTCCCATTAAGCAAGTTGAAGTGCCTTCCTCAGATGGGGAAGCATGAAGGATGATAACTCATGACCTTCTTGCCAGTAAGGACACAGCCAATATTCCAGAGAATCTTACTGGTTGATCTACAGCTATGGAAAACATTTCAGCAGGGAAGCAAAGAGTGGGTTTGCTAGGAGGTCATGACAACTGCTTTCTAGCTGTGGTAGCTCACCAGAGCCATCCAGACACCAAATATCTTATTCTCAAGAGTTCTCAGGATAAAGGTTTCTTGACACAGTTGTCATGAAAGTGCCAGTACTACCACACACCAACTGCCACATCACTTCATTCGTAAGTGAGGTGTATGGGTCTGCATAAGTTGATAGGGGGAAAGTGTGGTTAGAGCAGTGGGTTGACAGCTGTGGATGGTGCAGGTACACACACACACTTCTCACCTCAGGCAGCATGGCACCTTGTATCACTTCTGAAAAATGCTGTGAATTGGCAAACTCTAGACTTCCATAGGCTTCAGAACACTTGGGAATCAAGCTACAGGATTTCAGGGAACTGAGAAAACAGCCATTTTGGAAACATCTGAAGGTGTTTCCAGGTAGGGCATTCAAAAAAAATAAAAATAAAATCACCGTACCTCATTCATGGAATTTGGGGGTGGGGTGGGGTGAGAAAGCTAAACAGGGTCAGCTTTAGTTAACACTGGGTAGGAGACTGCCAAAGAATACCAGGTATTATAGGCTATATTTCAGAGGAAGGAACTGACAAAACCACCTCTGAGTATTTTTCGCCTAAGAAAGCCCTAGGAAATTCATGGGGTCCCCGTAAGTCAACAGGCAACTTGAAGGCACATAGACACATACACATGAGGTGAGGAGAAAGCACTCCATATTATCCAACTCTTTCTTCCATTCTTTTCATGCCAGAAAAAAACCGCAATTAAGTACAGAAAACAGAAATAGCTTTAGAATGTCTTTCCATTAGTAGTACAATAAGCCCTCTATTTGGTAGCACTAGGGATGTAAACAATATCACGAATTTGGTTTTTAGTGAGAAAAAGTGTCTCAGCATGCCTCCACAAATTAGTGGGATTTCTTTGGCACATTTTCACTGTGGTTTTTACATCTCAAGGCTTTGATTTGTTGTTGTTGTTGTTGTTGTTGTTGTTTTGTTGTTGTTGTTGTTTCTGGTAAGAGACATAAGGGGCTCATGGGAGCCCAGGGCCTCAAAACAGCCTTTAGGGGGCACACACATTCCACAGACCATACTTTACCCATCTCTGTACTACCCTCTGTTGATTCACAAATGTTCTCAGTGAATTTGATATTGATGAACCAGCCCTATATATGTCAACAATGACGTCTTACAGCATCCTGAGCTACTCTTAACAAAACAACAACAACAAAAAAGAAAAGAATGAGAAAAAAAAAAGATCATTCACTGAAGGTTTCAGTTCAGCAGAGATACTTCTGCTAATATAATAAGCTCTGGTCATATTTCAGACACCTGTCTCAAACCACTTAAGGCAGCCTTTATCTGATGGACACTAAATAGGTTATTTGCGGGAATGCTTTTGCTGAGATTAATAGATATGGACAGCAGCATCCTTTATGAGGCAAGATTGAAGTTTGGGTCCCACCAGATTTGAGATGGAGACTTGCCACAGCTCAGATTCCACCATTGCTGTTAACGGAGATTTTCAGCAGCCAGATGGTTGGGGAGAATATTGAGTTTCATGTGTACTTCTTAAAGATTAGTGATATGTGGAAGTGGATGCAACTATCCACACATTACCCAGGAAGGGAAGGGAGAGCTCAGTGACACGAGACCAAAATATGTCTTATATAATGCACTCTGCTTTATTGTTCCTGTCATTATCGCCTATCTAATTTTTCCCATGAAGGTTTAAGTTTTCACTTCCAGATGCTGCAGCTGGTTGAGGATTCTGTTGCATGAGAAATGACAATGACCAGCAAGACAAAGAGAAAATTATATAGCCAGTCAAATATGAATCTATACAGAAAGAAATATCACATGAAATTGTAAACACAGAAGTAAAAGCAGATCAAATAGATCAAGAAGTAAAATCAAGAATAATCGATATCCTTTTGAAACAACCAGGCATAAAAAAAGTGCTTTTCACATATTTGAAAACATACATTTTTCTGAACTAAAATCCAGAGTTGTAGCACTCTTATACCAAAAAAGGAAGATGTTTCATGTGTGAGTGTAAAAACATGGAGATGTTTCAAAAACCTGAGGAAGCAGATCCTGAGATTACAAGAGTCTGTCTACTGAAAAGTCCTCTTGAGTCCTTTAGAAATTGCTTTTCCTTGGAAATGTCTCATCCTAAAAGTAGACAAAATGTGGTCCAGCATTACACAGAATGAGGGCTCCTCCAGACAGGATAAATGTGTTGGGGGTCTGTGGTATTTGTTGTTGTTGTAGTTCTCAGATTTATTTTGTATTTTTTTAAAAAAAGAATCACCAGATGACCTGTTGTCCTAGATTATTTTTATTTCCTGGCAATTACTAGCACCAGCTGCAACATCGTTTTCCACCCCAAGTGTTATTTTTTTTCCTTGAAGAGGAAGGAAGGAAGGAAGGAAGGAAGGAAGGAAGGAAGGAAGGAAGGAAGGAAGGAAGGAAGGAAGGAAGGAAGGAAAGAAAGAAAGAAAGAAAGAAAGAAAGAAAGAAAGAAAGAAAGAAAGGGAAAAAGTTCTGAAGAATAGCAGATGAATATTTTCCCTTCTCTTCTCCTCCCTTTCACTTAAAGAGTGACAGTGCCATGGTACACCAGCGAAATGGCGCTTTTGTACTAAAATTCTATAATTCTTAAATAGTTTTTAAAAAATAGAGAGGAGAAAATGAAAAAAGAAACCATGCTTCAGGTTTTTTTGTTTGTTTGCTTGCTTGTTTTTAGAAAACCCTCATACCTAGGATGCTGAGGCAACAACAACCCCTAAATCCCAGCCCAACAGAAGGAACTATATTGTGAAAAATCATGCTTATTTCAATGAATCTGCCTTAATGCTGAGACAACTGCCTAAGGTGGCAGTTATTAAAGGTCTGGAATGGATACAACTGTGCAACCTGTCCTCTGGCTTCTAAACTTTTCTTGTTTGTTGCAGGTGCTGAAGTGAGATTAATCTTGCTGTGTGATCATCTTTTATTGTGCAGGAGATCAGGCAGGTGGAGGAGTGGGAGAGGTTCCAACAGCCAGCTGAAGGGTCTAAGTCACCAATATAATCCATCCAACCAACATACATCAAAAGCCAAAATCTACAAAGTAGTGACACTTTTATTGGTTAACCAAACTGCACAAAATACATCACGTAAGCTTTCAAAGTTTCACTGTCTTCGTCATCAGGCAAAGATGTTAAAAGTAATACAGGAGGATGATGTTAGAATCACAGGCCTACATTTTTGTCTCAGATGTTACTTCTTTTGTCAGTTAAAATGACCTGGAGGGAGCTCAGTGTAGGAACAGAACAATATTCATCCAGTCCAGCATTCATTTCCTCAAGCTGAATACCTCTGGAAGATCATAAATGAGTCATGAAGGCAGTGCCTGCCCACCCCCCCCACAGACACACAGCTAAGATGTGCACATCTGCAGGGCCACATTATTGGTGTCATTAGTCCAAAACTGTTACAGGCTATGGCCCTAATGCTGATGGGAAAAGGTGTTGCATGCAGCTTCTTCTTCCCTAATGACAACCTGTTATCATCTATTCTTTTAATGTTACTTGAATCACCGAGTAAAACTGCATGGGATCAGGCTGTTAGCCTCACAGAAGCTGCAGGAACAAAAATTGCTTCACACATGGAAATTTCTGTGCTGCTGTCTATTGTATTTTGTGTTTTATTTAGTACTTACTCATTTATTTATTCAATTTCAGTTGAGTTAGGAGTAGGAATGTCATTCTTCACTAATTTCGTTCTCCGAGGAAGCAGTGAGTAATTTTAGCTATTTTCTTTCTACTGCAAGAAAGTCTTTGAAAACTGTGCAGTTTCGAAGACTATTTGCAGTTTGGGACTTATTCTGAATAAAATGTGGTCCCTCCCCACACACAGAATAAATCCCAAAGTGTGCAGATTCTCATAAGACCAAGATTTCCATCATCAAGGTTTCTCAACACTTGACAAAAACATTTTTGATCATTTTTTTTTCAAATATTTTCAAATAGCCTTTCTGCCTAACTACAAGTTAGGAGTAGTTCCCAGGGTGTTAGTCCCTTTTAGGGAAGGATAGAGCCTGGTTCTGTAAGATGCAAACTCTTTCAACAAAGATTATGAAACAAAAGAGTTAAATCTCTTATATGTCTCAGTACGACTAAGCTTTCAAAAACAATAGGCAAGCAACAGGCATTAAACACTTGAAAAGTTTGCCTTGTTTTTTAGATATATATTCTAGGCCTCCTAACTTATAACTAACTAGAAGAGAATTCCAGATAGAGAAGCAGTATGCGATTGTGACTCTCAAGGAAGAGGAAGTGAGACGAAGGAGACTTTATGCGACCACACACACACACACACACACACACACGCACACGCACACAAATTGCTGAGGTCATTGAGACTGGTAGGTCATTGAGGTCATTGAGACTGGTTGTTACATAGGGCCGCAGTGTCCAGACATTACAATCTATGGCTGAGCAAAGGGAAAATTTAAGGTAAATCTGAAATATAGTTAGAGACATGCTGGGAGCTGTATACTGTCTAAAGCTCTAACAGCAATAGCACTGCTTAATGGCAAAATGAGACAGAGGCGTAGAGAGAATGCCTGATTGGACTAGTGCTTCCAACAATCTGTTTGCTACAACTCTTAAAACAGCTCACATGTACATGAAGTGGCTCTATTTTTGGAGCTGCTGCAAGGCCCCAGACACCGTAATCAAGCCTTGCACATCCATAATGTCCCTATCCACAGATAGCTTTCTTTCCTCACCACCATGTCAAATTCCTATCTGGTCCAATGAGGGGGTTTTTTTCCCTAGTAGGGATGGCGTTTTAAGGATTAGATCCATCTGTTTCTTTGCTTATTTTTTTTTTCCAAATGCTTACAAATTTGCACACTTCAAAATAATATGCATATTGCTTCAATGTGTTCTGCCATCAACTACAGTGCATTGAATATGCCTTGGAAGTAGCAGCATACCACTTTGTCATGTACCTTATCTGACCTGATCCAATAACTAAGCAGAGTTAGGCCTTGTTAACAATAAGAGAGAAGGAATACCAGGGTCTCCCAAACAGGGCTAGCAAAGAATCCTACCTGAAAAATAAGCAAGCCACTGTTGGTATTCACAGTTCACAGTACTGGGATAGATGGATCCATGGTATGACTGCACAGGCAATTTCCTGTGAAATGTTCATTTAAAAAAAAAAGTGTGTGTGCGTGCATGCACGTATCTTCAAGTTGCCCGTCAATGTAATTTCATAGAGTTTTCTTAGGCACTGAACCCTCAGAGGTGGTTTGCCTTCCTCTAAAATATAGCCTACACCACTTGGTATTCCTTGGCACTCTCCCATCCAAGTACAAACTGGACTCGATCCTGCAGAATAGGATCTGGTGACTTCAACGTATCTAGGCAATGTTTTTCTATGCATACTTTTAAATGTAGACAATTTTCATTTCAGCCATCCCTCAATGTGACTATAGTATCTTTCTTGCAGATAGCCAGCTACGCAGAGCAAGGAAAACCACCTGAACCTTGGACTGGACATGGATTCTTCACCCATCCCCTATACATCTGCACATTGTCTGCCACACATTCCAGAACTGATACTGAAGGTACTTCAGTACTATAACTGTATAGTTTGGTCTTGTTTCCTACCTCTCACAGACTTAGGTAAATGCTTGTAGTAAAATTCATTCCAAGTTCTGTAAAAGAAAGTTCACTTTCATGCTTCTTTCCCCTCCTTAATTATTTTCTTTCTCCCTGATTTCAGGTTAACTATGGAAAAAGCTCCCCACTAAAATCTATAGCATGCATGCATGCATGCATGATGACTTCACATAAAAGTACAGCTTATTGCCTTAATAGGTAATGGCATGATTCTCTAAGAAGAAAAACAATAGTCTCTTCCATTAGTAAAAATGTCATTATGTATATGTAGATAATAAACAGGAAATTCTCAAAGTCATACCCAGTGTATAATCTTGCTGAGTGAAAATAAATGTTTTATACAGAGTTGTATAAAATACATCTGTATTTTATTTGCCAAGATGCTCTGATTTCATACATTGACAGAGCAAGCCCGTACATGTTTGCTCAGAAGTAAGACCTTAAATTCAAAGGAATTTACTCCCAATTAATCTAGTTCAGAATCCCCCAGCCTCCAAATGTGCAAAACTACAATAAATAGCCATACTAGCTAGGGATGACGAAGACTAATCCAACCCAGCTGGAAGGGACAGGTTGTGGAACAATGGTGTTTGTCTCTCCAGGATCAATGAGTTTTATAATATCCCTGCACAGAACCAGGTATAGTCAAACTATCCAATGTGGAAGTGTCTGAAAGCAATACCTTGTACAGAGCTTGGAAAAATTACTTTCTGGACTACAATATCTGGAATCCCTAATTCAGCTTAATCAGTGGGAGGTATTGTCAAAACAAAAATAATTTTTTCCAGCTGTACCCTGATGTTAATGTTTGGATGGAACAAATCTACTGGAACCTCAAATATATCACCAGCCCACCCATGACTCTTGGAATTATGTAAGCTCATGAGTTTTTTTTACCCTTTAAAAGAGCATATATTAATAGATAAATAAATATGCAGTTGAGGGGGAGAATTATGAAAGAAAACAGTTGATGCTGTGTTATCAGTCCTAGTTCTGCTACTTCTTGAGAGGGGGGGAAAGGAACATCACCTCCTTTAATTAACACATTTTCAAACAGTTTAGAAAAGTTACTTTTTCACTAAGACTCCCAGAATCCCCCCAGCTTGGAGTTACTGTCCAAAAAAATTAATGCCTGGAATTCACAATCAAAGTTATAACTGTATAACTAGAGTTAACACATTCATAACTTACATGTATTAACGATCTCTAAATATTCAACAGTGGAGGGAATACATACATAAAACGTCCCCCAATCCTGACTTATTAAGCAGCAGGCACTATGAAGAACAGGGGAAAGAAAGCAAAGGTTGAAAGCGCTGCAACCTTTATGAGCTAGGTCCCCAAACTGAATTGTGTGTACTGCTTTTATTCTGCTCCCCAAACGTGGGGAATGTCACAGTCACTAAATAACAAATATAGTTTGCTCTTGTTTCTTGCCTCTCACTAAGTTGGGTAAATACTTGTATTAAAATTCATTTCAGTTTTTAAATTCTGATTGAGGCAGATCTTAAATCCAGGAATGTATTTTTCTTTTGTCTTCACAATGAGTGTTGGTACAATTGCTCAGAGATTTCTGAGATGCTCAGGGATACCAAATTTTTCTGGTTCAAATGATCTCCCAAAAATGTTTTTGCAACTCTTCCTCTGTTCTTATAACACTGGAGAAACTGTGCATTGTTTTATACTCTAACTGCACTTGTTAGAGCCCAGCCACTGCTATCTAAAAAAAAAGGAACAGTGACATTAAGAAAGAGTATTGTAATTGACAAGGTCAAATAAAAATGCAGCAGTCTTTAATCACAATTACTTATAGAGAGTCATTTTGTTAGCTGTTGAATAGGTATTCTGTTCCCTTATGAAGTGATCCATTGCTTAAGTGGTTAGACAAAATAGCCTTAGGAGTATCTTCTGGGAAAAACTGTGGGTTGGCTTTTTCGCTATCTTGTCTGCATTTTCAAGGGCTTGCAGTAGTGTGCAAAAAAAGATAATAATAATAATAGCTCTTAGTGTTTATGCAGCCTTTTTTATTGTTTTCAAGGCCCTTGAATAGATGTTCTCACTAAAATCCTGGTGACAACCCTCTACTTTGGGTTAACAGTAATACAACATTTCCATGTTGTAGAGGTGATGAGTGAAGCTAAAAGACGTGAAAGCTGAAAGAAGCTTAAAGCTACCCAATGAACACATGAAAAGACTGAATTCTTTCATACCCCAATAGTCCCATACTTCCCAGTTCTGCTTCTTAGCTGCTCTGCCACATCAGGACCTAATGGTTTTAGTGCTTAATGATATGCCTCAAGGTCATGCAGCTGTGTCTTAATGCTGACGATGATTGTGCTGCCCACATGACAGTTGAGACAGAAACAAGCAGATTTTCAGAGTGTAGACTCAGAAATTTGCCACTGCTTTGTTGCATGATCTCCCCACCTTAGAAACTGGCTCATTCATTTCACAGCATTTCTCACTATTTAGTTACTTGGCAGCTCTGTATGCCTCACAGTTAAATCTGTGAGCTGCTTCTACTAGAAGACATTGTGTTTGAGATGATACAAGATGTTCTGACTTTGCTCCCTAACACATACAAGGTGTCATTTGGTATTTGTGTCAAAATATTGCTCTTGTGCTGAAAGATATCCTGAGGTGTTGCCCTTGCCTACAATATTATTTACTATGGCTAGTGCTTCCCAATAGTGCAACTATGGGATATTACTTCTATGAATAGTGTTTCTCTTTTCTCCAAAAAAGTGATCAATCTTCACATGTGAGTCCTATGGAAAAATCTTATGGTACAAGATTTACAGACCTATATTTATGAAGCTGTTCTATGAGGATGGCAAGACAGATGTTTGAAAATTTACTTTGTATTTTCCCTGGCATGTTGGATTATTTCAGTTTGTTACAAGGACATGATAGTAATTATGAGTGAAATTGTAAAATATTTTAATGTCAGGAAGAAGTCGAAATCAAACTCTTACTTCCAACTAGAGTTCATACATTGAATCAATCAAACTTGCCTAAATATTGACATCAAATTACCATTGATTCAGCAGGTTTATTGTAATTGGGACTAACAATTGGATTTGAGCTAGAATTGAGTTGCTAACTTCATCAGAGTTGGCTTATCCTATCCTGGGCCTAGAATGATGCTTAGACTCTTCAGAAATACCCTGATTCCTTCTGTCCATTTCCTTCATGATCATATCCTCTCCTGCCCTTGTTGTGGTAAGAAGGTCTGCAGAAGTGAGGATAAGCCCAGGTTCGCATGACGGAAGCCCCAGGACTTTTTCGTGAGTGGAAATGATGCCATTTCTTCATACACAGTTCAGGTTTTCTTGTTCCCTTTGAGTCTGGCTACAATGCTCATAATAACTGGAGGATTTTTTTTCCCACTAGTAAAACTGTATTGTTGTGAGAAAGCTTTGGTGTAATACAAAGGATTTTGCGATTTACTCAGTCAACTATTTTATAATTGTCAACTGATTTTAACAAATCTTAATAAATTTTGCCTATATTTTAGACTTCCTTTGAGGACATGGTTTTAGGAGTTTTCATGATCAGCACCTAAACTTCAATTTTACCTGATTTTTTTTGGCGGGGGGGTAGGCACGGAGGAGAGATACAGACATAGATGAATAGACAGGAGGAGTCACAACTATTTTTTTCTCTTAGATCCATTTCATACTATACAATTGTAGAACTACAATTCCCCTTTAACCAGCATGGTTCCACTATATGGAATCCTGTAATCTGCTGTTTAGGGAATTCTCAGCCAGAGATTCTAATGTATTACCAAACTACAAGTGCCAGAGTTCCAAATCATGTTGGCATGTCAGTTAAAGTAGAATAACACTTCTATAATTCTGGAATATAACAGAGCCATTGGTTCCACTGAAAACTGAGACCATTTCCACCCTACACTGTTATAATGGTATTATTCTACTTTCAACATCCTGTGGAATCCTGGGGTTTGCAGTTTAGGGAGGAGCATTTCGAATTCTCACCCAGAGAGCTCTTTGGCTTCAGTAAACTACAAATCTCACAATTCCACAGGATGTTGAAAGTAGAATAATAGCACTATAACAGTGTAGTGTGGAAATGGCCAGAAAGTGCAACATCTAGCATCACAGTGACAGTCATACTGAGTACCCCTGTCCCATAATAAGGTTTGGTGAAACCCACCCACCTTCTAAATCTCTCCTCAACTATAGCTAATTTGTATTAGGCTGGGGTTTCTAATGATTAGTCAGGTTAACAGTTGGTGAAAAAAATAGGAAAAAATTGCTGGAGGTTTACTGTGAAGACAAATGAGAATACAACACACAGAAGGGGAGGCCTGCTGAGCGATTTAAAGTGTTATTTTTCCCCCAGTCATTAATAAATGTGAAGAATTTTAAAAAGGGAATTATGCTTCCCGAGGTCCTGAGGGATTTTGCTGCCAACTGTCTGAAAAGTATTGGCTTTTCTTTTTAAGATAAGCCAATTAAAAGAGGGCCAATGGGGGAGATGGGGGAAGACATTTGCCTCATATTGAGAATACTAAAAGGGAAGTTTTCAAGACACTGCTTCTGCATAATAGTATAGTATTTTCTAAGTTTCTGAGAAATGGTACTTGCAAAAGTTGAATTGTTTTAAACTGTCAGCTGCAACTATTTGCTTCAGTACAGTAGTTTCAGTATGTAAGAGAGAAAGTATCACTTTATTTTAAGCAGTTTTGTTCATTAGATTCCATATATGGAAAGACTTGGCAAACTTACTCCAGAATTCCCTAAGAAGCAAGACTCAGATAAAAATAGAATCATCTACAAACATAGAGGAAAAGACACAAAGTTAAGGCAAATATTCCAAGAAAAGTTATATCTGCTTCAATTAGTCAGAAGAATTGGTGCTTACCTACTACAATGGTCTCAATAAATTTGGTGAGCAAAATTTGCTAGTAAGAGCAATAGCACCACTAATGTACATTATGCTTTACAAAGTAAAAAAGAAAGGTTCCTGCCCCAAAGAGCTGCAATATAAATTTTGACAGCAGAAAGAGACAATAAGAGGAGGGAGACTACAAAACACAAGGACAGAAATAAGTATGAGAAAATGCAATAACACATAGATTTCAGGTGGGACTGAGACTGGAATCAGAAAGCAAAACATTAGAGATTTGACACAAGGCCAGGGCTGAATCTGTCCTAATGATATATGACTGACACTTATTGTCAGTACATGACAACCATAGTCTTTTGCACTACACAATTATGGTTCTCAGGTCATAGAGAAGTTCCTGACTTGAGGCACAATATGTTACAATATATTACAATTTCGTAGAAATGACACACAGCAACCTTATCCACCTCTGCTTATAGGAGAGTTGGATCCTCAGATGACTAGGCTACAACCCCACATATTTCTACTTATTGGCAAAAACTAATCTTGAAAACCAAAAACTAAAGTTTCCTCCCAATACTCTTTCAAATACCCAATAATATATCTTTCTTAAAATTATTCAGTAATTCTTCTTTAACCAAAATAGTCAATTTGTCCACTTCTGCTGGATCATATAATTTCATCATCCAATTCCACTGATCTGCATCTTATTTAAATAACGTTGTTGGGGGACTTGATATCCCAACTGTCTTCTCACAAAGTAGATAATCATATCTTTACACAAATTTCTCTGTCATGTTACCCAGGAATCTAACCAGTACATTATATCCAATTCCCAACAAATATCTTCTGTCTTGGCCAAAGCATCAATTATTTTTGCATATATATCTTCATTTTGCATCTCTGCTGTTCCTCTGAATCTGAGGCATCTCTCCCCTTCCTTGAGATCAAGTAAAGCCATCATATCTTGGTTTATAGGTAATTTCTCAGGCACTTCTTCCACTCTCAGTGTCTTATCTTACAGTAATTCCCCTTTTCCATTCTTCTGTTTGATCTCTATTGTTGTTTTGCATCAAAGACAGTCTTACATCCTTACGTTCAACCTTGAGTCCACCTTCAGATCTTGTTTAAAATCTTTTCTCATTTGTTTCACATCTGCTGTCATTCATTTAATCTCTACCAAAATAATTTGATTTGAATCAATATTCTTGGGTTATACAATTGATTCTCCTCTTGAACTTTGCACTTTTGCTTTTTGTGTCTGCTTACATCTCAGGCCTGAAGCTATTCTGACAGCTGTCAAACTCTTTACTTAAAAGAAATATTTTCTGTTGCAATTATTCCACTCCACCTCTAGAGGTCAGTACATCTCTCTATGGAATTTGCTCTAATTGAACTTCAACACTCACTCTCTGGGAGGGTGAAACTCAGGTTGACTTGAATCCACAGCTGGTTAACTTCCTGTTTTCCACCCAGCTGGAATGTCCTTGAAAGATATTTATATAAAATAAACATGCTTTCTTCTTATCACAGTTAAGGCTTATTTTTTTAAAAAATGGCCTTTATATCTTTTAAATTAGAAAGAGTCTGTCAGTAGAAATTAAAGGAGTTAAAGCCTCTAAGGTTACTAGCACATTGAGAGCTTCTTGCAATTTTATTTTTAACTCAGCTCTACTGCACTGTTCTCATTGTTAATTAAAAAGTTTAAATCAGTTGTTTTCATTCATGCAAAGGTTGCAGAGGTATCTATGATGAAGAAAATTGTTTCTAACAGCTGGAGGGCTTCCTTAAATGTAGAACCTTGTTACCTAGAGGTTAAGAAAGTTGGTTTTGTGTTGGTGATACTGAAAAATAATTGCTGGTATATGGCAGGGCTTGTGTGTCTTCCCAGTCTCCTCTAATCTACCTACATTTCCAGGCACAACTTCTGTATTCCCTTGTGAGTACTCCAGATCATGTGAGTAATCCTCTGAGTTACCACACCAGGGAGGAAATTGTAGCTGGTTTCCAGTGTGACAAACTGGCTCCTACCCTGCCCAGTGCTTCATCTTTTAGCAGAGCTAGCTAAAGGCCAAGGCTGAAGAACTTCTTTCCAACCTGGAAGTCCTGTACTGTTTTAATTCTGAGCTTTGGGAATTTTGAACATATAAATCTCAGTCTTTTCCCTGTAATTCATGCATTGATCTGAAATGGCACTGTCCTTGCATGGTGGAGGAATGAGTTTGATACTGCTCCTTCTCCACAGAGAAAACAAAGAATGTGAACATCACTCAATATGTGTGAAACTTACTAGGCAGTGGCATGAATTCTGTTATTAGATCCAACTAATGTAGGCCACTGAATCTGGAATTTATTTGAATGTTAATGCACCCTACAATTAGTCTACTCTGGTTAGGATTAACTAAAAGGATTCAATCAAACTGACTGATTAATGTCAGCTTCTGATGGTATTATCAGCCGGGATAACTTCTAGCAGTCATCTTGGGCTGTTTAAAATTAAGGGAGTGAGAAACAATAGGGATGCAGGTCATACCTCGGTGTGGTCTTCATCGTGGGTGGAGATAATAAATGCTACCACATTGTCCTGGACAGATCACTTCCTGGTCAGGGTCAGACTTATAGCTGCTACCCGCCCCTGCAGGGGTGGTAGACCTATTAAAATGGTCCGCCCTCAAAGGTTAATGGAACCTATTGGATTCCAGAAAGCCCTGGAGGGTCTCATGGTTGGTATTGCCGGTGATCCTGTTGAAGCCCTAGTTAATACCTGGAATTGTGATCTTACTAGGGCTATCGACACGATTGCTCCCAAGTGTCCTTTCCGGCCTGCTTCAAAACGTAAACCTTGGTATACAGTAGAACTCAGGAATATAAAGCAGGTTGGACAATGACTAGAGCGCAACTGGTGGAAATCTGGACTCTTATCTGACAGGACACGCTATAGAGAATTCCTTTATTCCTATGGAGTGGCAATAGACACAGCAAAGAAGACTTTCCTCTCTGCACGTATTGCGTCTGCGACTTCCCATCCAGCAGAGCTGTTTAGGGTGGTAAAGGATCTGACTCACATACCCACTCCCCCAAACTCGCTGTTAGAATCTAGGGTAGCTTGCTGTGATGCTTTGAATAATCATTTCGCAGATAAAATCTCTCAGATAAGAGTCAATTTGGATGCCAGTGTTACTGCAGGGGTTACAAGTGGAGTGTCCAGCGATTCCGTGAACAGGATTATACTGGATCAGTTTCAGTCAGTGAGTACCGAGGACTTAGACAAGCTCCATGGAAATATAAGAAAGACAACTTGCCCTCTTGATCCCTGCCCTTCATGGCTTTTTGTCCAGGGAGGAGTTGCAATTAAGACCCATCTAAGATACATTATTAATGCATCCTTTAGGGAGGACAATTTTCCAGCTTGTTTAAAAGAAGCGATTATACGGCCGCTTCTAAAAAAGCCCTCCATAGACCCCCTGGATATGAATAACTATGGACCAGTCTCTTATCTTCCATTCTTAAGCAAGGTCATTGAGAGGGCTATTGGTCTTCAGCTGCAAGCTGTCTTGGATGAAACAGATTATCTAGACCCATTTCAAACTGGCTTCAGGGTAGGATATGGAGTCGAGACTGCCATAGTTGCCTTAGTGGATGATCTTTGCTTAGGTATCGACAGGGGAAGTTTGACCCTGCTGGTACTCTTGGACCTCTCAGTGGCTTTTGATACCATAGACCATGGTATCCTTCTGGAACACCTGAGAAGGTTAGGGATCGGGGGCACTGCGCTTAAGTGGTTCTGGTCCTATCTCTCAGGTAGATACCAGATGGTGATGGTTGGGGACAGCTGCTCCTCGAAAAAGGAGCTTAAATCTGGTGTCCCTCAGGGCGCTGTCTTGTCCACAGTGCTATTTAACATCTACATGAAACCGCTGGGAGAGATCATCAGGAGGCATGGAGCAAGGTGCTATCAGTATGCTGATCACACCCAGATATATCTCTCCATGCCTCAGATAATAGCATCGACTAAGGGTGGTATCTCACCTCTGAATGAATGTCTTGAAGTAGTAATGGACTGGATGAGGAAAAACAGACTGAAGCTGAATAAGACGGAGGTACTCGCTGCTAGGGGCCCTAGCCCAGACATGGAGGTCTGTCAACCAGTCCTAGATGGGCTCACACTTCCCCTGAAAGACTGGACGCAGCTTGAGGGTGCTCCTGAACTCGCCACTGACAGCTCAGATAGATGCAGCGGCCAGGAGTGCCTGATCAGCTTCGGCTGATAAGCCAGCTGTGCCCCTTTCTGGAGCGGGAACACCTAAAAACAGTAGTGTATGCACTGGTAACTTCACGGTTCAACTTCTGCAACGCGCTCTACATAGGGCTACCGCTGTGCTTAGTCCAGAAACTTCAATTAGTTCAGAATATGGCAGTCAGGTTGGTCACCAGTAGACCTAAAACTGACCATATAACACCAATTTTAAAGTCTCTCCATTAGCTGCCTATTAGTTTCTGGGCACAGTACAAGGTTTTGGTTATTACCTTCACGGCTTGGGGCCAGCCTACCTGTGGGATCACCTTCTCCCATGTAATCCGCCCCGCACATTAAGGTCCTCGGGGAGGAATTTACTGCAGCCAGTCAGAACTAGGTTGGCTGCGGTTACCCAGAGGACCTTTTCTTCTATCGCTTCCAAGTTATGGAATGGCCTGCCGGAGGAGACCTGGCATATTACCAGTCTTGACTGCTTTAAAAAAGCAGTCAAGACTGATCTCTTCCGACAAGCCTTCCAAGACTAGCATTTCCATCACCTCCCATCAATTGTCTTGCTGTTTTGTTAACAGTTAATTGATTGACTGTTAATTGTTGTGTGTTTTAAGGGGTTGTTTTAGGTGGGTTGGTGGGTGGGGAGGATTGGGTATGTTTTAATGTTTTTAATGTATTTAATGTACTCATGTTGTTCGCTGCCTCAATCCATGTGGAGAGGCGGGATAGAAATAATTTTTATTATTATTTCTATTACTATTATTATTATTATTATTATTATTATTATTATTATTATTATGTGATTGTGGGGGTTTCCTACAGGCCTCCGAGCCAGCCTGAGAACTTGGATGATGCCTTCCTGGAGCAGATGACCACACATTTGAAAAAGAGAAATGCAGTGGTAATGGCAGATTTCAACTATCTTGATATTTGTTGGCAGTCAAACTCTGCCAAGACTGCAAGGTCCAATAGGTTCCTCGCATTCCTTGCAGACAATTTCATGGTGCAGAAGGTAGAAGAGGTGACAAGGGAATCCACTCTTTTAGATCTGATCCTGACCAACAGGGATGACCTTGTTGATGAGGTGGAGGTGGTGGGATCCTTAAGGGGGAGTGACCATGCTCTTTTGGAATTTGTCATTCAGTGGGAAGGAGAAGCCAAGAGTAGCCAGACATGCATCCTAGACTTTAAAAAAGCTGATTTCTGTAAACTTCGGGAGTTACTTGCTGAAATCCCGTGGTCAAGAATACTGAAAAAGAAAGGAGTACATGATGAATGGGAGTTTCTTTAAAGTGGGATACTGAAGACACAATTGAAAAGCATGCCAATAAGGAGGAAAAATGGCAGGAGTCTAAAGAAACCAGAATGGTTGATGAAAGAACTCTCAGCTGAGCTAACTGTTAAAAGAAACATGTACAGGAAATGGAAGAATGGTGAAACCACCAGGGAGGAATTAAAGCAAATAGCCAGGAGATGTATGAACTCCGGCTTGCCAGAGACATTAAAAACAAAAAAAAAGGGCTTCTTTAGATATGTCCGCAGCAAAAGGAAAAACAAGAAAATGATAGGGCCGCTCACGGAGAAGATGGCCAATTGCTAACAGGGGGAAGAGAGAAGACAGAACTACTCAACACCTTCTTTGCCTCAGTTTTCTCCCTAAAGGATAGAGGTATTCAGCCTGGGGGTTGGGGAGCAGATGAGGAAGTGGGAGAAATGCAGCACAGAATAGGTAGAGAAGTAGTACAGGAATATTTGGCTAAACTAGATGAATTCAAGTCTCCAGGGCAAGATGAAATACATCCAAGGATATTAAAAGAACTGGCAGGAGTAATTTCTGAACCACTTGCAATAATCTTTGAGAACTCTTGGAGAACAGGAGAACTCCCAGCAGACTGGAGGAGGGCAAAGGTTGTCCCCATCTTCAAGAAGGGAAAAAAAGAGGATCCAAATAATTATAGCCCGGTCAGCATGACACTGATACCAGGAAAGATCCTAGAGCGGATCATTAAAGAGTCAATTTGTAATTATTTAGAAAGCAATGCCATAATCACTAAAAGTCAACATGGATTTCTCAGAAATAAGTCATGCCAGACTTATCTCTTTTTACAGTAGGGTTACAAGCTTGATAGACGAAGGGAATGCTGTAGACATAGCATATCTTGATTTCAGTAAGGCCTTTTACAAGTTCCTCATGACATTCTTGCAAAGAAGCTAGTAAAATGCAGGCTGGGCAGGGCTACTGTTAGGTGGATTTGTAATTGGTTGACCAACCAAACCCAAAGGGTGCTCACTAATGGCTGCTTTTCATCCTGGAGAGAAGTGACTAGTGGGGTGCCACAGGGTTCTGTCCTGGGCCCAGTGCTATTCAACATCTTTATCAATAACTTGGATGAAGGAGTAGAGGGCATGCTGATCAAATTTGCAGATGACACCAAATTGGGAGGGTTGCTAATACCCTAGAGGACAGGATCAAATTTCATAATGACTTTGGCAGATTGGAGAGCTAGGCCAAAGCTAACAAAATGAATTTCAACAGAGAGAAATGTAAGGTCCTGCACTTAGGCAGAAAAAATGGAATGCACAAATATAGGATGGAGGATGCGTGGCTGGATAACAGTATGTGTGAAAGGGACCTATGAGTCTTGGTAGATCACAAGCTGAACATGAGTCAGCAGTGTGATGCAGCAGCTAAGAAAGCCAACGCGATTCTTGGTTGCATCGATTGGAGTATGGTGTCTAGATCAAGGGAAGTAATGGTACCCCTCTATTCTGCATTGGTTAGGCCTCATTTGGAATACTGTGTCCAGTTTGGGGTACCTCAATTCAAGAAGGATATTGACAAGCTGGAATGAGTCCAGAGGAGGGTAACCAAAATGGTGAAGGATCTGGAAGCCACACCATATGAGGAACGGCGTAGGGAGCTGGGTATGTTTAGTCTGCAGAAGAGAAGGTTAAGAGGGGACATGATAGCCATGTTTAAATATTTGAAGGGATGTCATGTCGAGGAGGGAGTGGGCTTGCTTGCTGCTGCTCCAGAGACTAGGACAAGGAGCAATGGATTCAAGCTGCAGGAAAGGAGATTCCACCTGAACCTCAGAAAGAACTTCCTGATGGTCAGAGCTGTACAGCAGTGTAATATGCTGCTTTGGTGTGTGGTGGAGTCTCCTTCTTTGCAGGTTTTTAGGCAGAGGCTGGATGGCCTTCTGTTGGGAATGCTTTGATGGGTGTTCCTGCATAGCAGAGGGTTGGATTGGATGGTCCTTGTCGTCTCTTCCAACTCTATGATTCTATGATTCTAAAAGTATGGAAGAGAATTTTCTTTCACCTTCATTGTTATCTCTGCAATGGTCTCCAAGCATTTTGGTTGCTTTGTAAACTATTCCTGAAATCATTATTCTCTTCCTTTCATAGGGAAGGCTGCATGTGTCACTTTTCTATTTTAAACTAACTTCCATTGACTGAACACATATCAGCTCCAGACAGCACAGCCAATGGTCAAGAATATTGGGTTTTTTATATGATGAGATCCATAATACTATCCACGCTAGAGTTTGTTCTGCCATTGTGCAAGGACAGCACTGGGTTCCAGCATATTTACAAGCTGGAACGTGACTGTTAATACATATGAGTCGCCTGAAGTCCTTGTTCTGTGTATCAAATGGCTTTTATGCCATTCTTTTTTTATGCATGCATTTTTTTTTAAATGAAGGATCAATGTGTTGGTCCCAATATTCTTTTTAATATGTCTCTGTAGCGTTTACACCTCTCTCTCTCTCCCCTTTCCTTTTTAAGGACTATTTCACCCAGAGTAATGGAGCGATGGAAATTAAATGAGTGTACATGTAAGCCAATGAACTTGAGGTACTACTCATCTTGCAACTCTGCCTAATCTAAATAACCTTTTTTTATGCTTTGCTGGAATGGCATTTTCAAAGGCTATCTACAAGTAAATGAGTGTGTATGTCAGTTTGGATTTGCTAGACAAATCAAATCTGCCTGACAAAGTACATCAATTCATAACCATTTACTGTACACTTCAGTTTGAAGGACAATTTTTGTGATTGGGCCATTAGCGGTGACAGTCATTTTAGCAATATTTTAGCAATATTCTCCAAATTTCTCTTCTTGCTGCCTCCTTTTATGCATCCAGCAGACTACCTACGTAGCATAGGTAGCATCTTTCAACTCACATTGCAAAGTAAGCTTACAGA
This sequence comes from Cyclura pinguis, assembly GCA_030412105.1. Taxonomy (NCBI): domain Eukaryota; kingdom Metazoa; phylum Chordata; class Lepidosauria; order Squamata; family Iguanidae; genus Cyclura; species Cyclura pinguis. The sequence goes on from CM059602.1 coordinate 167,733,876, forward strand.
CAGGATATGTTATGTATTTTTCACAAGCAGTTTCATTAAAAAAAAAAAAACAGATTTTGCAACCATACATATGCGGATGGAAGCATAAAATGGTCTACTAAAACGAATCTTTCCCAGCTTAAAAAAAAAAAAAAAAAGACTGTAGATCTCCATCCAGATTGCTCCCCTGGCCATCTATCTACCTTTCTAGCTATACAAATAAATTGTTTTGCTGGACCAGGAAAAAAAAGGTCAGTTTAATCCAAACTTCCCCTTCTTTGTCCCTCCAGATGGTATTGATTCCATATCCCATCATCATAAGCCACTAGTCATGGCTTTTGTAAAGCAAATTCCTGCCTCACAAAATGTTTGCAAAGTTCTTTGAAAGGAAATTTGGAAGTGAATAGACAGAGATGTCAAACTCTATTTTATCTTAGTCCGCATCAGCATTACAGTTACCTTCAAAAGGCCAGTTGTATCTGTAATACTATATAAATGTATCTACTCTTTTATCTATTAACAGACCCTATTCGCTCTGATGTAGGGGTCAGACAGGGATGGGTGTTGGCTCCCCATCTGTTTAACTTATTTGTGGCGGACTTACCTGCTTTTATGACTTCAATAGACTCTCACCCACCTTCGCTGGGTAATCAGCCACTTTTTGTCCTACAATATGCCGATGACACATTGTTACTTTCATTATCCCAGGTGGGCTTGACAAGAGCGTTGAAAAGATTTTTTGAATACTGTGACAAATATCATCTGCGAGTAAACTATGATAAATCTAAAATACTGGTATTTTGCAAGCGATTTGTCCCAAGGACGTGGAAGTTTGGCAATTGAGCAGGTCAAGAGCTACGTATACCTTGGTGTACTTTTCCACTTTAATGGACATTGGCGTAAACAGAGGGATAAGGTAATTCAGGCAGGGAAAAGATCCCTGGCTGCTATACAATCTTTTTATTATAAAAATAGGAATCAGGATATTTTGGCGGCCTTAAAAATCTATAAAGCCAAATTAAGACCTTTACTACTTTATAGTATACCTACCTGGATTCCAGTCTTTAATAAAGAGATTGAAAGAGTGCAGGCACATTTTTTTAGGAGAATACTATCTGTTCCCCTATGTGTTTACCATCTGACACTTTATGCTGAATTGGGCTTGAACTCTCTTGAAATTGGTGCCTGGCTGATGACCTTTAAATTTTGGTTTAAGACCCATTTTAGGCCTAATAGATCTGGCCTCCTATGCTTTCTACTATCCGATGCCTACTATACTAGATGGGCTTCACTATATGAAAACAAAGTAATGTCACTGGGCCTAAGGTTAGATTCTCTCCTTTTACTAACTGAAACGGAGTGCTTCAAAACTGTTAGGGCCTGTCTCTTGGAGAGGGAATATCATCTTTCATATCCATCACCCCCTAGGGTCTGTTCCCCGCTGATGCTTGGTGTGTCTCCCCGGCCGGGTAGAATCCCAGATTATTTTCAAACTCTTACTTTGCTGGTGGCAAGAAAGGCCTTTCTACTTGCAAGGCTGAATGTACATCCTTCGAATGTGACCAAGGGCAGATATTTATAGATCCCTTTCTTAAAGCGTACATGCCATTGTGCACAAGCTCCTGATGATCTGTCTCATATTGAGCTGTCCATTGTATTGAAATCCAAGGGAAAAGCTATTAAGGAGACTACTGGAAATGAATATCTACCTAGATAGGCTATCTGTAGAGTACTTATTGGATGTCCGAAACCCACAGGTTACTAGATTAATGGCTAATTTCCTGGTTGAGGCAGCAAATTTATGGTTTAAACTGTCAAGCGAGGATCCTTGATGTTTTATTGATGGGTATATGTTTATGTTATAATATGCTTAATAAAGGTCAATTGAAATTGAATTGAAATAATTACATTTGATTATTACTGGTGTTAGTAATAACTAGCTGCAAAACTAGAAGTCTAGGAAAATAATGGCAAGCAGATATTCAAGTGTACAACTATCATACAATTGATCGAAAAATGAATTTTGAAAACAGAAAGTTTGTTTTAATCATCAGACCAATATTACCTGTGACTCTTTCTGCTCCCCCCTCCCCTGTGGCCTTTTCTGCCCCCCTGCCCCTCTCTGTACCTGGTGAACCCCATCTTCACCTTGTGGGTCCCTAGCTACCGGTATTCTGAAGAGGGGCCCAGCAGCCAGCACTCACAGTCTACTTCTACTTCTGACTGCTCCTGTGTCCAACTCTTGTGAGCCACGAAGAGCATTGCCATGGTAACCCACAGCAATGCTCTGGTGGTAAGACATGGACAGAGGAGCAGTCAGAAGTAGAAGTAGATCATGAGTGCTGGCTGCTGTATTCTGCTCTTCAGAATGCCAAAAGCTGGGGGCCAGTAATGTAAGGATTGGGCTCACTGGGGGGGGGGAGAGGGCCACAGCTGCAGGAGAGGTGCAAAGGCCACATGAAATAGTCTGGTGGTCCAAATTTGGCCCACAGGCCTTGTGTTTGACACCTGTGAAATAGATCCTTACAACAACTTCCATACCTTTGTTCCCAGGGAAAGCCCATAGCATCTACAGGACAGTGGGGAGAAGGAGAGGGGCAGAATCCTAATTTTCTATTATTTATACTCAAAGGAGCAAAAGTACTATTTAAAAACTTCTTCAGAAAATGCAGGCATCCATAATATGCAAGTAAACAAACCAAACTACAATCCTAGACATAGCTACGTGAGAGTAAACTCAGCCGGGTTCAGTGGTACTCTATCTGACTAGCTAAGTTCAGCTTCTGAAAAACAAAGAGCTTCATGTGAAGAAAAGATTGTTAACCAGCTAAAAGACAACCTTTATATTTCAATCAGATATATAAACAACCGTGGCTGGAAAACTTGAAGGAAGGACACAACCAAATAACCAAAGGTCTATCCAGATTCAAGGTAAACATTTCCCTCATTGCCTGATTTTTCAGCTGTCAGAAACACTAGTAACATTTGAAAACTATATTATCACCGCCTTTGATTGCTGGAAAAAAGACAGGTCATCAGTTTTCCTGGTGCTCTGGCAGATGACATCATCACTCCTGGTCATATACTCAGAGAAAAAATTCTGGAGCAACATTTCACTGTTTATCCACACCTCTTTACAGGACATACAGTATACAGGATATATAGGAGCCATGGTATTGCAGTGCTTAAATGCTGGTACTGCAGCCACAAGGTTGTGAGTTCAATCCTGCTGGGTTCCAAGTTGACTCAGCCTTCCATCCTTCCACAGGTTGGTAAAATGAGTACCCAGCTTGTTGAGGGCAATTAGCTAACACACTGTAAACTGCGTAGAGAGCACTTAGCTGATAAGGGGTATAGAAATACACATATTGCTATTCCCCCGTTGTCAATATCCCCTGTGTCTTTTTTCCTCCCTCTTTCCCTTCCATATAAATGGATTTATATTTCTGGTTAGTTTTATAACACAAATTTCCCTTTATTTTTTTTTAATCTGAGATTACTTAAGAATGAGACACTAGGTTACTGACAGCAGTTTGACATAAATTAATATAATTTAACAGGTGGCTGTTAATACAATCATAAGAATACTTTTTTCTCCCATTAAACACTCTTCAAATATGCCACTTTCCATCACTCATTCACTTTCAGTGATATGGTGTGATCCTCAATAGTTCTCTCAGTTCTCAAAAGGACTGAGATCCTTTTGAATTATCTAGACATCGGCATGCATCAAAATCTCAGAGCTGATTGCAGTATTTTATAGGCTTAGCCATTGCTTCCCCACACCACTGGCCTATCTAGTTCAGTTCTTGCCACTGTGTTAATTGCCAGTGACTCACCATAATTTCCCAGCACCGTCTTGGGATATCACAAACTAAAGCTTTGATTCTCTTGTAGTAGGTAACAATTCCTCCAACAGAAAACTCTACAGGTTGACACTCTTTCATTTAACTTCCTATTAGCCAGTTTTTAACTTTTGTCACATTTATAAAGAAAGCAATCGTATTCATACTGTAATCAATTTAACATATCAGTGTCTACACTCATATATATTGTTTAAACCAATTACATATGCTTGCCTGATACTTTCATTTTCTTCTTTAACCTTTTCTTTAAACCTGTGTAATTCAATGTATAATGAAATACTACACATGTTTACTTAGACATAAGTATCACTGAGTTAAACTGCACTTAGGAAGTGACAGGAAGTCAATGTCATATGACTGGAAATCTGCTCACATAACAGAAATTATTTTTTCCTTTCTTGTCATTCCTACTGCTTCAGAGAATCCCCCAAACAAACTTAAGGAGTTTTACTTAAGAAAAATGTGCACAATAGTCATATGTTGAATCCAAACATAACAGAGAATGATGTTCTGAAACACAGGGCATTGTTCTTCCACTGCTCACTTATGGATGCTTTCAGCATGTCACTATTACTAGGGCTAGGAAGAATACTTTTTTAAAAAGTATTTGAAAAGTGATTGAAAAATATGTTGCTCAACTGCTATAAAACCTGATGAGAAGAAAACTGGACTAAAGAGAATCTTCATAGTTCAGGACATACTCTGTGCATACACATGGACTGTCTTGCACAGAAAACAGTGTTTTCTCCACAGGAAATCATATTTTTACACATTTCTACATATTTCTGCATTCCCTGAACTGCAAACTGTGCAGATTTTGAAAACCTTCTTACAGGGAGAAGGAAAAAAAATGCTAAAATGATTCTTTGTTTGAGAGTGAAATTAGTGAAGAATTGTGTCTCTAATTATATCACACATACAGCCTTCAAAAATAACTTCATTAGCTCTGGGAGCAAATACGTAGGGACTGCAGAGAGAAGGAAGAATCACTCCCCTCTCAGTTTGTTAATGGAAGCAGCTCCCTCAGTGGAAAAACACTAGATTTCATGTAGTACATTTAGTACTGCAATCTTAACTTACTTAGTTTGGCTGATTGAAGATATTTAGGGACAAAGATTTATGTAAATTGTTTATATTCATATCTAATATCTGGAATGCTGAAAAACACTTTTAAAGAATAAATGTTGTAGTTCCTCTTTAACCCAGTGTTTCCTGTCACACATTAGCTTCTGCAACAATTTTTGTTCAGTGTCATGAGTCTTCCACCCTTCCCCTCAAGTGGCCAAGCTGTTGGAATAAGTCACTTTGTTATTGTTGTTGTTGACCAGCTAAATTTAGATCTCTTCCAAAAACATGATAGAACAGTGAACAAATGCAAAGTATTACACATAACGCTTCTGGTGTGCTACAGATGATGAAGCCAAATTCACAGGAGTTAAGACTGTAAGGGAAACTCAAGGTTATCTAATCAATCTCTCTGGGTGATGACAGGATTATGCACACACAGAGCAACTGGAACTATCAGACATGTACAAGGGTGGTTCAAACATGCAAAAATCTTCTTCAGATGACAAGCTTTTTTACCAAGGTTATGCTCACAAGGAGGATAAAGCGTGGGTTAGCAGTCAGAAGTTTCCTCTTCCTCTTCCTCCTCCACTACCATTTCAGAATTTTATTTTGTTTTTGCAATACATTGCTTGTGCAAAACATATTTTTGACAGGTATCATTGTATCTTGTATTAATGAAAATTTTGCCAAAACATCAACAAAATAAAGCCACTCTTAGGTTGTTGTGGGTTTTCCAGGCTTTGAGGCTCTGTTTATTAGTATTTTCTACTGATATTTCGCCTGCATCTGTGACTGGCATCTTCAGAGGATCATGATCCTCTGAAGATGCCAGCCACAGATGCAGGAGAAACGTCAGGAGAAAATATTAATAGAACATGGCCTCAAAGCCTGGAAAACCCACAACAACCTATGGATTCTGGCCGTGAAAGCGTTTGACTTTACAAAGCCACCCTTGTCCATGCAAAGTGCAATAGCTGGCATCCTGCTATTGACATACGAAAGTGTTGGTTACACTTGTGAACTGAACTTTTTTGGTCACTGCACAGGGAGGAATTCACTGTCTCCCTCACACAATAACCCCAACCCCCTACAGGACTCAACTTCTGACTGCTAACCCACCCCTTGGTCATCAAGTAGCCTGTGGAGGGCACAGGCATCGAAGAAGCAACCAGGTATTCCCCTGTAGCCAAATACTGAACAACCAAGACATACTCTGGAATCTCTTGGAAGATGATGCCGTTGTTGTGTATCTGACTATAGGAACATAGACAGCTGCTTCTCAGCCATCCCCTGTTCTCCATCAGCCACTAAATTGGAGGAAGGCAAAGAAAGACGGTGACTCGAGTCATGGGAGGGGAATAATATTGGGTTCTGCCTGCATAATAACCTCCTGATCTTGGCCAATAGTGTTTTTTTGGCTATGGCTTTGCGGAAAGGCACAGAGGGGAAAAAATGAAAAAGAATGGGGACTCATCTCCTTGCTCCTGTTCAGGAATGAACAGTTCTTCCAACAGTTGACAGTTTTCTTGTTGAGGACCAGAAAATCTGGGAATATTCTTTGCATCTTGAAATGGGAATTGCAATCCAGTTACATACGGAGGGCCAAAAGCTACCAAGCCCTTCCATAGCCCCTCTGCAAGCATTCTTCAGCAACCTATTGTGCCCTAAGACAATGACAGCTAATTGCAGTCTTATGGAATGGCTTCCTTAAAAATAGAAATGTGTGGGTAGTATAATATCTGCTGTGACAGCAATCTGATCTACTGATTATCTGCAATATATTTTGTGTACAGCTCTTGCTCTCCAAATCCTTCTAGAATTCACCAAAGTGTGATGTTAGCAGTCTGTTGGCTGGAAAACAGAATGAGTTGGGAAACATTAATAAAAATTGAAAACAACACCTTTGGAAGTATCTGAATCATCATTTCAGTGTATGTGAAAAGACTGCCAGATTTGTTGGGTAGCTGTGTTGAAATATAAACAGTGCACAAAATAAGGGAAGACACCACACACATGAGTTGAGTTTTATACAGCATGGTTAACACTTTTGAAAGGGCTAGTATTGTGGGTCAAAATGTACTGTATTAAAGTGTGTGATGCATTATTAATTATACAATATACAATAAGAACAATAGCAAAAGAGTTTGTGCAGCAAAATGTTTCAGTTGACGATGCTTATTTCAAGTGAAACCAGTAACAAAGAATAGAGACAGATTATCAGTGGGGATGTCTATATTCATTAAAGTTGTTCTCACAGGAAAGAACAACAGTTTCATTTTTTTTTCCTTCTTGCTACAAGAATGCCATTGAAAATTGCAGTTTTCAAAGACTCGTCATACTTTGAGACTTATTTGGTAAGGAAAAGGCACAGTTGAGGGGTAGTGCAGAAAATGGGATGTTATATATGAATTCCCAAAATGGGATTTTTCTTCTCAGAAAAGAAGTTTCCAGCATAATAAATAGTATTTCTTATGCAGAAAACAACATTTTTGCTCAGAAACCTAATTTCCTGCACATGAAAAAGCATTTTCTGTTCTCTGCGCATGTTTTCTACACACAAAAAAACCATGTGCATTTTTCAAGCAGAATAGCTCCCAGCTCTGAAGATTTTCTATGTCTCAGGATATTCCTCCTCATCAAGGTTTCCTGATACTTGAGAAAGCCATTTTTCAGCCATTTTAGAATAGATTTTAATATTTTTCCATCTCTGATTCTCAGTGTGAATGTGCTCAAGTGAGGAAGTTTGGGAGCACTTCTAAAAACAAGTCCCCTTTGTGCGACATTGGTGATATTTTTTTTGCAGGGATGAAGTAGAAAAGAAAGAACTGAAAAAGTATATAGGTACAGGAGATTTGGGAAGGAACCGATGAAGATGAGAAAGCAAGCGACATCTTTTTCTCCTTCATCATTGGACCCCTAGCCACTGAGAAGCCTGGAACAATTGCACCAATTAAACCATCGACAACCTGGCTCTGTGTGAGATTCATTAGCATGGTAACAATCCAGAAGAAAAGCTTGATATAGATGCTGTCCCCATGCGCAGAATCTGAGAACAAGCATCATTGAATATCATAAAGTTTTCTTTGGAGAAAACAGACACAGAGGATGAAATACCCGGTTGAATACGCATTTAGGAGCTGAGCTATGCAACCCTCTGCAGTGCTTTTCAGTGGTAATTTAAGAAGGAAATCCACACGCACATACACACATATACACAAAATTTCGTACATTTAGCAGCCACAATCTCACTCACATTTAACTAGGAAAAACAGACTTCCTTATAATCAGGATTAGGCTTTGAAAAACATCTGACTTAAAGTTTAACTTTGACCTTACCTGCAACTCTCCGGTATTTCTTCTTACCATTAGAAAGTCTCTTTCTCTGAGGTAGTTAGCAGGGGGATCCAACCTATCACCTTGAAACCAATCAAACTCTTTCCAGAGCAGCCACTGGGAAGTTGCTTTTAAGAAGAATGAATTTAATTACATGAACAAGCCATCCATGACTGAGTGGTGAGTCCCAGAATATCATCCTACCACTGCTCAGTTATAGATGGCTTCAAGATGTCATTATAGCCATTTCTCTTACAACTAACTTGATTGTAACATAATTTGTGAGAAGAATGGATGTAATGAGGGCAACCTGACTATTAGAAAGAATTGTTTTAAGCATTGGCAATTGGCATGAGTCCTATTAAACCTCTGTTCATGGAATCCAGCTTTCCTCCTGCCTCTCTTCTGCTGCGCCTAAGTTTTCCTTGCAGTTCAGAATCTGCAGTTTCCTGCAGATGGATTGTCATTAAGAGGGGGACAGAGAGAACTTGGAGAATCCGTTTTGTGAAAGTCAATGTGCATTCACTATTGCCAGGATACTGTTAAAGCAGCCTCTTTGTTGCTGACCCTAGTCCCAGATATTATATTTAGAACTACTCAGCACATCACTGACTGCAAAAGCCAGTGTAGTATACTTATTATGAGAGTGCTAGACTGAAACTTGGGAGACCTGGATTCAAGTGCCCACTGATCTCATTCTCATTCTCTCTCTCTCTCTCTCTCTCAATCTCTCTCTTTCTCTGCTCTTCCTGACAGGATTCTTACGAGGACAAAGAGGGGAAAAGTAGAAACCACTTCTGAACTCATTGAAGAAATGGGATATAAATATGACTAATGAATTATAAATAAATAAATGCAGTCATTCTGCTGAAAGTCTGTAAAAAAACATACACATACACATACACATACATGAACATGGTAGTTGTACTGACAACTGGAGTAGTGAAAATGCTTGGAATGGATGACAGAATCTTGTTATCATAAAAAGCTTGAAATATTCATGAGGCAATGACTATCACATATTATCTGGGGAGCATTGTGAGGTTATTTCATTGGTTTTTGTAATGCAGGTTTTTTTAATGTGCATTCTTCAAGTATCAGATGCTGTCCAACTCTCTTAAGTCAACAAACTGTTGTGCTACTTAGTTTAATCTGATGTAGATGGCATCAACTGATACAAAAGGGAGATAATATTGAACACATACAGTATGTTCAGTTTTGATCTCTTTCAAGTCGCTATGATAGTGTAGGCTCTTATGAAAAAGACACACTGAGAACTCAGTAGTAGTAGCAAGAAGACTAGGGACATCTGTAACTGTTCCATATCCAGAATTGCAGCTTAGTTACAGTTGTGACACTATTATCATGATCATAACTCTCTCCCAACCTGTTTTAACCAGCATCAGCTACTTGGGAAGAAGGAGGTCCATTCTGTCAGTGATCAGAGCATGGATGAATGATCAGATTGGGGAATCAAGTTGGGAGGGATCAAGTTAGGAGACATTACTTACTTAATTATGCTTAACCAAATAGCTGATGTACAACAGTGGCCAATGTCTCTTCTGAGATGTGTTTTATCTACCCTAACTGTATTTGAAAACAATTAAATGTTTTTTATTAAAAAAAAGTCACTTGTCTGGTTAATTGCACTGAACAGCATTTTAGTTCACCAACAAAATTGTAATTTATGAATCTGATTATACATTTTTGTCTCATACCCCCTATTACCTGTTTTATCTGTAGGTATTTAAATCCTGTGAGCTGCTTTGACTTCTAGGCCATTTCCACACTAGATCCCTCCCTAAACTGCAAACCCCAGGATTCCATAGGATGTTGAAAGTGGAATAATAGCACTATAACTGTCTGGTGCGGAAATGGCCCTAGTCTTGGGAATAAGTCACCTAAGCAGACAGTGCTGAGTCCGTGCCCCTGTGAAATTTGGCATTTATCACTGATTTACACATTGTAAGGGGATTCTAGTGGCAAATGATGACAGCAAAGTGGGAGATCTGTTGCTGCATCTGCCTGTTCAACCACTTGTTCACCTTTTCTCTCCCAGGAAAGTGAACAGGATCAGTAGCAGAAGTAGACACAGATTGACAGGCTCACTGAAGAGGAATCCTGCTGAAAGTAAGTTTATCTCAAGAACCTACCAACCAAAACATGAGTGTCCCAGTATTTGCAGCACTGGATCTATGTGATGCTTGGAAATGTTCCTCCTTTTTTTATGACAACTCCCAGAATCCACTAGCAAGTGTTGTCACTGGCCATGTGGCTAGGGGATTGGGGAATCTGTTGTCCAAAATTAAAAACAAAACAAAACAAGGAACATATCCAAGTTCTGCCTGGAACCAGTACTGATCTTATACATTTTCCCTTTTAGAGTCTGAAAAGGCCATGGTGGCAAAAAGACAGCTTTAACTAAATGAATAGCCAGCATCCAGTTGAGATTTATGTACTACAAGGGGGTGATATTAAGAAATCACTTTGAAAAGCAGGAAATGAAAGAATCAATATAAAAGAAGATGTTTCCAGAGAGTATAGTATAGGTAGAGGATTATCTTCACACTAGGAAAGTTTAAACAGGCCCCAGGTGGTTGTTAATTCTTATGAAAAAGTAATATAACCACCACTGACTTAGTGGAATTAGTTCAGATTTACTAAGACAAGAATTTGTCCCAGTGACCTTAGCAACACATGCACACCTACAATGAGAGAGAGAGAGAGAGAGATTGAGAGCGAGACATCAAGCCAGGCTTAAGACAAATTCTGTTTCCTAGCAGACTGGCATTAATCACTTCATCAGCTCAACTGATTTGTCAGTCATTAGACTAGAAATATTACGTGATTCAATAGCACTGGAAAAAAGAGATATACATCTGGGATATACATACTGAAGCCATTAACATGATGTGGCTTCATCCTCACAGGAAACAGCTAACATCATTCATCCAGTTTAGGGCATTCTATAGTCTCGCTGGGCCTTTCCGCACTACACTGTCCTCGTGCTATTATTCCACTTTCAACGTCTTGTGGAATTCTGCAGTTTGTAGTTTCCTGAGGCCAAAGACTTCTCTTGCTTAGAATTCTAAAGGTTCCTCCCTAAACTGCAAATCCCAGGATTCCATAGGATGCTGAAAGTGTATAACAGTGTAGTGTGGAAAGGCCCTAAGTTATTTAGCTGTCATCTTGAGTACAGCATACCTTATTTCATACAGAAGTAACTTAGGAAGTGGGAAGCTGAAACATTTTGCTCTTTTGTTATGTATTCTTTCTAAGTTGGAACTTCGTCTTTTAAAAAAGCAGATTAATTGGGCAGTGCATTGGGAACTGAGAAACTGAAAGGCATCATCTACCAATTCTTTTCCCATGCTCACTCCACAGAAGTCATAAGCCTAAATGCTATTATCAACTGGAATACATCCATCAGTTCAATGGGATTTACCTATGTGTTGACTTACCATTCAACAACTGATGGAACAGGTCTACCCTTGTTAGTACTAACCAGCTATGGTAGCCTAAAGGGGCAGAAACAACCCAGAGCCAGCCACATCAATGGGACCAAAACTCACAAATAGAATGAAGAAATGAGGAAACAACAAGCATGGGGGAGGTCAGAGAAGGTACTAGAAAGGGCTCTTTGGGAAACAGCTTGGTTACGTTCTTCCCTTACCTCACTTCTTACAAGAAAGTTACTCGGAAGCACAGTTGCACATTTTGTCCTTATCTATCTGCAAGCAAGTGGGCCAAAACTGAAAGGATAAATTTCAAAGGGGCTATTCAGACCCTCATAGATCCCCATTCCTCACAAATATGCTGTGAGTCACACCCCTAATATTTCTTCCTTACCTTGTAAGCTTTATACTGATAAAATATCCACTGTTGTATTGCATCACTGTAAGCCATTTTCAAACGCTTTACTATTTTTTTTAAAAAAAAAATGGTGCTATAGAATACTTCATTATATTGGCTTCCACTTCCGTCTTATACTGCAGATATGGGGAACTTCGAACCACTGGACCATCCTGGGGAGATGCTCCCTTCCTTTCATCATGTTTCCTTCACATTTTTTACCTTCCCAGTAAAATCCTACCTGCTTAACCAACTAAGGAACACCTGGGCCCCACTTTGTTTATATTGGTTGGCTGTTGAAACGTTGTCTGCTTTCCCCACGTCCCAACTTCTGGCTGTGACTTCTTTTTGACATTGTGATCAATACAGATGGGAAGAACATTCTTTTTTTTTAAAAAAATGGCTGGAAAAAAAGGGTGTCTCAAGTGTCATGAAACTCTAACGAGGAGAAAGCTGGACTGACAAGAAATTTTGCAGTTTGGGGGCTTATTTTGTGCAAAATTTGCATTTTTGGGTGTATCTGTATGTGCAGAAAATGGCATGTTCTGTGCAGGAAACAGCAGTATATGGACAGGAAAAGCTCTTTCTTGCACATAAAATGTTGTTTTCTGTACAAAAATGACACATGCAAATTTCACACAGAATAAGTCCTGAAGTGCAAATAATCTTCAAAAAGTGCACTATTTTTTTTTTCTGAAGTCTTTGAAAAGTTCACAGGCTATTTTTTTTAAAGGCTTTTCTTGAGTGGGAAGAAATTCTCAAAATTATACATTGCTTCCTTGAAGAAGAAAATTAGTAGAGAATTACATCCCTAGTGATCATTTCTGGATTGCTACAGAGTACATTGTCTGCTACATGCATTTCCCATACCTCTCAAAAATTCACCAGCAATCCTGCCAACCTTTGACTGTTCTTCTGGATCATGTACTTGGCTACATAACCACCTTAGTTGTGTAAATATGTAGTGTCTCCCCTTCTACTCCCCCATCACCACTTGCTGGGCAGTGGCCAAAGCAATTGATGGGAGTCTGTTCCTCTATCAACCTGGAAGCAGCCAACTGATGTTTCTACCCCTTCTCATGAGTGATTTCCACTGCAACGGCCCCTGTCGCACCACGGATCACTTACAAGAGGGGGGTAAATGGAAAAAAATCAACCAGTTGCTTCCCAATCAACAAGGAAACAGACTTCAGTTGGTCATAGATGATGCTGCCTGGTAAACGGGGATTGGGGGACTTTCACTCTCTAAGCTAGGGACTATGTAGGAATAATGAATATGAACCAATCACAAATGCATAACTCGAGATTACATATCCCTAAGTGACTTAGTGATTTCCAGCCCTCCTTAGGAGGCATTCCTCTGTTCAGATGCCACAACAACTGGTGCTTCCATCCTTGATAATTAAAATTGATAACTATTTATTAAACTTCTTATGAATGAATGCCTGATGTTTTATGCATATTTGCAGTTGGTGGTAGAGGGAGGATTGTGGTTAGAATTAAACATCTGAGCTATTGAACGTTCTTATAGCTGAGCAGCACAGATGTTGAACCAGACATGCTATCTGAAAGTGCTACTCATTCTTACTTCTGAGTAACTCAACTTGAATTACTTCTGAGCAGCCGCTTTGCTTTTGGTCAGATCCACTTTGCTACCTACCTTGACTTTGGCCATATTGACCACTGGAACATGGCTTTTCAGACCTTTCCCAAATGGATGTCCAACATCCGTTTGGCTGAAAGAAAAAAATCCCCAGCTCTGTTGTGTGATGTCTACAGCTGGACTGCCAACATTTCTGAGAAAGGGGCTCATCTTTTATTTAAACAACCTACTGTGTAAAGTAACCCTGTAAAGAAGTACAGAACTGATAACCTAGTATTCATTTCTTCATAAAACACTAGCCTCACTAATGAGGTTGATGGGAGTTAGAATCCCACCATATTAGGAGAGCAACAGGTTCTCCCACCTTCATGGATTGCAGTATATAAATAATCTTAAAGATAAATTCCAAGCAGCAATGCCTTACCATTTCTTTTACGATGTTAGTTTTCTTCTCTTCTTAGATGTGGTTTATTGGTTATTAAAAGATTATGTTTTGGGGGTGAGCAGTTATTTAGTATTTATATGTACATAGGATGGTTTATCAGTGTCCAAACAAGAAGCCCTATTTGCATATTTCCATGGGTGTTTTATGACAGTGTTAGTTTTAAGAGTTTTAAAGCCCCATTTATCAGGTTCTTCATTCAGAGGTCTAGCACAATTTTTGCAGTAGCAATGATAGCTGATATCACAGAGCGGAGCTGTGATAAAGGGCTGCCATAACTTAAAAGTGCATTGCTGCCAATAAGCTCATCCATCCGGTCAGTACTGCTACATAAACTTAATGTTTTTGTGGATGAGGAACATCATGTTTCAACTGCATTGTGTGTCCTAATCAAAGGGATCTCTTATTTCAAGTTTTCCCTGCTCAGTTCTGGCTTATTTGATCTTATGTTGTCTGATTTCTTTGCTCACTCTCTGTGCCAAAAAGCAGCACCACCAGAATTGTTAAAATGCCATTTATTATTTGTTTCTAGAGGATCATTAAGTGCTGTGAAGAAGATGAAAGAAAGAAAGAAAAACCTTAAGGTCTTGCCCTCAGGTTTACAATCTAACTGAATAGAATGGGACTGGTACGAAAAGGTAGAGAGGGCCGATCAGTTTGAGAATGTCAGTGGAGGAGAGAGCTTTTAATAGATGATTACCTGCACCAACAAAAGAGATGAATGTACAAGTCAGGAAAGAACAAGTTGCAATTGTAGGGAACTGCAAAACATAAAGTTGTTACTGCCCTGGCTAGCCCGAGCTTTGGGGATATAAAAGATATCTTTTGATATCACTAATTCGGCTTCACATATCCCTTCCATGTGCTTGCGAGGCCCCCAGACAAGCACGCATACAGGCTCGGCCGATCATCGCCTTAATGTTCCTAGACAATACAGGCAGGTCAGAAACAGCCGACTCGCCACTTTAGGAGACCTCAAGGCAAGTACCTCCATTAGGTATGCAAGCAACTCTCAAAAGATCCTCTGCCCCTCACTGGCAGCTTGATGATCCGACTATACAACGCTCAAGTACTCCGTGCTTGCATACTGGCTACTCTATTGATAAATTCAGCTCTAATTCAATCATTCAAATTCTGACCTTTCGGAGGTTTTGTCTCCAGCTCCAAATCTATTGTTTTCCCACAGTCCGACCTAGCCTGCGGTCACAATTCTCCTTATAAAAACCCCTGACTTTGAGCGCTTCCTTGGATCGCTCCCGAGTTCCAGACTGCCTTGCTGCTGCTTTGCTTGGCGAGCTTCCCCTCAGCTCCACGTGCTGAGATACATCGAACCCCAGCATCGCTCTCCATTTTCTTCTGGACTTCAGGACAGGTTTTGTATCACCCGAACCAACTATTCCTCTGAAAATCCTGCTATCTTACTCACACCCTTATTTTCCTTAGTTACCTGCATATTTGTGTTGCTTACGTCGTGTGCCTGTATTTAATAAAGATCATTCATTATTTTCCAACCAGTCTGCTTCTTGACTTGGCCTGACCCCATAGACACTGGGTTACAAGATCCTGCTAAGTTACCCTGCCTCTCGTAACGCTAAAGCAGTGCTCAGAGCTAATCTTCCCCACCTATTGTTAAGCACATTTTGGTGTCCCTCATGGGACCCCCAGTAAACAAGGTAACAAAGTGAACATAGTGGCAAAACTGAATGACATTCACAAGTACACCTTGCAGCCCCTAGTGCAGTATAGTTTGGTCCCCCAGGTGTTTTGGATTCAATTCCTAGAATTCCTAGCCAGCTTGGCCAATAGGAATTCTAGGAGCTGAAGGTGAAAACATCTGGAGGTCCAAAGTTTGAGAAATACTGCCCTAGTGGATTCTTTGAAACACAGATCTATTATGTATTATATCTGGTTGCTAAATCAAATGGACAGACAAAAGTACCTGTTCCTGTTCAAAAGCAATATCAAGGAATGCATGACTGAACGATTGATGCCCATCCTGTACTGTCATTGTTGTTGTTGTTGTTGTTAATGATGATGATGATGATGATGATGATGATGATGATGATGATGACAATAATAATAATAATAATAATAATAATAATAATAATAATAATAGTAATTGGAGAGCAGTTCCAGAGTCTAGGGTCAAGCACTGAGAAGGCCCTATCTCACATCTTCACCAACTGTTCTTGCAATGGTGGTGGGATTGAGAGAAAGGCCCCTTTAGATCTCAGAGCCTGGGCCAGTCCATACAGGGAAATATGGTCTGTCAAATTGGCTGGACCCAGCGGTATAGGACTTTATAGGTCATAACCAGCCCTTTGAATTGTGCCCAGAAACAAACTGGCAGCCAATGGAAATTTTTCAACAGGGATATGATCTGGTCTGTATAACCTGCCCCAGTTAATAGTCTGGTCACAGCAATTTCGAGTAACTGAAGTTTCCAAACACTCTTCAAAGGCAGCCCCAGGTAGTGTGTGTTACGGTAGCTAAAACAGGATGTAACTAAGGCATGTACCACAATGGCCAGATCTGGCATCTCCAGGAATGGGCACATTCTTTAAACATGGAAAACCACTCCTGGCTGCTGCAGAAACCTGGACCTCCAGGTTCAAAGCTGACTCCAAGAGTACACACGAACTGCAAACTTCTGTCTTCATGGGGAGTGTATCCTCATCTAGCACAGGCTGGACCCCTATTCCCTGGTCTGCAGTGACTCAAGATGCTGATTTTTATCCCTGAAAACAATTCCACATGTTGGATTGGTCCTTTAAAGTCCAGGCTAAGGCCTAGACTAGTATTTCCTCCCTGACTACACATAAAGGAATGGTCATCATTAACTTTATAACAACCACATCATCTAAATATGAGAAGTGGATCTGCACAGCTAAACTAAATTGGTTGGCAAAATGCTGATAAAACAACGTTCATATTTCCACCACAGAAGAAGAGCTATAGAGAAATGACTATTGAGGTTGTGCTGTTCCAAAGCAAAATCAGCATGTACAGCATAGCAAACATCTGAAAGGGAAAAGACATGTATGGATGTGAATTGTGTTAATGACCTGTAAGGATCTGTAGGAGCAGAGTTGCATCTTTCCAGCTGCAACATTACAAGCTGATTTTAGATCTGTCATCAATTTGGCTTGAAGGGAACTTTTTAGATGAACATAAAGATCCCTATCTAGGCAAAACTTGCTCAGAACATAAATAAAGGAGGAAAAAAAATCAGAGAAATGTATTTGAGGATACACACCTCAAATCTGCCACTTAACATGCTATTTTGTGGCAAACGTTAAACTTTATCCTCAATCAAAATGTCTGAAGAACAATGAAGGGAAAGAAACGTTGCTGCTGTTGCTGTTCTTTCTTTTTGCCCCAGGAGGATTTCAGCATCCCACATATTTCTATCTCAGCTTTTCCTAACCCTCCATATATATTGCTTTACAAACATCATCATCATCTAGAAGGCCCAGTGACTCTCCTCCAGTCCAATACTTTCAGAGGGTGGTGAATCCATCCTACCTGCTGGAAAACATGTTTATTTGAAATAAAATTCCACTGATTTCAATATTACATTTCAATATTATATTCATGGCTGACAAAGAATGCTATGGCTGGACTGTGTTACCCTGATTTCTGGGGGTCCCGGGAGGGACACCTAAATGTGCTCACAACAGTGGGGAGAGAATTAGCCCAGAGCACAAGTTTGCAGTGCGAGAGGCAGGGTAACATAGCGAGATCTTGAGCCCTATGTCTACGGGGTCAGGCCAAGTCAATGATAAGGCAGAAGTTGAAATAATAATAATTGGTTTATTGAAATACAATCAAACACGTGTATGCAACACACTCAGACAAGGAACTATAGAAATAAAGGTAGGAGTGGGATAGAGGGACTTTGAGAGGAGGTTTGGTATGGGAAATACTATACCTGTCCTGAAGCCCGGTGAAAAGCAAAGAAGCTGGGGAGCGTGGATTCTCAGCACGTGGGGCTGAGGGGAAGGCTCGCTGGACAAAGCAACAGCAAGGCGGGATGGAAGCCAAGAGCAATCCAAGGAAGCACTCAAAGTCAGGGGTTCTTATAGGGAAAATTGTGGCCACAGGCTAGTCCGTACTCGGGGAAAACAATGAGTGTGGGGCTGGAGATAAAGCCTCCGAAAGGTCAGTACTTTAGATGACTGAGTTATAGCCAGATTGTCAATAGAGTAGCCAGTATGCAAACGCGGAGTGCTTGAGAGTTGTATAGTCCGCTCATCAAGCTGCCTGCGCGGGGTAGGGGATCTTTTTGTAAGTAGCATACATACACAATGTGGTACTTGCCTCAGGTCTCCTGAAGCTGCATTCGGCAATGACTGGCCTGCCTAGATTGGGATTTGAATGGTTCAGCTATTGTTGGCCACGCCTGTGTGCGTGCTTGTCCGGGGGCCTCGCAAGCACATGGAGAGGAATGGGTACAGAAGGCCAAATTATTGATATCAAATGATATCTTAATATCCCACAAGCTCAAGCTAGAAACAGCGGTAACAACTGCCCATAAAGAGTCAGCTGGAAGTCAAGGCTCCAAGGACCATGAATAGTTGTAACAGAAGCCAGAGCATCTCCAAAGTGCACCAAGAAATAATTCATATCTTTTCTCTATTGTCAACCTATGTAAGGGCAGCCACCATGTACCACTTCAACTCCACAGTCTATTGCCACAGGGAGTTACAAAACTGGGGGGCATTCTGCAAACAGGTCACCTGTACCTGCTATGTGCCTTGCTGGCATTAAGCCTCTGGGTTCACCGGGGAGAACATGTTTTGGTTGTGTTCCATTTGGATTATTAATATGCTTGTAATAAGATATTAATAAGGTTTTATCAGCAGTAGTCTCATACCACTGAGATCTAAAGGTCATCTGAACTAAGAAGGTACGGAAGAGCAGATAAGCAGGAAAACATTCTTTTTCTCAAAAAAAAAAAAAGTGCCAGCCTGTCATCTTGAATGTTATAAATGTAGACATTTAAAATAACTTGGTATTGTCATTAAAAAAAATATATTTGACATGTAGGTATCATGGCAAGATACCACTAGTGAAAGAGACCAGCAACATCCTTGCAATATCATCATCATCTGTTTGTTGTTTCCTTTCTAATGGTTATGTTTTAAACTGGTTTAAAATTTATTAACAATTTATTAGCATTTTTAACTCCTATACAGTGAGAATTTTTAGGTGCATTTATTTACCTTTTGTAAGCCACTTAGAGTCCTGAAATGGGAGAAGGTGGGACATGGATAAATATCCTCCTTTGCCGCCTCCTCAGAGTTGAGCTTACATACAGTGTCTGATTTAGAACAATGAAGGTGTTAGGTTTGGATTTGGTGACATAACTTTAAACAAAAGTAGGTCAGGGGTAGTCACAGTGCAGTGCTAGGGCCACATGCAGTGCCAAAGTCTACTTGTCCAACTGTTAAAACTCTCAGTACTTCCCTGGACCACCCTTCCTCTGGCTCAAGTGAGTTGCCCCCCCTGGTCCAAGTGAGTTGCCTTTCCTGGAAGCCTCCAGGAGTAGCAGTTTACCATTCAAACAACTTGTAGATTTCCTACATGTGTTAACATCACATTTTTATATATGTTTTGTTTGACTTCCTCTGTTGGCTGTCCATGCAGCCTGTGGCAGACTCCAGGATCAGAACATTGGCCCTTGGGCATACCAAAGTTGCTTGCTTCTACACAGGAGTATAGCCATGGAGGGGCAAAATGAAGACATTGCCCCCGATAAGAATTCTGAACACATCCATTAATTGTTCCTACAGTCCCCAAACTCTGAGCACTAGAGTGTGAAATACAATTTAGACATCCAAAGGAAGAGGCAAAATTAATAAGAAAATATGAATGCAGCAACTATGAGAGTTCTATGTGAGGAGAAATGAATGTCTCACTCGCAATGCTAGAAATTTGGGAACTGAAGGAAAATTTCATCTTGGTGGGTAAAACTCTTATTGGGAGTCATCAATGACCTCATTTCCACACACACACCCATAGCTAAACCCCACCTCTACAATAAAGCCATGATGTTCTCCGCCAATGCAATTCTGTATATGTCTACTCAAAAAGTAAACCCATTGAGTTCATCAGGACTTCTTCTCAGGTGGGTGTAAGTAGGCTTGAAGCCCTAATCTTTCTTTGTCCAAAATTTCAGCCCTCAGTCACTGACACTCTTATCAATCTGTTGTTCTAGGTTGTCATCAAAATTTTTATTAAAGGGCAGGATGTTAATAGTATAATTGCAATTGTTTCTGATTTTGGCTAAAAAAAATAAATAAAAAAGGTTTGTCCATTGGTAGGAGTCCCCATGGGAAATAAATGGAGGCCAGATTGGCCTAATGTGCCAAAATTTGGTGTAATGTGGTCACTAATCATGCTCAGACTAGGACAAGTCCCAGTGTAGTTTTGGGCTGGAATCCATTTGGTTAGTTATTAGATTCACTAATAGGAAGACCCCACTGATTCAAAGGTGACAAAGAAATTCAAGCATTAAGTTGTTGGGGGAGAGTTGGGGCTTTATCAAACACTGGTTTGTTTCACAATTGCAAAGGCTTGGTTCTATTCTGTTTGTTCTCCTTATTACCTGACGTCATCACTCTCCCATTGTTGGATTGTATTCCCATTATTATTGGGTCATCTCTTTTCATTCACAGGAACTACCTGTGAATGTCTCTGATAAAGCATCTTTTCCACTTCTGACTATTCATGAGATCCCTTCATTCTGCTGTAGTTCCAATAGTGCGGCAGTCGGTGAATGTGTTGTGGTGTCACTGAGTGTTGTTCTCCATATGCACAAGCCTCTTTTTGGACATCCTTCATGATTCCCCAGCCCCACTTTCTGGTTAACATGATATTGACTCCCATATGTACAAACCCCTTTTTGGACACTTCTTCATGATCCTCTGCTTCCCAGGAGGAGGAGGATGGAAGGAGAAAGGTAGAGCCAACAGCCGGGAACTCCCAAATAATCAAAATTGCAAAAGTTACATCCATGAAAGTTGAAGGCCCACTGCATAGCACATGCGCTAGTTAGCACAGACCAGGAAAGGGTATGTATGGTCAGTGAGTGCAGAAGATTGATAGTGGGAATGTGCAGAGACGATGTGATACTGATGGTTTCTATATCAGTATGTTTTGGGGGTTTTTTTTTGTTTCCTCATGTTATTGTGGCAAGACAGTAGGCTGGTGTGATAAAGCCCTTGGACAGTGGCAGTTCTAGTGTTTGATCAGCTCTTAGACAAGATGTTCTCAGTCTCCCCTTCCTGAGCCCATGTCCCTCTTGTCCTTGTTACAGCCGATACCTCCACTCCCTGTTTCCCTACTACACATGAAACGAGTGCCTTTCTCTAACTGTTTATTTACAAATATAAAAGGAGAAGTGAGGAGGTAGCAAAACAGATAGCCCTACACTAGAACTTGGGGAAAGTTACATTTTTGGATTATAGCTCGCAGCATCCTGAAAATAGTTCCATGGCCATGCTGGCTGAGGCTTTCTGGGGGTTGTAGTCTGCAAAGTTATTTTTCCAAGCCTTGTGTTTTGTCATATTCCTGAAGGGTCCCTGATATCCTAGCTGTTTGTTTCAAGCCCGCTTTAAAAAAGAAACACATTTAATCCATGAGGAGAATGTGTGCTACTAAGAAAACTGATGTTTTTCAATTCCCTTATGTAGTATCTTCAGTCCCGGAAGATATTACGTGAGAGAAAGGTGAGATATAAATAAAATGAATTATTTTTTTTAAAAAAATGCAATAATTAAGAAAAATCAAATAAATACATTTCTCTGTCTTCTTTCTTTCTACATTTGACCGCTGCACCTTCCCCAACTTCTCAGATCGAACTCCAAATCTATTTCCGCTTCCACCCCAGTAGGGGCCTGTGACATTCTAAATGGCACAAGTGACAATGTGACTACCCATTAATTGTTAAGACTTGTTATGCCATGTCAAAGCAAAATGAAAACTTTACACAGACTGACAGCTTCCCCCCCCCCCAATGCCATTACAGTGAGTGGGAAATTGTTCCTTTAATAACATGTGCACTGCAATCTGTCTGACCAGTTTGAAATGTTCTGGAGAAACAAACCAAAACACTTGGATAACAGTAATTTGTAGGTAAATGGCAGCAACGCTGTGCTTCGTTGTCATGAAACATCATGCAAATACAGAAAGAACTGAGGTGGCTAGTGAGGTATTTTGATTAAGTGACGTTCTCATACTGTATTATTTCCTGTCTCTGTTTCTTGGGTCTACATCTCTGGCTTGAATTACTTTAACATAGAAAATGAGGTGTCCTTCACAAAAGACAGTCCTCTATGTGAAAGATTTTCCAGTCCAAGTTCACACCTTGTTAGTGATATGTGCTTCCTTTATGCATGGAAATTTCATGTTTTCAATGAGGTGCAGGAGGCTATGGTGGAGAAGGAGGGAAGTCAGCATACTATGATACTATGTGATTGCCCCTCATTCTTTCTGGAGTTCGCTATAGAGAGAGATGGATGAAGAAGGCCATTATTCTGCTTCCCCCTCTCTGTGAAAAAAACTGCACAAGGAACATGTAGTGGCCACAGCAGTGAACCCATGGCATTTGCCAGCTGCTTGGCAGTGAGATGCCTGGAGCTATGCAGGAGGGCCAGTTCAGTTTTGCATGCACCATCTAGGAAATTGGCCATTATTTTCCAAATTTTAATCTATACATAAAAATTAGCATATGTAAATATAGACAGCCAGCACAGTGTAGTGGTTTCGGTGTTGGACCAGGATTCTGGAGACCAAGGTTTGATTCCCCATTCAGCCATGGGAATGGACTAGGTGATCTTGGGTGTGCCACACACTCTCAGCCTCAGAAAACTCCATGATAGATTCACCTAAGGGTTATCATAATTCTTAAATAACTTGAAGTCACACAACAACAACAACAACAACAACAACAACAACAACAACAACAACAAATAATAATATAACGCAAATCTGTGTCTCCTCTTTGGTCATGTACTAATGTCTAGCCTAATACAAAATGAGTGCATGGGGGTGGAGTACTATGTACCTGAAATTGTTCATAGAAAACAGACAAAGAGAAAACAGACAAAAAGAAGGATAGATAGACAGATTAAATAGATAGATAGACAGATAGATAGATAGACAGACAGACAGACAGACAGACAGAGAGACAGACAGACAGACAGATAGATAGATTTGGATGAAATTGCCAACAATTTTATTTTATTTTATTTTTTCTTTGTAAGGACTAGCTGCAGTTTCAGGGTTTAATGAAATCAAACTTTCCTTTTCTTAAAAAAAATAGCTGCAGGGAGTATTTTGCAGGAGCCAGTGTGATGTAATGTTTTGAGAGATGGATTAGGACTCCTGGAGACCAGGGCTTAAATCTCCATTCAGCCACAGAACCCCCTAGATGACCTTGGATAAGTCACAGTGTCTCAGCCTCAGATGAAGGCAATGGCCAACCACCTCTGAATAAATCATAGGGGAAAAAAATAGGATAGGTTTTCCATAAATAGAAAATGAAATGAAATGTCAGGGTCAGGGAAAGAAATGCACTTATCCTTCTAGGATACTATTGTGACAATGGAATATATCATGCAGGTGAGCCTGAAAATACAGATGCAGTGTGTTTGTAGAAAGGGAATGTTCATATTCTCCTTGGAGGGACAACTTGTATGGAAATGAAGTATGTTCCTACACTAAGAACAGTGATTCAGCTTGCAATGTTTATTTATTCAGTTGGCATGAAAATCACAGAAAATTTAATGCAAAGAGGGTAAGTGACACATGTGAAACATACAGAGACAGACGTAGAAGTATCTTTCCTTCTACTCACACCAACACACACACACTTGACCTGAATGTTGTTGATAATCTCAACTAGAGTACATTCTCTGAGGCTGTGCTCAGAAAACATCATTTTCTGTGCAGGAAACAACATTAAAATGTTGTATCCTGCACAAGAAATGATGTTTTCTGAACCCAATCACATGTGAATTTTTGGCAGAATAAGTCTCAAATTGAAAAAGAGCTTCAAAATTATGCACTTTTCAAAAACTTTATTGAAATGGTGGGGGGGGTTAAAAGTATGCACTGATTTCTTTTGAGAAGAAAATGATTGAATAACTGCATCTTTAATTTTAAATTGTTCTAAATGGTTTTAAATTATCTGGTTATTATTGTTATTTATTGTCCTAAATTTATATTACTGTGTGCCCTCTCAGTTGTTTGTGGTTGTTGCTGCTGTTGTGTGGCTTCCAGTTGTTTCATCCTTACGGTGACCCTAAGGTGAACCTATCATGAAGTTTTCTCGGGCTGAGAGTGTGTGATGCACCCAAGGTCACCCAGTTGGTTTCCCTGGCTGAGCAGGGAATCGAACCCGTGTCTCCAGGGTTGTAGTCCAGAGCTTAAACCACTATACCGAGCTGGCTCTTCTCAGATATAGGGTAGAATATAAACAAACAAACAAACTAGTTAAGATAAACAGTTCAAACTGAGCAATTCTGCATAACTGTTTCCTTTTGAAACTGAAAATAAAAAATCATATAAAAATACTTTAAAATGCCTGTTTTCACAGCTTCTTATGCCATTTTCCTCCAAGGAACTTCCGCAGGTTTTTCTTTTTTCATTTCCTGTTGTGGGATTTTGTGTGTGTGTGTGTGTGTGTGTGTGCGCGTTTTGTTTTTGTTTCTGTTTTTTTTTTCCTGGAAGAATGTCCTTTCTCACACTCTTAAGTTATCTCTCAGACTTCAAATGTGAGGTAGTTCCATCTTTACTTTTGGAGACTGTTGTATAACTTTAATAAAAGAGAAAAAAAAAATACATGCTTAAGAGGAATAGCTGCCACCTATTGGGCTCAGCGGACGTGATTAAGAAGGTACCTGCTAGTCTTTCCATATGAGTTCCATATGATTGTTTTTGCAGCGGCATGGCGTGGAATACCAACATGTGAGACTTTCTGAATGCACTGAGTACAATACATCTTCTACTATATAAAAGTCAATGTTTGTCTGTAAGCTGGTGAGTTTGTCTCTTTGTCTGCGTCAGGCAGGTGAAGACCTCATACAATTGGCTGAGCGAGACGAGAAGCCCTCATATGATTGGCTGGCTGTGAAGATTCCGCAGAATCTTGCAGTTAGCAGTTTAGGGAGAGCCTTTAGAATTCTCAGCCGAGAGCTCTTGGGCCTCAGTCCGGTTGCTACGGAGATGAGGCCTACCATCAATAAGGACGCCAGAAAGTATTTGGGAAGCGTACGTGAGAAAAATAAAAGTGACATACACTATATAGCCCATTTCCACACTACACTGTCATAGTGCTATTATTCCACAGTAGATTGTATGGATTCCATATCTGAGGAATCTTAAAGTTGAAATTTAAAACAAAAATTGTTTCCAGAAAAACATAAAGCCATTGCACAAATTCTAGAGAAAGCAAAGCATAGCAAAAAAAAAAAAAAAAAAACCCAGTACATTCACATCACCAGACAACACAGATTGGATTGGGGAATATGGGGAAAATTTACAAGTACAGAAATAGACTGGTTGCTATGGACATGAGGCCTAGCAGCAAGAAGGAGGACAGTGTACTCCCTCAGGAACCCAAACTGTGTATGTAAATAACTCTGAATATAGACTGCATTGGGAAATATGGAGCAAAGTTACAGGAAATGGAGAAGACGGTTTGGTGCGTTCTTAAGAGGAAAATAAAAACCCTGGACAACGTCGGGTAAATACACTAGTTGCACTATAAAAATTTGATTCTTCTGCTTTATGAAACCATGGCTACTCCAACTGGCATGTCAAAATAGGAGTGGAAAAAACAAAACAAAAAAACACTGGCATCTGTTGCCATTTCCACACTACACTGTTACAGTGCTATTATTCCACTTTCAACATCCTATGGAATCCTGGGGTTTGCAGTTTAGGGAGTGGCATTTAGAGTTCTCAGCCAGAGAACTCTTTGGCCTCAGTAAACTATAAGGTCCAGAATTCCACAGGATGTTGAAAGTGGAATAATAGCACTAAAACAGTGTAATGCAGAAATGGTCTATGTATGTTTGTGCCATTATAGTTTGATTCTTGGACTACTCTGGAGACCAGGGTTCAAGTCCCTGCTCAAGCATGGAAACCTACTGGCTGAACTTTGTAAAGTCACGCTTTCTCAGCCACAGAGGAAGGAAATGGCAAAACTCTTGCAAACAAAGAAATTGTTTACCTTAAAGATGCTATAATTCAGGACAGACTTAAAGCCACACAACAACAAACATTGTTTAGCATCTTGTCTTTCATAATAGTAGCAGCTGCGGCAGCGATGCTACTAATAGTAAGATGCCCACTGAATGGTGTGAATGTGTATAGAAATGTTTCCATAAAGACTTGATTTAGGCCAATTCCACACTGCACTGTCATAGCGCTATTACTTCACTTTCAACATCCTATGGAATCCTGGGGTTTGTAGTTAGGGAGGGGGCATTTAGAATTCTCAGCCAGAGAGCTCTTTGGCCTCAGGAAACTACAAACCCCAGAATTCCACAGGATGTTGAAAGTGGAATAATAGCAGTATAACAGTGCAGGGCGGAAATGGCCTTAGGTAAGTGAATGGGTGAGTAAGAGAAAACATCAGTTTTCCTTCTTAGCTGATTTTTCCTGAAGTTATTGAATTTATTCGTGGCTTAGGACAGAGATATCTCAAGGAGTGTTTTCTTCCATATGTCCCTTCACCTATGTATTAAATCTTGGTAAGGCTAGGCTGGCGATGGCCTTCTCATTGATGGCATTCATCCTTTGGCATCATTTTCCTTTTTGGGCTCACTAAGGCCAGTGGATCTAAAAAGTAATTTCCAAAGGTAGACTTCTGTTACTATGCTTCAGTATTAAGTTTCGTGAATTCATGGAACGATATTCCACCAACTGTTCCAAGGAATTAATTTTATCTGTCTTCACTTTGCTGGTTCTGTAATCATTTTTATTGTTACCTTGAGGATCTGTTTTATGCCAAAGAGTGGCACACAAAATTCGTCAATTAAATGAATGAAAGACCCATGTATATGAAAATAGAATATAAGAATCCTTAGGGGATAATTTCTTAGCACCTCAGCACCAATTCACCTAATCCAATATCAAGGGGGGAAAAATGTTACCTTGAATGATATTTGCTATACTATTCAATACTGCTTACTCAATATCTATTTCTCACCCAAGACAGCATCACTAAATCTTGCTTGTCTGTCTTGTAAAAACGACTGTTAGATCAAGACACACATAGATCATTCTGAATGTCTAGGACTCTGTTCAGTCTCCTCCTCCCATTTCTATTCTGGAATTTTTACAGCACTATGGATCTGTGCCACTGGCTCCGGGCTTAAATGAGCAGAGCTTGTTCAGAGAAATACAGCAGACTGACAAACCACACACACGCACACATATAAACACACCAGTGTTGCTGGATACATTAGAGAGATGGGGGGGCAGTGAAGGAACCATTATTAATCTTCCACCCTTCTGCCCTCTGGGAAATATGTTGACTCTTAAACTAATTTAGTACCCTTGGGAGCCATGATCTTAGGATCTGCAGTCTGTCTCTTTTGTCTTCATGTGGTTACACTGTCATAATGGTAATAGTAATCTTGTTTACTGAGAAATTCCTGCCAAAAAACTCAAGCTGATACACAATTAAAATATCCTTATCAACATTAATCACAAGAACCTTGTAAAGAAATTAGACTTACTGCTGATTTGCAAGGGTGAAATATAATACAAGGGAGGAAAAAAACAAAGTCTTATTTCCAGTGTAGGGATGGCCATACTCTGGATCAGGCCATTTTGTGTTTGTGCGTGCACATGAGAATGTATGCACGCCCATGCCTTCAAGTTACCTGTCGATGTATGGAAACCCCATGAATTTCATGAGATTTTCTTAGGCAAAGAGTACTCAGAACTGGTTTTGACAGTTCCTTCCTCTGAAATGTGGCCTACAACACCTGGTATTCATTGGCAGTGTCCCCTCCAAGTATTAACCAGGGCTTACTTTGCTTAGCTTCCAAGATCAGGTGGGATCTGGTGCCTTTAGACCACCAAGCCATTTTAGACTCTCTCAGAGCTCCAGAGAGATGCTGTACATGATATTTTGGGCAACCAGAGGTGCAATCATTTCACTCCTAGTCACCTTTTGGGGCCCAGGGTTTGTTTGTTTGTTTGTTTGTTTCTTTCTTTCTTTCTTTCTTTCTTTCTTTCTTTCTTTCTTTCTTTCTTTCTTTCTTTCTTTCTTTCTCTCTCTCTCTCTCTCTCTCTCTCTCTTTCTTTCTTTCTTTCTTTCTTTCTTTCTTTCTTTCTTTCTTTCTTTGCTGGTATAGAGTGAGAGCCCCCTGTTACCCTGATTTCTGGGGGTCCAGGGAGGGACACCTAAATGTGCTCAAACAATGGGGAGGGAATTAGCAAAGAGCACTAGTTAGCAATGCAAGAGGCAAGGTAACGTAGCAAGATCTTGAACCCTATGTCTACGGGGTCAGGCCAAGTCAATGATCAAGCAGAAGTTAATAATGATAATTGTTTTACTGAAATACAGTCAAACACGTGTATGCAACACACTCACATGAAGAACTATAGAAATAAAAGGTAGGAGTTGGATAGAGGGATTTTGAGAGGAGGTTTGGTATGGGAAATACTACACCTGTCCTGAAGCCCGGTAAAAGCAAAGAAGCTGGGGAGTGTAGGTTCTCAGCACCTGGGACTGAGGGGAGGCTCCTCAAGTGGAGAGACGGCAAGCCGGGAGGCAAGTCACGAGCGATCCAACAAGACACTCAAAGTCAGGGGTTCTTATAGGGAAAATTGTGGCCACAGGCTAGTCCGTACTTGGGGATAACAATGAGTTTCGGGCTGGAGACAAAGCCTCTGAAAGGTCAGTACTTTAGATGATTGGATTATGACAGAGTTGTCAATAGAGTGGCCAGTATGCAAATGCGGAGTGCTTGAGAGTTGTATAGTCCGCTCATCAAGCTGCCTGTTCGGGGCAGGGGATCTTTTGTAAGTAGCATGCATACATAATGTGGTACTTGCCTTGAGGTTTCCTGAAGCTGCATTCAGCAATGACTGG
Source organism: Cyclura pinguis (assembly GCA_030412105.1). NCBI lineage: Eukaryota > Metazoa > Chordata > Lepidosauria > Squamata > Iguanidae > Cyclura > Cyclura pinguis. The sequence goes on from CM059602.1 coordinate 167,763,137, forward strand.
CCTGCCTGGATTGGGGTTTGAACGGTTCAGCTATTTTCGGCCGCACCTGTGTGTGTGCTTGTCCAGGGGCCTCGCAAGCACATGGAGAGGAATGGGTAAAGAAGGCCAAATTATTGATATCAAATGATATCTTAATATCCCACAAGCTCGGGCTAGAAACAGCAGTAACACCCCTGAAGTGCATTATAAAGCATTTTAAATCAGAGATGAGCTCCCCGCTCCCAATTGAGAAATAATACTTCCAGCTTAAAAAACTAGCGGCAAGGGCTTCATTGGACATTTAAAGAGCCACAAAGTTCCCATCCCCGTTCCAACACATCTATGCAGGAGCCTTGTAATATTTTCAACTGCCAAACTAAAAACAAAAGAACATCTTGTGTCGTGGAATCTGTCACATTCTCTGTTAAACCATTCCAAACAATCATCTTGAATTTCTTGAACTCATTACACTGCTATAAGAAAGTATAGGGTTTGGAGAGGGCTGTGCAGTTATAGGTTGAGATCCTGTACTGTCAACATAACTATGGAGTTCCATCATTATAATTACTTCTGATGATGCCACTAGTATCCACCACCCCACCAAACCTACCTTTGCAGCCTGGCAGCACTCCAGCTGAAGAATTTCTGAGGCATTTCTTCAGTGTTCTCCTGGTCATGGGGTATGTCAAGAACAGACAGCCTGAGAGCCCTCTCAGAGAACTTTTCTCAAGGAACCTCACAACTGGCAGAGTCCTAAAGATATCATTCTCTAGAGCAATCTCTGATGTCTCTGAAACACTTTAGTCAGAGTCCTGCCAGGATGACAAGGTAGTTTTTTGGGGGGTCATGTTTGAATATTTACAATTGTAAAAGTGAATCACCAGCAATTACAATATCATAAGTCCATTTTGCAATCTCACAATATGATAGTTTTCCATGGTGGAGGACAAATTCATGTTTGTTCAGGGATCCATCTGAATATAAAAATGCATTTGTGTACACTGCAGGCATATCAGACATCAGGTGGCTGTATGATATCTAAACAGAAACTGTGTTTGGCCCTTTCCACAGGAGTCTCCCATCCCGGCATGGGGACAGGAGAGGAGTGGGACCGCAATAATGATTCTGCATGATGTCATCATGGTCCCATCTTTCTCCCATCACGAGGTGGCATGATCGCAGATTAAATCATTGTTGGGTTTTCCCTGTCAGTGACGCACAATCACGCCACCATCTCACACTTACCTGGGCTGCAGAAGTGCTGGAAGCATGATGGAGCCACTTCCTGCCCTGGCACAGCCTGGGAAAGCACCCAGATGCACTGTGAAAGGAAGAAGTGTGTCCATCGCACTTCCTTCAGCAGGGAGCCAGCTGGTATGGAGAGGAGTGCTCCTGTCACTCCCCCTTCCAGGCAGAGCCACTGCCAGGATCTCCACCAGAGGACGATGATATAAGGCAGTGTATGGAAAGGGCTTCAGTGTGTGAAATGCCTCAAAACTTCTGGCAGACCAAATATATGTTTACTTTAGCAATCTACTAAAATCTGAAGAAGACCAGGCTAGATATTTATCAAGCTATTTTAATAACTACCAGAAGAAAGAGGCTCAGCTGGCAATCCTTTCTTTTATGTTCTTCTCTTAAACTAAACCCTGTTCTACTGCCGTGATGAGCAATTAGGAGAATAAGTGATTTCCTTTGTGTTTTCACACACAGACAAAGCTACTTATATGCTTCTTAAAAATAAATATATTAAAAACTCCTCTACTTTGACCTTCAGTTGTTCTTCACAGTTAGAATAAATGGTTAATCTCTCAGGGGAGCAAGAATTGCTATTTGTTATTGATTTTATGGCTCAATAAGATAGCAAGGCTGCAAACAGGTTGATATCAGATTAGGAAACAACCACTTAGGAGGAGACACCAGCTGTGCATTTGTGATAAATTGCAATGTTTTTCCCTTCATGAATTTTATACCAAATAATTCTTTCACTGACAGGATTTGGCATGGAAAGGCGACATATTTTGGAATGTAGCATTTATTCATTTTTTTAAAAAAAACAAAACAAAACATCCTCTTCCGTAGATAAAAATTCTTCTGTTCAGAATGGTGGTTTCTTCTTCCTCTTTTTCTTAGAGTAGTATATCAATGTCAGTAATCTGGGATTCATGAATAATCTGGCATGTCTTTTTGCCCCTTTGGGTTAGCCAAAGGATTGAAAAGTAAAATTGTATGAACTCAGAAAATATAAGCAATGGCTGTAGCACTAGCATGAATTCACTCTCCCTCCCAAACACCCTCAGAATAAGGGAATATAACCATTTCCCATCATCATTATCCTTATTTATTTATTGTTTGCAAAGGATTTTAAATGCATGAAAACAGTTGATCACATTGGTTTCCGAGTTGATTTAAGCAAGCAAAAATTATGATTCATGAAGAAAAAATATGAACTAAGGCAGGTGGGGAAAGTGAGTCCAGTGGGGTCTCATGTGGCCCCTGTGGTGGTGGTGATGGTGGTGGTGGTGATGATGATTATGTAAATCTTGGTACCTTCAGGACACTGTCACAAGACTCAGGACTCCTCTCATTTATTTCTTTTTTTAAGGACCATTTTTCTCCCTCATCTAGCCCCCCACCCCCATCCCATCCCTGCATGGCTGAAAATGAAACCAAAAGTTTGGTTTGAGTGACACAGGGCTTGAGCTGCATTTTTAAGTGAACAGGTAGGATAATTTTGGCAGAGATCCTAATGTGGGGTTGCGTAGTATAAAATTCCGTATGCAGGATTGCACATTGAATATGCTATGCAACCCTTTTGTCTAAAAGCAATGTTGCACAACTGAATGCACATCTAAACGTGCAATTCAATGCACAACCCAATGTGTGTCTGCATGCAAAACTACACCACATACACAATTCTGTTTCTGCAACCTTGAACTGAATACAGGCATTCCATGTTGGATAAAAATGTCTGTCCATTTCCATACAGACCACACCAATCCTGACATTTATACTTACTGCTGCTGTTGTTGTTAACTATCATCAAGTGAAATTGGAAATGACCTGAAGGTTCACAACAACAGTAGCAACAACAACAACTTTGACTTATGGCAACTCTATGAATGAGAGATTTCCAAGAACACTGGTCATTAACTTGCAAACTCACACCCCAAAAACATGAGAATGCAGCCAACTCATCTTTGTAAATGCTTGCTTTGTTGCTTCCTCTTGAACTACTAAGTTAATATGGATTCAGTGACATGCCCAGATACCATCAGAGGTCACTGATATGCATCATGTCAGCTGAGCAATGAATTAGGGTTTCAATCCAAACTTTAAAGAAACTATCCAGTGTTATAGGTACTGCTCAGCATCTTTGATAGCTTCTTTAAAGTTCACAGTAAAAGCTGGAGCACTCTGCAAGTGCCTCAGGGGCTCTGTGGCCTACACACATAAACCACCAATAGCCAGTTAACTATTGTGTAACATGAGAAATAACCACAAGTGAAAATGGTTGCTATATGAATCTTTTGGTGTAATTTCAGATCATGTCACTAACACTATTCTGAATTACAGGGTGAAAAACATTAAAAATTATTAATTTGTTATATCCAAACAATTTAGAACTTAACAGTATAATTTTATTTATTCAATTCTAGGAGAATCTGAACTTCCTGAGAACATCAAGCTTTGGAATATATGTGCATATCTAATGAGAGAGAAAAAACATTTTCATTTCCAAATACAATAATGTGTTTCCCAACACTAAGCGGCCATTCTCACTACACAATTATAGCACTATTATTTCACTTTAACTGCCATGGGTCCATCTTTTGGAATCCTAGGGTTTGCAGCATGGTGAAGCACTAGAGCTCTCTGGCTGGGGATTCAGTACGCCCTCCCTAAACTTCCAGTCCCAGGATTCCATAGGACAGAACCATAGAAGTTAAAGTGGAATAATAGTACTATAATTGTGTAGTGTGCATGGGATCCCATCAAGAAAATCAGAGTAGCTGCAAGATCCTTTCTACTTTGTAAAGTCCTTCAAGCAGTATATGTGTGAGAGAGTGGAGATATAGCTGTTGTGTGCCTTCACATCATTTCCGATGTACGGTGAACCGAAGGCCATTTCTGCGCTACACTGTTATAGCACTTTTATTCTCCTTTCAACATCCTGTGGAATTCTGGGGTTTGTAGTTTATTGAGGCCAAAGAGCTCTCTGGCTGAGAAATCTAAATGCCTCTCCCTAAACTGGCCCAAGATGAATCTATCATGATGTTTTGCTCATAGGATTTGTTCAGATGAGGGTTTGGCTTTGTCCTTCTCTGAGGCTGAGAGAGTGTGACTTGTCCAAGATCACCCCATGGGTTTCTGTGGCTGAACGGGGATTCAAAACGTGTTCTCCAGAGTCATGGTCCAATGCTCAAACCACTACATCACACTGGCTCTTTTGAGGACATATATACATGATTTTCTCTGTGCAAAATGAATTTAAAAAATGACAAAAATGTGTAGAAAACTGTGCATATTGAGCAGAAAACATTGCTATGAATCCTAGTATTAGTAACAAATAAAATAGACACATTGAATCAATGTTATTTGTCTATGTGTTTACTCAGCATTTAATAGTTGATTCAATTGGTCTACTCTAAAGAGAAGCATAATTTCTCTGAAAAAAAAATTTGAACCAAAAACCCACATGTACTTCCCTGTCCACACACGTACGCACACACACACACACACATGCACACATACTCAATCACTGAAAGATTTTTCAAAGCATGAATACCAGTGAGGAACTGCGCTGTTCTTGCACACAGGCAGAAGACTACGGAAACAATTTGTCTTTTCATGTGAGGACCAAAAAACAAAAACAAAACAAAAAAGTGAAGATTTGCCTCCCTAATCTATTGCAGAAAAAGGGTGAGTAATGCATCCTCTCCAAATAAAATAAATTGTCTGGGAATAGCTGTGCTTCAAGAGTTAAAACTAACCAAGAATTACTACTACAGCTGGATGAATAATGAAAAACAAATGGTACAATTTGTTATAAAACATGAAATCCATCAAATTATTTCAGTAGCATGTTCATAAATTACTGTCCTAGTCCCTTAGCTGGATGAATAATATATTCCTTTAATAATTTATTTGAAATATCTAATGAAATTAATCATATTAATTACTCATAGATCTCCAACAGGAAAAACTACTTGTTATAGAAAAATAACACATTAGGGTAGCCTCTATTTGAAATTTTACTTCCTTCTAGAAAACTGTACTAAAAACTGAACACACATTTACAAACTAGTATAAAAAAAAAATCTGGGCTTGAAAATCTTTAAAAAATGTTTCTAATGACATTCAAGACCAGCAGATGGAATCAACCTTTTTCCCAGGGAAAGTATAAAAATTTGTTGTTGTTGTTTTTTTCCAAACTATTTTTACCATAGAAAGTTGTACTTTCATCAGCCACAGATAATAAAACCCAGTTCTACAGTTACTTTGGAGGAACCTCAGCTTTTGGGTGAACATAGAATATGACTAAATCTGAGATTTAAGAGCTGAAACTACGGACTGAAAAAATATATCTGGGTCATGATCTGGCTCATGAGCGTCATGGTTCTATGGGGACTAGTACTTCGTAGTCCTAAGTTCCAGTTCAATACTTGAGCCACTAAACCACATTGGTTCTCTTACGCCAATATTCATAATGGACCAGCATCCACTGCAGAGACAAACAGCTCTGTATGTCAATGCCTGCTCATACTCATAATTTTCTGGCCACTAACATCTGCCAGCTGTGGTGATAATATCTCATGGATTAGTGTTTAGACAAGTTTATTGAGAAACTTAGTTATTGAGGTAGGAACAGTCATATACTCTTGCTATAAAACATTATCATATTTCTGAATATCTGAGTTTGCTTAGAAGCCTATGTATGTCAATAGAACAGGCCTATTTTCCTCTGTCTGAGTACCATATGATACTTAAAGGGGCCTCACAGCTGTCCTGTGCAAGAGAGAAACAAGATAGCACAATGTAAATATATGTGCAGCTGGTACTAAGCTGTTCCAAGCCTTGGTAGTGATAGGTACTCTTCTTCCTAACAATAGAAATCTCTTCCCTTTCAGCCCTAGTGAAGAGGAAGGTGGGAGGTTAACACCCCACTCCCAACCTGTAAACACCATCATAGCTCCTAGAAAGCCAATATTCATGAAGTATATAACGGTGATGTAGACTCAAGTCAACTGACTCAGATGCAAGTTGGACTGAAGTAACTTCAATGACTCGGCCTGGACTCAGCTCGGCAATAAACGATGCACTGACTTGACTCGACCTAAGATTTGTATATTTTTAGTGACTGACTTACTGATCTTGGTTCAGTAACGTAACACATTCATCCAGAAACTTTATGACTTTAAACGATGTTTTTATCTCTTTTTTGCCTACTGGTCACATGACAATCTACCTCAAGCTCAAAGTGTGGGCACATTTCTTAGAGGGGAAAAGCAAATGGGTTAGACAATGGGTTTGAAGAGGAAAGACCCTTCCTTCTAAAGCTTTGAAGCTACAGTAATGGGGAGTAAAGAAGGATTCTATTCCCCACTTCTGAAAAAGCCTCCAGCTTCAGAAATGGGAAATAAGAAGAATCCTATTCCCATTTCCAAAGCTACAGATGGCAAACGCACAAATGTGGAGGGCTGACTCTGCTTAAATTGTTAAAACTGATTTTATTTGACTCTGTCCAGAAATTTTCGAATATTGGTTGTGGTATAAAGTTTGCTCCCAGACTTGGGACTTGACTAGAGATTTGACTTGACAGTATCTTCAAGGACTTGAGACTCGACTTGAGACTTGGAGTAAAAGACTTAAATACCTCACTGGTATATGACCCTCATCTACTAGGACATACCTTTATCTCAGTCTTAGAAAGGGGAACATCAGCACCTGGTCTATGAAATATTGGAGCCTGCAGAGCAAGTGTTGTCTTGTACATGTTTGGGGACCAAATGCACATTAAGCTACATCTGCTTTAGGTTGAAAGAAAGTAAGAATGACTTCTGTGGTTTGGTTTGTGTTGCTTCATCCTTTTTTTTTTATCATTAATTTGTAATCAACACAGCTTTAGTGGACTCAGTGGTCTTGTTTTACTTCCATATACCCTTGAAGATAGTTTGAGCAGGACCTGATTGGAGTAGACCTATCAGTATTATACCATCTCATTCTGCTTTATGAAGGACTGGCTCTGAGAAATGTCAGTGATGATAGAACAAACTTCTCAGGAAAATATCTTATCCTTCACTACCACTCTTTCCTGTGATGATGTGGGGAGCTTCCCTCAAAAGCCCTTTCCAGAACACTTTGGCACTGGTTAGGCTGGAGGCTCTGGCCAGACTTGTCCTTCTAAGATAGGATTCTTACGAATACAGCACCATTAGATGGTATCCTTCCTACCTCCTCACCATGCCTTCCTGTCAAAAGATCATCTTGCTGATAGTAAGAGGCAATGCTAAACACTTTCATCAGTTTTGACAAGATTAGATAATATACTGTAAAGAAATGTATAGCACTGGTGGAAAGACAAAATAATTGTCCCAATAAATTCCCTGCACACACAGAGAGAGACTAAATTGTGTGTTTCCATGAATAATAGCAGAGACAATAAAATATTGCTGAGTAACTCCAGTACATATTAATATTTTTTGAAACATAAGCATGGTAGGGATGTAAAGAACACTCACAAATTTTATCATGCTCAGTGATGTCTCAAAATATCAGGTCACCCCTCACAAAATTTTTCATACATAATTCAAGGCTTTTTCCCCAAAAAATAAATTTGTTTTTTAAAAAAAGGCTTAGGCCATTTCCACATTACACTGTTATAGCACTATTATTCTGGGGTTTGTAGTTTCCTGAGGCCAAAGAGCTCTCTGGCTGAGAATTCTAAATGTCCCTCCTGAAACTGCAAACCCCAGGATTCCATATGATGTTGAAAGTGAAATATTTGCACTATAACAGGCTAGTACAGAAATGATTTTTGTTTTACACAATGAGAAATATGATTGTCAGAGAACAGTGTATTTTGTGTATTTTGCTAGGGACATAGCCCCTTATATCTATATGTTACCCTGTTTTCTGGGGGTCCCGGAAGGGACATCAAATTGCTTTCAAAGTGTGGGGAGATTAGTCAAAGAGCACAAGTTAGCACTGCGAGAGGCAGGGTAACGTAGCGAGATCTTGAACCCAATGTCTACGGGGTCAGGCCGAGTCAAGGAGCACATCAGAGTGAAATAACAAATGTGAATTTTATTAAAAATACAATCAGTCAGTGTATGCAAGCCAAACACATAGAGAAACTATAGAAATAAAGGTTGGAGTGGGATAGAGGGATTTTTAGAGGAGTTGTTGGTTTGGGTAATACTACACCTGTCCTGAAGCCCGGTCGGAAACAGAGAAGCTGGGGAGCATGGATCTCAGCACGTGGAGCTGAGGGGAAGGCTCGCTAGACAAAGTGACAGCAAGGCAGGATGGAAGCCAAGAGCTATCCGAAGAAGCGCTCAAAATCAGGGGTTTTTATAAGGAGAATTGTGACCGCAGGCTAGTTCGGACTTGGGGAAAACAATGGATTTGGGGCTGGAGACAAAGCCTCCAAAAGGTCATAATTTGAATGATTGAATTATAGCCAAATTGTCAATAGGATAGCCAGTATGCAAATGCAGAGTACTTGAGTGTTGTATAGTCAGATCATCAAGCTGCCGGCTTGGAGGGGAATGGATATGTGAAGCCAAATTATTGATATCAAGAGATATCTTTTTAATATCCCCCAAGCTCGGGCTAGGCAGGGCAGTAACATATATCTATGTCTATATCTATATTTACACACACACACACACACACACATATATATATATAGAATTTTAACCTTTTTAGCAAACCTGAGCTTATTCTGCACTTTAGCTTTTCTGACTTTTTCCCAACACGTGATGGTTATTTGTTTGATTCCTCTTCTTCCATTTCTTCTACAAGTCCCTATTAAATCTTAATTCTTTAGATATCTGTCCTGTAGCCTTATCACACAGTACCTTAATACTGTGTTGTTCTGTTGGAATCCCACTATAGCCCTTCGCATGATGGTATGAAGTTATTAATTCTCTCTATCTCACCTTTTTGACATCTGTAGATGCGTAGCATCATTCACACTAATCTTCCCTCCACATTACAGAATAATTGCTGAGTCCTTTTCCCCACCCCACACCTCAGGATTGGTCTGGAAGTTATTGGGCAGAGATCTCCTTGGAAGTAGCTGAGGGAGGGACAACCTGGGAGCACCCACACCATACCCACTGCTGGATCAGCTGCAGAAGGAAGTGCTATGAGGAAACCGCACTACCACAGCTAACTAGATTGTTGTGGGAAAGGGGGACATTAACAGATTATTTACAGCATGAAAAAAAGGCATATTTCTAATGAATTGCAATGCAATAGCTGCTGATGAGCAATGATGTTGTGCAGCAGGAGTGATCCTGAACTAGGAATAACACCTTGCTCTAGCGGTATGACACCTTAGTGTGATAAGACCCCTGTACCCTTTCCTCACCTTACCTTTTTGCAGAGGCGCTCACGCGAGAAGCCTTCGGAGGAAGGCTTTCACGTCCCTGCTCCTTGGGCTCTGCAGCAGCTTCCTGGTCGCCCACGCCCTGCCTCTTCCTTCCACAGTGTAACCTGGGATCTGTAGGCTGCACTGAGGACAGGAAGCGCGACTGGCCCGGCTCCAGAGGCTCTGCAGGAAAGTTCGCCCCAGGCCCCTGACCAGTGCACAAGCGCGCACCATTTTTGGCTAAAAGCCGAAAATAAAAAGGTGCATATGCGCTGCGCATGAGGCTCTTGAGCGTCGCGTAAATGGGAGTGCGTCATGCAGACCACTCCTCCCATTTACGTGATGCTTAAGGGGCCCTTTCGCTTAAGAAATGCCATACAAAAAGGGCACAGGTTTCTTAAGACACCTCCCATTTTACCTCATCCTTGGAACTGTTTGAAATTGTGCCTTCAATAACTCACTTTTAAGCAACTGCCATTTCTTATGAACTCTTTTCTCGTTTAGTATTCCTGACCACTGACTGGCACTCAGTATTTCCCAAAGTTTACTGAAATCAGCTTTCTTAAAGTTTAGAATGTATGTCTGACTGTGCTTGGCTTCCCTTTCCCACTTTATAACAAACTTCAAGAGAACATGGTCACTCACATCTGCAGATCCCTCCACTTACACCCCATTAACCAGGTCATCACTGTTACTTAGGATCAAATCTACAACAGTCAATCCCTTTGTTATCTCTTCCATTTTCTGGACAATGAAATTGTCTGGAAGGGAAGTGAGGAATTTGTTGGACCTTATATTCTTGGCAGAGTTTGACTTCTGACAGATATTAGGATTGTTGAAATCTTCCATTACTATCTCTTCTTTCTGAATGTTGGTCATTTGTTCCAGGAAGGCATCATCCAAGTCCTCAGTCCAGTTTCAGGGTCTATAGCAGACCCCCCAAAATGGCATCACTGTTTTTTCTCTCCCTCTTATGCAGATGTTCTAATCTGGCTTCCAGGATTTAAATCATGAATCTTTTCACAGGTGTACACAACCTTGACATATAGTGCTACTCCTTCTCCTTTTCTGTTTGATCTATTTCTCTGAAATAGATTATACTCCACCACTACTACATTCCAATCATTCCACTGTGTTTCGGTGATACCTATTATATGTCCTTTGCTGTGTTAAGGTTCAAGTTCATCTTGTTTATTTCCCATGCTCTGTGCATTAGCGTAGAGACATCTTTTAGTAGGAACCCCTGTCTGTGCATGAATGCTTCCACAACACATAAATATTGCAGAGATGTTTACCCGTTACTCTGCCTCCTTGCTTCCACAAGGAATAACTATTCCAGAGATGTTTACCCAGTACTCTCGCTCCCTCCTGAAATGCACAGGTTGCTATCCATTTATGACTCCACAAACGAGCTATCTCAACAGGTATTTTGCTTTTGTCTTCAATAGCAAAGATATGTTAGTCTGTCAATATAAGCAATAAAGCAAGTGATAGGAACTATAAAATGCTGCTTTTACTTTTTATTTTATTTTTAAAATGTGTGTGTGTATGAGAGAGAGAGTGTGTTTTCTCTGGATGCATTGATCTGACCTCTTAACTTGTCACATATAAACATGAAAGAGCCACAACTGCAAAAATATATAGTAAGTACATAGCAAATATATGTCAGCACTTCAGTCACGGTAGAAGATATCCCAGTGCACCGGATCAGATTAATTTCAAGAGTTTCTAAAACTATAATAGTAAGCTTCCCCCTGTGGCCAAACCAGGCTTAGGAGCTTCACTTGGATTAATAGCAATAGCATTTTAAAGCATTCAGAGTCCTTCCCATATCAGTAATCCTTACAAATGCCTTTACAAATACTAAGTAAACAGTATTATTATGTTACAATTTGGGGGAAGGGCATGAGAAATGGCATTTTGCTTTAGGCTACCTAGTGAGTTCATGGCTAAGGTCAATCTTGCTCCAGAGACTTTCCTAGCTTGAGTTCACACACAGAACTACTACAGTGCACCAGTGTTTTTTTTTTCAAGTAATGCAGTCAAGAGAGGACATTATGTACAGATTAACCCTGTCCATTTCCACTTTCTTGACATGTTGCTCTTGAAACACCTCTGATGCCCCATGTCCTGGCCAGAACTGTTCTGTGTCCTCATCATAAAAATCTATAGCAGTTGTCTCTGTAGGTTCCAACAATCAATGGAACCAGAGACCTGAAACATTTTTTTTTAAGACAGAGGGGATCTCAATGTTGGCAGGGACATCACTATTAATTTTACTGACTGGCAGATACATATTTTTACAATGAAAATGCAGAAGATATTGTATTAAAATAACAACAACCAGCTGAAGAAAGAAACAGTCTGACTAATGTGAAATCAATGGTAAAATAATAAATGAAATATTACAAAATGGAGTAAATAAAAAATATATAATTAATATACCAAGCAGAAGGAAAAATGCGTAAGATCCTAAGTGAACACAGAGATAACTATAAGGTTTCCTATTACATCCATTGCTCTATGGCACTACTTTAAAAACAAAATGTGGAAGAATACACAGGGTCTCACATGTAAAACTTTCAAAAAAATGCCAAAAAATGTATATCTTACAAGTTTGACATATGGAGACTTTGGAGCAGGATACAGTCACAGGGAGGGCAAATTATTTCTCTCATTCATCATTGTTTAATAAGCCTTAAATATTAAGGTTCCTGAAAGCACAGTGAGTACTTAGAAGAAGTCCCTCCCATGTGCTTAAGATAGCTTACTTCCAAATAAGTGTGCATAGGACAGGTTGTATGCAGCCATTACTACTCCTGGGAGGATTCAACAACAGTAACTGTCTTAATATTTCTTAGTGCTTCTGATTGATAGTTCCTGGGGGATTCAGCTACATAGGAGATGATCCAATTTGCCTGATCACTTCAAGGGGATTGAGCCCCTCCCGAACCCTCTTCTCCTTCCATCCAGGATCCATACACAGATCCGTATCAGAGGCACCAAAAATATTAGTAGCTAGAAGGAATATTTTTCACATAACTAGCAAACTCTATTTGTAAAACTGCTGCTGTTGCTGCTACCTCTTCTCTTTTTCTTCTTCCTTTTCTTCCTCTTCCTCTTCCTCTTCCTCTTCCTCTTCTTATTCTTCTTCTTCCATATTATAAGTGGGGCATGAATTGCTTAATATGAAGAAATGATCTTGGCATGAAGAAAGAAGTTCTTGAAATATCTTGGGAGTGGAAAGAGGAAGTTTGTGCTTGCAGATTGGCTTTAACACATTTCTTTGTCAACATGCATGAGACATTGCCTTCTGGAGCAAAAATTACCATCAAACATATGTGAAGAGTATGAGAGGAATAGTAATATTTGCGTAGAAGTTCCTTGTCAACGTACAGTAACCTCATGAATTTAATGGGGTTTTCTTAGAAAAGGAATACTCAGAGATGCTTTGCCATTTCCTTCCTCTGAAATGCAGCCTACATCATCTGGCATTCCTTAGCCTTCTCTCTTCCAAGTGCTAACTCAGCCTGAACTTGCTTAGCCTCTGAGATAGATGGGATCTGGTGCCTTCCACATATTTAGGTGGCTGTTTGAGAGGAACAGGATTTTAAAAAGAAAGAAAGAAAGAAAGAAAGAAAGAAAGAAAGAAAGAAAGAAAGAAAGAAAGAAAGAAAGAGAAAACTAAAGCCAGAATCTTACTGGAGCGTTATGCCACTGTAACTACACCAGCATAGTGGTGAATACAGGAGGAGAAAGCAAGGGTTAGAGCATCTGTGAAGGAAGAAAGACACTGGAGAAAGAGGTTGCTCAGAACCAGCAGATTTTGTCTGCCTTCCATACCGCAACCGCCCAACCCTGAACATACTACAGCTCCTAGAGTTCCAATATTCTACAGTTCTGGCCATGAACTGCACGACAGGCTTCTATGTGCTTCTAGTTTTCTCTTTGTAACAAAATGTCATTTCTCTCTTACCTAAGATTGAAAGTTCCTACCGTAACAGAAAATAATTCTTTCTTTCTATAAAGAAACATCAGGAAGAGTAGAAGAAGAAGTGAGGAATTGATTTATAGTAGTAGGCCAGATCCCAGATTCTGCCCCCTGCCCATAAATAGGATTACATCAGGAGTAGTGGACATACCCAGTATCACCATCTCACTGGTCAAAGTGTTAGGGGAAGAAAAGGGGAGGAAAACCAATTGCACTCAGATCACAATTGGGAAAGCCATGGGATTCAGACGGCTCCTGACTGCTGGATAAATATATTATACTCCCACTTCTCCTTCTGTTGCAGTGAAAATAAGGGAAGAATGAAGAATGAAGCCGACTCTCAGGCTGTGAGAGTTCCTCAATCTTGTTCATCTGCCTTCTAAGCAGCTGGTCTTTGTTGGCCATCAAGGCACCTCTGTGGACCAGACTGAAGTTCTACTCTTCTGCAGTAGAACATGGATAGTAGCGAAAGTGGTTGAATCTTGAATAGTAATTGAGTTTTAGAAAAGGAATTAAGAATGAGAACAAGAAGAAATTAGAGAAATAGCACATGTAAAAAGCAAAGTGAGAAAGTGCCTTAGAAAGATGTTATTTTGTGGTCATCCACTGAGAAGCAGCACCACAAATGAAGACTGGTGGATTTTGCAGAGAGAGAAACAAAAATTCAGGAGCTATTGCTTTTCATATATGAAAATTCTCTCCACCTCCCCCCCTATATATCGTTGGGACACTTTCTCATGTCTAGCATCTATTTACTAGACTACAGGCTTCCAAACAAAATTATGTGGCCCATTATAACAGAACTTGGAAAATTACTTTTTAAAAGTAAACTGTTAAGTTCTGCAAAAGCCCTCCCCCTAAGTAGTGTCTTATTGTCATCATCCCCCTTACACCCTTTCACACACACACACATTTTTAGTAGCTGATTATGTTACTGTAATTTATTATAATATAAATATAATAAGTAAGGCCCTTTTCACATGTGGGGGGGGGGGAACGGGCGAAAACGCCCAAAAACAGAGCTTACCTCCAGCCGGGTAAGTCCATCGCCAAGTGGAGCAGCGCGAGCTCGCTGCTCCATACTCCTCCGGCGTCGCAGATGGCAGCTTCTGGTTGGTGGAGGCTCTCCACCAACCGGAGAAGCTCGCCAGCCAGAAGCCCACCCCCGGCAGATCTGCAGGCACGCACTTGCGCACGCCTGCAGATCCACTTTAGAGCCGGGTGACGGAGCTGCACGGGGCTGCGCGCTCCGTGCTTTTTAAAAACCTCTAAAAAGAGGTTTTTAAAAAACACACAGCCCGGCTAGTTCCGACCACTCCTGAGTGGATTCTGGTGTGAAGCTACGAAAAGCAGTCCAAGCCAGTCCACTCTACGGTGTAGACGACTTCCGTGAGGGGTCGCTCTACACCGTTCCCCCCCCCCACATGTGAAAAGGGCCTATGTCATAGCACATTGCATTATATTACTTGTTTTATGTGTATGTAATCCTTGATACTTCTTTTTTAAAAAAAAAAAAAAGAAGGATTGAAAAGGGAATGGTATAATGCTTGAAAATCTTTGCTCAAACTGCATTTAAAAAAATCTTTGTGCACAAAAGAAAAGGAAAAGGAAAGCTGAGAGTCTATTCCTTTTCCAGCACAGTTACATTGATTGCATTGATTGCAAAGGTAAAGACAAGGCAAGGGGGGGGAAGTGGCAATGCGAGGACGTTGGCAGCTCTGAGTGGTTATTTTTAAATATATAGCTTCTTGTTGGGGGGGAGGGCCATGGAGCCAAAGCAATATGGGAGGAGTGGCCTGTCCCATGTGCCTCTATATAACCCCAGTCAAAGTTTTGCCTGCTCATTACTGTATCACATCCTTCTTGCTTTAAAAAAGTGACATTGTAGAAATTACTATGGTTCCTGTAAACTGTTACATCCAACTTCTCTCTTAGGAGTTTGTCATAAGTTGTTCCATGCTCTATGAGAACATTGCAAGGATTTGTAAGGGCTATTTGTCAATTACTAGGCCATTTCCACACTACAGTGTTATAGTGCTATTATTCGACTTCCAACACCCTGTGGAATTCTGGGGTTTGTAGTTTACTGAGGCCAAAGAGCTCTCTGGTTGAGAATTCTAAATGCTCCTCCCAAAACTGCAAACCCCAGGATTCCATAGGATGTTGAAAGTGGAATAATAGCACTATAACAGTATAGTGTGGAAATGGCCCTATCGTACATAAGATAAAGTTATATCTTCTAAGGTGCCAAATGATAATGCTTCCGAAGAAGCCTATCAAGTAGCCTGTGTGAGCTCTCTCTCTCTCTCTGTTTGTGTGTTTGTACTCCCAAGACTCCGGTCTATTTCTGGTGACCCCATGAATTTCATAGGGTGTTGTTAGCCAAGGAATACTCAGGGATGCCTTTGCCAATTCTTTCGTCTGCAATTTAGTCCCAAAACACCCCGCAAATGCATCCCAAATGATCCCACTATAAACTTACATGTGTCAATATAAAAAAAGAGGTTTCTTGAATGTAGAAAGTTTTTGAAACTGTTGCACTAGACTACATCTGTTCAGCAAACCTCCAGAGGAAAAAAGACTTTTAACCTCAGTAACAATAACGTCCATACTATAGAATCTAGAAAGCAATACAAAAACAAATTGCCAGTTGGAAGATAGTTGTCTTTCTAATAAGCATTTCTCTCTTCCTTTCATGTATTCTCAGTTATTGAGAAATCTGGAGGGGAGAGGATTGGCTGGGTGCATTATTCATCTCTTCTTGCATTATGCTTTTATAAGTCGGACTAGAGTTCTCACTGTGTAGTAACAAAGTTAACTAGTCATGAGAGTCACAGAGGGGGAGCTACAATGATTAAGTGCAAAGTACCCCGAAGGTACTCTGAGCTATGAGATGGGGCTCATTTACTGCAAAAACAACGTGAAAGGTGTTCCAGATTTCTTTTCGTCTCCTACATTTTTATTTCAAAAAAGGAATTTATATAGAAAAATCTTTTTATTATTATTTTGAAGAATAAAATTACCCTATGGGCCCTCCCCCCACAATAAGATTATGAAAGGATTATCTTTGAAAAATCAAAACAAAACAGTTCTCAATTTACCAACTACAAGAAAAACTATATTCAGCTAGGTTAGCCAACCTTGTTACTGAAGTCATAATTCCCATGTGTCTTTTTGCTCTTAAAATGAAAGAAATCACAATCAGCTCTCACAACATGGTTCCTTATCTATTATAACAGAAATAATTCACCACAGAAGTAAGTCTTGAAACATACAGGTAAACTAGAGAGAAACATAGTTCCCTTTTGGCTTCTAAAACTTTCAAGCTTTTTGAAACACAAATGTGCCTCATTCCATCACCTTCTGAATGACTTAGTTAAAAGTTCACAGAAAAAACCAAACCAAAAGCTGCAGAACTTTGAAAAGTTCCCTTTGAAACTACAATTTCCAGAATCTTTTAACCAAATCAATTCTGGAAATTGTAGAAAAGAGTAACTGTTCAAAATTCTGCAAAAAACATGACCAGAATCCTGTTGGCAGTTACAAATAAATAATCTAGGGTTACACACTTATGAGTGTTTTGTATTCATGATCCCTATATAGCCCTTAGTTTAGGGGATACATAGAGACCATGAAAATCCCCAGTCCCCACTTACTTGGCATAAGCTGGGGTGATCTGTGGAGGGTCTGTTTCGCCTGTTAATCAGGAAGCAGCTGCCTGACAGTCACACACCCCTTTGTGCAAGCAATCTCCAGCTTGAGGAGGAATTGCAATAGAGGGTTCTGCATCTGGCTGTACCACTGGAGATCATTCACAGAAAGGAGTTGGTCTGTCAGTCAGCTGTTTTCTGATCAACATGAGGAAAGACCTTCACCAATTACAGCAGCTTCTGCCTGTAGGTGGGTAATGGGGAGATCAGGACACGAGTCATGGTGTAGCACACTAACTATATTGGTTATGCCTTTTTAACCCCCCAACAAGATTCTGGGCAACAAATTTTTTATACTTTTGTCCTAATGAATGCACGTTTTACCTCCCCACGTTAACATTTTTGTATACACACAAAAGCTGCACATCAGCAGAAATGCTCATGGAAAATATGTATTAGAAAGACTCTTTACTTTTTTTTCCTCAGTGAATTAGAACTTTTAACAATTTTTTTCCAAGATCACCCATCATTTGATTGAATTGACATTTTACGGGTCTATATGTTATTACCTCAAAACATGGATGACATAGAGGTCCACCCATGATGCCAGTGCCTCTGTGAAACAGTGGGGAATATTAGCGCAAAAGAGGAGGTCTGTACGAAGTAGGTAACCTAGCAGGATCTTTTACACCTGTGTAAACCAATACTAATGCAGGGAGACCAGCCAGAGATTCAGAGGATGCTTTGTTCCAGTGAGAGAATTAATCACAAGCACAGAAGATCCAAGCAGTCTCCCAGTCACACAGGGCTAACTGAAGGAAAAGGGAAGAAAACTGTATAGTGAGAAGTTAGAGCAAAGTGGGTGATATTTACCTATCATGCAGAGAAGAGATGAAGTGATGTGGATCAGACTAAGGTCTGAGAGCAGTACAAAACAGAAATCAGAGCAGCAGAGTGATGGCCTATGTCCAGAGTACTACAATCTATCTGACTCAGAATCAGGGTTTAAATATGTTGTTTCCACCTGGAGTGGGGAGGTGCTAATGGCTCCTTAGCAGAGTAGACAGTGGGGTCAGGAATGAAATAATGGCTTTAACATTAAGTGACAAAGGACTGATGGGAATCATAATAGCTTCTTAATGGATGGACAGGTGAGGAAACAAAGGGGAGTTTTGTTGGGCACAGGAAGAGAGTCAAAGACAATCAGGTGCTCTGTGAAGGCAGTTCTGGGCATTATTGTTTCTAAGGGTCAAGTTGTTGAAGGACATTTGCAAGTCCATTACCACCAGACCTTCCCTGACTATGACCTGCCCATACCCTACTTTTACATTGCTCATTCAGCCAGTCCTCTTTTGGCAGCAGAGCATTATAGCCATAACAGTATATAACTTATATCTCATGCCAATTAAACCATATCATTGAGTGGAGGTGTACGTCCTGGTAACAATGTAGTAGTATAAGGGCACTAGATATGCAATCACATAAGGCTTTAGCTGGTCTCCCTTATTCTTCCTACCTGCCATCAGATGATTGCATCATTCATGACTCATCGTGATTAAAGATTATTGTACCTGTTAAACACACTGTCTTGGATTTCTGTTTTTTTAACCCCTGTCAGCTAGACTTCTCTGTATTTACCTCATTTTCTCTTATATTTTGAGTAAAGTAGCTGACTATCTAGAACTGGTTTCATTATATGCTATTAACTGTCTATGAAAAGGCAGTCCCATTTATTTCCTTTTCTTCTTCCAATATACAGACTTAAGAGTCTTAAATTTTGCATAATTTGCACAAAATATAGCATCCAGCCTATAGCAAAATGGATCTCTGTCCCTAACTCTGTTTCTCATTAGAGTAGGAAATAGGCTTATCTGGTAAAAACAGAAGATGAAGAGATAGTCATGCAGGAATGAAATCAGAAGGTAAAACTGTTTCTGGGCTGTTCTACCTAAAACTATTGTGGGGTGTGTGTGTGCATGTTTAAAGAAATGTGGAAATACTGCACTCATATAATTGGCATAACAAGGAAAAGGCTAGGTTAGTCTTCTCTGTGATAATTACTTTTTTATTTATTGAGTCTTTAAAACAGTGCCACATTCTTTAATATCATCCAAAACTTGAAGTCCAAGAAGACCAATGTCCATCAGTTGTTTGAAGTACTGTTAAACAGGGATACCTGTCCACTCAGAAGTAAGTCCAAAGAAATTGAGTGGAACTCATTCTCCCAAAGGACATGAATATAAGATTGCAAAGCTGACAGTGTTGCTTTTTTAAAAAAATGAATCCTGGAAGCCCCACATTCATTTTTTTAAAAAACTCAATGTTCCACGGTCACAAAAGGAGTCCAAAGCCACTGATCTGTACATTGTCTATACTTCAGGAGATGTAAATTTTTACCAAATAGTCCATTTTCCTTTGAAAGACTGGATTTCAATTCTCCCTATTCATTCCAGCAAAAACTTGAGAATAAGGTAAAAGCCTTGCTGATAAGATTCAGTTGGTAAATCAGCAACGGCCAAACTGTTCTTGCCATTTCAATTCACACCCTGGGTGAGAGATGACTGAGTACAGTCCTATAAAGACTACTTAGAAGGAAGGAACTTCTGTATTGAAACCATGTGACAGTAGTCATCTTTAAATCACAAATCTTGTAAAATGTCCCCAGGGAATGTTAAGTGGATCTGGGAAAAGAAAGTGAAACCCCCAATTTCTGATTATATTCCCTAGCAAGCAAAGTTCATCCATACTGTGTATATGCATTTCAGTAAGACAAAATCCTGTGAGACCTCCAAAGCATATTAACAGCAACAACAGAAGCAGAAGCAGCAAAGATACACAGAGAAATCCATTAGCAGTCATGCTTGAAGAAACGCCAGACAATATTTGACAAGACTATGAAATTATCTGATACAATGGGTTTCCAAAGTTTCACCTTTCAAGGAAATATTTTCCACATTTACTCAGCTGCAGAGTATATTGCAAAGCGTTCTGGAGTGTCTTCTAGATCAGGATGGGCAACATCCCTACACTGCCCCGGTGGCACTTCAGCAAATGACACATCACTGCTGATGCTGTTGTTGGACAAGAAACTACCATGAGATGTCTAGGGGTTTGAGGGGATTTATGATGGTAGTGGGAAGCAAACTACCCAAGCCAACACATTTTTGCAGTGGTTTGGATTATTGGAAGAGTTGTGTATGTAAATATTCACCCAACTGTTAAAAAATTAGGGGTATCTATAGATCCCTTGAGCTCTTAGAGAATATAAAATAGGGGTTAGGGGGTTGTACTTTCCCTACCTTTGTTCTAGAGGCAAAGTGTCCATGCCACAGCATGAAGACATAACTTTTTGGATTATGATACCTAGAATTGCTCATCCAGAAGACCCCCCTTATATCTTCCAATTGTCCCATTTTGGAAGGGACAATCCTGATTAATCCTCTGTAATCCCCCTTTTTTCAGCTGCTTTTAAAATGTCCCAATTTTTCTCTCCTCCTAGCATTCTCCTCCTTTTACTCTCAGTTTACTTTAACTGCTACAAACTGAGTTCTCAGTGAGTTCACAGAAAAAGAAATCCACTCACATACATCAAAGTGGATTAAACTTTCTTTGTGGAAAAACTTGAAGAATTTCTAGGATTACATTGAAAATCCTGTATTGCTTGGGTTATAGCATCCCCTTCATTTGCTTTCCTTGTTAACATTTTTAATTCAGTTGCTGCAAAAGAACTCCCTCTCTTTCTCTCATTTGTTTTCATGCACAGACACACTCACATGCACACACACATTGTGAAAGTACTTAGAGCAACCCTGCTGAACACCAAAAATATTAAAATGTTGTCCCCCTGTATTCACATAAAGTCTTAATCACACTGTTCCCTTTGCCCCTTGAGGTATAACTTTTATTGACATGCAAATAGAGAAGACTCCTGTCCTGGAGGCAGCAATTAGAAGCTTAAATGCTTGTTTTTAATGCATAAGGCTTAGGGATTGAGGCGCATAGGTTTTTTGTCTGTGACGTGCGTGTGTGTGTTATAGAATTGTTTCCTAAGGGCTACCATATGACCATCGGTTCTGTAGCAGATGTTCTAAAAACAGACTATGGCAACCTTCTGAAGCATGGGAAGACCCTAGGAGAGTTGTGTCAGCTAAGCCTTATTGAATTTCTGAATGTAAGCAATTGGAAACAGGAAACCAAGCCTGCTAAGTGGTCCACAAGGCTTCCGTGTAGGTGCTGTTCATGTATACTGATCCTGGTTACATACATCCTTTGACAGTGGGATATGCTATAATATCTCATTCTGTCAGGAAGGCAAAGGGACCATCGGGTACTGTTACCATTTAAAGGAAATAAGTAAGAGGATAAAGGGGGAAATTAGGTGCAACTCAGCCCCTTTTTGATATAAACAAAGGAGAGGAGGGGAAGCAAGTATGTCACAGTCTTTGATGGATAATTGATTTTCATTGGGGAATCTCCCCATTCAGTGGAGGCTAGAAAGCAAATCAGTGTGTCCATAGCACTTGGAGTGACAAGCAATATCCCAAGAAGCAGATTTGGATTTTTGTTTGATCAAGCAGTCTCAGGCCATTTCCACACTACACTGTTATAGTGCTAATTATTCCACTTTCAACATCCCATGGAATCCTGGCGTTTGCAGTTTAGGGAGGGGCCTTTAGAATTCTCAGCCAGAGAGCTCTTTGGCCTCAGGAAACTACAAACCCCAGAATTCCATAGGATGTTGAAAGTGGAATAATAGCACTATAGCAGTGTAGTGTGGAAATGATCTCAGTTAGAAAGCTCTAGTGCGTCACCAAATTAAAAACCCTCAAATTCCACAGGAGGATGCCATAGCGGTACAGGGGCCAAAAAGAGGCCAGAAACCTATTGGTCAGCCTCAGCTAGGGAAGTCCCATTGAATCAATTGTTGAATGGTGAGTCAACATGTGGTAAATCAAACTGATTCATTGTTTCCACCCAAGACAGGACTGGCAATAGGATTTAGGCCAGAAGCTCCAGATAAGTCCTCTTTTTTCACTTGACAGAGTTATTTGAAAAATAATTTGAAATATTAACTACTTGAAATCTGTGCTGTCCATCTGTTGGGAAATGTTGATTGTAGACTCAATTTAAGTGGGACGATTTGTTTTGAAATTAGTAATAAGTGAAATGAGTTATGGGCAAGTGCAAATTATAGGCCAAATTTTGCCCCATACCCCCCTCCCATATGCTGCACAACTGTGTCCTGGCACACTGGAAGTGAGATCTTGGCATTTACATTTTCACCTCAAAAAAGGGGTGGGGAAGAAGAAGGAGAAGGAGAAGGACGAGGAGGAGGAGGAAGAGGAGGAGGAAAGGAAGGAAGGAAGGAAGGAAGGAAGGAAGGAAGGAAGGAGGGAGGGAGAGTTTGAGAGGTCTGGGGTTCAAAAGGGAGTCTGCTATGTCTCTGTGAGATTTGGAACAGTACAGACATATAAAAGGACCTGAAAATTTTAGGAAAACTCAGAGGGGGTTATAGGATTTGCAAATAGGCTTCTGATGCTGCAAAATTGGGATTCAAAGAGTGTAGTCCACTTTCCCCACCCCCAAAATATTTGAAAAATTATCAGATCAGGTGTAGTTTGAATATAAAGAATCATAAGAATGGAGAGAAGAGCCTTGAAATTGCCCATAAACAGAAAGCATTTGGACTATGGACTGAGGAGAAGGACTTCCTAACTGTTGTGAGAAAAGGGCTCCTCCAGATGGTGCAAATAACACTATTTGTTGCTGTAGTTTTCTGTGGGTTTCCTTTTAAATAACCAAACAACATTTCTGTTGTTCGTGACTTCTTTTTGGCAATTCCTACCACCATCGGCAACATATTATTCCCACTCTCTAGTGGCTTTCTTTCTGATTCCATGATATATCAGAACAAAAAGGCACTCTTCACACTTTTAATTTTTTTAAAAAATATATGGTGCATCAATGCATCAGTGAAATGAAGCTTTTGCACTGCAGCACTAAAACACTAAGTAAATAAATAAAAATATCAGAAAAGAGAAAAATTAGCCTTCAAACCGTAGGACCACCTCTGCAAATTACGTCCCCTTTAAAAAAAAAAACTGAGCAAACCTTTGGAACACTAGTACAGATCCAAAAAATTGCTACAAATAGCCTGCCGACCTTCAAAGACTGGGACAAGTGGATGCAGAGTAGGTGTCAACCAGCAAAGGTTGGCAAAACCAAAGATCACACCAATCTGGAAGAACCCATGATTTCTACATTTGTGTCTAGACTTATAAATTAGCAATGTTTATTGTATACAAACCTCTTCTCTCTTTTGTCCTCAGTTTTGGTGATTCCTTTCCTTATTCAATGGTACTTAAGATATGGAAATAAAAAATAATGGAGATCTTACATGTGACCCATTTACTTTTCAAATAAGTCTTTGTCTCTTGCAGTATAAAAAGGAGGAAAGAGGGGGAAGAAACGTTTAGGACTAGCTGGTTTATATTTTCATTTGAGCTTTCATGGATTAAAAACCCACTTCTTCAGATGCTGTACTGAATGGTATTTTAAGGCCACAGCTATAAAGCATACTTATACAGTTGTCGTAGTGGGATAGAATGTAATAGAATCCAGAAAGATGCAAAGCATGACCTCTACCCTAAATTTTCAAAGGGTTAAGGAAGGTGATAGAGATCTTTCAGATTTTTACAGTTATTAGTTAGAGACGATGTGTGAAAGCGATAAATCTGCTCAGCAAAAGTTAGTTTCCCAGGGTTCAGAACGCTCTCTCAGACGATTCCTCTTGTTATATGTGCAGTAGTGAGAACTCTTGTATTAAAATATGTAGTATGCCAAGAAGCCATCGTCTTTGTCCACACTTCTACTAACATATTGGAATTTGTGAATATAATTCAGTCCAGCAGTTTCTCTTTATGGTCTTCCTTTGTAATTTCCTTGTTCAAGGACTGCAACCTGTGTGTCCAGGAAAGTGGAAATGTTCTGCAACAGGTTTTGTGGTATTGCTATTTCTGATGTCAGATTTGTGTCCATTAATCCTCTTGCGTAGAGACTGTCCTGTTTGTCCAATTTATAGTGCAGTGGGGGCATAGGTGGCATTGGATGGCTGTGATGGAGCCTGGAGGTGCGGCTAGCAGATCTGTCCTAGCCACAAGTGGTCGTATAGCCACGTTGGCTCTGTCTAAGCAAAACCCAGCCCTAGTAAGAGAGAGAGGCTATAGATGAGACAGCAGATATACAGGGAGCATGCATTGGATTCTA
The DNA here is from genome assembly GCA_030412105.1 of Cyclura pinguis. Lineage (NCBI taxonomy): Eukaryota > Metazoa > Chordata > Lepidosauria > Squamata > Iguanidae > Cyclura > Cyclura pinguis. Next base: position 167,787,621 of record CM059602.1, read on the forward strand.
GCTTCCTTCAGTGAGATTCTTAGAGAGAACTTTAACCCAGAGCCTTCAGTCAATGCTAGTGGGGGTTGCCTGGAAAGAGGATTGTCTTCTCAGTGGCCTAATGTGAGGCAGAAAAGAAACAAAACCATTTCTGAGTAGCGCAGAAAGTGAGACCCTGAGTGGAGCTTTACAGTGGAGATTTATACCTTTGTGCTAAGAAGAGCCAAAGTTGTGTGTGTGTGTGTGTACATGAGAAAACTCTATTCTAGAATACAGTCATGATTTGAGGAAATTTGTTAAACCTCTTTGGGGACATGTTATTTTGTTTGAATATTTTTTCAAAACCCAATACCTTTTCCCCTGTGTGTTATTTTAATAAAGATTACATTCTATTTTTATGATTTCTGCCTCAGCAGAGTATTTTCTTCAGTTTAACTTTACCATGCTACCACAGGTTATCAATTCTTTTTGAATAACCATTGACAAGTTTTGTCCTTTTTCCACTAAAGTGGAGGTTTTAAAGAGAAGGCAGGTTTAAATAAGTGGAGGGGAGAGAGCCAGGGTGCTATAGCAAGATTAAAGTGAAGCTGCTACTCCAGACAAGGAGAAAGAAAAACAGGCTGCTCTGGCCCTCCCTCCCTCCACAAAGGCATATATCACATTGGAGAAAAAGCCAGTAAATGTGCCTCTGATGTCGTGAGTGATGTTATTGACCCCTGTAATATTGCTCCCAGAGTAGATGTAGGGACATTTCCTTCTGCAGCCAATATGGCTGAATATATAAAACAGACTCTTTTACTCTTTAGTATAGGAGCACTGCTAAAGAGGGCTGAAGGAATTTTAAAAATAACTGTAAAGAGCAGCATAGGAAACATATGCTCTGTATTTGTGTGAGTGTTGGAGGGAGGTTCCCCCCCCAAGAGATTAACTCAGACAAATCAAAAATAAATTACCTGCAATCAATCAAAGGCATTTTGACTTACTTAAAAAAGAAAAACCCAATTTTCCCTGTCAGATTGGCATGTTCAATCTCTTACCCATTTTGGCAAATAATGTGGAGGAGGGGAAACAGCAGAATAGTTTTTTTTTTTCCTTTCCTTCCCGTAACTGGAAGAAAAACATAGGTTCACAATGTGATTAAGGACTTAAAGCTTTTAAAAATAAAGCTATTGCTCCTTAGAGGAAAGGTACAAGATAAAGAAGATTTCTACACAGAAGTCTTTCCATACAGTCTCTGAAAGTTGTCAAGAAATTGAATAGCAAAGCATTTGAAGGTTCTGTATGAACTCTACATATGTTAACAGAGTGAAGACAGGATGTCCTGACAAACAAGAAACAACACATAGACCCACACACAAACCATGGACTGGTAACTGGGGTAGGCTAGTTTGAAGGGCGATGTCTTTTTATATTTGTATATAACCTGTATATTTATACTGTGATCCTGCTAACCTGGAACATTTTCAAGACTCATTTATTTCAGCTCCTACAAAGCCCTACTCTGCTACATCATCATGGCATGAAGGTGACCCTGAGCTCTTGGGGGCTGTGTCAGTTAAACTGAGCTCTGACAGGTTCTATCAAGACAGAAAGTCTTTGAACACAGCCCAAGTGGTAAACTTTGTGTTTAATATCCAAGGACCAACTTAGCTAAACTAAACAAAGGAACTGGGGGTGCGGGGAGCCTATCTCTGGTTTGAATGTGCATGTTGACAAATTTTAATCTTGATAGACAGCCTCTATCAAGATCATTAAAGAATCTATTTGCTTAGTGCCTTTTTTTTTCCAAGACAGACGGTTATCCCCTACATGATCTGTACATAAGATCGTCAAACTGCAACCTGATAACCTTGATCTACTCTGTGGTTGTTTGCATGCTATGGAGCTCTTTTCTGGGGAGTTGAAGATGCCCCTTTTCCTGCTTTCATTCCATAGGAAGGCAAAGACATTTTTTTCATGCTTTTGGCCACTAACTGGGTATGGTAGAAGGGCCTTTTAACAATGGGGTGTTGTATGTTCTCCCTTTTTTAAAAAAAAATGCATTTAAACTGTTTTAATTCATTTCTTGGTTTTAATGCCTTATTTAATGGCTGTTGACTGTTCTTCATTGTTGTGGAATTTTAGATGCAGTTTTTACAATCTATATTGAAAACGACTGTGGGCCTTTCACTGAGAGAAAGGGGAGATATCAATCCGTCCATCCGCTCATCCTGACAATCTGTTGAACAATTTTGTACTTATGAAGTAGAATACACCTGCATTTTCTCCTGTCTTTCTCTTCCCACACTTTGTACCCATTAATGGGGTAGGTAATTAGTGGCCATTTCTGCCCCATACTGTTATAGTGCTATTATTTCACTTTCAACATCCTGTGGAAGTCTGTGGTTTATAGTTTACTGAGGGCAAAGAGTTCTCTGGCTGAGAATACTAAATGCCCCTCCCTAAAACCCCAGGATTTCATAGGATGTTGACAGTAGAATAGTAGCAGCATAAGCGTGTAGTGTAGAAATGGTCGGTGTTTCTGTTTGCTCCTGCACTTGGAAGACAGCGGGGAGGTAAAAGGAGTATGGAAAAGCTAGCAATGTCTGAGAGTTCTAATAGTGGTTGTTCCACTGTTGCTGTTGTTGTATGCCTGAAAGTCATTTCTGACTTTCACTGACTATCACAGGGTTTTCTTGGCAAGATTTGTTCAGAGGGAGGTTTCCTTCCTCTGCGGAGAATGTGACTTGCCCAAGGTCACCCAGTGTGTTTCCAAAGTCATGGTATAATGCTTGAACCACTAGACCATGCTAGCTCTCAGTTTTTACCCTGCTAAAAAGCAATACCACTCCACAATTAGTGCTCAACCAGGCTGCCTCAAAGTATTGAGTCCTCATTTCTTTTTGTTTTGATTATCCCTACAGAATTCATGGGTTTGCATCCATTACCCTATTGAAATATTCTGGGGTTCCCTGCTTTGCTTTTGTCCTTTCTCCTCCTCCTCCCTCATGATCATCTTTGACATCTATTCTCATGCAACATTTCAGAAATGGATTTCCACAGAGTCTTTTTAATAAATCAGCAAAATTAAAAAAAATTTAAAAAAAACCCAGGAGTTAAAGTGCTAAAGTGCTTTAGCAATAGGTATTAGGACCATTTAGTATTTGTACTAACATTCCTCTTTCCCTCACTTGACCTCTGATGAATCTGTGTCCTGGAAATAAGAACTGCATTTACCTGGCATCCTTCTTTACTGGGTCTGTAACAACAGAAACACACTGGCAAGTCAATGAAATGCATAGAGTTCATTTTGAAAAGTACTGGGTCAATTTAAATTAATGCTGGGAGTGGGAATAAAAAGGACTCCAGGAGGATGAGGACCTCCTGGCACTTCAGAATAAGGAAAACATCATACAGATCTCCAAAATAAAACCGGTGTGTGCAATTACAAAACCTGGGACTTCATCCATCTGGAGGCAGCCTCTGTGAACAGATTTTGTAGGTTCTTCAACTGTCCGACGAACCTACAAAGCCTTTCTGACCAGAATTTTTAAACAGAGAATAAAAGATTATATGTATACAAAAGGCAACCTATCCTCAATCACATCGTTTCAGGTCCCTTAAGCAATGTCTGTCTTCACTGTGGCTCCATAAATGTTAACAACATGGGTGGCTAAACCTTCAGACCCTATAAGGCACAGATTACAACCTTGTAAACTTCAAAAGCTGGAAGAGTACATATACATTAGATACTGATATAGTTAGCTTCCATTTCCTTAATTCTGACCCACAAGGATATTCTGATGAAAAGGATATTTGGTGAAAAGATGGGGGATTTGGTTCATAATGGCATTTCAAGTTGCCTGCTTTGTAGTGAGTGAGCAACACATTGCAGATGAAGCAATGGAGTTTGTCTCCTTTGTCGATGGAAGCAACATTTTCCTTCATCCATGCTAAACAATTTGGATTTTCTTCTTTGTTCTGGCATTCCTTGAAGCTTATAAATGTCACATTTTTGCAGGGCTCTTCCATGACTACAATGGGCTGTGGAATTAAATGCCACAGCAAACTCTAGCAACAAATCAGAAAGGGTATACTGCCAATAGTGAGATGTCCAACAAATTGCCTGCACACATTTATCACACAAGATTCTTTTTGAAAACTACTTACCAACCCTGCCAGTTGTTGAGTTGGCAGAAGTCCAGAAACATATACACACCCACACTTTCCTAAGTGAGGGCATAGAGAAAGGCCTGTGTAGATTAATCAATTTCTCATATTTTAATGCCCAGTGAAAGGGGGAGAGTTCTGCAGAGGGCAAAGATTTACTTGGGCAAGATGGCCAAGATCTCACCCTGATTTATTAGTGTGGAAGGTTCCTCTCTGCCTTCAAAATTTATGGATATATTTATCTATATGCATGTTGAAAATATTGCATTATTTTTAAAGTGCTGGATGATGGTCAAAGAGCAGGAAGAAGCAGCACATTTTTGCATGTACAAATGCATATAAGAGGCTTTGTATCAATGTGTCTTGTAGAAAAATCCATATTATTGTGTATTATTTTCTACTCTAAATCCAGAAAAAGTATTTTGTGGGCCACGGAACATGTGAGAGGGCCTAACACATGCAGGGCAAATTGTTTCATTTATATGTCACTAAAGAAAAGCCATAATGTTGTGTGGACACCTTGTCTTCTTGAGAACCTCAGCTGAAGGGTCACATAAATGCAGGTGACTCTGGAGCCAGGGTTAGGCCACCAATAAGTTCAGAGATACTTGAATCCATTCTTCCTCTGACTCAAGGAGCAAACAAGGCTTGTTTTTGATTCATAACAGGTGAGTGGGATAAAAATTGTGGGAAAGGGAATCAAAAAGAACCCATGACTGCATTATGGTTATAAAGAACATTTTTGGTCATGATTATGATCATGATCATTATTTTGTCCTCAATAAGAATGGATCTCTCAGTACACTGAGACACAGTAATAAGATAATAGTTAAAAACAGTATCTCCCTATAGGAGTCTGCCCAAGCTCTAAGATCTGCAGGCTTTCTCTCGGTCCCTCCACTGTCATAGACACATGTAGTGAGGACACAGGAGAGAACCTTCTTGATGACTGCTCCTAAATTGTGGAACTCTCTTCCTCAGGAGGTCTGGTTGCCCCTCCTCACTGTCTTTCCACTGCCATGTAAAGACTTTCTTATTTAACGGGGAGGGAGGATTAGGTTTTTAATACGTTGGAACAGTTGGAGCTTTTCATGAGGGATATTGTTTCTATTTTATTAGGATTTACATGTGTTTTTAAATTTGTTTTTAACTTGCATTTTATCTTGTGATTTTTTTAAAAAAAAGAATTTTGATTTAATTGTGTTTTAACTTTTGTGTTAAGAACTTTATAGTTGTATTGTGCTTTTAAAAATTGTATGCTATCTTAGATCCCATGCTGGGAGAAAGGCAGGATATAAATTAAACAAATAAGTAAATTAATCAATAAGATAATGGTCAACTGCTGCAAGATTCATATCTTTTTTCATGGAAGGCATTTTTTCTTTAGAAAAAAAACACCAAACCCAGATTTCGGTACAGAAACCACAATTTTTTGTTCAAAGTAAACTGCGCAGTATTTTCTCACACAAAGACACTAAAAGTGTTTGCACAAGTTTGCACAGATTGCACAAGATCAACATTTTTTTTTGCCAGTGTCCCAAAGTACCAAAAAAAAAAAAAAAAACAAGTGCAAAAACTCTCAGAACCTTGCTCAGTGGAGACAAAACTTTTAAAATAATCCATTCTTGCATGCGAGAACAAAAGAAAAAAAGATCTTTATCTTTTGGCTTCATTTTATTTTAATAAAGCTACATTGTCAATTCCTACTTCCTCCCAATATTTATTTTAGTTTTGATTAGTTGCACTTCTATCCTCCATTTCCTTTAATGAATATAAGGTGGTAAGCAAGGTGCTTCTCCTCCCTGTTTTATCCACTCAGCAATCAGCTAAGAATGAGTGATTGGCCCCAGTTCAACCAAGGAGTTTCTTGGCCCCAGGGGGATCTCACTGTGTGTCTTCCAAGTCACAGGCCCTTTTCACATGTCGGGGGGGAAACGGGCGAAAACGCCCAAAAACGGAGCTTACCTCCAGCCGGGTAAGTCCATCGCCGCGTGGAGCAGCGTGAGCTCGCTGCTCCACACTCCTCCGGCGTCGCAGATGGCAGCTTCCGGTTGGTGGAGGCTCTCCACCAACCGGAGAAGCTCGCCAGCCGGAAACCCGCCCCCGGCAGATCTGCAGCCACGCACTTGCGCGCGCCTGCAGATCCACTTTAGAGCCGGGCGAAGGAGCAGCACGGGGCTGCGCGCTCCGTGCTTTTTAAAAACCTCTAAAAAGAGGTTTTTAAAAAACATGCAGCCCGGCTAGTTCCTGAGAGGATTCTGGTGTGAAACTACGAAAAGTAGTCCACGCCAGTCCACTCTAAGGTGCAAACGACCTCCGTGAGAGGTCGCTCTACACCATTCCGGCCCCCACATGTGAAAAGGGCCACAGTCTAGCATTCTAACTACACCACTCTGGTATTTGTATTTCACAAGAACACTTCCTTATTATTTAACAGTTCATTACTGTGGAAGATATCAGTTCTTGTGGACTCTGCTTTGAACCTGAGAAAACCTGTGAAGTGTTCTTTGTTAAAAAGGAATATTGTTTCCTTGTAGGTGGAAAGAAACACCACCCTGCATTTGTGATGCTAAGCAACAGTAGTGTTTCTCCTCACACACTCATAAGATGTCAGCAGACTGAGGCACTGAACTTCTTACTCTTCTAATTACCAGAACTTAAACTGGAAAGGAGGAAATGCCAAGGTAAGGTCAAGGGACACAACTCAGTGTTTTAGTATTTTACGAGATGGAGGGTGGAGATGCAGCCATCTGCTATCTATGTTCCATTAATTCAGAGACAGCTGCCATTTATCTCTTGATAGAAACCAGAAGTTTGAGGGAGAGACCCGAACTTAAGAGCCTAATATGGGCATGTGGGGCTTTAATTCTGTGAAAGTGAATACCTGATCAAAGAAAGTCCTGCCAATTTCCTTACAAACACTTAACAGAGAACTTCGGCTATAGTTCAGCAGATACAAGTTGTTCGGTTACTGAACAAAATATGAAAAATGCAAAGGACCGCATAGAGAATTAGCCATACAATTTGTGCTATTGTCAAGGGGAGCCGGAAGCCTAAAGCCCTCTTGAAGTTTGTTAAATATTTAACAGTTCTGCATGAGCTGAACAGCATCAATGGGAGGATTTTGAAATGTGCACAGGTAGATATAAAATCAGATACAATAGAGGAGGGAGAGAAATAATACTGCTTTCACCATTGGGACATAATTGCCAGGCACTAATGGACACTTTCCTATTTTTTTTTTAATTCAGAAGAAGGGCCCCTTGCTAACCTAATCTGCTAAATTCAAACTACAGATGTCACCCAAGTAAGCTGGAGATTTCTGACAAGCCTACACATACATTTCAGCAGCTGTCATCTTACTCTTGTAAAACCAGAATGACTGTGTAAGCCAGAATCTGCTTGGTGACTTGTACTGGTGTCACCTTCAGGAAAAAGTAAGGCTGTGGGTGGTGTTATACAAGGTGGTATCCTGTAGCTCACATAATCATAGGATTATAGTGTTGGAAGAGAACCCATGCCACCCTACCATGAGCTAAAGTAGTCTTGAGAGATGACCACCCAACTCTCTTTAAAGGGTCCAGTACCCTCTGAAGCAGTCTGTTTCATGCTGAACAGCTCATACTATCAGAAAGTTCTTCCTAATATCTGGGTAGAATCTCTTTTTCTGTAATTTGAATTCACTGGTTTATGTCCTGGTCTGTGGAGCAGCAGGAGGAGACTACCTTGTTCCATTTCCCATGTGAGTTCCCTTCAGATATTTAATAATGAATGTCATGTCTCCTCTCAATCTTTTTTCTCCAAGATCTTTACCTCCTTGTGCAACAGCTGTGCCCTGGCTGTGCAGTAGCAGCTTACCTCCAGCCGGGTAAGATCCCAGATGCAGTTCCCCTGTGTTCATATAGCAGGATGCATAGCAATAACATTATCCTTAAGGTCCTCTAGAGAACTTGCAGAAGGTCTTAGAGGATGCTTGTCACTGTGTGACCTGCTATAGAAACATAGTTCTGTGTTTCTCCACCACCTCTCCCCACCAGCCAGTAAATGGCTGTGGTGAAGACTATAGCAGTTTAAAGGTGGGTTTAGCTGAGGTGAAGGAAAAATATGTCATGGTACACCTGTGTGGAACTTTATGATGCATATGCCAGTCCAGAATCTCAGTCAAGGTGCCTATGTATTCTTGTTAGCTGTTCGTTTTTGCTGTTCTTCACCTCATGGTTAGCCATAGTAAAAAGCCTATATTGCTACCAACACTCTAACTTCTGCTACTCTGACATAGAAGCTGAATGGTTCTTCTGCATCTAGCAGAGAAAACCACCTGTAAAAGAGTGTGGTCACAGAAAATGGTCAAAACATTCAGGAGATAGCCTCACTCCATTTAGAATATCAGAAAAGCACAGTCAATTGGTCTAAATCCAAATTCACACACAGGGTATACACCTGTCTCAAATGCTCACCCACAAACTGATTTCTTATGCAGAAAGCTGCCAAAGAAACTAATTCCATTGTAACAAGGTATATAAACATCACATGGCAAATCTCATATTGATCCTTGCCTCTAGACATGACATCATTATTAATAATGATGCACGGAAGTGTTATAAAAATATAACAACTGTATTAACTTAAATAACTCCAATAATCTGCAAAGCTTAGCATACAATTGAAAGCCGCTAACCAAACACTGGATAGTTTGTTCATCCCAGGAGAAGTAAGGAATCATGCATAATGTAATAGGCCAGACGCTAACAGGAACCCTACGAAGATAATCCTGGGTATGAGCCAGGAAATTTGCCCAAAGAGAAAAAGTCTTCACTCTTTTTGTCTTTTCCTTTCCTTGCTGTCTGTTTCTTTCGCTGTTTTGAAACAAAGACTTCTCTGCATTCATCTGAATCATCCATACAGGTGATCTTTAATAAAAAGAAATAGATCCTTTAAAAGAGCAAGTTGACAAAAATATAAAGCATTTAATGAATAACGCAAGTTAGCTGAAATAGAGCTGGTGAAATCACCATTACGCATTGGTAGCTTTTGCCCTGAATTTTTTTGGGGGGGGGGGTAGGTGAAATTTCCAAGCTGCATGGTATTGGAAGTGGCTGGTGTTATTTTTAAATTCATCACCCCTGACTTAAAATGCACTCTGGTCTGATGATTGTCAATTTGCTTGCTAGGGTGGGGAGGAAAAGCCCTATAAAGTGGCAACATGTTTCAGAGATGTAACTAAATTAATTTGTGCAAAAATGAAGAGTCTTGTACAGAACACAGAAATAACGAATTACAGGTAAAGGCATACTGTGTAACACATCAGTAATATGAAACACCATGTAATTGCTACATACCTGCTGCTTTATATGAACTCCATAAGTGTGTCTGAGGAAGCAGACTGAATTCTGCAAAAGCTCATGCTATGTGAGTTAATTTTAAATGTGCTGCTAGGGTCTGGCCCTCCCTTTTTCATGCTGCAACAGATTAACCTGGCTGTCTCTATGAAAATTAGTGTTGGGCTGTTAAGAACATCACAGCTTTAACATGAATTGTAGATTTTTTTTTCATTTAATGAGTAATGTTCACTTGCTAGGTTTTTTTTGTTTTTATTTTTTAGAGTACAAAATGCTTTTCGGGGGCAGTTTGAGAGGTTTTATTTTACATTTTAGGCTGCTTTCCTAATTTTATAAATTGATCTTTTTCTTCTTAAAAAACTAAAAATAATAAAAAGTTTACAACTAGTATAGAAAGATTCTAAAACAATTATCAATATTTACAATAATGAGTTGTTTGGAAGGGCTTTGTTGTGAACAACATAACCCATTTTACTTTGAAAAGTTAATTTTTCAACCTCAGGACTAGTTGTACCTTTGTAAGTCACAGATATATTGTGGCATATGAGTTTGTGGCCCCTGATGAGATGAGCTCCAAGGTGTGAGACCTTAGGCCAGAAAAAAACCTGTTAGCCTTTAAGATGTTGTAAGGTTCTCTGGACATAGCCCAGACAGCAATGGTTTAGCCCAGATGTCAGTGAAAGGAGTGAGTGAGATATCAATATCAGATGGCACAGTGACCTCTTGCATGTATGAATTACTCAGCATAGAAAAATCACCATGGGTAGAAATTTAAAATCATCCAATTGTGGGTTTTTCAGAATGATAGCAGTCTGCATATTGGAAAGAAAACTGTAGAGTGATCAAGTACCAAAGTATCAAGCAATGTATGTACCCATGTAAAACAGCTTTGACTTCTGCTGATAATGCCATCAACTTTTCCGCCCTTGAAAATGAAGTTTTACTAAGACAAGTGCAAGCAAGGAAATGTATTACACTTGCATACTTGCCCAGACTTCTTTTTTAAAAAGCAATGCAAATTAGAGAATTTTTTTAGAAGGATTACTAAGGGACTCAGAGCAAAGTACTTGCATGTATATATAACAGATGCAACATCTATCACATTTACATTTATCTTGGAATGCCGTACCTTTCTGTATTGGATCACCATCATTTATAGTGTTTTGTTCAATTTAGGCAGCCTATGGATTTTCAGTAGGATACTTCTTTTTAGACATTAACCTGCAAACTGTGTGTGTGTGTGTGTGTGCGCGTGCGCATCCAACCAGGACTGTTTTTTGTGGTCCCCAGGGCCCAGGAGATTCCTTGGCTTTGCAGAGTAAAGTGTAGATAGTGTCAGTGAGTGTGGATGTGGGTATGTGGCCATTTCCATACTAGCCTGTTATAGTGCTATTATTCCACTTTCAATATCCTATGGAATCCTTTGAGGCCCCTCCCTAATCTGCAAATGCCAGGATTCCATAGGATGTTGGAAGTGGAATAATAGCACTATAACAAGCTAGTGCAGACATGGTCTATGACTGCAAGGCTCCTTGCACATAATGACAACACAGAATTGTGGCTTTGTAAATCACAAAATGAGCAGGCAGAATGATGCTGGACAATATCCTGCTCACTCCCAATTCAACCTTCCCTTCATGTTAGCAGATACACAAATCAAAGAGGGATAGCTCCACGTGTGATTGAACCCAGGAGTATGAGACCAAACATTCAAGGATCCAGGGATAGACCTAGGCTTTCTGTTGCCTGCTGTAAAGGACTATATGGAGCCTGCTCCCATTTCATTTACAGCTTACCTGATGATCACTTGAGTCTTACTTTGCTACTGCTGACTGGGGTCTGCCTTTTATTTATATTACTACATGAGAAGTGTTAAACTAGAATTAAAAGATATATTGTGGGGGGGGGGGGTTGTTTGGTTGTTTGTTTGTTGCTTTAAAATGTCCTTTTCTATCTTTTATATGGCTAGTTGTTATTAACTCATGATGTTTACTACCTTTTTTTCATTGATCAGTAGTACTATTATTTTGTTGATTAACTATTATAAGATACTAGCATATATACCCAGTGTTGCCTGGGATTTTATTTTCTCATAGGTAATACTTGTTAGAAAGATCTGCGATCCTGCGTTCCTAATTCCCCAAACAGTCTTGTCCAGTACCTGTCACTTTTCCCCGTATTCCCCAGTCCAATCTGTATTCAGAGTTATTAACATAACTCTGCCCTCCTCCTTGCTGTTAGGCCTTGTCTCCGTAGCAAGAGGCCTATTCAAGACAGACACAGTTGACTGAGGCCCAAGAGGTCTCTGGCTGAAAATTCCAAAGGCCCCTCCCTAAACTGCCAAGCCCAGGATTCCATTGAATCTTCTCAGGCAGCCAATCAGATGAGGTCTTCGCCTGACACAGACAAACAAACATACAAATGTTGACTTTTGTATATTAATGATAGTGATATAGAATATAGAGTATATTAATAATGACTTAACTTGGAAATTAAGTAGATAATAAGTAAGAAGTAAGAGTATGTTAATAATGACTTAACTTGGAAATTAAGTAGATAATAAGTAAGAAGTAAGTAGATAATTACAATGATAAATGACAAATGCTTAGGAACAATCAATAGTTATGGTATAAAAGAAAAGATTTAATACCTACATGTAATTGTTTGCAACAGGGTAGGAACCAACTTTTTAAAATTATTTTTAATTATGTTCTGTTATGCTGTGTCATGTATTTAGTATTGTTAGTATTGTTAGTTTTTGTTTTAGTTATGTGTAGATTATACGTTTGTTAGAGGGGTTTTTTTTTTCTTGGTTGAGTTGTTTGTGTTTAATAAAATAAAAAATTACAGAAACAAATTTCCTGAGGTCAACAAGCTGGTTTATGAACGGGCCTTATGGCTCATAGAGTTATTTTCTCAGAAACACAATGGTACTGATAGGCAGGAAACCCATTTGAGAAAAACAAACCGGTAAGAATTTTATGCAGTTTTCACCCAGTGTTTGTGACTCATGTGATTTTTACGAAATTTTTCACCACAGAAATTCATGTGGGATGTTTCCATGAATATTGTGTAAAGCATGTTGTTTTGCACAAAACTTACTACTTCCAGACAGCCAGTGGGATGAAGGGAAAGACTCCTGTTTCCTGCACACAAATCAGAAATCCTGCACCAAAACGGAGGCTTTTTGTGTAAGATTGTTGTTTATTGCACAAGATTGTTTCTGTATTTTTTTTTTCAAAAAAATGCAAGATTACTGTTTACTGTACAAAATCTAGAAATCTTGCAGACACCTTTTGTTCAACATTGCTGTTTCGGACACAGAAGAATGTAATCTTGAACAGAGAGAGAGAGAGAGAGAGCAATGTGCAGATTGCTTGGTTTTGTAACCCCTCTCCCCTCAAAAAACACCAGCATCTTGCACATATATACAGAGGGGTTTTTTTGCACACACACCAAAAAAGATTCCCCTCCCCAAAAATGTGTGCAAAATAATTTCCCCAAACATTTTGCAATGTTTGAATGACAATGATGTAGAAATATTTCCCTTCTCTTCAGCAGAGAGAAAAGTATGGAAATTGCTCCTACTTGTCCAAATGATACAATTGAATGTTTACATCCCTACCCAGGAATAAGTATAGATAGTCCACCCCAGGTTTTCTACTGTGTTTCTTGAAAGAGCCTGTCCCTGGTCTTGAACAGGCAAAAAACAACACAGTGTAAAGCCTTCAGCTTTTAATTATCTGAGTCACCTAGTCTTACTCCCCAGAATTCCAAGCTTCTAAACTTAACATGCACTCCTCATTAACATTGTGGTTTAACAAGACAAAATTTGGGGGTTACTGTGGTATGGAAATAGGATGTATATCTCTCTTACCCAAGAGAGCTCCTTATAGTCCTTGGTGTTTTTAAATGGGCATTAAAAGCCTGGAAGCCTTGGTTTGCTTTTAAATAAATGGATGCTGATCTTTATTTTATAGATTGGAGTTTTTACTGCTGCTGTTATTTCAAATATTTAGTGCTACTGTTTTAGTTAATTGTATTAGATATGTTATAGTTACATAATTTTAGCTTATAAACTGCCGTGAAAAGGCTTTGCCTTAAAACAGAATATAAAATTATTTTAAACAAATAAAGCCTCTCTTTTTCCCTAATGGCTGTACAGCAAAAGGCCTTAGAGTAGGACTTGCACTACTCTGTTTATTTGTTACTCTAGACGGTATACATCAAAGGTTAAAGCTAAATAGAAGATGGTAAAATACAAAGCTCTAAATGTAGTTTTTCACCAGAATCCTATATATTACCTTTTATTTACCATAACTTTAGGTAGCACAGACACTAAGAAATTTTGTTAGTGAACTGTAAAGATACATATTGAGACGTCAGCAAGAGTGTCCCATTACGCATTGGTAAGAATCAGGCACTTTGCCAGTTCTGCTACATAGGCCCTTCCCGCAGCTTACCTGGGTCCAGTGTCATCCCAGCAGTGGCTGTGCCAGAAGGGAGTGCAGATGCCAGTGCTCCCCTCTGCACTGGCTCGCTCCCTGCAGAAGGAAGCGCAATGGCCCCGCTTCTTCCTGCTGCAGCACAGCCTGGTCCTGTCCCAGGCTGCCTGGGGTAAGAAGCACAGCCATTGAGCTTCCAGGGCCTCCACAGCTAAAGTAAGTGTGGACACATGGTGGGATGGCAGTGCAATCACCAGTCATTGATAGACAAAACCCATCAATGATATGTGGCACAATCATGTCACATGGCGACAAGAGAAGAACAGGACCATGACGACATCATGCATCATGCATAAGTGTCATTGCGGTCCCATCCTTCTCCTGCCCCTATGGCAAGTTGGGAGGGTGAAGTGGAAAAGGCCATAGTGACCTCTACTGGATACAGATGTTACAATACTGACAAATTCTAATTCCCTCATACATAAATCCATTTACAAAGATGTAATTCCCATACAGGATCCCAGCCATCAGTCCTAATTAGAGCATATCCAGTGAATCAATACTTCAACATTCATGTGATTTCCATCGGTTCTATAAGTCTATTCTGTTTAAGATTAACAAAACTATTTAACCTGTATGTAGTACAAAAAACTAAATAGTGGTACCTATTATCTAACTGAAGGTTAAGCCTAGCAGTTCTGCTGAAAGATGTGTCCTGTGAAGTCTACTTCAGGTGTTAATCATCATTCTCTTCCACTTTTTTGTATCCTTTCTGAAACAATGCAGATATGAACCAAATTGCTCCCACTTGATATGTGAAGGCTGATCCCCAACCTGCACTGTGACAGCAGGAGCCCATAAACCCTCTTCCTTGGTTTCTAGGAATAGGATTAACTGTACTCCAAAAATACAGATCCCCTCCCTTTGTAAACTTGTCATTGCTCTCCAGCACAATTGATTATACTGTTAGAACTTGGTGGGGAGAGGAAGCATTGAAGCCCCATCTCCCAGTAAAATGCTTCCTAGATTCTTCCTCTCCCCATCCCCACAGAGGGAAAGAATGAGAGCATTCAGCAGCTACTGAACTCAGCTGTATCATATATATGCATATCCAAGAGTGAGGCTTCCCTTACTAGTCAACTTTATAGTCAATCCCTGGAAAGAGACCTCCCTCTTTAGAATACAAACATTGCCTAATCATTACAAGGGACCAACAAGGTCGATGGGTTTTGGAAGGAACTAGGTAGTGTAGAAACACAAGGAATTCCTTGAAAAGAAGATGAATATATATCCATTGGCCATCAATGTTTCCAAAGTAATCCCTCTGCTTTTTTGTTTTAAAACCTTCTAATCACATCTAGCCTCTAACTAAACAACATGCAAATCTTCAGCTTCTCGAGGTAAGGAGCATTTCTTCTTACAAAGTGTGTCAGGAGTTACCAGTATATCTATTTTTGTCCCACTATGTTCAGTGAGATTTATTCCAGGTTCATAGGCATATATAGGTATAGAGAACCAGCACTGTGTAATGATTTGAGTGCAGGACTATGACTTCAGGAGATCAGGATTTGAATCTCCATTCAGCCATGGAAACCTATTGAGTGACTGCAGGCAAGTCATACCTTCTCATCCTCTGAGGAAAGCTATGACAAACCCTCTCTGACAAGACAAGAAAACTCTATGATAGGGTTGTCTTAGGGTCACCATAAGGCAGAAACAACTTGAAGGGACATAACAAAAACATAGGCATAGGACTGAAACAGCAGTAGGACAGGAAATGGGAGGAGGACTATCTAACACAGGGTTTATAGCATCCTCCTCAGCAACTGCATCCTTTGCTGCTGGGAGACTTTCCCCTTCTCCCAAAGCCTTGGGAAACAAAGTGCTGAAGTGGTAGTACGACAAGGGAATCTCAACAGAATGAAGGGAAATGCCTAGACTTTTTTAAGGAAACCTGTAATAACCATTTTGGGGTTTTTTAAAGGTATCTTTCACGTATGTAGTAGGAGTGTGGAATAATTCCTCCACCACTCCTCCTTTCAAGGTTCTATATATTTTATGTTTGAACAAAATCTTGTTAGTTTTGACACTTTTGTCTTCAGTACTGTTCTTTTGCTTGATTTGGACAATTTTTCACTACTCTCTATGGTAGCAAAAGCAGAAGAGCTCACAAACCATTTTGTCCCCTTTCCTCAGAAAACTTTCAATGTTGTCTTAATTGCATTGCACTGTGGTGGGGAATTGTGACTACCAAATAAATGGTACACAGATTCTTCCCACTGTAGCCACCATTCTCCCTGAAATACCTGTAATGCTATACTAAGGGAAATGTTAAAGATGGTCCCTAAGAGGGATTTCTGCTGGCAACATCTCCTGTTTTCACTGTGCAAAGGTCTGAGAGGGCCACACTCTTGCTCCATTCACCTAGGAAATTAAAAAAAAAAATGCCCCCAAATGCTCACTTGGGAGCCATTTTAAGACATTCTAGGCTAAGAAAAGCTTTTCTTACAACAGGAGGTGATGTGGAAGTCAAACTCTAAGTCACTTCATGGTAGAAGAAAAGATTACCTTGAACCTAAAACAACTGGGGGAGAGTGAATATGATGAAATTGTCCCCATGGTCCCAAAAGACATGGGGAGCAAATGTTTTTCCCAATAAATAAATAAATAAATAAATAAGAGGCGCATTCAGCAGCTACTGAATGGATGGCTGCGTTTTCCCCATCTCTGCTGGAAAGTAAGCCTCTAAATGGAATAACTAGGTAGGAATCCCTTATATTTGAAATGAATGGAAAGAGTAAAAAATGCCTATTTGTTTCACAATGAGTGCACCATGTTTGTATATGCTTCTCTAAACATAATAGTGTGTTAAAATCTGGCAAGAGTACAGATAGAAATGCAGCTTTTCCCTCTAGAAAGAAAAGGCATCAACCAAGTTATTATAAATTAACATTATGACTGAACTTGACCTTAATTACCTCATGATGCCATCCTAGGGTGCATTAAAAAAAATCCTTTTGGACTGCAGTGCCACTTATGAGATACAGCCTTGAAGGCTGCAATAACAGCATAATGAGTTAATAATGAATCATTGAAGCAAACAACTGGAGAGAGGAGGGGGAGGTGTTTCCTGCTCATTTGCCAAGTAAATTGTTGTTAAAATAACTCATGTAAATGGAAGTCTCTTTTTTTGGAAATTTATCACAGCATTTTAATTTTCTGTTCTTCTGAAAATACTACAACACTTTCTGAGGATCTCCAGCAAGAAGGCAGACTAAACACTACTGCAACCCACACTGAGGAACTGCACCTTGGGGAGGGGGAGGGGAGGGGAGTGGAATATGGCAATACATCCTTTGGAAATGAAGTCTAGAGTGTCCTCAGAAAAGCTAAGAAGATAAGAAGCACTGCGCCAAGACTCACAGACTCAGTCTAAAGATTTTTGCATGCATCCCTTGATCGCATAAGTCCACCAGGCCAGAACATCTAATTGCCTAAGGTTTCAGGGCCAAAACCTTAGCCCAGCAGTGGTAGTGGGGATCCTTATGATGTCATAGGCTCTGGAGAAAGAAGGGTAGGCAGGTGAGTTGGAATTGCTTTTGGATCGTCTGAATGCAGAAACAGGCAAAAGGGCAATCTGAGTTAATGGTCCTGGAACTTGAATAAAACCCTATGAACCAGGTAATATGGGAACCCAAGACAGTGGTGGTGGGGGACATCACAGCATATTTCAGAAGCTGGGAAGGTGCAAATAACAATCAGTTGTTCCAGTTGTTTCTATAATTCCCATAAGGGATCACATTCTGTGTGGGCTTACTAAAATCATAAATGATACATGAGGTGTTTTTCCAGGGTCTGAGCAGTGACTGGGATTTGAGGAAAGCTCACTGTCAGTGCTTTGGGAGGTTTCTCCAGGCCCTACACCACTGTCCCAGGATACACACTGACCCTCCACTCCCTGCCTTACTCTAATGGCAGACTGGTCCTAAGGACATGTACCCACCATGTGTCTCCTCATTCCCTTCCTCTAAACCCTGTTTTTTCGGTGAATCACTGTTGCAAAAGTGCAGTACACATTAAAATCATCCCCTTAAAACTTCTTTTAATTTCATTTGTAGAAAGTGAAACATCAGTGTCTAACACTGTGATCACACTCTTCATGACTCAGCTATCATAACCTGACTTCTTTGCCAAACACTTGCTATCCTCTGATAGGAAATGGGTGAGCCTTTCATTTAATATTTTTTTCACAAGGTTTACAAAATTCATGCATCTTTTCATATTTGGAATGGAATGGAAAAAGTATGAGACTTCTTTTTAAAAAAGAAAAAGATGTACCAGATTATGAAACAGACAAAAAAAATGTATCCAGACAGAAAGCTTTTGAGTACTCATCTATTCAAAGCTGTCTGTGGTGCCAAATCTGGGTTGCTCTTTCTTCTGTTCTCTTCAGTGCTTAGATAGCACATGGATAGAATCATAGAATCATAGAAATGCAGAGTTGGAAGAGACCACACGGGCCATCCAGTCCAACCCCCTGCCATGCAGGAACACCCTCAAAGCACTCCCGACAGATGGCCATCCAACCTCTGCTTGAAAACCTCCAAAGAAGGAGACTCCACCACACTCCAAGGCAGCATATTCCACTGCCGGACAGCCCTGACTGTCAGGAAGACTCCTGCGAGCTGACAATCACATTTGGTTGGTGCAAATGGGAAATAATTTGTGCCACTTCTTGAAGAATTTCCCCAAAAAAATTGCAAATCATGTGTTGGGATGGAAAGAAACAGAGATTTAAAACAATTTAGACATGAAGAAAATGAGACTTAACACATTGCCCCATCCCTATCTTCTGGCAATTGATTACATTACAATCTGAGACAGAACTGTGAAAGATTACAGCAAGAGAAGTCATATAAAACCAAGATATCCTAATGGAAAGACCCACAAAGCACCACTGATACAATGCACTGACTGTCAGAGTTTGGGGACCCTCCAAAGATACCAAGGATGACAAGTTTCTTCTGCCATGATTCTCAATCTGAACTACAATTGCAGTGAATTCATGGATATTTAGAAACTTGTGAACTAACTTCCTCCCTCCCTCCCTCCCTCCCTTCCTTCCTTCCTTTTTTTTTTCTTTAAAGTTCCAATGTTTCAGTGTTACAACATACTGCTTTTGGGCCCTTGATTTCTTCTGGAGACAAAAAGTCTGCAGTCCTATGAACAGTTTGTTGAGAGCAATCCCCACTCAACTCTGTAAGGATTCACTTCTGAGTAAAAATACATGAAATAAACAGCAGAGTCATGTGGCTAGGAATGTGAAAAGCTGTCTTATTTTGAATGTGTTTCTCAAAACTGCACTAGCATGTTTGTCCCACCTCCATATTTGTCCCATCCCACCTCCATATTTGATTCTGTGATTTCTTTTTCTTCCTCAACAGAAATTTATAAGTATTATTGTACATATTTTTCCCCAAAATGTATGCATTTTTGTACACAATTTTCTAGGGCATACACTAGAACTGTATGACTAAAAATATCATGCATTTTTCAGATGTATAAATAGTTTATGGAAATACAGCCTAAGTCTGGGAAATGTATGACTTTTCAAGGCAAGATTAATTTCATCCCATTCTTCAGAAATATAAAATGGGTATTCCCATAAGGAAACATTAATCCAGGCCATTTCCACACTACGGCCCAATCCCCACATGGAGACACATTGAAGTCAGGCTGCGATGAGTACTACCACACAACATCATTGCAGTCCCATTCCTGTTGCATTCCCAGCCATTGCGACTGTGCATTGCACTATTACTGGGAAAAAAAATTGTAATAGGCCCCTTTTGCATGATGATCACATTGGCTGGGGCTGTGTGGAAAGGGTATAAGTGCTATCTAGGTGCTTCCTTTATCAATACAGCACAGGAAGAGGCCAGCTGCATTGTGGAAGGAAAGAGCTTATCCCAATGACTACCATCTGCCAGCAGCCAGCTGAGTGCAGAGGGGGGCATTCAGGACACACTCCCATCCCAGCAAAGGCACTGCTGGGATGATGTCAGGATGTCGTGGGATGCAGGTAAGCTGCTAAAAGGGCCCCAATGAATTTGACCCTCTCCCACCACTTGTGGCATC
The DNA here is from genome assembly GCA_030412105.1 of Cyclura pinguis. Lineage (NCBI taxonomy): Eukaryota > Metazoa > Chordata > Lepidosauria > Squamata > Iguanidae > Cyclura > Cyclura pinguis. Next base: position 167,807,671 of record CM059602.1, read on the forward strand.
TTAATGAATTATATATTCATTATACTACAAGCTTTCATGGACACTTGTCCACTTCATCGGATACCACAAAATGTTATCTCAGGTTGATAGACATATAGATACTGCTCAGATGTCTAGTTATGAACTCTATGACCACACCTGGGAATAAGGGCCATTGGAAGCAATGGATAGCTCCGTAGTGTACATTTCCTTGTAAATCTTGGACATACTTACTTCAGACCTGAACAATAACACTCAGCAGTGTCCAAATGTCATGGTTATTCTCCCGTTTCCTACTTTTTAAAAGTCAGTGGCCCTTCCACATTTGTGAGGGTTTGGAGTGCAGAACCCTCATGAAAGTGGAAAAACTACAAATAACTCCCTCTCTGATTACCCTCCTATTCCCCTCCAGAGCTTCCCCCTTCCCATTCCTTTGCCTCTAGGCCCAGCATTCCCAGGGGAAGAAAAATGACAAACTAAAAGGCTTACCAGTATTTTCCCTGCAGACAAAGAAAAGTGGAGTTCTGGGGTTCTAAACACTTCCAGTCACCATCTTGAGAAAGGAAGGGTAGGAGCAAAGAGAGCACCTGACCAATCAGCAGCCATTACACAGCAGAATATACCTCCAGTATATCCAGTAGTGGGCAGGGGCTTTGCTCACCCAAAAGTAAAAAAAAAAGTCCATTTTAAACATAAGCCTCACAAGTCTGGAGTGAGGAATGCATGGGAATTGGAGAAGGAAAATGGAGGGAGGGGAGGCAAGCACATGCCTCATGTATAATCAAATTTGCAAAGGTCAAACCCGCACATGTGGAGGGAGGATTGTATTCTAATTCTGTTTATTTCCATTCTACTGCACCTTTTATTTCTGCAATTGTTGAGATACTACGTATCATACTACCTATCTTCCTTCCCCATCAGTACCTTCAGAATATTCAGCAAGAAGATTAAAATTTCCAGTCACTGGCTGAGAGTGCGAATGGAACCTCTCTGTATCCTTAGATACTTGACAACTACAGTGCTGTCTCCATTTAATTTGCCAAAACTATGCCTTATTGCTAACACTGCTTTTAAAAAGCATATATTAGAAATTTGGGAAAAAAATAAGGAAAAATTAATGCCGGATATTGCACCAATAACCCCAGTAGTGACGATGGAAAAATTTCCAAAGAATTTGAGAGATGAATTAGAGAATGAATTAAAGAAGCAGAGAATATATAAGTTAAAAGATTGGATGAATATAATGACGAATAAAGATAAAATAAAAAGAGATTGCAGGGTACCAAGATGTCATGGTTTAATTATATTCAGTTAGAGCAGTGGATAAGGAATTGGAAAAGTAATAATAAAGATATTAGAGAATACATTAGATTTGAACAAATGATTAAGCAAAAAGACGGAATGGAAGAAAATGAAATATTGAAGGGTACCACAGGTGAAATGTATAAAATATTTTCAATATATGAAGATGAAGATGAATATCTTAGAAAAATATGGGAAGAAGAACTAGCACAAAAAATAGATATTCAAGAATGGGGAAAGATTTGGAATCAGCGACTTTTAAAATATTTATCCATAAGGATAAAAGAAAATTATTATAAATTGGTTTGGAGATGGTACCTAACACCAGTAAGGTTAAATTATATAGATAAGAATTATTCAAGGTTGTGTTGGAGGGGTTGTCAAGAGATTGGTACGCATATTCATATGTGGTAGAATTGTGTACAGAAATTTTGGCAAAGGGTGTTTAAAGAGATAAAAAAGATAACAGGAATTGACTTACAAATATGTCCGAGTATAGCATTATTATCTATATTTGATAAGGTTAATTGTACCCAGGCAATGAAGGATTTAATTACAAATTTATTAACTGCAGCAAGGTTAATTATATCAAGAAAATGGAAAATGCAAGATTTTCAAATAAAGGATTGGTATAAAGAAATGTGGAAAATAGTGATTAATGATAAGTTAACATGTCGAATTAAAGTCAAAAAAGGAATAATGAAAGGGAGTGATTTTGAAAGTAGAGTAACCTGAAAGATAATTGGCTCGGGGAATAGGTTTACACTTAGTGTTAGAGCTTACATTTAAGGTTTCATTTAAGGTTATATTTAAGGTTACATTTAAAGTTAGGGTTAGTATTAATATGTTTAGTAATGGGATCATATTTAGTAACAGTAATAGATTAAATATAGTTGAAAAGGATAGTGTTAAGAATGTAACAAAAATATATAAGCAATATGATATATAACATGTGGAATAAGTATACGATGATAAAGGATCTGGAAAGAAATAATAATGTAAGCTATTTCGTTGTAATGTTTTCTTTTTCAGTTTTTTGGTAATCACGTGGTGTTACGTTTTGTTTGTTTTTTCTTTATAATTAATAAAAAAAAATTAAAAAAGCATTTCCTAATCAACAGTGCATCTTTCCAAATCTACGTTGTGGGGAAGGACGGTGAAACTACTTTGCAAAATTTGAGAAAATTCTTCTCTCTCTCTCTCTGTATATATACAGTCTGGTTCATGGTCATTTAATTAAGTGCAAATTTTGTCAAGTTGCATTGAAATAAAAATAGAGAACAAACTTCTCCATCCTAAGGTAGTGTCAATTTGGACAAAAAAATGCATGTGACACCCTTGTTTTTTACAGTTACAGTTTTGCATTCTTGAAGTAGACAGAATTGTTTCAATCCATAAATAATTGGTCCTTAGCTTTCCTTAGGTTTATCCAGAAAGGAAAAAAAAGTCCCTGGGCATATCAAGACTTTCCATATCTTTTGTTTTGATTGTACCTGCATATTCATGTTTTTTCATCCAAATACTTTCCTGAGATATCCTGGGTTTTCCTCACTCCCTCTCTTGTTATCTTCCTCTTCTCCTTTCCAGGTCACATCTAGATTTAGGCAACATTTCAAAAAACTAAGTTTTACCAATGTTTTAATTATACTAAAATTAATTATTTTAAATTTTTAAATTATTATTCAGGAGTTATAGTCAAAGTGTTAAAATCCTTTAGCAGTATTATATTAGGTAAGCATTAGGATCATTTTCTTTTATTGCTAACTTTCCTCTGCCTCTTGCTTGATCTCTGTTGAGACTGAGGCCCTTTCTGCAGGATGTTGTCATCCCACATTGGAGACGGGAGAAGTACGGGACTAGGATGACAGTTCTGCATGACATCGTACGTGTCCCGTCATTCTCCTGTCACCAGGCAGTGCAACTGCACCACAAATCATTGATGGGTTCTTCCTGTCAATGACCAGTGATCACACTGCCCTTTTGCCACCCTCACACACTTATCTGAGCTGCAGAGGGTCAGGAAATGCAATAGCCATGCTACCTGCCCCAGCGTAGCATGGGACAGTGCCTGGCTGCACTGAGGAAGGAAGAGGTGTGGCCGTTGCACCTCCTCCATTCCAGCAGGCAGCTGGTGCAGAGAGGAGAGCTCTTGTCATGCTTCCCTCCTGGAACAGGCCCTAATGTGATCCCTGTGTGACACCACCAGGATCCCGTAACATGTGGAAAGGGCTTGGGTCTTGGAAATAATTGCTTTTTTTCTTGGCAGCAGCCATCTTAGCTAATACCAATATATCACAAACAGACAGCTGTAGAAAGATACACTCCATTTCAGGAAATACTGGGTTAATTTAAACTGCAAAAGACAAGGACCTGGAAATACTTGGGGAAAACATCATGCAGATCACCAAAAGAAAATCAATTTGCACAGGAGCAAAAATTGGGACTTTCAGAGACTTTTTTCTTGCTTGACAAGGCTCCTTTGTGTGTATTCTTTACATCCTTAGTTTATTAGGTACAATATTAGGTTAAATCAGTTAAATCAGTAATTTAACTGATCATTAATTTAATTGAAATTTAATTTAATTGATAATTAAATTTCCCACTGAAATGATGTTGACTTAAAAATGGTTAACTCTGGTCTGATTATGTCCCCCATGTGATTTCTTTCTCTGAAACACATGAGTTTAGTTTCTCTTGCTCTGATGGGAAAGTTGAGGGCAGCATAAAAGTGAAAAAAGAAATCCAACACTGTAAAGCATGGCTATATCGGAAACCTCGGCGCTATCTAATGTTTTGACATGAAACATCTCTTTGCAATCAGTTGCATGGTACATTCTGAAAACTGAATCAGGGCTCTCAGCCATCGATTGTTTTAGATCCTTTGTATCTGCCATCCATTCACTTCACTACACATTGTTCCTTTTAGTAATTCTGTTCAGGCTTTTTTTCTACTGCTGCTTCCAGTCCTCTTACCATGTAAGTACAATCAATAGCTAGATGGACAAAAATTAAATCATTTAATGGATTTCTGGTTGAGCTGATTTAGGTCACAGAGTTGCCCAGCTTCTTTCAGCTGTCAACAAGATTTCATACTCCTGCTTTGTTGTGACAAAAGCAAAAACAGAAAGACCTGATTTGCATTTGGATACTGGTCAGGGGCATGTCAAACAAGGCCTGGCTGGGTTAAGGGGCTGGTACCATTAGTACTTGGAGAGAAGACCGTCAACAAATATCAGATAATGTAGGCTATATTTCAGAGGAAAGAACTGGCAAAATCACCTCAAATTCCTTGCCTAAGAAACCTACATGAAATTTATGAGACCACCATCAGGCAACAGGTAACCTGAAGGCAAACACACACAAACACACACACACTGTAAATTATCTGTGAGACAGTGAAGTAAAAAGGTTATGAGACTGCTATTCGAGTATCTATTAACCCCAAGGGCAGGTAGATTTGGCCCTACTGTTAGACAGAGTGAGACCGCAACCTCAGGAAGTGTCTGCTGAGAGTCATAGAGTGGAGAGAGTTATATATACCGTGTGACCCGTCCTTTGCCCCTGACACAAGACTGCTACATTCAGGTGTGGTAGAGGATGTTTTCCAACCCCATTGAAATAAGAGTCAGCTGCTGGTCCAGTTATTTTGGGTACATGACCTTCTCCTTTGCCTTAGGCAGAAAATACCTGAGTCTAGCCCTGTAGGCAAGCCTTTTTATATATTGTATGTGTAGTTCTAAAGACTGGAGGTGGTGGTATCACATGCCTTCCAGTCATTTCAAATTTTTGGCGACTGTAAGGCAAACGTATCAAGGGGTTTTTGTAGCAAAATTTGTTTAGAGGGAGGTTGTCTTTGCCTTCCTCAAGATGGAGGCTCCCTATCCTTGTTATGTTGAAATACTTTGTGTATGTTGGGGGGGGTGTGACATGGATATTTTCTGCATATTTTGGTACATACTTTTCCTAGGCCATTTCTGTACAAGACTGTTATAGTGCTATGATTCCACTTTCAACATCCTATGGAATCCTGGGGTTTGCAGTTTCGGGAGGGGCCGGCCGGCCCTTCCCGAAACTGCAAACCCCAGGATTCCATAGGATGTTGAAAGTGGAATCATAGCGCTATAACAGTCTCGTGCGGAAATGGCGCTAAATTATACACTTTTGAAGCACATTTTAGCACATGCATTTTTCTATACATTTTTCCTAGTTGACCAAAGCACACTTGTGCACATGCTGCATGTGGTTTCTTGTTATATTATTCAAGATGATTTTAACAGTTTTTAAACTGTCTGTTTTTAAATTAAAAACTATTTAGCATATTTTTAATATGTTAACCTTTTGAATTATTTATTATTTTAAGTTGATTTTATTGTAAGCCACCTAGAGATCTTCAGATAAAGGGCAGGGTGTGCACACACAAACACACACACGCACACACACACACATATATGCAAAAAAATTAATTTTGAATTGTACACTTTTATTGACATATAATTTGAAAAGGGGAGAAAAGAAACTCTTCCCCTTGATGATAACAAACTGAAACCTATGTGCATATTTTTGCTTATGGTCTCATAGATCATGAATTGGAGAATGAAAATCTTTTTTAAAAAAATAGTTAATACATTTTTCCCCATCCCTAAGCACCTTCCATTGTCCCTTTTGTAATTTGACAAGTGTGAATTACACAGGATGAATCTCTACTGCACCTCCTTCCCACACCTGTGTCTGTCCTTGTAGAAATGATGCAGCTCTTTCCCTGTGGCTCAGAACTATATTAGCTTTCTACTGTGAGAGAGCAGAAACACCCACACTCTAAAAATGTAAAACGAAGAGAAGTGCCTTATTGAACAAGACAAAAGCATTCATTTGAAGAGTCAACTCACATTCATGATATTCATCTGCCTTCACCACACATTCCATTCTCTAGATTTAGTTTTGCAAATCATGAGAGAAATCTTCCCTTTTTTTAATTCTGGAGGAAATTGCTTTATGTAAAATTTGGTTGCCTGTATGCCCAGAAACACATCTGAGTACACTCTGAAAAAGCACACACACAACAATCCTCATAAAAGTGGAAGGCTGAATGAAAACCACATTTCAGATGGTCTGATTCTATCAGGGAAGTCATGGACCTGAGCATGCAAAGACTTGAGCAGGGCTGCTGATTATGAGGTCTCTTGGTGCTCTCTCATTCATAAGGCTGTCATAAGTTAAACTCAACTTGATAGCAAACAACAACAACAACCTCTCAGAAACTTGAAGAGGTTCTATGACAGATCCATAAAAGTCCCATCATGATGTAGAAATCCAGATATATCATATTCCCTGAAGGGGGAAAGTTTAAAATCTGATTTAGTTGTGTGCTTCAGCTATTCATCCCCACACAAAGTGTTTGTGTACTCTGTTGTTAGGCATGTGCACCCTGAGTGGTGAGAGCTTTCAGCAACACATTACATTCCCAAGATTCTTCTTTCTCAGAAACAAGATCATTGAAGACTCCTGACATTTCTGTGATAAAATTTTTATTTATACACATATACATGTCCCATCAGATGTGTAGGAGAATCTAGCCTCACAAAGGTTTTTCTACAAAGGAAAAAGTTGTATATCTCTGTCTTCTTTTTAGATCTAACTCTGCAAATGTTTGTCCAAAAACTACAATCCTGTCATGCTTCTGTTCTGTTCCACAACTCTAAATAATTCCTTGGGGAAATAAAGGAGGAAGGCTTATATGCTGAAACACCATGCTTCTTTGGGCCATCCCAGCTCCCATTAAAACATGGTAACAAAATAATACTCAGCACCAGCTATCCATTGTTAAGAGCTTTGAGAGATTTGCCTCTAGGCATTTACCCTGGCAACTCTACTTAGTGAAATCTTAAAATCAAGAATGACAGAATTGGGAGGAGAGCCGTGGAGCCATCTCATTCAATTCATAACCATATGTATAGCTACATGGCAGGTGGATATGAGTAAACATTTCACCTCTAATCTGCAGTGCAAATGTCCTTAGTGTCTTCAGCCTGCATGGGAAGTTAAGTGGGAGTTTAGGCCTCATACATCCTGTACAACATTTACCTTAGAAGAAGCTGAATGAAATTCAGTGGAACTTATTCTTGAGTAGACTGATATAAAATTGTGTTGCTTATATAGAGCTTAAGAAACTGCTTTAAAAAGGAATACTCAAGGAATATACTCAGGAATAAGTTCCACTGAGTTCCATGCAGCTTTGGATTGCCAAAATGATTAGTGTGACTACTTAGTTTTAAAAAACTAAGTAGTCACACTAATTATTTTGGCAATCCAAAGGAGTTAATTACTGCTCTAGTTATAATTTTAAAGAACAACTCTTTACCTTCCAATTTCTTGAAAATAATAGTTACATTTAATTGTTTGTTTCTAAAAGGTGAATGTTACAAGCCATGGTACAAAACCTGCTCTTCTCCCATCCTTCTTGTCATCACTTCCCATGCACAACACAGCACAAGACAGCAGCATGAGGCACAGTACAAACCATCACTTCAACTGCATAATAGCCCTCTTCTATCATTTAGGGGGTAGCCCGTCTAGTAAAACTTTAAAATTATGCTAAAATTTACAGCTGCACTGCAACTGAAGCAATGTAATCCCTTGTTAACTTTAAGCTGTACTAGAATGTAGTTACACTTTTGTCATTGGGAAAGGGAACTAATTGTCTTTGCATCCCTAGTGACAAGCTACGTTCAAGCTCGAATAGTGTGTTAGCGTTTATGTGGAAACATGTAATTGAAGATGTCCAGATTGCTTTATGGATAATCATATACTTTGTTTACAGGGTATTTTATTTACTTGATAGTATGCATTAGTTTGACATGAATAAATAAGCACACGAACTTGTTTCTAATTGCTGTGTTTCACTTCTTTAAATAGGGGAGGGGGAATTAATAAGCCGTGATCAAAAGGGTGATAGGGCTGTTGGTTAAACTAGAATAGAACTATTATCATCTATTGAATAAATAAGTATTTATAAATATATTTGAAATGCTAATCATTTACCCAACAGGCTACAACAGCTTGTGTTGTGCCATTGCAATTTATCATGGAAAATACATATTCAAATGTGGCACAAACACCCTGAAAAAGGAAAGAGCAGCTGTCCATGGACAGCAGTGACCACAGCTGAAGGCCTTGCTCTCCCTCGCACAGAGACAGATTTCTTTTCCCCTACAGCTACCAGCATTATTTAAATTATTCTCTAGTTTCTTTATTCCAACAAGCCATACGACAAGTTTTTCATAAGAAAGGGTCTTTCAGGGACAGCTCAGGATATTCTATGGCCAGCTACTTGAGGTCTTCGCTAGTAGATTAAAAGTTTGGTCCATCTCCTATACATTACTACTCTTAATCTTCCAATGGGGCCAAGACAATTCTGACACTGTTATCATTAAAATAAATACAAATTGTCATTTCTTCAGTCCTATGCTGCCCCATCAGTAACAAAATGCAGGTAATGCATTTTCTTAAAGTGAACATTTTTAAAAGGAGATCTAAACAAAAAAAATCCAAAGGCCAGTCTATCTCCTTTCTCTCTCTCTGTCTCTCTCTCTCTCTTTCTTGCACACACACACACCAGTAAATCAAAAACAAAGCTGATACAACTGTATTTTTAAACTAACAGAAACAGGGACCCACAGCAAAAGAACATGTTTGAGTCTGTTCCCTGAGTATGGTGTGGTGGGGTAGCTGAGTGTGATGAGAGACAGCTTAAAATATGAAGGCACTAACTTGGGTCTTGGGTCATGTGCAAAAACATTTTGTTAAGCGTTGAGTTTGTGAACATTTAACCCTCAAGCAGCAGGGCAAATCATCTCATTTCTCTAGATTCATGTATTGCTGCAGAATGAAAATAGAAGTAGATCTACGATGTACTCTTTCTAGATTACAGTGCAGAAGGATTGCATTGTAAATCTACTTATTTGCATTATGTTGGCTGAGATGAATAGAGAACAAAAGTACTCCAGTGCCTACTGTCACCTGCAGAATAGGTAAGTGATCTCCCCAAATTCCAGTCATTCTCTCTTTAAAGTTTATACACAAAAACAGCTTGGAACAAAGAATATCCCAACAAATCTGTTGACTTTTGCTTTTGCTGTCAGAATACTTTTGTTTCTGTTCTTGTCAATATAATCTATTAGAACAAAGAAACCCCATGCCCATTCAGTAGCGAAAGAGCAGTGAAGTGAGCTGATTACCTTAAACAATGGCCATTCACTGTCAGGATAACACTGGTTTTAGCAGAGACAGTTTCATTTCTGGGCTTAAAAATGTGTTGATTTTGCCATTTTCCTCACAATTGATATAGAAGTGTATTTTCTGGCTCTGATTATCACTCTAGGCATTTACCTTTTGCAAAAGACAGTTTGTTCTGAGGGCCCAAATGCTCCCTGTGCTGTAGGACTTTTTTTTCTTGTATGTAATACACCGTAATTCTTCTGCCATTTCCGCACTGGACTGTTATAGCGCTATTATTCCACTTGCGACATCCTATGGATTCCTGGGGTTTGCAGTTTCGGAGGGGCCAGCCGGCCCCTCCCGAAACTGCAAACCCCAGGAATCCATAAGATGTCGCAAGTGGAATAATAGCACTATAACAGTCCAGTGCAGAATGGGTCTTCCTGGGGTCAGTGTTGTTGTGTGCCTTTAAGTTGATTCCATCTCATTTTAACATTTGTTAAGATTTATACAAAGAAGGTTTGCTGTTGCTTTCCTCTTAGGATGAGAGAGTATGATTTGTCATCCAGTGGATTTCCACGGCTAGAGAGACAGTCTTTATGTAACTGCCATCCAGTTACAAAAATATTACTTGATTTGACTTATCTAGTTTGGTCCATACTTACTGCAACTTACAATCCAACTGAGTTTAATGTTGCTCACTCCAACATAAATGAATGGAAGAGTCTCAGTCAGGCTTAGAATAGGCCAATTTAAATCAATGTGAGAGGTTAGTCTATTACACAGCTCACTAAATCTGGAACCAAACGATGGGTTTTAATTAAGTAATTCATGAACTCAGTATACATTTCCATTTGGAAGCGCAAAGTTCTGAAGTGAGAAAAGCACATATTCTGTTGCCTTCACAAGTTGCAGCAGGTGCCGTTGGAGAGATGCATTCCTCCTTTTCATCACCCTGGAGAGGATGCCTTTTGTTTGGTGACACCTTGTATTCAAGATTTGTGCTTATGTGTACACACACATCTAATAGATAGATAGATCTACACTTTTGTTTTTGTTTTTAAATAACCTGTTCTCCAAATAATGGGGAATAGCTCCTTAGCTGATCAAAAGCTTCCATTTTTATGTCAGGCACGGGAAACATCTGGCCCTCCAGATGTTTGAGCTCATGTCTCAGTGGTACCTTAAAACTTCTGGAAGACTATAGAGATGTAAAAGTCTTACTCGTCCCCTTCTTCCATGCAAGTATAAAAAACTGCATGGCAAGACATCTCCTGCCGTAAATTGTGCATTGGTGCAAATAGCACAATTGCATAAAAGTACAATAGTTGCTGTCTTGCTGCATAGACTTTCAAAAATTTAAAAGACATTTGTACCTTTCTCATCAATCGGCCAGCCTTTCTCTGCTTGCAGTGTATTATCTGTGTGGCTTGCTTCACAAAAGGAAGACAATAGTTTTGCACAGAGACATTTATGTGGAGTTTTTGGAAGCCATGACAAGGGGGAAAAAAGAATGGGCTCCTCTCCCTTGTTTTCACCTGGGAGTTGAGAATTCTTGCAGGAGCTGGTGATTTCTTGCAGGCATGTTGAGACAGCCTTTCTCCTTGAGAATGAGAAATTTTGTGAACGTTCTTGACATTTCTAGCAGTACAGCAACCCTATCTTATATCTTGGTGGGTATATAGAAACTTCACATAATAGGAACAATATCTGGTGTGTATGTACATTATAGCCAGCATGCAGAGCCACTAATGAGTGGGAGGTGAATCTCTTTTACCAGGCCAGTCAACATTTTGGCCATGACATGAGAACTGACATACAGCAGTGGGATAATAACTTGCCCAAGGCCACTACATGAGTATTGTGACTGCTGAATGTGGATTTCAACCTAAGGGATATATTTCAACTTCCTTTGAAGCAAACAATTTAAAAAAAAAAACCTCAATTATATTTTCTGAAATGCGTTGCTATTAAAATGAGCTTTTCATAAAATTCTACAGAGTATCTAAATAAGACACTCTTTCGTCTGGTCAACACCTCACAATGGCTTCTTTCATTAAAATCCTGGTCCTGACGGCATTTGAAATATTATGAGGAGAAAGAGAAAAATGAATCAGGCACAGCCCTTCAGTGGTTTTCACAAGACCTGTCTTTCAGCAGAACTGATGGTTCTCCCTCTCTCCACCCCCACTCCCGTTGCTGAGATTGTTACTATTGTTATAGCTTTTTCAAATTAAGAGAAAGGAGAGAAAAACGGAGTGTCTGATAAACATCTGATTTGATGTGAGCTCTGGCAGTGATGGATATATTTAAATATTCCTGTCAGAGAGAGGGAGAAGGAGAGAGTGAAAGCCTCCCATTAAGAATGCAGAATGCAGCCTGTCTTGAGAAACACAGTCCTTGCATCTGGAGTTTCAAAGCTGCTGAATCAACAGCCAGATTACAGGGGAAACTTCCCAGTCAACTGGGAACTTTGAAATGAAACAGGAGCAGAAGGGAAAGGGCCTGACCTCTATTGAGCTAGAGATCAAGTGGTTTGGGAACATGATGGTGACCTCATGCACTTCCAGATTGCTGCATTAGCTGTTTCATATGCTATGTATCCTGCAGATGGTCTACCTGATCTAGATTTTAAAATTATTTTGGATCATATATGGAAAATTCTGTATTGATAGGTTACCATGCAGACAGGGAGCATGCTTTAGTGGTCTATGTTGGTCTAGGACTATGAGAGACTAGTACCTGAATACCCACTAAGGAAACCCACTGGTGAGCTTAAGCAAGTCACACTCTCTCGGCCTAAGAGGAAGACAACAGCAATTGCCTCTGAATAAATCCTGCTCCCCCCCAAAAAAAAAAATCCTAGGCTGGGTTCTCCATAACTCAGAGTTAACAATGTTGTTGTTGTTGTTTTTCTTCTTCAAGTTATGTCATTACAGTAGTGAGAATAGCAATAATACCATTATTGTTTCCACAGCGTCATTAGTATACATAACACTTTCCGGAATCATATCGGTCAAAAGAACAGGTCTCATCCTCAAAGAGTTTGCTGTTACAATTGTTAGACTCTTTTCCGCAGAAAGGGGGAAATGATATTTAATGGCATAAAGTCCTCTAAGTTCATGATAATGTCACTACTGCATTACCTAGGAGCTATGACCCTTGTTCAGTTAACAAGGGACTAACTTAATACTTAGGATTGCAGATCAGGGAGATATCCTTTATTTATCAAGCTTTGTGTAAGCTGTAAAAGTGCTAAAACATCTGGAACCTTTGAGGATCAGGGGTGTAAAAGTTTCACAGCCTTTGTTCTGAAGATCTGTCTGTTATTCAAGCTGTCATGTTGGGATGCTGGCCATTGGCATGAGATAAGCTGATAGAGGTTGATCATAAAAGGGTCACACTTCCACTTCCCTAGCTATGGGAAAAGCTGAGAAGAAAAGTTCTACTATTCTGTGAGTGGATGGCCCAGGATAATGACAGTTTACATCCAATTTCTTCTTTGAGATTCCTCCCTCTGTAGTCTGAGCAACATGTATCCGGTGTGCTTAAATATCCTGTTCCCCGTATAGAACTGCTAGCCCTAGGCCAGATGGACCAGTGGTCTGACTTAGTAAAAGACAGCTGCTTACATTCTGCTGTGATCAGTATCCAGACCAGAAAATAGCTCAATATCCATTTAAATGGAATCGTTTCTATAACATAAAGCTGATGGAAGTTGATTTTTTTCCTTGCTGAAGTGGAACAGATATTGGTGTCACCCATCTATCCAAGCCAAGGGCATTATACCCATAGCTATCAGAGTTATTCTAGCATACTGTGTAAGGCAAAGAAAATAAAATCTCACAAGCACTTCCTTGTCTCTGTCAGAAGAAAAAGAAACATCCTAACAACAAATTAAATCACTAATAACATATTGCTTTTTCATGACAACTGAATTCTGGTGACTCAGATGGCCACCTCACTCAGTTTAATGGTTGGACAGACCCTGTTGGAAATATTAAAAACTTGACACATTTGTGCATCTTCAAGGCTGTTTCTGTTTCATAGACTCTGTCAAGACTTTGCAGAGATGACCCAAGATACCCTGCAAATCTCTCCCCTCAGTACAGCTGAGATTCAGTGTTGTATGTCAGCTACTTGCTTAGAGCCATCATTTTTTTTATGCACGGTCAGGGAATTGTATTAATTTCTACTGGTTCAAGGCTCATCATACCTTTAAATATATTGTGAATAAAATGTTCATAAGAGGCTGGGTTATTATTGGAGGATGCTTGTTTGTTTGTTTGTTTGTTGCTTGCTAATGTTAATAATGTTTTAAGCAGAGATTGAGAGAGAGAGAGAGAGAGAGAGAGAGAGAGCTTTACAAGAGATAACATACTCTGAATACAAATCAACCTTTTGCCCATTGCCAATTTATTCATCTGTACTTCAAGACAACAAGTTAATTGCAGTGGTTCCCTGTGGGGAACAGGAGATTTAAGCAGACCAGCTATATGTAGTTCAGGCTACAGAGGGAGGAATCCCAAGGAAGTGATTGGGATAGGAGAGAACAGAAAGATTGAGAAAAAGAAAAGGATTAAAAAGAACCAGCACTGTCACGGGCCACCTAGCTTTGGAAATGACTGTGAACTCCCACAGGAGGGCTACTGACCAGAATGGATTTTACAGTTGCTTGTTCACTTCTTCCCTAGTCTGTAACCTTCCTTTCTGCAATATAGAAATTCCACAGGTTGAAAGACAATAGAGGTCATACAGAGCACAGTGGTTTTCCTCATGCTGTAGTTGTGCTAAGTCCTATGCAGATTCCTCATCCTCAGCAAATGTCATCAAAGGAACTCAGTCATAGGCCATTTCCACACTACACTGTTCTACTGCTATTATTCTGCATTCAACATCCTGTGAAATTCTGGGGTTTGTCATTTATAGTATACTATAACACTATAGTATAGTGCAGAAATGGCCTTAGAAGGCTCTTTCCCAGCTGGAGAGATCAATGTGGTGCATCCCATAAAGGCAGGAGCTGGGAGTGTGTGGTCTTCCAGAAGTTGCTGGACTTCAACTCTCATCATTCCTCATCATCAGCTATGTTGTCTAGGACTGATGAGAGCTGCAGGCTATCAACATATCTAACAATATTCTCTGACTCTGATATAAAATAACATTATCTGTTCATTTTGTGGTCACAAGCAAAACCCAGTATTAAAACACAAAAGGGATGTGCTCTTCTCCATTGGTTTTAGAATGAAAGCAGACATTTAGTTGCTCACACTGTGTCACCTAAGTATTGCTCCTTGACGTGAATGATAATTGCTTATCTGTATGGGTCACCATTTACTACTGGGTTGGCATGCACTTCCTGATTAATGTCCCCAATTAAGTGACCTTTTCTATATGCATCACAGTGATATAGGAAAATATTTGGGCTGCATTGAATAGTCACTTATTTTGGTATTCTTTGAAATCAATGAAGCCCAACCAATTATAGAAAAATATTCACTTCACTGAACATTTGTATTATTTCAGAGTTTTTCAGTGCCATTTTGCTCTCCTGCATGCTGTTTCTTCTCAGTACTGTGCTTTAGCTTCTTCTTTGATCTCTCTGTCCTCAGCCCTAGTTGTCTCTATGGCTATCTAATCTGATTGGCTGTGACACCCCAGGTATATATCAACTCTATGCTTCATGATAGCCCTCTGACCCTGCCTATAATGACCAACCCTGAACTATAGCTATTATGGCTGCCATGGTTGCATGGTCGAGTTCTGGCTCACAGAGGACAATGCAAGGGCAAAGGAAAGGAGTAGAAACAAGAAAGGACAGGATGTTGCACCACCACACCGGAAAGTCACAGTACTGCAGCACTAACACATGTAGCCACTTCTGAAATATTTTGTTTTATTCCTGTCACTCCATTACTGTGAAGGTCTAGCTCATAACAGATTAACATATTCTGATATTTACATACATACAGAGCCTGCTGATCCAATAGACTGTGGGCTTTAGTTGTTATAGTATGCTGGATCCATTCTGTCTTCAAACAGACACTATTTCATTTGATTCCACCTGCAATGCTAGCTGTTCAACTATTTGTGCATGTGGATGGCTTTTTCTTTTCCTTGTCTTGTTGGAAAAAAAACACTGAAATCAAAAGGATCCTGATAACCATAGATCCAGGAATGCCTAAGCCAGGGCTTTCCAAACCGTGTGCCATGACACATTAGTGTGTCTCCTGAAGTGTGTAGGTGTGTTGCCTACAATCTTGGAAATGTATGTTATTATTTATAAATCATATATTTTAAGAAATATATAACAAGTTTTCTTGAGATATGTTGTGTCTCCACACATTTTGTTATTATAATTTATGTATATATCCGTATCTCTTATAAGGGGCTAGTTTAACATCCCATTTGCTAGTAAAACTGTCACGAAATGATGCATGTCTAAAAAGTGTGCCACCAACATGAAAAGTTTGGAAAGCTCTGGCCTAAGCTGTTTAAATTAATAAGTATAACCACATCTACCATAACTCTTTATTAGCTACAATGTCTAACTAAAAGAATCTAAACTTATGTGTAGTAAAAGCTGGGAGTACCTTCTGTATTTATTCACTCATGCCATTGATATAAGAAAGCAAATCCTCACATATTTTGTTCCTGTATAAAAAGATGGTTGAGGGGAAGCAAAAGTTTTCTCCCTAACTGGTGAATTTTGAGATTTTTGTATACCTTTTTCCTATTTTTCACATTTGGAGGGGTTTTTTTTTCCGGGGGAATTGAATCTGTATGAAAATAAACAAAATGCCAGGTTTTGCAGAAAATATAGTTCTGAGGGCTTTTTGGAGAGGGAACTAATGCTGCTATTGGTGGAAGAAAAAAGTGTTTGCACAGACTAAAAAAAAATCTTACAGCAGCTGGCATGTTTTGTTTTGTTTTCAGTGGGTTGTCTTGACTTGTCCAACAAAATCCAGAAAGCAGTGGAATCTTTATTAGGCCGGCTCCAAAGCATAACTTGTGCAAGCCTTCAAAGGTTTGTCAGCTTCTTCATCAGACAAAGATGTTAGAGATCACACAGGAGAAAAATGGTGATGCCACCAGCCTACATTCTGTCTGAGATATACTCAGGCATCCTTTGTGATTAAGGGCAGGAGAATTTACAAATATTCTGTATTCACATTTCTGAACTAATATGCAATGAGACCTGATGTCCATATTTACCTGCATGATGTTCCTTTCTAGGCATACATTCTATTTTCAGGAAGTTAGATATGGAGACAATAAATTATTGAGAGATTGGAGAGAAGGGAGAGAAAAAGATAGAGTGAGGGAGGGAATGAAACTGTGCATAAAATATATGACAATTCCTAAACTATAGCTGAGAAATTTCAGGTAGACCTTGAACCATTTTGCTGCTTAAATTATTATAACAAGCTAAAAGGATGGCTATATATCTGTTAAAACTAAGCAAAACTGGCATATGAACTCTTGTTTACTCAAACAAGGGAATCATCTCTCAGATTCAAAACATTCCTTCCACAACACACCTTTCTAAGAGTAAGAAATACAACCCAACACAGAATGCAATATTCATTGTTGTACAGAGCATGAAAATGTCATTTGCAGCTCTGCGAGACAGCAGTTTTCTGTAGTTATTGTGAAGCTAAGCGCCCATGTTAATAGAGCAACTGTCTCGCAGAAACCCTCTTATTCTTTGTACAATTGTGGATGCTGCTTCCCTGTTGTGCACAATTGTATAAGCATCCAGTGAAGTCACAGAGAAATGGAAACTTTTGAATATAGTCAAAGCCAGTCGTTTGTCAGATTTGCGTAGTTTTGCTGTGAAACAAAATCAGGCCAGCATTATGTAAACCAGTCTGATTTCTCCCCATCACCCACGGCAGCTGCCATTTCCCAAATCACAGGGGTGGTAAATCAACCCTCTATTGTAGTCTGAACTTTATTTAAAGCTATCCAGACTGCTAAAGCTGCTTTGGCAACAGGATTCAGTCCATTGGATAGTTCCTTTAAAATCTGAAATAAAAGCCAGAGCGTATTCTCTGCACCAGTGACATGCAAGCCATCAGCCATCACTGAATGTTGGATCATAGTGTTTTCTGAGTCATGGAAATGTGCCACATTGGCTACTATTTAAAAACACTATTTCTTTTTATAAATTCTTGTATGATTAGATGCACACTACTGCAGTCCCATTAAACTATTGAAGCACTATTGAAAGCTGTGTATTGTGCATATTATGCTTAACGTTTAAAGCAGGAATCAGGAGCCTTTAGATTACTATGTGTTTTGTATTTCACCTCCCAGAAACCCTAAGTGACACCATCAAGAGATTATGAGAATTGTAATCCTAAACATCCGGAGTTCCAAATATTCCCCACCTCCTTCTAAAACACTAAATAAATTAGGACCTGCTTAACTGGAAGTCCATCTTCTGGCAAATGCACCTATCTGCATCATTAGAAGAACCACTCCAAGTGCCACTGCCAAGTGAAGTGAAGCAAAGAGGGCACTTTTTGACAGAACCACCTTAATTATGGGGAACTCTTCCCGAAGAAGTTCTCCTAATATTACCTATGGGAGGCTTGTGTCATCATATGGTAACTTTTCTGTTCACTCAAACCTTTCGAATGTATGTATAATCCATTTTACTCCATTTCTAAAATCAGTGTATTTAATTTTGATGTATTGTGAATTTTGCACTCATGTTTTTGTTGGTTTTGGTTTTGGTTTGGTTTGTATTTAAACTGTGGGGTTTTTTTAATAAAAAAATGTTTCTTCTAAGCTGCCCAGGAACACTGTGTTATCAGGTGATATACACACATCATGTACAAATAAATTTAGATTTCAGTTGGACTATCTGAGCATTAATCAAGCTCAATGAATTTAAACTTTTGCAAAATGGGCTTTCATCTGACTAGAAAAAGCCCCTTAAGTCATCCTTATCCTCCCTAACCCGCCAACTGCCCATTTAATACAGAAAACAAAACCTTTAAAAGATAGACCTTTAAAAGATGACAATAGAAAGCAAACGCCAGGGGAACAGAGGATCATGAAGACTGAACACAGAGATTGCCCAAATTTGCAGCTAACTCCATTTTTTGAAACAGCACCTGACCTCAGGATGCAACACTACCAATTGTAGTTTCACACAATCATTTTTCTTTTTCTTTTGTTTTTCAGTGACACTGAAAAAAATACATAGTTGCTTCCCCCACCCCAATCCCTTCTGAAACATTAACATTAACCTCAATTAATTGTCCTTGTTTTGGTCCGAATATGATACACCTATCCCCACACGTTGGGAATCGTGGCCATGCAAAACCTGCAAGGAAGAAATGAACTAGGATGTGTAGCCCAAGACCAATGGATCCTTCTGCCTCCGTATGAGTAAATTACCCTACACCCTTTTGTATACCACTGCACACCCTACAAGTGTGCTCCAGTAGGCTCAGGAAGCCCTGGAATGGATTATTTGCACAACAGACGGCTGCATTGGAAGAGGAGAAGAAGAAAGTTTGATGTCACGGTACATCAAAATTCACCATTAAGGCTTGTCACTGTCAATTTAAGGTTAAAATAAACCAGGAGTATAGAGAAAAACAATTTACCTATCCCTCATTTGGCCAAGGAACAAGGAAAAAAAAGGAAGAGCATTCAAAATGGATCTTTTAAAGAAAGACACTCCAGTGAAAGGTCACTTGAGTTAACTTATAATTCAATGTGAACCTCTTCCAGAGTGACATTGGTAGGGACATATTTCAAGTTGGAACATGACCTGCAGAGGTAAAATATGCCAAACAGCAATTATTCTAGGGAACTAAAGGGCCACTAAAAGCACAACCTTTATTTTCATTATGCAAAAGACAACTCCTGCATGATTAATATGGAGGTTTTTGGTGACAGTACATTTCTGACCCATTTCCTTGATGTCAGAAAGATGCTCTTTTCCAATTAAACAAGGTCTCCAGAGCAGTTCAGGCTAGAGGATCACAAAGAAAGCAATCTTAAACATGGGCAGTAACACTCTGAAAACAACATTCCCCATGGCTCAGTGTTTAAATGTCTTTTTACTCCCAGAGATCACTCAAAGGACAGAATAAAACAATTATAATCAGATGCATTTTTGGTTTTCTCACCCTGTAGGGAAAAGAAGGAGCATTTACAGTGTTCAAGAGTGAGTAATCTGGGATAAATTCCATTTGACTTTCTATTCAGGAAATAAACATTATGCACTCTGTTACTAAATTGTTCAGAGGGGGGTTGCCTTCGTCTTCTGAGGCTGAGAGAATATGATTTATTCAAGGTCAGTGGGTTTCTATGAACAAACAAGGATTCAAGCCCTAGTCTCCAGAATATTGAGCATTAGTCCAGTGCTCAAACCACTAAACCGTACTGGCTGTCTGCTACTAAATACAGAAATCTAGTGGAACTCACTGTGCTGATGGCCCTTTATGTTACCTGTGCAGAAAAGTGTGGACAAGTTGCAGAAGTGGACGTAAGACAGAGGTGGTGAACCTTTGCCCTTCTAGATGTTTGGGGCTAAGACTCCTTCAGTCTGTAATCATTTATCATGCTTTGTGGTGCTGATGGGAGATGTTGGCTAAAGCAACTGAAAGGGCAAATGTTCCTTACCCTGGTTTATGTACTAATGGCATAATAGGCAATGCAGATTTGTTCCTCTATGTCATAGGAAGATGGGGAAAGATATCACACACACTCCCATTTCTTCTTATCTATCTGCTAGCTAGCTAAAATTAGCAGATGCAGGTGAGAGGGAAGCCCATGTGTGTGTCATGAAAATAATTAGCACACATTCTGGCATCCTGCTTGTAAGCAGATGTCTGTCTTGAGGAACTTTGAGTTTGAACTGCCCAGTATTAGTGATAGTTAGCTCCATTAGTTTGTTCAGGCCCCAGAGAGCTCTCTGGGCACAAATATAATATTTACTAGCAATAAGAATCCAGGTGTGATTAATTCTAATACATGATAAAGGGAATGTTCAACCAGTTTCTCCTTCTCAAGACCTTCTAGAAAACAGTGGACTTCTTGGGCGCTGGTCAGAGAAAAATAACAAGTGGTGTTTTTGTTTTGTTTTGTACATTTTTGCACATTTCTATAAAACACATAGATTTGAAAAATTCTGTAAGTGTTGCCTTGTTGCACGATCTAATAAAAGTAGTAGCATTTGATGGGCTGCTTGTAACCTTGTGATCAATCACCTTCTGCTGTTCTATTTTCTGTGTATGTCTGTACTTCCACAAAGCAGAAAGACACTAGTTTTACACAGAAGCAGGAATTTTAAGTGGATTTATTTAAAAGGAAACATTGAAAACCGGAAACGCACTTTTGGCATCTTAGTCTCATGTTAGGGACAAGGTCTCTTAAAAGGACTGCAGAATGCTTGCAATACAACCCCATTATGCCAGAATAAGCAAATTCATGTAACATCTTGGAAGGAGCAAGAATTTTACACAACCACAGTAATTTCTATGGCCCTTTCCACAGCAGGCAATTAGAACAGGGCAGTGCATCCTTGCAGGGAGGCCATCTGCACCTTGGAGCAGACTAGGAGCAGACTACTTACCAGAGATCTGCACCTCAGTCTGCTCCAAGACGACCCCAAGTGGTCCTCCAGCGTGTTTTTGAAAGACCGGAAAAAACAGGTCTTTATTTTCCTGGAACGCACCATTGCGTTCCTGCTCCCTTGTGCAGATTCGCAGGCTCACACCAATGTGAGCCTGTGATCTGCAGAGGGTAGACTTTAGGCATGGCGAGATTCAGTGGTTGGTCGGGACCCACGACCAACTGGAAGCTGCCATTTTGGAAGCTGGAGCAGTGCAGATCTACAGACCTCTCACTGCTCCGATTCGCCCTGGACCAAGGAGGAGCCCTGTGGAAGGGCTTCAGGGACAGTTCACGTTGCTTCGGACCCCAGAAGAAGCGATAGGTAACAGCACGGAGTGATTCCTTCACCTCATGCAGAAAAGGCTTATATTTCTATATCTCTTACGTTTACATATTTCACTTCACCTCCAAAAAGTTCTAGACGGCATGTATGGTTTATTCCCCTCCATTTCATCGTTACAATATTCATTTGGGTAGGTCAAGCTACAAAAGAGTAGAAACCCAATTCAGACACAGACTTTTAAAACTGAACAGAGATTTGAACTCAGGACTCTTTTACTGGTTCCTTAGGTCATCTGGCTTGTTTTAGTGGATCAGGTTGTCTGGGGATTACTAGAGCACAATTCCTGCACAGTAGAAATCAGACTGAAAGCTAGCTCTACATGAGAACTGTCCACATGGTACAGAAAATGCATCACCTAACCTTGGCCATTTCCACACTAGACTGTTGTAGCGCTATTATTCCACTTTCAGCATCCCAGGATTCCATAGGATGTTGAAAGTGGAATAATAGTACTACAACAGTCTAGTGTGGAAATGGCACCTTTTGCTGTATTCCTGGCTCAAGACCAAGCACTTTACATTTATAGTCCATACTCTGATTCCAGCACCTGCTGACAGCCCCAAATAATTAACTGGAGAGATCGTCAGTTTGAGAATACGTACGATAGTTCCTGCTATAGCCTTCTATGACCTGGCCCCAGCTATCTGTTCTCTCCTGAGGAAAGGTGTTTAGCCTACTCAACTAATCTGTACTAGCAAAGAGAAAGGAAACAAAGAATATTCAAAGTTTTCTCATCCGCAACAAGAACTTGCTGTGACACTTCATAGAAAAAAAAGTTTTTTCACGTTTTGCAAAAATTTAAAAGAAAAAACCGTGGGTTTGAAGCAAAATACAATACTTAAGTGTGTGAGTTTGCACATGTGTATGCATGTAAAGTCCCCCCCCCCAAAAAAACAGTCCTAAAATCTGAAAGATCATAAAAAGATGTGAAGAACTCTATTACCTACCAGAGAGAAAATGTTTGAGATTCTTCATCCTGTGTGGAAGAACAAAATAAGTAGAGATTAGCATCTCCAGCAAAGAGTAGGGCTACAATGCAGTTTATCCCCAGAGTCACTCTTGCTATTGTCCATTGCAAAGCATTTGGAACATGGCAGATTCTGGAGTCTTGTTTGTCTGCTTGGGAGAGCCTGCCTGATGTTTATTATAACCAAACCCTACACAGTTGAGCTTTTCTAAAGCAAGAGTGGGTGAGTGCTGCTGCCTCTCACAGTTCAGTCTTTAAGGAAGATACCTAATGGAAGCACTGACACTGGAAGGAAGATTGTTACATGATTTCAGAAAATGTCCTAGTCCAAACAAGAAACCTTTCATTGCTATTCCTCTCCAAAAGGCCCAATAAGCGACTTGAGTCAGCAAGGCCAGCCCAGAGTCTGAGGATACTTGACTACCCACAAGATATTCCATTTTGCCATAGAGGGAAAGTTACCTTATAGAGTTGCTACATTTAGAACCAAAGGATTCTAAGTCTGTCTCTAGCAGCTCTTGTCACTGGGTGCTTTGTGGATGTTTTCCACTCTCCCATTTGCATTAGATTGTCTAGCCTCTCTTTCTAGTGTCTTTATTATTGACAAGAGAACTAGTTTATATTTTAATTTGTATTTGCTGTATTTACAGTTTTTTATATTTTTTTTTAAAAAACTACATGTGGTTTAATTTATATTTCATATCTTGTCAGTGGTCTTGAGTTCCAGCTTTGTGAAAAAGACAAAGTATAAACAAACCAATGCAACAGAATACAATTTATAGTCCATCATCAAAAGCCAGGTACAAAATAGGACACTGGAGAGTGGCCAGATGAAGAAAGGTGAGGGAAGATATGGAGGCAATGATTGACCATGTCATTATCAGACACACTGTGGGGTAATCTGAATATACAAAACCCAATTTGCATCTGAGTATTACTTGACTGAGGGACATGTGAGACTTTTCTGGTGTTGTGATGTTGCCAGTCACAACTTACCCAGTATGGCTCTATCTTGTGCCAAACTTAATACTATGTAGCTATATGGACTGATTCATATGAAGAACTTATTCCTAATTCATATAGGAAAGCAATAGACTGTGATTTCATCTGCTTCCTTTCCTTCATTTTTGGATTTGTAATGGGGAGATTAATATCCTCTAGAAGGTGGTCCATCTTCCTCCCCCCTCACATTGACAACATATTTTCCTCTGTGTCTTGCATGAGTTTGGGAAGTAAAGGACAGAAATATCCCATCTTTTACTTTTTGTTATGAAAAACAAGACCTGTTGGTTTTTCTAGGACCAGACCCATCCCAAGATATTTTGCAACCTAAAGCAAAGAAGATTATTATTCCCACCCCTATTCTATGAGCTAAAGCAAATTTCTACAAAAGTGACAGTGAAGCACAGCCTCCATTGCATTATTGACTTTGATGGCAACAGGCTAGCTTAAAGAACGTGAGCTTAATGCAAGTTCTGAAGTACACATACAGTTCCCTCTGTTATCATAGAATCATAGAATCGCATGCTGTTCCTCCTCAGCATCTCCTTCCTCAAGTGACCACCTCACTTTACCTTGCCCTGCCTGGGACATTTTCAGTCACTAAATGAAAATGTTTCTGGTGAGAAAGCAGGGATAGTCCCATTCCTTTCACTACATCATTGCCTCTAGCTCTGTAGTTTTCCATCTGCTATAGGCCTTGCAGTGCTGAACAAACTTGTACAACAGAGAGACCACTCAGTTACCACAAGCGAGCCACTGCAGAGGTTTACCCTGGAATAGAGAAATAGTGGCACAGCCAAGCATGATGATGTACCTCTTTCCGCGTTCTGTGGGGTTAATTATAATTTCATGTTACAAACACAATTTAAGTTTCAATATATGTTTTAACAACAATACAACAAATTATATCTACTACATAAAAGTCAAAGTTTGTGAGTGAGTTTGTCTGTTTGTCTGCGTCAGACAATACAATTGGCTGTGTGAGGCGAGAAGGCCTCATATGATTGGCTGGCTGTGAAGATTCTATGGAATCCTGGGGTTGGCAGTTCAGGGAGGGGCCTTTAGAAAATACTCAGCCAGGGAGCACTTGGGCCTCAGGCCAGTTGCTATGGAGATGAGGCCCAGCAGCCAGAAGAAGGGCAGTGTATTCTCTCAGAAACCAAACCTCTGTTATGTTAACAACTCTGAATATGGGTTGGATTGGGGAATATGGAGAAAAGTTACAGGTACTGGAATAGGCCAGTTGCTATGGAGATGAGGGCTAGCAGCAAGGAGGAGGACAGTGTACTCTCTCAGGACCCCAAACTATGTATACTGACAACTCTGAATACAGATTGGATTAGGGAATATGGGGAAAAGTTACAGATACTGGAATAGGCTGGATGCTATGGAGATGAGGCCTAGCAGTAAGGAAGAGGACAGTGTGCTCTCTCAGGGCCCCAAACTACATATGTAAGTAACTCTGAATACAGATTGCACTGGGAAATATGGGGAAAAGTTACAGATACTAGAGAAGACAGTTTGCTGAGTTCTTAAGAGGAAAATAAAAT
Source organism: Cyclura pinguis (assembly GCA_030412105.1). Lineage (NCBI taxonomy): Eukaryota > Metazoa > Chordata > Lepidosauria > Squamata > Iguanidae > Cyclura > Cyclura pinguis. The sequence continues at coordinate 167,832,668 of CM059602.1, forward strand.
CCTGAGCAACACCAGGTAAATACACTAGTCTAATATATAAAAGTCAAAGTTTGTCTGTTTGTCTGTGTCAGGCAAAGACGTCATATGATTGGCTGCCTGAGAAGATTCTATGAAATCCTGGGGTTTGCAGTTTAGGGAGGGGCCTTTAGAATTCTCGGCAAGATAGCTCTTGGGCCTTAGTCAAATGTGCCTGTCTTGACAAGGCCAGTTGTTACTGAGATGAGGCCTAGCAGCAAGGAAGAGGGCAGTGTATTCCCTCAGGGACCCAACCTCTGTACGTTAATAACTCTGAATACAGGTTGGATTGGGGAAAATGGGAAAAGTTTTCGGTATTGGACAAGACAGTTTAGGGAATTAGAGACACAGGATCTCAGATCTTTCTAACAAGTATTATCTATGAGAAGATAAAATCCCAGGCAATGCCGGGTATATATGCTAGTATTGTATATTATTATATATTATATACTAAGTCTGACACTGTCCCCAAAACTTCCAACCATGCAACAAGGTGCCAGTACAGCACTTGATTGCAGGACCTTTCACCCTGTTTTCCTGAATTGTATTGCAACATTTGGATTAAAATCTTAAAGCCCTAAATGCAAGATACAAAACAAGTAGAAATTTATAACAAAAATTCCCCCAAACACTTTTTTTCCCTCCTAAAAATTAATTGAAGATGCTATCACCTTATTCAGTGTCAAAAGGGCTTATTTCTCATCCCTAGCAACTACAGCTCCTCTCCAGCAATTCCTTTCTTTCTGACCTCAGTCAGCAGATACAATCCCTTCCCTAAAGTTTCTCCACTCACCAGACCAACCGAATAACTCATAGGGGTTACACATTCTCACACATTCTCCATCACATGAGTTTTAATGTCTGAATAGATCAATGGTCACAGCTGAATTTTGTGGACTGGGCTTCTGAATGATGTTCATCCTATCCTCTCAGAACTGGTGTCCCATCCTATCATTGTCAGTAATGCTGTCTATTGAAATCAGTGGTGTACAGTGCATACTCAAAATGTCAGTTGGTGTTGTACCATATGCCAGTGCAGTTGTTGACCCCAGAAGCTTTAGTGCTGCATTATGATGGTGAGGTTGACTCCTCCATGCGCCTATGAAATTATATTCTCCCCTCATATCCGGTCTGATTGAGCTATCTCATTGCTTAGACACTGCTAAATGCTTAGCAATTATGAGATTTAGAAGATCAATATTGTTTAAAAATCAACCTATTACTTTCTCATTACAGAATCTGCTCTGGGAAGAGCAGTTTCCTGCTGAGCAGCAATGGCACTGGGCTGAAGGCGGCTGCAGTCGGTGATGTGATTTTATGCAGATGTCTGCATCGCTGTGTGAAAAATAAGCATTTACTTCAGAGAGAAACATGAGGAATGTATTAACATATTTTAACAAGGATGGCATCTTTTTTATCTTCTTCTCTTTCTCTCCTTCTCTCTTTTTCTTTCTTTTTATCAGTCACCATTTTGCCAGAAGGCATTTATGAATGCAGACAGACCAGCTTCACAAGGGTTAACATATATGGATGTGTGAGAGACAGAATGACTGCATCCATGAATATGGAGGGCCAATGGTATATATCGGTATGAGTGGGGTGTCACTTTGGATTGTGACAGTTTTGAAGACAAACTGAGTGCTTACACCCATTAACCTTTCCCACTGATGTGATCAAGATTCATTTGCAACTCACCTGACAACATTTATTTGAGGTATCCAGGGAACCCAAAGAATATGGAGTGCTTCTTTTTTTCAAAAAAAAAAAAAAGGCCAACTTTTCAGATGGAATTCTTTGGGACAGGCAAATATAGAAAAGTGTCTACCAAGTTCTCATCAGCTTATCAGAGACAGGGCCTACTATTACTGCAGCAGCCTACTGTTATGCAAAATTGTGCAGTATCTTCAACTGCTAAAGACAGCATGCTACTAAAAAGCAATGAAGGTCATGTATTCAATTTCTTGTTATTTTTATTTTTATTGCAGGGGAAGGGCAGCATCCATTTTGATCTCCATCTGATATATTTTGTGCTGGTACCTACAGAAGAAAGGTTTATGCATGTATGCCCTTTTCTCAGTGAGTAAGGCTGCAGTCCTGAACACATGAAAAAGCAAGCTTCAATGGATTTTTTTTCTATATAAACATTACAGGACTGATGTATATAAGACCAATGAAGCTATCAATGCAAAATTAAGAATTTTGTCACAAGACATTGAGAGATATACATCCATATGTGAATAGCCTCAAATTAACAAACTGAAAATTCACAAATCTTATTGTCATGAAAACCAGTATGTTGTAAGTTAAATCAGCTTTTGGTTTCATCCTTATCTCTATCATAAATTTCTCAAGTAAGATATTCATTACTAGTGTATTTATCTGGTGTTGCCCGGGATTTTATTTGCTAATAGGTAATAGTTGTTAGAAATACCTTAGGAATTACCTGACCTGACCTTAGGAATTAGATGCGGTTGAAATACACAGATTTCAGATGCTGTGTGGCCAGTATGTGTAACTTTTCCCCATATTCCCCAATACAATCTGTATTCAGAGATATTAACATACAGAGGTTGGGTTCCTGAGGGAATACACTGCCCTAGTTCTTGTTGCTAGGCCTTGTCTCCATAGCAACTGGCCTGAGCTCTCTGGCTGAGAATTCTAAAGGCCCCTCCCTGAACTGCCAACCCCAGGATTCCATAGAATCTTCACAGCCAGCCAATCATATGAGGCCATCTCGCCTCACAGAGCCAATCATATGAGGCCTTCACCTGCCTGACCCAGACAAACAGACAAGCTCACTCACAAACTTTGATTTTTATATAGTAGATTATCTGTGTTTTGATCTAGTCAAGGTCAGTCAGAGAGTTCCCAAGTGAAAGTAATTATTGGCTGAATGAGATGGTTGTGAAAGTTACCCATATGTAAGCCTCTGAAGGATCAAGTCTTCGGGCCTTCTGATTGCTTAATCTTACATGGTGGCTTGGAGCAAAAGATCCCTTAGCTCATGTTATGTGTTTCACAAACAGTCTCCAACTATGTTCCATTGTTGTGTTCCACAACTCTGTCATGTAAAACCTTACATTCTGTTTGTTCTTTGTTCCTGTGGGCTGAGATCCTGCATAATAATTTGGCACATATTGCTATATAGCTATGCCTCTGTTGTTTTATGTATGTAGTACGACAGCAGCCCCTCCGCATTTGTGAGGATTCGCAGCACAGAACCCTTGTGAAAGTGGAAAAACCACAAATAACTCCCCACTGTGATTCCCCTCCCATTCTCCTCTGGAGCTTTCCCCCTCCCATTCCTTTGCCTCTGGCCTCAGCACAGGGTGGGGAAGATAACCTAAAAGGCTACTGGTACTTTCCCCTCAGACATAGAAGACGGGGGTTCTGGAGTTCTAATTACTTCCTGTATCCAGTTTGAGAAAGGAGCACCTGACCAACCAGCAGCTCATACACAGCAGAGTATGCAACCACAAGGCTGAGAGGCCACACCTTCAGCAGTGGGAACGAGCTTTATTCGCCCCAAAGGAAAAAAAACATCAATTTTAAACACAAGCCTTGCAAGCTTGGGGTGAAGAATGCAAGGGATGAGAGGAGGAAAATGCCTCCTGAATAATCATATTCATAAAGGTCAAACCTGTGAATGTGGAGGGAGGACTGTATATTTCTCGAACAATATCTCGGTTTGTTAATAGTCATTCCCCTCCTTCACCACCCTGTGTAAATAAATCCATCTCTTACTTTTAATGCTGGGTCTGTTATTCTGGCAGTCTCTTTGCATTAAACTGAGTTTTGGTCTTTAGATCATTATTTCTCATTGTTTTTCTCCAGTGGTTCTTTTTCTGGCCTTTGACACTGAAAATCTTAGATTATCCAGTATTGGTCAGGTATTTTCCTGATTTAGACTAAATGAATGTGTACAGAGTAGTGGTAGTATATCTCACTGCTTTGGTTTTGAGTACTAACAAGAGGTTGCTTGCCAGACGGGTGTTTGATTGAGTGAATTCTGTGAATCTTGGCCTCAGACGTGCTTGTCCCTTCTATTACACACATGCACAATTGCTGGAACAGCAAATTCACTGCTAGGTACAAACATTTGCACCAATATCCTAGATCCATAGATTAAAAGTAGGGAAAGTTTTTTGAGTGGAGGGCAACACTGATGGGTAGAATCATTGGTGGGCTAAGCCACACAACACTGTCCTACACAGAGATATCCTCCCTTGCAAACACACACACACACACACACACACACACAGTGACCGCTAAAAACACAGCTGCTACAGCATCCATGTGATTTTGGTAGTCATATCCTCATTCCATCGGTTGGAATCCCCTAGGCTGCAAGCCACTTGCTTAAGGGCTATGACCTGTAAACTTTTCATTTATGTGGCTTAGTTCCACATTTAAAGGAACACTGAAGTGGGGGAAGGAGATAACTGAGAACATCTCCTTTTCACAGTCTGCTTTTGTAATCTAACCTTTCCTGATAAATATTGGGAGAAAATTATCCTTTTCAGTTACATGTAAGAAGAAAGACATTTTGGTAGAATTTAGATTATGTGGATGCAGACTGGGAGAAACCATTTATGGTGCAGCAGCAGACTACATGAAGACAGATATCAAAACTGTTTTTGATAATCAACTGCTTGATGAAAATTTCAACCCCCAATCCAGGTTGGTCCTACCATGAGGGAGAGTAAGGCCATGCCTACAGAGGTCAGATGCTGGGGCAGGGGGTTATTCCTCCTAGATTCCACTGCTGTTTCTCTTTCACACTAAACCTGTTCTGGGCTCAGTGTCTCATGTATATTGAACAACACTCCTTCATCTTCAGCTTTTAAGTAAGACTGGGCTGCCGCTCCAGCTGGCTTCTGTGGTAGAATGGGGAGGAGGCATTTTGTCTTTCATCTCAGGCTGGAAAATGTCTTGGACCAGAAAATATCAGCCACTGAGAGCAATAGAAGGAGGTGATATCATAGGAGAAAATATATGGTCAGCCCACTGGTGATGGGATGGATATAAAGGGAAAACTGATAAGATATCTATGAAATTTAATATTGAAATTCTGCTGAGATGGAGTGCCACTGCATAATTTGCTAAGAAGGATGTGGACAGGGATAGGCAGAAAAACCCCTTTCCTTACTTTCAAATTGCACACAGTTATTAGCCCAGCCTTCACAGCAAATCTGACAAGTGCCTCACTATGTGTGCAAGGTAAAAACAAAGATTCTAAAGGAAATTTCTACCTCTTTGAGTCAGCCAAGCAGCTTAAAAGTTCATAGGCTAGGAAGCCATTCTCCTTGTGAATAAACTGTGAAATGTCTTTGAAAATTACATTTTTAATTACAGTTGACATTTCTGAGCCTCCTGCTGATGGTATCTCTCTCTGAAAGAGAAGGAGAAGAAGCAAAATAAGGACATCATTTGCCACAGTGGCAATTCACAGTGGCAAATGTGTGCAAGACTATAAAACAGTTTTGAGCCAGCTATTTACTTATGCATAAGTTTAAAAAAAAAAAACCCTCATGTGCCACTCATCAGCATGTTATCTGTTTACCTTTCATACGTTAATGAGCTTAGCCTTCTGAAGTGGAAAAGCATGAAACATTCCCCCCAAATTTAGACAGTGAGGATAGAGGTGCAGAGAAATTAAAGTCAGTGCCCATGGGGTGGGGAGAAAGCTCTGTTTTGTTGGCAGCCTTTTCTGTGACATCAAAGGAAACGAAACAGCCTTAAGGGAATTGTGTTGGTAGATGTGGAAGTGGAAAGATTCCAAAATGACTCTACACAGTTTTAGAACATAGGGAGCAGGAAACATTTGGTGGTGCTCCAAGTATTCCAGAAAGATGGGCAAACATATTTCCCTTTGGCATTTGAAAGATTAATACACATTATGATGCAGTGAACCCTCTGTATCCACAACCTCTGGATCTGCATTTTCCAGTGATCATGAAGTGTCATGTTCTACACATAAGATAGTGGTGATGTGATTGGACACATGCTGAAGCGTCTACATGCATATCACAACTATTTAACAATACAGAATGTGATCATTCCTGTTTATTTATTTGCCGTTTGTTGGGGAAAAAATTGTTCCTGGAACCGAACCCCTGCAGATAAGGAGGGCCCACTGTATAAGCTTTCATGGATCAAGCCCACTTCAAAGTCTGCATTTAGTCACAGAGTTTTGGTGATGAGTTGGAAGAAGAGATAGGAGACTATAGGACTGAGACTAAGCAGGTGCTATTCAGATTTCAGGTGGGACCCAAAACTACTAGGACAAAGGATGTTTCCAGAAAAGACATTTCTTGGGGACTTGCCATGGCTCATTCATTCACAGTTTTTGGGAAAGTCCACCCATTATAATCTATTTCTAAGCCTGCTTCCATGTCGTCTTCTAACTGCGCAATAATATTCAACTTTTTTGAGAAGAATAAAAGGCTAATGCAATCTCCACAGATTTTGATGCCTTCTGTGGTTTTGATGTGTTGGGAATGATCCATCAGAGAGGAATACTCATCAAAGTGATGCCCACCGTGTAACTTTTGCACAGAAAGCCATTCTATCACTCATTTATTGTTTAACGAACCATTTTTTATTTTTTTTATTATAAAGAAAAGAACAAAACAAAAAAGAAAAACACCATGTGAGATACATAATAGTGAAGAAAGAAAATTTCAACAAACCAAACTTACATTGTTATTTCTCTCCAATTCCATTGCAATCACATACTTATTCAGCATATTCTATATCATACTGCTTATATACTTTCGTTACCCATATCCAGATCTCATTCTCATTATACTCATTATTATTATAATAATTTCATTCTTAACTCTATACTTTTCCATTACATTTAATCTATTACTGTTACTAAATACGATCTTATTACTAAACATATCAAACTATTTCTGAAAGTAAACCCACCCCTCAAAGCCAATTATGTTTCAACTTACTCCACCTTCCAAAATTGTAATTCTTCTTGTGGAGGCATGATACCTTCCTCTTTTATTAAAGCCTATTTGACTTATATCTTCCATATTGCTTCAAAATCATTCCCCTTCATTATTCCTTTTTTGGCCTTAATTCAACATGTTAACTTATCATTAATCGCAATTTTCCACACTTCTTTATACCTATTTGAAAATCTCCATGAATTTTCCATTTTCTTGATATAATTAACCTTGCTGCAGTTAATAAGTTTGTAATTAAATCCATCATTGCCTGGGTACAATTAACCTTATCAAATATAGATAATAATGCTATACCTGGACATATTTGTAAATAAATTTCTGTTATCTCTTTTATCTCTTTAAACACCCTTTGCCAAAATTTCTGTACACCTTCACAATTCCACCACATATGAATATATGTACCAATCTCTTGACAACCCCTCCAACACAACCTTGAACAATTCTTATCTATATAATTTAACCTTACTGGTGTTAGGTACCATCTCCAAACCAATTTATAATAGCTCTCTCTTATCCTTACAGACAAGTTTTTTGAATGACACTGATTCCAAATTTTTCCCAGTCCTGAATATCTATATTTTGTGCTAGTTCTTCCTCCCATATTTTTCTTTCATCTTTATCTTCATATTTTGCCAACATTTTGTATATTTCACTTGTGGTACCCTTCAATATTTCATTTTCCTGCATACTTTCTCTTTGTAGAATCATTTGTTCAAATGTAGTATATTCTCTGAAACCTTTATTATTCCTTTTCCAATTCCTTGTCCACTGCTCTAGCTGTATATAATTAAACCACGATATCTTAGTACCCTGTAATCTCTCCTTTATTTTATCTTTATTCATCATTATACTCATCCAATTTTTAACTTACTTATTTTCTGCTTCTTTAATTCCTTCTCTACTTCACCTTTCAAATTCACTGGAAATCATGCCGTCATCACTACAGGAGTTAACGGTGAAGTAGCTGGCATTAATTTTCCCTTATTTTTCTTCCAAATTTCTAATATATTTTTCAAAAAGGGGTCTTCTATTTTTTTCCATCTCTCTCTTGACAGGATTCCAAAAAAAAAAAAATCTCTAACATCTTCTCAATTTCTATTGTTCCCATCTCTAACCAATCTAAATCTCCTTTTCCTAGAACTCCATCTATAATATATCTCAATTGATTTGCATTATAATACCATTTTAGATTTGGTAGCCCAAATACACCTTCTTTTTGGGATTTGTACCAAAATTTCTTATTAATCCTCACTCTCTTATTCCCATTACAAAAATTGTTCAATAATAAGTGCCAATTTTTCAATTCTTCTTCTGACACTTTTATTGGTAACATCCTAAACGAAAAATTAATCTTAGGTAGTATTTTCATTTTTACTAATGCTGTTCTTCCAAACCATGAGAACTTAATATTTTTATAATCCTCTAAATTCCATTTCACTTCTTGTCTTAATTTATTATAATTTTTTCCTCTAATCTTTGTAGACCTTTTGTAATATTTATTCCTAAATATTTAATTGCTTCCTTTAATTTAGTATCTGTCTTTCTATCTTTTAAAAAATCTTTTTATACTATATATATATATATATATATATATATATATAGTATAAAAATATATATAGTAAAAAAAGATTTTTTTAAAATGTAAATACTATACTATTTACTATATACTATACTATATACTATACTATTTCAGTATAATTAAACAACATTAATTCCGATTTAGCCCAACTTATTTGTAGCCCTGTCATTTCCTCAAATTCTTTTAAGTGTTCAGATACTCTATCCATTTTCTTTATCGGATCTTTAATCGTCAGCAAGATATCATCCGCAAACAAATTTACTTTATTATTTTCCTTAATCCCAATTCCCTCCAAATTGTCATCCTTTCTAATAACATTTGCCAAAATTTCAATGACCACTGCAAATAAAATCGGGGATAACGGACAACCTTGTCTTGTCCCTCTAAATATTTGAATTTGTTTTGTTAATCCATCATTTGCCATTACTACCACTGTGTTATATAAATATAACTGATTTATAAATCCTCTAAATTTTTCCCCCAATCCTAATATCTTTAATATTATTTTTAATGCTGGCCATTCCACACAGTCAAAGGCCTTGTATATATCTAATGCCATTATTCCTGCCTTTTGTTTATCCCTTTTGATTATATTTATTTTATTCAATACTCTACCAATTAGATTTGATATCTGCCTTCCTTGCATAAAACCACATTGGTCTCTTTGCAAATACGTATAAACTTATTCACTCTTTTTACCATTATTGCTGTCAATATCTTAGCATCTTGACTTCTTAGCGATATAGGTCTATATGATCCTGGATCTGTCAAATCTTTATCTGGTTTCAGAATCTTCACAAACCATTTTTAAGTAACATTGAAATATTTTTCAAGCATTTTTTTAAAAAAACAGGGGAAATATGTGTAAGATTGAAGGACTGAAAGATGATAGATGATAATTAGATAAACAGATAGAGCAGACAGATACTCTTCCTTTCTGTTCAGTACCATTTTAGCATTTTAAAATTGGTGACTAAAAAAAGACATTTTTACTTACATTTTAATAGGAAAACACGTACATGCATACCTATATCCATAAATATATATACATGCATACATATGTGTATAGAATATACTATACACACACACACACACACACACACACACACAAGCCTAAACTTGCTGTGATGCTCACAGTAGTGTTGAGGTCATTGGCCTCTCCTGCTCTTCAGCCTACCCTGTAACTGAAAATGTGTTCCTTGAGCAGGTATTTTGAGTTTTTAAAACATTGGTGGGGGATGCTGGATGAAAGAGGGATGCTGGATCATAGATTTTATTTCTGCAAGTACAATAACGATGCCACATACTGGCCAGTGTGAGGTAATGCTCTTTCACTAGAGTGATATTTCACTGTTTTTACACACACAGTCACACACAAACACAAGTGGTAGGACCCAACTGTTGCTTGCGGAAATCATTAGTCACCATTACTGCTCTTTCACTGATGTGCTATTTCACCATACACACAGACACAGAGTAATACCTCACATTGCTCAAGAATATCATTAACCATCATTAGGTATTATCCTTTGCAAGTGCTGTGGAGGATGAGTACTTAGCTTTTAGGTGCTCAAACTTTTTTCCCCATTGCACATCAGTTTCAGTTGCCCTTGGAAGAGCATGCTTCTCTCAATCAGCCATAGAACACTTTACTTTATATGATCAAAAAAAAAAAAAAGTAACTGAGTTGTCCCCACAGTGAATTTTATCTATGCCACATAGCCTACGTGTCAAGTGGGACATCCCAAACACCTCTTGCAAATCTGGTGGAAATTCATGTATCTGTTTTCATATGGTGACAGACAGTGACAGATTCAGTTGTGTTTATACAGATAACACAGAGAGAGAGAGAAGTTAAAAATGTTTTTGCATCAACAAAATATGTTATCCTCTGGCCTCTCAGATACATAGACTATTTGGAGTATATTCAACCCTATGGTTACAGGCTATCATGGAATATGGGTTATTTTCCCCCTTCAAGCAGAAGAATAGGCACGCTCCCAAATCAGCTGAGACTAGGACATGAATTCTCTTGCATTAGTTATAATGAGAGAGAAGATGCAACCTTTTCCTAAATATGTGAGGAAGCAGAACTCCATTCTACTCTCACCCCATAGATTTTGGGGTATTGGGGGAGCCTTGTATTTCAAAAAAAGATTAGAGCTCTCTCAAAGATTAATATTAGGATTGGTACCTTAAATGACTTAAAAATAAAAATAAACTAAGAATTGGTCAACACAATGCCCACTGCAAAAGGCATAATGACCCTGTGTTGAATTGTAATGGGTTCAGCTGCCCAATAAATCACTATCCATGTCCAAACCATGCCTCTTGAACAAAAAATACTACTAAGGGCACTGATGTATGAAAGGAACACAGTGGGATGTTCACACAGAAAAGGCACAATATTCCCCCAAGAGTACAGAGAGCCAATTATCATCTGACTTGTAGTTTACAGAAAAATAGTCATGATTTATTAGCACTGAGAGCCATCCTTCTGGGGGCACCCAAAGCAACACATAAAAAGCTGATCCCCCTAACTTTTGAAAATATAACATCTCGTAGTAATCTGGACTTGGCTGTAGTGCAACATGTAAAATTAATCTCTAGCTTTTCTAATACAAAAACTGCCACAGTTCTCTTTCCTTCTGTTCGCTGCTTAATCAGAAACCTACCTCTTTCATTTCAAACTGGAGACAGATTGTAATAACTTTTAGTTATTTCTTTTAAAAAAATAGTGATCAGACGTTTTGTGTTTCTTTGCCCCAACACTCCTATGAGCCATCTGGAAAATACATAGCATCTAGTATATACTATAATCCAATTGAATCTACTATTTCCTCCTGTGTGCCATGTTAAGACTGTGACTAAAGGAAGAATTCAAGGGCTGTAATGGCTTTAATGTTGAAACAGCTTTTTCTACTTTCCTTTACCTGCTTTGTTCCACTTAATAATCAGTCTTTTGAAGACTCCCATGAAATTCCTGGGTGATCTTGGCCCAGTCACTCTTTCTTAGCCTGGTCTACTTCTCAGAGTTACTATGAGGTTAGCATGGGAAGATGAAGATCCATATATGCCTCCTCAACCTCACTGAAAGAAAAAAAGAATATTAGTGTAAGAATAAATAAATAAAATAAGAAATCTAGGTCATTATTTTATAGGAATGTAAGTCTTCACTACTTTGCTTCTCTATGAGTAGTTCTGGCAATTTTCTCTCCACTGCAAGCAAATCTCTGAAAACTGCAGTTTTCTAAGACAGTTTGCAATTCAGGACTTATTCTAAGCAAAATTCACACATTGCATTTTTGCCACAGAAAACAGAATTTTTGTGCCAGTAATGTTTCTGTGCAGAAAATGGTGTTTTCTGCACAAAAAAGAATCATATGTGACTTTTGTGTAGAATTAAATCCTAAACTGCAAAGGTTCTCATCAGTACAAGCTGCTCCTCATTAGTATTTCCTGACACTTGCGAAACATACGTTTGACCATTTTCAAACATCTTTGAATATTTTTATTATATTGTGAGATTTGGGTTGATCCTAGTAAAGGTATTATCTAACCATGGATTTTGGAAAATATGAGCTCTTTGGAGAAAGCTTTTCTTCCTTTCTTCAATTTTCTCTTCTGAGTGAATAGTTGCTTGCAGCCAAAGTATGATACCCCATTATCACTACCATAGATGAAAACAGGAAAAGAATAAATGGTGACAAGTGAAATCAACCACATTCAAAAGTCAGTTAGAAGGTATCACATTTTATTTTTTAAAAATTGCCAATTTTCATATCCATCAACAAATCAATCCTAGATTGATTGATTAATAAGAAGTAGTTACAATAACATGGTCTTGAAACACAGTAGTGTGCACTGAAAAATAATACTTTAGAGACAGATAAGTAATATACCATAGAGATATTATTTTTAAAAGGAGACAATTAGAACAAGTGAAGAAGAAATGTTTATTACCTTACAATTAATTTTTTCCTTGTACCTAGAATAACATTTCCCCAGCAGGGGATTTAACCAGAGCAATACTGTTGTGGCAGATGTCCATTTCCATGATATGGAATGCTTGACACTTTGACAGCAAACCTACATAGAACTGAAGTGCATGAGTAGAATACACGTTATGACTTTTGCTTGACACAAGTGAAGTATTTCAGACAACTGCTGGAGTTAAATGCTTGTATTTGTCCATATCTATACTGAAAATATTTGGAAAGTATGTAATGTGTGAGATGTGAGATGTGAGATGTGTGAGAAATGCTTGAAGCAAACGAAAGTTTGGCCACTGTTGACTTTCCCCAGAAGCCGGTTCTAGCAGGGTTTCCCTCTCCCTTCATGGTTGTCCAGAAACCATTGTACCAGACTGCAAAAAGTCAGGAAGCAGGACTATCCTTTTGGCTTGACTGCAGAATTTGGCAGCTTGGAGCTCTTCCTTATTTTCATCTATTTCTAATCTAGGTAGTCATGAAGAAGGGCTAATACTGAGTTGCAGTAGAGCACTGCATTAAATCTGATCACTATGTGTACCTCATAATATTAAGAATTTATGACTGACTTCTCTTTTCCATTCCTTCCCCCTCCCCTTTTTCTTAAATCCAAGACACCTTGAATCCTATTCAAGGTGTCTTGGATAGAAAAAAGCAGGATATAAATTCAATAAAAACAACAAACAAACCTATTTACATAGTAAGCCTAGGGCCAGGGCTACTGTATGCCTGTGCTTATGCTGCCACCTCCCCTTCCTTCTTCTTGAATATGTGAGAGGTGGTATAAATGTTAGATATATTATCAATGTACTGCATGTGTGGGTGGCTGGGTGCATGTTCAAAAGAAAAAAAAAGCTTCTTTGTTAGGACCTGGACATATAAATTATTATGTAAAACATTCTAATTATGCAGTTTATTCCAATTTTTATTCTAATTATGTAAATTATGTAAAGTGTGAATTGAGAGAACCAGTTATAAAGTAATGCCTCAGGTGCTGGACTTGGAGGATATTTGCAATGCCTCTCTCCATTGCACTCTACCACCTGCAGCATTGATTCCCTTTTTCCCTCTGCTCCTTCACTTCACTTCACTTCACACTCTCACACACTCACTTTCTGCACTCTGCCAATTGCACCGCTCATGTTCCCTTACCTCCTACTCTCTCCCTTGCCTTACCTTCCACCTTCACAATCTCTCTCTCTCACTCAGTCACTCACACACGCATACATCTGTCATGGTACTTTTTGCTCACTCTCCCTTTTTTCCTCCTCCCTCCTTCACCTTGTACCCTGAAAGCAGAAGCAGACTCGTTTCTCACAAAACGATGACTGCACATTTTGTCCCATATCTCAGCTTCTACAAGGGCTGGAAACATACATTTATAAAAATTTAAACCTTGGGAATGTGGGTCAGATAATCCAAACAGTTACCAAATAGCATGCATAGAATCTAAACCTGGCCAACCAGATGGTAGGGCAACTATATTCCTGGTCCACACAAAACTTGAAGGTTCTAACAAATGACCTCTTTGACAGGTTGACTGATACTTACAGAGATCATCTGACCAAAAGGAATATCTAAACAGAAACATATGTGCAGTTTTAAAAAGACGATGACCCAATCCAGATAATATTGTGCTGTACCAGGGATCTGGCAACTGTGGTGGTTCAAGGGGTCAGCTTTCAGGGCTACAAAAAACAAAATCTCAAAACAGAAAAAAAATAATCAAAGTGGGAGTGCCTGAAAGTCCAATTCTGGTTTTGAAATAAAGTTTGAAAAAATACCTTAAACTGTACAGAAGCTTACATAATTTTGAAAAGGTGAATTGCTTCTTTTAGAGGATTCCAAAAGAAAGAATTAACATTTTTGCTCAGAAAGGGATACCTGGAGAAGCCGAGGGTGTTACAGGCTGCAAAACCAAGATTAGAGAGTCATATTTTGTACACTTCCATGCTATATTTTCTCTTTGAATTGTGTGCTTCAGATCTTAACCCACCCCCCAAGGTAGCCAAATAGATTATGCTTCCAGTATTTTACTTGTTGGTTTGGTGCTGCAGCATTCTTGGCTTACGTGACATTCACCATTCGTGCTGTTTTGCCAGTACCTAGGCAAGGCTCTGCATAACTCCACTGAACCCTACAAAGTGTGTCTGAGAACTGCAGAGGGGGAAATAAAGTAAAGGGATGGAATTCTTCACTAAGTTTTTCTGGAAGAAAGCAAGGAATTAATTTAGCAATTTTCTCCTCACTGCAAGAAAGTTTTCAAAACCTACACAGTTTTTGAAGTATATTCACAATTCAGGACTAATTATGTGCAAACTTGCCTGTGGTTGTTTTTTGGAGAAAATTTTCTACCCATTAAATAACATTGTTTTGCAAAAATATTATTTTCTTTGCAGTAAAAGTTTTCTGTGCAGAAAATGTTCAAATCATCCATATGTCAATTTTGTGCAGAATAACTCCCCAATTACAACATTTTTGTGCAAAAAAAATTCTCTTTTTTGTGTAGGACATGGTATTTCTGCATAGAAATATACTGTCCTTCAGAAAAAGGATTGTTTTCTTAGCAAAACAGACTTACAGGAATTTTGTGTATAATTAGTCCCTAATTGTGAAGATTCTTATTCAGGATTCTTCTTGTCAGGGTTTTTACAACACTCAAAAACTTGGTTTTCAACAATTCTTTTTCTCCAAAAAATATTTAGAATATTTTTTTCCATTTCTCATAAGGTATGGCAGAGGTGAAGTGGAAGGGATAGTTATCAGCAATTTTGTCCACATTGAATTGCAATGGATCCCTGAGTCTCCCCTGCCAGTATGAATGTGAGAAGCCAACTTCCACTGATTTCACTGTCCTCTTTCTGCCCTGTGTATCTCATCAAAATCTGTTCCAGATGGTCTTAAGTCCTTCTGGAATAGCCTGGGGAGTGGAGAAATGGATAAAAATAAATACACACACTGGATTATGGCTCAGGAATGGGAGTTCTTCCATTCATTGAAGATTAATTAACATCCACATCATTTCTCTCTGCAGAAGAAGGAGGTAGCGAGAGAGGGACAGACAAATGGCAACCCAGAGCTCAAAGTCCTTCCCCTAAACCTTTCAATATGCTTCCTAAGTAGTCTTTGGGCCTTTTCATACTACACAGTTATAGCACTACAATTTCATTTTAACTTCCATGGCTGTATTCTGTACAATCCTAGGATATGTAGTTTAGTGATATATTAAAGCTCTCTGGCTGAGCATTCTAAATACCCCTCCCTAAATTGTGGATCCCAGGATTCCATAGAGTAGAAGCATGGCAGTTAAAGTGGAATCATGGTGCTATAAATGCACAGTGTGAAATGGTCTTCTGTTTCTAGAAAATGGTCTCTTTACTATGAATAAAAAAACCAAGAGGAAAAGCCCTTTAACACGCAATCCTTTCCTAAGGTGAGGAGTAACAGAGGCTTTGGACATAACCTTTTCTTTACTATATGGCTATGCTTTCTATTCTGAGAGAGAGCTAATGTCTTTTTAACTGAACATAGCACATAATCAGAAAGTGTGGTCTGCCAAAGCTTCCTTTGTTGATCACGCTGGGGATGAAGAGGTCAAACTGTCATTTTTTTTTAACATCTTTTTTTTTTTCATAGTTTGAGTGAGATGGTAAGCCAATGTTGCTGGCTCTTCAGCCTTTGGCTAGGGACGAAAAAAAAATCTGTTGAATTCACAGTTTCCTTTAAAAGAAAAAAAAATCTGTCCTGCATCATCAACACTGGCAAATGGGACCAAACACACATTGCCTCAGAAATACGTGAAATAGAAGAATTGAGGTACACATTTTAATGAAGAAAAAGATGCATGGAATGATAAGCTCATTCAAAAAAAAAAGTATGTTAAAAACGTGTAAATCTAGAAAAAAAAGTGTACACAAACTTGCTACAGTCAATGGGAAAGATGCACAGAACTGCATTTCTTAGCAAATTTCATACAAAATGGGTGAAGATGCACACTAAACAATAGAAGGTGTAGATTTCACAACCTTTTTGTCTCAAAACTGGTGCAGGCGATCTTGAAACCAACTTTTCTTAGACCCCATTTCAGCTCAAGCCTCTTTTTGCAGATAAACTGTAGAAGGTAGCCCCTCCCCTTCTATTTATCATGGTGGAATGTAATTTATCCAATCCAGCCTTAACAGACAGACACAGTAGTGACTCTGTAACAAGCCCTGCCTATAAAGGGACAACCACTAGCAATCTTGTCCTGCCTTCTCCTCAACAAGTGGCTACTACAGCGAGTGAACCACTTGGGAATAGCCATGGCCCAAATTTTCAGTGAATGTTCAATCAGATAAATTAAGGCTTGCCACGAGCATAAAGGGCAGAGGTGGATGCCCCTTGACCTTTCAGGACATGTATCTCCACTTGCACTGTAGTAGTTGTATTATAGGGGTGAGCAAATGCAGACAGGTCGGGGGACATTCCCCGCACCACACTGCTCCAGTGGTCTGCACCACTGTGCCCAAAGTGATGTAACTTCCATCTGCCATTTTGGATTATTATTTTTTTTCCTTTTTTGTTTATTAGGTTTTTGGGGGAGGTTAAGGGTCTGTAATGTGGGAGAAATAAACTGATGCATTTGTACCTGGTTTTGGATACTTTTGGCTGGTTTTCAGATGAAAAAAAATAGGTGTGTGGGCTTTAGGAGTTTTCTAGGGGGGCTTCAGAAGACACACGGTGGAATATCATGGGCCAAATGCAGTCTCCAGGATGCAGTTTGGCCACCCTTGCTGTAGCACATCAGTTGGACTTCCTGTGCACTTAAAACTGGGTGCTTTGCTTAACTGGGTGCAGATCAGACTGTGGAGTTTACATCTCAACTACAAATCTACATTAGTTTTATATCAGTTTAATGTCCTACAAAACATCCGAGGAATTGTAGTTTGACCAGGAGATGGGTGGTAGTGGTGGTAGCTTATATTATATCTTGCAGGGCTTCTTGTAGAGAAAGAGTGGAAATTAAATTGATTTTACATCCAGACATTTCTACTAAAACATACTATTTAAAAAAAAAAAAGAATTGAATGGGGTTCACTCCTTAGTAACTAAGTGTATATAACAGCAGTGGGCAACTTCAGTGGGGCCAGGGGCCACTTTTCTGCCAGGAGTGGCATGAACTGCCCAAAATGTCATAAAACAAAATCAAAAGTGATTAGACTTCCACTACAGTTCTGGAGAAAAATGGGGTAAATTTTTTATGTTAAATGGCACAGGGGTGCCCTGCAGGCTTTTGAAAATATGAATAACTTCTCTTGAAAAGGCAATTCACATCTTTTTCCCCAGAAAAAAAATGGGACAGTCTGAAGAATTTCAGAGGGAAGTCAGAGGCTACAAAAACTGCCTTCAGGGCTATGTTTTGCTTACCTCCATTTCTAAGACTGCAGTCTAAATCAGCAATGCTCAAAAGTATCACAGTTAAAGCTATAGAAGGATAAAATTGTTTTGACTATTCATAAGTAATATCTGTTTTATGCATAGTAATTTTTCAAGTGTTAGAGGATGGGATTATTTTGACCTGAGCTGTGATCCCGTACACCAATGAAATTTAAGTGTATTAAGTTTCCAGCATTGCAACCCAGGAAGGATAATTAATATACCATCATTCTTTTGGCATATCGTATTTAATGACTTGATGCACACCTACTATGTTAAAGCCCATTTCCTGGTTGCAACAGAAAGTAGGGAAAATGTTAGGAGAGGGTTAACAATGCAGCTTTAAGCTTAAAAGAAAACACCCAAGGTTACAAATGATAAAATGTGCAGATAACAGTTTTGTGGCTGTGCCAGTCTCAGCATAAAGAACTATATTTGTTAAGATTTCTGGCCAACTGTGGCCTACACTTGGAAAAGATGAACTGTCCATTTACTGTTTGGAATGTATGCACCAGAGTTCACAGTATATTTGTCAAAGATAAATGTTGCAGTTAAGAGAAGCTTATAGAATTGTGCATACTCTGCACAAAGGGGAGGGGGCGAGAAAGAGAGATCAAATCCCTCTGCCAATTTTTCTTTTAAAAAATCCAAATGCATTTATCCTATTATTTTAATAAGCATAAAGTTTTAACTAAGCTGTTTTCTTGGAGGGGGGTAGTGGTCCTACTACATCAATATATTAGTATAAAAGATTAAAATGAAATTATGCTTCAGGTCATTTCCAAATCTTCTTTTATGCAATGAAGGCACCCTGATTTCCATGACGGTTAGGCACAGGATTAGGGAAAAAGAGCTAATGTCTGTGAAATCATTCCAAGTGGATTTAGATTTTAAGGTGAAGAAGAAAAAGGAAACAAGCAAAGAAAATAAAATCTAGAAGGAGAAAGAACTGTGGAGAAAAGAGGGATACCACACTGGTTCATTGTCCAGTTGCTGAATGATGATCACAAGTAAAAATATAAAATTAGGGGCCAGGATCCTGTATGACACTCACATACTATGCAGTACCATAACTGCAGTGCTATGCAGTAAACTTTGGTCTGACCCTCTCCAGTCTCCACTTCTCAAGCAACAGCCACTGTGATCAATAGAAGCCTGTTCCCCTATCACTCAGGAAGTGGAAAGCAGCCATTTCCACTCCTTCCCATGAGTAATCTCTGGCATGACAGACAGAAACATGATTCCTCACACTGAAGATTGCTGGTGCAAGTGGAGGTAATAATGGCAGCCAGCTGCTCTCAAGTGGTAGAGAAACTGACCCTCCTTGATGGCAGCAACTGCTGCCTGTTAAGTACAAATTGGGGAATCTTCATGGTCCCTTAAATATGGGGCTATGTAGAGATCATGAATACATAACAGTCATGAGTGCATAACTCCAGTTTACATGTTCATAACAGTGACACAAGATTCTGGTCATGCGTTTCTGATAAAGCAATTTGTCATTAATTTTTTGGTCAGCCTCTTGAGTAATTTGTAATCTGCAATATGGATAACCCCATCCTTCTTCTGAATATGCATATTCATTTCTGTAACTCCTATGGCCCTACTCAACTGGGCAATGTGATCCAAAAGTAAGAACAAGCTAAGCATCTCCATACACTATAGTTTCTGTTTAAAAGTAAACAGAGCAGAACACCAAAATGAAGTGCTAGTGAAAAATATTTAAAACTCCAGTTAACTGTCTTTCTTCTTCAGGGCAAAAAATGGACAGGACTTGGGGGCTGTGTAACAAAGGATGATTCAAAGAAGTTGCTGAGAAGTGATCAGTTTTGTACTTCAATAGTGACTACTGCTTTCAAGAGGGACAGCAAATTATCGTCAAATTGCCCCCAGCAAAATGTTGCAATGCCACAAAAATGTCCATTTTTCTCTCTGTCATAATAAATATGTTACTATTTTAGGATGCCATAGGATTCTGTGCTGGGAGTGGAAGAATTCCAGAAGAGGACTTCACCATCTCCTTTAAGCTTATTTGAATATCTGTGAGTATGCATGAATTAGATTTAAAACATTTACAGCACTTCTTATATATTATCTCAGCTATGTTTGCAATTGTCCTGCAAAAAAGGCTAGGAGTCTTATCACAACCCATGACATTGAAATCAACTGACACACATGAAATGTATCCATATATAAGGTAACCGTGGAGGATGTTATGAGTTATGCTTGGTAAATGTTAATTGCAAGTAGACTTTGATGCACCAGGAAGGGAATTTCCTCTTGCCATAGTCTGCACACTTAGAGGGTAGGGTAATATGCGGTTCCCTGGACCCCATGCCTGCCTTGGAGAAGTCATGCATCATTTTGAAATACAAGCTGGAACTTTTCCACCAAAACCCCTAGTACCTCCTACTGAAAAGGAAATGAGTCCTTAATTGACTTATTCATTTCCACTGAATGGAAGCCCTGCAAAATTTGTTCAGACTGGTATGACTCCCACTGTAAGGTAATGTGCATTGTCCAGAGGTGCTGGGAAATCCCATCCAGATTTGAAAGAGTGCAAATGGCTCTATTGGACTGGCTTTGTCTTATGTGTGTGAAATCTACTGTTTGCATCAGACTATTTAAGAGTCATTGCCAATACTCAAAGGATAATGAGTAGAGGTCATATTCAAATATAAACTAGAATATAACATTAAGGTCATGTTAATCCCTCCCAGAAGGTGTGCCCTTAAATCCAAGTGACAGCCCCCAATGGTTAAGTACAGACACACATTAGACTTGGACACGTCTGCTTCCCCCTAAGAGAAGAAAAGAGCGTCCTTGCAGACAAAAAGTTGCAGACCTGCACACCAGATAGAAAAAGGCTGAAAGAGGAAACCTGGAATAATGCCAGAGACTTTGTGGAAACAGACCAAAAAGATCCTGGAGGAATCACGAAGAACCCCCCAAGAACCTGCTGGCCTGTACTTCAGCCACCTGGGCGATTAGACTCTTCTTCCCATTGGAGAGTGAGAGAATCTGTGTGTGGGTCTTAGTCCACAGTCCTGTAAGCTTAGCTGTACATCTTACCTTCCTCAGTTTGGTCGGGAGCAGGATTTTTAGTACATGTACCATTCTCCCCTTCTTCCTCTTCTTCTTCCTCTTCTTCTTCTTCTTTTTGAGAAACACAGACTATTCTGTTGGCTTCTGCTGCTATGTATTTCTGTCTTTGAATAAAGAAACATTTGTGTTTCAAAATCAGCTTGTCTGTGACCTGCTTTCTTTTTCTTTCCTGGTTTTTGGGGTGGTCATTAGATGCTATAGCCTGTGAGGTCCTGCAGATAGCCATAGTTAGTGCCTAGGAGAGCATTTTCTCAAACCAGTAAACCCAGTACACAATTCTCATCACAAGGAGGTGGGGATCATTTCCCCTCATCCCCTGGCAGGTTCCACTGTCATATTTTGACATGCTGAATGTAATTAATGGCACTTCTGGGAGCTGTTTTGTCTGATTTTTACACTTTTTCCCCCCTTTTTTGAGTGGGACTCTGTGAGGTTGGAGTAATAATGGCCAAACTGCAACTGGTTTTTGCTGGTTTTCAGGCTAAAATAGCTCAAAAATGGATGCAATTCTTTCTTTTTTTTAAGAAGAATGAGGCTGGGGGCTTTGAGAGATTTCTGAGGGACTTCAGGGACTGTATTTTAAAGTTTCAAAGGCCACATGTGCCCCATTTTGTCCACCCCAATATAGTTAAATACAAAAATATTAAATAAGAGCTGATTTTTTTTAAAAAAAATCAATATTTTACATTTTTACACTTTCTTTCTTTCAATGCTATTGGTGTTTAAAATTAGGAATGACTATTTAGAATAAAAGTAAATATGACAAGTGAAACCTGGCACAACAGTAATGGGTCCTGCAAATAGCTTCCGGTGAGCCAACAATTCCTTGTTTTAGGATACTCTTCTCCATTCCACTGGGAAAGGACTGCATTCTGTGTGTGGTGGGGATGAACTCTTCACTACATAGCCACAATCCTGATTACCTACCCCCCACCCACCCACTGCCAGTAACAACAGAGGGAAAGCTCCCATTGGTGCCAAAAGGAGCTTGGGGCCATCTCCATGATAACAACATATGGGAGTGAAGCCAGTGAACTTACCCGCACTAAATGAGCTTGATTTACGATTCGGGAACACTGCAAGTCCCTCTATTAATTTTATATATAGCTCAGCGTTTGGATTTCCTCACACTTCTTTAAAATCCTCAAACAAGTGGCACATTAGTACTAACCTCAGAAAAGTATTCTCTGTGCTTTAAGGTTTTGTTTTTGCTTTTTATTAAATGAAGCAGCAAGGGAAGAATACAGCTTTCATACGTGTTATTATATTAGTATAAACTATAGCCTAAATGGAAATAAATAGACATTAACAAAGCCAGGTTCATTTGTATTTGTGTATCTGCCTGTGCCCGTGTGTGTGTCCTGAATGACCAACTCACCTATAAGACATAAGAAATCTTTACAAGCTCCCACGTCAGTATCCTCCCACAACTATCTATGCTACCATTAAGCCCAAAGCACTTTCTAGGGATGAGTTTAGGACTCATACAGGTGGTATTGGACTACATATCCCAGCAGCCAAGCATAATCAGTGGTGAGCAGTGCTGTGAACTGAACACTGGGCAGTGGCAGGGGGGGCTACAAGATTCTCAGCTCTATTTAGACTGTAAAGTGGTGTGCAAGGCAGAATAAAAATGTACAATTTACATCAAAATAACAGCAAATGCAAAAAACAAATGACATAATCACTTTGAAAGGGAAAGGTCTTACATATTACCAGTTGATTCCTGATGCAAAGCTGGTATAATAGGCTTTAATTTCCTCCTTTTGTAAGTGTCTCAAGAGAAAGATCAGATAATAATAAAACAAGAAAAATGGAATTATGTTTTATCTGGTGAAGTCTCCTCCCCCAAAGCATTTGCAGTCTTAAACAACTTCATTTGTGAGGAGGGGTGGCAATATATGCCTCGTTAGTGGAGCAGTGTAACTTTACAAAATCTGGGATGGATGCCCTAGCAAATTCCATTTCCAAACCTGTAAGGCAGGACAGACTGTTAGGCAGGCTTTATAAGTATTCTTTCATATCCTAGATATGTGAGGAATCTGGCTTACATACTTGCAAAGATGGGATGGGCCCTTACAATTAACTCTTTTAATTCCTTACCAGACAGGTCCACACAGCTAGCAACCCTTAGACTACCTATGAGAGTCAGATAAACTCTGCTTTCCAATTCAATAAATTTGTTAAAGAGCCAAGCAAAGAGAAGTTCAGAAATAGTGAGTTGCTTACAAAATAAAACAAACATTAGCTAAATTAACTTCTAGGGATTTTAGAAATAACTGACTAAAGCAGACTTTGGAGAAGGAGATCTCTGAGCCTTCTTTACAGTTTTGAGCCGATGTTTCCCTTTGGTCATTCGAATGTAGGCAAAGGAAATTTCTTTTACAGTCAAAGCTCTAGTGACCTGGGCAGGCTCCAAATAGGGAAACAAAAAGTGACCAATCAATAGTTTTGAATGAGCTGGTATTCCAGGTGATTTCTGTGAAGCTGAGTCAACCTAGAATATGCACAGAATTGCAAGTTGTGGTCTACTTCCCTGGACATGCAGGTAGATTCCCAGAAAACAGGAGGGGGAATCCTATATTTCCTATACTTAGTTATGTGGCGCATGGTGATTTTTTTTCTGAGATGGAGATATTATTGAGGAATCTGTGGCAGATAAATACATATCTTTTCTCTTGTCAATTACATCAGTTGGTGCATGGGTGGCATGGTATCTCAAATATTTGTCAGGTCACAGTAGGAAGCTGTCTGAGAACTGGAAATGTGCTGTCACACTAACAGCTAACAACTATCTACAGAGGAAACTCTGTAACAGGCAAATTCTTGACTGGATGTAGTGAATCCATTCCCCACCCCCAACTGTTCTGGGAGAACTCCAGTGTTTTTGAGGTTTCTCCAGAAAGTCATAGCAGAGAGGAGTAGATGAAGTGTGTGACCCTGTTTCCTAACAATCCCTCAACCATTTTTCAACCAAAAATCTTTGTTAAGATTGCTGGTGGTGAAGAGGGCTTATTGGAGACAGGGAACGAAGCACCAACTATAGTGGTGGGGAGAGGGAACACAGTTACAATAAATTGGAAGGACTGGGGATTAACATCTTGTGGGAAGAGGCTTCCAAACTGTGGAAGTTCATGTCGCAAATTCTCCTTCCTCACTAACTGCATCTTCACGTTATTCAGTATTTTGGAATAATCTTAAAATTAATTACAACTGGCATTGTATGTCAATTTTGCTGAGTCAAATTATTAAATCTCTGCCTCTTTAATGCTGGAGGAACTTTGGGAGGAAATGATGCCTGGTTCATATGTGACTCCAGAAACCAATAACATCAGAGTTCTGGAAGCAGATTATTTCAACAATCCCTCCAGTAACCAACCAACAATTTGAGTCCTTCCAAATATTTTCCTGATGATCCATTTTTGAAGCCTACAATAACCAAGTGAATCGTAAAACTCTGCTAATTTTAATGATTCCAGCCATTAGGTTAAAAACAACCATGAACTAGAACTCTGTTTCATAGTTATCATTACCAAATGGATAGATAGAATGTGGAAGCTAGGGTTGAAAAAGAACTTAACCTATGGTGCGAGAGTTCTTTGAGGGTAGGGAAAAGAAGAATCTTTTCCTGAAACACATCACTATTTTACTGTAGAAACCAACAAAGATTTTTTTTTTCTCAGGTCCTCCAAATTAGCGTCTTAAATTTTGGAAAAATTCATTCTGATGATCTTCCTGTATTTTTATTACAGAGTGTCAGTATGTAGGTTATATTTCAGAGGAAGGAACTGACAAAACCACCACTGAGTATTTCTTGCCCAAGAAAACCCTATGAAATTCATGGGGCTGCTGTAAGTCGACAGGTGACTTGAAGGCACAAAAACACATGAGCACTAGTTGTATGGACTAGTTGTACGTACTCTTCCAGATCCTGATCCAAGATGTGCTGTTTGTGTTTATTATAGTCATTGCATTTATTCCACTGTTTTTACACTGTAAAATAAATTTTAAAATAAATACATGAAAAACTTTTCTAGAACATAAGACTAAAATAGTATACTAAATCAGATCAATAGCTCATATAGGTCAATATTGCTTATAATGGCTGCTGGCATCAATTCTCCAGGTTTTCAGGCAAGAGTCTTTTGTAGGCTTACTTGCACATATCAACAATGGCCTTTTACCTTCTGTGTTCTTTCAGTTTTGAGGTACATCAAGAAAAGAGGTTCAAATTGAGGGTGAGTATTTCTTCTTGACTGAGAAAAGTAAATATTTTCAGTGTGAAGTATCCCTCCGGTGTTTTCGGAAAGAAAGAAAAAAGTCAGTTTCCAGAAGTCTGGGCTTGACTGGTTTATTATTAACATTACTATGCAAATATGCTGAAAAGAGGCCACAGAGTAAAATAACAGAAAGGTCATGTGAAGGAACTAATGAGTGTTATACTGGCAGTCAACAAGAACAGCACCCCTTTTTTGAAACACCGTAGAAGAGTTCAGTGCCAAGCCTCTGGCACAAAGAGGCAGGCAGTACTGCGACGGCATCTGCTATATGTAAGCTGTTCCCCATAAATATAGTTTATGGCATTCTTGCTGGTTGGTGGCTTGACATCCCGCTGAGGTCATCTGCACATGCAGTCTGCCCCACTACATGTCTGTGCCATAATCCTTCTGTTTTATTGTTGTTCCCTGTGGATCATTTGTTCACTTTTGCATTCTGCCATTGGCCTCTCTCTTGAACAGACTTGTCCATGGCTGTTGCCATTCTCATTGAGCACATCTATAAGGATGAGCTTAGAAAAACATGTACCAGATGGTGAGTTTCTTTAGTGGGCCTGATCCTTTGATTAGGGGGAAATGTTGGACAGTGTGATTTCAGGCTGTTTTCCTGGACATAGTGGCAAGGTGTCTAAAAGTTACTGCAGTACAAAAGTGCCTCACTGCAGATGTTAATTGGCTCAGCCATCATTACCTCCTTATAGGAGACCTTTGGAATTTCTTTGTCCAGGAAGGGAGGGTGAGGTCCAGCGATGTTCAAATTCCATTCCAGAAAACTGTTGGGTTCTTTGGAAGCCTATCCTCGTTCCCTCAAGTAAAAGATAGTTAACGTACAGAGACGAGAACATTTTTTTCCTATAATCCCCAGAAACCTCATGCTGACTGGATGATTAGGGGCGTAATCCAGAAAAGTAACTTTCCCAAGATGTGGTAATATATCCTTTAATCCCAGTTCAGCTGGAAAAGCCACTGTTTGAAACTGGCAACCAGGAAATTTCCACTATCAGAAGTCATGAGTATGACAATCGTCTCCCTCTCTCTCTTTCTCTCCCCCCTCCAGCTCTCTCCCACACACAGAGGAGAATTTCCACCCCAAGTTTTACATGTATATCTTTATTTTTATACAGCTCTTTTAATTTAGTTTTAATCTCAACTAATGCTTGAGATGTTGCTAGCAAAATCAAAATCATATAAAATATGATAAAGTCATATAAAATCATATTAAATAAATGTGATAATTTATGAACCACACTTCGATTCCCACACCCCCTAATGTTAATGAAAATTAAATGCTTTTCCTACTGGCTAACTCTTTCCACTACTCCCTGCTTACTAGATACAAAAAAGGCAAGTAAAGCCATACACAAGATGTGTCCACTCTGTACTGTACTGATACCACTTTAATTATCATTGCTCTGTCCTAAGAAATCTTGGCACTGGTAGTTTGTTGGAATAGCTGGAATTCTCTTCTAAACTTCTAGTGTTGAAAGCTCAGTGAAGAGGACTAGAACACTCTAGTGGAGAAATTCTAAGTATCTCCCCTAACTACAAGTCTCAATATTCCATAGGCTGGTGCCATGGCAGTTAACATGATATCAGACTGCTTTAACTGTGCAGTGCAGATACACCCCTGGAGTCTCAATTAATAAGGGGTGGAAGGCAGGAGAAGCTTGGAAAAGAGAAATACTTTCCTTAGCCTTATTCTCTTACCTGTATGAGACTTCAAACCACCCACATCAACCCCACTCAACATGTCCAATGGCCATTCTAAATGGGGCAGTAAAAGTAGTAATTTGATACACCTGGTGATCTTCATGTTGAAGAAAGCTGTTGTAATATGCTGGTGAAGAGTTAAGATTTGTTTGCTTGTTTTTCAGTGCTGTTGTCCACTCTGCAGATAACTTGTTAAAACATATCATGCCAGTTATGCATGCTCCCACTTGTCAGGAAGCAACAAAAGCGGATCAGTGAGAAACTACCTTCTAGATTATTTTTTCCATTTTCCTAGCCACTCTGATATAATTTTCCATGGTATTTGGGGCATTCCAGGCTATGCAGCTTTGAATCTGCTTTTGGCATGGAATGCAATCCAGCTTGCCTGACAAAGCATTGTCTGCATATTTTTTCCGCCAGTTATATTTCATTTGTTTGTGAGTAAAGCCTCTACAGTCAAAACATTGGGAAGCAGAAGCACGGAAGGTAGTGTTGCTCTGAGCATGAGTGAGTGGAAGCATATGGAGATCAATTGAGTTATTCATAAGGTGCCACAGCACTGACTAAACAGGCCACCTGCTGTTTCATCGCCTCAGGAGGTTTCTCTCTACAACTCATTTTGAAATAATTTGCTAGCCAGAGCAGGACCAGAGAGAGAGATACTTTAAAAAGAAAACACAGGGCAAAATAATTACCGCTTCTATGCTGATGCAGGATTGTTCGTAAGTTCTGATGTACATCCTACCTATAATTGCTCTCCATGTGCACACATGAGCACATGCACATTTTATATAATTATCTCCATTTTCTTTCTTTCTTTCTTTCTTTCTTTCTTTCTTTCTTTCTTTCTTTCTTTCTTTCCTTCCTTCCTTCCTTCCTTCCTTCCTTCCTTCCTTCCTTCTTTCCTTCCTTCTTTCTTTCTTTCTTTCTTTCTTTCTTTCTTTCTTTCTTTCTCTTTCCTTCACACACACACACATATTGTTTAAACTCTGTACGTTGATTTTCATATAAATTTAAACTTAAGAAATAAGTCACAGAAAGCAATTTTTTCTGTCTTTTTTTCCTTTGAGGCAGTTTTTTAAAAAAAAAATCAGAGGACCATTTCAAAATTAGCTGAAACAGGTACATACCTCTTGTGTTTTAAGTTAAACTGTAATCCAAATCAGGCTATTACTTGCTATCTTGCCTTGCACTCTTGGTTAAAAGTTGTCGTCGGCGTTTGTGCTGC
This sequence comes from Cyclura pinguis, assembly GCA_030412105.1. NCBI lineage: Eukaryota > Metazoa > Chordata > Lepidosauria > Squamata > Iguanidae > Cyclura > Cyclura pinguis. The sequence continues at coordinate 167,860,966 of CM059602.1, forward strand.
TAAAATGGCAATCCAGAAGGTCCTGTCATGGTCCTGCGATCCTGGACAGCTCCTCCACTCTCCCCCTTCAGGGAGGGCTTGGTGCTGGAATTTGGATCCCCTTCGGACCTCTTCCGCATCCCCCTTACTGAGGGGATAGCTAGCTGGAATTTGATGGCCCCAATCCAGCTGGAAACCTTCGGGTGGTGGTTCGGAGTTGCTCAACGCTACTCCAGACAGTCTCTCGCGCAAGCCATGTGGCCAGAAATTAGCTGCGTGAAACAATAGTGTGATGTGATCTTTCTCATTCCAGGATGTGGTGTTGGTATTATGGAAGAATAAATTCAGTGATCAAACCAAGTCTACTCTGAAGCAGTCTGGAGGCCACCTCTATATATTCAAGAGGCTTTCTCATTGGTTGTTTCATCTCAAACCACTGATTATCTAAAAAACACTACAAACAGATCATTCGTCTGTTAAACTCAGTACTATCTACACTAATTGATAGCCACACTTATTACGGTTTCAGGCAAGAGTCTTTCCATCCCGGTTGGTGATTCCAAGGATTAAATCCGGGACCATCTTTGTCAGGGATGGGCAAAGTGTACCCACAGGCTGCATGCAGCCCCCCCAAAGCTGTTTTTGAGGGATTCCCTGACAGTGTTTCTGAAAAAAAAAAGTCCTTAAAAATATCAAGCACCCTGCTTGCCATATTCCTGTTTCTCAAATCTGGGCATCTAATTTTCATGCTATGCAAATTGTTATAAATAAGCTTATTATTAATTCGCATTCTAATTATGCAAATTTAGCACTTTAGTAATAGCAATTTATTTTAACTACTGCGTTTCAGACTTGGTGCTATTTTTATAATAATACTCTTCTGAAGAAAATAGTATAGAATAATGTTAAAACTACTGCCCTTGGAACAGAGAGACTCAAGTTAAAATCCCTGTTTGGTCAAGGAATTCATCATGTGACCATGGTTCATCACTTCCTCTCTTTACTAGTTTGTTGTGGGGATTAATAGCAAGACAAAAAAGTGGCCATTGTTATAACTTATCTTCTCAAATCTAAAGAATCACACAGAGAGGTTACAGATTTCCAGGAGTTTATGGCTCCAGACAATGGTGACCTCTTCAGATCCAAGGATGCTGAAAACAGTTTAGGAGTCCTCTCCTCATCAGGACTTGGCAGACACTGGGGACACACTCCCTTCCTTTGAAAACTGCAGAAGATATAAGGACAGGCTTTGTTGGCCCTAATGTCTGTTAAATAAGAAACATTGATTCATTAAGCACCTGGCATCCAGAGACAGCTACCTATAAATCTCCCAGAAGCTCCTTGGAGTCCTTGTTGCTTCCAGCAATTCTATCTCTGTGACCCACAGTTCTCTTAGTTTTCATGTGATCTTGACCTTTGGACAAACTACAATTAATGATTTAGTGTCTTATCTCCTTTAGCTTTGTCTATTTGGATTACTGGCACGGTGTAATGATTCCTGGTCCAGTTAAAAGACGTTGGTCTTGTTCCTCCCTTCATCACACTCAATTGTCTGTGAGTGATATGGACAGGATTGACCACCCTATTGCTTTTTTCCTTACAATCACCCATCTCTCTGGTTTACTTGCTGACTCTAGCACTAATACAGGCTGTGTGCTGATCTAGGTTAAAATTTGCTAATTTTAAATCCCTAAAACATAAATAATGCATTCATAAGCTATATAAGATACATAAAATATAATGGAAAAAGTGCTGTGCATTACAATGTGTGTGTTACTTGAGTAGATAGGCTAATTCCAGGCATGAAGCCTGCCCAATTGTAAACAAAGTTATGAGAACATTAACAATTCTCTGACCAATAACAATTCTCTGGCCAGTGCTATGTACAGAGCAATGGCTGATGCAATGAGTTGGCTGATGCAATGAGCTGGCTGATGTAATGTACTGAAAGGTAGCCAAGAATTAACGTGACCTGGTATGTTTATGTTACCTCCAAGATCCAGGGGGAGAGATAAATCAAATCAGGGAGGTGGTAGCAGGAATAGCAGTGAGGAAGGAGGCAAGGTAAGGTGAAAGAAAATGGAAATAATAGCAATTGCTCTTTTCCACCCACATCAAGTAATGGAAGACCCCTAACTGACCCTCATGAAATGGAATTGATTGGGGTTTTTTTCCTGGACATTTACTAAAAATGCATGATACTGATACATCAAGCAGGTCATGAAAAATGGCATGGAACTCTGTGGAATCTTAAAGACTAATAACTAAGTTTCAGCTTCTACCCTGATTCATTGCATTTTCTTTCCTCCATTCCAATGGCTCCACCGGTTTCTGTGCTGTCTTTGGAAGGAACTCTGCAAAACAGATTTCAGCTAGACTTCCTTCCAAAAGTTAGACTTTCCTGCAGAGGTATTAACATTGACCTAGGAAACTAAAATTGGAATTGAGAGAGGATGGGTCACAAATATCTATCACAGATGTGAGACTTCAGTTATTGGCTAAACACACTGAAAGATGGTGAAGGGTAAGATTATTTGGGGGGGGAGGGAAGGCACAGAAGACTGACTTCACATTTTGTCCCATAACTCTACTCTTGCAAGGCTAGAAATTTAACTTCCTTAAAAATGAAAGCTTGGAATCAGGCCAGATGTTGGTCCAAACGGGCACCAGGTAGCATGACTGGAAACTGGAGTAAACCCAGCCATTTGAATAGAATGGGAATCTTTACAATAGACCACGTTGTTAGCCACACCTCTGGGTTGTTTTAAGCCCAGGAAAAGCCTTTTTAAATGAGGAATTAATGTGGACATTCTGCATTCAAAACAGGTATTCTATCACTGTACAAAAGTGTCTCCCCTGATACCAGAAACCATTGAAGGCAGCCTGATAAATATGCCAACAAATGTTATTAGTCTGCATATTTTATATTTTATTTTACTAGACAACAGAGAAATGCAGATGGTGGTTTTTCTTTTTCTTAAAGTATGTCTTCTGTTGAAGTAGGCTGGGGGAGGAGAGACAGAGCAGAGGGATATATTTTGCTTTTTCTGCAACCCTCATGAGACCCAAGTAGACTGTTACAGAAAAGATAGAGAGGTCTGTTCCTCTTTTGCCAGCTAAGCTATGTGGAAGTTCAAGTTTTCAAAGATTAGATTGATTTAGAGGTTTCAGGATTAATAGCGATACATGTGCATTCACACATACATACCTAGTTGGGATGTGAAAAATTGTCTCATATGAATTTGTGTATACATATTTTAGTCCATAATTATTTTAGACAGAGGTGCTTACTATTAAGGGTTCTAATCTGGGGTTGGAGGTGTGTCAACCAGTTCTGGACAGGGACACACTCTTCCTGAAAGACTGTGTTCACAGCTTGGGAGTGCTCTTAGATCCATCCCTCCAAAAGTCAGTTCAGATAGATGTGACAGTCAGGAGTGCTTATTATCAGCTTCAGCTGATACTCACACTATACCCCTTCCTAGAATTGGAAGACCTAAAGTTGGTAGTGCATGTGCTGGTTACCTCAAGGTTGGACTTCTGCAATACACTGTACACTGGGCTACCTTTGTACCAAGTTCAGAAACTCCAAGTGGTCCAAAATGTGGCAGCCAGATTGGTTACAGATACGTCAAGGAGTGAGCATATCACACCAACATTAAAATCACTCAACTGGCTGCCAGTTAGTTTCTAGGCAAAGTAAAAAGTGTTGGTTATTACCTTTAAAGCCCTATGTGGCTTGGGTCCAAGTTACCTTCAGGATTGCCTCCTTCTTTATAATCTGCCCCATACACTCAAGTCCTCTGGGGGCCATTTACTTAAAACTGCCAGGACTAGACTGGCAATGGTCTCCCTCCCAGAGGACCTTCTCGTTTGCTGCCCCTAGACTGGAAGAGATTCAGGGATAAAACACACTATCTAAATTTTTAAAAAGTACTAAAGACCTATCTCTTCTCACATTTTTTCTACCCAGTCAATTTTAACTATGAATTTTAAATCAGTGTACTTTAAATTTTAAAATTAGTATTTTTGCCTACATTTTAATTTATGATGTAGCCCACCTCAAGCCATGGGGAGTGGTAGGTAAGAAATAAAGTTGTAGTAGTAGTAGTAGTAGTAGTAGTAGTAGTATTTACTACTACTAGATTTCACCCTATTTTTCTCAGTGCATAGACTTTTTAACACTCTTTTCCCGACTGACTATACTGTCTGCTCATTTACGCAGTTTTTCTAACAAACTCAATTTTAGCATTTCTTTTTCTTTATGAACAAACTGCATTGTCACCATTAACTAAAATGTAATTCAACAGTGCTGTATTGTGCCTTCAAGTCATGTATGACCTATGGTGACCTCAAGGTAAACCTATCATGTTTTTTTTTTCTCAGAAAGATTTGTTCAAAGGGTGTTTGCCTTGCCTTTCTCTGAGGCTGAGAAATGGTGACTTATTCAAGATCACCCGGTGAGTTTACATGGCTGAGTGGGGATTCAAAGCCTGGTCTCCAAGGTGTTAATCCTACATTCAATCACTACACAATCCTGCCTCTTGTGATTCTACAACCTCCTTGCCATATATTCATTTTTAAGTTCCATGCAATTTTTGTTGTTATGTGCCTTCAAGCCAACTTCAGTGTATGATGATCCTGTTAGGTTTTTCTTGGTAACATTTATTCAGAGGAACTCTCCTGTTGCCTTCTTCAGAGGCTGAGAGTGTGTGACTTGCTAAAAGTCACCCATAAGATTCCCATGGCAGAGTGGGGATTTGAACCCTGGTCCCCTAAAATCCTGGTCCAAGACAACATCATATTTATGTGCACATAATTTATAAAAGAAAATGGGAAGTGATGCTCATGGTACAACCTCAATGATAAGAAACAAATGGTATGTGCAGATTTTATTGAGAACAGTCTTGCTAATGATTCAATTGGTTAAGTTCATTTTAAAAATCTAAGTTAAGGCTACATACTTTTTCCACTTCTAATACTAGTTCCTTTTTTTCTTTTTAAAGAAAAGGAGATTCTGTTCTGAGCCTTTCAGATAATTTCAAGAGACTAGCTATTGCATTTTGAACCAAGAGAAGTTTCTTGCAAAGATTTTTAGCTACTGTGACAAGATGTTATTTTATCTTTTAATTAAACAGTTATACATCACCCTTCGTGGCAGATTGATTTTCAGGGTGATCTGAAAATCAAAATAAAACATAAATAAAGAAAGAGAGAAGGGAAAACTCCTAATGGCATAAAACAACAGAGCAATCATTAGAAGCATCACAAAACAGCTCAAATGTAGTTGTTGTGGTTGTTTTAAAAAATATGTTTAAAATGTACCAACTAGGGTAAAAATAGTTGTAGTATAAAAATATTCCAGTCTACAATGCATTTATTCATTTTTAAATAATAATATGTTGTCTCTCTGCCAGCTTTAACCCACCACTTGCTTATTAGGTATGGCATTGTTCTCACATATAATGGTGTGTACCGACATGTATCTAAGGAGAAAACACAACTCATAGAATATGTGACGTGCCTGTGCAAAGTTTTGGGTATAAGCAGGTACGTAGCAGATCCAGCTGTTTGAAAGTGATAGCATGAAACAGGCCTATTTTTAAAAGGAGGAAATTGTAGTTAATGGCACATCTGCTGAAAGCAGGTAATTTTAATTATCTCCGATAGTTAGAAGTCATGAATAATTTATTACCCAAAGAACTGTAGTTCTCTCCCCCTCCTCAAACCCCTCTCTCCAGTCTTTTAATCCTGATGAGACTTTATAATTCAGATCATAGTCCCAAATGCTTCTTGATGTGAACTGTTAATTCCAGAGCTAATGATAGGAACCATAGGTTTATGCCTGGATTTCCCACTTAGAATACTTACAGGATCCTATTTGCTCTCCTCCTTCAGATTCCTCCTTGAAATCCTCCTCTCCCATAAAGTCTTCATTTTAATCCTTTATAGCCCAGCTTTATACACACTGACTTGGAAGGTAGTTTCTACAAAATTCAATGGGATTTGCCTCCATCTGAAAAACGTGCATCAGATCCCAGCCTTAAGCCTTGTCTGCAGATAAAACTGGGGAAAATCCCTAACACTAAGCATTTGTCCACCTTCTTCCATTATTACTTTTAGATCATCTGTACTTCCTTTCTCTGTATTGGATGGGGTACATCACCTGGTTTGCCTTTTAATCTGAACCAACTTGATCTGCAATTCCTAAATGGATACGTGAAACAGAACACAATTATTTTTAGGTTTTCACATTCTGCTAAATTTTTTGATGAGTTGGTTGGATTAAACTATACATTTAAAAAGTTGCATGTTCTGAAAAAGAGGGCACAAGAAAAGGTGCACCCATCCCTCCACATTCACAGGGGTTAGGGGCACAAGACATCTGCAAAAGTGGAAAAACTATGAATATCTACAGCACATACACACACACACACAAACCATATTCAGCACATGAAAATGGTACAATCTGAAGATTCTACTCCCATGAATTCAAATATACAGTACATAATACATTTGAATCCACAGTGGAGACCACTCTAGCTGCCCAACTCTGCCTTCAAAGTAGTGATGGGCTTCCTTTGAAAGACAGAAGTAGCTGGCTGGCAGGGCTTGCCACAGCCTCTGCTGCTGTCCTATGCCATTTTTAATGGGGACTTACAAATTTCACCCTGCAATCACAGTCTCTCATAGTCTCTCTCAGTCTCAAGAAGCCTGAGGAGACACTGTGAACATAAGGTGATACTTGTAAATCCCTATAAAAAAAATGGAGGTGGAGGTGGCAGGAAATAATCTTCAAATAATTAAATCCTGAAATGTTAAATCCATGAACACTGTAATATAACAGAGAAACAAGTCTCCTCTTCCAAAAGGAAACTGCCTACAAAAACTTATACCAACTTTCATGTGTACATAAAAAAGAATGTGAATTTTTGATGACTTTCTGAAAAAATTATCCTAAAAAAATTGTAAACTGATGCAGACATAGGAGAAAACCATAAATAGTATGATTCTGTGTGTGTGCATGTGTGTGTATTGTTACCCTGTGAACTGGGGGTCCCGGGAGGGACACCAAAATGTGCTCAACTAAAGGTGGGGAAAATTAGCTCAGAGCACTGCTTAGCGTTACGAGAGGCAGGGTAACATAGTGAGATCTTGAACCCTATGTCTACGGGGTCTGGTCGAGTCAAGGAGAACACAGAAGTTGAAATAATAAATGATGTTTATTAAATACAAGCAAAACAGTGTATGCGACACACTCACACAAGTTAACTAAAGAAAATAAAGGTTGGAGTGGTATAGAGGGATTTTTAGAGGGATTGCTGGTTTGGGTGACACTTCACCTGTCCTGAAGCCCAGAAAAATAGAAAGCGAAGCTGGGGTACGATGTAGCTTAGCACGTGGAGCTGAGGGGAGGCTCACCAAGCAAAGCGGCAGCAAGGCGGGATGAAACTCGGGAGCAATCCGAGGAAGGTCTCGGAATCAAGGGTTTTTATAAGGAGAATTGTGACTGCAAGCTATGCTGTACTTGGGGAAAAACAATAGATTTGGAGTTGGAGACAAAGCCTCCGAAAGGTCAGAATCTGAATGATTGAGTTATCGTAGCGATTCACAATAGAGTAGCCAGTATGCAGATGCAGAGTACTTGGGTATTGTATAGGTTACCCTTCAAGCCACCATCGCGGGGCAGAGGCTCTTTTGTAAGTAGCGTGAATACTTAATTAGAGTACTTGCCTGGAGGTCTCCTAAAGCAGTGAGTCAGCTATTTCTGGCCTGCCTGTATTGTAGTAGGAATATTTCGGCAGTTAACAGCCGAGCTTGTTTATATGCTTGTCCGGTAGCCTTGCAAGCACTTGGAAGGGAATAGAGAAGTGAAGCCGAATTATGATATCAAGGGACATCTTTAATATCCCCAAAGCTCGGACTAGCCAGAGCAGTAACAGCATGTATAGTAAACATACAGATTCATTCACTCCAAGTGTCATCTTTATTTCATGCACCTTCTTCTCCTACTGTGTCATCCCTCCTAATCTCAAATTTAAGATTGTAACAGCTGTTTTCTATTTTGCTATAAAATAAAGTCTCCTCTTCTCAAGGTTGCAACTGCAAAAGGAGGCCTGAGTTAGGTTATTTCCACACTACGCTGTTATAGTGCTCTTATTCCACTTTCAACATCCTGTGGAATTCTAGGGTTTGTAGTTTACTGAGGCCAAAGAGCTCTCTGGCTGAGAATTCTAAATGGCCCTCCCTAAACTGCAAACCCCAGGATTCCACAGGATGTTGAAAGTGGAATAATAGCATTATAACAGTGTAGTATGGAAATAGTCAAAGAGTTCCTTCTTTATAGGATGATTTGCTACAGAAGGTCTCAAGCCTTTTCTGTAGAAGAACCTGAAACAAGGAGTTCCATTTGGCTTCTGCAGCTCCCTATCAGGTATGGAAGGACCTTCCTGTGGCTTTGACAGCACCATTTTGTTACCTCTTGAAACTTGTGAGAGAATGAGCACCTCACCTTGAGGCTTACTAGGGTGCATACAAAACAAATGCACATATTTTCAAATATGCACAGTTAAATGCACATAATTGAAGAAAATCACATACATAAACTTTAGGCAACAGGGAGATTTTGCAGATATTAGGTAAATAAATGTGCAAATTAGGAAAAAAACAATGCGCAAATTTCAGTATGGGAAGAAAACACAAAGTCTTAAAACGCCTATATGAAACAATGTTGGAAAGAAAATGCCAGTGGAATTCAGAGAACAAAACTGAGGCCCTTTCCGCAGCTTACCTTTTTGTGGAGCTGGGGTGCGGGGATCACGTGAGCAGCCTCTTCTGAGAGGCTCTCGTGTCCCAGTTCCTTCAGCTCCGCAGCTGCTGCCTGCTCACGCAAGAGCCCCTCCCCTTCCTTCCTTCCCAGGCTACACTGGGGCAGGAAGGGCAAGCACCGTGGCTCCAGAGCTCCAGAGTGGCAAGTGCATGTGGGGCCCTGGAGCAATGCATGATTGTGCACCATTTTCAGCTCACACCCGAAAATGAAATAGTGCATGATTGGCAGCTGCCAGGCCCTGGAGCGTCACGCGATTGTGAGTGCGTCGTGTGGACCACTCCTCGCAGTCGTGTGACACTCCAGGGGCCTTTTCGCATGGCAAATGCCATGCGAAAAGCGCCTGAGACTGGAAGATTTTCACATCCCTCCTCCCTACACAGGAAAATGTGTCTAAGTACACCATTTCTCTCATAACATTTGGAAAGATGCAACGAGGATTGGCTAGATTGTTTTAGCAGAGTTTTCAGAAATGAAAAAGAAAAGAAAAAAGAGGGTTGTTGTGGATGACTGCAGTGTTTTCTGAAGCCACCTCTGGTTTTATGCATTATAAGTGTTTTAAGAATATTTAATTATGCATTTCCATAATGTTACTGTCATGTTTGTTAGCTGCTCTGTCTCTGAGAGTTCTGTTCTGGAGCAAAATTTGAATATAAATAGGGTCAAAAAGGAAAGAGTTCCAAAAGCACCAGTCATTTACTTCAAAAATTGTGAAATTCAGATCTCTCTCAGTTACACCTTGTCTCAGTTACTTTCAGTTGCCACTCATAATGGTGAAAGAAGGCAGTAAAAGTACTCTGTGCAATGTTTAAAGAAGGAGCAATAGATTCAAAAATCTATGTGGTGTGAAGTTTGAGAAGGTTATTCTAGGTTTTTACAAATAGTGTCATGTTCTAAAGTACTCTACAATATTGTGGGTGAGTGACTGGAAATTCTAGGGCCAAATCTGCCTTCACCCAACATCATGAGGAACAATTGTCCTTTTTAGCTGCAAATTCACAGGGATGGAGAGGGATATTGGTGGCTTTGTGACTTATTCATATTTCTGGTTTGTATAGCTAATCATAGACACAAACTAATATTAAACCACAAGTTTTCTGTTTGGGATATTAGAGCTAACTGTGACTTAATTGCATGAGGACTTCAGCCTTGAAGAATGAAGTAGAGAGGTAACACAGTATCAGTTGTTCATATTGGGTGCAAGAGTAGGTTTAAAATGCCAGGAAATGAGTGCCTGGAGTTGGCCAATGAATTTCATGCCTTTTTAAAACAAAGGAAAAGAATTGAGATTAATGTAAGACTTAGTTTCTGACCATGGCTTCTGAGGAGAGATACTTTTAAAAAAAGAGAGAGAGAGAGAGAGAGAGAGAGAATGGCTTTCTCACAATCTCCGGGAGGATTAGGAATTTCAATTTGGAAGATTGAAGAGCTCCTAAAAGTTAAGAAATGGGCAAATGATTTTAAATCAATCTGTACCGTACAATCCCCCAAACTCATATAACTCCCAATATGAGGCAGCTATAAAAAAGGAAAGTGAAACACTCCAATAAAATGAAATCACTGTGCTCAGTGTGGAGCCAACTAATGGTTTCTGAAACAGGGGTTATGAAATATTTTCAGATTGACAGGAATCCCAGCTAATTGAAATGACCTATTCTTACAATATATGCTGTTCTCTAAATTGCCTTCTAAAGCTGCCCATCAAAAAGGCAGGCTTCCCCCTTTTTCCCCCTCCTTCCTAACATCTCTTTAATTGTGATTTTTTACTTTATGTTGGCTTTTTGATGTGAACCAGAGCACAACCTGTTGTGATGTGCCAGTTTTAGAAAAGAATAGAACATCCTTCAGCTCAAAAATTCCTCTAGGAATGAGAAAGATGACAAGCAAACAACTACATACTCACTGTCAATCTGTTATGTGTGGTTATGTTTGAGTATAGATGCATATTTCTCTGTGTATGTGCACACACAGGCATGCACACATACATGTCCTGCTGGTGACGTATGTTTGGTTTATACCAACATAGGTGTCTCCTCCCCGCTCCCCAAAGAACAGCAGCACCCCCCTTGAGGGAGGATCTACCCCATGGCCATGTAGAGGTCTGGAGAGGCCACAAGGAAACCCCAAGCAATGGCCAGTTGCAGTTTGACAAATGGACAATGAAAAGAGACTTTTTCCCCCAGATTCCTGGAGATCGTTTTGTCTTGAGAAATGTTGGCTAACACTGTACTATCTTTACTGCATCACACATGATGAGTATCAGTCTAATAATGAATATGTCACACCAAAACAAATTCATAGTATAATACCTGTTTGATTAATAGAATGTTATCAGTATGTATTTGATTTACAGAATCTGACAATAGAAAGGCAGTGACATTGACAGCTAGGCAATAGAAGAAACCCATAAAATGACTCGGAAGAGATAATAAGCATTGTGACTGCCTTGTATGTAGGAAAGAGTTGATAAAGAAAAAATCAGATGGCCTTATGCAGCAGCTCATTTTGCAACAGTGCCCCTTACAAATGAGTGGGGATGCATTGTAGCAAGACCACTGTCTTCCGTCAAGTCTCATTAGGCCTCCTCTCCATATCGATGGCAATTATGTATCCACCATTCATCTAAGGAACTCACAGTGGTATATATGATTTTCCCTACCCATTTTTAATTTCATAGCAATCCTTGGAGATAAGTTAGTTGAAGAGATAATTAGACAGGTGAAGCGAAGGAGTCTGAAAGAATGGATGAGAAAGTGGTGTTGTGAAGATGGCTTTAGATTGGCTAGCTGCTGGGAGGAAAAAATGAGGGGCAAACAGTAAAGCTCCACTTGAACCAAGGTCCCACTCGACTGCTGACATTTAACATTTAAAATAAAGAGGTTATTTTTAACCTGAATTCTGGGGAGAAATTAAGAATTGCTGGGTAACATGCTGTTCGAGTTGATTCGTTCCCCAGGATATGAAAGTGAAAACATTTCCGACTACTCTAGTGTGGACAGGGCAGAGTTGAGACACTGATATACAGCCAAAAAAAAAAAAAAAAGACAGATGGTCAAAAAGGCCTAAACAGGAAAAGGAGACTTTTTTTCTCTAGTCAAAGACAAAATGTTCAAGTGCATAGAAGGGTGAGCTCTGCTGAAAAGAATCAAAATAGCTTCCGCAAAGATATATCTTGTCTCACTAACCTACTATAGTTCTTCTAAAGTTTCAGTAAATACGTGGACAGGAGTGACGAAAAAGTTTTGGATAAAGCCCCCCACCAAAGACTCACCTTCTTCTTAGTAGATTTGAGGCTGTTTAAACTTCAGGGAAAAAAAGACAAGGGAAGACATGTTCAAGGTTTATAAAGTTATGCATTCTGTGGAGAACACAGATTTTTCGCCTTTCCTAATACTAGGACCAGGGATGCTTAACTGAAACTAACTGGAGGGATATTCAGGACAGATTAAAGGAAGTATGTTACCTCATCATGCAGCACACAGCTAAATTGTGGAAATCACTGCCACATGCTGATTACATGCGGATTAGACACTGGCTACTAGTTACCATCTCTATATGTCATCTCCACGATCAGGGGTAGTAGACCTCTGTACACTGGTTGCTGGAGAATGTGAGAGGAGGGTGTTTTTGTGTATAGGTTCTGCTGATGGGCTTTCTATATACAAGTCCGTGGTTGGTTCAAGATAGACATTTGGTCCAATCCGCTATGACTTTTATGATCATGGCTGAATGGGCATTTTCTCCCACTCTCCCTAGCTGTAATCCAGCATTCGAATCACTGCACTGCTATGCCTTTCTATATGCTTTTTTCCCTCTGAGATTGGCAGTTGCAGACCCAGGTAGCATGATTCAGAAGCCAGAATTAACCCAGCCTATTGGGTGTTGACATATGCTACAGTTGCCGGGCAAACAAACTATACTTCCTTCCTTTCACTTATAACTTTCAAAACAGTCCTTTAGGCACTAAAAATAAGAAAGGGAAGGGAACAGAAGGCCTGGTTTTCAAATGCCTTCCCCAGGGCATTAGACAGAGTGAATGGCTGCCTCAGGCAGCAGATTTTGGGTCTCACAAAAGGGCAACAAATTGTTGGTTGTTTACTTTATTATTGTTATTTTCACTGCCAGGGAGGGGAAGGAGTTCTTGTGGGATTTTCTGCCTTAGGCAATAATAAGCTGGCTGGCATTAGGTACTCTGCACCTTGCCATGAGGAAAGCACCAATTGCTGCTATGCCACAGGCAGCAAAATATCCTGAGCCAGCCCCGGTGGCTAAAGAAAATAAAGCTACTTTACCTACATCTGCCTGATATCTTTTCTGCTTTAAAGAATAGAAATAAAATAACATATGCAGTAGCCATTAGATAAAATGCTGCCTGTGAATCATACACGTCCATCTTCTTGCGCTTTTAAGTTCTGGAAAATGAAAAGGAAACAAATACCAAAGGCCTTCAAAAGAAATGGGAAAAAATACCTGTTCGTGTTGCAAGCAAGCAAATGAACACCAGATTATGCCAATTGTGCTGTTTGCTGCTTTGAGCTCTTTCACAGAGAAACAAAGTTGGTATCAAAAATGTATTAGAGGAGGATTTAATTCGAGCAACTGTAAGTCAAGGTCATGGTTGATCTCTGCTCCCTGAGGTGCTTACTGGCAACTTTCAATGGATTCAAATTATGGGCCAGATCATTAAGCCAGCTGACTGACTCACTCAGTCTTGCTATTAATAAAGAACTCATCTTGAAGATTTTCTGCACGGCTGTATAGATAACCTGAATTTATGTGGACCTCAGCAATTCAATCCCAGAATGTGTTGCCTGAAAACAGTGAGGAGCTGAAGTTTATTAGTACGGGGAAAAGAGTTCTTCTTGCATGACGTTGCTCTCAACTGCTATCTATTTTGTATTATACCACACATGTGGAACCTTGAAATATCAAACCTGTTATTTCTATTGGAAGGGAGGATATTTCTTGGGAAAGATATACAGCACAATTCACTAATGGAGCAGAGGTTCTTTGTCAAGATTCTCCTGTAATAGCCAATGTAAAGTGGATATAAAATTGCTACTGTTCTGAAACTTAAATCATCTTGCATTTGTCCCCTCACCCCAACTCCTGAAAAAGCCATTCTTTTCATACATTCTACTTTTAGGAATTGTATTCATGGTGTATGAGAGGAGACTCTAAATGGGTAGATCCAGATCCAGGGCAAGTAGCCAACGTTGCCACCTCAGTATAAATGACTATATAGATCAGGCTTCAACATAGCTACCAGCCCACAAAGCCAAATGTGACGTAACGGTCAAGTGTTGGGGCCTACATGGTTAAATAGCACTCTAGTTTTGTATTCCAAAGTAAATAGCAAAAACTAAGCCTCGTGCACAGACTAATTCAACTGAGAAAAAATGTTTAAGTGCTGTATGCTGTCATTCATAGCTTTACCTGTCAATTCAAACACCATTTTTTAAAAATAGCAGTTAAAAGCCATGCCTTTAACAATTGTATTATTTAGAAAATATAGATATGGCAATTTGTAGTTCCAGCTTCACCACTGCCTTGGATTTGGGTGGCTACTAGGTTTGCCAGAATGAAAACCAGAAAGGGATCCTGTACCTTTATTGATTGTGTTGAAGAAGGAATGTCAGCAGGTATTGCTTGTTGGTTGTGTGACAAACAACTCCTGCTGACATTCCTTCTTCTACTTAAGGTACAGAAAACATGTCCAGTTTTCAACTTGGCAACTCTAGGCTACCTGTGAAATCATGGAGGATATTATCTGTGTACTAGACAATGTACTGGTTCACTGGAATGGAATTCTATCACTCTGTGTGTTTTTCATTGACTTCCAACAGGGAAATCTTTAACAGGGAATGATAACTTCCATTCCAGGATAGATTCAGTTGCACCATAGACTCCATATATCTGTTCTAACGGAGAGAGAAATCTGAGATATATAGCCACCACTCTGCTGTGACATACATCCATATCTAAAGTAATGTGTATGAAACTATGAAAACTATGAATGTTTTGAAGACTATTAACAACTCAGGATGTATTCTACACAAAATTTGCATTTTTTAGTCTTTTTTTGTGCCAGAAGCAGCCTTTCTGTGTAGAAAATGATATTCCTTCACGGAGATGTTATTTTCTGTGTAGAAAATGTTGTTCCCTGACAGAAAAGTCTGTTACTTGCACAATATAAACATATATTAATTTTCCATAGAATATATTCCCAGTTGCAGCTTTGCTTCCCACCCCCTGAAGAAACAGACTTTTCTGCATAGAAAAATAGGATTTCTTAGAGCATTTTCTGTATAAAAAGCTATGTGCAATTTAGTAAAGGATTACTCCTGGACTGCAAAGTTTCTTCTAAGTCCAGGATTCTTCTCACTGGCATTTCTCAATACTCAAGAAACCTGTATTTCAACCTGTTCTTTAAAATATTTTAAAGAAATATTTTATTTAAAATATTTAAATAATTTTAAATATTTTTTAAAATATTTTTAAAATGGCACACAATTGTCTTCACAACTAAAGGGGAGGAGTTGTCACTAAGAATTGTTTGGTAAAACAATTTGAAAGTATAATCCAAAGAGAGGTTGTAGACCTGACTAAGCTAGCCACACATTATATACCTGCAAACTTTATGAATAGGTAATTTCTTGCCTGTCCTAGCAAGAAAATTGTCATGGCCTGTCCTCACATCTTCAGTTTGTGTGTTGTTGTTGCTGCTGTTGTTAGATTAATATTTTGTTCTACTTTCTAAGTTTCAGCCATAGAATCTATTGACAACTACACTACTTGACAACTACCGGTACTTACAACAGCAGAATGATTTGTCTGGCCCAGCCTTAACTTACATCCTATAAAAGGCTCTAAATAAAGAATTGCCCTATCCAAAGTCCAACAGCTTACTTCAGTATCTAATAACAGCAGAACCAACACCATGCCTCCTTTCTTGCTGCAGTTCTTTGTTGTGCCAAAAACGTTCTCCAAAGGCTTTTCGAGCCCTCTGGAATACTGTTTTATGATGTGCCGTGAACTCCAGGAAAGAAGAGAGTTACTGATTCTGGAAGACGAAGAGGGATCCAGCAGAAGTACATAACCAAACCATGATGCTGTTTAGAAGCAGAATGTCATCCATCTGCTGAGAGAAAGGAACAGCTACCAATATAAAACTAGATTTTAGCATAGCTGCTGTGAATGGACAGCAGTTAGGCAGCATTCCTCCACATTAAGACCTAGGGACAGATTCCAGTAGACAGAAACTAATATTCACAATGTTTACAATGAATGTGTTTCCTCTTCACTTCTGCTTAAGTGTTTTACTCCTTTCTCTTTTAATTCTCGATTTCACTTGAATCTCTCTCTTTTTTTTTTTGCTTGCTTGCTTCTTTTCTCTTTCTCTTCCTTCCTCAAAACTCCTGACAAAATATCTTCTTTCCTTTCCTCTCTCTTTCAAACTTGTTCTCCTTGCTCCCATATACTCCAGGCTAGACCTTCTCCCTGCTTCCCCCATACACTGTTGGCTATAACTTTCCTTTATTCCCTAGTCCCACACTGTTTTTCTTGTATTCTTTCTCCTCCCTCCAGTTGCAGTTGTCTCTTCCTTCCTTCCTTAACCCTTTTCCCTCTCTCATCCTCTTGCTCTTTCTACTCCCCTTTCCCACTTCTTCTTACATCAACATTCTTACTTTTTTCCCATCCCCATCTTTCTTTCTCCCTTTCTCCCTATTTTTACTTACATCCCTGCTTGTCCCAACTACACTCAACATCTTCCTTCTCCTTGCCTCCCTCTCTGCCTATGTAATTCTGTCTGTCCGAAAGAAAACTATGAAACCATGACTGGAATGTATTAGATTCTCTGCATTTAAAAGTTCTAAATCCTATTAAACTCAATAGAACTTGCTTCTAAATACATATGCATAGGTAGGATTTCTATTTTTTTCTGTGTTGATGTGCTGTTGTTGTCATCATCGATGTCATCATCCCCCTGCACTTCTCCAAAATATCTGGTGACTGTTAGTAGTAATATTATTGTTGTATCATTATTGTTTTAAAATACTAATTATGATTATTTGGGGAATGGGGGGACATTCCACAACTCTCTAAAAAAGAAAATGTGGTCACTGAAGGGTGCAGGTTGGTGAGAGCTATCCATTAAAAGCAAATTGGAAAAATCTAATTTTGATTGTAAAAATGTCCTTAGTTGAACTATCTCTCCCACGTGTTAAATGCAATGCTTGTTTAAAACTGGGGCCATTTCAGCACTAGAGGCCATTAGCATTTTATACTGTTATAATGGCAGCATTGCCATTCACAAGATGCCATCAGATTAGGGATGCCCTTTTCAGCACCCTTCCCCCTTAAGCAGATGAGTAGCAGTATTGCCACTGGTGTTCCTTCTGCATTACAGCATCCTTGGCCACACCCTTGCCCCGTCTTCACCCTGCCCCACTGCCCTAATTGGGTGACGATTTTTTTTTGGGGGGGGAAGCAACGTTGTCACAGCATAGCATGCGAGTACGCTCTTGCACTTTTGCCTTATACTGTTTAAAAATGTATTTAAAAAATAAAAAGTTTTGACTCAAAGGAGACATTTTAAAATAAACGGGGAGAGGTGATAAGAAGTTCCCGCACCATGGGAGTCACTGAGGGAGAGACGAGCTGGGCATGCCCACATCCTGCCCACTGCTGGATCTGCCATAACAGGAAGCACCATCAACCACTATAATGATACAACACTATGATGGCTGAATGGATTGAAGCGCTATTGGGGGCTCTTAATGGAATTTTATTCTACTTTTTTTTTTTTTTTGGAAATAGAATATGGCAATTTGGCAATGCTGGGGGATGGGATAGCAGCTGAATAGTGATGACATTGTGTGGAAGCATGGCTCTGGACCAGTAACAATCCTCTGCTATAGTGTTATAGCAACATAGTGCGGAAATGGCCTAAGTTGAGACAAGGTTTTTTTTTTCTTTCTGTTCAATCCAGAGTATAGAAACTCTTTCTTTTCCCCAACCCAAAAAAAAAAAAGTCACACTTTGAAATCACCAGTGGCCATCTTTGGGAGACATTAATAGGTAGAGTCCTTCCTACATATGGACACAGATATTTGGAGCATATTAACCTTCTATCTTTGTGCAGCTGAGCTCCTTTGTGGTTGTCATACATTGTTGTTGAACTTCATTTCTACTTCTGAATCACCAGTTATACAGGCCTGATACATTTTAAAACATAGCTGGTTGAGAAGCAGTGCCAGTGCTAAGAAGCAGGGTAGGCATGGACCTTTAGGGCAAACCAAACCATAACCAAATGTGCTATGAGTATAGTGGGAGGAATAGTAGAGATGAGTGATAATTGTCCTTCTCCTGAATGGTTGCCTTCTCCAAGTTGTTTTTCACCCTGAACCTATCTTAAATAGAAGTAAAACAAGTAGAACTAGATGCCTCAGGGTATACGATTTTTAGAAAAAGAGAAGTACAGATGGGGAAAGGTCATCTCTCCTCTTTCATGGCCCCAGTCCAGCTCAGGATCCTTAGGGCTCTTTGATAAACAAAGAAATCTTGCCATTTTAGCATAATTTTGGATTCCATGGTAAAAATCATGTCTTATTTTTTTAAAAAAAAATGGTTTTCAGCAAATTATAGGTAGAAGACAGTAATCTAAAAGCTTGCTGATATGGCAGGATTCAATAAAGATGTCTTAAATTTCTTGATTTGTCTTTATTTCTTTTGTGGATGCTGCCTTGAGAGTTTCAAAAACTTGTGCACAAATAAATGAGACAATAGTCTTGTCTAGCCATTGTCTTGCTTCTGCCTAGTTTTTGCCTTGGGTAGGAGTGGAGTTATTAAAGCATTTCTGTAGGATTTGAAATCTCCAAAGCTTTCCATATGCGTTGATAGTTGATGCTGCTTTGATTAGGTTGATACTGGGAAAAGATTCAGAATTAATCATTTCAAGAGGTCTTGTGCCTATATATAAAATACAGCTAGTGAGCATGTGGACCTCCATACATTAGAGACAATGTACTATGATCTCTAACCAACATAGTTAATGGTAAGGGGAACTGTAGTTCAATATCAGGAAGGCCACATTCTCTCCACCTCCACACCTTAGGCATAAACTGTTATATTGTCAAGTGCCATGTACAGTGATGATGTTATAGAAAATATCATCATCAACAACAACAGTGGAGTTGTACAGGCATATCCTTGTCCATTGAAACAGAGAATTTCAGCAAGAAACTTTCAAATCTGCTTCATCCCAGCTTGCTACATCCTTGTTTCCCAGAAAAAAATGTCCTATAGTCATTTAGTCAAAGAATTTATAAAGAGACACACAAAACAATTGCAGAACAGTGCTGTTGAGTAACAAAATACTCTCTCAGTCCTCTGTACAAGGTGTCTGTGGCTACTTAAACAATAAAAAAAGAAAGGGGAAAACCCTTTCTAATTTCTCAAAATGATTTCAGAAAGGGCAGATTGGGTAGGACTTACTGTACAATACCAGCAGCAATAATTGTCCCCAGCCTGATGCCTCATAAAATTGTATTCAATGCAATGGACTTGCATGTCAAAGCAGGGTCAGAAAAGAACCTGAAACTGCTAGCATTTCTCCAAGTATTCATGTTAATACTAGGCCCTTTCCGAAGTTCTCATCAGGCAAGCCATAAAAAAATCACAGTAGAAAAGAAACCAAACCTACATCAAATGTAATCCATGTAAGATAAATCAAACATTTGACAGTCTTTGGATAATTAAGTTTTCTCGGTTCAGTCAAAACAGGCTGAGGGTGGTGGAAACAGCACTTTCAGCTTGTCTTCTGCAGGAAATCTTCAGTCAGCTTCCAACTGAGTTTTTGTATGACATGTTTTCTCTTTCGCAGCACAGTGACCTTTTCAAAATTCCAGCCTTGCAAAATGGTGTCTACAGAGTCCCTGGAACAGTGTAAGATTTGTGGAATGTCTAAGTGTCATTTCTGTAGACTTATTTGCTAAAATAAAAGCAGGCAGAGGGGGGAAGATTACATACTAAATATGCTGAAACATGAAAGAAAGCACACATTGAGAGAATTGTGGCTCCATTCATAAAACTGACTATATTTAGTAGCATGGTTTGTGCTGTCCATTCACAGAAGTCAGAATTACAGAAATACTTTTGACTTGGATGAAACTGGGCATTTAACAGCCACAAAACCTCTAAGGCTAGAACTAGATTCTGGAGCATACCAGCCCAAACAGATACTCTGTTTCTCTTCTCTATCATTTTATCTTTTCTCCAGTAACAATGCATCATGCTTGAGGTGAGGAATGTGGGATGGGATGAGCATAGGGATTAGAATCCATAGCACAAACTATTTTGGTCATTTATTTGGTGAGGGTCAGAAGCAAGGCCTCTTGAAATATATGAAGTTTTAGTGCTCTAGTATATAGTGTTGCATGTGTACAACTTCCACGAATGATGAAAAGCTCTGGGCTAGTGCTTCCTTAGATGTGATCCTCTTTGTTCATGGAACAGGCTTGCAGCAATTGCCAGTACTTGACTTTATTCACATACACACAGGCTGAATAAAGATTCAAATGCACAGCTTAGCACTCCTACAGATTAGAAATCAACCGTTTCCATATAAGAGCTTCACACAGAAGCACCCCCATCTCCAGAACATGCCCAGTTCTTTCTCTCAAGCTTTTCCTCCATTCTATTTCTGTGTTAAAATATGTACAATAATCATGTGGCAAATGGATAGTTAAGATTTATAGGAGAGGTCATCTGCCTCCCAGAAAGAGAACAGGAAATGGAAGCCTCTTTTGTTTAGCGTAAATGGTAATATGGTTGCTTTTAGTTAAGTCTCTATGCATAAATTGTGTTTCATGCTAAAATAAATGGCACTTTGCAGATAAAATTGCTCAGATTCACTCTGACTTGGATGCTATAAATACTACCGATCAAGCGAATGCAATTGTCCAATGTTAATAGATACTTTTCAATTAATATACTCATGGATGTGAACAGGATTCTTGGAGAGGAGAGAACCACCACACAGGTGTTAGATCCTTGCACCTCCTGGCTTATCAAAAAACCCAGAGGGGGACTAACTAAGTAGTTAAAGGGAATAGTCAGTGTCTCACTAAAACAAGGCAGAGTTCCATCATGCAGGAAGAAGACAGTAATGAGACCATTCCTTTGAAAAGAAGAAGGAAGAGAAGGAGGAGGAGGAGGAGGATTTCCTGGATTTCACAGTATTGAGCAGCTATAGGCCAGTTTCCAATATTCCATTTTTAGG
Source organism: Cyclura pinguis (assembly GCA_030412105.1). Classification (NCBI taxonomy): domain Eukaryota; kingdom Metazoa; phylum Chordata; class Lepidosauria; order Squamata; family Iguanidae; genus Cyclura; species Cyclura pinguis. The sequence goes on from CM059602.1 coordinate 167,882,055, forward strand.
CAAGGTACTGCAGTGTCTGGTAGCCTCCCAGTTCCAAGGATTCCAAGATGAGATGGATTATTCAAATCCATTTCAATCGGATTTCAAGCCTGGCTGTGGGATAGAAACAACTTTAGTCACCTTCGTAGAGACAACCTACACTGGGAAGTGTGTGTCCCTGTTAGTTCTGCTGGACTTCCTGGCAGCATTTGATACTTTTGATCATGTTATTCTTCTGTGCTACTTTGCTGGGATGTGACAGGAAGGTACTGTATTACAGTGACTCCATTCCTTCCTGGAGGAAGGAGCCCAGAAGGTGGTGCTGGGGGTCTCCTTGTCAACGCTTTGACCATTGGCCTATCAGATCCCTCAGCATTTTGTTTTGTCCCTCATGCTATTTAACATATAGATGAAACTACTGGAAGAGGACATCCTGAGTTTTGAGGTCCAGTGCCATCAGTATGCAGGTGACACCCAGCTCTAATACTCCTTTCTCACTCAATCCAAGAAATTTGTCCTGGTTCTAAACTCGTGTCTGTCTTCAGTAGTGGACTGGATGAGGGCAAGCAAATTGAAAATTAATCCAGACAAGACAGAGGTGTTCCCAGTGAGTCAAAAAACAGAATAGGGATTCAGCCTGTGCTGAATGGGGTTACACTCCCCCTGGAGATGCAGGTTCACACCCTGGGCATACTCCAGATTCAGCCTTGAGCCTGGAAACTCAGGCCTCAGCAGTGGCTAAGAGTGTCTTTGAATAGTTAAAGCTTGTGTACCAGTTATAGCCATTCCTACAGATATCAGATCTGGCCACAGTAACATATTCCTTGGATTACTGTTAACACTCTTTACATGAGGCTGCCTTTGGAGAGTTTTTGGAAAGTTCAGCTGTTCAAAGAGCTGCAACAATATTGTTAACTAGCGCTGGGTACATAGAACGCACAACTCCACTATTGCAACAGCTCCACTGGCTTCCAGTTCATTTCTGGGCACAATTCAAAGTGCTGGTTGTGACCTTTAAAGACCTATATGGATCAGGTCCAGGTTATTTGAAATACCTTATCAACCTACCTGTGTTTTCAGATCAGGGGACCCTTCTGTCTGTCCACCATCCTCACAGGTACTTACAGTGGGAGTACTGGAGAGGACTTTCTCAGTGACTGTTCCCAAGCCCTGGAACTTCTTTCTGAGAGAGGCCAGACTGGCATCCGCCTTGATATCTTTTTGAAGACAGTTTAAGACTTTTTCATTTTGGCAGGCTTTCCAAGACTGACCGCACAAGGGGACTAAACCCGGCAGAAATGTGCTAGAGTGTCTATCGATGTGTTTTTGGCTGTTGTTTTTAATAGCTGTGTTTTTTTTAAACTGCTTTGAATTTTATGGCTAGTTTAATGATATTTTTAACTTTTTTATTTGGAATATTATTTTAGCTTGTTTCTTTACCTATTGTAAACCACCTTGAGTCCCAAATAAGGAAAAAGGCTAGGGAATGATTGAATGAATTAATGAATGAAGCAAGCAAACCTAGTTACCTAGGCTTTTTACCAGTTTTGAGCCTATTTAACCAGCTTGCTGTCATGCCCATTTCCACATGGCAAGGAGGCCAAAGCCAGCCTTACAGTCACAGTGTAGATGGAGGGGAGGAAGAGGATGAGGACAGTAAGAATTCTACCCCTCTTCCAAAATCAATTTTCCTTTCAGTTCCCAAATTCCTAGTGTTGCAGAGAATGAGACATTGAAATATTTAACACCTAGAAGGAACTGCTGTGTCTGCATTCTCTTGATAACTTTGTCTGCTCCTTTTCTTTGAGTGCCTAAACTGTATTTTTGCATGCTCAAATGAAGTTTTGGGTCACTGGAACAATACTAGAAATTTGAGGACTGAAGAAAAATTTCAATAGGGGACAGAATTCTTATTTGAAAGATTTAATGTCCTCATTTTGCCCCTCCTATCCTAATACATCCATAAAGTAAGCATTGTTGAACTCAATGCAGCTAACTTCTAAGTAGCTATATCTAGGCTGGTACTGTTAAGCATACAAGTACATTAGAGTAAGGCATGTCAACAGCTATACCTAAGAGTTAATCTAAGAGTTCATATTAATATGATGTAAGAAAAAAATGGATTCTTGCAGTCTTAACAGTCATATGGCAGGGGAGTTATTTTCAGATGGCATCAGATGACACCCCAAACATCATCTATCCCCCCCCCCCAAAAAATGTTAAAGAAACAGAAACTTTTTCCTGTGCTGTATGTGACCATTCTAGTCGAACAGCATGCACTGGCTTTCCTTGAACACACAATGGCATTTTAACCAGCTGCCACTAATGTCCCTTTCATGCAGCTATGATGACAACATGCCCTTTTATAATAATACATGTGAGTATATCACCTATGAAATGTATGGGATCGCCATAAGTCTTCAGGTGACTTGAAGGCACATGTACGCAGATACATGATCTAGGTCTCCACTGTTTGACATATGGAAGTTTTGATCACATAGGGTCCAAACTTCTTAGTTCCCATCCTACAGAAAAGAAATATGGTTCAGCTTTCTACTTGTTACTGTTGTAATGTGGATCTGGAGCATCTAGTATTTTCAACTGATTTCATCCAATTGTGGCAATGCAAATTTTGGCAGTGTCATTCAAGCCTGTCCAGATTTCAAAATCTCTGGTAGAGATCTTTCTTTCTATCCTACTGCCATTGGCGTTGCATCTGATAAGGATGTGAAAGAGGGCCTTCTCAGTGACCACCCTCAAATTCTGGAAATCCCTGCTGAGAGACACTAGACTGACTCCTTTTCTAAATTCCTTCCACCATGAGAAAAAGATGTATTTATTCCAGCAGGCAGGCCAGCCTTTGGCTGGAAGGCTGGTTTGCTGTTGTTTTCATTCAGAGTCATACGGTCTCTAAAGTAACAGTGAAGCTGTCGTGGCTAACAAATGCTGATAGGCTTCTCTATTCATTTGTCTAATGTCCTTTTAATAAAAGCAATAAGTACCTTAACCACAGCATGCAGTGAATTAATTGATCAAACATGCTGCTTCTTTTTTTAAAAGCCCTGACTTATAACAAGAGACAGAAAACTTATAATATTTTGGTTAACATAGGCTTTTAGCTTTAACTAATCAACATATGCTTCAGCTGATTCATGGGGTGTGGGGTGGGGATTAATCCATGTAGACTTGAATTAATATGATCTTGGTGAGGATATTTTTGTTCTTACAGGGTGCTATAAGAAGAAACTAGTGGAAAAAATATGTTTCCTCTCTGGCAATGAATGGCAACATTTATTAACCAAACTGCAACTCATTCACACTTCCTTCGTTGATCAACATGACTATAGCCCATCTCACATTTCCTTCGTCTCTGAAATGGATATGGTGGGTTTGGTAACGTAGTTTGCTTTAAATGATTTAATTTTTTTAATCATGCATTTGGTTAAAAGGTAAGAGATGAAGAACCTTGAAATAAATTAACTGTCTAAAGTTTTCCTCCAAACAGGGCTATAGTGTGGTATGTGGTAAGCTGTCTTGGGTATTTTGGGATAATATGGACATTCATTTTCACAGGAGGGAAAGGAGACCTGCTCCTGGAGTTGCTCAAGCTGTTCCTCTGATTGGAAAGGTAACAAGAAGGTATTCTGGAGGCATGCCAGGAGCTGAGTAGATGTGACTTTAAATCTGCTGGAAGAGCATTCCTCTCCACTACTTTCACAGTGGGGATGGACCATACCAATCCTAATCTGGTGAAAGAAATTTACTTCCCACTGAAATCAATCGGAGGGTAATTTCCACAAACCAGGGGTGAAAAAAAATCTTTTCCTGTCTTCTAGCTCTGACTAGCATAAGCCCAGCAGGGTTTAGCAAGTGACAGTTTCTCCACCATGGGATGTTTCCTCTCCTACTGTCACAGGATCATAATGTCCATCTGCATAAGAATCAACAACATTGCTTTCAAGAATCATAACTCCTAACTTTGCCATATACACCAGAGATATTGTGCATCTGTGTTCAGCAACAATGCCTTGCTGGCTGAGAAAAAAATCTGGCTTCTAGAAACATGGCCAAGGAGATATTCTAATTCTAATAAAGGAAGTTTGTTTTGTTTTGTTTAACAGAAAATACTAGAAGTGTACCTATTTACAAATTGTAGTGGTTCCTGTAACACAACATGAACGCTTATGATAATTAATATGGTTTCAGCATACATCTGTACTACATAACACATTGCACTTTTTAAGAGGTCGTGGTCAGTGGAGCAAATCTTTTCTACATTTATTCCTCTTCTGGTTCACCTGCTCATAAACATGGAATACATTCTTTTAATTATTATTATTCCTGATGTAAGCTCCCTACCTCTAAATGTTTTCTACAATACGTGTTTCAAAAAAAAATTATTTATTGTGGTTGTAGTTTTGTCACACAGTTTCTAGTTTCTATTAATTAAGAGTCTTTATACTTGGTGTAGTCTGATATAATTAATTGAGATCAAACTGTCACATTCCCCTGACGCAGTCTATAACAGTTGGAATTGGAATGGGTACTTACAAGCTCGATTTTAAAAATTTAAAAGTGGTTATCGCCGGCATTTTTCAGGACAAGCCCGGCTGGAGCCCGATGGCATCTTTCTCTGTCCTCATCTATGCTGGAACTCCTTCCACTTCTCTCTTCAGTGCTGGGTCCTCTTGGGACTTGTGAGCCTCTCCACGACCCTCTCGCAATCCGCGGGCTTCTTCACTCCCTATACTGGGCTATTGATGTTCTATCGTGTTCAGGTTCCAGCGACAGTCAAATCAGACTGCCACCCAAGCTGACATCTTAACCAGAAGTCGTCCCATAAATACATATTCCAAAAAAAGTTATTTATTGCAATTATCTGCATTTTTAATGACATAACAGGTTTTGTGAAACTGCTGGTGTTTCATAAATATGAAACATGGAGAATTTTGCCTCCGATGGAGCATCACAAAGTATAAAATGTCATCTCCAAGAAATCTGTCAGTATCTCATTGTCTTCAGCAACAGCTCTTGTGAAAATACAGTCATTATGCCATTGGTGGAGATGATAAGGCAGGAAGCTGCCTCGACATGGAGGCAGAAAGGTCAGAATGGAGATAAACATTGTATCTCATGTTACCGGAATCTCCTTGAATTCAAGTACCATGGTTCGCTATTAAGATACACCACTATTAGTTTTATTGATTATATCTGTTTCAGGCAGCTATCTACAAAGCACTGATAAGCATCCTTATCAAGTGTTCCTCGTTTTGATTGACATCCCACAAGCCTTTTCTTTTAAAAGCTACCCATCTTTTGGTGATGGCTTTCCGAAGCCCTGCCTTCTTACATATATCAGAAATGTTGCATTTTTTCAAAGAACTAGAAAATATTTTGACAGATTTAGGTTGTCTCTTCCTTATGAAGGGTGCCTCAGAAAGTTCTGCTAGCAAAATAATCATACCACATCATACTGTCCTTCATGAACACACAAATGTTGACCTTTGCTGGGCACACACTAAAAGCATGTTAACTTGGAAAGCCAACTTGGGATCCTTCCCTAGGGACAACAACAGAGTGCTTAATAGATGGATAAACTTATGATGCACTAAATTTCTGGACAGATTCTTGAAATCTTTTCTTTAAAAAAATTCCTCCTCTGATTAAAATGACTAATCATATATGTACTCTTTTAGCCCCACTACTTAGGAAAATAAAATGATCTTTGTCTGACACTGAAAAACCACAAGCTATCACATAAAGATCTTTTTTATATATTTCTATTCCTAGCTGCCAGATTAGAATGGTCTTGCTATGGAAAGGTCTTAAAAGATTGACATTGATTAAGTGGTGTACCTGTATCTGAAATGTTGATCTTGTGGGAAAACTAATAGCACAAGTAAAAGTTCTTAAAAATGTAAATCTACTAGATCTTGTATAGTACTTGGTTTCTATACTTTGACTTTGTTAACAGTAACTCTTATGTTGCTTATCTTCCAAATTTTCAGGCAAATTTATAGAATGGTTTAGTCTGCAACTGAAAAATACTAGACAGGTTGTGGCTTGTACATTTCTTGTGGTTACTTTTTAGAAAGCAACACATCTCAAGATTATAGCTAATGCATTTTTCCTTTCTTTTATTCAAGGATACAACTGTTTTATGATTTGTAATAATGATGATGATGAGACTAAGGCCATTTCCACATGGGCTTAAAGAAACAGTGCAGAGCGTCCTCCAGGGAGGACATCTGCACCTGGGAGCGGACTGGGTTGGAACTACTTAGTGTAGTTCCGCACCTCAGTCTGCTCCAGAACGACCCGAAGTGGTCATCCAGCGTGCTTTTGAAAGACTGCTTGAAACAGGTCTTTCAAAAGCACGGAGCACGGCACTCTGTTCCCGTGCTTCGGTGCAGATTTGTAGGCTTGCACTAGTGTGAGCCTTCGATCAGCCGGGGGCGGGCTTTAGGCTGGCGAGCTTCAGTGGTTGGTGGAGAGCCTCGACCAACCGGAAGCCACCATTTTCGTCCCCAGAGTAGTGCAGAGCAGCGGCCATGCACTGCTCCAGACCAGCCTGGACCCAAGCGTGGAGCCAAGAAGTCTGGTAAGTACCAGCACAGGGCAATTCCCTCACCCCATGCGGAAATGGCCTAAAGCTACAACCCTATAATTTTTACTCAAAAGTAAGCTGCACTGAGTTCAATCAAACCTTCTCCTAAGTTGGTGCATATAGGGTTTCAGCCTCTGTCCTAGCACTGGTTTAAGGCAGATGTAGACATACCTGGGGGCCCAGAGGGCCACATAAGCTGATTTTTGGGTCCTCTGGAGTTTTGGAGGGCCACAGTCATGTCACTGTGGCCACCATTTTTTTTGGAAGTGATATTGAGTCATTTACAGTCAAGTTTTAGACTTTTAGTGGGTTTTTTTAAAATAGGGACCATTCAAAACAGCATATTTACCTAATGTAGTCCCCTTTAAGGTCATCTTAGTGGCTGCTTTCAGGCTGTGGAATTCCTTCCCATGGAAAATTTGGCTGCTACCACCTTCATTTTCATTTCATCAGCAGGCAAATACCTTTTTCATTTAGGCAGACTTTGGGTTCTTAAATGATATGGCAGAAGGGTGTTTTGATATGGTGTGATATGAGTTTTTTTTAAAAAAAAAGCTTTAAATATGATTTAAATTGTCTTAACTATGTGTTTCTTAAATAGATTTGTTCGCAGCACCAAGGAATGAGTTGGGATACGTGATGCAGTGTTTGAACCCACAGGAGAAATGGCACAGGTTCAAAGCTGACTTGACACTGTTCACAAATGCCATGATAGCCTACAATGAGCTTGAAAGCTTTGCATTACTTGACTTAAAATAGTTGGAGAAAAGCTCTTCACCCTATATTTAAGCATTCCAGAGATAAGATGAGATTCCAGTTAAAAAATATGCTAAATTAATTGGTCTGTTTATTCTCCTTCCTTTTCCCCATTTCCAAGTAATGGAAGAAATATCAAAATATGAGCAAGAAATACAGAGAGAGAGTATGGCAGAAAAATTTTCTATCATGATCTTTTTCTCCCTTGGGAAACCATTGTTGGATCTGAAATTGAAGTTATCCATCCATTCAACAAAATTGCTAGGCTGGATCCAAACCACTGAATTTATTTCCAGAATTATCTTCACCAACCTATAGGAACAGATTCTGGTGTCAAATAGAGAAATCACTTCACTCAAGAGAACCATATGGGCCCTATTTACAGAATTCACTGGAAAACCATGGGATCCTGTCATGTGGAAACCATCATAATATAATGTCTGGTAAGTATAGCAAGTAGCATTCAGTCCTGTGCTCCAAAAAAGAAGTCCTGTATGCCTGATATCAAACATTTCATCAGTAAAAAGAAGATCTCATTTGATAACTTAATTGTTTCTGAAGTGAAAAGGATTCCTAATGAAACTCTAATTAAAACACAACAATTATCTCTTGCTACTGTAATGTGCTTCCATAAGAGAATCTGTAATGGCAACAGGTTGTACCCACTTCAGCAATTACATTTTTGACTAGCATGATTTTGTTGGTCTAATAAATTATACCAAGAAATTAATGAAGTGGGCAGTTAAATGCATTTAATCTATTTTTTACCCAGAATAATTAATAAGATATGATTCAGATACATATTTTGCTCACGTACACTGTGCACATATACATTCACACTTGGATTTGTGTGGTGTGTATTGATGCTGGTAACATCAGCACAAGTTGGATGAAGAGTTTCTGGCAGTTTGGAATAGCCACAGTGAGGGAAATAAATTTAATTAATGAAAGACTAAGGTTAACAGGCACTGTTAGGCACTGTGAGTCATTTTCTTTTTGGTCAAAAATGATCCGTCTTTAGGGAAAGGCTTTCAGTCACGGCAGACTTTTCAGAGTGCCATTTAAAGAACCAGACACATTCTGGGAAAGCTGATAACAAGGAAACTTTCATAAGTAGCTGAACAAACCCTCTCATATTGAATGGAGCCAGTTTGCACAGAAAATGCATGTTTGTGTGTGTGTGTGCGTGCGCATGTTCACATATGGTGGGGGGAAGGGAGCATTTCTCAATCTGTTTGCTAAGACTGCATGGTGAAATCCAACAGAAGCAGTGCAAAAATGAAAGAAATATAAATAGTGGCTGGAATCCTATTGTGAATCTACACTGCACAAATGACATGGCACAAGTGGTTACACTTGCTCTGATCTTGTGCAAGGGCTATCCCATTCAGAGTTGTGCAGACCCTGCATTGCCATGGAAGTGTGGTCTTTAGTGGTGGGGAGTTGGATTGATTGCTGTGCAATGGGAGAATGTACATCTATACTACCCACTGCATGATCAGTTGCCCACAACAGTGTCATAGTAAGACTGACATGATTTGACCCTACACGATCAGTGAACAGGATCCTGATCCTCACTGGTTCTTCCCAAGTATTATGTGATAGCAACCATATAGGTTTGCCTCTCAGTCCATGATTGACTGTGAATTCAGCCAGTCTTTCCCCTAAAGAAGTTTCAGAAATGGAAACTAGAGCATTTCCCATTGGTTGATTTGTACCAAGACAATCTAACCTTGCGTTCCACTCAGTAATACTTGCATTTAAGATCAATTTTAATACTGGTCAACAAACATCTGTAAAGTAAACTTGTGTGATTCTGTTTCTTTGAATGCAGAGCCATTTCTTCTTTTGAAAAGGGTCCTTATTAGTTTCAAGCCTCTCAGTTTTAAAGTTTTGTTCAGGTTTTTTCTTGTACAGAAGTTCTATTTAAATCTAGCAAGCTAGTTAACTATCTATAAAATTTCATATAGGTTGCCCTGAAATCTTCTCTGAAATAAAGCAGTTTTTAAAATTTTATTTTTCAGTAAATTAATAGATACTCCATGACATGCTTTCATACTGTAGTTGTTGAGTGCCTTCAAATAGTTTCTGGCTTATGGTAACAAGGCTTTCTTGGCAAGATTTGTTCGGGGAGGGGGTTGACTTTGCCTTCTGCTGAGGCTAAGAGAGTATGACTTCCCCAAGCAGGGATTTGAGTCCTGGTCTCCAGAGTTGTAGTCTAACACTCAAATCACTAGAGCATGCTTGCTCTCATATCCATGCCCATAAATGTTTAGGCATGCACTTCAGCTGTTGAACACAAAAATAAATGTAAATTGGCCCTTGGAAAGTTTGGAAACTGAAAGAATACCAGGGATCTTCTGCTGAATTTGCATGCAGGACAACAATGTTCCCCTTTCCATGATATTAATCTGATCCTCTGAGAAGACAGGATATCTCATAGCCAACCTGAGGATGCTGACACAGTGATTAAAGTAAGACTTTTACAACAGAATGAATCAGTTGCCTGATTTCAGGGCCTGAACCATGGGGCAGGGGGCACTGACATTCACCTATCACCCAAGTTGACCAGAATATGATTAGAAGTAATGTGCAGTATTTCTCCCTAACTGTAAACTCTCCTGTACCTCCAGTCAAGACCTCTGTGTATTATATTTCCTCTTAAGAAAGTGAATATTCCTTGTTTGAAATGTAGATGTTCAAGATGAACTGTCCTGTATGGAGAAAGGCAGAATGTAAATCTAAACAAATCAAATCAATCCGTCAACATAGGAAAACGGGATATGGGAAAAGATAAAAAGGCTAAAAGGGGGACATTCCAGGTTTTGTTTTTAATACTGTTTCTCTTCAATTTTATAGAAAAGTAGTTGCTTTTTAAAATAGACTCAAAAGAGAAAGACTATCTCCACTGAACTGTTGTTACCGGGGGGAGGGCAGGGGGCCAGGAATTTTCTGCTTACCTTCCTTTTACAGGTGGCTAAAGGGATGTGTGCAAGTGAGTGTTCTGTCTCTGTACAATCATCTTTCTGGCACTTCAGTTAGAAAAGCTATGGAGGTAGTGGCAAATGGCAGCATCCAGAACAGGTGGTGAAAGCAGCCTGGATTTACATTTGGCTCTAAAGGATTTGTCCAAGGTGCTGAACTTGTTTTGGGAGTTGGGTTCACTCCTTTGAATGGCTTCTATAAAGGTAAAATGAAAATCCAGATTAAATTCACCATCCCACTGTCAAGGGTGAATATATCATGAGAAAATTCAGTCTGTGCAGCTATTCCCCCTGCCCCCAGATCATTCAGGCAACCAGGGAGACTACAGAATGATGGAAAGAAGTATAATAGGAATGGGATTCTCCACAGGACTTGCTCTGTAAAGAATATTCACAATTCTTTCTCATCTTTGATTTTTAATGAGAAAAGTTTTTTTCCTCAGCATGTCTCATCACATTATGTGTGTTTTTACTCCCATTCAAATATTTTTTCACACTTTGGGGCTTTTTGTGAAAATTTCATTTGAAGCAAAAAATGTGCAAAATGAAAAAAAATTGCATAAAAATGTGTCATATTCCTGTAGAATATAAATAATTGTTGCAAATGAAATTGGCATGTAAAAGTTCTGAAGCAAAAGGGGGGGGGAAGGACAACATACAAAATTTCCCGCAATCTCATTCAGTAGGGAGAAAATGTTTGAAAAAAAGTCTTTCTCATATGTAAGAATTAAATAAACAAAAATTCACATCCCTACTCAGCACATTTATCCACTTCATAATGGTGGATAAACTTCAAAATTATAACCAAAAGAAATTATAAATCACTCTAAGAAGGAAGCAGAAAAACAAAAGCCTCTGTTGAAAGGGAACAAAATGTAATGGAATTTCAAGAACAGATTTCAACACAGTCCTACAACTGTGGAGGAGCCTTACAAGCCAGGGGAATTGTTACAAGATAAATGCAGTGGATTGGAGATCTGTCCTGTTGGAGACTGTAGATCTATAAAGGCTGCATGTGAGCATGTAAAGGACTCAGTATGTGAAGACTTGAAGAATATCAGTGGATGGCATTATCCAAGCTGACTCCACTGCCTATGTATTTGCTTCCAAACTATCAGCCCTCAGTTCCTGGTCTTGCCACACTAAGCAGCCAAATCTGAACCAGAGGTCTTATCACAGAGTAAGAAGTATGTGTGGTTTTACAGTTATCTCTTAATCTCACCTCAGAGTGGACTGAAAGAAACTCTGGAAAATGTGAACTAATATAACATGGATTGTCATCACTGTATGGTATACTTACACACTAAGCTATTCTAGTGGTGTGCAGAGTGACTGACAGGTGCAAAGTGACATGTGCAGAATGATGGAGAGATAATATTTACATACGGATGAGAACTGGCCGAGAAAATGAAAGGGGGAGGTAACTTTTGGAATGGTGTAGTGTGAGCTGCAGTTAAAAGAAGCTCAAGGACTGAGAGTTGGAGAGGGGGATTAGGAAATGGCAGGAGAGAGATTGTGTTATGAGTTCAGGAAGAAACACATCTAAGAATGAGAGGATTAAGAGTGAAAAGCAGCTTTATGATAAGATAGCTCTTTAATATGTAGAACTGTAGTGGAATATTCTTGATGCAGTCCAAGAAAATAAGAGCTATCCCAAACAATGTGTCATGTCTGTACCACCATATTTGTTCCTAAATGGACAATGATGAATACTGGGAATACTTCATTTCAATACATGCTTCTTATCAAGTGTCTGACGCTTAGCAGAAAACGTCTTCTTTATTGTAATTGGCAGCACATTACAAATAATTAAGAGACTGTTTTGCAAGACCATTCTTACTAAACGAATGAAAATACGTTTATCTAGTTCCAACCTCTCCTTCAAAGCATATGAAATCCAAGGTCAGAGTGTGTACAGCTAAAGAATGTTGGCTGACACTGACTTGCACATCAAGAGATATGGAGCTAATTTCACTTACTGGAAACAGATGCCCTATGTCACAAAAATGTACTTCAGACTTTCCATTTCAGTTCACTGAGAGCAACTGTATTTAAAGTCCAAACAGCTTCTCCCTGACAAAGTTTCAGAAATGGATTCTGACCAATAGGAGTAAATGTAGCAATTTGTTCCTTAGGCTAGAAATCTCAACATCTCCAATGAATAATTAGTTGCCAAATAATAGTTATTTGGGTATATGCTGCCCATCAGAGTTATTCCAAGGGCCTAACCACACTACACTGCTATAGTGCCATTATTCCACTTTCAATATCCTGTGGAATGCTGGGGTTTGTAGTTTACTGAGACCAAAGATCTCTCTGGCTGAAAATTCTAAATGCCCCTCCCTAAACTACAAATCCCAGGGTTCCATGGGATGTTGAAAGTGGAATAATAGCACTGTAACAATGTAGTACAGAAATGCCCCAAATTCTGAGGAGCCTGCTGGGATCAGGTTCAGAGAAAAGAGCAGTTGAATCCTTGGTTACCTGCCATGATACATTTGCCAAGTACTTCAAAGAGAAAGTTGCTTGCATTTTCTCAGAACCTGATGCCATGGTTATTCCAGGGTCTGAATAAGTGCCCAGTGCATGCAAGGTCAGTTTGGGAAAATCAGTTTCAGTTGCAGCCTGACAATGTGGACAATATCTTTGAACTGGTCTGTCCCACTACATGTGATCCTGACAGCTGCAGTGATGGCATCTAGTAGATGTGGATTGATTGAGTGTGTCCAGAAGGTGGTACATGCTTCACTCTTTCAGGGGCAGATGCCTGCTCCCGTGAAGAAATCTTCAGTGTACCCTCTCCCGAAAAGAAGCTTTTTGGACCTGGAGTTTTGTAAGAGCTACAACCCAATCATAAATATACCCTTTCTGGGTAAGGTGTTTGAGTGTGTGGTGGACAGGTAGCTTTAGATATTCTTGGAGGAAACAGATTTGACTCATTGCAATCTGGTTTCAGCTCAGAGGATGTTAATAAAACAATATCAGGTGCTCTAACTGGCAACCTACTCTAGGTAAAAGAAAAGGTAATATTACTCTGCTGACTTCATGGATCTCTTAGTGGCTTTCATTACCATATCCAAGTATAGTATGATTGCAGTACCATACCACAGTATCTTACAGAACTAGCTCTGTGGGATGGAAGGAGGATGCACTGTGTTCAGAGAATGATACTAGGAAATTCCCGTTCATCACAATGGACATAAAGTCTACATGCACTGTCAAAAATACCCCCCTCCAATGTCCTTGGATCATCTGTAACCATGTATTCATGTGCCAGAGGGTGGTGAGCAGTCAGATATAATTATATAGCACCCTGAAACTATAAGTAATAAAATATTATTTGTTTCTTTTGATAAACTACTCTTACTGTCCAGTTACTACTGTGAGGAATATTATAAGAAGAATGTAATTCTCAGAGGTCCCACAGCTGTGATAAAGTCATATTGGTTTCTTCCAGGTTGACTTCTTCTCTTAGAGACAGAGATGAGAAAGTGCTGGGGAGAAGAGTTAATATACTTTTGATACTAAGAGATTCATTCATGTAAGAATCTTGGTAACAGCACAAGTCCAAATAGGAGACAATATGAAAGTATTGGCCCCAGTTGGTAAATTGAAACCCAGCAGCTAGTCCCAAAGAAAAAGATTGGGTGAAATATAGCCACAGGAGAAGCACCAAAATCACATAAGCTTTGTTTTGTGGTAAGAAAAAAACAACAACAGTAAAAAAAAACAACAACAAAGGAATATCTCAAAAGATGGGGTTAGATTCTTCTATCATAAAAATTTTGACAACTTTCCAATAAATAATAATATAAGCAGGTTTCATTTTATTTAGCAAGCTTTCATTTTGCATTATCAGGGATTGTGTGAAAAGCAGTACTAGAAAAGCACAAGGGTTTTTGAGAGTGCTTTAATTTAATTTTGTTTTACTTTATTATAGCATTTCTTTTATGGATAGATGAGACAAACAAATACACTCGGCCATCTATCTTGAAATCAAATACTATACCTCCACTTATTCTTTATTGCTTACCTCCATGTAAAGATATAGGTCAAAGTGATTTCTCCAGGGTGAAGTGCTTCTCTCCCTTCTCACTGTTTTCTGATAATAAGGATAACAAGTTTGATATATTGGACCCTTCCTTTCCCTGATTGCATTTTTTCCCTCCCAGTACTCAAACTGTGAATCTGGAGGCTGCAAATGCTGAAAAGTAATTTATTAGAGCAATATCTACTCCCATATCTGAAACAAAACAGCAGAATAAGATAATGTAACATACTGCTAAGGAACCCTGTAATGAAGATTGCATCACTCTATAGAATTTGAGTAGGGTAATCTTACTCAGATGGAATAATTAGATCGTAATTAGATAGTCAAGGTGAGGAAAATGACTTAGAATAAGTCTATGACCAAAGTGGAAACCATTTGGCTAATTTACTCAAAAACCTGCTGAGTTTAAGTGGTAGCTGTCACTAAAAAATAAAATGGCAGGCTGAACAAAACAATGCAAAGCATAAAATAGAGGAGGAAATTGTTCTAGTTCACAAAAGAAGTTACTGTTTCTCTCAAGAAAACAGAAAACAGTGCAGTAAAAGAGATTTCCAGAAGCACCTATTCATAGTGGTTCTTGCATGCCAAGAATAACATCTGAAGCTGCCTTATACTGAGTCACAACATTGTCCTGTGACTGTTGTTACTGTGTACTTTCAAGTTGTTTGATTTATGCGAGCCCTATGGTGAACCTATCATGGAATTTTCTTGGTAAGCTATGTTCAGAGAGGGTTTGCCATGTTCTTCCTCTGGGGCTGAGAGAGTGTGATTTGCCCAAAGTTACCCAGTGGTTTTCCATAATTGAGCAGGGATCTGGACCCTGGTCTCTCAGAATCCCAGTCCAACACTCAAACCACTAGACCATGCTACCTTGTGACTATATGAGTAGCTAATATGCAAGCCTACTATTGAGAAGCATAGGGTGGCCACATCAGACAGCACTCTTCAAGTGTTATGAAATGTTAGTTATTTAATGTGATAGTTTTGCATTTTCACTATCAGGAACGAGGAGAAGGCCTTGTGAGATTTTCTGCTTTGTATGCCAAAATATGTGGCTGATCTTGAGTGCTATGTACTTTGAAATGGAAGAAATGCATCTGCTGTTATGACATAGAAAGTCCTGTGTCAAGACAATCGTGTTATAACAGTCTAGTGTGGAAATGGCCTCTAATTCTTTAGTATGAATGATATCAGAAACTAAACCCAGTTGACTGACTGAAGTATTTATATTTTCTATTCTGCTTTTCTCCAAGTGCAGGACCCAAGGCAGCTTGCAATTAAAATTAAAACAAAAGATAACATCTACAAAAAGTAAGTTATAACACTGCAGAACAGGTTAGAAACAAATAATTTATGTCATACTGAACCTCCACTGAATGAAAGCAGTTTAAAAACATGTAAAAACATAACAAGGAAAGAAGGAAGCACAGCATTCTTAATTAAAAGACCTTTCTGTAGCAACCAGTTTGTGTGACCAAAAATTTGTCTAAATCTTCTGACACATGAAGATCAGAGAAGGAGACAGCCTAATTTCCTATTACAGAGAGTTCCACAGCCTTCAAGAAGCCACCAAGAAGATCTCCTCTCATGTCTTCAACAATCATATTATTGAGGATGGTGGACCTGAGAGAAAAGCCTCTCCTGAAGATCTGCAAAATTCAATGCCTGTTTCTGAAATATGACCCATTTATTTTGATTTATATTCTGTTCCAGACATTCTCTGTTACTTCTAGTTCATTTTGCTGGGGTCTTCAAAGCCAAATAATTAATTAAGTAAAATGTATGCAAATTATTGACTCTATCATTGAGTGATGGTATCTACTAGAGACTCTTCCTGCAGTGGGAGAAGGAATGGTTAAACCTCCCTAAACATGGTAGTTCCTAGTTGCAATCTCTCACATACAGAGATTAAACATAACCTTAACACACGCACACACACAGATAAAAAGAGACAAACAGACTCTTACATGAGAGACTGCAGGTGGGGCATTTAGTATTATGTTGTACCTAAATCCATATATAAAGCTATTTATCATTTATTTACATAAACATATGTACACAGTGGCATAGTGATAAATTTTGGAATGGAATGGCATCAGAACTCAACCTTATCAAGAGAAAAACTTGCCTAGCCAATGCCTGAGCTGTTCAAGAGCCAACAAGAATGCTTTCTCTGCTGATGGAGTTAGCTTTAACTATCATCCCTGTTCTACCACCGTGCCCTGTTCCAAAAGTGGACTATGACCCCATAACAGATGCTTATATCAGCATAAGGCACAACAGGATTCTGGTCAGAATCTACAACTCTGTATACACACGCACACAGCCAACACGGAGCTCAGAAATAACTCATTGCAAATGTTGAGTTAGTTGTACTTGGTTCTTTCTCCAATAAGAAAAGTGAAAGTGCATTGTATTATGATTGCACCTTAACAGGATAACATCACTCATTTTGCTGCTAGATTGTAGCTTCTTCAAATCCAAACTTCACAAAAGGGCAAAGGAGAAATCCTGCATGGTTCGAAGCATGGCTTATGCTGTGTCTTGTTTTATTGCCTTGTGTTCTGTTGTGAGACGATAAAAAAGTAGTTGGGTAGAGAGTGAGCTTTGCACAAAAGGCTAGGTGGCTTGTAGCATTCATATTTTTTAAAGTAATATTTTTAAAGTTATTTTTGAGGAAGGGATTTGCTATTAATTCCTATAACCAATATGATAGCAAGATATTTCTACAAGACCCCATTACTAAGAAAAACAACTTTCCAAGCTGGGCACCCAACATACCAAAGAATAAGTGAACCCACCATACTTCACACTGCCAGAAGGATAGCGTTGCAATGGGCTTTTTTTTGGGGGGGGGGTCATTATTTTTGCTCAGCTTGTGTGAGGACTGCCGTTATATTTAGGCCAGGACAGAGAAGCATGCAAAAGCTGGTAGATTATGGAATTATCCATGTAATCAGACACTGCTGATCATCCAGATCTATTGGCCCTGATTGTACTACAACTCTGCTCAGAGAATGTGAAGGAAGACTCATTTGCTCATTTTCACTTTGTGGGATACTGGAAAGAGGATAAAGCAACAGAGGTCCACTTTGGGCACAATTACAATTAATACTGTATGTAGACAAAATAGGAAAAACAAGTTACCTGAAAGCAGGACTCTTGGTTTTAGTGACACATTGAGTCAATTTGAGCAGATATCATTGATAGAATCTATTTTGCAAGGCAATGTTTAAAAAAAGACAGAGAGAGAAGAAAGGAGGTTGAGGGAGGAAGGAAGGAAGGAAATGGAAACAATGCATCTCTTCAACTAATATGATGTGTACAGTTCCCCAGTTACATTTTTTAAAGACCAGAAGTGTAACTGAGGGTTTTTAACAATACAGTGTTAAGAGGTCATCACCATCACTAATCCATATATATGCTCATTTCTCTGTCTCTAGAAAAAGCAACAAGAGGGCAGAGGTAAAGCTACAAATTCAGCCATTCTGCATTGTTCTTTGCTTTACACTTTCAAGGGCAGGAAATTTGCATTCTGCTTAATGTGAATATAGTTTGAACAATTTTTCTTCATAGAAATCTTGACATAGGTGGTTGATCAACGTCCTTCTTATCCCTTCTTTAAAGACATAGAGGGTTTTCTGGCAGGAAAAAAAAAGCCTAAGGGAATCATGATAGCTGCAAAGGAGAATCTGATACTACATGAGCACATATAGTCTTTGGCTCTTTCCGCAAGAGATGAGGGAATCGCTCCGTGCCGTTACCTACCACTTCTTCTGGGGTCTGAAGCAATGCGGACTGTATCTGAAGCCCTTCTGCAGGGCTCCTCCTTGGTCCAGGGCGGATCGGAGCAGTGCGAGGTCTGTAGATCCGCACAGGTCCGGCTTCCAAAATGGTAGCTTCCAGCTTCCAAAATGGCAGCTTCCGATTGGTCATCGGTCCTGACCAACCACTGAAGCTCTCCACGCCTAAAGCCTGCCCTCCGCAGATCGCAGGTTTGCACTGGTGCAAACCTGCAAATCTGCACAAGGGAGCAGGAATGCAATGGCGTGTTCCAGGAAAATAAAGACCTGTTTTTTGCAGTCTTTAGAAAACACGCTGGAGGACCACTTGGGGTCGGTTTTGAGTGGACTGAGGTGTGGATCTCCAGTAAGTAGTCTGCTCCTAGTCTGCTCCAAGGTGCAGACGACCTCTGTGAGAGGACCCACTGCCCTGTTCTAATTGCCTGGTGCGGAAAGGGTCTTCGTTGTTCACCCTACCTTACATCAGTCTCTTAGAAAATCCTAATTAGTTACCTACTGTCAGAATAGTTTGGGTGTGAATCTCAGTACTCTTATTCAGTATGGTCAAAGGTGGGGAATGCTGGGAGGTTGAACAATATCTGGAGGTCTGCATGATTTTCCCACCTCATTTAAGGGATGCCCAATGACCCGTTTCAACCTATCAGAAATCTCCAAGCCAATGTGCTAAAACTTCAAACCAAACTAACATGGAGTTACAAGAAAAGGCTTTGCCAATAACTAATCTAGTAT
Organism: Cyclura pinguis; assembly: GCA_030412105.1. Classification (NCBI taxonomy): domain Eukaryota; kingdom Metazoa; phylum Chordata; class Lepidosauria; order Squamata; family Iguanidae; genus Cyclura; species Cyclura pinguis. The sequence continues at coordinate 167,900,964 of CM059602.1, forward strand.
CAGCAATTAGCAAACTACTGTGGCACACTCTAAATGGGGTCATGTTTGGAAAGTGTTTGAAAACTAGAGTGGGTCCAAAACGCCATGGCCACACTGTTGACCTGGGTGATTAAAGGAAAGACATCACTTCCTTGTTGCAACAACTTCACTGGCTACCAGTATGCTTCCAGGCACAATTCAAAGTATAACAATAACAACGACAACAGTACATTTATTTCTTACTCACTCTCCCCAAGGCTCAAGGCAGACAACATAGGTTAAAATACAATATACAACTAAAAACACATAAAAACCATTTAAACACACAAAACTAGATTAAAACACAGCCACTACAAATTAACATCCTCTTAAGAATATACCAATTTAAAATTCATAGTTTAAAATCAACTGGGTAAGCCTGCCAGAAGAGATAATCTTTAAGACTTTTTAAAATTCAGACAGCATGTTTAGCTGTCAAATCTCTTCCGGCAGGTCATTCTATGGTCTAGGGGTGGCCGACAAAAAGGTCCTCTGCATGACTGTTGCTAGTCTAAGCCTTGCTGATTTAGGTAAATGGCCTCCAGAGGACCTGAGTGTGTGAGGCAGATTGTAAAGGAGGACAATCCTGCAGGTAACTTGGACCCAAATGATATAGGGCTTTAAAAGTAATAACCAACACTGTGTACTTGGCCCAGAAACTAATTGGCAGTGAACAGAGTGATAAAGTCCTTCACAGCTTGGGTCCAGACTATCTGAAAAACTGTATCTCCCTAAATAAACCTGCCCAACTTTTAAAATATTTGAGTAAGGGCTTTCTCTTCATTCCACCACCATCACAGATAGATTTGGTGAGGACATAGAAGAAAGCCTTCCCGGTGGCTGTTCCTAGGTTGTCGAACTGCTTCCTACAGGAGGCCTGGTTGGCTTGTTATCTGCTCTCATTCTGCCAGCAAGGAAAATCTTTTTCATTTAGGCTCTAAACGTGCTGTGAAAGAATGGTCTTTCAATGGGGTATGTTATGCTTTCATTCTTCTTACGATGTTTTAATGTGTTTTTAGGCAGCTTTGTTTTAGTATTATGAACAGAATTGCTTATTTTTTTCTTTAAAAAAACCTACTGTATCAAATAGGTTTTAGTTGTACTTGTTAGTGAATCTGTTCTATAACAGGAGAAAGGCAGGATATAAATTAAATAAATGAATTCATTAATTAAATAATGAGTAATAACAGGCAATTAAATATGTACAAAGTGAACAATACTACTACATTTGAAAACTAGCATTACCAAACATACTCAGCTTCTCAGCGGTGAGAATAGTCCTTAGTTTGATCCACCAAAGCCTTCAAGCAACATTACACAACTGACACTTTTATACACTTTATTCCTGCCCCATGTGAGTCCAACTGTGGCCTCTGGTACCCTGAGGGAGGCCCCCATACTTTTCCAGACAGTAGGTTGTCCACATGAAGTTTGTCTTCTTTCTAGCCCTTAACATGAACATAATCAATTGCTTTTTGATAATGATGATGATGATGAGAGAAAAAGAATCAATCCTTCCGTCAGAAATATCCCAACATGAATTTATCCCAGCTGGAATAAGAAGGCAAACAAAGATGTCATCCCCCCAGATCTGCCTCCTCCTCAGAGACTACTGGGAGAGAATGTGGTTGGAATTTAACATTTGTCGTGTTCTTGTATGCCTTCAAGTCATTTCTGATGAATGGTTACCCCAAAGTAAATCTATAATGGAGTGTTCTTGGCAAGATTTGGTCAGAGGAAGTTTGCCTTTTTACCACCCTTTCAGGCTGAGAAAGTGTGGCCTGCTGAAGGTCACACAATGGATTTTGACGGCTGAACCAATATTAGAATCTGGTCTTCAGAGTTGTAGTCCAACGCTCAAATCACTATATCACCCTGGCTCAATTTAAAGTATATGCTGCTTTTATTTGAGTTGCTGGCTAGAAGGGAATGGAGTACCACACCAACAAATGTAATCCTGTCATTTTGTAATTTGATTTTTCAGCCATAACAACCCTCTCCTGAATTTTATTAACTTAAAAATGTGTATGTTGAATAGTAATATCATTTTTTTAAAAAGAAATCTTTTTCAGTTTCTTCTTGCAAGACACAGACCCTTGTCTTTATGTCATCACAAATGAGCTTTCCTACCTAAATGTAATACATTTATAAATCTGTGAGTGGATATCAATTATCCTGTTCACATTCCAAGTGAAAATTTTGGCTACTGTGTAGCATTGAGATAGCATGACCTTTTGTCTTTAATTTCTGGGTTCATTTGCAAATGGCTCACAAGAAGTTTACAACGTTATTTTGGGACACAACAATATAGAACCACCGATGCATAAGTCTTAACACTATTCTCTCCTTGTATCCCCACACCTCTCTCTATATACATATATATCAGTCAAACCTTGGTTATGTGGCATTTGGTCAGATTTCGACTCAGGTGGGCTTGCAGAAGTCCCTTGAGGCCAACTCTTGCCTTTTCATGAATGTCCTTGGGGAGCTCATTGACAGCTGGGATCAGCAAGAGCAGCTCAAAAGTCAGGAATGTGGCAGAGGTGTCTGCCATCAGGTGCTGGAAGTTTGAGCTTCCACCTGTCAAACAAGCAGTGGTTATAATATGTGAGAGGGTTACATAATTTCCTGTTGGACACTGCCAACACAATTTGTTTCTTTTGTACAGACTCTCCCTCTCTGCTTAAAAAGACCTCTCGTAGGATTTCTCTCCAGAATGGCCTAATGAGAGAAAGGGGAAGGCAGTTCTGCAAAACCAAGGTACGCATGTTTGTGGCATTCATTCTCCATCCAATTTGTAGCATGTTTCCTTTAAAGCTATATAAGCAGTGTCTGGGTAACTGTGAATTCCAAAGTAGCTCACATTATTAATAAACATTCACACAAATGTACATTATGTTTGAAAAGAGTTTAGCCAATTGAGCTAATCTAAAATGGCCCACATCAACTTCATTTGTGTTGTAACTTCATTAATCAGCAGAAGTGTGGGTTTTTTTTAAAAAAAAAAAGAGCATGTATATTTTAATGTCATGTCTTTCTATAGTTGGGTTGGATCCAAATTTAGCTATGCTTAAAGCATACTCATCAAAATCAATAGGACAAATTAATCACCACTAATGTAAGTCCCATTGATTTCAATAGATCTACTCAAACATGACTAGGAGTGCAATCCTGACTGATGAATCCAGTAAGCCTCAACCCACTATTGTTAGCAATCATAATAAAAAATGATGCACATATCAACAGTTACACCAGCATATTGAATTTTTGGAGTCACTGTCTCCCTCACACAGTGACAACTCTCTCTAAAAAGACTTACCATCTGCCTATACTCCACATCAACTGTCATTTAGTGGCTAGTGGAAAGCAAGGAGCATTGGACAAGAGTCTGGCTATGTCCCTATGACTAGATACAAAATGACAACCTTGGGGTTCCCTGAAGTCCTAGAAGATGATATTATCATTGAGCTGCTGGCTATGGACACACAACCAGGTGCATCTGCAATGTCCTCTTCTGATGGCAGTGGAGTGGGAGACAGGAGAAAAAATGAGCCCTGTGGGAGAGGAGAGAAGAGATGTGTCATAGTTCCACCTGGCCAGAACTTTACTATACGTCTCCTACTATAGGATCTTAGTCAAGGAAAGGGAAACATGCAGAACTGGAAAGTTACATAGGAACAGTTGCCCATTTATTATATGCTGACCCTAAAAGAATGGATTATTAAGATGAGGGAGTATACGGTAGTGGTAACAGTGAAATATTTGCAGAGAAATTTCAGACAATCAAACTGGTGAATAAATAGAGATTTATTGATGAATAAATGGAAGGTACAGGTCAAATTTTGTAACCGAAACTCTTTTATGCCCAAGTTTTCAGTTAAATTAATATATGCAAAATTAAATTCATGGATTACAATGGAATCTTAAAAACAGAAAACTCTCCCCAGTGTTTAGTGCTTTATGAATTATGAATGGCAGCTATTCTGTTGTTAAACCGATATGTGCAAATATTAGTTTGTTAAACTGATATGTGTAAATGTTGGTTGGATTCAGTCAGAATTAGAGTAGATAAATGGTCCAGAATAGATGAATAAATTGGATACATTAGCAGAACCAGCAATACCATTAGGAAAAGTGAGGCAACCAACTCACATATTAGATGCTAATGAGCAGCAGAAGCTTCTTTCCCTCACCCATTCCTCCTCAGCCTTTATCCATCCCTCTCTGGTGGAAGACAAAGTTGTTTCTGCCACATAACTACACCCCCTAAACCAGCTTCCTGCCCTAAGAAATGATGGAAGATACTACGACAACAACTGCCAGTGTAATTCACTGAGGTTGGTGCCATCTTGTTCTTGGCTTCAGGTAGCTAAATGTTTGGGCAAGCCCCACAAACTAGTCAACTCATTACCCACCTAAGTTCCACAGAAAACTGGAGAGTGATAGCCCTATCATGCCTCTCTGTTGTAGTGCTATTGTTTCACTTTAACTTCCACGGCAACATTCTGTAGAATTCTGGGGCTGGTAGTTTAGTGAGGCCCTGGAGCTCTCTGACTGAGAATTCTAAATGCCCCTCTCTAAACTGCATATCCCAGGATTCCATATGATGTTGTCATGGCAGCTAAAGTGGAATAATAGCACTATTACATTGTATTGTGATAAGGCCTGAGTCAGCTCAATTTGGATATGTCCCCCCGCCCCATTCCAATCTGTAAGAGAGATATGAGCAGAGACAACGGGTTCTTGACACACTGCGTATATTAATACACAAGTCCTCATACCTGCACATATAACAAAAGAAATTGCCTCAGAGAAAGCTTTGACCCCAAGGAAAGTGACCTTTGGTAAGCAGATTTATTGGTTTCACACTCCAGTATTAACAGACCAGCTACTTGAAAGACCTATATTGTCTTACACAACTCTTTGAACATTTACTGCCAGGATCACAATTTGCATCTTTCTGTAACCTTCTATCTTTCTATGCTGCGCAGTCCCAGAAGTTATTGGATTGCAGTTCCCATAAACCCCAACTACTGAATATACAGAGTTATAAGAAAAAGAAGTTATAGGAAAATAAAGGAAGGAAAACCACACTCACTCACTCCTTTTCTGAAGTATAAAACTTCAGCTCTTTTCTTTTTAGTTACAGAACTGTCCTGAGGTAGCAGGGTTGTGGGGGAAACCACCCATGTGCAAATTCCTGGCAGGCAAAGAAATTACAATTCTGTGTAGGTGATAATTATCTGCCACACTTGGCTAATGAAGAGATAGTATTTATGGCATGTGTATCTTAAAGGTGTCAGCGCATTTACTTGTCAAGTGCTGCACGCTTAAGACTTTGCATTCGTACATTTATTGATTGTCTCTATGGGGAAGGAAAGCAAATGTTAGCTTATCCTTACAATTAATCCTTCAGTGTCTTAAGGGGAAAAAAACTGAGCGATGCTACAGAATGATACGGGGCTCCGCATAACAATAAGCAAGCAAATATTTTGTGTGTGTATGTGTGTGTGTTTGTGTTTGTGTATGCATCCCTGTGCATGGGTGTTCAAAAAGCTTACAGATTGAAACATGACTCTGGTTGCCTGGAGGTTGAGAAAGCTGGGAAATGTGATTAAAAACATAAAAGCAAAAGGGGAAAGATAAGAGCAGAAGAAGCTCGGAATTTACAGTGATTGGGGTGTGTAAAAATTAAGCAGAGATACCATACTTCAGAAGAGCTGCCTCATGCCTTTAAGATTCTGAAGACATCAAACAAAACCGAGGCCTGCCTTCTATGAATCTGCTGCTGAATCCAAGCAGTGTGTTGAGATGAATTTACACTAGGGTTGCCAACCGATTATAACTGATTAATCATCTCCCCTTTGAATGATTAATTGGTTAATTAAATGAGGACATTTCAATAAATTTGCGTAGGCAGACCATTAGGAAAAGTGAGGCCGCCACCTCAGGCTGTTTTGGGGTGTTATGAAAGGGCCAGAAATGACTTGAGGGTTTTGTTTTAATTGATTAGCATTATATTTTCACTGCTAAGCCCTGTTGAAACCTATCAGAGCTAAAAGGATTATAAGATAACTTACAATATAGTAAAGAAAACCTAGCAGTGGCTCTTAGAAGGAAAAATATCTGTTTCTCAAATGTGTGTGTTTGACAGAGAGAGAGAGAGAGAAACTATGAGCATTCTGCACATCACAGCTGAAAGAAAATAATCTGGAAAAAAAAAGTAGCTATGCTTTTAACTCGATGGCTGACCATTCTAAATTCCCCCCATTAATCAAGCAAATCTGCAGATGATTACTAAACCAGTAAACTGAATTTATGCACGACGATAGCTGTACCACTCATTACTTTTTTTCTCACTATCCGTGTTAAGGAATAGAAGTTGAGAGATTTAGCTGAGATACCAGGATTCAATGGGCTGTCTTTGTGAAATATGAGTAGAGCTGTGAAATAACATTGAATTTTAATCAGAAAATATATTTATTTTTTCTTATTTATTCCTAAATCAAACGTAATGATTCCTTATTTTAAATCATTACTAGAAGAAAAATCCAACCTAATTCTTCTAGCATTTTTGAGGAGTATATTAGAAGTACAAAACAATCTCAAAAGGAAATAAGTATGCTTTTAAATTTCTATCTTACTTAAAATATTTCATTCACTGTGTCAAAACAAATCCTTGCTATCTATCAACTAGATTTCATTGATTTATCTGCTGAAAAAGGCTACCATTGCAACTTTTGAGTAAACATTCACAGAACTGAGCGGAAAGGGCATTTACGCAAATAACCAGTGAAAGAATAGTTTATCTGATTCAAGGATGGGGAACCAAATATGAAGTCCTTCAGATGTTGTTGGCCTGCAGCTCCAGTCATCCTTCACCACTGGCTGTTATGTCTAGAGACAGGAGTCTGATGAAATCAGAAAGGCTATGGCCTGAATAGTATTGGCTGTATATGTATGGGGAACTTGAAGAGTCATTAGAGATCTATGGCCATTTCCGCCCTACACTGTTATATCGCTATTATTCCACTTTCAACATCCTATGGAATCCTGGGGTTTTGCAGTTTAGGGAAGAGCCTTTAGAATTCTCAGCCAGAGAGCTCTTTGGCCTCAGGAAACTACAAACCCCAGAATTCCACAGGATGTTGAAAGTGGAATAATAGCACTACAACCATGTAATGCAGAAATGGCCTTTGTCTCTCTGAGAATGAACTAGGAGAGAAGGCCTGGATGAGATCTGATATGAAGATTGTCACAGCTGAGTGAAAGCAGTAGCTGTTAACCAATGTTTGTGGACTGCTAGTACAAAACATTTTCTTTTGTTTTATGTGCAAAATGCTGTTACCTGCAAAAAAAAAACAAAACTGTTTTTTTGTGCAAAAAAAAGGCAACTTTTATGACATCTTCTGAACTACAGCATTGTCTTCACAGGAAAGTGCTTTTTTTCCTTTTTTTTTTTTTTTTTGGTGCAAAAATTAGATGAAAATAATATTTCAGTGCAGAAAATGCTGTTTCCAGCAAAGCAAGTGTTGTTTTCTGAAGAGAAAACCTCCACTTGTAGTTTTCAAAAACTTTCTTGTAATGAGAAGAAAATTGTTAAAATTATCCATTTCTTCATTCAAGAATAAAATTAGCAAACAATTATGTTCCTGATGGAAGAGAGGTTTATTTTGGCCATGTAGGCATTGTCTTTTTATTTTTGTCATACTCCTGTACTGTTTTTCCTGTTTGATTCTAAGTTATATAAGATTACTTTATTTGTACTGTTTTATTCAATATTGTGCAGATTAGGAATGCAAATCATTCCAATTTCATACTCACATGAAAGAAGTAATTTTAAATGTTCTCTCCCCAATCAGCATGATCATGAGATCCTTTGAAACTTTTTTGCAAAGGAAAAAATATGGGGCATGCCCACATTTTGTAAGAAATCACTCTATTCTGAGAAAAAAATAGAGTTGCAAAATATTCGAAGGAAATATTTCACAGAAAGTCTCTAAATGTGAAAAATCTCATGTCAGCCAACCATTTACTCACACGATACATCCTTTCTCGCTGAGGATAGAAAAGTTGGAGGTTTTTTTACGTCCCTAGTCTGGATTGATATTTTCGTTATATATTTGCCTATTAGCACAGTACTTGTTATCTTTCTAATGCTCTTTGTTCATTAGTTGCTATGCCTATTGCTGTAAGATGTTATACCTTAAGATGCTTTGAGTATAATCATGTGGGAAAGCAGCATACAGATGAACAGATGTTGTTGGCATTGCTTCAGTCCATGTGTTGGTTCCCTCCAGGGCCACATTAAGTTTTTCATAGGCCCTAGGCACTCTTGCATTTGACTCCCTGCCTCACCTTGACATATCACTAGGGATGTTTTTATAGGTCCCCAAATCCTGTTTTCATAGGTCCTAAGATTTTCATAGGCCCTAGGCCTATGCCTAAAGTTCCTAACAGATAAGGTGGCTCTGTGTCCCTCTTCTACAGTATAACTCAGCACATAAGCATGACTTCTCACTTGAAATTATGTAGATCATTGGCATGCTGACATTATGCATGAAGCCAACATACTGTTCAAAACAACAGTAATAAAAAAGATGTCTATAATGCATGAATACTTTCCCCATAACTTGTAACAACCAGTAACAATCAGTTCTTCGTTGTTGTTATGCACTTTCAAGTCAATTCTAACTTATGGCAATCCTATCATAAGACTTTCTTTACAAGATTTATACAGAAGAGAATTGTCATTGTCTTCTTCTTAGGATGAGGGAAGACAACCTGTCCAAGGACGTCCAAGGGGTTTCCATGGTTAAGCAAGAACTGAACCCTGGTTTCCCAGAGTCCTAGTTCAGCCCTCAAAGCACTGCACCGCACTGGCTCTCTTACTTATTTGACAAATGAAAAGTGCAAGCAGTGGCATACATAAACAATACAAAAAAGAGAGAGACAAGGCTGTTTACTGTTTTAAAAGAAAGGAGAATTTATGTTACTAATTATAACAATGCACTCCTGAAGTCTCATCATTTACCTAATTCTACTAAAATCTTATAAAGTGAAAATGAGTTGTGCTAAACTTTTGTAACATCACAAATTGGAAGTAGTAACAAGGCCTCAAAGTGCTTTTCAAATGCATGTTCAAAGACTCTGTTTCAAAAATCTAGGAAGAACACAGTTATTTTTCCCTAAGGGTAAATGAGAAGAACAAATATATAAAACAGAGAAATGTGATGGGATTTAAATAGCAGGTGTCCCCTTGTTTGTTTGTAATTCTCAGTTCTGTTAGCCAACCAAACATTCCAGCTACCTGCTTCCCAGAGAACCCTTTTGTATTTATAAATTAACGTTAACAGATTTAAGGCCAGACTGGAAGAGTCTAGGGTTATAATGCCAACAGACAAACAAGAAGGTAAGGGACAGTCATGTCTCTTAGATGTTTCATTTATAAAGAGTCCTAACGTTAATTAAATCCCTTGCTTGTTTCAGCTAAAGCTCTCTCAGGACATTGTTTAGAGAGCTGTTGCCATTCTGGTCCTACAGAAGAAGACACATAAAAGTACTTTAATTTGATCCCTATAATTGGAACCAACATCTGTTGGTGGAAATGAAACAAGCTTTTGGGCTCACAGCTTCTCTTGGGAGACATGACAGAGATACAAATTGGGGTAGGAAACATCCTACTCATGTCACAGGAATGTTATGTGGCACAGTGGTGATAAGAGGACCATACAAAAGTGATTAACAGTTATATCATCAGCCCTGACTCAAATACTCTAGGTGAAATAAGACAAACATTTTCTGTTGAAACACATTATGCTTGAAATTTAAGGTAGGGGGATCTAGGCCAGGAACAAAAGTTGCTCTGATATCACCCCTAGATGATATTTACCAGTGCTGCTTCCAGTTCTCTTGTAGTGATCCTCCAGCTGGAATGGAAACTAAGGATGGGCAGATCCATGAAGTCATTTGCTCAAACTTCTTTCTCTCTCCAACTCCAACTCCACCCCACGCTGCTTTTAGATATAGTGGAATGGAAACATATATGTATGTATTTCTGCGCAGCTTCTTCATGTGAATTCAATGATGGTAGTTTGTTCCCACTGAGTAAAGTATGCCTTTGTACATTTTGTAAATTTATGCAGTGGACTTTGCACATTTTCATATGTGTGCATGTTGTTAAATACTTTTTTTTTCTTAGAAGGTACTTAGAATTCTCCATTAGAGAACTTTGGTGCACTCCCTAAACTATAATCTCCGTTGAGGTCTTTAGCAGAGAATTTGAAAGATCTCAACAAAGCCCATGGTTCCAGAGGATGGAGCCATGGCCATTATAATTGGTTTCAACGGTGCCTTCCCTTCTCCCTCTACTCCAAATTCCATACATTCTATTGCCTCAGTGGAATCATTTGATATAATCTAGGTAAAACCTAAAGAAGTAGGCTGTCCAGGAGTCTTGAGAGAGAAAATGGTGCATTTCTAAAATTGCTAGTCTGAGACTGCTATTTCATGTCAATAGGGCTGATAAATCAGTGTCTTGAGAGCCAAGAGCATGACAGTCAATAGCAGTGAAATTGGAGGCTATGTTTGCTACACCCCCTGTTGCATATACGATTGGTTATCACAATAGCTACCAGGCATAATCTGTTCAAAAGGGAGGATATTCCTATAGAATGAAGACATGAAAGTGACCTATACAGATGCCGGGCCATGGGCAGAAGATCCAGGAAGACTTGCTGCTCAGCTAAGACTGAGATCTTGATTTATGAAACTAATGAGTTAATTAATACTCATGCCTTTGAAATGTACCTAACATTTGGAACTGCTTATCAGTGAAGGATTATAGCTGCTCAATTTGGATATGAACCCAAAGGGGGTAATTTCCATCTTTCCAAGAGACAACCCTATAGCAGTGCTTGCTGCTTTTTATTGGGCTGGGTTGACAGATCTAATTGACTTCTCTTAATACATCAAAATTAGCGCCATTGCAAAAGACCCCTGATTGGCAGAGAAGCAGGCAACCACAGTCATGTAGCCAAGCAGGCATCACAAATATTCATTTGTTGTTCTGTGCACATAACATATGCTACTGCTGCTAAATTGCACCATCTGTTTGTGTGGGCAGTTAGCACATATGTGACCCTCCCAATGTTGGTGGGCCACAAATCTTGTCAGCTTGAGACAAAAGAGCTAATTGTGAAGGAGAGCAGGGTTGCAATCTGACAGCATTTGAAAAGATACTTATTTCCCATCTGTGCACTAGATAAAGTAGTTATCAAGTAGTGAACACATGCTGGAGGACAGAGATAGGTACACCCCACAGCCAATCTTATGTTCTCTGAGTCTGACTTCCTTGGGCACAGTGGAGGGTGGGACCCCAGAACCAAGATGAAATACAGTTTATCTGTCAGTTTAATTGCCTTCTGTAATTTGAAATGACTTAAGCTGGCCCAAGAACACCCCAAAATGTTGAAAGCCACATGAGATGATTCATGGTTTGCAATCCTTATCTCTACCAAGTTTCTTGGTTTTCAATCCTGATCTTTAGCAACTTAAGGAATCAATTAAGATGGCTTTCTGGTTTGAGAAACATGCCCAGGATTCACAATTCCTAGAGACAACAGTAAATAATTTCTGTGTGGCCATACGTTTCAGTGGGACTGAACTCAGATAATTTATCTTCTTACTTTGACCTGTCTCAAGTATTTAGAAATTTATAGGATGAAATTACAGATGGAATTCAGTGCAAATTGATAATTGGTGCTTAACTAAGGCCATTTCCACTCTACATTGTTAAAGTGCTATTATCCCACTTTCAGCATCCTATGGAACCCTGGGGTTTGCAGTTTAGGGAGGGGCATTTGGAATTCTCAGCCAGAGAGCTGTTTGACCTCAGTAAACTATAAGCCCCAGAACTCCACAGGTTGTTGAAAGTGGAATATAACGGTGTAGGGCAGAAATGGCCTAAGGCTGTACTAAGACTTCAGTGGGAATGGAGATTCAGTGGAGAATACAAATTGAGACACTGGATTTGAAAATATTTACTGTCCAGGATCCAAAGAACCATCCAGACTGGCTTTATCCACTCAAAAAAAAAATATTGATTTGTGTCCACATTCCTTGTGCTGCCTAGGGAAAATGGAGGAAAATTTAATTTCAAAATCACATTAGAGGTTTGGCCTTGTGAGGAGAAGGGGTCAGTCTCTTGCTGAAAAAAACAAATAAAAGACATTTGGCTGGACATAGGCAAGACCTTGGGCAGGCACAAAGTAGATTTTACCATTTCACTGTTGACTTTACAAGACCCAATTTGTTTTCATTCTTTTTTTTTTTTTTTTAAGCACACATTAAATAACGAAGAAAATGGGAGATGAGGCTTGGATAAAATTAATCTTTTAGTTCAGAAAGGTGGATGATACAACATAATTACTGGCTGATTAACCTGACATCAGTAAGGGGAGAAAAATCCCTAATAACATACTCAATCAATGACATTTTAGAATCTGGAAATATAATTAGATGCCATTCAGTATGATTTTATCAAATAGAGGCCTCATCAAACAAACCTGATTTTTTCCCTTTTGTTGAAACTATAATCAGTTAGAATGATGAAGATAATTATACTGAATACTTCAACCTCGGCAGCTTTCTTGCTTTAGACCATAGACATTGATAGGCAATTAATCTCAAATGCAAGTGGTGTCCAAAATTGCCTTGGACAAGAAACCACTTCTAATCCTTGAATATAACTCTGTACACAGAAGGTGAAATCACTTTATTTAAACCAGCCCTGTAGGCCAAACATATGACCAACCGACCTAAATACAGGCCATAAGCAATGGGACCCAGGGAATTCATATACATTTATTTATTTATTTATTTATTTATTTATTTTTATTTATTTATTTAATGCCAGCTTATGATTTTAAAAACAGAAGGTTGTTGAGCCCTAGTAGGCAGTCATTCATTGTTGATGGGTTGTATTCAGAAGGCTGGATCACAAATTATGTGTTATGTTTATTGTCCTTGTCCTTGATTGTATATGTTGATGTAGTATATGTTGATGTTTCAGCCTTTGGTGAGAAAGACATTATAAATAAACATTGTTTTTGTTGTGGTTAATCAGTTAGCCCAGGCCAGCCCTCCTGTTAGGCAGAGGGAGACAGTAAGCATTAGGCAACATATTTTCAGTTTTGTGAAAGGGCAGAAAATTGTTAACTATTTAATTTGATAGTGCTATTGCTACATAAGAAGTGTTTGTGGGGTTTTCTGTCTCATGCACCAAAATAACTTGGCTCCTTTAAGTAGTATGTTCGTTGACTTGGAGTGGGTGTAGAGGTGCCATTTGCTGCTGAACCTCAGACACAAAAATGTCTTGGTGAATCCTTAGCTGCTCTAGGCATCCTGGTTGCTGAAAACACCTTTAACATGAGGTGGCATCTGTTACTGAAGTGCAATACAGCATGTCACCACTAGTGTATCTGTGTTTGCAAATGGGACACATTGACATTACAAGTATAACACAATTTTTGAAGTATATTTTCAGCTTTAATCACTTGATATCCAGATTAAAACCAGTTACCCATAAAGTGAATGTTTAAGCTGGTTTTTAAGGGAGCTTATACATTTTTGGTCTCAATGAACCGAAGCAAGTTTAAATTTGATATTGGAAAACACATATGAGGTTTACCAGGTTTCCAGCATCCCAAAGCTTGAGGTGTATAAGGAGTAGCACAACAGCACTGTAGAGATGAGATTCATGTTCTGGTCCTGAAAGCTCCTGAAATTCAAGATTTGCTATCCAGGCAGAGCCTAGAGATGTAACAGTAAAGGACCAGGGTTAGAGAACTGAAAGAAAATGGAATTTTTGATATATAAGGTGGCTCTCCCGCCTTTGCCCCTGCCCCCAGAAAAAAAAAACACTCCATGGGCATTGAAATTGCTGCAGCAAGGCCTTGAAATTGCATCTCTAACCTCAGCCTCAGAGCAAAAACCTGGGATTTGGCCATTTGTATAAAAAGCAGTGAGCAGCAAGTGAGTGCTGAAACACTCACAGTGTGGCATGTCCCTGATTCTAACCAACCAGCCATGATATCTTCCACCCCCACCCCATCTGTTTCTTTGCAGTCAGCATTTTGTGGCTGCTGCACTTGTTCTGTTGCCATTCTCCTGACTTGTGGAGATAAGATTTCTCCTTGTTCTCTCATCTCTGTTTGCTTCTCAGCTATCCAGTTTTGGTTACAATCCTCTTTGGACTCACTGGCTGACCTCTCTTTTAGAGGAGTGATTTCAGAAGATTTCTTTTGCTTCAATTTATAGAAGGACTGGATTCTAAAAGCAAGTATACACATTGTTCAGGCACACACATACCAATTATATCACCTATGATTGGAAGATGTGGTCTTGCTAGAGGGCTGTTATACCATGTCCTAAAAAGTATGCTGTCTGTACAGAGACTTGTATAACCTACTGCAATAGGAATGTTTTTGTTAATCAGGTATGCTTCCACATGGACTAACTGGTACCACAGAAATACAGCTTCATGGGCCAACAAGTGTGTAAGTTCTTGGCACTGTCAACTCACTTGAACTTTCCAAAATGAAGATTTTTCCCCCATCTCACAAAAGAATGAGAATTCCTCCTTTCTTGTGTGGCAGGGGCCATGTTTTCACAGGGAAAGTTGACATTTCTCAGCCTCTGTTTTTTCAGGCAATAAAGCATGGGAGATAAATATATAACCTCTAGCTTTGGTTTTCCTCTAGAGAAGGGATGGAGATCATGAGGCCTTTCATATAATATTGGACAAAATGCCCTTGCATTCCTTGCTACTGACTGTACTGGCTACGGCTGCTGGGAGTTGCCATATAATGACCTCTGGAGGGCTACCGAATTCCCATCCTTCCTCCATTGGGCAGGATAAAGCCTGTTGCCAGCCTAGAAAAAAAAACTGTTGGCCAATGGGATGATGACCTGCTTCTCTCAAAATCCCTAGGACATAATCATTTGTGATGAATTTTGATTTCCACAGACTGGAGCAGTGCGTGAGCTTTCTTTGCATTTGTTTCTTAGTTTTAGCAATTTTCTTTGTGTTGCAAGAAAGTCTTTGAAAACTGAATAGCTTTCAAAGACAACTGGCAATTCAGGACTTGCTTTGAGCAGAAAAGAACATTTTCTGTACAGTAAATACTTTTTCACAGAAAATAATACTTCTTTGCAGAGATATGTATTTTCTGTATATAAAATGCTATTTCCTTCACAGAAAATGCTGCTGTCTATGTTGAAAAACCCTGTGTTAATTTTCCTTAGAGTAAGGCCCTTTCCACACCGGGCAATTAGAACGGGGCAGTGCGTCCTCTCACGGAGGTCGTCTGCACCTTGGAGCAGACTAGGAGCAGACTACTTACTGGAGATCCACACCTCAGTCCACTCCAAAATGACCCCAAGTGGTCCTCCAGCGTGTTTTCTAAGACTGCAAAAAACAGGTCTTTATTTTCCTGGAACGCGCCATTGCGTTCCTGCTCCTTTGTGCAGATTCACAGGCTCGCACCAATGCGAGCCTGCGATCTGCGGAGGGCGGGCTTTAGGCGTGGAGAGCCTCAGCGGTTGGTTGGGACCCATGACCAACCGGAAGCCGCCATTTTGGAAGCCGGAAGCCACCATTTTGGAAGCCGGAGCAGTGCGGATCTACAGACCTCGCACTGCTCCGATTCGCCCTGGACCAAGGAGGAGCCCTGCGGAAGGGTTTCAGGGACAGTCCGCGTTGCTTCAGACCCCAGAAGAAGCGGTAGGTAGAGGCACGGAGCGATTCCCTCGCCTCGTGCGGAAAGGGCCTTTGTCTCAAATTATGAAGATTCTCATCAGACTAGGATTCTGTCAATGTTTCTTGATAGTCAAGAAATATGTTTTTCAAGCATTTTTTTAATATTTTCAAATTGTCTTTTCTTCACTGCCATATAATGGCATCGTGCATATGTATCTATGGTATGAGGATGGGGGGTCCAGTGCCTTTGTTAGGAACAAAAGTGACCATCACACAAAGAGAGAAGTTGGACCTGCAGTCTAATGCATCATCTTGTCACTTTCTCTCACCCTGACCTACCTCACAGGGTTGTTGGGAGGATAAAGGGGAAGGGGGAAAGCCATGTGAGCCACATCAAGCATATTAGCAAAAACATGGGGTGTAAGTATAACTAATAAATAATGAAAAGCTTTAATTAAAGGAATCACATTGTCACAATTTTTTTAATACTAACCATTTCAGGAAAAAAAATTGAGTCTGGAGAAGCATGGACAATATTCTTGCTCATATAATCACAGCCACCCACCTACTAACATTTTTTCCCCCTGACTCACCTTTCTTTTGTTATTTATTTGTTTCCATTTTTGGAGCTCAAAATCTCCACTTTAGTGCTGCCAGATAGCTTGCCTTGTCATGAATGCTTACAACCAGTTTCTCAGATCTCAAAAAATAATTAATAGAGATGGCAAAGTACATGCACTAAAAGAAAAAGGGGAAAAGTTTTTATCGATGACTTTTAAAATTTCCTTTGATCTTGTCCATCATTAATAGCTCCCTTATGCCTTACCTTCCCATTCCCACCTTGCTGGTTACACATGGATACCCAACACTGTTGTACATTCAACAGCTTCTTTTAGAAGACAAGTCACTCTATTTTCCCCTTTCTCTGAAATCAGAGATGTCTGTGACTGGAGAAATTCTCATGGGGTAGTGATGTTCATCTTCTTGATTTTTTTTAAAGAAATTAGATATTATAAAATAATCATGGAAGATAAAACTATCAATAGCTAGGAAGCTATTGGCACCTTATGCAGGGATGGCAGTTTTATCTCATGATAGAGAAGGCTTTTGCTGTTATGCCCACCCCTCAGATATCTGGTTTTCTTCCAGTGCCAAGGCAAGACATGGCTTTTTATTAAATCCTTTGGGGTTTCAAACCCACACACACAGACACACAGACACATATTCGTAGTCTTTTAATCTGATTTAACTTATTGTGATTTTTTATTGAGCTTCTATAAGTGATTTTACTAATTTGATCTAGAATTATTTTAGCTTGTTTATTGTTTTATCTATATGCCAGCCTGAGATCCCATGGTAAAGAGCTTAAAATAAATATTTTAAAAACATCACCTCCAGTACTGATGTAAGTATTCATTTCAATGAAAGGCAGAGTGGTCTAGTGGTTTGAGCATTGGACTATGACCCTGGAGTCCAGGGTTGAATTTCCCACTCTGCCATGGAAACTAGGTGACCTTTGGTGCATCACACACTGTCAGTTCCAGAAAACCCTGTGATAGATCCGCTATAGGGTTGCCATTAGTCAGAAATGACTTGCACGCACACAACAGCAACAGCAACAACACATTCATTTCAACAAATTCATTTCAGTGCCATTTTCCTTGGGAAACATAAGTGGGAGGCTGCAGTTACATTCATGTCTTACACGTGGACTTTCCATAAGCATAGTGGTTGGCCACTGTGTCAGCAGAATGTTGGACTTCTCCCCTGATCCAGCATGACTTTTACATTCTTATGACCCTTGTCATTATAAGATCCCTGAAGTCACATGACAGAAACTCAAGAAGCTCCAAAAGCCAAGCCTTATCAGCCAGCTGCTGGTACACTCTTTATCAATGGCGCACGAATTGGCACAATAAAAAATAGGGAAAGTCCTGTTCATTGTCAAGTGTAGTTTGAGCAAGCAATCAATTCCAAGTTTTTATGCAATATTTTAAGTTATTCGTTACATTTTAATTTGCACAATACCAAGAGAAAAATAGCTCTATAAAGTATTTACTGTAGCTACAGAATTAGTAATAGATGAGTATGATTAGTAATAGACAACTCGTAATTAGAGATGGGCCAACTGAATCCTCGGCAAGGATTTGAGATTCACAAATCTGAATCCCTGGGCCAAAATAGGCAAACCGAATCTTTCGAATCCACTAAACAAATAGTTTGTTGGAGACCGGGACATCTGAAAACCTGTGAGCCCAGACACACAAGGGGAGATGGCAAGTAGATGAGTTTTTTCCCTTGGAGCAATAATGGCCTTTCCTAACAATTTCAGAAATTACATCTGGGGTTATATTCTAATATATTTAAACTGAACATTTAATATTTAAATTCAGCACTGTTGTCTGTGCTGAAAATCAATGGCATGTATAAATGCTGGGGTCAGTGGGTCTGACGCCTATCAGAAGTCATGGGGCAGAGGGCAAGGTCACACAGTCTCATCTAGTGATTGCCACACATAGGCCAGTGTACCTCCTTCCACAAGCCCAGTGCCTTGTTGTAAACCTATAGCTAGAATAGGATGAGAAGTGAAATGTGTTGGAAGTGGCAACCTTTGCATGCTTAATTAACTGGCTAGTTTGTTTGCATGTTTATTGTAGGCATAGAGAGATAGCCTAAAGAAAACTTCCTGTTTGTTTTGGTCAACACCTCTTCCTCCAGCATGTACACATTCTTTGGTCTTAAAAAGGTTCTCTTGCCATTTACTCCTTCCTTTTGTCTTCGCCTTTTGTCCTGAAAGCATGCCCTGAGATCTCCTAACAGGGATTATTTTCAGCAAGCATGTGAGTGCTTAATTTTCTTCCTACCTTCTTCAAGAATTGAACCTGTGTAGACTATGCACAAGATTTTGTGAGTAAATTCTTTTATATTTTTAACCAAATTGTTTTTTGTGCTTATTTTGAGCTAGATTAAGTGTGTTTGGGGTGGAGTGATAGAAGTGGGACTGGTAATCTGTTCAAATTCCGTTTTTGTGCAATTACTAAGATACTCTGCTGATTGAGAGTCTCATTACCAAAAATCTCTCAATTCCCCAACAAAATGTCTGTCATGGTTTCTCATGAGTCACATGACAAACCACATGTAGCAGAAAGGAAAACTTGTTTTTAAAAATTGGCACCTCTGGGACCCACCAAAGGCCTGATTGGCTGGAAGGGACAGTCTTCTTGTGATTTCAAGGACAGTTGAAAGATTCCTTTGCATGGGTCCCTTGCAAACCTCTTTCAGACACAGTTCTGGGGTTTGGAGTTTTACAAGGTGTCACAGTCTTCTCTGCCAAAGTGTGATGGTGCATCATCAAACTACAAACCCCAGGATGCCATAAGGAGTTATACGAAGAAAATCCAGTTTTGACCTGGATTATCTCTGCACTGTAGTATGTGGCCCTGTTTACACAGGTAGGAAAATGTGGGATTAATCCACATTTTCCTGTCTGTGTAGAAAGGGCCTTCATGTCATTTTCAATCTGGGGAGATCCTGAGGCAAAACTATGACAATTGTCCTGGCCGGTTTTCTTCAGAGGGAGGTTTGCCTTTGCCTAGGCTTTTGCTAAGGCTTAGAGAGTGTGTCTTGCCCAAGATTATCCTTTTTTTCCCTTACTTTCTAAGCCCTTTAAAAAAAAACAATTCGAAAGATTTGAGATTCGTGAGATTCATGGATTTCCAGAACCTTCCAGCAATTCAGATTTGGATCTAGAAAATTCTATATTTGTCCCATCCCTACTCGTAACTGTAATGGTAATGTTCATGATGTGTAGGAATACCCAGTGGCACACCTCCTTGCAAATACACAAATTTTTCAAGCACTGTTCCACATATTTTTCAAGCACTGTTCCACACATAAAGAATAATATTTCTTCCGTTTTGTCAAAATGGCTGCAGCACTTCCTGCAATTGCAATGTGTGTATCTCTCTATATAGATAGATATAGATCTCAGGTGGTGCTTAACCTGCTCTTCATACATGCTTGACTGTTCCCTGTATTCATTCAGCCTTCATAAGCCCTCAGCAGCCAGAACAAGTAATTCACAGCTGAGATGTATTGAGAAGTGAGTCCTACATAACATGAAGTTCTTAATGTATGTTGCTGTAAGATTCCCGGACCTTCTATATAAGAATTCTGTCACCTTCCACTGATTTTTGGCACACTTCTGTGCATCGGTAACCACCAACACATGACTTGAGGCACGATGCAGCCACCAAGGCTGTTTTTGTGCCTACCGAACACTGTTCCCCTGAAAACTGTAAAACTAAAATTTAGTCAAGAATCATGCCACTGGGTTTTGAAGGCAATTGAGGAAGGGCAAAAAACATTAAGAGCAAGTGTTTTACTTGATTCAAATATTTTGCAGAAGGTTGCCACCAAATTTCAGTAGCAAGCAGAGAATTTCTCATTTTAAAGCATACGAGGACATGATTTGAAACCCCACATTCTTTTCCCAGTAACTTTTGGCAGTTGCAGTAGGACAGTTGGCAGCCGGTGGTATGCCGGAAGGGGAATTTCCCCTCTACTCCAAATCCTGCTGTACCTAGACAATAGGTTGGGGAAAATGGTTATTTTGTCTAAATTTTAATGTGACCCAACCTAATCCACACCCCCTGTATTAAAACATAAACAGCCAAATAATAATCCTTGGTTTTCACATCCCTCTAAATTTTATGGTACCAATCTTTGATATAAAAAGCATACAGGAATTATGAAGATATGCACATTAGGGGAGAAAAGCAAGGTGATATAATGGTGTGAATGTTGGCCTAGGACTCAGGGAAACCAGTGTTCAAATCTCTGCTCGGCCACAGAAAAAGGGTGACTTTTGGCAAGTCACACTGTCTCAGACTCAGAGGAGAGCAATGACAAACTTCATCTGAGAAAATCTCGCCAAGAAAACTCCACAGTATGTTCATCATATGGTTGTCATGAGTTGGGAAAAACAACAGTGTTAGGAGAAATGCCATGGAATCATAGAATCAAGAGTTGGAAGGGGTCTCATGGACCAATGAACCCAACCTTCTGCTCAATGCAGGATCGCCAGCTAAAGCATACCCAGCAGTAGCTGTCCAGCCTCTTTTTGAAGATGTCCAAAGAAGGAGACCCCACCACTTCTCTAGGCAATTGGTTCCATTGCCAAACTGCTCTTACTGTCAAGGAATTCCTTCTAACATTCAATCAAAATCTACTCTCCTGTAACTTCTATTGAATATTTTACACATGTGTATATGGGCAAGGATGGGAAACTGCTTCATCCCAAGGGCCCAATTTCATTTTAGAGAAGTTCAAGGCCACATTAGGGTCAGTGGGGCCAAAGGCAATAGGACAGGTCCAAAAATGCCAGCATATTTTAGCTTAAAGCTGCTTCTTGTAGGAGCTAAATAATTCAGAATGGGAGAAAGCATGATGGAATAGAAAAGGGTGTGTGGCCTTTTAATGAATCCCAGAGGATTTGATTAGGACACTAGATTCACTTCTAGGATGTGAGGTTTCCCACCCCATAGTATGAAAATGTGCTTGCAAAAAACAAATGCACAACAGGAGAAACTGCCAATAAAATGGATATGAAATTTTGTGCTGATTTTTTAAAAAAATGTAAATTATTTCAAAATGGAATGGATGGAATGAATTTGTTCTTGAAGATACATAAATGGCAAAGAGAAGTAGATTCATCTACTCTTGACAGATGTTGAAAAGTACATCCAATTCCGTTCAACTGGACTTAGTTTGAGCCCTCTATTGCTCTTGAATCTGCAAAGCAGCTCATACAGCTGGACTTTTCATTACTAATGCAGTCTTTTCCCCGCAATGAATGCCAGCATAAAGATAAATTTTCCTCCCCCTTCCCTTTAAAGTAACGTGCACAGGGTCATGCCTCACATGAGTTCTGCTTCACTATTCATGAATGGATATAACTGAAACTAATGCATGCAAAAACTATTTCATTGGATTTCTCTGTGGGTGGTATATTTATTCCAAATATTCATACCACATGTTTCTGTTGCTTCCCATTTTTGTTTTTATTCAAAGATGGAACACAAAAGTACCCTCGTTATGGACTGGTTCCCTTGCCTACACATCAGTTTCTCAACAGTGCTGTTGGCTGTCCTCTGAACAGTACCTTTGTGAATTATCTCAGTAGTTTATGCCAACCTGACATAAAGACTATGCATTTCAGACAAGCACAGTCACTGCATGATAATACGAACAGACATCAGACATAACCAAATTATATTAGAGCTTGACAGAAGCATAGGAGTAGAGAAAAATGTTGCCTCACTGTCATTTGTATATTTATCCCATTTGCCAGCAGGAAACATTGCTTCGCTAATACAAAAGTTATTCCATGTTCATTGGGGGTTGAGGAACTGTTAGCCCAGTGAAATGCCACATTTCTTTATTGTTCTTGGCAAGGATTGCTGCAGCACAGAAATGCCACTGAGACCCAACACTGCAATACTTATGCCCATCATTTCGACTACTTAATTAGATTATCATTTTGCCCGTTAAAATCAGATAATGTTTTCTGTTTGTTTTCATTAAACAGAGTCACTTCTCCAGCACAATATCTCCCAGATTACTGTAAATTGCAGCATTTACAATGTCTGCATTAAGACATGGCCTCTGTTTGTCTGCTCCATTAACAGCTGATCGCATGAACAGAATAACAAATATAAGAGCTCAAAAAGTTACTTTTTTGGACTGTAACTCCTAGAAGCTCTCATGATGTCTTGGGATGCAGGGATTTGTAGTCCAAAAAGAAACTTTTCTAAGCTGTGTGACACTTACAGCTCCAGGCCGTCATCAGTTGAATTGGACAGTAAATCAATTAAAGCTTTGATTGGTTACTTGATGGAGGTTACTTTATGGAGACTACTTGATGGAGGCAAATTTAAATAATGTTTGAGACTGACAGTAATTTTTTGATCTTATTCTGGATTAGAATATCATGGAAGCCAAGAGCCAGCATGGTATAGTGATTTTAGTGTTGGACTATAACTCTGGGGACCAGGGTTTGAATCCTTGCTCAGCCGTGAAAACCCAGTAGGTGACCTTGGGCAAGTCACACTCTTGCAGCCTCAGAGGAAGGCAAAGATAAACTCCCTCTGAGCAAATCTTGCCAAGAAAATCCCTTGATAGATTGACTTTAGAGTCACCATTAGCTGGAAATGAGTTGATGGCACACAACAACAGCAACAACAAATTATGGGAGCAGTAAAGAATGAAAAAAAATTAGACTACTTTATGGATGAGGTTTCTCTTGCTTTTCAAAGAGTAAATGAAAAATAGCTTATTAGCTAGAAATGCTGATAGTATTCAAAAGATCCGTTTCAAATTAATAAATTCATTGAATTATTGTGTAAAAGGCAGATTACTAATTGTTAGGCAGAGGTTAGGCTCCAGTGTCTGCAGTTCCAGGAAGCTCAGCTGGAGGGCTAGCTATCAGTTCAAGAGAGACGGAAGCAAATTGAGGCTATTACAATCCACAATTACCTAGCTGAGTTACAATTTCAGTGTTAAAAATTTGGCGAGAAGTTCCCTGTCACAAGATCACTAAATTACCTCTGATTTTTTGCACACATGAGTTCTCATGAGTCTTCGTGGGGCACATGAATCACAGGAGGAGGGTAAGTGTAATCCTATGGGGTTTTTTTGTTTCCCCCACCCCTGGATGAGCATCATAACATATAATGTAATGTGTCAATACTCAGGGCCATTTCTGCACTACACTGTTATAGTGCTATTATTCCACTTTCAACATCCTGTGGAATTCTGGGGTTTGTAGTTTATTGAGGCCAAAGAGCTCTCTGGCAGAGAATTCTAAATGCCCCTCCCTAAACTGCAAACCCTGGGAATCCATAGGATGTTGAAAGTGGGATAATAGTACTTTAACAATGTAGTGTGGAAAGGCCCTCAGTCTGATTGGATCTTATCACATGTATCTGAAAAAGGAGTGAGAGAATCTCTTGTCTGAAAGAAATGTCCAACCTAAATTGAATAGATGCCTCTTCAGGCATTTGTTCTGAATACAGTAGAGCACAAACCATGCAGGATCCTTGTGTGTGTTTGTGTGTGTGTGTGCGTGTGTACACATCTACATTGCTACTGCCCTCATTGTTTCCCATGTACTTGGTCACACACCTTCTGATAACGCAGGACTTCTAATCATGTGTTATTCTCTAAGCATGCAGCTGTCAGGAATGGAGGCAGAGGGATTAGCACATATGGAGACACTGGGATTGGTGCTGGTACACGCCAGTCCTGAACTCCTTACACACTTAGTGGCATCATGCATTTGGGTGCAATGCCAGAGTAACCGGTTGGGACAGAAAAAAACCATCTTGTTAAAGGAATTCAGGTACAAATCTAGTGAGTTTTGTCTTCAAATGTGATTGGCTGCTGCATGGTTTTACAATTTAAAAAAAAAAGACACCTGACAGTCCTATGCTTACACCCACCCCTCCAAATAAGCAAAACTAAGGCCATTTCCACACGGGCTAAAAAAAACAATGCAGAGCGTCCTCCAAAGAGGACGTCTGCACCGTAGAGTGGACTGGGTCGGGCTACTTTTTGTAGTTCTGCACCTCAGTCCGCTCCGGAAAGTCCAGAAGTGGTTGCACAGCGTGCTTTTTAAAGACCTGTTTAAACAGGTCTTTCAAAAGCATGGAGCGCGCCACTCCGTTCCTGCGCTCCGGTGCAGATTTGAAGGCTCTCACCAGTGCGAGCCTGCAGATCTGCCGGGGGTGGGCTTTAGGCTGGCGAGCTTCAGCGCTTGGTGGAGAGCCTCCACCAACCGGAAGCCACCATTTTCGTCCCCGGAGCAGTGTGGAGCAGCGGCCACGCACTGCTCTGGAACAGCTTGGACTACAGCGTCGAGCCAAGAAGTCCGGTAAGTACCGGCAGAGGGCGTTTCCACCGCCATGTGGGGAAATGGCCCAATACTATGAGCATACCAGACATTTTCAGTTCTTTCAGAAATAAAACGATTGCAGCAATTACCACCTGAACATATCCAAAGATGGTGGAATTTGTGTTACAGGGGCTGAAAATATAAATTAACTACTAATGATTCTCAGCTAGAGTACCAACTGTACAACAGCATGTTAGAACAAAGTCACACCCATTGTGTGTTTGAGAACTGCAAGACTATGAGATTCATCTTATGAGCTAATTTTAAATTTTCGTAGTAATGCTAGTGCATTGATCACACAGCAAGTAAATGGCCTGATGGCTCAATACATAGACATCCACATGAGTTTCTTCAAAAATTTTGTAAGACTCCACATAAACTCGATCAAGATTAAAATGGAGGGAGAACCAAAGAAACAAACAGCATTTAGTCTTGATAGATGGCTCTAAATAATCTGATATGTCTTAATGTTTACTTTAATTTAGAAATCTGATCAGAGTCAATGCAAGATGTCAATCTCATTTTTTTTCTGATAGACTGCTTCATACCCTATGCTCTCAAAGTGCCAAGCATTTGGCCTTACTGGCTTTAATCCTTACATTGCCCAGTAAGTGATAATGCCTATCTTGCAGGTAAGAACTTTTAGATCAATAGTAAGAGCACTGATCTATTGTTGGGGTGAAAAGGTCCCAGCCACAGATGGATATTTGATTCAATGTTGACTAGACAATTGGCTTGGAGCTTTGCTCTACAGACCTGCTCCAGTCAACTAATTATTCTGTTGAGCTGCAATATCTATGTCAAACTTCAACTGAAGATCTGACTGAAGCCATTCCAACCTTCCCACCATTCATACAGCTGGGTATCTTAAGGATGTATTATAAAAAGCCAACACCATATTTTCTTCCTCCCATTTACCTCTAACTATTCTTATCCTTCTGAATTAGTAGGCAGAGTCAATAAGAAAAAATATATATCTTTTACGTAATGCTCAGAACAAGAATATCAACTGAAAGGAACCACTGGTGACATTTTTTGAATGAGCACTGGACTTTTTCCCCTCTTTTTAACAAACTAAGCCAAAGGTCAAAATATTTGATGTGTGTTCCTCCATGGCAGGGGGTTGGACTCGATGGCTCCTGTGGTCTCTTCCAACTCTATAATTGGAGTAACAACTCTAAAATGCTTAGGTTTCGCATCCAAGGCAAGATGTGCAAGGGCAGAAAAAGAAAGAAAAAGTCATTTTCACGGTTTCATTGTATGTAGATAAGAAGAGACTGGTGTCAAGAAGAAGTGGAAAAATTTGCTCAATGTGAGTATTGGGGGTGTACTATAATTTATAATCAGGGCTGACGGGAGTGGGGGGACTGGCACAAATTACCAAGGATTAGATGTCTGCATCTAATGGGGGAGACACCTGGCTGGACAACAGTATGCATGAAAGCAATCTAGGAGTCTTGGTAAACCACAAGCTGAACATGAGTCAGCAGTTTGATGCAGCAGTCAAGAAAGCCAACGCAATTCTTGGTTGCATCAATAGGAGTATGGTGTCTAGATCGAAGAAAGTAATAGTACCACTCTATTCTGCTTTGGTCAGACCTCATCTGGAATACTGTGTCCAGTTCTGGGCACCTCATTTCAAAAAGGATATTGACAAGCTGGAACATGTCCAGAGGAGGGTAACCAAAATGGTGGAGGGTCTGGAAGCCATCTCCTATGAGGAGCGGCATAGGGAGCTGTGTATGTTTAGTCTGCAGAGGAGAAGATTAAGAGGGGACATGATAGCCATGTTCAAATATTTGAAAGGCTGTCATATTGAAGAGGGAACGGGCTTGTTTTCCACTGCTTCAGAAACTAGGACAAGGAGCAATGGATTCAAGTTACAGGGAAAGAGTTTCCACCTGCACCTCAGGAAGAACTTCCTGGTGGTCAGAGCTGTTCAGCAGTGGAATATGCTGCCTCAGAGTGCAGTGGAGTCTCCTTCTTTGGAGGTTTTTAAACAGAGGCTGGATGGCCATCTTTCAGGGAGTGCTTTGATGTGTGTTCCTCCATGGCAGGGGGTTGGACTCGATGGCTCCTGTGGTCTCTTCCAACTCTATAATTACAACCTTATTTGTTTTCCTCCTTGGGGAGAACAGCTCCAAATCCTGTATTTTCTTTTTAATGTGATGAGCACAAGAGGAGCAGGCAGGTGTGATGTTCACAACAGACCAAGCCCCAAGCATTTGATACATATCAAAATGGCTTCAAATTACAAACCAAATGCTGTGTAAGTTCATCTGTTGTGAGTGCAGCTGATCCCCATTCTTTATACCCTCAGACTCTATAAGTCAAGGCAACTGGAGCAAGTAGCATGTGCTCAGTTCAAGAATTGTGAGAATAGGGCATTTTATGAGAGTCCCAGGCTCCTACAAGGCCCTTAATCTTATGGGAATCCAGAATTCTCATGAGACCTGAATCAGGTTTTACATAGGCCTCCCTTATGCTTACCAGCCAGTCTTGACAAAGAGAAGGCAGTTCTATATTACTGTTTCAAAAAAAACTAGCTACCCTAGCTAGGAGGCCCAAAACAACTCTTGGTAGCTCCATGTATATGTATAATGCAATTACTGAGACCGCCCTGGCAATACTTCTACCTGGCCTCTTTCCCTCACATCACTGTTTCCAATGTGAACTTCAACAACAGAGAGTAATCTATCTTAAGGAGAAATTTCCTGAGAGAAACAGATGAAATGGGGAACTGGTTCAGTAAAGAAAGGTTAAGCATCCTCCTCCCACTCTCTGCTTCTCCCCTAAAGTTGCTTGCCCATGCACTACCTTAGGAATCATGTGTTTGTAAGGAAATATTTACAGTCCTCCCTCTACATTTGTGGGTTTGACCTTGGTGAATTTGATTATTTATGAGGCATACGTGTCTTCTCACCCCACCTTCTCCTCTTCCCATTCCCCTGCCTTTTGCCTCAGCACGGAGAATGTGCACCAAGGCAAAAGGCAAGGGATTTTTTTTGTGGGGGGAGGCATGCATGCACTTTCTTTTTCCCTTCTGAAGCTCCCCCTTCCATTTCCTTGCTTCTTGCCCCAGTGCAGAGAATGCATGCCAAGGCAAAAGCCAAGGGAATGGTGGAGAAGGCATGTGTGAGCCTCCCCTCCCCTCTTCAGAATTCCTTCTCCCATTTCCTTGCTTTTCAATCAGTACGGAGAAGGAAATCTTGCATGCCAAGGCAAAAGGCAAGGGAATGAGAGGGGGAGCTGAAAAAAGGGAATGGGAGGGGAAGTGTGGGGAGGAGTTATTCATGGTTTTTCCACTTTCATGAGTGTTCTGTTCCCTGAACCCTCACAAAAGTGGAGGGGCCACTGTAATTCTGGCCTGACTCACAGATTGCTGTGCTTGGAATGATATCTGCTCATGTCATGCTCATAGCAATGTTTTACTAGGGATCAATTGATCAGTTTGTTTCTGACCCATGCAAGTTCAATTATAACTCTGTTCTATCCCATTTCTTCAGTGCTTTGCCATTAAAAACACATGGATATCTGAATTAGTTTAAGCACTCAAAAATAGTTAATTTTGTATTAATTTTACTCTAAACGTGTGTATGTGTGTATTACTTAAAATGCATATGTTATATACATTTTGGTAGTTCTTTTTTTAAAAAGCCAGGAGCTTTATTACAAGGGCCAGAGACATATGAAAAGGGAAGACCAATTGGATTCTGTTATGTGTATTAGTCTGGGCAGTGTGAATCCATCTGGTTTACTTAAAAATGCAGTCCAAACAAAAGTCTCAAATAATGTTTAAAAGATGATGTGCACAAAAACCTAAAGAGGTGAATAAAGAGCTTCTAATTATCTAGGGACTCTTTACTGTCAATTCATTTTGCCAGTAAAGTTACCTCACTGGGAAACCATGAAATGAAATTCAAACCTTAAATATGTGGATGGATTCTTTAAAAGCAAACCAATTTGATAAACAAATCCTCTTGCACATTCTTTTGGACAGTTTGCTGTGTAATTTTAAAATTAATGCAATGTGCTGGCTACCAGGCATAGGATGAAATACAAAAAAATACCTTTTTTCAATTTGGTAACTGTTCTGTCTTCATAAATGGAAATGATGCAGTTTGGAACAGTATTTCTTTTCTAAGTGTCACTAGTTTAATTTTACTAAGAGAAATGCAACTGCACGCTGAAGATGACTTAGATGAAGCAATTATGTAATGCTGAAATTCTGAAACGCCAATCGTTAATATTACGGAGATATAATTTGTGTGCTGCAGAATGTCAGATGCTGTTTTATTGCTTTGCAATCAAGTTGATTTCATTTCATTTGGCTTCTGGTATAGACATTTAATAGGGTAGACATACCAATGATGGAAACAAAAATGTTTAAAAAGTTCAACAAAACCAGCAAAAATTAAGCTAGTATTTCTGTCTAGTATGCTCTCGATTGACCCAAAAGCTGCAGATCCTTTAATACATGGATGGACAACTTTGGTAGATCTGGATGTCAAGTTTTTGTCCCTTTCTCTCTCTAGAGTTATGATGGACAACTGCAGAGGGGGAGGGAGGCTGTTTTCATACCATCCAACATTTCACAGATGAAAACCAGAACACCTATGGCCAAGCAATATTAGTGTGATCAAGATGGCAAAAGTTATTAAGGAGAAAGAACAAACAAACCAAAAGAGGCTGTAGCAGTTTGGTTTTACCTGAGTCACCAGGAAAACCCGTCCCTTCCTCTCCTGTCTGCTGAATTAACTGAGTACAAGCTGCTTTTGCACCTCAAAGTCAGTTTGCAGAAGCTGAAGCAAAACAAGGACAAAGGTGGGAAATGGAAGAGAGTAAAACCGGGACATTTATAAATTTGGAGAGTACACATTTTTCACCCCCTACACACTCCATGGGGGTGCACTAATACTCTGGAAGTAACTGGAAATGACATCACATCACTTCCGCTTTCACTTTCCACTGGTTTTTGGCTTTGAGTTGGTTAAATAGCATGGGATGCCTGTGGGTGCTGTGGTGGCAAAACTGCTATGTTTGATGGTGGTTTGAGCTGTTTTTGACTCCCAATAAAGAAAAAAAAGTTTTTTAAAAAGAAATTGGGCAAGGTCAGGAGATTTGTTAAGTTTTGGGAAGGACAGAAAATAAGCCTACAATGACCATATGTGGTCCATGGGCCACACTTTGCCCATCCCATTCTAGACTGCCAAAGATGTCACAATCACAAATGAACAATATAAAACCAAACCACTTCTGGTTTGAAACCTGGACGGACCGGCACACACACACACACAATTATATTTATACATATATAGATATAGATATATTTTAAATGATGCAGAAGGGCACTGCAACGTCAAGCAGAATTAGGGTTGCCAGGTCAAGACTATTTTAGGCCATAAGAATTCAAGGCCAAACCTGAGACACCTGGACAACCCCTTATGATGTCACAGGAGGTGGGCCCTGGTGATATCACAGTGGTGATGTTGCAAAGGATAGCTCTAGTGATGTCATTAAATATTACACACTAACCATCAACCACAGTTGCACAGGAGATGGCATTGAAATAAAAAAGGAACCATAGACCTTTCACACTATACAGTTATAGTACTTTGATACAATTTTAACTCCCATGATTCTATTGTACTTAGAATTCTCTGACAGACAGCTCTAGTGCCTCCCCAAACTAAAACCCAGGATTCCTTAGGGTGGAATCTTGAGAATTAGACTCAAAGTGCTATATCTGCACAATGTGAAAGGGCCTCAAGTCTAATATATATGCATATTTTTCAAGACAGTGCTTATGCCCTGAAATTCTTCTCCCAGATCCTGATGTGGGATCTGTGATAATTAGGCCTTTGCCACAGGACAGTGGCATTCGAGCATGGAGATGCGAGAGGAGCAGGACCACAATGACACTTCCTCATTTCATCATCACAGTCCCATCCTTCTCGCATTGTCAGCCGGTGCTATTGCAGGGTATATCATTGAAAGAAAAATTCTGTCAATGACTCCTGATCGTGCAAGACTTTCATTGCAGTTGGCCAGACAGAAGGGCCAGAAGTGCAATCATGTGCTTCCTTCCCCATTGCAGCATAGGAAGACAGCTGGCTGCAATGTGGAAGGAAGAGGCATGTCCCTCATGCTCCCCTCTGCAGGCAGCTAGTCAGGTGCGGAGGGGACTGTTGGGGACATCCCATCCCAGCACTGTTGAGATGACACCCAGATGATGACAGAGCAGGGTAAGGTGTAAAAAGGCCCTTAGACAGGGTGATACTATTATTTCTGAAGAGGGTACAGCACTATGTGTGCCCACACAATCCTAGAATCCACCCATCCCCATGTGTTCCATCCCACCTTTTCAGAAAAAATTATTTAGTTTTAAAACTGCCTCACTAATTGCATCATGAGTACTTTTAAATCAAATTCATTTTGCAAAGAGAGGATTTGGATCATGTCCTGTCCCTATTTACTTTATTCCATTGGCCAGCACTGTAAGATTACCTTGTCACTTTTCGTTTGTAGTCTTTCAGATGTCCTATGCCTATAAATTGCATATAGGGAGGGCTGGCCCTTCCATTAGGCAAAGTGAGGCACCCATGTGAAGTGCAATTGCTGGCAATGGCAGCATTAGGCTCCTCATTGTTCTTGCAAATCCTGTCAGCTGTTCCTCTCTTTGGGGTGACAGCACTGTGTATACAACATACCTTGGTCCTCATCCCTTAAGTTGGCCTTTTGTAATGAGATGTAACAGAGGATGTTATCCATTCCCAGTTATGAATTTAAACCCAGCTTTCAGTCTAGTCAGCATATATGGAATGAGGGAGGAGTATCATCTTGTCTTTAGCTTCAAACAGCAAAATATCTTGGACTCTCATGGATCTCTATGATCACAAGAAATAGAAGAAGAGCATTTGGATCACTTACTCCTTAAAACCTATTTAAACTCCAAGACATGTGAGCTCAAGCCTTTATAAGTTTTCAGATCCATTCGTTGGTTATCATTGTTGCACACAAAGCAAATGGAAAATAACAAACAAATGGTAGGAGGGTGAGATCTTGGTATTATAGTATACAGAATGACTCAGCTAATGGAGCACCTGAAGCTGCAATTTTTCTTTGTTGAATCTTGGATAATTTGGTACTTAAATAGGGCAGGGTGATCCAGAGACAACATTTTGCTGTATCTCTGAGGGCAACAAGTTTTCTCTCCATAGTCCAACAAACATGAAGGAACACAAACTAATTAGCTAGAATCCATGACTAAACAAGAGTGTTCAGTGTTGCATTTGTGTCATCAGCCAGGCAACCAAATGCTGACATCATCCCAAACAAGAGGCTGCAGTGTGAAATAAAGTGTACTTAATGTCATGCTTGTGAAGAAACAAAAACTGATGTGAACCTGTGAAGATTTTTCAGAAGATCCCTCTGGGGCTGAGAAGGTGAGAAAGTATTGAATGCAGATAAGCAGAGTAACAAAATGGCCACAGCATTATTGATCTCCTTCACTTACACATCTAGGTCTTCTTAGCCAAAGAACACCACTGACAAATACAAAGCACACGGACATTTTGTCAATGCACGCATATATTGGGGATTCTTTCAGAACTTATCAGGCATATGAAATCTTGCATTCCCATGCCATGCATTAAAATAAAGTCTAAATAGAACTTCTGTTAGCTTGCCATTCTAAGCATATTCTGGGCTCTCTGTCCTTCCACAGTCATTTTAGAAATGCTTCTCCATGTCTGTTTCTGTTCTGACTTCCTGATGGTAACATGCAATAGCACCGGCTGGCATGGTCAAGGCCAATCACAGGGTTTCTTCTGTTTCATGCTTCCAGATCATGTGATTATCAGGTAGGAGGTATATGACTGGCCCCAGCCACATGTCTCTGTGCTTTCTAATGTTACCAGAATGATATGAGAAGAAGCATGGAGAAGCTTGGATATGAGAAGAAGCATGGAGAAGCTGCACTGTGGTGCTAATGGACTGAAGGAGTTTTTGCTTGCCTATATATCCCATTGAATTTAAATGAATATATTTAGGACATATGAGTATATACACTTTCCATGACTATGTGATGTCTCTGTTTTGAATTACAGAACTGTAAAGCATAAACTGATAAGGAAGACACAAATAATGCCACTTGTCAAAAGACAGTTTCCTCTGTATCTAAATCTTTAGTGTGATCAGATCCACAAAGAAAAAGTTTAACTTCTGAAGCAGAGAACCATATAGATCAGTCAAACAAAGGCATCTCATAGCAATAATCTCATTCTTCTTCTGCCAGCTGTTTCTGCCAATTCTGGTTACAATGGCATTGTGCTCTGCACTTTTTGCCAGTGGTATCTGTTGGCCAGTGCAACCACAGCACAACCAAGTAATGTTGCATAGCCAAATCAGTTTTGTGATGACATAACAACTATCACACTATAAGAAATTGCTTATAGTGTAGTGTATATGTATGTTCCTTGAAGTCATCTGTCAACTATTGCTGGTCCCATGAATTTTGTAGGATTCTATTAGGCAAGGAATACTCAGAGATGGTTTTGGCAGTTCACTGCTCTGACATATAACCTATAGCACCTAGTATTCCCCTGATGCAGTAGACCCTATGAAATGAGATGGGATAGGAAAGGATTGGTAGGGTGGCCTTGTCCTAAATCCAACTGTAAATCACACAAGATGCTTTGAGTCAAAATAATACGCCTGTGAGTTGACTCAGCAGCCAATTGATTCACTGGGACTATTCCAATGGGGACTAACCAGTGGGACTAACGTACTTGTGTCCAACTTTGTAGAGGACAGTCCTCTCTTTGAAGGGCTGTGCAGTAATAGAGTAGTTTAAAGACAAAGGTTCATAGGAAGAAAAAGCAGGGGTACAGAAATTTCCATCAGTTGTTAGCATCTGGACAGCAAGCTGTGCTGGCACACACATCATCTGGTCTTAGTCTTCCCTATTCTAAGTGAGATGTATTTCTACTTGAAGTAATTATTTCTGACTCAAGATAGATATAGATATAGATATAGATAGATAGATAGATAGATAGATAGATAGATAGATAGATAGATATAGATATAGATATAGATATAGATATAGATATAGATATAGATATAAATTAACATGTGTAATTGTTCTCCAAATATGTATCCTCTTTATTTTGCTATGTGTATGAGGCTATCTTGGAGAACAGAACTAGACTTAGAAATGAAGTCTAGAGGACAGATGTAGATATTAATTCCTAGACTGTAGGGGAAATAATTTATGCTTATTCTGTAGCTGTCACTAAGAATGACACTAACATCTCTAGCTCCTCACTCTCTAATCATAACTTCTATGGTATTTTCAACTATATGGTAGAATCACAACATTGAGGATTTGTCAGTGGGCTGGAGCAGAGATCAGTAAACAGGGGGATGTTGTAGTTACTGATTGTGACATCATAACACAAGATAAAGTTTCCTGGACATGAAAGAAAATAGGGGTAGAGAGTTATTGGTGGCAGCTACTTCATTTCTGTTCAGATCCTAGTCACAGGAGACCTGTGGTCCAAGTGAAGTGGGATATCTTCCCCCACTGGTTCACAGTGGGGTGTCCTCAAGTGCTCAGACAATGGGCCACCTTTGGCCTTAACTGACCTAATGCTTAAGTGAAAATGTCTAGGAAATTGCCATATTCAATAATTAAAAGTCCCTTCTCCAGGAGACCCATCTGGTTCCTTTTTCATTGGCATTTGCTATCTAGACCTTTTTGGTTTGTTCTCCTTTTAGACTGGTTCCATTTTTGCTCCATTTTGGTGATTTTAATTTCCAGCTTCTGGTTTAATTTATTTTTTTCTCCCTTTCAACTTTATTACTTATTAGTTTGTAGATTGTTTTAACTGATGTGGTAGATTACTTTCTGGGCCTGTCTGAGGGTCTGAAAGGTGGGATATAAATTAATAAAATTACATTCAAAATAAATGAAAAGAAACACTTTTACTTGTCCAGTGGATGAGATGCAACAATTAAAATATTTTAATTCTTCCCACAGGAATAAACTTCAGAAATAACAGAAATCTGAAAGTTGCTTGAACATTATTATCCACCGAGATAAGGCAATCTTCCTACAGCTAAAAAAACATATGGGCTTTAAATGCTTTAAATTTTTATGCACCAGGCGGCAGGTTTTAAATTAACAATGAATCAGTTATTTTGCATAATTCCAGGAAGACAATCTATCATTTTTAAGTTTTCAATTTTTTTTCATTGCTCCCATTTTGCTAGGCCCGAGACATATTGTACATTATCACATCATCTATCATAGATTAGTGCAGATAGAGCTTCATGCAACTTCTAAGGAAAACAGCTCTGATCTGTTAGAATTTCTTTTTCTGAAGTTGTACTTTGTTAAAAGCAAAAGAAAACTGGAAAGCTCAGGAGAAAAAAAAAGGCATAACAGCACAAGAGAAACACAAGGACAGGGAGAACTGAAGGAGGTTTCAAGTACTCTGCTTTCTCCTTAATGAGATTAATCCATATGTTTGTTTCTCATGCACAGGATTTTTTCTATTTTTAAAAGTTCACAGGGCGCTACTGTTTCTCTGTCTTTAGTGTGGATGCATGGGCTTGTTAGACAAAAGAAAGCAGTTTGTATTAAGAGCCTCAGAAGCTGCCGTTGCTTTAGCAGCTCAAGATACTGGAGAAACATCTATAAGCATATTGCTCTCACTAAAATCTCAGGCTTTAGTGGTGTTCAAACCTTGGTCTCTGTTTTTGACCTACAGCAGTGTAAATGGCCTGAAAATGTCTCCAGATCCACAACCCTAAGAAAGAAGACTGAGAAGGAAAGTATGGGATCATTTTCTCCGTGATCTCACCTGCTGAAAATGTGTCAGCACTACACAATTACAACACTTTGATCTCACTTTATGTCATGTACTGGCTAGTCCCTGGTTCAAAGAAAAGAGCTCAAAAGCTTTTCAGAAGCCTTTACTTAGTAACCAAAAGAGGAAAGCAATAGTACCTATTGTAAAAGTTGCCAGATCTGAAGGAACAAAAGATTTGCAGTATTATACAGCAATACATTTCAGATTTAGCTCACAGAGTGATCCCATTTGTCAGTTAAGCATACCAACAGTTTCTCAAGCTAATTTCTCCTCTGCTTGTTCTCATGCTCGCACCAAGAATTTGACCTTGGAGACTGAACTGCCAGCCTGCACTTGGATTCACAGTCCAGCTTAGACAAAATGTATTTCTTCTTCCCAGTACCTGTTTTCCCCAGCCGTTCCCCTCATCCCCTCACTGTACAAAACAAAGCAATGCAAATATTATATGGCATCAAGCTGCGAATGATATGGTATAAAGTATATGGATTACAGAGGATGATATGGTCGCTGTTGGAAAACACAGCATTCTCTTTTCCTGACTTGTTTAGCTTGTGTAGGGTTAATTTCTTTTCTAGCCTATCAACTATTTGTCTGTGTGTATATTTAAAATTTTTGGCTGTAGCATCCAGACCTTACACTCTGCTGTCTTTGATTGGCTTAGGTTAGAAGGCCACACCTTCTGAGAACTCTGTTCGCTAAGCTAACTGCTCTTCTAACTGCCAACTGCTCTGTACTAACTATGTGCTACTTGTAACTTCTCCACTCTGCGAAGCAAACCTCACAACGTATAAATTGGTAAGCTTAAATGAAGATATTATTTTTCTCAAATATATTTCTTCAATAGTTAGGATAAACTTTCTTCAATGGAGGTATCACCAGAAAGTTTGTTAGTAAATGTTTTAATTTTGAAATCTGCTGTCTGTCTTGTCTGTTTCAAGTCGGTCATTATTTTAAGAAGCCACACTGAAATTGGGAAATGCTTTTCCTCTGCAACACTGCTGATACAAAGCTAACTCTTAACAGTTTTAGTTTTACACAGTTCCCACAGGACTAATACCCTGGGTAACTCTCAACTCCCAACAGTCACTAACATCAAAATCCTACATGGCATTACATGACATCATCTTGCATGACAGGGAGGGCAAAACCAACCTGACCTCTTACCTGTCATTATTCCATCCTATCGAATCTTGGGAACTGTAGTTGGGTGCAGGCTGTTTAGAATTCTTTATTACAGATGTGTTATGCTGTAGTTCAGGGACATGTGCATCAGAGCTGCTCTTAGCAGGGAATTCTAACTCCCTTGTGCAATTTAAAAATCCCACTGTTACCCTGTGTACTGGGGGTCCCGGGAGGGACACCAAAATGTGCTCAACTAAAGGTGGGGAAAATTAGCTCAGACCACTGCTTAGCGTTACGAGAGACAGGGTAACGTAGCGAGATCTTGAACCCTATGGCTACGGGGTCAGGCCAAGTCAAGGAGTACACAAAAGCTGAAACAATAAATGATGTTTTATTAAATACACAAGCAAAACAGTGTATGTGACACATTCACACAAGATAACTAAAGAAAATAAAGGTTGGAGTGGTATAGAGGGATTTTTAGAGGGATTGCTGGTTTGGGTGATACTTCACCTGTCCTGAAGCCCGGAAAAATAGAGAGCGAGGCTGGGGTGCGATGTAGCTCAGCACGTGGAGCTGAGGGGAGGCTCGCCAAGCAAAGCGGCAGCAAGGCGGGATGAAACTCGGGAGCGATCCGAGGAAGGTCTCAGAATCAAGGGTTTTTATAAAGAGAATTGTGACTGCAGGCTATGCCATACTTGGGGAAATCAATAGATTTGGAGTTGGAGACAAAGCCTCCAAAAGGTCAGAATCTGAATGATTGAGTTATCGCAGAGGTTCTCAATAGAGTAGCCAGTATGCAAACGCAGAGTACTTGGGTATTGCATAGTTTACCCATCAAGCTGCCAGCGCGGGGCAGCGGCTCTTTTGTAATTTCCGTGCATACCTAATTAGAGTACTTGCCTGGAGGTCTCCTAAAGCAGTGAGTCAGCTATTTCTGGCCTGCCTGTATTGTTGTTTGAATATTACGGCAATTAACGGCCGAGCTTGTTTGCTTGCTTGTCCGGTGGCCTCGCAAGCACGTGGAGGGGAATAGAGAAGTGCAGACGAATTGTGATATCAAAAGGATATCTTTTAATATCCCCAAAGCTCGGACTAGCCAGGGCAGTAACACCACGATCCTATAGGAGAGAGCTGTGGCAGTTAAAGTGGAATCAAGCTGCAGTAACGGTGCAGTGTAGATATACCTTCAGTCCCAGGTACTTAACCTCTTTCAAGCCTGTCATGTTTGGCTTTATCCATTTCTCCTGTCTGAATCTAGATGGCCAATCCCTTTACAAAACAGTAAAAGAAGATAGGAAGAAAAGTTGTGAAAAAAATTTAAATGCAAGTAAAAATAAATAAATATCTAAAATAAATTTATAAAAACAAAATAAATAGCAGGATGCCCTGAAAACACTATCAAACAACAACTCTAAAATCCATTAAAAGCACAGGTGTTTTAGGGCAGGTAAAGTCCTAAAGCCACTTTTCTTAACATTGTTATTCTTTAACTGCTATGTTTTCAACTGTATCGTGATTTAATATTTTTAAAAACATTTGCACTTCCAATATCTGAATATTTTAATTATATATTTGTTAAATAACTCCAATGAATAAATAAAATTATAAGCTCAAAGCAAACCAAGGATGAGCATTTGGCATGTCTCTAATAAACACATGGCAGAACAAAATTAAGCATATGTGCTTGAGAATGAATCACCAGAACGGAAGAAGTCGCAGTCTCCACAATTCTTCCTCTCAAAAAGCTCTGCTATTGTTACAAGGGTCTCTTCATCAGTTTTCATGAGAAAGTATTTACATTAGGCTATTAGGAGAGAGCTGGAGCCAGAAACCTTGCTATCTAACGCAGGGACCAAGCTGGGGAACATCCACTTCAGGTCTGACTTTAGATAGGACTGCCTAAGCTATTGTAGCAAAATTATGTTGCAGTTGTTGCCCTGTAAATAAAACAGGCCTTCATGAAGTCCCTGTCTCATTTCTCTTACTTGAACAATGACTTTCTGAAGAGGAGAGTTCTAACCTGAAAGACTTTCCATGTAGTAGGGGAACCCAGATCAGACGGAGAAGCACCATAGATAGAAGAGACTTTCCTCTTCAGAAAGTCACTCTTCAGGTGAGGAAAGTGACATTGGAGGGAAGTGGTACAAGAGGACACACTTCTCCACTTGTTTAATTCACCTACATTCATAACACCTGAGTAGCTAATTTTAATTTTGAACACGTCGTATCTGCTTATACACCACCTCTCACACCAGACTCCTAGTTCTTGAATCAATGATCATTACTCAAACCACACACACACACACACACACACACACACACAGTTGCATGTTATGGAAGGTTATCTTGTATGGTATGTTCTCCTTGGTATTCCTGTATTGCTTTCTAACTCAAGGTTCTACAGTCCCTCCACCTTATACAACTGTAGCATAATGATTCTGTTTTAACTGCCTCAGTTATAGCCTGTGAAATCCTGGGGTTTGCAGCTTGGGAGCTATTGCTCTTTGCCAAGAGAATTCTTCAAAACTGCAAATCCCAGAATTCCATTGGATGAAGCCATGGTAGTAGGACTCCAATGATCTGTATTTCTTTATTGTCTGTTAGTTTAAAATTTAAGAAAGCAATTTTTTTTTCAGGAGAGAGGGAGATTAAATACTAGAAACACATATGGAATCTGCCTTAACTTGACTCTGTGCCAATTTTTGTGGATTCAGCATGTTTTATAGATTGGAAGTTAATAGAATTCATTCTGAGGTCTTGAAAACAGAATCTGGACAGGGTCCACGTCAGGTTAGTGCAATGATCTTTCAGAGTTTTTTGTCTCATGAACCTGGAACAAGATTTTCCTTGATCACATTTAAATTTCAAAAGAGGGGATACTTTTGAAATTTCAACCATAAATTGAAGGTGCTAACTTTCACCCTTTAAACCAGCTGTCAGCAGTGAACTCCTGGTTTTTGAGGTGGTGTGGATGGGGGTGAATTGGCATTGTGGATTGTCACTGAATTGAGCAGCAAAGTGCTAAATGCACTTTAGCTAATGGGAAAATGCACTGTAGTCAATAGCAAAGTCAATATCGTAGTATCATATTTCCTGGTCAATATCACAGTCAATATTCTATTAAAGTTATATTAATTAAGTAATAAATTAAATGTAATCTTTAATGAATTTTTAATTACT
Source organism: Cyclura pinguis (assembly GCA_030412105.1). Lineage (NCBI taxonomy): Eukaryota > Metazoa > Chordata > Lepidosauria > Squamata > Iguanidae > Cyclura > Cyclura pinguis. The sequence goes on from CM059602.1 coordinate 167,940,874, forward strand.
AGGGTGGTTTGACCTTTTCAATGCTGAGGAATTTTGTTATAATAATCATAAAATATTATAAGTGAATTTAGAAATGGTTTTCATTTTTTAATACTAAGAAAAAACAATAATTGCACAAATTCTTTTCATCTTCCCTGACAGTAAAAATGCAATAATAATGACACAAATAATTAATGTAACATTCAACATTTCCTGGCAGAGTCTGCTGCCTCACTCTGCCTAATGGTAAGACTGGCCCTGCTATTAAGGATTTTACCATTGAGGTTCTTGTTGCAGGAACACAAGAACAAGATCTGTGTTGGTTTGCCCAGGCTGTCAAATACCCTATACTGGCCTAGTGAAGTGTTGAACTCCTTCTCTGACTACATTTTGTATGATATGGAAGATTTTTCTTGGCCCAGCAGGCTGCTGACCTGTCCAAAGCATGACTGTATTATTCAATCTTTGAAAAGTTGTATAAGGCAAATGTAGAATGAGAGACACCTGCAGTGCTGTCAGAAACTTCTGGAATCTGCATGTGGATACCCCGTGTGGTGAGACAGTAAACAACAAGGAGCCGTCTTCCCAGTAAAATACCTCATCTAGAAGACTGATTTCACCCATCTCTGGTGGCACTGTATCGTTCTGGGAAGAAAAAGGATAAAGACTTCTGTTTTGGCTGAGCTTTTCTTGAGCAACACGATCCTTCTGAGCTCTAGTGTGTTGCTTTTTTGTATTCTTCGTTATGCTTCATTCCTGATTTCCCATTTGTTTTCTCATCAGTCCTGATTACTAGTTCCAGCTTATGGAATGTTATCTTGATCCTTGTACCCAGCTTACCTCAGATCAGAGGTTGGAAAGTTATTTTTAAGATGAATGGGTATAAAGACATGCTGAACCTATCCATCACTGAGCGATGGTGCCAGAGCATTATCCTCTTACAACTTAGTCAAAGATAGCTTCAGCATGTCTTTATATACCCAGAACTTTCCAAGCTTTTCCTCAGACTGCTGTCCATAATCCAGCAATCACAAGGAAATAAATCATATGTCAAGAAGACGGTGCTTCACTATTCCTTTTCCAATTAACTTTTCCCTCTTCAAACGTTTGCTTAGCTTTTTGTAATATACACATGCAGTCACACCTAGACAGATAGACAGAGAAAGAAGGGGGGAAATGATGACTTTTAAAAGCTACTTTTTAATCAGAGATGTAACCAATGGCTATATTTATTGGAGAATGGTAAAAAAAAAAAATTACAGCAAGGAAATAATACGGCAAAGTATTACTCCAGTAAGGTCAAATGGAGGCTGGATGTGATATGTATTCATAATTAATTGGGAACATCCTTAGTATAAGTGTGAACTACCTTAGGAGAAATACCAATTCTACATAAAGCAATCTTCTGGATAATTGATAGTGTAGCCTCTTTGTACCCCTGGGTACACAATGCAAGGAATTTTCCTAAAAGAAGGAATAAAAAGGTGATCAGTTCTCTCTGGAGCTCCTGCATTAGGTTTGCATAATGATCAGGGAAAGGAACTTTTAACAAAAAAGAAGTTCAAGACTTTCAAGAGACTGTGCATATTTTTGATGTGCTCATAACAATAGTGGCTAACGAATGAAGATATTCTCAAGGCTTTTTTTGCACCTGCTTATTCGTCTCTTAATTAAAATCTGTGTTTTCTGCAGCAGTCTTTGCATAACGGATATATGCTGCTTCAGAAGTGGTACCATTTCAAAGAAACAGTGCACAAACAATGCAAGCTATTAAAAGTTAGCTTGAAAAAGAACCACAACTATATCTATGGCTCATTTCTCCTTAAAGGACTGCTTGTGGGTACAAATGCACCAAGGCAAACCTTTTTTATATTTCTGTCCCTTTTCTTTATCCTAGGACTGAATAGATTAAAAAGTAATGAACTGTGTGTTGCAAGGGAAGGGTGTCACACAGCAAAAATACAAAGAAAAGAGAGGGTCAGTTCAACTGCTCAAGAAGTAAGTCACAGTACTAAAATAGAAAAAGGAATTTTTTTAAAAAAGCACAATGATGTGTTTTAGTTCTATTATCCATTTTTCAAGGGTAGCCTTAAAAAGTACAATAAACAGAGCCAAAAGTGATTTTTAAGAATGAATAGAATCAAATGTTGAAGACATTCATACCCAAGCAGTAGTAGGATCTGGGTCTTGTAGCATCATCTTACCACTGTTCAGCAGTGATTGGTTAAATATGTCATTATACCCATTCTTCTTAAAAGTGTTCATCCCCAAACTCTATAAGCAAACAAACAGATGTACTGCTCCGGTTCCACCTTTACAGGAAAATTTTGTAGAGACTTTTTTGATTAACTTGAAGGGAGGCCAGCTGCTGCGGCTTGTCCCCATGGCTAGATAACTCTTTTGAATACTTTATATCTTCACTAGTGAAAGTAACAGCTGCTGAGGAAGTCTGATATACTGACTGAATTCACAGAACTTTGTGAGTCCCTTTTTGGCCCTGTCAGGCTTCTGGTCTATCCTTACCTGTGGTTTCCTCACTGTTCAGATACTTCACTCTGCCTCCTAGAACCTACCAATCCACATCACCTTCTTTCTCAGGCCATATCCACATTACGCTGTTATAGTATTATTATTCCACTTTCAGCATCCTGTGGAATTCTGAGGTTTGTAGGTTACTGAGGCCAAGGAGCTCTCCAGCTGAGAATTCTAAATACCTCCCTCCCAAATGCAAACCCCAGGATTCCATGGGATGTTGAAAGTGGAATAATAGCACTATAACAGTGTAGAGTAGAAATGGCCTCAGACTCTTCCCTGTAGGCTACCTCCACCTCCTGCTGTTTTATGTGCCCTACAAAACCTACCCCTTATCTCTAGCTTTCTTCCTTTATACTACAGCATGCCACCACTTCTCCTTTCTCAAGCAATGGCAGCAACAACCCATCTTTGACTCATTCTGCCCATCTAATTACCATCCAGTTTCCTTTTTTATGTCTATTCACTGAGTTCTTAGGACAAAGCTCTCCTTTCTGTTGTGTACACTCCCTGTTCTAACTCCCCTCAACTTAAAATCCCTCTCCTTCTTCCTGTAGTTCAATAACACTGACCAATCTACTGGCAATCTTCCCATTGCCAGTTCAGTGATCTCTGTTTGGAATCTCTTTTGGGTCTGCATAAACCCTGTATCTAGAACTGAACTGGTTTGATTTGTAGAGCTATCTGAATTGAAGCAGTGCTAAAAATGGATGCATTCTCTTCAAAGGTTCCATAAAAGGAAAGCATGGAGGTGTACAATTTTCTGACTGCTGAGAAATTAAAATGTTTTCAACAGTTCCCTTTTCAGAAAAATTGAAAGCATGTAACACAAAGTCCTCTGCATTGGTTTGTTTGACCTTTGGCAGACATAATCAGAAGGGGTTACTACACTTAGAAAGTTCATTCATTTCAAACATATAACAAAAAACTTTGGTCACTTGCTGGTTTGCAAAGACAGATTTGCAGAACTGGATTTCTGAATTCAAATTTGGACTGGGACCTGAGTGAAATCAGGCAGTCTTTGGGTCAGTCTGAGCCTACCATAAATCTGAATGACCACACTGTGGCCAAAAACAAATCTTGTTTCTCTATCTTGTCCTTTCCTGCTTATTTTAATGCCACTTGACACTTCATAACCACATAAACTACTTCTATGACTGTCTACTCAACAGTCTCTTTACCTACCATTCTAATTCTACACTCAGCACTTCCACAAAAGATCATCTCTCCTTTCTCCCTTTCTGTTTAGGTCCCTTCTGGTGTCACCCCTCCTGTTAGACTTTCTACACATACTTTTCAATTATCTCTTGGGAGTAATCTCATTAAAGAATGATCTCATTAGCAGGGATGAATGACTCAGTTTCTTTCTGGTTTGTGTCTTCTTCTTCTTCTTCTTCTTTATGTCCATCCATTATGTTCTATTTCACATTTATTTGTAAACTGTTTTTAAAATACATACACACAAATTCACAGTTGGATATTTTCATCTGTACTAGGGATGGGCCAACCAAATCCTCAGCAAGGATTTGAGATTTGCAGATCCAAATCCCCATGCCAATCCTATGCTTCCTGCTCTTTTTCCACCTGCCACCAGCATGATCCTGCCAGAGACCCTGAAAGTTTTCCTGAAAGTGAAAACTATTATTTAATTGGTTTTTCATTAAACAAAGATGTCAAATTCTGCTTCAAAAACACTTTTCAGTAGAGGTGCTTTCTTTCCCTTCCTTTTTAAACCCTTTTTTAAAAAAGGATTCAAAAGATTCAAGACTCGGGAGATTTGTGGATTCCCAGAACCTTCCAGGGATTTGGATCCAGATTTGGAAAATTCTGGGCCCTTTCCGCACTGGGGTATTAAAACGGTGCAGAGCGACCTCCAACGGAGGTCGTCTGCACCGTGGAGTGGATTGGGGTGGACTACTTTTCATAGTTCCGCACCTCAATCCGCTCCAAAGTGACCAGAACTGGCGGCGCTGCGTGTTTTTTAAAATCTTTTCAGAGGTTTTTAAAAAGCACGGAGTGCGCAGCCCCGTGCAGCTCCGTCGCCACGCTTTGGTGCAGATTTGCAGGAGCACACTACTGCGTGCCTGCAGATCAGCCAGGGGCGGGCTTCCGGCTGGCCAGCTTCTCCGGTTGGTGGAGAGCCTCCACCAGCCGGAAGCTGCCATTTTGGACGCCGGAGCAGTGCGGAGCAGTGAGTTCACGCTGCTCATCCCATTCCCAGTCTGTATTTTTAAGTTTTTTTCTCAAAAAAAAAAGCATTCTCTCAAACAATGCATTCTAAAAAGTACTATCATGTATTTTTATGCAGGTGACAAGCCTCAAAAGCTGGCAAATAACTAATGTTCAATCTGCATATTAATCTGGAAGATGCAAAGATCAAACTCCTTAGGATTTCCTACTCATTACACACCAAGTTCTTCAACTCCTTCTATACACTTAAAATGGGCATGTTTATCTTGGTTAGAACCTTTCCCTCTATTCAGTCCTACATCTGTATGCTCCTCTCTGATGCGTACACACACACACACACACCACAAGCCAGTATTTTATCAACTAGGCAAACTGTCCATCAGCCCTTTTACACCTAGTCAAACTCTATAACCACTGGGTAAACAACTTTTTCAATTTCTACATGGAGATAACGCAGATCCTCTGGTTAAATTTACGAATATGTTTAAAATCTGTGTGTGTGTGTGTGTGTGTGCGTGCATGTGTGTTCTTAGTAATGTAACTGTCTTGTAATGGTTAGTGCTTTAAAGTGAAATATGAAAACTTGCCCTTAACTCAGGTTTAACAGCTATTTTGTTAACAGCTTGCCAACTGCCAGTAAATCTGCTGCAGGCATTATGATGTCACTAGTTTTACAGTTGGACATATCTATATGCCAGGCAGATGAATCTCAAAAGTCAGCATATGATAGGCTGATTATGAACATTCTGTTTATTCTCATTGGCCCATGAATGAAGGCCAATGGACTTTCAGCTAACAATGTACAGAGAGAACATAAAAGGGCAATTCCCCCCCCCTGCTCAGTCAGTAGGGAGAGGTTGGTCAGGTCAGGCAGAAAAAAGTCCAAGAAAGTAGCAGATAGCAGCACAGCCTAAGGGAGAAGGGTGACAAACTGAGCTGAAATCACAGAAGGCGAAAGCTGTGATCAGCTAAGATTCTAGAAACATTAGGAAGAGGGGTTTCTAGCCAGATGGTCAGCAGAAGGCAAGATTGCAGGCAAAGGCAAATGACTACATTTTTCTTTCTTTGTCCTTGTCAGTAGGTTCTGAGACAGAAAGAAGGCTGCAGAGGGAACTGGAGCAACCCTGATAGTTGAATATCATTAAACCTGAGGAGCTACAAGTCATTGTGAAAGGTAGCTGAGAAACTGTTATAACCCGGCCTCTTTCCAATGAGCTTCTGACTAGAAGACAATTTTAGATTTAAGCTTCTTGGGTTATTCTGAATGAGTGAACCAGGTAGGGCTGGCATAATTAAAACTGGCAATTAGGGCCCTTTCTGTTGGGGGTGATAGGAGTTTCAGCCCCATGGAAACGCAGCAGAAAAACCAGAGTTCAGCGAGCCAACAGCAGCAGCCTTGTTCCCCAGTAAGGATACTCACACACAGAGGAGTTTCTTCCAAAACAGGAGGCACTTTACCTTGCAGCAAAGTTCCGTTATATACAAAACATAGGACAGACGGACAAAAGCTTGTGCCAGGCACCAGGTTTGGTCAACAGACAAATACATACTGGCGTTGCTTTGTTATATACATATCTACAACCAATCAGGTAGAGGTTTGCACACCTCCCTCTACCATCTGCACACGACCCCAGTTTCTTATGCAACCTTGCAATTACCCACAGCTGGGGCATGATGCAACATCTTTGCAGTGGGCTGATCATTTTCCCAGGGTTCCCTGCTCTGAATCCCTGACACTTTCCATATGCCACTTCCAACCCGCAATGGTGATGGGATCATGACAGAACCGCGACGACGATTTTACATAACGTCATCACAATCCCATCACGATCCCATGGCTACCCGTTGCAATCGCAGAGTAAATCATCTATGAGTTTTTCCCATGAATGAACCATGATTGTGCAGTTCTCCCACCTCCCTCCCGCAGTAGCTGCACCTCCTCCCCAGCACAGCCTGGGAAGGTGCCAGGCTGTGCTGTGCCAAGGAGCACAGCAGGCATCTGGTGTGGAGAGGAGTGCAGGAGAGCCAACCCCAGGATCCCCATGCGATGGATTCAGCAGCAAGTAAGCTGTAGAAAGGGCCTAGGTTTTAATAGGGAGGTACACTAAAATAAGAAAATAGCTTCTTTAGAGAAACAGGAGCATTAAAGCAAATAACCATTGAAACTTATTGATAACATCTGACTTACATAACTGAATATCCTCATGCATAAATTGTTGCTGCGTGCCTTCAAGTCATTTTATGACTTATCGTAGCCCTAAGGCAAACCTACGCAGGATTTTCTGGGAGCTGAGAATTTGTAACACACCCAAGGCCCCCCAGTGGGTTTCTGTGGCTGAGCAGGGAATCAAACTCTTGTCTCCATGGTCATAATTCAATGCCCAAACCATGATACCACGCTGTCTCTCAATATGTAAATAAGCTTTGAATTAGAATTACTCGATTCTTTTTGCTTCCTTTTTGATTTATCTCCAGTAATCTAAACCTTTACTGTTGATTTTGTATTACAGATATTTTATTAAGAATTTCCTTTGTGGCAGCCAAAAGTAAGGCCCTTTCCAGAGGAGGCCTGTGTCCTGGCATGGAGACGAAAGAGAAGCGGAACTGCGACGACACTTCTGCATGATGTTGTTGGGTCCCGTTCCTCTCCTGTAGCCAGCTAGTGCAATCCTGGAGTAATTCATTGATGAGATTTCCCCATTCAATGACCTCCAGTCACGCAACCATCCCATACTTACCTGGCCTGTGAAAGCATTGGAAGCATGATGGAAGTTCTTCCTGCCCCAGCGCAGCCTGGGAAAGACACTGGCTGCACTGTGAAAGGAAGAGGTGTGTCCATCATGTTTCCTTCAGCAAGGAGTCAGCCAGTGTGGAGTAGAGCATTTGCATCTGTGCTCTCATCCTGCCAGAATGAAGCTGGGATGATGCTGGAGAGAAGTAAGCTGCAGAAAGGGCTTAAGAAACAAGGAAACAAGTTAAATTTTTGAAATGGTGATATATTGATAGCAGTCATTTATATCAGGGGAAACTTCAGATCCCTGGGGTTATTCTATACCCATAGAGCTTTCTCATCCAGCCTGCCAAGATGGGGTTACACCTCTCTCAAACCCTTCCCCAAGCTTTGATTTCATCAAAGTGGTCAAGGCAAGTGTGATGTTGCATACATTGTACTACAGTTTGTTTTCTCATAATAATAGATGGTTCTTAAGTATGGTAAGGAGAGTGTATGAAGACTGAATAGAGTAGAATGTGTGTGAAGTGAATATGCACATGGACACGGCTGAGAGAGTGGGAGGTGTTGTTGGAATAATGTACTGAGAGTAAGGAATAGCATGTGAGATAGAATTAGAGTAAAAACAGAGAAAGGGAGAGGGTCTGAGCCCCAAAAGGTGAAAAAGAAGGACTTGTATTATACGTTATGCCTATCTAGTTAGCAGTGTTTTAAAAGAACAGAGAGCTGAAACTATAATGTTTATGTGCTGGAGAATAAAGAATGAACTTATACATACATCATCTTAAGTTCTGATTAATAAACTTAAGATTCAACATCACCACCACATAAGAAATTGCCTTTTACTGTACTATTTAGTCTTCTATTGTTAAACCTGACTAGCAGTGGCTTTCCAGATTTTCAAGGAGGATACTTTCAGCCCTACCTGGAGATGCCTGATATCCACTGATGGTCTTCAATCCAAGCACTTAGTGAGTTCAACCTTACATGGTTTCTAAAATCAAACAAGAACAGGTATGTTCAAAATGGTATGACAGTAATGCATGGCTGATATACCAGTGTTAGAGCCTGAGATCAAAATGAACAACTTCACTTAAGGAACTTAGAAAATGTGAATCCAGTGGAGATCCTGATCGCAAGAGTATGCTAGGAATATTGTGCTAAATTCTTACAGCATCACCATAAGCAGTGGTTAGAAATATGATTACTTTTCTGTGCTGAGTACGTTGCGGTAATCAAATCATGTATTCTAGAATATACTGATATCTTTCTGAACATATTACAAAATATAAGAGACAATTGTCATAAAATATGAATGAGCATAGAAGAGGACAATAACGCCATTATGAATGAAGATGCTTTAAATGTGGATTTGTGATTATCATAAGGAGCACCATTGTTAATTCTCTCCTACTGGTTTGCATTAGTACATTCTTATTTTAAATCTGCACCTCCACCCAATGAAATTGGAAGTGCTCTCAAAGTAACAAGATTTTGTATTTAATCAATTTTATGTAAATCTGTCCGTTTAGCTGCTTGACTGAATGGTCGAATTTTCATGAACTCAGCACCATATCTCAAATTCAGCCAGGTGACAAATATTGAACTAATTTACTCTATTGTATTGAAAAAAGACAAATGGCCTGTTCCAGCAAGTGTGATCTGAGTACAAAAACAGATGGTTACACATGGGGTTCTGTTTGGGTTGTGATCTATATGTATAACAGCAACAAGTGAGCACTGTTATTTTGACAACTCAGCATTGTTTTTGGAAGATTCATTCCAACACTATCTTGTATTCCTCCCCTTTTGCCAACGGTTTTCAGAAAGTTATCCAAGGGGTGATCAGAGTTATGTGCTGGTGAAAAGCCCAGCAACCAGAGTTTGGAAGACAGCCATTGTGGTATAGTGGTTTGAGCACTGGACTACAACACTGGAGATCATAGTTTGAGTCCCCGCTTGGCCACGGAAACCCACTGGGTGACCTTTGGTGCGTCAAACCCTCTCAACCCCAGAAAAACCTCATGATAGGGTTGCCTTAGGGTTGCCATAATTTGGAAATGACTTGAAGGCACACAAAAACACCAGAGTTTGGAAGACTGATTTTGGGGGGGAAAATCCTCCAATCAACATGTTCAGTGAATATGCTAGTAGAACAATTCTGGCTTTTGGAGTTTAGAAAATAACTTTTTTTCCAAGCAGCGGGAATAGATGAGTTCAGGGACTATAGCATATTTCCACTCTGAAGTGACTCTAACTTTACATAACACACACAAAAATACACCTTTGTTATGAGAATGACAACCATCTATAACAGTAAAATAGTGTGTCTGTTACTATCATAGCTCTATGATGAAATCTAGACATCTCAAAATTGGTAGGCATACCACGTGGACACTGAAGGTGTGTGTACCAAGGTTACTTTGTTTTAAAAGCACCTCACTTCCCTTATTTTTCTATGCCTCCAAAACCCATCCCACAAATCTGTCTCGCCTTTCACCCTTGCTCAAATAACAATATGCCATCATTTTGACTTATTCTGCTGATCTAACTACTGCCCAGTTTGTTTTATCTCTACTCTCCAAGTTACTAGGCTAGATATCTAACACCTTCTCCAGTCCTCTCTTTACCTGCTATTCCTCCTCTGAACTTCCATGAAGTTGTGCAAATAACTGCAAATCTCCCCATTATCAAATCCAATGATCTCTACTACAAGTATCTTTGGGGTTTGGAGAAATTCTGAATCCTGAACTGAATAGTACTGATCCATATATTCACAATCCCAAAAGTGTATTAGAAATTTGAATTAAGAACACAGATGCATATAGCATATTCTAAAAATGGATGCATTTCTCATCAACCTCTCCATAAAAAAACACTAGGGTGAAGAGAGAGAAAAATAGAAAAGAGAGTATAGTCTTGTGACTGCCAAGGAATTAAATTGTTACCAGTCATTCCCTTCAAGAAAGAAAATCAAAATTCAAAGGAGTATAGCACACAATATCCTGCAGTAAATCCCCTAGATCTTATTTCCCTGATCTTTGGCAGACATAATCTCATCAGAAGGGGTTACAAAGTTTGTAAATTCCATCCAGTCCTGACAAAAAGAAAAGTTATAGTCACTTGTTGATTTCCAAAAGTAGATTTGGATTTCTGAATTCAGATTATTTGTCCTCATCAAACCTCATATCCCAGCCCAATGACTAGATTATCAACTGCCTCCTTTTTTTCCTATCAGATTAATTGTTCAGTATGTCCACATTGGGACACTAGTCTGCTCTCCCTCTGCCTTTTTGAGTCCCCCAAGACCTGTTCACAGCACTCCTGCTGTTTACAAAGTCAATATGATTCCCACCCCCCAGTGTGGTAGGGAACTCCAGATGTTGTTGGAATCCAGCTCCCATTAGACCTAGTCAGTATAGCTAATGTTGAGTGATGTTGTGAGCTGCAGTTTAGTAACATCTAAAGACTCAAACAATTTGTACTCTTGACTTGATGCATGCCAAAACATCCTTTCTCATAAAGGATGAGAAAATGTCCAAATATCCTTTATGATCCCTGTCTAGAAACAATCTAGTTGTGAGTTCTGTAAGTCCTGGGCCTTGATGTTTTGTCTGACCCATTTCCACCTGGCCTGGCAGGGTGGAGTTTTAATTGATTCCAGTTACAAAGGCAATGGCAAAAACAGGTGCCTAGACACAATAAAGGCTGCCATTCTTTAACTTTGAACAAAATTTATTTTTAAGAAACTATTTCTCTGTTGTTGTTTTTATTTTTGTGCTTTGTACAACATTAGTGTCAATTGTTAATGGATTACTTTAACCTATTGAAAAAAATACAGTTTTGAGTTATTGTTATCATGAACAATTTTGGACATATTTAATTAGTGGAGTTATTGTTAATCAGCCTGTCATTTGGGACATTGGGTTTGGGTCAGGCCATGGGATTTACAGAGAATGACATGGAGATTGTCAATGCTGCCCTTAGTGACAGAAAAAATGTTATTTGCTTCTTCAAAAGTGCTCTTTTTTCTCATTTTAAATTTACTTTCCTTCAGACTAGAGGTCTCAACCACATGGACTACAAAGTCCATAATAGGACTGTTGCCTGGAAATTGTGAGAGTTCAGAATGCCTTGAACTCTCAGGATGGGGAAGACTGTCCCAAAACATGGACTCTCACCTTACAACCTCTTCAATTTGGTTTGTCATTCATCCACGTTGCTTTTTAATTTCCACCCCCACCAACATGTACACTTCACTCATAAAAACAAATTCTGCATAAAAAACAAATGCTTTGTTTTTTAAAGGTTAATAAGAAATTATTTCAAGTCAAAGGGAACTGATCCACCACAAGAACAATGGTAAACGAATAGGCACAAAGATTGAATAGGACATTAGGAGTGGAGAATTCTTAATCTGAAATTTAAAAGCTTCAGAGCATATGCAGAACATTTTTTCTGAAAAACTGAGTCATTGCTTCCCTTCTATCTCCTCATTCCTAGACAAGAAGATGGGTATGCAAAGATCAATGACAGAGTACATATTTGGCTTCCATGGCTAGAATGCCAAATATAATCTGTGGTATCTGCAGTTTCAATAATCAGGTATCTAGCAAGCCTATTCTCTGTACCCATCTTACTTTAATTGTATAATTACAAGGGAATAAGAAGAAGAAAGGAGACTAAAAGCAACATGGAGGAATGGAAGGAAGGGAAGAATAAGCCAAGAAAGAAACAACCGTTGCTCAGGAGGAAAACATTTCTCTTAATCATCCAAGTTCATAGCACTGTATGAGCAAAATAAGGTTCCAAAGGGATTGAGTGCAGCTCACCCCAAATGTTTGAGACTGTAAAAGAGCAGTGAAGAATATAACCAATAGAGAAGAAGTTAGTGTGGAGTTCACCACCACCCAGAAAGATTCTAAATGCTCTCCTTCTGTACAGGCCTATGTGGAGGAGATCATCAGCCTTACAGGCTTAAAAGGCCTGAAATTCTGAAAGAACTGTGGCTGTTGGGGCTAGGGCTAAAAAGAAGAATAGCTTTTTAAAGCTATTGATTAAAAACTACTGGTCTGGTGAGGTATTTTTTAAAAATCTCCTCATTCCATCCCATTCTATTCCAAAATGCATTCTTTTCCTCTTTTCTATTCCTTGGTTGTTGTTGTTCTGCTTCTCTGACCTGTTTCTGTTTCTCTTTCTAATCTGCCTGACAACAGAACCATGTGATGATTTCTTCTAGTCTTAATACTACTCCTACTAGACAATGGGCCTTCTGAATGAGGGAGAGCTCCCTTAATAATTTCTAATAACCTAATTTGTTAAAACATATTTTTGCCTTCAGCATTATTTGAGGAATCTAGTGAGTTAGGTGAAATCATTAGAAAAATCTATCAAATTAATAACTTGGTGTGTTAATTTACTAGTTCCAAGCTACAGTATGCTTATTCTAGTAAGTCCTTTTATGCTCCATCACATAATTTACATAATGAGCAAATAAATTCCTTACTATGAAAATTTTGTCCCTTGATTTAGTATATGACATCAGAGTGAGAGACTGCCTGCCTGCCAGTATGTCTGTCTCTCTTTGTGCCTAATAAGGATGAGGAGAAGAATTGGAAAATGGAAAACTAGAATCAACCCCTGAGTGAATGAAAAACCTTCCATGAAGGTTCAAGGGGTGCAATTTATTATTCTGCCTCCATAGGGAAGGTTCGTCATCAACCCTCTTGCACAGCATACCACCTTACAATATTAAAATGGATATGAATAACAATTCAAAGCATTAGGAAGTTTGTAAGTGTTCATAGATTCAAAGAGTTGGCAGTATTGACTAGAGAGGTCTCAGTCAGGTTGTAAGTATACCTAGAATCTCACTCTGGAAGGTGGTAAGTGCACAGGATCTGGTACCATGAAGTGATGGTTGGCCCAAGATCCTGTTCCCAATATTGACGAGATGGAACCAAGCCCCACTTGCCTTGCCTCAGTTTAGCCAGAGGGAGGGGCTCTGTGGGTGAGTAAGCAAAACAGATAAATACCAGAAGCAGGGTCTGGGAAGATTCCTTCAGTGAGATTCAGAGAGAGAGGGAGACTGTTGAGATAAAGTTTCAGTCAACTAGAGAGACAGAAGTTGGCTGAGGGCTAGTGTTGGTCAGCTCAAAGTGTCTTGAAAGAAAGACAGAGGGGAGCCCAAACTAATATTGGGATAGGTCATAAGTTTGACCTATACTTGGTAAAATAAGTCTATGAGTGGAAGTTCTGTGCTGTTTGAAAATATTGATTTGCCCAATACCTTTCCCTCGTTTGCTGTTTTAAATAAAGACAGATTATAACTTCTGGACCCAGTAGAATACTTCCCATTTGATTTAATCCATTCATCACAAGCTACAATAAGTTACACATTCATTTGGGATAAACTGAAGACACTTTGCCCTATATCTACAAGGGTTGTGGGCTTAGGGAAAGCAGAAATGTGATTGAGTGTGGAGAGGGAGCCAGGTGGTGGTAATCAAGGGTGCTGCTTCTCCAGGAAGGGAGAGGGAAAAAAAACAGGTCTGGTCTGTCACAGCTCTGGCTGGCCCAGATCTTCACGTGACACCAACAACCTGAAAAAGTCTCCCCTTCATAATGTGTTGCACACACACTACAGTAACTGGAAGATGTCTAAATGGTACTCTTCCAATTTGGGGCCCCACCTGAACAGTCAAATCAGCTTTCAAATGACCACCAGGTTCATTCTTTCCTCCACCTGCCTTGACTTCAACATCACCATTACTCTACTTCTCACCTCTCATTGCCTCTCAGTGGTGACTGGTCTTTTGAAGAACCATTTCCCACCCTGACTTGACACCACATTCTGTGAAGTTTTAATTGACTGTGTTGATACCTGCAGATGACACCAGCAGTAGGCACTACAACAACTGCTCACTGAGTATTAAGTAGCAACATAGTGTGCAGAAAGGGTTCATGATCTACAGGAGGCAAAGGAATTTTTAACCTAGGCAGTGCTGATGTAGGCTGGATGACCATCATCATGAAGAGAGAGAAGGAACAACTTGAATGAAAAGGAGTTTAGGAATAGCAGAAAGAAAATAGAACACTGCTGAGGATGGGGCTAATGGACTTTAGCTTGGCCAAGGTGGAGTAAAGCAAGAAGCTGTGCAAGCCTGAGTAGAACCAGCCAAACAAAGCTCATGGAATATTGAATGGGGAGAATCCATGCATATATTTGGTGGCAGCTGAGAGATACTGTGAGAGGACCCATCTGCTTAGGAGAAAGCAAAAGAGAGGTCTTGATAGTGGATAGTTGGTAGCGGTTTATCAGAATTGGTGTGCTGAGGGGAAGAGAAATGAAAAGATAGAGATGAAGTATCTGAAAAAGAGGTGCTATAAAAGTTCAGAAAAAGTGTAATCCTTGAGGTTAAAAAAAAGTCAGGGAAAGTGGGGGATTATGGAAAGGACACAGTGATTGCGTCACTGAACTCAGAAATGAGTGGGAATTTTGAACAAAAAATAATATGAAGTGTACAAAATGTATTAGCAGTAAGAAATACTAGAGATCAGTTTGGTGTGATTAAACCCCACTTCATAAGCCAATATAGTTATAGATAGATATAGATATAATATAGATATATATATAGATTGTAGAAGAAATTATGATTAAGGGCCTGAAAGGACAAATTTTCCCAGGATCAGTAGCAAGAGTGAGTACCAGATATAAGTACTGGGAAGGAGCCTAGGACTTAGCTGTCAGTCTAATATTCTAGTACCATTTTTGATTGGGAACCACTTGGTCAAACTTGTAGCTAATGTCTGTGTTACTACCCACCACCAGGTGAACAAGAACAACTTGTAAGATGCAATTCAGAAAGTAACAATTACCAAAGAGGAAGTGATTCTAAATCAGTTGACAAAGCTAAAGAAAATGAATTAAAGGATTTAGATAGTCAGGATTTGATCAAATTTAGTTCCTCTTGAGAGAAGGGCTCCTGTGAATGTATTAAAGAACAGAAAATGAATAGAAGTTTAAAACCTCTGGGGAAACTAGCAAATTCAAATCCCGCTGAACTTTCTGAAAAAATCCATCTCTCTTTCTCACGCACACACACACACACACACACACCACATGTGCACGTGGCTGACTATACTGGAAATCCCTATGTCATAAACTTAAAAATGTGTGGGAAAAGCACCAAAACCTGCAAAATACTGAGAGAAAATGATGAAGATGGTTCATTTTGAGCCCTTTTGGTCACTTTTAAGTATAACTTGAACCATCTACCATTTGACTCAAAATTTCTATTGGCCAAAGTGGGCCAGCAAATTGCTACTTTCTATATGTATGTGATATGTATATGTATGTATATGTATGTGGTATGTAATACCTGCTAACATATAGAAACAATTAAAAACATGAATTAAGCATTACTCCATCTCATGTCTGTAATGGAAGAACTTTTTAATAGAGCAGAAATTGAGATTGTGGGATCCTTACCTAGAGCAATGAGGAGGGAAACAAATACCTTCTAACTCTCATGGATGCTGCTGCTAGGTACCAAGAAGCAATTACCTTATCAAACATCAAAACCACTACTGTAGCAAGTGTGCTGGTAACTTTCATTTGGAGATTAGGGTTTCCCAGGGTTTTCAAACTTAGGGATAGCATTTATCTCCAATGTGATGAAAAAACTGTGCGAAGTATGTGGGATCAAATAATGAACTCAAAGAAGTACATATAAATATGCATAAATCTTATTATTGAAGGAATATCTGATATTGTATGCCTGTGCTGAAAAAGAAGAGAAGGATTCCTATTTATTTAACTGGGATGAAGCAGAAACCAAAGGAACATATTGATGCCTCCCTTATTAGGGAGCAGGTAGAACAAACACAAAAGATGTTAAATGAACATAAAAAGAAAATATTTTCTGACCTCCTTGAATAAGCACAGAATGTCCAGCATTATATCCATACTGGAATGCTATGCGCATCACACCTTAATCCTATCAGGTAATGGAAATAGTAAATCTCATTAGAATCAGGCAATCAGAGTTCATGGAATGCTAGGGAAATGCCTAGAGGCATGTCTGTGACAAGAGCCCTACGGTTGGAACCACAGAGCCAAGCAGGACTGGAGTTCCATCACAGGTCAGTATTTTCACTAGAAAGTAACTGTTTCAGTGCTAACTACCTCCTGGTAGTGCTACACACTCCTGATGTCTGCTCAGCAGTCATTCAGAACAGTCATTCAGTATAGCAACCCTACTATGCAGAATTCTGTGTTGAGTTCTGTATATTTGTATAGTGCATGTATTTTACATTTCATATTCTGTATGCTAGTTTGAAATTTTGGGATATAAGTGGCATATGCATATTTGCAAATAAATAACCCATCCAGATAATTTACAACCTCTTTGATGGTTTGGCATATCAAGTACACTTCACTGTATGTCAGAATGAGTTGCTTTATTGCCAAAATCTATCATGAGGGGGCTCTAGCCATGCCACAGTTATGACTGATGACAGGTTGCCATGTTATCCATGTTATCTGCCCCATGGAAAAGAATGATGGATGTTGTGCCTTTTTTTTTAATTGTTCCTGAAAACATTTTTATGGCTACTATTCTACCTGTCAGTCCTGGTATCACCTGAAAATTGGAAGTCAGACCCATTGTGACGACTGGAAAAGGGAAGAAGGCCTATCCAGGAACAACTGCCAAGGGAAGAGAATGTCTTTCTTGCCAGTCAGCTGTTTGCTTCCTTTTCCCTGATAGGGACCCAAGCTATAGACATTCTACTTCTTTCCTGTATTAGGCACCCTGTACAGCAAGGCAGCATTTTTGCAGTGAGCAGTCCCCTTCCCCCTTCCAAAATCATATGAGCATCCCAAGCAAAGGAAACAAAAGCTAAACTGCTGAAGCAGTTGACATCAAAGGAGGTTTCCCCTATGAGAGAGACAATTCAGCATGAGAGTCAGACCCACAGCCATAAAATAAGAGGAGGAATGGAGACTATTTTTTGTTTGTTTGTGATTTACCTGCCTGCTTTTTGTTCCTTGTCAGAGCCAATATAGTCCGGGTCACTGCCTGCTGGTTTCTGAAAAAGGCTGGGTGGTGAACGGGAGCAGGAAGTAGCCACTGGTACCATTTAGGGCTAAGGGAAATATAAAGCCAGAATATAATCATGCTATCATAGGAGACTGAAAAGTAGATGAGTATTGGTTGCCCTCAAACTGCTCACCAATTTAGATAACAAGAATAGATTTTTTAAAAAAAAATTTATTGGGTGATTGCACACAATACATAACACAAGTGCATAACATAACACAACACAATACAAATGCATAACTAATCTACTAAATCACAACAAAGCAAGAAACGAAACAGAACTAAACACAATACAAAATACCAACATTACAATAAAATACATTAAACATATATGCCCACTTAACTAAATGTGGTGGTTTTAATCGTTTTGAGTCATTTCCATGAATTATAAAATTATATATAATTATATAATTATATATAACATACTATTACATGTAGATTGCATACTTCTGCTGGAAATTATTGTTTTTCTATATTCCCTATTCTATATTCTTATGGTTTTTGAATTTTCTCTATATTACATAAATATTCAAAACTATGTTAATAGTAATAATACCACCACCTCCTCCCACTTAGTCATCCCCCCCCCCGCCGAAACTCAAGAAACACATGCTTTCTTATCTGTAGTATTCCTTCTAAATACAAAAAAAACCCCATATATATGTAAACATTATACTATAACCCCGAATACCATATTTATAATAACTCGATTAATTTAATACATTTAAATTTATATTAATAATGGTATTACATGTTACTTATTAGAGTATTATGTTACACCTTTCTATTCCGTCCTTATCTTCCTTTTCATCATGTTATCATTAAGACATCACACATTCTAGACACTCATTAATCTATAAAAATCAGTATTCTAAAAAGATGGTGGTGTTCTTACCCCAATAAACTTCCCAAAGAGAAGAGATTGTCTTCCATTCTTCAATAGTTTTCTTTTTTTCTCTGTCTTCCAAGGACTCTATTATCATGTCTGCTTCTACCATATCAAATAATTTTAATAACCAGTCTTCTAACCTTGGGGGCCCTTTTTGCTTCCACACCTGTGCATAACATAATCTGGTGGCTGTTATCATGTATAAAATTATTTTCTTTTTTGAATTATTTATATGTAATTCCTCTATCATATTAAGGAGATATACTTTGGGAGATAATAAAAATTTTATTTTTACGGTGTCTTGTATTTTGTTGTGTACACCTGTCTAAAAAGTTTTTGCTTCATCACATTGCCACCATATATGAAAAAATGTACCTTTCTGACCACATTTCCAGCAGGTATCATTCTGATTTTTTTGTATCTTTGAGATTTGGACTGGGGTGATATACCACCTATGAAGCATTTTATAGTAATTTTCTCTCAAGCTAGATGGCTTTCATAACTTCCATGTATTTCTCCAAGAATTTTCCCACTGATCCATAGCAATTACATGGTTCAAATTTTGCGCCCATTTTACCATAGTCATCTTAACTGCTTCTGCCTCATTTTGTAGTACCAGTAAGATACTATATATTTGGCTTATTTTATGCTTTTCTCCTGGCTTTAATATCTTATCAAATTCTCTTTCTCTAATTTCAAATCCCTCTGCTTCCCTGTCCTTTTTATATCTTTCCAATAATTGTGTAAATAATAGCCAATGTGTCTGCCATCCATGGGCCTTTAGTTCATCTTTAGATTTAAAATGTATATTATCTCCATGTATATTCAATATATCTTTATATGTAATCCAGGAGTTTATCTTAGGAATTTCTCTTTTATAGAAGGCCTCATGGGTTGAAACCCAGAGTGGAATTTTTAAATATAGTTGTCTTTTGTATTTTAGCCATCCAGATAACAGAGATTTTCTTAAGAAGTGAGATCTAAATTCTTTGTCTATGGATGATTTACCATACCACACATAGGCATGCCATCCAAAATATAAATCTTCACCTTCTAAATTTAAGATTCTGGTATTTCTCAAAGTTATCCATTCAGTCATCCACTGTAAACAATTTGCATAGTAATACAATTTTAAGTTGGGTAATCCCATTCCCCCTCTTTCCTTACTGTCTTGTAATACCTTAAGTTTAATTCTCAGTTGCTTTCCCTTCCATATAAATTTTCGCAATTCCTGATTTCATTCTTTAAAGGGTTTTTCATTCATGATTATTGGGAGATTTTGAAACAAAAAAATTATTTTTGGGAGTCAATTCATCTTAACTGCAGACATTCTACCCATTAATGATAATTCCAACTTTTGCCATCTTCTAAGTTCCTCCCGTAGTTCCAACCATACCTTTTTGTAGTTGTTATCGAATAAATCCACATTATTCCTTAGATAACAAGAATAGATTTGGTGACAGGTACCTGGTTGGAAAAATCTGCTGATGAATGTCAGTGAACGAGAAGATAAGAGCTGTCCATAACTTTATCCTTGATGAGACACTGACCTGGTTTGTCTGGAGACCTGGCTGGATTGAAGTCTCTACATGGAAGAGTAGTCTCTCTCAGGTCTGTTGTCCTGGGTGGTTCCTGCAGCTGCAGGTCAGACCTGGGTGGTGGATGAGGTGGAATTGTATTATTGATGGCCCAGCATCAAAAGGCTCGTGTAGGAGGAGGAAGTATATTCCCAAATACACATAACACTTGACTGAAGGAAACTGCTGGTGAGACATGAATAGTGGGTAAAGTAGAGTTGCATTATTGTGGGCCTAACATTGAAAGGCTGATGTGAGAGGAGGAAGCTTACCTGAAAATACATATAACATTTGATTGGAGATAACGAGACCACAACCTTATTGTTACAGCTGGGTAATGCTGGCTTGACATGAGGCCCAGATCCAGAAATCAGACAATCTGAGTGACATCCAATCAACTCAGTCCCCTGCCAACTGCCAAGGGCAACCACAAGGTGACAGCTGAGGAAACCATGTGGGTGCAGAGCCACTGTGGTTTCCCTGCCACAAGGGAATGAGCTAGTTACCTGCACCCCCAAACTGGACCTACTTTATATGCCTACACCCCCAAAGTCCTTTAGGGGGAATCCCCCATGGAGTATGAAGTACTCATTGTACAGTTTGTCCTTCTAAAATTAGATCTTGCCCCTTTAGCCCCACCTACTAAAGTTGATACAAATGATAAAGACTCACAAAATGTTGTACAATAAATCTGAAATAGCTGGTGGGAAGGTGGTTGATGACCAGGAGTCAGGAAGAGCTGTCTGGATGTGCTCCTTGAGTGAATCTGAGTGAAACTGATAGCTTCAACACTGGGAACTTGGATAGCCCCACCTCCTCCACCCACCAATTAGCTATCTTTTCCCAAGCCTGCAAAATGGCACATGGGCTTCTTGGAAGAGGAACAACATACCAAGAGGCACTGTGGCAGTTCACTGCTACTCTGCAGCCTACAAACCAGCCTGCAGGTGAGTTTGCAGCCCTGGCTTATATTCTTCTTACAAGGATCCCCATCCCATGGTCTGTCAGATTTGAGTACATGAACCTGAAAGTGGATGGGACAGGATAGGCATTCTGTTAGACCCTTTCCGCATCCTACCTTTTCTCAGCGCTGGGGTGCAGTGCTCGCGCAAGCAGCCTCTTATGAGACGCCCTCGCATCCAGGTTTCTTCAGCTCTGCATGACCTTCCTGCCCACATGAGAGCCCCACCTCTTCCTTTTGCAGTGCAGCCTGGGACCTTCCCAGGCTGCACTGAGACAGGAAGTGTGACTGGCCTGGCTCCCGAGAATCCGCACGCAAGGTAAATGCACGCGAGGCCTGGGAGCAATGAGCTTAAAGCTGAAAATGAAAAAGTGTGCAAGCGGTGCCTGCCAAGCCCTGGAACGTCACGCAAATGTGAGTGTGTCATGTGGACCACTCCTCACATTTGCACAATGCTCGAGGGGCCCTTTCATATGGAAAATGCTGTGCGAAAAGGCCCTTAGTGTTCCACCAACTCTACTCCACAGCAAATCCTTTCTTAGGGGTGGTGTTTAAATACCTTTGGCTTGTTTCCTTAGAAGATTTTAATACCTCTACTCAGTCCATTCCATTTTAGAACAGGTCAGGACATTATGGCCTCAACAGCAGTGATGGGTCTGTCTGAAGTGGTATCTAGCCCCATTTATCTGGCAGGCAAGATTACTGTAAGAATAGTTATCTTTATGTGAAGGAACTCTTTGTAGTTTCATTGTCAGTGATAGATCATTTCCTGATGGTTTAAACTCACTAAAATGCAGACCCTCTGCAGGAGTGGAAGGGCTGATTAAGCTGATGCTTTCCATGAGGCTGATGAATTCAGATGGATTTTCTTATTGCTTTGGAGGAGCTTCCCCTCCCTCAACATGTGATTCCTCCCAAGTCCTGGTATATCTCTGAAATGAGAAAATGATCAAGGTGGACCCAATTCTCCCAAATGTTTCCTCCAACAGTTTTAGACCAAATTAGGTCCCTGGTTTACTGGAGAACTGGAAACAATAAGAAAGAGAGTAGAAACATCCTGAAAACAGGAAGGGCAGAGAAAGATCAGACAGAAGAATGTGTCAACTTAAAAAACACCTTAGCTTTCAAGTCAGAATAAAGTACTTCAAAATACTGTGGAAAAGGAGAGGCAATTGCCTGAAACATCATGTGACTGGCAACATGTTATTCAGATCTTTTTCTGTTTTCAAACAAATAGGATTCACAGCAACACTGTCTCTTAACATATTTGCTTCATTTGGAAGAGTCCGCAATTATGTGAGTGAAGTGAATGCAGTGAGCCAGCCTAATGTTGTTCATATGGACAGTAAGGCCTGTTCAGCATTGAGCAACTGCCCGAGTCTAAGATAAACCTGAGTTGTCTCCAGAAGAAGGGATAACATAGTTGAAAGGATCCCCCAAGAATCAGAAAGGGTAACCTAAAAGTGGTGAATTGGGGCAGTAACAAACCAGCAGTGTAATTTGGACCATAGATTAATGTCTGCCCCATGCTAACCCATGGCTTAGCCATACTAATGGATACATGTACCTTAACTACCATACCATATCAACACACAGAGAAGCTCAAAATGTAGCCCGGTATTGCATGCAGTTCCCCAACTTTGAAAACTTTCCTGTACTAACTTTTTTTCTGACAAAAATGGTGAATTGTTTCTCCTGCAAGCCTGGAGATTCACCTACTAAATAGGTTACAAGGAGCCCTGTACTATTTAATATGAAAAACATTTTCAAAAACCAAAGGAGGACTTCTGGGTTTGGTTTGGTTTGGTTCTTGGCAGTCCGCCTGGCTGCTGGAGTGTTCTAGGCCAGAAGATTGCCCCCCAGCTCTCCAAAGTTGTCCATCTACATTAAAGAGATCCACTCCAATATTTGATTATCTAAAGAAGAAAAAAAAAAGCCCTCATGTTTAAAGCCAGATTTAAGATTGAGGACGCATCATAGAAAATGTAAGGCAATCTGGAACACCAATCAATGTCTCCATCCCAGCAGATTTTAAATAGGGGCACATTCACAGTTCCTGCTTCTACTTGAGCTTCAATCCCAAATAACCAAAAGATGCAAACTCTAGTCTCAGATATTATGAATCATTACAATTTGATATCAAGCAACTACTATGGTTTAGAAGTAAGGATAAGTGTCATTTTTTCCCCAGGGGTGTAAAGACAAGTCCACACATTACCACGTTACATGGGGTAACAAAGCATTTAAAGTTGCCCCTCGATTTTCTCAAGGGTTCAGGGTGCAGAACCCTCATGAAAGTCAAAAAACTGCAAATAACTCCCCCTCCAACCAAGTGAGTGCTCCTCCTTTCATTCCCTTCCAGGACTCCCCTCACCATTCACTTGAGTTTTGCCCAGGTGTGCCACCTTCCTTCCAGGTGCCCGAGCAATAGACAAGTGAATGGGAGGGGGCAGCCACACACCCAGAGGAGGTGTGAACACTTCCCCCTCTCCTCATTTGCATTTGCCCAGGTGTAGTGCCTTCCAGATGCCCAAGTGATAGGCAAGCAAAGGGGGGGGAAACAGCAATACAACCAGAGAAGGCACAAGCATTGGGCTGCCCCCTGCCATTCATTTGCCTTTTGCTCAGGTCCATGGAAGGAAGACATGCACACCCAGGCAAAAGGCAAGGAAATGGGAGTGGGAGAATGCGGGGGAGGCAAGCAGGCATCTCTCAAATAATCATGTTTGTGAAGATCAAACCCACAGATGTGGAGGGAGGACTGTAGTACCAATTTTGTTGATCTCATTTTTATTTTCAGTTTGAGAATTAGGCCCTTTCTGCATGTGGGGGAGGGGGCAGCCGAAAACAGAGCTTACCGGCTTTGTTTTCTGGCCGGCCAAGTCCGTTACCAAGAGGAGCAGCGCGAGTTCGCTGCTCCGCAGTCCTCCGCCATCCCAAATAGCGGCTTCTGGTTGGTAGAGGCTCTCTACCAATCGGAGAAGCTTGCCAGCCAGAAGCCCACCCCCGGCAGATCTGCAGGCACGCACTTGCGCGCGCCTGCAAATCTGCTCTGGAGCCAGGCGACGGAGTGGCACAGGGTTGCGCACTCTGTGATTTTTAAAAAACTCTAAAAAGAGGTTTTTAAAAAACACACCGCGCGACCAGTTCCGGTCGCTCCGGAGTGGACTGAGGTACGGAACTACAGAAAGTAGTCCACCCCAGTCCACTCTACAGTGCAGAAGACCTGCATTGGAGGTCACTCTGCACCGTTTTACTAGCCCGGTGCGGAAATGGCCTTAGTTGGCTTCCACATTCATTTCTATTTTTTAGATATTTTTAATAATTTCTAAAAACACTGAAACTACAAGTACGTCGAAGAAAAAAAGCAACATAATGAAAACATGAAATATATGAATTAGAAATTAAAAAGTAGAAAGAAAAATAATAAACTTCCATCCTTCCTTTAAACAGATTATAGCTGTCTAATTGATTCAAGCCTCTCAAAGATAATATCCAAATTTTTTCTTCTTCCCCTCTCCCACTTCATGCCCCCCCCCCACAAAAAAATGAACTTTCTTCTGCCAAGGTTAACTATCCAGCATCGTATCTCAACATTACTTTCTGTTACATGTTATGACATATTATATTTACATGATAAATGACTCTATGTGATAAATGAAATCAATATTAAATGCTACTTGTTGACTTGGTTACAGAATATTTTCACTAGTTAAAACTGTAGATCATATGGCATACCATATGGCATTCCTAAATTTTTCTGTACCATTTTATAGTGTGAAGTCCTTTAGACCACTTATTAAGCCAATCCAGTTTTCATTGTCTTGCAACTGTTATTTCATTTTGAATTTACCTACCCTCTTCCTTTGTGACCATTCTATCTTTCAATGTTGCCCACCTTCTCAGATTCACTATTACAACTTCCTTCTCCCTTGGTATTTTAGAACAATCATCCTGAAACAGTACCATTTTTAAAAAAATCATCTCCCACTCATCTCCTTCCATCATACAGGCTAACTCAATTTGGTTTTGTTCAACTGTCAAAGTAATTTGATTATAAATCAGTTTCCAACTATCTTCTCTCTTCTCTCCTTCCCCGAGTGGCTGTCTCCCCCAATTCAGTAGCTCACTGAGCCTCGTTTTTAGAGGTTTGAATGAGAAAGGAACAACTGCAGTTAGAAAAAAAAGCATAACAGGAAGGAAACTTTATGTCTACAGAGATGATCTATAAATTACAAGATGTTTATAAGGGGCTTAACCTGGTCTATACCCATTAAACATGATGCAGCTTTCCAACTTAGTTGAGCTGGACTAGTAAAGATGGCTTAACCAGGTATAGAACTACATTGTGAAACTAGTGTTGTTTGATGTTGACAGCATCAAAGTCTTGGCTTCATTTCAGCTCTTACACATCACTCGGTACGCATTGTGTAGGCAGTGGAGTGGGTAGTTGAACTGTGTGTTTTAGTGTTTATGTGGGATGGATGTTAAAGTATAAGAGGGCCCAAATGTGACCATGTTTTCAATTAAGTGGGATCGTTGATCTCCACTTTGAATTTCCTTGCTGGGGAGAAAGACAGAGCTTCAGCAACTTTTTTTTTTATCTTGAAACCAAATATTTTTCTTTGTAGTTTGTATGTGTATGCGAGGGCGGGGGGATAACAGCCTTCCTTTGCCGGTTCCTTCATTCTTTCTTTTGGTACTTTGCAGAGGGAAGATGTGGACAAGAAGTTCCCTTTTCCCAAGAAGACTCCCATCTAAATTGTAAACAGTAAGAAGTTTACAAAATGAAAGAGGGAGATAAATGTGGCTCCTGTTGTAGATGAACTAAAAGTCTTTACATTGCAAGTCTATACATATTTACTCAGAAGCAAGCCCATACTGAGTAGGAAGAAATTACTTGGGAGTAAATCCATATTAGAATGTAAACTCAGAACCACAATTTTCATTAAAAACTGGTAAATCAGTCTAATCTGTCAAATAAAAGAAGTGTTCTCTTTACTTGTTGAATCTCTTCTAATGCTACTGAATTCTTCTAAGGAAAAAATTAATAAAAATGGCTTATCATAGATCAATAGTTGAAAGTGATGGGCTTACCAGTCCTGAATTTAAATGAGCCTGCATGTCTGGAATCAAACATTCTCTTCCAGGCTTGGGATTAGCTTGATTTTCCTCCTGTTATCTCTAGTGATTATATTAAAGTATTGCATTTAAGTTCATTAACCTGCAAAATTATCTTTAAAGTGAAATGACAACAGGCAGAGGATATATATCAGAGTAGCGCAGAGTGTGATTTGTGAGCCAGGTCTGGGATAAGCAAATGTAAAACAAAAAATATGTACAAATGCAGAGGGGGAAAAAATCCAGAGAACAAACTGCCAAGTCCATCCCCCCCCCCCCCCCGCTCCAAAAAAGCACTCCATACAAGATTTTGCTAATTGCCTGGACTAATGCTTTCCTGATTTTTTTTTTTTTTTTTTTTTTTTTTTTTTTGAAGTGATGCAAGAGGAGTGGAATTTCCATTAAAATGAATGCTGGCTTGTGAAACACAATGCAAACATTGTGTCCAAGGCTATATCCCATATTGTCCAGGGACACCAGTTCAAAAGAACTGGTTTCTCCACCATCTGCACCAAATGTATTCTAGCACAGAACACAAAGGACTCAGAATGGAATCCACTTTCACAAGTGTAGCTTCTGAAAAGCAGCTTATTAAACCAGTTACTGTGTCTCTTGCTAATCTTTTAATGCATTATTTTTAATGAGCAGTGGTAGGGGAAAGAACAGTTCAGAACTGCTACTTAAAATTCAGGATGGCAAACCTTCTGGCCTCTCTTGGACACGTTCTTGATCCCCACACAAATACATCCCATTTCGTAGCTATTGATGGTCTCTCGCAATGAAAGAATTGAGTTGATTAATTCCTGAATTAGCTGTGTCTGTAAAACAGGACGAAAGGCTCAGCTTGATTTAATGAAGAACTGCTGGATAAAGTTTGGTCTGAATAAGGACCCTCAGTTTGATCACTGGGTAGAGATTTAAGCTGTCATAATTATGCTACTGTGGATGTCCAAACAGATGTTGACAATTCCAGACAATTGTAGTTCCAGACAATTGCTCAAAGATGCAGAGAGAGGCCTATGAATGGTGACAGTCCTTGAATGTGACTGTCAGCATTCACTGTTGTACATCTGGAAATCATATTCACAGATTTCAAATGCAACAGCCAGAATTCACATGTGAATGCCAACCTTCACCATATTTTCTATGTTCATTGACTATTCATATGCACTTGTTTGTAATGGAAATAGTAAATATTGATCTCCTAAACTGTTGCAGCTTTTTCCTGGAATCTAATATTTTGTACTCAGAGGAGATCCATTACATGAACACACATATACATATACACCTTGGAGAAGGGATACTTGACTCAAATTTATACATATGTACCAATATATAGTTAATAATGATAATAAACTGCATTTGCAAATGTCCATGACATAAATTAGAACTATGTAGTATGTAACATGAAAGGTTTATCACTCCACCTAATCCTTCCATTGTGTTGATCAATTTCCCAGCAGACTAGCAACTGAACTAAAGACATACCAAGCCCCATTGAAATACAGGATAGGAAAATTCATGGATTCCTACATGGTGCTATATGAGAAAAGATGTCTAATCTTTGCAGATTGTTCACTGAGAACAGTAGTTCTCATCCAGAATGAATTAGATCAAGTTACTTCCACTTCTTCCACAAGAGTAGCTCTATAATAATGCTATTGGGTAACTGTAGAGAATGTAAAATAAAATAACCTACATTAGTTCAGAAGAAAAAAAAAAGAAAACCAATGAATTATAAAATATAAAACGAAGATGATGATTTATACATACATCCCACTTTTCTTCAATGACTTCATGATGATGTAGACAGCTGTTGTTTCTCATATATGTAGACTTAAACTTGCTTGCATTAAATTGCATTCTCACATGAGGAACAAGCCTTCCAACTGAGTAAAGTAGGACAGATGGATCTCAAAGCATCCTCCCCTTAGCAGGAACTGCTGTACAGCACCTCTGGAAAAATCGCAATGTGTGACAATTGTTCTTATACCATAAAACTGATTTAGGGAGTTACATTGAAGAGCACAAGGCCATTTTGCCCATAATTGTCAAATGTAACTAGTAGAAGACTGAATGTTGCCAGAATCCTTTACCTGAATTATATGATCCCTTGGTTCTGATTTGCATTGTATGGACCTGACTGTTGAAGCTTTGGACATTGAGGAACTCGTCTTCAGGCAAGGGGTACTTGGTGCTGTTCATATCCCTGTTAGCCTAACTGTTCTCTAACTTAAAAATGAAATACCCTATATCTACAGCCAGGCTGAGACTGCTTACTGGAAGGATGTAACTTTATCAGCTACCAGTCCATCTCCAGGTACAATTCAAAGTGTTGGTTATGACCTTTAAAGCCTTATGTGACTTGAACCCAGCCTATCTGAAATCATATCTCTCTGCTTGAACCTGCCTAAGTTTTAAGACAAGATAACCCACTGGGTGACCTTGGGCAACTCACACACTCTCAGCCTTAGAGGAAGGCTAGGGCAAACCCCTTAAAGAAATTCTGCCAAGGAAATCCCATGATAGGTTCACCTTAGAAAAGAATTTAAGGCACATAACAACAAAAAGATAAGATCTTTGAGAGAGAGTTTTCTCTTAGGCCATTTCCGCACTAGAGTGGAAGAGTGTTTCACTGTGTGTCATGAGCGGTGTTTTTTACTCTGACTTACCCCGATTCTTATCTGCACACCCTTTAGTTTCTATTGAAGTAAAGCAGAGAAAATAGTTTGTACTTTCTGCATCATCAATTCTCATGGAATTCCTGTTCCCCTCCCTCACTCCACCCCACCGCTGCTGATTGGTCAATTTAAAAAATAAAGGTGTAGAAACTGTTGTTACATTGTAGTGCAAGTGTGTGAACTGATGTAACGCTTCTGCATGTGGGAAAAACCACAGCAGAAATGGCTTGGGTTGTTTACATCGGAGATTTCAGTTTTTACAATACTTCGGTTTAACATCGATGTTAACCGTGCTAAGGCCTCAACTTGTGCGGAACCACGGAAAACAGAATGATGTCAAACCAGTTTAATGTGCAGATGTAAAAGTGACAATACAATGCTATTGCGTTGTATCAGCTTTGTGCAGAAAGGGCCTTAGTCAGATCACCATCATGGGTATATTTAGTGAGGACACAGGAGAAAGCCATCTCAGTGGCTACTCTCAGGCTGTTGAATTCCCTCTCATGGCAAGTCTGCCAGGCCCCCTTCTATCCTCTCTTTAGCACTGGTGGGGCAAATGCTTGCTTGCTTGCTTGGGCAGGCCTGTGGCAGAAGGGGCTTTTAACCGGACGGTGGTTTTATTTTTTTAAAAAAAATGTTCTAAACTGTTTTGACTTTGTGTTTTTAATAGAATTGTTTGTTTACTTGTTTGTTTAACCTTTGTAGTAACAGGTTTTTGTTTTATTTGTTTGTTTTTAGCTGTACCTTGTTTTAATTGGATGTAAGCCACCTTGGGTCCTGTGAAGGGAGAAAGATGGAATATAAATTAGAGGAATGAATGAATAAATAATACAGTCCTGCAAGAAATACGTAATATCCCAGCCCTAAACATATTCAATCAGTGTCCTGTCTGATTTACCACCAAGCAAAGTCTCTTTACCCATTGCTGCAGCAACGCAGAAGATGCCGCTCCCATGGCCTCTCCTACACTGCCATTGATGACAGTTCGAAGTATGGAACCATGAGGCTAAAGCAGTCATACACATAGCGGTAGATATAAATTTAGAACCAAATGCTGTCATTTTCATGGAAACACATTTCACCAGAGATAACTTGGAAAGTTATACTTAAAAGCAACTAGTTGAACTTACAGACCTTTTCCGCACCAACTCCCATCCCGCCATGGGGATGGGAGAATGACAGGACCATGATGATGCTTCTGCATGACATCATCGTGGTCCTGTCATTCCTCTGTCCCCATCGTGGGTTAAATCATTGATGGGTTTTTCCCATACAATCATACATACATGACATACAATGACATACAATCATGCCACCATCCTGCTCTTACCTGTCCTGTGGAAGGGCAGGAAGTGCAATGGCAGTGCTTCTCACCCCAGTACAGCCTCGGAAAGTACCTGGCTGGGCTGGGCTGCGGAAGGAAGCAGTGTGTCCATCACACTCCTCTCCACAAGAAGCCAGTCCCATGTGGAGAACAGTGCTGTTGTCATGCTCTCTTCCTGGTAGAGCTGCTGCTGGGATCACCACCAGATGCCGCCACAAGAAAGTAAGCTGCAGAATGGGCCATAGCTCTGGGAACATCCCCAAGTAGTTTGTAACTACTAGAGTTATAATTCATTTAAACAAGGAGAGGGAAAAATGGGGCATGCAGGCCATATGTGATTCCCCCAGGGCCATTTTTGTGACCCTCATGGTCCCCAGGGGTCTTTACTTTTTGTCAAAAAAATTGGACCAAGATGTAATCTAGTACCTTGCAGAATATTTTTGACATATTTGGGGAGCCTTGGGCTATTGAAGGCCCTTCTTCCGGTTTACTTTTGATTTTTAAAAATGCTTCCCCTAGGGCCAAACATGTCGCAGTAAGACATTAAAATATGGCAGAAATGCCTCACACACCCTCTGAAAATCATTAGGAGACATTTGGGGATATTTATTTTAAGTTTTGGGGGTGGATGCAGCCATCAAAGATCTTCTGGGGGTTGAATGCAGTCCCCCTAGCCTCCCACAACTGCCCACCCTGATTTCATAGGATCATAGAGTTGGAAGAGACTACAGGGGTCATCACATCCAACCCCCTGGCATGCAGAAATATACATCAAAGCATTCCTGACAGATGACCATCCAGCCTCTGTTTAAAAACCTGAAAAGGAGACTCCACCACAATCCCAGGCAGCATATTCCACTGTCAAACTGCTCTTACCATCAGGAAGTTCTTCCTAATGTTTAGATGGAATCCCTTCTCCTGAGTTTGAAGCCATTCCTCCATGTTCTAGGCCCTTTTCGCACAGCATTTTCCATGCGAAAGAGGGCCTGGAGTGTCGCGCAATTGTGAGGAGTGATCTGCACGATGCACTCACAATCATGCGACACTCCAAGGGCTGGCAGGCGCTGATCACGCACCTTTTCATTTTTGGCTAGAAGCTGAAAATGGTGCACGATCATGCATTGCTCCCGGGCCCTGTGCACACTTACCTGGTGTGCGGAGCCTCCGGAGCCGCACTGGTTGCACGTCCTGCCCCAGCGCAGCCTGGGAAAGTCCCAGGCTGCACTGCAGAAGGAAGAGGCGGGGCTCTCACACGAGCAGGCAGCTCGTGCAGAGCTGAAGGACCCCGGACGCGAGAGCCTCTCGCTGGAGGCTGCTTGCGCAATCCCTGCACCCCAGAGCCAGAAAACGGTAAGGTGCAGAAAGGGCCCTAGTCTCTGGAGCAGCAGAAAACAGGCTTGCTCCATCCTCCATATGACATACATAGCTATGACATTGCTTCTTGATTTTCTTTCCTCCAGGCTAAACATACCCAGTTCCCCAAGCCTCTGCTCATATGGCAACATTTTGGTCTCCCTCTTCTGGACACCTTCCAGCATGTCAATATCCTTCTTGAATTGTGGTGCCCAGAACTAGACACAATATTCCAGGTGAGGACTGGTCAAAGCAGTAAGGAGTGGCACTTTTCTGCTTTGATGTAAAGTAACTCTTTAATTTCTTCTTTCTTGAAAGTAACTAAAATAGTTTAGTTATTTTTAAAACATACACACAAACACATTTGAAGGCTACAAGGCAGAGGCCTGTAGTACAAAACATACTCTTCATCTATCCATCCTCTGGTTACTGAACACCCACAGCAGAGCATGAGGCAGCAGGGAAGGCAACAGTACAACCATCTGACATTCTTCCTCTATCACTTAGTGAGGCCACACACCCACAATTATAAAAATAAGTAAAAAGTTACTGTTACACTCAAAAAGAAGTGGTGCCATCCCTTCAAACTACATTTGCAATGAAATGTTGTTATGCCTTCATTATCAAGGAAAGGAGTTAACAAGCACAGACAGCTTCCTTTTGTAAATAGCTCCAACTCTGCATATTGACTGCTGCAGAAGACTGAATGATACTATGACAAAAGGTAATCTGTTCTCTGCCCTACCACCATCTGGGAAACATTATATGGTGCTTGGGAAATGGTCACTCCAGCTCTGGCATTCTTATTGACTTGTCTTTGGCATTTTTCTTAACATTTATTATACTTGGCATTTTTATTCATTCAAGTTTGCTTGAGGCAGGAGCACAAATGTATTTGGATATCAGATTTTGTATTTTTGTACAGTTAGTGTGCTATTGCTGCTTTAAATTTGTCAGTAGGCATTCCAATGTATAGAAATCACAAGTGAAAAATATGCTTATAATTTTTTGTGGCTGGTCTCTTATGCCAAAAGGTGGCTTAGAAATAAACTATATAATCATATAACAAGGAAGACTGATAAGGAGAATCTACTGATGAGTAACTTCACAGTCCCATCTCTCTCTTCTTATTGCTGTTTGGCCATGTCCACACGACCCTGTTATAATGCTATTATTCAATTTTTGACACCCTTTTCCATTATGGAGTTTGTAGTTTATGAGGCCAAAGAGCTCTCTGGTTGAGAATTCTAAATGCGCCTCCCTAAACTGCAAACCCCAGAATTCCATAGGATGTCGAAAGTGGAACAATAGCACTATAACAATGTAAGGCAGAAATGGCCTTTGTTTGAACAAGACTTCAGTTGTCAAGAATCTCCTTCAGTGGTCCTTGAACAAAAGAGTTCCCTCTATAGAACAGGGCATGCTGCCACCATAGAAGAAAAGGAGTAAGGCAGTCAAGAGTGACCATCTGTATAAAAATAAGGATCTTATACACAAGTATAACACACAAGTGTTATCTGTAAGGTTTCCTTTCTTCAGGTGTGAAATGTTGTTTTTCTTATTATCTAGAGAACAGCATAACCTTGGACTATGTTGTTCCTTGTAAATACAGACACTGCAATGAGTTGAGAACCATTCAGAATCCAAGCTGAAATCTGTTAGACATCTGAATTGGATGCATTGCTTTATTTCATTGGCAGAGTTTCCTTTTGCCTATCTAACAATAGAATACAGTCATTCATTTAGTAACAAATCTCAACTGAATAAACCTCATAAAATAACAGGTGAGCTTGAGTGAGAAGATTAAGGCCATTTCCATACCGGGCTTCTGAAATGGTGCAGAGAGACCTCTCACGGAGGTCTTCTACATCATAGAGTGGACTGGCGTGGACTACTTTTTGTAGTTCCACACCAGAATCCACTCAGGAGCGGCTGGAACTAGCCATGCTGTGTATTTTTTAAAAACCTCTTTTTCAAGGATTTTAAAAAGCACGGAGCGTGCAGCCCCGCGCCACTCCGTCGCCCGGCTCCGAAGTGGATTTGCAGGTGCGCGCAAGTGCGTGCCTGCAGATCTGCCAGGGGCGGGCTTCCAGCTGGCAAGCTTCTCCGGTTGGTGGAGAGACTCCACCAACCGGAAGCCACCATTTGGGACACCGGAGGACTGCGGAGCAGCGAGCTCGCGCTGCTCCACGTGGCAACGGACTTACCCGGTTTCAGGTAAGCTCCGTTTTTGGGCGTTTTCGCCCATTTCCCCCCACACACATGTGAAAAGGGCCTAATACAACTTGTCATCAGTCTTCTTTGCATGACCAGTTAAGCTGTACTTATGCAGAACGGCAACAACAAGAAGAATACATTCCCTGGAATATATACTCAATAGTATTAGGCAAGGAGAAAACAGTCACAATAAGCAGGGGGGGCGGGGAACAAAGCAGTGAGTACTAGGTCAGGTACAGTGCCAGTGATTAAAACTCACAGAAGAACAGGTGTAAGTACACCAGCCAGCAGAAGCATGGTATACAATGACACAAGCTGTCCTTTAAGGAAAATGTTTAATGCATTCAGGAGCTGTGGGAATGAAAAAGTAATGCAGGCATCAGGTTTTCTGAACCGGACAGTTGAAGTGTCAGCATTTCTGATGTTCCCTTGGATTCTTTCTCTTTCTCTCACTCTCTTTAAACATGGCTTTTATTTTGCCTTGACTGGAATAATAAAGAAAGCCAAGCCGAAGAGCCATGAGGACATATTTACATGGCAAACACCCCCAGCACTCTCAACTTAATGGAGTTTGCAGATGTAGATCCTAAAAGCTGACTTTGCACATCAACTGGTAAACTTTTTTTTCCTTCCTCAAGAACTCAAAAGATGGCTTGGTTTGTAACATGTAACCTTTGAATTCTTTTAAGCCAAAGCAGCCCACTTGGCCAGGTTTTATTCCAGCTCAGTGTAGATTCACTTTGAGCTTGTTTGTTAAGAGTAAAACAAAATAATTATTTCCTCCTGTAACTTGAAGACAGCTGGGTGGTTACTGCTGAAACTGAGTCTGCCTAAGAAATTTTGTTGCCAGAGGCAAAGGACAAGATGGTGTCCTGCTCTGTCTTTCAGAAGTGAAGTGGACTTCCAGTGGAATCTTACTATCAGCCAGGGATCACCCAAGAAAAGTTGCCATCTCAAACTGAACAACAAATTGGTCTCCACTCCCCTGCAAGTACGATGTGCTGTATCCAAAGCAGTACAAATTATGATGCTAACCTCAGGCAGAAATTCCCATAAACAACTTTACTCTTCCCTGACTATAAATATGTAAATAAATAACAATTTGTCCCCCTTGCATGACATCCAAAATCTTCTCCCAGAGTTTAGTGTCTTAGGGCCTTTCCACACTATATTGTTATGGCGCTATTATTCCATTTTCAACATCCTATGGAATCCTGGGGTTCACAATTTAAGAAGCGGCATTTAGCATTCTCAGCCAGAGATCTCTTTGGTCTCAGTAAACTACAAACCCCAGAATGCCAAAAGGTGTTGAAAGTGGAATAATCTCATTATAACATTGTAGTGCAGAAAGGCTCTCAGTCTTTTCATTGTTTGAGTCTGCCTTGATATCTGTAGGCCAGCTTAAAGGATTAGGACAGCAAATGTGGTAAACACAGTGCAGCTTTCCAAAAATGGGCTGGAGATGACCAGAGGAGTGATATTTACCCACTCTTGAATGTGCCACCTGAAGCCATTCTCTCTCACTAATGGTCAGACCAGCCTTATGGAATCTATACTTTGGTGACTAAGAGCTATATTAAACATTTTATGACCACCATGTCCACTGATGATCTGCCCATGAGAATGGCCCATCACACATGCAGCACCATAGATAGACTTTCAATAATACTTCAACTACAGTATGTTTCACTCTCATATTCCACTGTCGCCAGCTCTATGGTAACAATGACACACTCATGCAATGGCTGGTATGAACTAGGCTGCTTAAAATATGATCTAGTCTGCAATCCATGCCACACTTAGCCTGGAAATAAGCCCAACTGAAAACAGGGGACTTGTTTATGAGTAAACATATGACTAGTCCAAACTGAGGGCAAATGCCAATTCAATCAGTTTCATTTGATATCTCTGGGCTGCTTTTTCCCATTTCTACATCCATATGCTCTTTTTTTAAAATGCATGGTGTATTCTTCTTTATTAATTAGTGTGCTGAATGAAATTATCCCCCACTCTCCTCTACATAATAAGAGAGTGTTCTAGCACCTTAAATTGAACATGGAATCCTGATTATCTCTTTCTCCTGCCTCCTTTCCCTCATTTCACCATCCTTTCCCTGCTATACACACATAAAGCAGTTTTGCAAAACAATCATAAGAAACAGGGACAATCTGTTCCCTTACCCTCTTTTCCTCTCTCCTTCACTCCTGCAGACACGTCTGGGTATGTGCACACACTCGCATACATGCATAGCACTGCAGATTCAACTTAAAACATGCAGGAGAGGAGTAAAAGGGGACAAAAAGCAGAAGGCTGAGGGACTTTAAGAAAAGAAAAGAAAACCTGGTAAGAACAAAAAGACTCAGGAAAGGGCAAACCTGAAACATCCTGGAATTACCAATGTGTTGTCCTAGATCTTAGGGACACAGGCAGTAATAACAAGAATAAAACTGTGATCTCCCACTATATTTGGCCAGTCTGGATGAACACAGAGATAGATTTGCACTCCCGGTGCTACACCATAGATAGCTTAGAAAGGGATTGGACAAATTTGTGGAGACCAGGTTTATTGTCAATAGAAAAGCAAACTGCCCATGCTAGGCCGGGGGATTTTGAGAGCCATCTTCCAAGTAGTCATTATCCAAAATAGCTAAATACAACCAGAATATATCTGGATAGCAGATGCTTGGGCCAAATGTTGTGGGAGTTACTCCCTTCTTGCCTTGCTTTGTGGGCTTCCCAGAAACATTGAGCTGATTACCTCTGCAACCACTTTACTGGGCAATATGGATATTTGATCTGAAGGGTTTTTTTTTTCTTATGTTCTTAATACAGTAAGACTTGATTCTAAATAAATAGACATCAGAACAGGCTACATATCACAGCACACCATTGCGACCTCCATCAGAACAGAATTTCTGAACACTCAAAGCTTCCAAACAACTGCATGAGCAAAAGGGAAGAATACAGATAGACTTGCAATACACATGGAGCTGGAAATTATTGTGGAGGAAATGAGAGAATTTATAAAATAGATTGAAGCACAAATCTTCCTCTAGAACTGTGATATGGATTTTCTTTCATGAGGCAATATTCTGACACCATATGCAATGATTTACCATCTGTTTCCAGGAAGCTGTTGTTAAAATGTCCTTGGTGTTACGATATATGAAAGAGAATGACTATACAAATAATTGTGTGGAACTGAAAAGGGTAGATGTACAGAAATGCAGGGAGCGGAAAGAGGAAACAATGTAAAGGTAGATAAAATAATTCCAGAAGAAATGACACATGAAAAATGAATCACACAAGCATTTACAGTGAGAGCATCTTGCAATTGACTTCATATATCTGCAGAATCTTTATCAGGAAGAGTGTGGAATCTGTGGTCTTCCAGACATTGTTGGACTTCCAGTTAGCCTGGAAAATGTTGGATATACATGAGGATCTATAGGAACACAGGGATTCCAGACCAGATGTATATAAAATCTGAGTCTGGGTTTCTTGATTCTGCTGCAATCAAGTTCAGCTTCCCTATGATGTTATCGATACACCAGCAGTCTAGGACTGGGAAATGGCACACAATTATGGTCATTTACATAAACTGCACATTATATTTAAGTACTGTATCTATATTAGGTCCTCATATGCAGGGCAAAAAAACAGGAGCAGGTTTGCTGTTCCCCTTTCTGTTTTCTGTTACGTGCCCCTTATCGTCTCCTCTCTGAATATGCAAACAGCAGGAAGAGAGAGAAACAGCAACCTTTGCTAACCTTGTGTTCTTTGTGGAGATTGGGCTTCAAAAGGAAGAAGGAAGCAAATAGGAAGTAGAGACTTTGTTGAAGACAGAGACGGGATGGGAGGCGGGGGTTCAAACAGAAATTTTATACCAGAAGCTGGTGAAATTTCCTTTCCCTGCACTATGGAAGCCACTCCAAGTGGCTAACTATTCTTATTTAAAACAAATTAGACAATAAAGCCATTAAGATATCATAATAAACAAAACCACTGAGGTCATCACAATTGTCTGTAAACAACTAAACATCAAAACAATCTAAAAGAACAGCTTGGAGGGTCATGGGTCTTCACACGCTTTCTAAGAGCAGCAAGAGTTGGAACTAATGGCAGATTGAAACAGAATTTGAGGAGAAATTGGGAGCAACAGAAAGAAAGCTTCCTCCTATGCGTCCATCAATTGGGCTTTTGTTCTGCACATGGGGATTCCATGCAATTCAGACTTCTGCAAATTAAATCTGGACATGCGGGCTATATGGGTTTTATCTTGAAGCCCTGTCCTTCTAAACAGAATTGATAGATACTTTCATTGAGCATTTGCAATACAGTAGTCAAAGAACCATGTACAACCAAACAAACAAAAAACCAAAGAAACATTAGCCTTTCTAATTTCAGCATGTGAACATATAGCTGAGTAAGTACATAACTTTGAAGGAGTCTCCCCACAACCTTCATGAAAATGATAATGATAAAGCTGATTGAACAAGGAAAGGACTAGCTGGCATATCAGAAGTAATCTCAGCATCTGTAAAGATCATCTATTGTTTAATGGAAAACAGTGACTTAGTTGGATAAAGAAGTTCTCAGACTTCTATTTTTTAAAGCATCATCTCCTGAAGAACTTTCTTTTTGTCAACAAAGACAGCTGGTCCTTTAAACTGCTCAGGACTTGTTTGGACAGGAAAATGGAAACTGTAAAAAGATATACAAAGTGGGAGCCCCTCAAATATAAAGGTGTCAGCTACATACTATGTACTTACATATCTTAGTAAGCAAAAGGGATAGACGGAATGTTTGAAAATATCTGAAAAATGGTCAGAAACTGTGTTTCTTGAGTGAACTGGCAAGAATCTTCACAGCTTGGGATGTATTCTGTGCAAAATTTGCACATTTTCTGTATAGAAAATAATATTTCAGTGTCCAAATACTATTTTTGCACATAAAATGCTGTACAAAAAATCTCCCACACACACAATTATTGTGCCTATAAGTTTCCAGTTACATCATTTTCCGCACAGGAAATAGAATGTTCTGTTCAGAAAATAATATTTCTGTGCTGAAAATTCTGTTTCCTGAACCAAAAAAAGAAAAAAAAATCCTACATGAATTTTGTGCATAACTTTGTGCATAAAAAGTCCTGAACTGCATATTGCATTTTTCAAAAACTTCCCTGCAATGGGAAGAAAGTTGCTAAAATTACTCCCGGCTTCATTCATGAATGAAATTAGTCAAGAATTATATCCCTCATAAGTAGTTTTCAAAGTAGCCATATTAGTTTTCTGCAGCATAAAAAGAGGAAGGAAGGGAGTTTAAAAAAAGAAATAAGCCAATATCTTTAAGACTAACTTATTTTATTTTATTTTTGCATGCACTTTCATGGAAACAAACCCATTTCTTTGGATGCAGTAACATTAAGGACTCAGACAGAAAACATATTTATACACTGTTGGGAGTGGAATAGAATGAAATAAGATTCAGAAAGATCCAAATCATGATTCTTGCCCTAAATTTTCAAAAGCCTTTTTTTGGGGAATACTGGTGTTTCAATTTTTTACAGTGGTCTGTTAGAGTTGATATGTGAAGGCAATACATCTGCCTACCAAAAGTCAGTTTCCTTTGATTCGAAACTCACTCTGAAAATATTCCTTTTTTGTTATATGTGCAATAGTGAAGAGTCTTATGTTAACGTATATAGTATGCCATGAAACCATTGTACATACCTCTGCTAATACATTGGAATCTATGAACATAACTATGTTATCAGGTTGTGCATCCCCACATTTTGATATGGTTTAATTGGTGAAACATGATTTAATTGGCAAAATGTATTACCATATTTTCTTGCGTATAAGACACATCCCATTTATACACTGCCAAATACTATTTACTG
Organism: Cyclura pinguis; assembly: GCA_030412105.1. Lineage (NCBI taxonomy): Eukaryota > Metazoa > Chordata > Lepidosauria > Squamata > Iguanidae > Cyclura > Cyclura pinguis. Next base: position 167,980,434 of record CM059602.1, read on the forward strand.
GTGTATAAGACACACTGGCGTATAAGACACACACCATTTTCAAGCAGTATTTTTTTGAGGGGGAAAAGTGAGTCTTATACGCCAGCAAATATAGTAATTGGCATTGATATAAAATAGACCCCGATGTGACTGTAAGGCCAAGCTGGACAAGAGGAAAAACACTGGCTGAGCACGTGTGCTGCAAAGTAGGTCAGAGATCCCCCTAGTCATAGCCAGGTCGCAGTCAGAAAATCACCAGGTAACTCCAGAGATAAACCTAAGCTGTAATGACTTTCCTGTCAGACAACAGTAACAGGAAAGTTCCCACCAAACCATTTATTATTTCAACCCTTCTTCCCACTGACCTGTGCATTTCCCCTATTGTCCACAAACTTGTCCGCTATTACAGTGCTATCACGACAGCCGTTAATTTTTTGTCACCTAACCCTAAGATTGTTAACACAGTCTAGACCTCATTGTCCACTCTGCAGCTTCCATTATTTACTCGGCCGGAGAGCCATTCACACCCATGCCCTCCAGGTAGAAATTGAGTATAAAACTCTCCAGTTTTGAGCAGTTAGATGTAGTATCTCATTTGCTGAATGCCACACTGTCACTCTGATTTCTGAATGAGTAGTCTTCTTAGGCACGAATCTAAGCCACATAGCTGTTTCTTCATTGTTCTCCAGACTGGTAATTATTGCCCAAACCCTGAAACTTCGCTATCATTCTTTCCTCCCTTTTCCTTTGTTTAGCTTTGTGTGAGTGCATGAGTGTTTGGCTCTTATGTGTGTGTGATTGCTAATTTCCCCAATAAAACCCATTTTAGTTTACTTTGAATTTCTGGCTGGTTCTTTCTACATGGGACCCCATAAACATTGGTGGAAAGATCTTGCTATGTAGCCCTCCCTCTTGCAGGCCTCCTAATTTTGAGCTAATAATTTCCCACCTTGGAACAGAGGTACTGGCATTGCGGGTGGAGCCCTGAGTCACCCACATTTTGGGGTAACAGTTTCTCTGTCTAGTTTTCCTTTGTAATTTCCTTGTTCAAGGACTTCAACATATTATTACTTACTGTGTGTCTAGGAAGTTTGAAATGTTCTACAACTGGTTTTGTGGTATTGCTATTTCTAATGTCAGATTTGTATCCATTAGTCCTCTTCCATAGAGACTGTCCTGTTTTACCAATGTAGACTATAGAGGGGCATTGCTGTCATGAGATGCTTTATGCCTGAAGCCTTAATACCATTGCATCCGAAGAAGTGGGCTTATATCCACAAAAGCTCATGCAAAAATAAAAACTAGTTAGTCTTAGAGCTGCTGCCACATTTTTTGCACCTTTTTTCTTCTTTTTTTATCCCTTTTAAGTAGTTAGTAGGATCCTTACAATACAAAGTTCATATTCCTATAACAAAAATACAGCACAGTATATTCATGGTAATGTGTTTGGACCATCATGACGTTGCTGGGCAAATTTTAAAGATCCACAGAATATGTATCATTAATTGAAGCACAAGAGGGGAAATGCTCTTTCATGTTTTTATGGATTAATTTTTAATAATTTAATTACAACATCACAAAAGAAAGAATCATTACTCAGTCACACACTCCAAAATCCCTCCACACTGAGCACACATCTCAGAAAATTGCCTTATATGTGTATATTAATGATATCATCAAAAGTTTAAAAAGACATTCTTTGAATAATACATGCAAGTTAAATTAACTCCCATTCTTAATGTTCATAGTAAAAAGTGAATGTACTGGTAAGTAAGGTTGGCTGGCAATCATCATAATTATTTCTCTAAGATTATTTATTACAAATACAAGATAACACAGGCAAGGAGAATTTAGTAGTAATCTTTGCAATTCGACCAAAGCACTGGTCTTTAAGCATGAAGAAAAGGCTGTGTGACATCTTCCCCTTTACTTCCACATTCCCATATCTTTGGAGACATAAATCTTCACTTACTTCACTCATACATGTGAGACCCTAAGAGGTCTTTTTTTCCCTCTCCCAGCTGTGTGAGATTTTGTGCATTTCTGCACATTTTTCAATGATGATTTTTGTGTTTTAAGATATTTAGTAAAAAAAAACCTGCACAAATTAAAACATTCTTATAATTTTTTGCAGAAGAAAAGATTGTATTCTGCTCAGAATGTACAACAGCGTTGTATTTTGCATGAAACACAAAATTTTCTGCACAAACCAATAGAAATGAAAACAGCAACCAAAAGACATTTCCTCTTGAGGGGTGAAAACTAGTTACGGACATTTTTTTTAACTTGTCTTGACATGTTGAAACACCTTTCTTGTTTGGAATGAGAGAAATTTTTAATATTCTTACTTCTCTACTTTAGAATCCTTCTCTGTAGTGCAGACTGGTGTTTCCAGAATGCAGTCTCAAATACCTTTGTACATTGATTGCATTCTATTGTCTGCCACATGTTCCTTTATTGTATTCATGTCTCACTTGTTCATATATTCCCACAGTTCCTTAAAAAAAGTCTTCCATCCTAGCACTCACCTAAATTAAATGTGTACAATTTCAACAAGTTGGCTGCACTACATACATTCAGACCATAGCCTGCACTCAAGACACACTTGTTGATCATGTTCCCCACAGCAGTATAAGCAAATCTGAATCAATGTTCTACATCATAAACATACTGGTCATTCTTGCCTTGTTAGGAAAGTATTATGGGTCCGTTGATTATTCTCTTCTGCCCCCCCCCCCCCAACCACAGGTCTCTCCCTTTTGGACAGGGGTGGATGCATTCATCCCCCACAATTGTCTCCCACAACCCATTGCTACTGTTGTGATTCTTTCTAGCAAGGTCCTTGCTTCTGCAACACCTGCCACTCAAACTAGGGGCCTTTCTGCACTACACTGCTATAGGGCTATGATCCCACTTTCAACATCCTATGGAATCCTGGGGTTTGTAGTTTAGGGAGGAGCATTTAGAATCCTCAGTCAAGGAGTTCTTCAGCCTCAGTAAACTACAAACTCCAGGATTCCACAGGATGTTGAAAGTGGAATAATGGTGGAATAAATGATGTAGTGTGGAAACGCCCTAGGTATTCTAACTTGTTTCTACATATAGTTATTGTCGGGATGCCCTCCATATTATAGTAATGGGATATATAATCCAGCATAAGTAGCAGCTTGCTAAAACCAAGAAGCCTAGGAACCAGAGACCGTTAGATAAATAATAGTTAGGAATACACTGATAAGCTCTGCCTGGATCTCACAGCTTCAAGGTCTCTTGGAAAAGGGAGGGAAAAAGGGGGGAATCTAAAGCTGCAGCTTTTGCTTTTGAACTTTAGTCTTCTCACTGAAGTCTTGCACAATGCATCTCACTCCAAATAAATAGTATTTATCCACTGTACTATTTGCGTGTGTGGATTCAGTTCCTGACAGAGTGAGAGGACTCAAGTTCAAAATTCTACAACATGTACCAGATATCTGAAGAAGAACTACTGGAAGAGGGAGCGGTTGGTGGAGCCACTGAAACCCAAGGTGATGAACAAGCCAAGGGAGCCGAACCGGACCCCATCCAGGCCCCAGATGCACAAACCAAAGTGTGACCTGCAGTTCCTATAACTACCCCGATTACTGGTCAAACTTGGGCCTGTGGAGAGCAACCCGACATGGTTCACAGACAACGCCACCACGCTACGAGATGGGATGCTTCGATCAGCGAAACTAACCTGATGGAGCAACTTTTAGCCAGAGAAGAAGAAGTGGAACTACAACAAGAAGAGATATCCAGGCTGAGAGCTCAGCTAGCTGACTGGAGAATCCTGGTACCTCAGTTGTGATGTGCCCTGCAGCAAGTGCCAGCAGCAGCAGCACCCATAGCCGCAGCCCCTGCACCTCCTGGGGGACCAGCACCTCAAGTGGGGCAGAGAATTTTTCAAGAGATGAAAGCTACGTATGATGGGGAAGGAGCAACCCTTACCTATTTCCTCAATGTGGCCTCCAACTATATGGCTGACTACGGGAACAGCTTCAATGACGATGCTGCCAGAGTGAGATACTTTAGCCAGCACCTTAAAGGCGAAGCAGCAGAGTGGGTCGCCAGTTTGTTCAATTCATGAGCTGAAGAAACAGCAGACCTCCAGCTGTTCATGCACTGTCTCAGAGAGAGGTTTATCCAAGAACAAGCCAGACACCAGCTCAGGAAACTGCACCAGGGAAAAAGGAACCATTGGGGAATACACCTGGGAATTCAGAAAACTAGCAACTAAGGTCCCTGAATGAAAAGATGGTATACTTAAGCAATTTTTTCAGGATGGATTGAACCCCACCATTTTGGATCGGTGCCTTTCACAAGGAAACCCAGACAGTCTGTTGGGATGGATGAAACTAGCTGGCGAAGTGGAAAGTCTCCGGGAAAGTATTCAACTCTCCAGACAAAGACAAGCCCAAGAAAGTGCCCGCATGTCAGGACCCTGGAACTCCAGGACTCAAGCTCTGAGTCGGAGCCCGAGACCCTGGATACTGCTGCCCCAGACACAGAGCCCTTGGCCCCAGTAGCCCCTGCAACAGAACCAGGGGTTGCCTCAGACCCAGCCCAGCCAGAAGAGTCAGATAGTGAGGTGCAAGAGCAGGTACCTACTTACCAGCAGCATCGGGAGCAAAAGAGTGCTCTCAGGAGGTCAGAGCGTTTAAATAGGAAATGCCAGGCAATCAAGGTCCAGCTGAGAAAACACCTGGAGGAGTGATCTGGCTATAAAAGCACGCACTCAGCCTGGGGTCATTGTTTGTTCACAACCGTCCCGTTTGGGTAGAGTTACGTGTTGGATCTCCTAAATCCCTGCCTTGCCTCCTGGAATGCTGCCTGACCCGCTGGAACCTCACCCCCCCTTTTTGGACTTCGGACTGGCTCTGGTAATTTCTCTTACTTGGACTGTTCACTGAGAACTCTGGCCGTGACGTAACTGCCAGAGGGTCTCCTTGCTGCTGAAAGCTCTTGATTTATTGCCTTAGACTTGTTAACCGGCTCTTGGCTGCCTGCCAAGCCTTGGAGCGGACACCGCAGACCCCCAAGGGCTAGAAGACCCACCTTCTTAAACACTGAAGAAAGAAAGAAATGACTGCGTGAAATGACCTGCTTCTTGTGTGGGAAGAGAGGCCGTATTGCCAGTGATTGCCAAAACCAAAAGAAAGACACAGAGGAAAAGCCAACGACCCCTTCCACCAAGGCCACACCCTGCAAAACTGACACCCCGAAGCCACAGACCAAACGCCTGAGCGGTGGACCCTCTGCTTGGCCCTGCAATGGCAAAGACAGCCCCCTGCCAACCTCCAGCTCTGACAGTGACGAGTGGGACCCTGACCAGTCAGTGAATGTACGTACAGCTGAAACTCGTCATGTATATGTTACAGTTTTGCAAGGGTCAAATGGGGAGTCAAGGAAGTACTGGGCATTGGCTGATTCAGGATATACCACCAGCTTACTGAACCCCATAGTGGCCAAAGAGCTTGCAGTAGCATTTGAACCCCTCAAGAAGGCCATCAGATGATCATAAATGGATGGCTCACCTATGTCGGGAGGCCCCATCTGGGAACGGACCAGGCCCATCACTACTCAGGTGGGGGACATCCGGGGGCACTTGAAATTCCTAGTACCAAATAAAATTGGATTCCAAGTAGTCCTTGGGTATGATTGGCTAAAAAGACACAATCCCCAAATTGATTGGGCCCGAAGCGTACTAAAACAGATAAATAAAGCCAAAGAAGTGCTGAAACTATCAACACCTAACACGGCACTTAAGCTGAGCCCTAAAGAGCTGGAGAAAATCCCAGCAAAAGGCATTTGAAGACCTACAAAAGGCATTTGAGGACCACGAAGCAGACAAACTCCCACCACATAGAGACTTTGACTGCAAATTAAGGCTCATAGATGGTGCCAAGATTCCCAGGCCAAAAATTTACCCCATGAACAGACAGAAGCTTGAAGCTCTAAAAAAATTTCTAAACAAGAATTTGCAACACGGCTTTATCAAGCCTTCTTCTGCCCCAATGGCTAGCCCAATCTTTTTCCGGCAGAAAAAAGATGGAGGGGACCCCAGACTCATTGTGAATTACAATTTAATAAATCAGGCAGTACTGCCTAATGCTTACCTAATCCCACTCATGGCTGACATGATGGGTCAACTGATTAAAGCAAATACTTTACCAAGCTAGACCTCAAAGAGGCCTTTCACCAAGTAAGAATGGACCCTGACAGTGAATGGCTCACCACCTTCTCAACCCCCCTGGGGAATTATCAATGGACAGTCCTTCCCTTTGGATTACAAGCTGGCCCCGCTGCTTTCCAGATGTTCCTTAATTCTGTCTTGCAGGAATTCCTATATAATGGTGTTGTTGTTTATCTGGACATTTTAATCTATTCAGAAACACTGCCAGAACACACCAAATTTGTTCACACTGTGTTGCAAAGACTCATAGACAATGAACTTGTAAAACTCTCCAAATGTGAGTTTCACACACAAACTTTTGACTACCTAGGGTATCAAATTTGCAACAATATCCTAAATATGGACCCCTCCAAGATTGAAACAATTTTGTATTGGCCAGCCCCTAGGACCAGGAAATAACTACAGCAATTCCTCAGCTTTGCCAATTTCTACTGCAACTTTATCGAGGGCTTCGCCATGATTGCCCTCCCACTGATGGATCTTTTAAAGAAATATTCTAATTCCAATGAAAAAAGCCCCCAAAAAATGACTCGGTCAAATGAATGCCAAACCGCTTTCGGTGCACTCAAGCACAAATTTACCTCAGAACCACTTCTGCTGTTCCCTGACACCAAAAAACAATTTATAATACAAACCAATGCCTCTGACTTCACTATGGGTGCAGTACTCCTCCAAAACGACAATGATGGGCATCTGAAACCATGCGCCTTCATCCCCAAAAAATTCTCCGCCCCCCAATGTAACTGGTTGATATGGGAAAAAGAAGCCATGGCCATCCACTTTGCTGTCACTATTTGGTGACATTTCTTGGAAGGCGCCAAAGTTTGGACCAATCACAGTAACTTAGAAATTTTGAAAACTGCCAGGAAATTGACCCCTAAACAAGCACACTGGGCTGAATTTTTTCAACGCTTCAATTTTATGATTATTTTCAGACCAGGAAAAGCAAATACATTGGCTGACCCTCTATCCAGACTCCCTTGCCATGAGTCTCCCAACCATGCCTCACCCCCTAAAGAACAGACTCTATTTAGCCCCGTCACCCTCGGATTGCAAGTCACCACACGCGCGCAAGAGCGCGCCTGCTACTCTGTCTCTTCTACGCTCGATTCTGCCTTCCAGCTAGCCATAAAGGCTGCTTACGCCTCTGATGATTGGCTGTGAAGCCACCCTACCACAGTTACTTGTACTAATGACTTGGCTTTCATCCGATCCAGATTATATGTCCCTTCCACCTGCAGACTGGAGATATTGAAAAGACATCATGACTCCAAACCTGCCAGACACTTTGGTTTCCTTAAAACACTATTTGCCATTAGAAAACTATTCCATTGGCCAGGGCTCACCAAATACGTACAAGACTACATTAAGAACTGACCTGTGTGCAACACCTGCAAACCTCCTACCTCGAAACCACACGGACTTCTCCAATACCTTCCTGCACCATCAACCCCTTGGGACACTATTTCTTGGGACTTTATCATAGCTCTCCCCAACTGTTGAGGCTACCACGTCATCAGGGTTGTAACAGACCACTTCTCCAAGCAATCACACTTTGTTTCTCTCAAAAAGGTCCCCACTGCAGAAAAACTTGCCAACCTTTTCATTGCTTACATCTGGAAACTCCACGGCCTGCTATCCACCATCATCTCTGACAGAGAACCTACCTTCACTTCCAAATTCTGGACTTCACTCCTTAAATCGATTGGAATTAACAAAAAACTCAGCAGCACCCATCATCCCCAAACTGATGGTCAAATCGAGTACTTCAATCAGTCTCTGGAACAGTATCTTCACTGCTTTGTTAACTCCAACCAAAACAACTGGGTGTCTCTCCTGCCCTTTGCTGAATTTGCCCACAACTCAGCTGTGCACTCCTTGACCAGCAAAAATCCCTCTGAAGTTGTCTGTGGCATGAACCCCAAGCCAGTCCCACCTCTCTCCAAGGGAAAAACCACCAATGTTCCCCCATCTGTTGCCAATTGGGCTCACAAAGTCTCACAAAACCTGGATAGCGGCCCGCTCTACTCTTCAAACTTCTAAAGCCTCCCACAAATGCTTTGCCAATAGAAAAAGACAACACAACCCTAACTACAAGCCAGGGGACCTTGTTTACCTGTCCACAAAACACTTAACCTCTGATGGAGGTTAAAAAACTCTCCAAAAAACTCTCCCCTAAATACATTGGTCCTTTCCCAGTCAAGCGAGCCATTAACGATGTCAGTTTTGAGCTTTCCCTCCCTCCAGCTTATAAATTTATCCACCCTGTCTTTCATTACAGCTTGCTCAAACCGGCCCCTTTGCAGACTTCTTCACAGACTAACGCCGGTTTTGACAGACCCTCGACAACCTCCGATGAATCAACATCCATGTCTTTACCCACATGAATTGCTCACATCTACTAATGTTTTCTTTACCGCTTATAGTTTTAATGTTTAATGTTTTTTCTTCTCTCCACTAACCCTCTTTTGCTTCTCCACCTCAGGCAGTTTTTTTTTTCCCTTGGGATGGGCAGGATGTTGGGATGCCCTCCATACTATAGTAATGGGATATATAGTCCAGCATAAGTAGCAGCTTGCTAAAACCAAGAAGCCTAGGAACCAGAGACCGTTAGATAAACGATAGTTAGGAATGCACTGATAAGCTCTGCCTGGATCTCACAGCTTCAAGGTCTCTTGGAAAAGGGAGGGAAAAAGGGGGGAATCTAAAGCTGCAGCTTTTGCTTTTGAACTTTAGTCTTCTCACTGAAGTCTTGCACAATGCATCTCACTCCAAATAAATAGTGTTTATTCACTGTACTATTTGCGTGTGTGGATTCAGTTCCTGACAGTTATAGCCAATGATACATTTGTGGTATATATAATCAACTACTGTGTTTCATTTGTTCCTTTCTCTATCAATTTGTTCTAGAAAACATCCTATGCTGGTATACATAAGTGTGCCCCGGTAGATAAAAATCTAAGACAGGCTATGGTTCATAAAGCTGTCACATTTCCAAGGCTCCAGACAAATGTGAAAAAGTGATAACTTTTCCACAAAAGTGCAGCTCACTAACAAATTAGTTAAAAAGAATTGCCCAAAATACACAGAAAAGCAAGCCCCTGGTATTGCTTGCCTACAGATCTAGATGCATGAACAACAGTGTTTTTGGTTTTCAAAAATATTTGATGCTTATTAACTTATGTACCTATAAAGTAGAAGTGTTCTCCTTCACTTGAAGACAGATCTCACACTGCATCAAGCAACAAACCCAAATTGAGCATTCCTTCTGACATTTCATAGATGAAACTGGGAGGTGTGTGGCTGAGCAACAACAGAATGGGGGCAAAGGCAAGAGTCCTCTTCTCTCCTCTCTTCTCCCTCATGCTGAGACTTCTTTTGCCCTTCAAGTTCAATTTGCTGCAATTTAAGGAATCTGAGGAGACACAGGGAAAGTGAAGAGTGGCAAGAAAAATCAGACACCTTAAAAGCAGCAGAAAAAGTAGGATGGCAGAGGATTAACCCGGGCCATCCTTGTCAAATTGGGACAGTTGGATGGTACCACTATTACTATAATAAGACTAAAAGTAAGGTACCCACCTGTGAACTGATGGTTTCTGCATACATCTCCAAAGGATGATTTCTCCGTTCATAAAGGTTATTAAGAATATTTATGCCACCCCGTAAAAGAAGACTCCCTAAGTGGATTGAAGTAAATATAAATATAAAAATAAATGGTAGTCAGTGGTTTTGTTTTTGTTCTTCTAAAAATAGTGCAGTATGTCTGTTGAAATGCCTACTGTATATACTCATGTACGTTGACCTCACGTATAAGTCGAGGGCAGGTTTGGGGGCCAAAACTATGGATTTTCATATGACCGGTAGATAAGTCAAGGGTCATTCTATGGAGAGGGGAAAGCACCAGTGCTGCCCCAGGGGGCCAGCCACCACCACCACTTCCCAGCTCAGCCCTTCAAAAAGGCCTTTCAAAGGCCTTGGGATGGTTCTTATTTTGATAAAAGTTAAGGTACAGTATTAACTCTTATCAAAAAAGGAACCATTCCCCTTCTGAGTAGAGTAGTGAAAGGCGAGAGCTTAGTCCACCTCAAGAGAACCTTTAAAAAGTACCAAGACCTCTATTCTCTTGGTGCTTCTTTGCGAAGATGCACCAAAGAGCTGCCCCTGCCATTTTTCTACCCAGGTGTTCAAAAAGTGGCTCAGTGGCAGAAAGAGTACAGTAGAAGTTCTTCTGTGACAGGCGAAGCTCTTGCCCTTCACTACTCTACTCAGAGAAGGGGATGGATCCGTTTTTTGATAAGAATGAAGGTACAGTACTTACATTGACTTATACATAAGTTGAACTAGGTTTGGGGGATTCATTTTTTGACTAAAATTTCTATATAGGTACATACAATATATTGTTTACCAACTGAGCAATTCACAACAGAATAAACATCTCAAAAGATATATCTTCTCAGTACAGATGGGTCTAGAGTAGGGATGGGACGAATCCATGGAAGGTTCTGGGAATCCCCTAATCTCATGAATCTCAAATCTTTCGAGTCCTTTTTTTTTTTTTAAGGGTGTAAAAAGCAAGGGAAAGAAGGATAATCTTGGGCAAGACACACTCTCTCAGCCTTAGCAAAATACTAGGCAAAGGCAAACCTCCCTCTGAAGAAATGTGGCCAGGACAATTGCCTCAGGATCTCCCCAGATTGAAAATGACATGAAGGCCCTTTCTGCACAGGCAGGAAAATGTGGATTAATCCCACATTTTCCTGCCTGTGTAAACAGGGCCACATACTAGAGTACAGAGCTAATCCAGGTCAAAACTGGATTTTCTTTGCATAGCTCCTTCAGGCATCCTGGGGTTTGTAGTTTGATGATGCACCAGCACACTTTGGCCGAGAAGGCTGTGACACCTTGTAAAACTAGACACCCCAGAATTGTGTCTGAAAGAGGTTTGCAAGTGAGCTATGTCAGCTATCCTTGAAATCTCAAGCCTGTAGCTTCCAGTCAAGTGCTGAACTCAAATATTAAATGTTCAGTTTGAATATCTTGAAATACAAGCCCAGATGTAATTTGTGAAATTGTTAACAAAGGCCATTATTACTCCAAGGGAAAAATTCACCTACTCGCCATCTCCTCTTGTGTGTCTAGTCTCTCAAATTTTCAGGCATCCCAGTCTCCCAGGTTTTCAGGCATCCTGGTCTCCAACAAACTGTTTGGTTGGCGGATTCGAAAAATTCAGTCTGCCTATTTTGGCACAGGGATTCAGATTCCTGAATCTCGAATCCCTGCCAAGGATTCAAGGATTCAATTGGCCCATCCCTAGTCTAGAGTCAACCAAATTTCAGACTCGGTCCAGAGACATAGCCAGATAGTCTAGGATCTAAGAGTTAGTCTGCCATTGCTGACACAAAGAGAGAAAGAATAGGTGTCACATAATGACAGAAAATCATAGCAACTCTGTTTCATGTAGCTTTTTGTATCTGTCCTAATCATGCAACTGTGAAATGGAGTGATTATGCATAAGGTATGCTTTGCTTGCATAGTCTATGAGATTTATTTTTATTACCAATAATTCACAGCTCATACTTTGCACTGGTATTCTTATGCTATATTTAAAAATTGATGAGGTGTCATTTAGATCCCACATATCATTTGTACAGTATTCGTATTTTGCACTAGGCTATAATTGACCCCAGCAACCTATGCCAGACAACAATGGCTTACGAACAAAGGGATGGCTTTCACAAAGGCATTGTCATTATGCTTATTCACTTTTACCAGTTCTCTTATTTGCTTAGTTGTCTTGCAGAACGATAGAGATTTCATCCTGATACCAAATTGTCAATTGATTTGGAAGCTAGCCAGCATGAATTTAGTTCCCTTTGTTGTGTCCGCAGCTGCAGCAATGCCTAATACTAAGACAAGTCTTTTTTGTTGTTGTTGTTTACTAAAATAATGCAGTTTGTGCTTGCTTTACTGAAATATTTTTCAGTCCCCCCAATGATTAAATAATTGAAAAAAGAAAGGAAACAACGTTATTATTTTTCGACAAATTTATCACATCGAGACCCAATGACTGTTGAACAAAGTATGGTGTGTGTGTGTGTAATTACCTTAATATTGCAATTTCTCTTATTAGTACTCATATAACACCTTATAAATATCCCGAGAGTTTTATGCACATTTTTCAATTATTTCTAACATTTATTTGAAAACATGCTTGATAAAAGAGCTTCACGTGTGTTCCTTCATATCCTTTTAGATCACTTTTCTCAGACCCTGTTTCTCCCCCAAGTCACCTTCCCTTGTTATTAATCTGACTGCACATTTCTTCTCTGACCTTGTGGGTAAGTGGTTCGTAGCTGTTAAGCTGTAGCGAAGCCGTTATATCGATACCTCATGCCTTGGTGTTTTCCAGGTCAGCTTTTACCTCTGGGGTGTTACCAAGACACTGGCTGTTGTTTGTCGCTGAACTCCTGCACTCCCCGGTCCTTTCTGTCAGGATCAATTACAAGGTCTGCCTTTACAATGCTGGGTCTGGTGACCAGGGCTGCTTCACTGTCTCCCTGGTGATTTGCAAGAAGGAACTTGGGCTTGATGAGAAAACAAAAAAAGTATGGTGGGCCAGATGGAGTAATTAACAGTTCTGGCAAGCAAGTTACTTGCACTATAGAGCAAAGGATAAAAGAGAGAGGGAGAGAAAAGATAAGTTACCCTGTATCATTGTTAAGGCCAAGGAAAAGAAATGACTAAGAAGGGAAAATTTATCAGTTTTTTTCTCTTACTCTGAAAGTTTGTATTTGCATCTGAAACATGAAGAAATATACAGAATATACTAAATTCTTAAAAAAAAAATGAAATGGAACTTTCCTCCATCTCCAGCAGGCAAATTCAGTAGCTAAAAAGCTATTCCCTGTACAGATGAAACCATGCTGGATCTGCCTGCTGTATACATGTCAAAGATAAAGAACTTCCAAGAAAAAAAAAGAGGTGGCAATCCAATACAAGCATGCTTGAATACACAGAGAGTCAAGCTCTGATTTTTAAAAGTTCAACACTCGAAGTGTTGGCATTGGTGAGTGTTTTTTTTCAGTTTTGTTTTCTTCCACATTCAATTTTTTTCTTTCTGTTCTTTTTTTTTAAATAAACCTCAGATTCTGTCCATCCTGAATATGAAGACATTTGTTAGGAGATTTTTAGAAAAGAAACAAACTGTATTTTCATCATCTTTTCTCACCGGAAAAGATGCAGTCGATCAGTTTCCAAATCATATCAATTTTGCATGAGTTGAACCACAACCCCATTCTCTCCCATTTCCACATGAAGCAGTGGTTTTAAAATACTTATTCATGTTAAAAAAAAGGTTTCAGTATACATTTGTAAATGTATTTGCTTGCTTGCTTGCTTGTTTGTTCATAGCATTTATTCATCACCTCATAGGCCATATCCAATCCTCCACTGTAATGTACAGCAGATGCAAACAAAACATCCAACTGAAATCGCTTTAACAGTCACCATTGGTTGTAAGAACCAAAGGCCATACAAAATAATACAGTCAGCCCTCCACATTCAGTAGGGTTAGGGGCACAGGACTCCCACAAAAGTGGACAAATCACAAATAGTGTGTGTGTGTGCGCGCACACGCGCACGAAGGGGGCTGAAGCATGGTGGGAAAAACAGGCACCCAGAGTCCAAACCAGGTCAGGGAAAGGAGAGAGAAATGGGGTGAGTCTGTATGACGGCCCTATACTTCTTCTCTCTCACCCATCTCCTTCCTTGGGTGTGGGGGAAGCATTGGGAGAGGGTTTGTGGTGCTGATAAATCAGGCTGCGAGCCATCCTTAGCTGGCCAGACAGTGGTTGGTGGTAGAGAAGGAAGACCAGAGGAGGATTTTTAAAGAGTTACATGGCCTGATCCAAACCTCCAAGAAAAGTAGTGCCTGAGGTAGGGGCAGAGGTTGGAGAAATTTGCAAACAATCAAATCTGGGAAAGTTAAACCTGAAAATGTGGAGGGCCAATTGTACAATGCTATTTTATCTTCCATTAATAGAAGTATCGTTTCCAACTCGAGGGAAAGAATATTCCCACTATATTCTACATTGTCCAGGTCTCATCTGGAGTACTGTTACCAGGCTGTACACCCTCATATTTTGATATGGTCTAATTGGCAAAATATATTAATTGGCAGATGTGTTGGCATAAAATATAAATTATATACACTGACTGGAACCCCTGTGGAAGAAGGGACCCTTGCTGAAAAACAGACCAAAAGGTAACCCCAGTGTGGCCAGGTCAAAAGTTCACTGAAATTAGCCAAGAAAGCCTGACTTAATGGCTCTGAGCTAATCCTATCAGTTGCCAGCCTCAGAACAAAATAAGATGTCCAGGTGCAGAGGCAAGGACTCCTGTGGTGTGCATATCCTTACGCAGCTTGGCCCAGGAACCCCCACTCAACCAAGACATTGAAGCCATGAGCACCATCCAGACCCCATTGTCTATGTCGCAACTCCCATTGTCCACTAGGCTGGGAGAGCAATTAACTCACACCCCTTCAGGGAAAGAAACAGAGTATATAAACCTTTGGTTTTGAGAAGTCAGATGCAGTCAGATGAAATGCTGAACCCCACCATGTCACTCTGAATCCTGACCTATCTGCCCTTAGACACAAGTCTAAGTCACATTTCAAGCTCTTCTGAAATGGTAATAATATAATCCCAAACCCTCAGCCTCTCTCTCTCCACATAATTTTTCCTGCCTTTATCCTTCAGTTAGCTCTTGTGTGAATGTGTGACTGCATGTATCTTGTGTGCATGCATGAGTGCATGAGTGAATTCCCCTCAATAAAACACATTTTTAGCTTATTTTTGAATCTCTGGCTGGTTATTTTCCTGCATGAGCCCATAAACATTGGTAGAAAAGGTCTCGTTAGGTTACCCTCCTCTCACAAGCCTCCTCTTTAAGCTAATTCATTCCCCACTTTTGCACAGAGGTACTGGCATTACAGGGTGGCCCTTGTGGCACCTACGTTTTGGGGTAACAGTACTTCATTCAGCTCTAGGTGCCTCATTTTAAGGAGGATGTAGACAAGTTGGAGTGGGTTCAGAGAAGAGCAGCAAGGATTATAAGAGGTATGGAAGTCAAAACATATGAGGAAAGGTTGAAGAAGTTGGGCAGGTTCAGCTTGGTGAAAAAAAGACTGAGGCATGACATGAATTGCACTCTTTAAATATGTTAATAGCAGTTACAGAGAGGAGGGGCAGACCTGTCATCTGCTGTCTCAGAGGAGAGCGGCAGGTCTAATGATCTGAAGTTACAAGAGGGTAGATTGCAGCCAAGCATTAGAAAGAACTTCTTGATAGTAAGAGCAGTTCAGCAATGGAACCAACTGCCTAGAAAGGTGATGGAGTCTCCTTCTCTGGGCATTTTCAAAAAGAGGCTGGATAACTAGCTGCAGGAGATGGTTTAGCTGGAGATCCTGCATTGAGCAGGGGATTGGATTCAATGGTCCATGAGTCCTCTTCCAGGTCTTTGAATCTATGATTCTATGATTCAGTCTTATCCATCCAGTGAAAGTTCATAAGCAATGGAGGCAGCCTAACTTTCCTTGGGAGAGAGTTCCGCAGCTGGAGTTCTGCTACAGAGAAAGCCCTGTGATGTATAGTGTTCCTACAGACCAACAGAACTTCTATTTTGTCTGGCTTGAACTTTCATTTATATACCTATATCCAATCCATCACTGCATTCAGACAATGATTCAGCTCTTCCATGAACTATTAGACACTCATTGCCAAAGAGAGACAGAGCTGGTTGTCATCAGCATACTGATGCAATCTGACCCCAAAACTTCAGGTGAGTCACCCAGCAGCTTCATGCAAATATGTCTTTTTAGAGAACAGAATCAAAAACTTTTCTATACCATACTACTAGCAGAAAATAGCAAAGACTTGGAATGATTACCAAAGAAAGTCAAGGAGGAAAGTATAAAGATAGTTGAATATTAAGAAAACAAAAATAATGACCACAGATAATTTACGTAACTTTAAAATAGCCAATGAAGACATTAAAATCTTCCAAGATTTTCCATATCTTGGTTCAGCCATTAATCAAAATGGAGACCAAAGTCAAGAAATCAGAAGAAGAGTAGGACTTAAAAGGCAGCTATGAAGGAACTAGACAAGATACTGAAGTGTCAAGATATATCATTGAATACTACAGTTAGAATTGTCCACTTTTTGTATTTCCAGTTTCAACGTATGGTTGTGAAAGCAGTGATGAAAGCTGATAGGTAGAAAATCAACTCATCTGGAATGTGGTGCTGAAGAAGAGTTCTATGGATGCCATGGACTCTAAAAAGACAAATACATGGGTCTGTTACCCTGATTTCTGGGGGTCCCGGTGTCAGGGATTCCAGGAAAGGAACCCTGGGAAAATGATCAGCCCACTGCAAAGATGTTGCATCATGCCCCAGCTGTGGGTAATTGCAAGGTTGCATAAGAAACTGGGGTCGTGTGCAGATGGTAGAGGTAGGTGTGCAAACCTCTACCTGATTGGTTGTAGATATGTATATAACAAAGCAACGCCAGTATGTATTTGTCTGTTGACCAAACCTGGTGCCTGGCGCAAGCTTTTGTCCATCTGTCCTATGTTTTGTATATAACGGAACTTTGCTGCAAGATAAAGTGCCTCCTGTTTTGGAAGAAACTCCTCTGTGTGTGAGTATCTTACTGGGGAACAAGGCTGCTGCTGTTGGCTCGCTGAACTCTGGTTTTTCCGCTGCGTTTCTGTGGGGCTGAAACTCCTATCACCCCCAACACCCGGGAGGGACACCTAAATGTGCTCACAACAATGGGGAGGGAATTAGCACAAAGCACAAGTTTGCAATGCAAGAGGCAGGGTAATGTAGCAAGATCTTGAGCCCTATGACTATGGGGTCAGGCCGAGTCAATGATAAGGCAGAAGTTGAAAATAATAAAAATTGTTTTATTGAAATACAATCAAACACGTGTATGCAACACACTCACACAAGGAACT